>CM057350.1:150009935-152409935 GCA_030015575.1 Agapanthus africanus
TGAGTCGTCCACCATGAGTTTGCTGATGGATTTCGAGACCCGATTCGAGGAGGCGGATGAACCGTTTCGGGTACATGGTGGACCCGGTAAGGTACCCCGGGGCAAGAAGCGCGTGATGATGACGATGTGAGCCTGGCAGGGGAGCACTACCTACCGGTGATTTTACCCGACGCGTCGGATATCCGGAGGATACCGTCGTGGTCTTGAGATGGATGGTAGGGGCCGGTCTGGACTGACGGCGCCCTAGATATTATGATTGAGACATTGAGATTTCGAGATATTGAGGTACAGAGACCGTGATACAGAGATATCGAGATATCGGGATTTCGTTTTGTGCCGATGCTAGGCACTGTTTTATGCTGATTTCATTATGATACCTCATTTTAAAAATACAAAGGAAATCTCACTAAATTATGAAAACAGTTCTTCATTTACATGTATTCTGTTTTCATGCATTCATACCTCATTCATATGATATATTGCTATCTGATGTACTGACACGGGCACATGAGATTACACTCGGGTTAGATATTTACCCTAGTCATTGTTATTGACTGCTGGTTTTATTTAAGGATTATATATATATTGATCGTATGACCTAGGATTGCATCATACATGCGATTTCTTTTCGTAGATGTTTTTCTATTCACGAGTTGGCAACTCACCCCCGTTGTGCCCCAGTTTCTTGCAGGTTTCGCCGTACAGGTTTCTTTACGGCTTTGCGGGTACAATTTCGTTCGGGTGACTTGCTAGTAGGTGGGTTTATTTGTATCGTACCCATCATTATACATTGTATATTATTATTCAGTTGTATGTAGAAGTTCCATCAACCAAACATGTATTTATTTCAGAGATAGAGACCAGCGTTGTTTATTCTATCGACCTTAGAGTCGCGCTGTGTATTTTTACGGATTTCATGCTGTTTTGAGTTTCCTTTTCTGTTGTGATCCTCGCCTTTCGGCGTTGTATATTTTATTGCTTGCGTGGTTGTGACCGTTGATTGACGAAGAGCTAGCTCCCGCTTGGGGATGCCCTTATTCTTTATATATATGCTTTATCAGGTTTTGTACCCGGTTGGGGTCAGTTTTACAAGGGAAACTCTGCCGAAATTTTTGGAAAAGACTTATGATTTTAAAATGCATACTTCGGCATATGTTGCAAACTAGTTGATTTAAAATGGTTTTCCTACTCTCTACTACTCTTCTTGGTTTGGATTTCTGGGTTTTCGGCTTACTTAGAATACGTACGCCTTGAGACGTTCGTAGTTTAAGTGCCGGTCATGTTCCGTACTTTCGGGTCGTGACACCCTTTCGGGTTTTCATCCGTACCCATTTTTCTTATGGACATATCATTTTTTCTTTTTTTTTCCTTTTAACGAGGTTGCGCCCTTTCGGGTTTTCACAAACACTCGCCGGTAGCCCTGCTGTTTTTACTCACAGAGCCCTTTCGGGTTTTCATCCGTGCCCATTTTGCTTATGGACATACCGTTTTTTTTATTCTTTCTTTTTTTTATTTTCTATTTTAAAAAGCTTTAGGATGCTGCAATCCACCGTAGTTTATCGACATCTCGGTCAACAGCTAGTTTTAGGACGTTTCGGTCCGTCGTTAGTTTAAGGACGTTTCGGTCCGTCGTTAGTTTAAGGACGTTTCGGTCCGTTATTAGTTTAAGGACATTTTGGTCCATCGTAAAGTAAGCCGGTTACTACTTATGGAGTTTGGGCTTAGGAAGATAGCGAGCGGACATAGTCGTCGTCATCTATCGTTGACCTAGGCCGTGACTCGTCAAGCGTAGTATTTCTTCAGGAAGCGACCGTTTATTGGTCTGAAAAGTCTTTCACCATGCATGTCCATAAGTAGATAAGCTCCACCCTGGTAGACCTTGTCTATGATATACGGGCCTTCATAGTTTGGCTCGAATTTTCCCCGCTTGGCGCGATTGGGGATCATAGGTCTTTTGACCACTAGCATGAGTTCGCCTTGGAGGAATGTCCTCGGCCTGGTCAATCTTTCATATGAGCGCGTCATCTTTGCTTTATAAGCTTCCAGATTTTGCTGCGCCAGGAGCCGGGTTTCATCAAGGGCATCAAGCTCCTCAAGCCGAAGGTGAGCGTTTTCTTCGTCCGTCAGCTCGTAATAAACTGCCACTCATAGAGAGGGTAACTCTATCTCGAGGGGAAGTACTGCTTCTGTATCGAATACCAACGCGTACGGCGTTGTGTTCGTGGCCGTCTTGAACGTAGTTCGATACGCCCAGAGAGCTTCTTGCAGTCTCTCGTGCCAGTCTTTCTTATTTCGTGACACCATCTTTTTCACGATCTTCGTCAAGGTCTTGTTGAAGGCCTCAGCTAGACCGTTAGCTCGGGGATTATAAACTGAGGAGTATCTCCAGTCTATGTTGTGCTATTGTGCGAAGCGGCTGATCTTGTGGCTTCTGTAGGCTGGCCCGTTATCGGAGATGATCCGTCTCGGAGTTCCAAACCGATAAATAACGTGCGTCTTGAAGAAATGGAGGATATTCTCCGTCTTCACTTCCCTCGGCGGTACTGCTTCTGCTCATTTAGAGAAGTGATCAGTTGTCGCCAAAATGAATCGATGTCATCTGGATGATGCCGGTTCGATGGGGCCGATTATGTCAGTTCCCCACATTTCGAACGGCCAGCTAGTCACCGTTGGATGCAGCGGATTTGGATGCTGATGGATAAAGTCCCCATGGATCTGGCACGAGTGGCACTGCTTCGCATACTCGAGGCAGTCCTGAATCATCGTGGGCCAGTAGTAGCCCATCCGTTTAATCTTCAACTTCATCTTCGGGCCCGCTTGGTGAGAACCACAGAGTCCGTCATGAGTTTCTTGGATGACTCTCTTCGCCTCTTCAGGTCCCAAGCATCTTAACCATAAAGAATCGAATGACCACTTGTACAGAGTTTCATTGACGAAAGCGAAAGATAGGGCTCGCTTCATAAGGTGGTGTTTTGAGGACGCATCTTCAGGCGTTCGACGGGATTTGAAGTAGTCTATAAAGATTTCCCTCCAATCCTCACCCTTTTCCTGATCTTTTACTTGCATAGCCATTTGCTCAGTCGCTCCCTTTTCTTCGGATGACTCCGTAGATATTTCCGCCGGTGCAAGAACCCGACGGCTTTGCACCACGATCCTCACGTCATCAAGGTTTTCGTCGGCCAATTCTTTAGCAAGCTTGGCTAATGCATCCGCTTTACTATTTTCCGCACGTGGTATGCTTTCCAAAATGTAGGAACGTATTTGGGTCAGCAGTTGCTATACCCTCTCACCGTACTTCACCAACTCTGGTTTGCACGTTTGATAGTTGCCGTTTATTTGACTAACGACCAATTGGGAGTCTCCGTATATGAGGAGGTTTTCAATTCCCATGTCGATGGCGATCTCGAGGCCTGCTATCAAAGCTTCATATTCGGCTTCATTGTTCGTCCTCGGCTCTGTTAAGGAGAAAGCGAAGCGCATTATCCCTCCTTGTGGGGTCACGAAGATAAGGCCTACCCCCGATTTGATTATGGGAGTGTTTTGTTTGCGTTTCTTCATGGAGGATGCTCCATCAAAGTAAAGTTCCAATCGGGTATCACCTCCATCGATCGTGTCAAACGCATGTTCGTCTGGCAGTTCGCAATTCAAAGGAGAATCGGCAGGTATTGGATGCTCAGCGAGGATGTCGGCGATAGCCTGGCCTTTCACTGCCTTAAGAGGCTGATAGGTTATTGAGAACTCCATCAGGAGCAAGGCCCATTTAACGAGCCGTCCTGTCAATATGGCCTTTGACATCAATTATTTGTGGGGATCCACCTTCGATATGAGACGGACTTCATACGCCAACGCATAGTGCCTGAGCTTCATTATTGCGAAGATCAACGCCAGACAGTGTTTTTCGATGGGAGAATAATTGCTTTCTGCCCCCAGTAGAACTCGGCTCAAATAGTAGAGGGCTCGTTCTTTCCCTTGGTCGTTCTCCTGTGCCCATAATGCGCCTAAAGAACCTTCAAGGGTGTTTGTATACAGAATGAGAGGCTTTCCCTTGACCGGGGCGGCCAGTACTGACGGATTCTGCAGGTATTGGTTGATTTCGTCTAGCGCTCTTTGGCATTTGCGATCCCAGACGAAAGGGGTTCCCTTCTTCATTAGGTAGCTGTAAGGACGGCACTTGCCTGAGAGATTGGCTATAAATCGCCGAATATACGCGAGCTTCCCTTGGAGAGACCGCAATTGCTTGAGAGTCCTTGGTGGGGGCATCTCCATGATCGCCTTGATCTTCGACGGATCTATCTCGATACCTCGGTGTCGGACGATGAATCCTAGGAATTTACCTGAGGACACCCCGAACGCGCATTTGAGAGGGTTCATCTTCAAGTTGTATTGCCGAAGGCGTTGAAATACGATCTTCAGATGCTCGAGATGTTCCCCGTATGATTTTCTTTTCACCACGAGGTCGTCGATATAACATTCGACGATTTCATGTATGAGGTCATCGAAGATCTTCGTCATGGCCCTCTAATAGGTGGCACCGGCGTTCTTTAGACCGAAGGGCATCACTTTATAGCAGAATATACCCAAAGGGGTCCGGAAAGCGGTATGCTTCTGGTATTCGGGATGCATCTTTATCTAATTGTATCCTGATGATACGTCCATGAAGGAGAAGACTTCATGAGTGGACGTATTGTCTATCATCAACTCGGTAACCGGTACTGGGAAGTCGTCCTTCGGGCAAGCTTTATTGAGATCCCGAAAGTCCACGCATATGCGCACTGTCCCATTTTTCTTCATTACCGGGACGATATTGGAGATCCAGTCAGGATATTGAACTTCCCGGATGAAGCCGGAGTCGATCAGCTTCTTGACATCGGCGTTGATGCTCATCTCAAGCTCGAGCCGCATTCTTCTCGTTGCTTGTTTGATCGGCTTGATGTTCGGGGATATCGTCAGTTTGTGGACAGCAACTCTGGATCCAGTCCTGGCATTTCGGAATAATTCCATGCGAAGCAATCTCTATACTGCATAAGCACGTCTTTTAGTGCAGCCACCTTTTCTTCAGGCAGCAGCTCGCTGACGAATGTCGGCCGCGGGTCGCTTGTCGTCCCCAGCTCAATTTTCTTGAGCTCATCTGCAGTGGTATGTATTCCATCTTTCAGCTCTTTCAGCGCCGGTGGAAATTCTGCAATCATCTCGCCATTATTGTTTTCGAAGCACCAGGGGAGGTCATCCATATCCTTGGGCTCCTCTTTTGATATCGTTATCATATGACAAGCACGAACTCGCTTCCAAGACCGATGTGGATCTGGTTCTACTCTTGTGGCTTTGGGTTCATGCTTCTGCGGCGGAGTTATCTTCCAACTGTCGGATAGAGCGAACTTGCCAAGCTGATATTAATCTTCGACCCAGTTCTTGAAGGTGAACCAATCTTCGAGAGGGTGTCCTATTGCTCGGTGATAAGAGCAATAGTCTGGGTGAGAGACTTCGCCTGCTTGCTCGGGGCGTTTAGACTCTGGAAGTGTAATCATTTGATGTTTTATAGCGAGGTCAAGTATCTTCTTTGTCTTATCTTGAGGAAAAGAGTACGCTCGACTCATCTTCTTCATAAGGGACAAATCTGGACCGCTTGATTCTCGACAGCATGACTTCTTAGTCCCGCTTTGTCGCTGTCGAATGCCTTTTCCGCTCTTTGACTTGTTTCTGCCTCTGCGTCGGGCCTTTTGCACAACAGGTTGGCAGAGAGGAGCATTTTCATCTTTCGCGGCCTGTAGAAGAAGGAGTTGCGTCCTGGCTTTCTCATAGATAGCCATTTCGCGGTTATGATCGTCTCGAACTTTCTGACCCGCTTCCCTGATAAGCTTGTCCATTCGTTCTTCAAATGACGGACTTGGCATTTTGGTTGGAGGATCTTGTTTTGGTGCGGGGTCGGCATTTTCTGACAGGGCGTCCTCTTCTTCATCGAAGTTATAGATGGCGTAGCTATCATGGACTCGTTCCCGTTTCCCGGATTTCACATATCCAAGCCCGAGCGTTTCCATTCTCTTGTTGGGCAGTTTGCTCTGAGTTCCAGGGATATCCCAAATCCTGTTATAGAACCGAGCTTGTCGAATAGTCTGTTTGAAAGGTACCCCTTGGCGCTTCAATAGCCTTTTTAGTCCGTTCGTGTAGTATCTGGGCAAACGGATGGGTTGGAGCCTGTCAAGTGTAGAATCCGCGCCGTGCCAGATTTCTTTCTCCACTCTTGTTTTCGTGGACCGATAGAATAGGATCGCCTTTTCACCTTTTCGCTTGGGAGGGACGTAAAATGTCTGCAGGTCTTGCACACTGTAAGCTTCAAGTGCGTCGAGATCTTTGTAGTGCTCTCGCGGAATCATGGTAATTTGCAAACTCTGATTATCACCAGCGAATACTTGTATTGACGGCCGACTGGAGAACACAACATTAACCTCATCTTCCGAGTCACTTCCGAAGATCAATATGGGGGCAGACGGTCCTTGGTTGTTACGTCGAGACAGCCCAGAATAAACTATCTCTTTTTCTTCTTCGGTATCACTCCCGAAAACAAGAATGATGGTGATAGCTTTGTTTTCCGGTTTGTGACATCTCTCTGTGTCCTCAAGTTCTGGCAAAAAGTATTTTGCATCTTCATATTTGCGGACTTCATTCACGGAGAATGGATTCAGCTCTCCTGTCACGGTATACTCAAGACCATCCTTGAAATACTTCATACACTGATGTTGCGTAGAAAGGATGATGTTGTACTCGTGTAACCAAGGACGACCGAGCAAAGCGTTGTAGCAGGTCTTGGCGTCAATGACGTGAAACTTGATATCCGTGACGAGTAGTCCGAAGCGTAATGTTAGTATCATAGATCCGAGAGTTCGCGATGACTGGGAGTCAAAACCGGAGATGGTGATTTTATCACGAGCGAGGTGCTGAACGCTCATGCAGATTTCCTTCAACACCCGTACGTTGAGAAGATTGACGGAAGACCCACTGTCGACCAGGATTTTTCCTATCTTTATATCGTGGCAGTATCCTGAGACATAGAGGGGACGGTTGTGTTTGCACGTTCCAAGGAGGTGGTCTTCATCGCCGAAGGTGATATCGGCTATGTGTACTTTCTCCAGCTCGTCCTTCATTTTTTCTTCGGCGAGGAAAGCTTGGAATTGCTCTGGCTCTTGCAGCGCCTTGATCAATGAACTTCTTGCTTCTTTTGATAGTAGAAGGGCGTCGAGAATGCTGAGCTGCGAAGGTAACTTCCTTAGGTGCGCCAGGACGTTGTAGTCCACCTTACTTTTCTTTGGCGGGTCCTGGGCGGTCAGCTCTCTCATGACTTGGTCATCCAGGACGATATCCTCAGAGACCTTTTCTTTTCCCTTATCTTGTCTATTCGCGGGTCCGAGATTCTTTTCTGGAAGCGTGCGATTGCGCAGCTGATTGTTTTCACAGGCCTTTGGTTCTTCCTCTTTCCCTAAGATGGATTCTTTAAAGAGAGGGCCAAGAGCCATTTCCTCGTCAGAGTCGCTCCCAAAGGTGAGAACCTATGATCCTCCGGCGTTGACCGTGCGACAGTTACCGGTAGTTCTTTTATACTCCTTGGTCGTACTTCTCTGCTCCCGATGAGTTTTAAGTTTCGTCCGCTTAAAATGTTGCCGGTGAGCAACATATCCCTTCCACCATCTTTTAAAGGTGTCGCACTCCTCGGTGGGGTGCGAAATATTTCGATGATATGAGCAGTAATTAGAATGCATCTCTGCTCCACCGAGAGTGTTTTCTTCAGAGGGTGGTAGCTTCATTCCCCTTGATATGGCTTTAGCAAACCTTTTCCTCGTCTTGAATTTGTTTTTATCCGCAACGGATGTCTTTTGATTTGACGGGAGAGCCTCGACTCTTTCGTCTAGTCGCCGGCGTCTGGCTCCTTCCAATATGGCCATCTCACGCTTCCGATTGGCTTTACTTTTCAGACGAATCTCATTCAGGAAGGCGTCGATCATCTCGTCTGACGGCCATAGAAGTTCTGGTTCAGGACCCGCCCCCGGTTTCTCGGTGCAAGGAGCCTCTTTATCATCTATCAACGAGTGAGAGATCACATGACAACTTGCTACGTAGTCCTCAGATGCATCCGATGAGCATTCTCCATCATTTTCGTCCTCGAGGACGTGGCTGAGGAACTCTTGGGGCATGATTGGAATCCGCGCCTTCTGGTTATACTCTTCCAGCGCGTCAATCTGTTTCTGCAAATCCGCGCGCTTGTCGCCAGGCTTCACGGGCTTCTTGGATTTCTTTTTGTTTTTCTTTGAAGATTTTAACGGCTGGGTGTGAGTGCTAGGGCCATCACCACCGATCTTTGGAGTTGGGCACGGCTTCAGCATCCCTTCGATGATCTGGGGTTCTAGCGGGTTCTTCCACCTGATCGCCGGGCATGTCTGGAGATCATTCAGCATCCTTTTGGTTTTGGCTGAAAGCACGACCTCCCATGGAGCTTCTTCAACAAAAGAACAAGTTGCCCCTGGTATGTCTGTCTTCTTAGGAGTGTGCGGTTGTGGTGGGTTTATTTTCCATTTCTCGGACAGCGCAAACTTGCCTTGTAGGTATTGATCTTCGATCCATCCTTTAAAGACGAAGCAATCTTTGATCGGGTGACTTACCGTTTGATGGTAAGGGCAATAATTGGGATTATTCACCTCGCTGGGTTGCGGCGGTCGCCTTGGATTTGGTAAGTTGATAAACCTGTTGCGCACTGCTAGCTCGAACAGCCTCCTTGTTTTGTCCCATGGGAATGAGTAAGGACGCTTCATTTTCTCATTGTAATAGCGTCGTCTCTCTTCCAGTTGATCCGCTAGCTTTGGGGTACTGGGCTGCTGTTGGGTGTTCGCAACGAAGGTCGCCTTCCCTTTACCCTTGTCGTTTCGAGGTTCCGGCTTTGGGGGAGACGGTCTGTGACCCATTTGATCCATCTGGGCTAGCTTATCGATTAAAGCCTGGAACGTAGTTGGTTTAAAGAACATCATGAACTGTGAAATAGTTGCATGAGGGTCTAGGGTGCCCACGAACATGCCCACCGCTGGTGCTTCTTCGATGCGCTGTTCGCACTTCGACCACAGGTTCCGCCATCGGATTGCATATTGAACCCAAGTTTCGCCCGGCTTCACCCTTGCATTGATCAAAGCCATTATTGGGGTGCGTTCGCTGGCGCTCGCGAATCGCTGGGTAAACAACAACTCCATTTCAGCAAAAGTTTTGACGGAGTCATTTGGAAGTTCGCAATACCACTCAAATGCCGTCTCCGATAAACTGCCGACGAATTGGCGAAGCAAGAGCTTATCATCGCCGCCGGTGTTGCCACAAAGGGCCCTGAACTGGGCAACATGTTGATGGGGATTGCCTGTTCCCTTGTAGACATGGAATTTTGGGATCGTGTAGCCCGGCGGGTATTTGATCTGATCATACCAGCTCGGATATGGTCGCCCCGTTTTGACAACTTGGCCGGCTGCCTCAGTTGCCTGGTGAACTCGTATCTGTTGGGCTATGTAGTCATCCAGGGCAGCCTTAGAGATTGTTTCCTCTTTGGCTGTTGAAAGAGCCGGAGGTGGATTTGATGTTTCTCCTCTGTCATCTTCAAGGATAATCGGAGGGTCTTCGGCTGGGGGATCCGGCTGGATCATCATACCCACCTGTTAGTGTATATGCCCTAGGGGCCATTATTGTATCATACTAGCATGTATATTACTTAATGGAAGCTTGGGATATTCACAGTTGTATATAACAGTCTTGCTAAACATAGTAGTATGCTACTTGGTTTGAGTCTACTTTAATATGTGCATATGTTTCTTGTAACGTATCACTTATACATATTAGTAGAGCCCATAGGATCTTTGCTTGATTACCAGCGTCGTGATGGCAGTCACACTAGTGGGGGCTGGGTAGTCTGTAAGCAACATCCTATACAGGTCCCTGGTCATTGGATTATCGAGATAGGGCATCGATATTCCGGAATAGACTATGTGTATACGCTTCTCATCCCAGTTGGGGAGATGGTCTGTCCAACAGCCATCAGTACGTCGTACTAGAGATAGTATACAGGTGCTCGTTAGGTTACGGGTACACCGGACAGGACTCGCCGGGGAACTGATTGGTTGGTATTATACCCATCGTCAGTTAACAGTTTCCAGGTGACATGAGTACAGCATAGTCCGCAGACTTGACACTGCTACTTCGCCTCGAGTGTATCCCACTGTTCTTAGATTGCTACTCTACCACGGCTCAAAGGAGTCGTGCAAACAGGTAGCAGTTGGGTGCAGTCCCGAGCACTTGGAGTCAGTGGCGGTTAGATAGGATTCATCTCTCCCGGTATTGGGAGTTGATATTGCACTGTGTCAGAGAGCCATTACGCAAAGTCCCTGGCCAGGGCAAGCGAGATATACTGGTAGGTTCCAGTAGCTTATCAAGGTGTAATGGGCTTCCCTCCGACACGACTTATACAGCTATTAGGGGACTGACGCTTGCCGCCCCCTAGGCTTGATATGCGATAGTCTTAGACGAACAGACCAGACTGTACGGAGATTGTCACATCAGGCTCAGTAGGGGTTCGGATGGTTTTCTTCATCGGCCTTCTTATCGACATCTACCTGGGGACCGTTATGTACAGCTAGTGCCGCTTGCGGTCTGTGGTTAAACCCACTGCCAGCGTAGTGTCGAGTCTTTAGAGTCCCACACAGAGATTTTCCCTGCTCCAGGCAAAACGATATAGAGGTCGTATGGTTTTACAATAAGGGTTCGGATGCATACGTGTGTTTACGCACGTACGACTTTTCGGACAGTTTTTACTAGCCGGCTTTGGTTTAAGCCAGATTCTAGTATCGGGTTATTGGATTTATACATTCTAAAGTTTTTCCGTGTATTCACAGATTGGAGGGGCGTTCTCGTAATTTGTCGGGAAGGTTCTAGAAGAGTGGTGACTAAGGGGTTAAGGTGGCATGAGCATTAATTGCTTAATGACTCATTTGTGTGATTCATCCTTTACATTAAATGATTCATTAATGATTTAATGAGTCATATGATGAATCACACTAGATGAATGAATCTAACCATGATGATAAATCATTTATATTATTTATTTGATTAATTGTTATGGTTGATATATTCATATGAGTTCATTATTCATTTCATTATCATCTTCACCTTCTCTCTCCTCAAGCTCACTCTCTCTTCAAACCCTAACCCTAACCTCTCATGTGTTGAGATCAAGGGTTAGCTAGACTAATACTTCCATAACCTCACTCTATATCCCCTAGGTAGCTTAGATTAGCACTTTAAGCAACCTAGTTATCTCAAGTTTGAGATTTAGCTTGGCGTAGGAGCTCTCGGGTGGATCATCTTTGATTCGAGGAGGCCGTTGAGGTGCCAATGTTCCAAGGAGCCTACGAGGAGTGGAGGACCGTGATGAAGACCCGAAGGACAAGTAACGTGAGGTATAACTTCGTATCCGAGTAGTTAAACCTCTAGTAGTTAGTTAGCAATGGTTTAGAAACGATTCATACGCTCAAGTTCGTGTTACGAAGCTTTGATAATCTTTTTTCATATATTCCGCCTCCCCGCAAGTTCGTGGGGTGCGTGACATGGACTTACACCACCATGTCCTGGAACAGAAGGGCCATTCGTTTTATATTGGCTGCTTGTTCCGTAGCCTCTCTGTCCTTCTTTTCAAGTATCCTGCGAAGGAATTCGGCATCGGTTTCTTGCTCCTGTCGCTGATCTAAGGATGCTTCTGGGCTTTCTTTTGGCCCGGTGAGTGCGGCCATCGCGGTCATCATCTCTTGGAGCTTCTGCTGTTGCTCTTGAGCCTTACTCACTGATCGTGTAAGCGGTCGATGACCTGTGGATATACGGCTATCCTCTTTCCCGGACGCCATGTAGACGGTATGTACCACCATGCCCCCAGACTTAGGGCATTTAGGCTCACCGCTTTTGACATTTGCCGCAGGCGTGGGGACTTTCTCCGGCCTTCTTCTCTTGTGGGCCATCGAAGTTGAGGGGACCGTTGCTGTGGGCACCCAGGTGGCCGTCGTCTTCCGTTGCTTAACAGGGCGGTTTTCTTCCTGTCGGACTTTCAACTTCTTATGCTGATGGGAGAAATTCGGATCAATCACCGATGCTCGGACTCGTCGCCAAATCTTGTAGACTTTGGAAGACAGCCGTTGAGGAGACTGCTCCGGCTTTGTTTCTACGACGGTCTCTACCGGTGGCGGAGATCTTTTTAGTATGGCAGTAGGCGAGTTCCTGCGTACCCTGTTCAGTAGCTCAAAGCTGTTCCCGGTTGGAACAGCAGCATTAATTTCCACCGTTGGAGCTGGTGGAGTTAGCCCAGAGGGGGAGTTGCCCCCAGCCTTCCTTATCCGGCGCCAGTGGCGACGTCGAGCATGTCGAGCTGATGGAGTTGGCTCGGTGACGGGGATGGCTTTGTCTTTCCCCATATTCAGGTGAGGGGCTGTTGCTGGTGTCAACCTCTTGAAGACTGACGTCCGTTGAGAAGCCGCGTCCAACCGGTCAAAGATAGATTTCTGAGCGGGAGCGGGAATGGGAGAAGTCAGTCTTGCAAAGACCGACCCTCTGGCAGGAGAAGCCGCCTTGACGACTTCAGGAGCAGGGATGGCTATCTTCTTTGGGATGGCCACTTCAGGTATTATAGGCTTCTTGGTAGGCCCTTTGGAGCTCGTGTTCAGCCTGGTGAGGACCGAGGGATTGGAATCGGGCGACCCGTTGAGAGGGGCCGTGGTAGTATCAAGTCGATCAAAGACCGACTTCTTTGAAGCTTCCGATACGGGTACAAGGATGGTGAAGCTCGCTGGCGGGAGCATGGTCCCGAAAAACAGCCCTGTGGTGGCTTGAGTAATCTGCTCCACGGGCATCGTGAACAAAGAGACCGCTTGGGGCCCGTAGGTTATGCCCGCAGTTGAGGCAGAGCGTAGGTTGCAGTTGGATGTGGAACACTTTGAGCAGGTGCCAGCCATTGATCCTTTTGCTTTCTGCAGCGAGCAAAACGCCAAATCTTAGTATCTCGAAACCCAAGGGCAACCATTAGCGAACCGCGATTGGTTCGCGAACACGATACACGAAGTGTGGAGTGGAAAGAGGAAAAGGTCCCACCGGGCGTGCCAGAATCTGCTCCCCTCCGAAAAACGGCGCGACAGAATGCCTTGCCAGAGATTCGGGGCAGATGCTAATAGGTGCTATCCGTCCACCTCTCCGAAGATGCCAAGTTGATTTATGGCACCATGTATCGAAGGTTTAAACAGATGCGGCCGATGTAGCAGACTTCGTCAGATTCCCCCTCGTTTGAGGGGTTTTTGATTGTGGGGACGCTCTTCCCTGCAGGCGCAAGCCCCTGCAGTTAATTACGCTACCGCTTCACGGTAACAACTTTCTCCTTCTCCATATGGTCACTTCGTGTCGTGGGTGTCTGTTTTTGTTTGGTTGCCCGTAGATTGTATACGGAGACTAAGTTATGTTGTCGCCCGTAGGGCGTGGACTAGTCCAAATCCGTATCTTTCTTAGATTTGGGTTTAGGGGTTTGGGTTTAAGGATACGTTAGCCTCTTTTGAGACTAAGATCGACTTAAACGTTTGTTAAGGATACGTTAGCCTCATTTTAGACTAAGATCAACTTAACGAGATCGTTTAGATCCAACAAAAGAGTAATTGGGGGCTCTATTGTTTAATTTAGTGACGCTGCGGTCGATAGGTAGTTTAAGGACATTGCGGTCCAATATTAGTTTTAAGACATTGCGGTCAAGGTTAAGGACATCATAGTCCGTGGATTTAAGGACTCCACAGTCCGATATTAGTTTTAAGACATCACGGTCAAGGTTAAGGACATCATAGTCCGTTGTTAGTTTTAAGACATCACGGTCAAGGTTAAGGACATCATAGTCCGTTGTTAGTTTTAAGACATCACGGTCAAGGTTAAGGACATCATAGTCCGTGGATTTAAAGACTCCACAGTCCGTTGTTAGTTTTAAGACATCACGGTCAAGGTTAAGGACATCATAGTCCGTTGTTAGTTTTAAGACATCACGGTCAAGGTTAAGGACATCATAGTCCGTGGATTTAAGGACTCCACAGTAGGTTGTTAGTTTTAAGACATCACGGTCAAGGTTAAGGACATCATAGTCCATGAGTTTAAGGACCCCACAGTCAATGAAATGTATGGTTGTTGGGACCCGTCACCTCTTTGAAGACGTTGAGGAATTACAACGACAAATATCAAAGGAGTGAAGAGATGTACCCTTGAACCAAGGTAGATTAAATGATCTGTAGCCCAATTTGGAACCATGACCAATTAATTATATTGTGAGCCCATTGGTTCAGTTAGGTCTGGATTGAGGACTTATGGCCAACTTGGGCTAAGTCCAGTTAAGTCTGGCCCTTTGTTGGACTATTTGACATTTGTCTGGTTCCAGTCCACAAAAAGTTTGGAAGGGCTTGATAACATTTCTGTTGTAGCTCTGGATGTTATTCAATTTTGAGGTTCAATTGAAGGGGAGGCTTTGCCTCTGAAAGATTAGCCAATTTGGCTAAAAGTAGTGTTAAACACTAAATAACAAAAGTGTTAAACACTAGAGACAGAATTCTCAAACTAGTGTTAAACACTAAAAGAACAATCAGTGTTAAACACTGGAAATATAGTTTTCGATTTAGTGTCAAACACTAGAAAATAATCAGTGTTAAACACTGCAAATAGGGTTTTCAAATTAGTGCTAAACACTAAGAAAAATCAGTGTTAAACACTGGGAATAAAGATCTCTAATTAGTGTCAAAACACTAAAGAAAAAGGGGTCACATATGGACACGTGAGAGCGCCCGAAGGTGGGACCAGATTCCCCTTATTCTGTTCTGCAAAAGTATTGAATATCTTCAGTATTTGATTTTGGAGCATCACGTGCTGACACGTGACGGGGATTTGTGTGCTGATTTGCCAAGGGGTCACGTGGTAACACGTGAGAGCGCCCAGAGCTTCTATTTCTTTTGCTTTTTCCTTCTGTGCTTCAGGGGTCACATGGAGCACGTGAGGCGTTGCCTCTGAGTTCTTTTCTGCGGATCTTTACAGGGGTCACGTGGGGACACGTGACCCTGGTTCTTGCCTATTTGAAGATTTCTTTATATTTTTAAGAATTAAATTCTTCATAGGGTTAAACCCTAGCTATAACTTTGGAGGAATTAAATTCCTATTTTCTTTGGAAGAATTATATTCTTAGGTAGAGTTAAACCCTAATTTTCCTTTTGTGGGAATTAAATTCCCATATATGTAAAAAATCAAGTTCTGGTATAGGGTGAAACCCTAATTTCATTTTAAGAGGAATTAAATTCCTGCGAGCTTGAGAGAATTAAATTCTCAATTAGGGTTAAACCCTAGTTCTGTCCATCTTGAAGGAATTAAATTCCTATAATTTTGGAGAATTGAATTCTCATATAGGGTTAAACCCTAAATTTTATCTTGGAGGAATTAAATTCCTATAGCTTTGGGAGAATTAAATTCTCCAAACTCAATTCTTCCTCTAAGTTTTAGATCTACATGGCAGGATCTCGACCCGATGAGAATTAAATTCTCAACTTATGGGAAGATGTGCACTTTGCAGATCTTCAACCAGAGAAAGAACTAAGTTCTTTGCAAAAGAGCTAAACTCTTAGATCTTTGAGAATTAAATTCTCTTTTTTCTGAAGTTTCGATCCTCTTTCTTTTTCTCATCTAGGGTTTTTTTCTGAATTTTCAAGATGCTAAAATTCTCTTCAAAGTTTTTTCTGCAAAATTCTGTCTCCCCTTTTTTTAATTCTCCCTTCTCGACTCCTATTTATAGGAAGAGGAGAAGAATCAATTTGTTTAGTAAATCTCTAATTGAAAGATTTGATTTGTTTTCATCATTAATCTGCGCCTTTAGATTGCTAGGTGAATTTTATTCACCGTTGGATGTTTTAATCCAAAGATATTCTATTTGTTATTTCGGTGAGATTTAGGGAAAATCTTTCCTTATTTAAGATTTTTTCATAAATTGGTGATATTTAATCACCCTTGGATCCTCAATCCAACAGTTCTCCTTAATTCTTCTCTATTTTGGAAAGATTTAAATGATCCTTTTAGATTTTAATTCTATTAAACCGTGAGGCTTTTAAAGCTAGTCACGTGTGAGCACGTGACCAAAGGTCACGTGTCAGCACGTGACCCCGGTCACGTGTCAGCACGTGACCCCGGTCACGTGTCAGCACGTGACCCCCTGAATGGACTCCTCTTCTGTGCTCTGTTTTGTGCCGCTGCTTTAACTATCACGTGCCAACACGTGACCATTGGCCACGTGTAAGCGATGCCTCTTTTTGAAGTTTTTCCTGATTTTTAATCAGGGAACAACTGCTTCAACAGAAGTTGATTCATAAGAGATTTCCTCAAATATAACTTTTCCAATTTATTCCACAAATCAGTCGCCGTCTTTTCAACCAAAATTTCTTGTAGAACTTCGTTTGTCAGACACAAGTGGATATCCATGAGGGATTTTTCATCTTTCTCCTCCCAAGCTTGCTCCGTCATAGTGGAAGGCTTTTTGTTCTTCCCATGAATCACCTTTCTCAAATTGTTTTGAGTCAAAATGGCAATCATACGGACTTACCACAAATAGAAACTCATATTTCTATCGAACTTCTTAATGTCGAACTTCATGATTGTCGGAGATATGATGTGAGATCAAAATACCTTAAGTACTTACAAATCCTAAATTTCAAAATTACAATCTAAGAAAGTGGGGGGAAAACGTAGTTGTCGTTACCCACCGTTAACCTAGATCGCAAAATTAAAGATCTAATGGTTCAACCAAAAATCCCATAACAACGCAACAAAAGCTCTGGTACCAGTTTGTTGCTTATACAAGACAATCACAAAGCAAACACACAATCGATAGTGAGAAAAAAATTCAAACTACAAGCAAGATAGAAATATGAATACTAAACACAAAACAAATAGGCGAAAGCAAAACTTATTAATTAACAAAATCCAGAGGAGTACAAATTGATGGAGAATTACAAATCCTTCTCAAACCCTAAATCTCTCACAATTATTAATGGGTTCTCTCTAAATAACAAAAGACATCAATCTCTAGGGTTACAAAATACTATAATATATATAGTATACTAGAGATAAGTCTAAATAACTAATTTCCCAATAAATAAATATCCATCTTTCTTGTAGATAAGTCTAAATTCGTTATCTCTTGTCTTATAGATAAGTCTAAATTCATGGGAAATCAATAGGGATCGGAATGGAAGACATACACAACATGTATTTTACTCCAAACTAATTTTCTTCTTTGGTTCAATAAAATAAGTGAATATTCAATTTTGTTGCAAATTTATTTATATGGCCGATAATAAGCTTCCCTGGCACCTTAATAACTGTCATTGCCACATTGCATGAGTTGCTACAATTTTTTTCAATTAATATGGTCACAATAAATGTGACTGAGTTTTTCTTTTTCACACGTTGCGATATGCAACTCTATTTTCAGTCCCACCCTAAAGTTGATGTGGACTAAACATGGAAAGTTTTTTGGTTTAAAAAAAAGTTCGCCCATCGATACGGACAAGCAACCAAATATATAGCTCCTTTTTATGCAAGAATTTACTTCATATGCAAAACAAATATGCACCGTAGATTATGCAGAAAAAAGCCTACAATGCTGCTCTTCTGAATTTGATCATTTCTTTTGCCTGTAATCCAAATTTTCTTTGTTTGATTGGTATAAGATGTAGGAGAAATTTTCTTTATCACTACCCTCATTTATTTTTGTGAATGATTGAGCTGATCTTTACTTCTGTGGTTTATACACAACGTAAATAATCATTTGATTCTCACTCCTTAACTTTTGCATCTGAGTATGGGGTTAATGGATACTGTCAATTTAAATTTTTTCTCAAAAATCAATCGATAAAGGATAAAATAACATAAAACTTGTATCTATATTTTACATCAAGACAATTAAGATGAATGGTATAGATCATATATATGAAGCGAGAAAAGAAAAATAAGACTAAGTGATGTCTTGTAACTTTTGACCATTAGAGTTTTGCAAGAGCAATACACATGTTTATACATTTGAGATAAAAATCATAAATTTTATAAAAGATCATAGTCATCTTAAATCGTATTAGATCTCTCATTTTGATGGGGAAAAAATTTACGGTTCTCAAATATGACACGTGTCAAGAAAAAAATCACATTCATGAAGGAAAAAATGACTTGCAGGAGCCATAATCATCTTAAATCATATCAAATCAAAGTAGCATTAGCTCAATTGATACGGATACTTTCCTTTTTGGAAAAAGTGCGGGATCTGCATTCCAGAAATCCAAGAAAAGAAAATTGGTCACAAATTAACGCTTTCGGGGCAAATTCATGGGACCTTTGGATGCTTGTATGTGGTGTGTGTGGTGTGCATAGGTTAAAGCTTACGAACGACCGTCCAGAAAAAACATCTTTTCAGAATATCCCTCTAACTTCAATAATATTTACCGGCATTTACTAATTTAAAGTTAGTTTATTTCATAATTACAATAATTTTAATTTTAAAAAAAATCTTCTTCTTATTATTCCTTTTTCTTCCTCTTCTTTTTATTATTATTCCTTTTTCTTCCTCTTCTTTTTCTGTCTTTGTTGTGTTGAGATTAATTTAAATTTAAATAGTTAGTAGTTATTATAGATAAAATTAAGATATGTCTTTTATTTAAAAATAGATTTAGATAAGAGAAAATATTCTATTAGATAAGGATAAAAGATATTTATGTTGATCCTAATCTAAGTAGAAGAAGATTTATTCTATGCTATTGATAGAGAGATGAGGCGGGAGAACAACTATTGAGATTTATCATGCATTCAAATAGAGGAAGTTACGGATTTAGATTTAGATTTAGATTTAGATTTACATTAGATCTAAATTTAAATTGTTAGTAGAATTAGATAAATTAGAAATCATATGTATATTTAGTAATGATTTGAGAAAATCTTATTTAATTTAAATGGATTACTAATTGGATTAAGATTATGGAAAACCTTAATGAGTTTAAATCTTATTCATCGATAAAAGGGATGTAATAGAGAGGGTTTGTATGTGAGCCTCAAAAGTTGTAAATTTCCTTCTTCCTCAAAATAATAAAAAAAATTCTTTTCATGTGGATTAGACGATTTCGCTAAACTACGTAAATCACCGTGTTTGATTTATTGTTGTTGTGTGGCTATCTTTATCATCAAAAAGGAAATAGTTGTTGCTACATTTCCGCAAAGCTGTGCATTAAAGAAGAATTCCTAACAATTGGTATCAAAGCTCTGACAGATTGTCCGAGTGAAGGATGTCGAAGAAGATAACAAAGGATCTCACAACCAAGTTCGTGGTAAAGAAGTTTGATAGAAAGGGGAATTTTCCCTTATGGCAGAGCAAGCTTCGGAATCTATTGACAAAAGAGAGAACTCTTTTAGTATTGCGAGACAAGGCGAAGAAATAAGCAAACATGTCAGATTCATATTGGGAATATATTGATACAAACGCACAAGCATCTATCAAATTTTGTCTTGCGGATGTACCTGTGCATAATATTTTGCAAGAGACCACGGCAACCAAAGTTTGGTTAAAGTTGAGCAAGTTTATATGACAAAGAGTCGTATAAACAAGCTTATTGTCAAATAAAGACTGTAAGTTTGGAATGAAAGATGGTGCTTCCATTTCCATTCATCTTAATATTTTCAACGAATTAATCAACAATTTGCTTGGGCTTGACATCAAAATAGAAGGGTGGGATAAGGCATTGCTGCTTCTTATGTCTCTTCCGGATTCTTATGATAACTTGGTGAATACAATCATGTATAGAAAGGAAGAACATGAGTTCAATGATGTTGTCTCATCACTTTTAAGTCATGAGACAAGGCACAAGGATAAAGTTGACTCGGATTCAAGTTTGTCAGCATTGACCGCTAAGGAAAGAGGAAGATCAAAAAGTAGAGGATCAGGTGAAAGAAATCGGTCTAAGTCCAACTCTAAAGGTACAGAAGATGAATGTTATTTCTTCAAGAAACCAGGTCACTTCAAAAGAAATTGTATATCATACAAAGAGTATATCGAGAAAAAGGAAGGAAATTTCTCTACAAAAGACAATGATTTGACGAATGCTGTAATGGAATCAGAGGATGATCATCAAGGCAAGATTTTGTCTAGTTTTGTTCAGGAGCCATATGACTTGTTGACGGTACACAGCGGTAAGGCGGATTCTTCCAATAATTGGATCTTGTATTCCAGTTATTCATATCATATGTGTCCCAATAAGGAGATGCTCAACACCTACAAAAATTATAGTGGCGGTAGAGTTCTGATGGGGAATAATTAAGAATGCAGGACCGTAGGGATCGATAACATCAAGGTAAAGATGTACGATGGGATGGTGCAAACTCTAAAAAAAGTCATACATGTTCCGGATTTAAGAAAGAACTTGATCTCTCTCGGAGTTTTAGAAGCAGCTGGAAGCAAACTAACGACGCAAGGTGGAGTATTGAAGGTCTTTAAAGGGGCTTTGGTATTACTCAAAGGTAAGCAGCATGCGAATTTGTATCAGATGATAGGTAGCACGGCGAATGGTGGTGCAGCCATTGGAGAGGTGAAAGATAAAGTTCAAGAAAGGCAAAACAAGGAGGATACTTCAAGACTTTGGCATTTGCGTCTAGGCCATATGAGTGAAAAGAGATTAAGGGTGTTGCATGCTAAATGGTTGTTGAATGGTGTAAAGAAGTGTCGTTTGGACTTTTGCAAATTTTGCACTATGGAAAAGCAACATAAAGTGAGTTTCAAGCATGCAATATACAAGACTCAAGGCATTCTAGATTACCTCCATTCTGATGTATGGGGGCCATCTCCGACTCGATCAAAGGGAGGTGCAATGTATTTTGTGACATTCATCGATGATTTCTCTCGCAAAGTATGTGTCTACTTCATGAAACACAAGTCATCGATGATTTCTCTTGCAAAGTATGTGTCTACTTCATGAAACACAAGTCAGAGTTGTTTGAGTGTTATAAGGAGTGGAAAGAAGCAGTAGAAAAAGAGTCTTGAGGTTAGATAATGGTGGAGAGTTTACCTCCATCGAGTTCTTACAATTCTCTAAGGATCAGGGTATACAAAGACAATTTACGGTGTCGGGAGGCTCGAACAGAATGGGTTGGTAGAGCGCATGAATAGGAAACTATTGGAGAGGGCCCATAGTATAAGATTGCAATCCGGATTGAAAGAGGAGTTTTGGGCAGAGGAAGTTTATCATGCGTGCTATTTGGTGAATCGATTATCATCTACAGCCATAGATCTTCATATCTCAGAAGAGTTATAGACAGGAGATCCTGTATGTTATGATTCGTTGAGAGTGTTGGGGTGCCTGCATATTCACTTGTTGACGCGAATCGAAGAAATAAAATGGAGTTGAAATCAAAGTCATGCGTCTTTATTGGGTTCCAAAAGGGAGTTAAAGGCTACAAACTATGGGACCCAGAGAATAGAAGATCATTCGTTTCGAGAGACGTCATTTTTTATGAAGGGTCTATGTTGAAAGATGTAGACAAGTCTGCGAATGTAGAAAAGAACGGTGGATAGTTAGACATCAAGGATACTTCAATTGAGATGGAGTTGTAGGATTCTCAGAGACAAGATGAGAACATCGATACACCTACAGTTCCGGTGGGTATTGAGGTGAACCATGAGTATAACAACCCTAAACTTTCTGTATGAAATTTTTTCAAAATACAGAAAGGAACATCTGAGCCTGAGCACAAGTTATAAGTTTGATTTGCTTTTGAACAGCAAGAAAGACCTTGTAGCTCATTAGTAAGACCTTGCACTGCTGAGATATGGTACCTGAGTTCAAATCCCATCAGCCACATATTATTTTTATTGTATTTTCTTTTAATCTTTTAGAAGCACAAGGGTTTACACGTGCACTACACGTAAACTGAAAAGACACAGAATAAACAAACACGTGCACTGGGGTATATAAGGCGACAAGGACACGTGGCAGCAAACCCAACCACACCCGACGGTATTGGGCCGGCGAAATGCTCACCAAGACCGGTACCGCCAGGCCCCCCGTACCCAATGCTCCCCAAAATTTTCCCCCTGCACCTCTTGGCCTACCCCATTTCCCCTAGACTGTTTGTATTCTCTGCAATTATCCAGAAAATTAAAATACCCTCTTTAAATCCATTTTTAATACAAATTTTAATTCTACAATTCAATACACTAAACCCTAGTTTTCCCTATAAATACCACACCATATTTCACCCCTCCTCATTCAGAATTCCTTGTCAAAACTTTCAAGTCCTATAGTGTGAAAGTGGAGTTAGCAAAGAGCGAAGTTCCGGCGAAGTTCCAAGGAGTTTCCGGCGACAAAACGATGCCCCGACGATCCCTAAACCTTCTCCTACCTCTCCCATTTCCTTAAAACTAGTAAGTCCCGTCTCCTCTTATCTTCTTCTATTCTAAAAACTTTCAATTCTAAAATCTGACGGAAACGGAGTTAATCCGACTTCCGATTCGGTTTTTCATTAAAAAGGTTACTTTTCTTAATCAATAAAATTCCATACTATCACATAATGTTTTAAAAACATTAACAAACACTTTAAAATAAATTTCATCCTAAAATATTCTTTTATGCAATTTTTGTTGTATTTTTACGGTAAAATACCACATACTTCATTTCCGACATAAAACAACATAAAATTGTATTACCTTTAGATAACTTACGAGGTAATGACCTACCTCTTCACAACACACATCCTTTACATAGCACGTTGAAGTTTTGGATATATATTCTTAGGATAACACGACTTTACAAATAAATACCATCAACTTATAAAACCATTTCTTTAAAAGGTGTATTAAATAATTCCTTGCAATTACACCTCTACAAGCCATTTTTGGGGACCCCGTTCGGGATGGTGCGGATTATCACACATTCTCGGGCCTAGTAGAGCGAGATGCAGACCTTCGAAAGGAGCATTCGATCTCGATGGAATTTTTATGCATTTTTCTTTAGAAAATGAGATTTCTACAAGAAAATAAATAAAATTATTTTCATTCTATATATATATATATTATCAAAATATCTACTTTAATTATATTATATAAATATTCCAAGTTTTCAAAGGGAATCACCATTACATGAAAATACTGTAAGGTTCTTAGGCACCAGAACAAGGTTCTACATGGCATCAACCATGCTAAAATTAAATTTTTCAAGTGCCAAACAACCAAAGCAAGGATCTTTAGTAGAGAATTAGGGTTATCAATGAACAAGTAAACTACTTTACTTCTAAAAGTTAGGGATTGCAACCCTTGTAGTCCGTTCTTTCGCTTCATAAGCTTCGAGTTGAGGTCCCTTCGCTGTGATCATCAAGTTCCCATACTCTTGAGAGGCTCCATGAAGTGAATGATGCATGCTTGCTAGTAATCTTCATAATCAAAGATGATCTACCTTGAGAAATCACAAACCCAAGCTTACACATCACTAATTAGTATTAGTGAAGCTAACACCATAATCAAAGTGGCTAGAATAGATAAGGATGATGAAGTAGGAATTTTGCTTTCTTTTGTTTTCTATTTCTCACTTTTATTCATCACAAATGAAAAAGCTAGTGAGCTTTTGTGAGAGGAAGAAGAAGATGAATTGTTGTGATGAATGAATAATTGTTGAGGTTAGAAAAGCAACCAAGGGTTAAGCATGTCATGCTTAACTCTTGTAGAGAATAAACCATAGGTTAGGGTAATATCTTGATAAATATCTAAAGAGGGTGGACTATGTCAACATTCATGAAGCTTCTTCAAAGCTTATCCATGACTTAATCCATCATTAAGAATTAACCAAAATAATTAACCTAATCCCAACCCTAATCATGGTTTAACTTATTAACTCTAGTTGCATTTGTAACCTTAATATGTTACAATATTATATATCACATATATAATATATAATGTAACATAATAAAATAATACAATTAACAGATATCACATATATATCAATGTATCATCAAGTGAGAAAAAGAATCATTTTAGTGAGCTTATATTAGTTAATGTAATATAATATATCGCATATATAATTATACATTAAATTATTAAATCAACACTTGATTTAATAACCCGGCTATATTTCATATAACCGACTAATATAATATGCATCCTTTTATCGAATCAACACTTGATCCGATAACCCGGCTATATTACATATACCCGGCCGATATCACATATCGCGAGAATCGAATACGGTATCACGTACACGTATTATTCTTAGTGCCTCACATATCACATATGTGCTCCTACTCTTTTTGCCTGAGCCAGGAAACCTCTGTGTAGGACTCTAAAGAATCGTCAATACGCCGGCAGCAGGTGATGATAATATCAAACACCCACAAACTGGAAGCGGTCAGCTAAACGTAATAGCTACCCAGGTATTGAGCGATCAGAAGATCAACAAGCAAGCCTGTACACACTCCTGTGAATCCAATCAGTAACACTACCGTACAGTCCGGTCTCTTCATCTGATATGTCGCATATCTAATCTAGGGGTGGTAAACGTCAGACCCCAGTAACCGATAAGTCGTGTTGATGTGAGGCTCATAACGGGTCGAGAAACTACTGATAACACTTACCATTAAATCTCCATATCAGCCCTGGCCAGGGACTTCCAGTTATAGCCAATCGAACACAGCGCAACATCAACCCCCAATACCGAGAGAGACGAAACCCCTCCTATCGCTCATTGCCCCCATGTGATTCGGGACTGTACCCAAAAGCCACCGTTTTGCATGTCCTCATGAACGTGATAAGGTGGAAATCAAAGCACAGTGGGAATCACATAAGACTCTATGACGATCTTGGGTCTACAGACTAACCTGTACCAGTGTCACCGGAGAACTGCTATCTTACGATAGGTATAATACCATCTAGGAGTTCTCGGCGAGTCCGTTCAGTGTACCCAGTCTCTACTGAGCACCCTTACACCATCTTTAATGTCAAACACCAATGGATATGGGATCATCCATCGCCCATCATATGGGTCAAGATGCGTATACGATAGTCTACTCTGGAGTATCGATGCCCTGTCTCGATACACCCTCGACTAGCAATAGTTATAGGATGTACTCTTAGACTACTATGGCCCTACTAATATGATCTGCATCATAGTCCAAGTAGTCGAGTACAAATCCTAAGGGCTTTATCAACATGTGAGAGCACGACAGTAAATCAATACAAGTCAACATGTTAATACAAAGTGAAACCAGATAGCATACTATCATATCGAGAAAGAAAGTCCTCTATATATATATCCAAGCATCCATTATAATATACATCATATGTACAACAATGGTCTCTAGGGCATATACATAACTAACAATCTCCCACTTGCACTAAGGTCAGCTGTTGTAATATCTCATACCCAACAACCCGAAGAGTCTCTCAAAATGTATCTGGGGTATGGCCTTCGTGAGTGGATCCGCAGTGTTGTCCTTCGTGTCAACTCTCCTGACTACGATCTCACGGCGATCAACTATCTCCCGGATCAGGTGATACCGCCTCAGAATATGCCTGGATCTCTGATGGGACCTGGGTTCCTTGGCCAAACCCACAGCTCCATTGTTATCACAATACAAAGGTATTGGATATTCAATGGACGGAACCACACCAAGTTCAATGATGAACTTCTTCATCCAGACAGCCTCTTTGGCAGCGATGTATTCAGCCTCCATTGTCGAGTCTGCCACGGTTTCCTGTTTGGAACTCTTCCAACAAACTGCCCCTCCATTGAGGGTAAAGACAAATACCGATTGCGACTTAGAGTCGTCCTTATCACTTTGGAAGCTCGAATCGGTAAAGGACTCCACCTGGAGTTCTCCGTTACCATACACCAAGAACATCTCCTTAGTTCTTCTCAAGTACTTGAGAATGTTCTTCACAGTTGTCCAGTGACTCTCTCCTGGATCTTCTTGATACCTACTCACTACACTTAGTGAGTATGCTACATCGGGTCTGGTACATAGCATCGCGTACATGATAGAGCCTACTGCCGAAGCATAGGGTATCCCTTGTAGGGTTCCTAGGCACTCTAAGGAGGTTCTACAAGGCATCAACCATGCCAAATTCAAATTTTTCCGGTGCCGAGAAACCCTAACGCGATCGTTGACTAGAGATTAGGCGATAACAAATGCGAGCAAACAACTTTACTCTAAAAGTGAACGGAAATACAACTTTTGTAGATCCGGTCCTCCACCTCCATAGCTCCGTGATGAAGTCCCTCCGCTGCGATCATCGGATCCCGGACTCTAGCGATGGTTTCGTCGAAGAAATGATTGGGCTAGGTCGTCGACTTCGATGCCGAAGATGATCTACGTCAAGGCAACTCAAGATCGAGCTCCAACTTCACCAAGTCATGAAACTTGTGAAGAAAACACCCTATACTACATGGCAAGTGGTAGACGATGAAGAAATAGGAAGTGGGTTCACTTTGGATTTGGATTTCTCACTTGATTTCATCACTTGACATTTTTGTAGAAAGCTTTTCTTTCTTCATCAAGAAAAAGAAGAAGAAAGAAAATGAAAAAATGAATTAACTTAAAAAAGAAAATCAAGTGACCCTTATCATATTGCAACCATGGTTAAGTGTAGAGAATAAACTAGGGTTAAGTTGAATGGTTAGGTTAAAGGAAAGAAACAAAATGGTCAAGCTTTCAAACCTTCATGAAGTTTCAACAAAAGAACAAAACAAGCCACCATTTCATTTATCTTTCCAAAAGAATAAATAAATAAATAAATAAATAAAAACCTAACCATTTACTTAAACATGGTTTAATCAACACAAACCCAAGTTTGCATGTATCATCAAACATGATACAAACTAGTGCATAAACATATATCATATATACAATGTGCACATTCAAGTGAGATAATCAATCTTAAGTGAACAAATACTAGTTAATCCAAAGTAATATATCAAATATATAATTATACATTAAATCATTAAATCAACACTTGATTTAACGATCCGGTCATATCACATATGACCGACTAATATCCAATGTATCGACTTATCGAATCAATCCTTGATTCGATAACTAGGTTATATCGCATACAACCAATCGATACATTCATCGCGAGAATATAATACGGTATCACATACACGCATTATTCTTGGTCCCGCACATATCTCATATGCACTCCTATTTCGTTTCGGTTGAGCCAGGAAACCTCTGTGTAGGACTCTAAAGACTTGTCAATACGCCGGCAGCAGGTGATGATCATATCAAACACCCACAAGCCGCAAGCGGTCTGCTAAACGTAACGGCCACCCGGGTATTGACCGATCAGAAGATCGACGAGCAAGCCCGCTCACACTCCTGTGAATTCAACCAGTAACACTTACCGTACAGTCCGGTCTGATCGTCTGATATGTCGCATATCTCACCTAGGGGTGGTAAACGTCAGACCCCAATAGTTCGATAAGTCGTGTCGATATGAGGTCTATAACAGTTCGAGATACTACTGGTAACACTTACCAGTAAATCTCAGCAACCCTGGCCAGGGATTTCCGGTTATAGCCAATCGAACACAGCACAACATCAACTCCCGATACCGGGAGAGACGAATCCCCTCCTATCGCTCATTGCCTCCATGTGATTCGGGACTGTACCCAAAAACCACCGTTTTGCATGCCCTCTTGGACGTGGTAAGGTGGAAATCAAAGCACAGTGGGAATCACACAAGACTCTATGACGATCTCGGGTCAACAGACTACTCTGTACCAGTGTCACCAGAGAGCTGCCATCTGACGTAAGGTATAATACCATCTGGGAGTTCTCGGCGAGTCCGTCCAGTGTACCCAGTCTCCACTGAGCACCCGTATATCATCTCTGATGTCAAACACCAATGGATATGGGATCATCCATCGCCCATCTGTATGGGTCGAGAAGGTATACGCTAGTCTACTCTGGTATATCGATGCCCCGTCTCGATACACCCACGACTAGGGACCTTGAAGGATGTACTTATGGACTACCATGTCCCCACTAGTATGATCCGCATCATAGTCCAGGTAGTCAAGTACACATCCTAAGGGCTTTACCAACATGTAACAGAGAGACAATCAGTATACACGTTAAGGTAAAAAGTAACCAGATAGCATACTATCATGTCGAGCAAGAAAGTCCTCCCTATATATGTCCCAGCATCCACTACAATATACATCCTATGTACAGTAATGGTCTCTAGGGCATACATATAACTAACAATCTCCCACTTGCACTAGGGCCATCTGATAGCAGTGGTTGTAGTATCTCATACTCAACCATCCCATAAAAGTCTCTCTCTGGGAAAAGGCCTTTGTGAGTGGATCCGCGGTGTTGTCCTCGGAGTCTACTCTCCTAACCTCGATCACCCTGGAGATCAATCATCTCCATGATCAGGTGACACTGCCTAAGAATTATATCCGGATCACTGATGGGACGGGCGTTCCTTGGCATAAGCTACAACTCCATTGTCACACAATGGCAGGAACTAAGTTCATCTCATGAACTAATATACATCCAGACTGCCTCTTTGGTAGCATCTGAAGTAGCGATGTATCCAGCCTTTATCGTCTAGTAAGCCACGGTATCTAGCTTGGAACTCTTTCCAACATACCGTCCCTTTACTGAGGGTAAAGACAATGCCTGTGACTGACTTTCAGTCGTCCTTATCACTCTGGAACCTTTCCAGTGATTCTCCCCAGGATCAATTGATACCATCTCACTACATCTAGTGAGACTCCTTGCATCCAATTACATCTATCTCATAGATGAAAACTCAGGATTTAGGAGGTATCACTTTGATCCTATTGGAGAATCCATGTGATAAGCGGAGATTGACTGAGCGTAGCATAGGAAACTCCTTCCCCATCAAGAGTATGTCATCCATGTACTCTATGAGGATCACTACCATACTCCCTACTACCTTTTTGTATATACAAGGTTCATCTACCATTTTGATGATGTCAAACTCTTTGACTATCTCATCAAAAAAGATGTTCCAACTCCGCGATGCCTGCATTAATCTTATAAAGCAACTTGTACATGTTTCCGCTGCTCCCACTGTCTACGAAGCCCTCTGGCTATGTACTTACAGACACACTCTTCTAAATTAGTATTTAGAAAAGCAGTCATGGCACCCAACCGTCAGATATCGTAGTCATGGTATGTAGCAATGGCAAGTAGGATCTGGATGGACTTAAGCATAGCTACTGGAAAAAGGTTTCATCATTATCCACGCCTGGTCGATGACGAAAACCTTTAACAAGTCTAGCTTTGAAAGTCTCAACTTTTCGATCTACACCAAGTAATCTTCTCAAGATATACTTGCTCCTGATGGGAATTTAACCCTTCAGATATAGCAACCAAAGTCCATACTTTGTTAGTGTATAAGGATTCCATCTCAGATCGCTAAGCATCCAGCCATTCTTACAGAGTCCCACTCCTGATGGCCAGCTCGAAAATAGTTGGGTCATCATCTCATGATGCATTCCTCGCTCCCACTGTCATCGAGAAACCGAAGTATCTCTCAGGAGGTTGAGGAACCCTACCAGATCGGCGGAGAGGCTGAGGTTCGTCGGGGACTATTAAATCCTTTGGTTCTGTCAAATCATCAGCTGCAGTTTGTATAGCTGGAACCTTTCCAGTTCTACATAACTGACCTTGCCTCGAGCTTATCCGGATTTTGCTTTTTAGATATAGGCCGAACAACCATAAATCTTAACAAACTTAAGATATGGGCTCTTCCCTTTCCATATCACATATGAAGTGGTAGGCAACTGATTTGATTTGAACCCTATTCAATAGGTATGCAGCTTCTCAAGTGCATAACTCCCAAAAGGAAATAGGTAACTCAGTAGTACTCATCATAGAGCACACCTTATCATATAGGGTGTGATTGCTCCGCCCCGATATACCATCGTGCTATGGTGTATACGGAGGAGTAATGCTGAGAGAGAATCTTATTCTTAGAATAGTCCAGGAATCCCGTGCTCAAGTATTCTCCTTCCCGATCACATCAAAGGACATAATACTTATACCCGTTGTTGGTTCTCTACTTCTAACTTATATTCTGTGAATATCTCAAAAGGTTCGGACTTATGTTTCAACAGGAACATATGTCTGAATCTAAAGAGATCATCAGAGAATGTAATGAAGTACAAAGAACCGGTCTTGGCATGTGTAGACAGGGGACCTACATACATCAACATGTATCATCCCAAGAGTTTATTAACTCTTTCTCTGCTTTCAATAAACAGAGCTACGGTCATCTAATCTTTGTGACATGACTGGCAAGTTTCACAAGATGTAAATTCAAACTGATTTAAATATACATCTAAATGTAACTTCAGCCAGTCGGGTCGCATTGATATGATCTAGTCTACAATACCTTAAGAAGAATTCGTTCATATGTGAACTCTTCCTCTTGTGCGTGTTCCATATACTAAAGAACTGTAGTTTGATTTAGAACATCAATGCTTTTAGATAACGTGCCTGAACCGATCAACTTTTGATATAGGAAATGTTCAAAACATTATTCAACAATACAAAATTTTATCATTTCTTTACTAATAAAGAGACAGATATGATTTTGTATATCAGGTTCGGTATCTAATAGCATTTGTTCAGAATCAATGTACTGGTAATACAGGGTGACAGTGACCAACAGACTTGGCTGCAACACTTGCCCCGTTTTCTGTCTCATGAAACTTATCACCCATTCTCAGTTCTCTACCTATCTGTAGTCCCATGTAACAGATTACATATCTGGGATCCTGATCCGGTATCATATACCCAGGACGCAGAGGATACTGAGAAACAGTTCTTTGTAATGAACACACCCGAAGAAGATGCATCATCATGCACTCTCTTCGTTTGGGCGGCATGGGAAATCTGGTATTCCCCAATTTCCTGCTCTGTCTTATAACAATTATAAGTTGGAGCGGGACCAACGTTCCCCAGCTCAGTATAACAAGCGGGTTCGGTCAATATATCCGTTTTATTATCTTGATTAAGGCGTGATATGGTCGCTACCTGGAGAGAGAGAGAAGAAAACACTCAGCGTATGCTCTTGCAAGATCAGATTGGTTATTATTTTATCTAATCAGGATGGCTCCCACTGTTTTTATCAAATCTTCCTTCAAACCTTAAAAAGAAAGACTAGCCGGGATTAATTACACACTACAAGTTCGCCAATCTTTCAGCCAGGCCAGTGTCGGTACTTTGAGGGAGGTTCCCCGTGCTTTCGCACGGACCTAATTACAGTAAACCTCGTTTTCCCAGAGGCGTAACCCCATTGACACCTTTCTAGACACCTACTAGATCGGCTAATTGTAATGTGTAAAACTCTCCCAGGAGTAACTCTTACTCGCAGTGGGTATCGGGATCCAACTATCATATAGAAGGTATGCAATCTCATTGCAAATTTCAACACTTGAAATTCCCGACAATATTTTTCCCCTAGCGTCCTATGACCTTGACGGAGGCCAAACTACCCATAGTCCGCTAGTCAAGTTCAACATGTCATTTCCTGATTGAATTAAACCCACCCGCACGACCCTTGACGGAGGCCAAACAACGCCGTACGAATACCCTAATCCAATCGCATCATATGCTAGCAGATAAGCACTAGTTAGCTACCGTACACTACGCCTTGACGGAGGCCAAACAACCGCAGCACGAATACTAACTAGTACTTATCTGAAATGATGGAGGGCTACGACAGGTTTTTCTGAAAACCTATTGCGTAATGAACTTGATATCGTTGTAGAATCAAATGATTTTAAAATGGAGTGTTTTTGAGGATTTTCTAGTTTTGCTAAAGGGGTCACTCCCGGTGAAGGGATTGTCGGCCCTTTCCTCATCGAATAAGGTGCATGATATATCATATATACCGCTGTGCAAAGCAGAAACTATAGAAGCAATCAAAAGACAAACCGAGGGTTGTAGCATCTGCCAGTTATTGCTAAAGGAGTCACTCCCGGTGAAGGGATCTCGGTCCTTTCCTTATCGAATAAGGTGCAGGATGTTCTATAAGGAACACCGCGATGCAAAGCAAGAACTGTAGCTACCTGTTTTATTTTGAAATTCGATTCCACAATATCTTTTAGGTTTCTTTTCTTTCATTAATCACATTAATGAAGCCCCATCATTTAAATCACCTAAACATCACAGATAAATACGACGTACACTTATGCCAACCGCATTCTCCTCGATGTCCCCTCGTGCACCGTTAGGTTAGGTGACTAACGACAGAGCGGGGCAGGGCTAGCACGGGTGTAAAATATAAGTAACGTCTATATAATATATCATATATACTATATACAGTATCCATCACAGCATATCAAATGATCACATCACAGATATCGCAGCAGAAGAAACATATGAAATATTGGATATATTAGGACGTCCGTGTTTTTAATACGAGCCAGTATAAAACACGGATTCCACGGTCGCGATGAATAGCCAAACCCACACCCCTAGACCCCTACGAGAGCGGCAAGCAACCCTACCAATTCTAGAGTTAGGAGACCCGGACTCGACTCCTCGAGTTGGTCTTCCACTGGACTCCAGAACCCGGCTACTTGTGCTCTCCTCCTTGGGTCTATCCTAGTACGGAAAAGTAAATAATATACAATGGGTGACATCTTCCGCAACCTGGAAGTGCCCCAATAAAAGAATATTACATAAAAGTTTTTACATGAATGAAAAATAAAAACTGTCATCTCACATAAAAAACCCCCGGCTATTCAAACACGATGATCCAATATAACATATCCAGCAACACATAACATCACATGTCATCAACGTAAGTAAACATTCGTATCCCAATTGTCGTTGACATATAGCAACGAAACCGGCGATATCACATATTACACTTACGGTCACAGAAAAGAAAGTGTAAAACTACAACAGTTGGAATCTGCAACCTCCTCAGACATCGCATGCCTGACCAAATGAATTCCTTAGACATCACATGCCTAACAATTATAAACCCCGCATTTTAGTCTCATTATCGAAAACTCTTTTCAATATCAAGTCGGGCAATTCAACAAGATTCCCGAAAAACTGATCGAATGCTCGTCGCAAACTTTAGTAGGCGGCCGCACCCCCGATACCGTCGACGAAGTGCACCAAGGCGGAACACCGCTGCCGCGAGCACCCGAACGGATGCTTTCGGCGACGGGGTTCTCCTACAGTCACTTGGTCGGGGCTATGGGGTGTAGCTGTCTATTAAGTTTACCCGGCGAGTATCCGCGTACACAACGTGATTGCGATGGATTTTTGATCACATCAAAATTCCGTGGCAACCGATCAAGTGAGACTAAAATGCTATGTTTATAACATTCAAATCAGTTATCTCATAACTACTTGTGGATTCCAAGTATTGTATCCCATTCCAGATAAATAGAAAATGTTAAACTTTCCGATTGAACATTCAAACACCCAAGTTTTCCCAAAACAGCTCAACACATGAAACAAGTTTAAAAACATCGAGTTCATGCCTCAGTACCAACGGTCCAGCCGTAGAAGGGTCAAGCCAACGCCTCACATGTGGCACGCCGTACTGCCCTAAACCCGAAGGTTCAAAGGGCGGTTCAAGACGGTCACATAATCGAGTTAAGGTTTGTTGTCTTCTAGAGGGTCCATCGCGTTACTTGCACTACTTAGAACGTCTTTAAACCACGGAAAAATCCAACACTTGGAAATTTTCCGGCAGGGGAAAAATTGGGTATTTATATCCGGTCGAACTTTTTAACAGTTTCTAAAATATCTGGAAAAACATAAACGAAGTTAAATTATCTGATCGAATTAACGAATCCCCAATAAAACCCTAGAAAACTCAACACTTGAGTGGAATTAAAAAATTCCCATAAAAAATTGCCAAGAAAGGACCTAAGAATAAATATATGAAATTTCAGGGACTGAGTCCAAATTTTGGCCGCGGAACCGCCGCCAAACCCATGGTTTCGCCGCGGTTCCGCGGTCAAATTATTTACTTAGTGGACCGTACTTCACAGTAATTCTTAGTTTTTCCTTCTTGTTTTTCTGAGAATTTTTAATTCACAAAAATCCACTGTTTTGAAAAATGTACAGAGAAGGGTTTTGTCGGGGTTTACGGGTTCGATCGGACTTCTAACTTCGTCTACACTTCGCCTAAAACTCTAGCTAGGCTCTGATACCACTGTAGGGTTCCTAGGCACTCTAAGGAGGTTCCACAAGGCATCAACCATGCCAAATTCAAATTTTTCCGGTGCCGAGAAACCCTAACGCGATCGTTGACTAGAGATTAGGCGATAACAAATGCGAGCAAACAACTTTACTCTAAAAGTGAACGGAAATACAACCTTTGTAGATCCGGTCCTCCACCTCCATAGCTCCGTGATGAAGTCCCTCCGCTGCGATCATCGGATCCCGGACTCTAGCGATGGTTTCGTCGAAGAAATGATCGGGCTAGGTCGTCGACTTCGATGCCGAAGATGATCTACGTCGAGGCAACTCAAGATCGAGCTCCAACTTCACCAAGTCATGAAACTTGTGAAGAAAACACCCTATACTACATGGCAAGTGGTAGACGATGAAGAAATAGGAAGTGGATTCACTTTGGATTTGGATTTCTCACTTGATTGCATCACTTGACATTTTTGTAGAAAGCTTTTCTTTCTTCATCAAGAAGAAGAAGAAGAAAGAAAATGAAAAAATGAATTAACTTAAAAAAGAAAATCAAGTGACCCTTGTCATATTGCAACCATGGTTAAGTGTAGAGAATAAACTAGGGTTAAGTTGAATGGTTAGGTTAAAGGAAAGAAACAAAATGGTCAAGCTTTCAAACCTTCATGAAGTTTCAACAAAAGAACAAAACAAGCCACCATTTCATTTATCTTTCCAAAAGAATAAATAAATAAATAAAAACCTAACCATTTACTTAAACATGGTTTAATCAACACAAACCCAAGTTTGCATGTATCATCAAACATGATACAAACTAGTGCATAAACATATATCATATATACAATGTGCACATTCAAGTGAGATAATCAATCTTAAGTGAACAAATACTAGTTTATGCAAAATAATATATCAAATATATAATTATACATTAAATCATTAAATCAACACTTGATTTAACGATCCGGTCATATCACATATGACCGACTAATATCCAATGTATCGACTTATCGAATCAATCCTTGATTCGATAACTAGGTTATATCGCATACAACCAATCGATACATTCATCGCGAGAATAGAATACGGTATCACATACACGCATTATTCTCGGTCCCGCACATATCTCATATGCGCTCCTATTTCGTTTCGCTTGAGCCAGGAAACCTCTGTGTAGGACTCTAAAGACTTGTCAATACGCCGGCAGCAGGTGATGATCATATCAAACACCCACAAGCCGCAAGCGGTCTGCTAAACGTAACGGCCACCCGGGTATTGAGCGATCAGAAGATCAACGAGCAAGCCCGCTCACACTCCTGTGAATCCAACCAGTAACACTTACCGTACAGTCCGGTCTGATCGTCTGATATGTCGCATATCTCGCCTAGGGGTGGTAAACGTCAGACCCCAATAGTTCGATAAGTCGTGTTGATATGAGGTCTATAACAGTTCGAGATACTACTGGTAACACTTACCAGTAAATCTCAGCAACCCTGGCCAGGGATTTCCGGTTATAGCCAATCGAACACAGCACAACATCAACTCCCTATACCGGGAGAGACGAATCCCCTCCTATCGCTCATTGCCTCCATGTGATTCGGGACTGTACCCAAAAACCACCGTTTTGCATGCCCTCTTGGACGTGGTAAGGTGGAAATCAAAGCACAGTGGGAATCACACAAGACTCTATGACGATCTCGGGTCAACAGACTACTCTGTACCAGTGTCACCAGAGAACTGCCATCTGACGTAAGGTATAATACCATCTGGGAGTTCTCGGAGAGTCCGTCCAGTGTACCCAGTCTCCACTGAGCACCCGTATATCATCTCTGATGTCAAACACCAATGGATATGGGATCATCCATCGCCCATCTGTATTGGTCGAGAAGGTATACGCTAGTCTACTCTGGTATATCGATGCCCCGTCTCGATACACCCACGACTAGGGACCTTGAAGGATGTACTTATGGACTACCATGTCCCCACTAGTATGATCCGCATCATAGTCCAGGTAGTCAAGTACACATCCTAAGGGCTTTACCAACATGTAACAGAGAGACAATCAGTATACACGTTAAGGTAAAGAGTAACCAGATAGCATACTATCATGTCGAGCAAGAAAGTCCTCCCTATATATGTCCCAGCATCCACTACAATATACATCCTATGTACAGTAATGGCCTCTAGGGCATACATATAACTAACATCCCTTGCATGCGAGTTCTCTCCAAATCAGTCTCGGGAGACATCTCTTTGGAGAGAGTGAGTCCAGAGATCGTGGGTAAATTCCTACGCTTGGATTCTTCCATACTAAACCTTTTTAGTATGGTGTAAATGTACCTGGATTGGGACAATCCTAGTATCCGTTTAGATCTATCTCTATAGATCCTAATCCCCAAAATGCAGGAGGCATCACCTAGATCTTTCATTGAGAATCTATATGATAAGAAGAGCTTGACCGAGTGCAGCATAGGAACATCATTTCCTATCAAGAGTATGCCATCCATGTACAATACGAGGAAGACAACTTTACTCTGCAACCTTCTTGTAAATACAAGGTTCATCTATATTTTTGATGAAGTCAAACTCTTTCACTATAACATCAAAATAGATGTTCCAACTCCGTGATACCTGCTTTAACCCGTAGATGGATTTAAGCAGCTTGCACACCTTTCCGCTGCTCCCACTGTCTACGAAGCCCTCTGGCTGAGTCATGTACATGCACTCCTCTAAATCACCATTTAGAAAGGCGGTCTTAACATCCATTTGCCAGATTTCGTAGTCATGGTATGCAGCAATGGAAAGTAGGATCCGGATAGACTTAAGCATAGCCACTGGAGAAAAGGTTTCGTCATAATCCACACCTGATCGTTGACGAAAACCCTTTGCAACAAGTCTAACTTTGAAAGTCTCAACTTTTCCATCTACACCAAGTTTCTTCTTAAAGTTCTACTTGCTCCCAATGCGTTTTACCCCTTCAGGAGTAACTTCTAAAGTCCATACTTTGTTGGTGTACATGGATTCCATCTCAGATCGCATTGCATCCAGCCACTTTACAGAGTCCCCACTAGTGATGGCCTGCTCGAAGCTAGTTGGGTCATCATCTTCCATGATGCAATCCTCGCTCCCACCATCAATGAGAAAACCGTAGTATCTCTCAGCTGGATGAGGAACCCTACTAGATCGGCGGAGCGGCTGGGGTTCGTTGGGAACTACTGAATTCTCTGGTTCCAATAAATCATCAGTTGTAGTTTGTGCTGCTGGAATTTCTTCCAGCTCTACCTCTTCGCCGCTAATTTCTTTTGCAAGAAATTCCCTTTCTAAAAAGGTGACGTATTGAGAAACAAACACTTTTTGCTCCTCAGCGTGGTAGAAAATATATCCTTGAGAATTCTTCGGATATACCACAAACTTGCAAAGAACTGATCGTGCCTCGAGCTTGTCCGGATTTTACCTTTTGACATAGGCCGGACAACCCCATATCTTAACTCGTTTAAAATATGGTCTCTTCCCACTCTATATCTCATATGGTGTGGTAGGTACAGATTTAGATGGAACTTGATTCAATAGGTATATGGCTGTCTCAAGCGCATACCCCCAAAAGAAAATAGGCAACTCAGCAGTGCTCATCATAGAGCACACCATATCCAATAGGGTGCGATTCCTCCGCTCCGATACACTATTGTGCTGTGGTGTATAGGGAGGAGTAAGCTGAGAGAGAATCCCATTCTCTTTTAGATAGTCTAGAAACTCATTGCTTAAGTATTCTCCTCCTCGATCAGATCAAAAAATCTTAATACTTTTACCCGTTTGGTTCTCTACTTCGTGCTTATATTCTTTGAATTTCTCAAAAGCTTCAGATTTGTGTCTCAACAGGAACACATGTCCATATCTTAAGAGATCGTCAGTGAATGCAATGAAGTATGAGGAACCATTCCTGGCATGTGTAGACATGGGACCGTATACATCACTATGTATCAGCCCCAAGAGTTCCGTAACTCTTTCTCCGTGTCCACTAAACGAAGTTTTAGTCATTTTGCTTTTGAGACATGATTGGAAAGTGTCATAAGATGAAAATTCGAACGGATTCAAATATCTATCCTTATGCAACTTAGCTAGTCGTGTTGCATTGATATGACCTAGTCTACAATGCCACAAGAAGGATTCGTTCATTTCTGAACTTTTCCTCTTGTGTGTGTTTTGTACATTAAGTACTGTAGTTTGATTGAGAACGTATATGCCATTATTTAACGAGACTGATCCAATCAACTTTTGATTCAGGAAGATATTCATAACATTATCCTGTACTACAAAATTAAATCCTTCTTTACTCAATAAAGAAACTGATATAATATTGCATATCAGGGTCGGAATGTTATAGCATTCGTTCAGAATCAATGTATTACCATTTGGAAACACAAGGTGATATTCGCCAACAGCCTAGGCTGCAGAATTTGCACCATTCCCTACTCTTATGGAATGATTACCCTCTCCCAGTTCTCTACCTTTCCGCAGCCCATGTAACATATTACATATATGGGATCTCGATCCGGTATCTAATACCCAGGACGTAGAGTGAACTGAGAAACAGTTCTCGATAACTAACACACCCGAAGATAATGCATCATCATGCTTATTCTTCATTTGTGCGGCATGAGAATCCGGATATAACCCTATTTCCTGTTTTGTCTCATAACAATTATAAGAAAAAAAGGAACCAACGTTCCCCTGCTCAGTATAATAAGCGGGTTCGGTCAAAACATCCATATTATTATCTTGATTAAGGCCTGATATGGTCGCTACCTGGAGAGAGAGAGAGAAGAAAACACTTTAGCGTATGCTCTTGCAAGATTAGATTGGTTATTATCTTATCTAATCAGGATGGCTCCCACTGGTTTTTATCAAATCTTCCTTCAAACCCTAAAAGGTAAGACTAGCCGGGATTAATTATACTTTACAAGTTCGCCAATCTTTCGGCCATGACAGTGTTGGTATTTTGAGGGAGGTTCCCCGTGCTGACGCACGGACCTAATTAAAATAAACCTCATTTTCCCAGAGGCATAACCCCGTTAACACCTTTCTAGACACCTACTTGATTGGCTAATTGTTATGTGTAAAACTCTCCCAGGAGTAACTCTTACTCGCAGTGGGTATCGGGATCCAATTATCTCATAGAAGGTATGCAATCTCATTGCAAATTTCAACACTTGAAATTCCCGATAATGCTTTTGCCCCTAGCAACTTATGACCTTAACATAGTCAACAAATCATAATTGTTAGCCAAGTTCAACCCGTCATTTCCCAATTGAATTAAACCCACCCGCATGACCCTTAACATAGTCAACAAAGTCGTACGACTACCCTAATCCAATCGCATCTCATGCTTTAGCAGATAAACACTAATTAGCTACCGCACACTACGCCTTAATACAGTCAATAAACGTAGCACGAATACTAATTAGGACTTATCTGAAATGACGGAGGGCTACGACAGGTTTTTTTGAAAACCTTTTGCGTAATGAACTTGATATCGTTGTAGAAACAAGTGATTTTTGAAAAGGAGTGTTTTTTGAGGCTTTTACTAGTTTCGCTAAAGAGGTCACTCCCGCTGAAGGGATCTCGGCTCTTTCCTTATCGAATAAGGTGCAGGATATTTCAAAAATACCGCTATGCAAAGCAAAAACTATAGAAACAATCAAAAATATAACCGAGTGAGTTGTGGCATCTGCTAGTATTTCTAAAGAGGTCACTCCCGGTGAAGAGATCTTGGCTCTTTCCTTATCGAATAAGGTGCAGGATATTCTACAAGGAATACCGCTATGCAAAGCAAAAACTAGAGCTACCCTTTTTATAAATTTGATTCTACAACATCTTTTAGGTTTCTTTTCTTTCATTAATCTCATTAATGAATCCCATCATTTAAGTGCTTCCTAAGCATCACAGAAGAAACGAAAATACAACGTACGCTTATGCCATCCGCATTCGCCATAATGTTCCATTATGCACCGTTAGGTTACTTAACTAACGGCATACCGGAATGGGACTAGCGCGGGTGCAAAAAATAAACAACGTTTATTATATATCATATATACAATAATAAATCATTCATCGCACGCATATAATATGATCTCATCACAGTATATTTGCAGCAGAAGATAACATATGAAATATTAGATATACTAGGAGGTCCGTGTTTTATTTTAAGCCTGTATAAAACACGGATTCCACAGTCACGATGAATAGCCAAACCCACATCCATAGACCTCTAAGAGAGCGGCAAGCAACCCTACCAATTCTAGGATTAGGAGACCCGGTCTCGACTCCTCGAGATGGTCTCCCACTGTACCCTAGAACCCAGTTACTTGTGCTCCCCACCTGGGTCTATCCTAATGCGGAAAGGTAAATAATATACAATGGTGACATCATCCTCAACCCGGAAGTGCCCCAACAAAAGAATATTACATACAATGAATTTTACATGAATGAAAATAAAAACGCTCATCTCACATAAAACCCCCGGCTATTCAAAACACGACGATCCAATATAACATATCACAGAAACACATAACATCTCATATCATCAACGTAAGTAAATATGTGTATCCCAATTTTCGTTGATGTATAGCAACGAAACCGGCGATACATTACATATTACACTTACGATCTCAGAAAAGAAAATGTAAAACTACAACAATTGGAATCGTAACTGCCCTTAGACAACATAAACCCGGGATATCACATATCCAAGATTCTATGCCTAACAATGTAAAGCTCACATTTAGGTCTCACCCATGAAAACACCTTTTCAAAATAGTCGGATAATTCAACAAGATTTTCGATTACACCCGAGACCGAAATGTTAGATTTACACGCAACAAACAAATTTGTAGATTCCAATTATTGTATCACATTACAGAAAGCTAGACGACGTTAAACAATTCGATCGAAACAATGAATTCCAAAAATTCCCAGAAATCTCAACACTTGAGCTACATTAAAAATTCCCAGAGACATACCACAGAACCTACGGACCTCAGCTGAAGGGCCCGACCCAAGCCTGTCACGCCCCGCTTCCCAAAATACGGAATACGAGGTATGACTAGGCCAGCCATGCTCCTACGGTCAAGGGATTATCCCGCCGTAATCACACTTCGGTTTCTAGCACTACATGGTAATCAGTAAATAAAGCACAGTATTAAAGGAATCACATCACTAATTTATTACATTAAAATTCCATTGTTCACAAAATTACAGATAATAAGAACAATAACTAACCAAGTTCAATCTCACGATCACTCTATGGAAAGCAGTAAAGATAGGGAGTACACCAGACTATATCTCTGTGAACTCGAAGGGTAGATCCGTCTCCTGTGCTGGTCCTCCCGCGGAATCTGAGCATGCATACTCAGGTCGTCAGAGCGACACAATAACAATATTATTATAATAAGGTGAAACAGGTAATACTGGAGTATGAACAATGTAAGTAATCACTATGTCACTATATGATGCAGAATATGTTATGTGTCCTTATCGGTCTCTAGGTCAAGTTTGAAATCACATAGTGGAAGGAGGATCATGTTTAACAGGAGTCTCGTACATACCCGAGACAACGGCCCATATGCTCGGGACATAACCCTGTCAGCCGGATCGCAAGATCCTATCCTACACGTATCAGTATCATAGTTCGAATGATCATCCTCTAAACACGGTCCCGCTAAATACGATACTCTTTCCACTTTGATTTCCCCTTTTTCCCCAGGTTTACACTATTTATGATATTGATCTAGTTGTGTACAAGTATACTAATGGCACGGTATCATCACTTTTCACTGTATCAATCACGGTCATGAATATTCACTTTCCATTGGTGTACCGTCACTCCTAAACCAACATCTATCACGCACGATAATGCAATGTCCACACGCACTAACACTGAGTATATGGCAAGGATATGATATATGTATTGTATGCTACCAATAAGCTCTGTATGATATGAATCAACATGCATGTCACTAACTAAAATAATTTGCGTAAATTAATATGGTAAGAATTTAGCAAAATGATACAAGTAAGATAATTAGAACACCCAGTCAGCAATTCATCAAAATTTGTTTCAGTCTAATCGGGATTCCGGTTTTCAAGATATGGCTGTTTCATTTTAAGTGCTCGCGGCTGGAAATTCAGTTTCAGAACTGAACGTCCGTTTCGCGACACGAATTGCACCCAGTTGGGCTCAGAATTTAGCGATGTCACAGTAAAATGAAATTTAGGGTTTTCGATAAATTATTCAAAACAACAGACGGATCCTCAATCACATCTATACGTTGAAAGTTATACACAGTTTAACCTCAGGGTGTCATTTCAGAATCAGTTCTGGACAGTTATACGTTCTGCCCTTTTAAATACAGTTTAAAATGGCAAACGGTGATGAAACGGAATGGAACCACTTGTTTTATTTAGCTAACAGAATTATCTTTAATCTACTGTAGATTTCCGTAACATACGACTTCAGAAAACACAGTGATACAGGTCTTGGGACAGAACACAATAATCAGAAACGCTCTGGACTGCAGTCCAGAGTCGCGTTCCGATTTAATTATCTTCATGGTTACATAATAGAAATCATCAGAATTTTACATAGGGTTAAAGTTCGTCGAGTCGGCTTCGATTTAAGCCCTCGAACGCATCTTTCCAATATGTATATGATTTACGGTGATTTAATTCGTTTTCAGGTACGAGAAAATTCTAGTTTTAACGGCATATTTGGGGGTATCGATTTTTGTCACTAACAATCGTATTTTCCAGCGAGTTTCACACACGATATTCATCATTATAAGGGCCAACAGAAAGTATCGGTTTCCGTCAAATTAAACAATTATTTCTATTGGGATCTAGCATCGAACACCTAGGTCACAATACGTATCGGTAATCGGTAAGTTTGTAAACTACGTGATCTAGGTTTGTAACACTATTATTATAGCATGAAGCAATTAACCCTCTCAAGTGGCGCCGCGGATCCGCTGCCAAAACTATGTTTTGGCCGCGGATCCGCGGTCACTTGGACGGGTTAGGGTTTCGTTCTTCAGGTGTGTCCATAGAATTCCCTGCATGATTTTCTGAATATTTTTAACATGAAAAAATCCAACTTTTTGAAAAATTTCCAGAGAGGGGGTCCAAAATGGTGTTTCGGGGTTCGATCGGACTTTTAACTTTGCCTACGCAACGCCTAATGCTCTAGCTAGGCTCTGATACCACTGTAAGGTTCTTAGGCACTAGAACAAGGTTCTACAAGGTATCAACCATGCCAAAATTAAATTTTTCAAGTGCCAAAGAACCAAAGCAAGGATCTTTACTAGAGAATTAGGATTATCAATGAACAAGTAAATTACTTTACTTCTAAGAGTTAGGGATTACAACCTTTGTAGTCCGTTCCTTCACTTCATAAGCTCCGAGTTGAGGTCCTTTCACTGCGATCATCAAGTTCCCATACTCTTGAGAGGCTCCATGAAGTGAATGATACATGCTTGCTAGTAATCTTCACAATCAAAGATGATCTACCTTGAGGAATCACAAACCCAAGCTTACACTTCACTAATTAGGTATTAGTGAAGCTAACACCATAATCAAAGTGGCTAGAATAGATGAGGATGATGAAGTAGGAATTTTGCTCTCTTTTGTTTTCTATTTCTCACTTTTATTCATCATAAATGAAAAAGCTAGTGAGCTTTTATGAGAGGAGGAAGAAGATGAATTGTTGTGATGAATGAATAATTGTTGAGGTTAGAAAAGCAACCAAGAGTTAAGCATGCCATATTTAACCCTTGTAGAGAATAAACCATAGGTTAGGATTAGGGTAAGGTTAACAAATATCTTGATAAATATCTAAAGAGGGTAGACTAAGTCAACATTCATGAAGCTTCTTCAAAGTTTATCCAAGACTTAATCCATCATTAAGAATTAACCAAAATAATTAACCTAATCCCAACCCTAATCATGGTTTAACTTATTAACTCTAGTTGCATTTGTAACCTTAACATGTTACAATATTATATATCACATATATAATATATAATGTAACATAATAAAATAATACAATTAATATACATCACATATATATCAATGTATCATCAAGTGAGAAAAAGAATCATTTTAGTAAGCTTATATTAGTTAATGTAATGTAATATATCACATATATAATTATACATTAAATTATTAAATCAACACTTGATTTAATAACCCGGCTATATTTCATATAACCGACTAATATAATATGCATCTTTTTACCGAATCAACACTTGATCCGATAACCTGGCTATATCACATATACCCAGCCGATATCACATATCGTGAGAATCGAATACGGTATCACGTACACGTATTATTCTCGGTGCCTCACATATCACATATGTGCTTCTACTCTTTTTGCCTGAGCCAGGAAACTTCGGTGTAGGACTCTAAAGAATCGTCAATACGCCGGCAGTAGGTGATGATCATATCAAACACCCACAAGCAGCAAGTGATCAGCTAAACGTAACAGCTACCCAGGTATTGAGCGATCAGAAGATCAACAAGCAAGCCTGTACACACTCCTGTGAATCCAATCAGTAACACTACCGTACAGTCCGGTCTCTGCGTCTGATATGTCGCATATCTAGTATAGGGGTGGTAAACGTCAGACCCCAGTAACTGATAAGCCGTGTCGATGTGAGGCTCATAACGGGTCGAGAAACTACTGATAACACTTACCAGTAAATCTCTATATCATCCCTGGCCAGAGACTTCCAGTTATAGCCAATCGAACACAACGCAACATCAACCCTCAATACCGGAAGAGACGAAACCCCTCCTATCACTCATTGCCTCCATGTGATTCGGGACTGTACCCAAAAGCCACCATTTTGCACATCCTCATGAACGTGGTAAGGTAGAAATCAAAGCACAATGAGAATCACACAAGACTCTATGACGATCTCGGGTCTACAGACTAACCTGTACCAGTGTCACTGGAGAACTGCTATCTGACGATAGGTATAATATCATCTAGGATTTCTCGGCGAGTCCGTTCAGTGTACCCAGTCTCCACTGAGCATCCGTACACCATCTTTGATGTCAAACACAAATGGATATGAGATCATCCATCGCCCATCATATGGGTCAAGATGCGTATACGCTAGTCTACTCTGGAGTATCGATGCCCTGTCTCGATACACCCTCGACTAGGAACAGTTATAGGATGTACTCTTAGACTACTATGGCCCCACTAGTATGATCTGCATTATAGTACAAGTAGTCGAGTACAAATCCTAAGGGCTTTATCAACATGTGAGAGCAAGACAGTAAATCAATACAAGTCAACATGTTAAGACAAAGTGAACCCAGATAGCATACTATCATATCGAGTAAGAAACTCCTCTCTATATATATCCAAGCATCCATTATAATATACATCATATGTACAACAATGACCTCTAGGGCATATACATAACTAACAAATACCATCCAAATACAAAACAATACCGATATTTCAATAAAATACCATATACTATGAAAATTAGGTTCTTCTCACTAGAAATTTCACTTTTATAAAATATATATCTATGAAAATCCTAAAGATGATAATTAAATGCTTGAGGTGTATTTTGAAATTATACCAAAAACTGTTTTTACATAAAAACCCTCAAGTTATACTAAATTACAATAAGGACCCTAGTAAACATAGGTTTAAGCGGGACCAGTTCTTTTGAATTATACCAAAAACTATTTTTACATAAAACCCCCTCAAGTTATACTAAAATACAATAAGGACCCTAGTAAATATAGGTTTAAGCGGGACCAGTTCTTTTGAGGCTCAAGGAGCCGGAGAATATGAGTGTTTGCCTATCAAGGTAGACAATCTAACAAATGGTGTTATCAACACGGTAATTGTCTTTGAAAAAGACACAAATCCTGCCTTCTATGTGCAGCAGTTACCGATAATATCAAAACTAATTCAGGACTTCAATTTCTTTTTAAGTATCTGACTCAGACTGAGTCTCAATCTGACTTGAATATAATTCAAGTATAAACTACAAAACAACATGAATCCATGAATCCGTCTATTCAATTTATATCAATCTATATTAACCGAACCGAACCATGGATATACTCCGTTTACATGACTATCCATTTACATCCATTTCGTTTACTGATATCATGGTTTCAGCAAGTCTTCCATTTATTACAAGATAATACAATACCATCAGTACAATCAATACAATCAATATAATAAGACATTATGGGTTTATAAAGGGTAGACTGGTACGGAATATGTTAAAGCTGGCACGAGGTGGTCACTTCAGACGTAATTACATACATGCCGTTGTTCCGTGGTATTTTCGACGGAGCCTTGTACTACGGGTTACCAAAGTCCACAGTGTAAGTTGGATTCCTCTCGTATACACTGGCATCTTCTGTAACAAGCTACATACACTACGTTTACCTAACAATCAAATATTATACTAGACATACTCTCCTTTCTGTCTATTCTACTTCACTCCTTTGGGACTTACCGAGCGATTGTTTGCTGACGACATTCCTATTTCTCTTCTTCTTTGGAATGTTGTAAGGTGGATCGGACACACTAGAGCTCGAGACTAGCCAGGAGTATTTAGAGCAGTACACTGAAGACCCAGAGCATTAAACTGTACTTGTATATTTTCATTTCAGTTATGCCATTGTTTAGGCATCGCTTTCCATCCATGTATTTATATTTCCAGTTGTACCTGTAAAAGAATGTTCAATAAATAAAGTTGTTGTTCATTACATTCCTATCTCTTGTGTACTTTACTTTATATTTCTTAGTTACACTTAGCGTATTTACTTCTGAGTAAATACGTAGCGGGCCTCGCCGCGTCCTCTTGCCGTACACCGGGAAGCGGGGCTTGACAGGTTTTGTTGGTGGCCCATGCAGGTCTGCTCTGTATGGGCATGCAGATCAGTTCTGCATGGACATGCGGGTTAATTATTCATGAAGTTCTAAGCAATATAACACAAGAACCAGAAACTAAAAACATTCTTTACATATTCCTTGAATCTTACCATTTCATATATTTTGAATCTGTCCTAACCCAAAATTTTTCTTTCAAGGTTATGGATTCCCTAAACAACACCAGTACCAACTTCAACAACACACCACCACCTCTACCACTTACGCCTATCGTCACTGCTCCGATTAATGAGCAGACGGTACTGCTTGAGGCAATCCACAGGTTCCTGGAGGGATAGTAGCAGCAGACTGCTATTTTGATGAACCGTCTAGAAGCGGAAGCACCTAGGGTAAAGCAATTCCGGGCTTTACAACCCAAGAAGTTTTCGGGAAAAGAGAGCCCTCTGGAAGCTGAAGAATGGGCTCAGGGTATTGAGGATGATCTGGCAGCGGCACAAGTGCCAGAGATCGCTTGGGTACGAGTTGCGAAGCTGCAACTCACCGACAATGCCCGAGTATGGTAGAAAGCGGAAGAAAGCCATCTTGAACAACCTATCGAATGGAGGAGTTTTTGCAACATGTTCGAGGCGAAATACTTCCCATAGACTGCCCGATTCGACATGGAGCAGCAATTTATTCATCTGCAACAGGGTTCGCCGTGGACCAAATCTGTGGATGAGTATGATGCTGAGTTTACAATGCTCAGTAGGTTTGCGGCCCATCTCATACCGACTGCTGAGATCAGGGCTAGAATATTTAGTAAGGGTTGGACCAGAAAATCCAAGCTGCCTTAGCTATAGGGGATTTCCCAACCCATGATTTGGTTTTGAAGGCTGCCCGAAGATACGAGGCAGTAGTGAAGAGGAAGGGCATACCTCAATCTGCCGGAGTGAAATGCCCTGCCACTCAGATGGCAGGAGGAGCCTCTTCAAGGCTAACTATTGAACCCAGGAGACCGGAAGGAACCAATAACCAGCCGAGTCCAGATTTTTGCTTCTATTGTAAGAGGGATGAACATTTGTGGAAGGACTGTAGGTGCGCAAAAGGCCTGTGGTTAGTTTGTGGCGCATCCAATCATGGAATTGGAACAAGTCCTTATAGACGCAACCCAACTTCAACACACACCAACTATCCGCAGCGGCCAGCTATCCAGGCTCCTGTACCTCGTCTTGCTCTTCCAGCACCACCTCCACGTGAACCTCCTACACAGCCTCCACGCCAATTCCATCAAGCACTGAGAAACATGCCTCGAGGGCAGAGGAACATGCCCGAAGGACAGAGGAATGTGCCCCTAGGTAGGAGGAATGTACCACGGCGTCAGGCTTTCCTTTTAGCGGCCGAAGATGCCGGGCCTGTAGACCAAGGTAACCCTGGTAATTCCATCACATCTTCTTTTCAATCTTACCAAAACTTTCGCATTCTTTCGTTCTTCCAAATATTTTTTATGCACTATCAATAGTTCTATCACTAAATTTCTTTGAATCTGTTACATTTTCCTTCTACAAATTTCGAGGACAAAATTTTTATAAGGAGGTTAGAATGTAACAACCCTAAACTTTCTGTACGAAATTTTTTCAAAATACAGAAAGGAACATCTGAGCCTGAGCACAAGATATAAGTTTGATTTGCTTTTGAACAACAAGAAAGAGCTTATAGCTCATTGGTAAGACCTTGCACTGCTGAGACATAGTACCTGAGTTCAAATCCCATCGGCCACATATTATTTTTATTGTATTTTCTTTTAATCTTTTAGAAGCCCAAGGTTTACACGTGCACTACACGTAAACTGAAGAGACACAGAATAAACAAACACGCACACTGGGGTATATGAGACGACAAGGACACGTGGCAGCAAACCCAACCACACCCGACGGTATTGGGACAGCGAAATGCTCACCAAGACCGGTACCGCCGGGCCCCCTGTACCCAATGCTCTCCAAAATTTCCCCCCTGCACTCTTGGCCTACCTCATTTCCCCTAAACTGTTTGTATTCTCTGCAATTATCCAGAGAATTAAAATACCCTCTTTAAATCCATTTTTAATACAAATTTTAATTCTACAATTCAATTTACTAAACCCTAGTTTTCCCTATAAATACCACACCATATTTCACCCCTCCTCATTCACAATTCTCTGTCAAAACTCTCAAAAACTTTCAAGTCCTATAGTGTGCAAGTGGAGTTAGCAAAGGGCGAAGTTTCGGCGGAGTTCCAAGGAGTTTCCAGCGACGAAACGATACCCCGACGATCCCTAAACTTTCTCCTACCTCTCCCTTTTTCTTAAAGCTAGTAAGTCTCGTCTCCCCTTCTCTTCTTCTATTCTAAAAACTTTCAATTCTAAAAGCCGACGGAAACGGAGTTAATCCGACTTCCGATTCGGTTTTTCTTTAAAAAGGTTACTTTTCTTAATCAATAAAGTTCCATACTATCACATAATGTTTAAAAAACATTAAAAAACACTTTAAAATAAATTTCATCTCAAAATATTATTTTATGCAATTTTTATTGTATTTTTACGGTAAAATACCACATACTTCATTTCCGACATAAAACAACATAAAATTGTATTACCTTTAGATAACTCACGAGATAATGACCTACCTTTTTACAACACACATCTTTGACATAGCACGATGAAGTTTTGGATATATATTCTTGGGATAACACGACTTTACAAATAAATACCATCAACTTATAAAACCATTTCTTTAAAAAGTGTATTAAATAATTCCTTGCAATTGCGCCTCTACAAGCCACTTTTGGGGACCCTGTTCTCGATGGTGCGGATTATCGCACATTCTCGTGACTAGTAGAGCGAGATGCATATCTCCGAAAGGAGCATTCGATCTCGATGGAATTTTTATGCATTTTTCTTTAGAAAATGAGATTTCTACAAGAAAATAAATAAAATTATTTTCATTAAATATATATATATATATATATATATATTATCAAAATATCTACTTTAAATATATTATATAAATATTCCAAGTTTTCAAAGGGAATCACCATTACATGAAAATACCATTCAAATACAAAACAATGCCGATATTTCAATAAAATACCATATACTATGAAAATTAGGTTCTACTCACTAAAAATTTCACTTTTATAAAATATATATCTATGAAAACCATAAAGACGATAATTAAATTCTTGATGTGTATTTTGAAATTATACCAAAAACTATTTTTACATAAAACCCCCTCAAGTTATACTAAATTACAATAAGGACCCTAGTAAACATTGGTTTAAGCGGGACCAGTTCTCTTGAGCCTCAGGGAGCCGGAGAATATGGGTGCTTGCCTATCTAAGGTAAACAATCTAACAAATGGTGTTATCAACAAAGTAATTGTCTTTGAAAAAGACATAAATCCTGTCGTCCATGTGCAGCAGTTACCGTTAACATCAAAACTAATTCAGGACTTCAATTTCTTTTTAAGTATCTGACTCAGACTGAGTCTCAATCTGACTTGAATATGATTCAAGTATAAACTACAAAACAACATGAATCCATGAATCCGTCTATTCAATTTATATCAAACTATATTGACCGAACCGAACCATGGATATACTCCGTTTTCATGACTATCCATTTACATCCATTCCATTTACTGATATCATGGTTTCAGCAAGTCTTCCATTTATTACAAGGCAATACAATACCATCAGTACAATCAATACAATCAATATAATAAGACATTACGTGGTTTATAAAGTGGTAGACTGGTACGGAATATGTTGAAGGTGGCACGAGGTGGTCACATAAGACGTAATTACATCCATACCGTTGTTCTGTGGTATTTTCGATGGAGCCTTGTACTGCGGGTTACCAAAGTCTACGGTGTAATTTGGACTCCTCTCGTATACACTGGCATCTTCTGTACCAAGATACAAACACTACGTTAACCTAACAATCAAATATTATACTAGATATACTCTCCTTTCTATCTATTCTACTTCACTCCTTCTTTCGGACTTACCGAGCGATTGTTCGCTGACGACATTCCTACTTCTCTTCTTCTTTGGAATGTTTTCAGGTGGATCGGACGCACTAGAGCTCGAGACTAGCCAGGAGCATTTGGAGCAGTACACTGAAGACCCAGAGCATTAGACCGTACTTGTACATTTTCATTTCAGTTATGCCATTGTTTAGGCATCGCTTTCCTGTTGGATATAGTGCCATCAAAATCAATTATTGGATCGCAGATACGTGATTGCAATGATTGAGGGAGGACCTATACCGATATGAAAGTCTTGCTCGAGATGATAGTATGCTATCTGGTTTCACTTTATCATCGAATACATGCTTTAGTTCACTATTGCATGTTGATAGAGCCCAAAGGATTCTTGCTTGACTGCCAGCAGTATGATAGCGATCATATACGTGGGAGCTGGGGTCTGTAAGCACATCCTTAAAGTGTACCTAGTCGCGGGAGTTTCGAGACAGGGCATCGATACTCCGGAGTAGACTAGTGTATACAGTTGATATCTCGACGAGGGACGATGGCCGGTCTCACAAGCCATTGGTGTCAGTTGGTTCACCTAAGATGTATACAGGTGCTCATTGCATTATAAGTACACCGGACAGGACTCACTGGGAACATGCTAGTTGGTATTATATATATCGTCAGCTAGCAGTTCCCTGGTGACATGTGTACAGGTTAGTTTGTCGACCTGAGATCGTCATTTGTCTCGTGTGAGTTCCCACTGTGCTTTGATTTCTACCCTACCACGCTCAAAGGAGACGTGCAAACAGGTATTTTTTGGGTACAGTCCCGAGCCACATGGAGGCAGTGAGCGGATCGTCGGGGATTCGTCTCTTCCGGTATTGGGGGTTGATGTCGCACAGTGCACGGGTGGCCATCACTAGAAATCCTCGGCCGAGGTAGTGGAAAATTACTGATTTGGATCAGTAGTTTCTCAGGAGGTGATGGGCTTCATACCGACATGAATTATCGCGTTATTAGGGGTCTGACATTATCCACCCGCTAGACTCGATATGAGATACTCTTTAGACGAACGGACCGGACTGTACGGATATTGTCACTGTCAGGCTCAGTAGGGTTTCTGGAAGAGTTCGCTCGTCAGCTTCCCTTCCAATCAATACATAGGCTACCGTTACATACAGCTTGTACCTCTGACGTGCTAGTAGTTATACCCAGTGCCAGTATGTTGATGAGTCAGTAGAGTCCCCCACAGACACTTTCCCAAGTTCGGGCGAAACGTTGTGGAGGCCGTATGGTTTTATGGCAAGGTTCGGAAAATGCACGTGCGTTTACGCACGTGTCATATTTCGGGCAAATAATACTGGTAGGCTTTAGTTTAAGCCGGATCCGAGTATTATGCTGTGTAGATATAATATCTTTGTCTCAGTTGCATTTGTATTTGGTCGTAATACAAATGCGGGTATGTTTATACTGTTACGGGGTTATCCTGGAATTCGTTTCAGGATCGCTTTTGGAAGTTGCTAGTTTCCTGTTTTCTATCACCCGTCTTTAACATTCGGTTAAAGACGGACTTATCTTTTCGTCACTTGGGTGAGCCATGAGGGTGATGTGTGTGGAAGCTTCTAGAAGTTGTGACTAGGATTAGTGAGGGGTTCTTGATTTATTGGTTGCATTTAATGCTTGATGATGTGTTAAAATGACTCATGGTTTTTGCATTAATGAAGTAATGAGTCATGATAAGTATGATAGCTTATGGTCACCCTCCCTTGTTCCTACACTCACCCCCTTCCTCTCTTTAAGTTGCCGGCCTCTTGATAGAATGGTGATTGATTCATTTTTGGAAAAAGAGAGAAGGAAATTTGCTTCATGAAATTTCATTTGCTTCATTGCTCATTTCACCCGATTCCAAAAGGCAACTTCATTAACCGTTCGTCCATAACTTTGGACGTAACGAGACAAAGTGTTCTACTCATTCTCTACATCAATCTTGGTCATCTCTTTTAGCAAACTTAATGATCGAGTTGCCTCGGTTCAGAGGCGGGAGCCCGTTTAAAGATCCGTCGACGTGGTGCCACCTGAACGAGAAGACTGGAGATTCAGGAGATCGGAGCAGCCGCAACAAAGCGTGGGATGATGGTTGAAGACCGAAGGACTCGGATCATTCGGTATAACATTTCTACCCACTTTGTAGTTTGTTAGTTTAGCTTTAATGGTAGATCCGGGTTATAGTACGCGATAGCGCCAGTTGTAAAAGTTTTTGTTCCGCATTTGGCGTCTGTTAGACGGCCGGGGCGCTACCGTGGACTTACAGTGGTATCAGAGCCTCACCATTAAGCTATAATAACTTGTGCTAACACGTTTAAAAGATCGATCGAACGGAATTTCCGAAACTACAATTTTCTGCTCTAAAGTTTCTGTCGATTTTTAAAAGGGTCTAAAATTTTTTTTGAGCATCACAGAATAACAAGCAGGCTTTTATAAGAATACTGGTGAAATTTGGTGGCCCAACTCAACAGTAACGCCGCGGATCCGCGGCCCAAACATGGGTTTGGCCGCGGATCCGCCGCCGTTTTGTGAGATTGGTACTCCAAATTTCTACAGTAGATTGTACACAGTGAATTGTGGTTTCTGGAATGTTTCTTTTGGGCCCAGATTTTATTACTGTACACCAGATGTATGTGGGGCCCACTTCGGGATGTTTTGTCGATCGAAATTTTAAACTTATTAGTTTGCAGTATTTACATTATATCTCCGACCGGGAATGTCATTTGAGCGGTAAACCGCGTCTAATTGCTATAGTTCTTTTAGACGGGTTTGCGAACGCGACATTCGCGTTGATGTTCTGTGTTGTGCTGTGTTGTTGCGGATATGTCGTGGTGGATAGCAGTGTGCAATGGTAGTGCAGTTTGGATTTATTTGTACATTTGATATTGCGGGGCGAGCGTCCAACATGTGGACTGCCGTCACCGCCTGTTTGTATAATATTCTTTTGGGGCACGACCGGGTTGAGGTCGATGTACCCGTTGTACATATTTTTATTTCTGTACTAGGTTTACCCCGCGACGGAGTGCACGGATAGCCAGGTTCTGGAGGGCAACGGGTCCGTATCTCATGGCTTTGAGAGGCAGAGGGGCCTCACTCAAGAATTGGCAGACTATTCGCCGTACTCGTAGGGGGTACAGGTTGACCCAAGGAGGGGTGCTCAAGTTACAGGATTCCGTGAAGTGCCGGGTAGTCCATTCACTGTGCTGTAGGGGGCTACCTCGCTTCAGGTTTTGGCGGGTAACTTGCCACACCCGTAGGGGTCTAGGTTTCATTGCACAGGCTATCCGCACGACCAGGGGAACGTCGGGTTTCAGTAGCGGCTCTGTGAAACCCGGGGATCCCAGTTTATCTGTATTGTTCTGTGATGCTTATTACTTTTCTGTAATGCTGCATATTATCACGCCTGGAGTGATTATTGTATATTGGTATATATACTATTAGATGTTGTATATGTTTTACACCCGCGCTAGTCCAGCCCCCGCTCTGTCGTTAGTTAAGTAACCTAACGGGTGATGACGGGACCCAGTGACGAATGCGGATGGCATATATGTACATTATATTTTCGTTCTTTTCTGGTATGATTGATTGATGGGACTGCATTGATTCTTATCAATGCAAGGATAAAACAAACCTATATTTGATGTTGTTGGAATAAATTTTAAAAGGTGTTATTACAAAGATGTTTCCTTTTGTTTTGCATAGCGGTATTCAGTTAGAATATCCTGCACCTCATTCGACGAGGCAAGGGCCGAGATCCCTTCACCGGGAGTGACCCTTTGGGCATAAGTTTACGTCAGGGTAATAACTTCATTATAGTCGATTACAAGTTGCTATGCATAGCGGTATTCAGTTGGAATATCTTGCACCTCATTCTACGAGGAAAGAGCCGAGATCCCTTCACCGGGAGTGACCTCTTTAGCAAAGGTTTTTCGCCACTATATTTTTATAAAAAGCTATCAGGTTCCTTCATCGATATCAAGTTCATTACGTTAAAGGTTTTTCGCCAAAAAACAGCCGTAGCCCTCCGTCATTTCTTTTGGGTATTCAGTAGTATTCAAGCTATGTATTTTGACCTAACGCCAAGGCATAGTGTTTGGTAACTGCTGGGTATTCAATTGTTGCATAGATAGATGAGTTGGTTTGGGACAGTCGTTCTGCCATTTTGACCTAACGCCAAGGGCATGTGCGGGTGGGTTCAAATTAACCTGGATAATGACGGCTAGAACTTGACATGTGAGTTATGATATTTTGACCTAACGCCAAGGTCATAAGAGCATGGAGCAAAAATCACATCGGGAGTTTCAAACATAAAGAAACTTTCCAAGTATGCGCATACCTTCTGGAGTGTGATAACTTGAGTGGCTTCCATCAAGTTATCATGCGATGATAGTTGGATCCCGATTCTCACTGATGAGTTGGTTTACTCTTCAGGTGATCCCGACTAATTCTTCTTTCAGGTTTGGAGGAGAATTTGAGATTACAGTGGGAGGTTTCCTGATTAGATAAATTGATAACCATTCTGATCTAGGTTAGAGTGCACGCAGAGTGTTTCTTTTCTCTCTCTCTCTTTGGCAGCAACCTTTGACCGACCCTAGACTATGACTCAGTGACCAAATTGACCGAACCTTCTTAAAATACTGGCTTTTGGATTGTCTGAGTTGCATAAGTCATTGCCACTCCTTCTTTTACCCTTTGAATTTCTCAGAACACCCCGTATTACTACGGATATCCACTTCCATTGGATAGATCCATCGTATGGTTATATACGAACTCGAAGGGACTTCTTCGAGGATGGATCCAGGTTCAGGAGAAATAGAATTGGTTTATTCAGTTGTCTTTTATTATCACCTTCTCTCAGGTTGCGAGGGCTCCTTGGTTTAGGAGAGTACACCTATTACGCTTATTGGATAATCTTCTTCCAAACCATAGGCAGGTGCCGAAAGGTAGGGAATGAAGAAAAACAATTAGCCTAAGTAGGGTGTACATAAGGTAATAACTAAAGACAAAATAAAGGGATTAGAAAGAGAGCAAAGTAAATTGCGACTGTTATCATTCACGACCAAACCGCGTACTTCATCGCCACTCCTATTTCACCTTTGCTTTTTTCCCCAGTTCGGGAGAAATAGAATAAGGTATTATTCAGTTGTCTTTTATCATCACCTTCTCTCAAGTTGCGAGTACTCCTAGGATTAGGAGAGTACACCTATTATGCTTACTGGATAGTCTTCTTCCAAACCATATGCTAGTGCCGAACGGTAGGGAAGGAAGAAAACCATTTATCCTAACGAAGGTGTACAGAAGGTAACGACTAAAGACAAATAAAGGGATTTGGAGAGATGGCAAAGAAATATACAGTTACAGTCATGAATTGGATTATGGAAGAGGCATTACTAGGAATACCAGGATACCCCTACGAAACATTTTCATGTTTCAGTTTCACTGTGCATTGTTAAAGGAAAACTGATTTCCCGATTAGATACTTACTCCGGGGTATGTAATTACCAGGTATGATTCTCACATCCGTATGGTTTTACAGATGATGAGAGGGAGGAAGTTATTGGGAATAAGGTGATCATCCTCATTATATCGGAATTCGTTGTAATTTGTGATATTTGAGGAGATCGCCTGGGTTTTTGCCAGACAGCATGTATTTGGTTTTGAGCATCCGTTGTTGTGCATCAATTTCAAAATGATATATCTGTACGTTTATTTTTATAAAGTGAGATATAACTTTTTGATATTGTGTCGATGACATTTATCTATATCAGTTGGCGATTGGGTAAGGAGCATCGAACAACGGAGTAGTTCTTTACCATAAGTACAGTTTTCAACCTACGATGCACAGGTTTTTGAGTTATTCAACTCAGCGGACTTATATAGAGTATTGTATGTTGTCCAGTGTCCATCAGGACACAGGGGTAGGTCCTCGTACTATGTACTGTTTACTTATGACTTCTCTAGTTTTTAGACAAGTGTTTCGTAGAAATACAATGTCTAAGTTTGAAGAAGTTGTGGATATAAGAATAAAGTAGAGAACCAAGTGTCACAAGTATCGGGATTCTTCAAAGAGATCGAAGATGTAGATTCTTGTGATTCGTATTCAGATGATAGTAATGGTTTTGAGAAACTTGTTTCTCTTTCAGGTTACTCATAATTGGATGGATTCCTAAGTTGAGTAAAGCTGATTAGCCTCTCTCCATTAACATGATATGCACTGGAGACAGCTGCATGATTAGAATCTGGTTCCAATTAAATATGTGCCAATGTTTCTATATTGGATATAGAATGGATAATATCTTAACGATGTTAAGGTATGGGGAGTTGTCCAGCTTATGCTTAAAACCAGACACTGGATAACTCAAGGCACGTTTCTGTAATGGCAGTTTGTGGGTTGACCCTGGCTTTGACGAGGGTTGACTTTCTACCATCTGGAAGATCAATAGTGATATTGTTCTTGACTCGCCACAGTTTTAGTAAAATGGATTTTTTCAGAAAACAGAAGTGGGAGTATGGTAGAACTGGAAGTGATTCCAGAACCGCAAACGATTACGGAAAATTTAATAGGACCTATATATTCAATCAGGTTTGACATTCCAATAGCCACTCCGCAGATATGGTGGGTAACCTCAGACACCTGAGAGGTACTCTGGTACCCTCAAGGACGGTAACAGGAAGGTTCTTGTTTACCCAGACTTGACACTACTGTTGTTCCAGACTATGAGACCCGGCAGGAGGATAAGTATAGCGTCGTTCTAAACTAGCTTTAGAAGTGTACGTATATATTATTCTGCCAGAGAGTTGTCGTAGTCAGTAGGAGCAGCGGAAGCATAGTGGGCAAGAAGCTTATGTCTATTTATAGACTTGAGCAGATATAGCGGAGATAGATCATCTATTTTTGATGTGACAGTCATGGGTTTGACTTCATCAGAATAGGGGATGGATCTGTTAAGAAGGTAGTAGGGTGTGATGTCATGGTATTTGGATGACATACACAGAGCAGGAAGTAAAATTCCTATACTACAATCGATTGTACTGTGGTCGTCACACAGTTGTTTCTCCAGACAGGATATGAATATAATATCTGACATTCTGGTTTCTAGATCTACGGTTTTAGATCTAGAATTGGGTAGTTTCCCAATTTGGGTACTTTGACAGTATTCTAATGGTATTTTAGAATAGATGACTCGTGGCATGGTGGTGTACATGCAGATGATGGAGTCACCCTCTCTAAAGGTGTCTTACAGACTAAAGAGGAGATGGATGTGCATGATTGGCAGATCACTTGCTTAGGCAATTGAGTCAATCGTGAGATGTCAAGTACCACACCAGATGTTGTTTTTGCACTAGATGCAATAAGTATATATTAATCCAATCCTGAAGAAACATAAGGAAGCAGTTTTAGAACATAAGTGCATGTTCTACGGATTTGATGACGGCTGCCTCCTTCGGGAGAAGGTTATCATTCCAGGCTTCAAAGGTGACATGGATGACAGAGTGATTGTCAGAGTTATAGTTTTCCTCTGACGAGGGACAGTATTTTGGACAGGTGGCCCAAGAGGATACTGTGGGAGGAATGGTGCAGGATACTGATTAGGTTCAGTTGACAATACAGTCTAAGAAGTTTGGATTTGGAGTTCATTTATGAACTAGGTCCCATCAGATATCCAGACGTATTCTAAGACAGGTATTACTCGATTCGGGAGATGGCTTTCTCCGCGAACTTGAGATTAAGAAAGATATAGATAGAAACATCAGGGCGGATCCACTCACTGAAGCTATGAGTATGCGACATCGCAATAATAGCCTTCAGTGCAAGTGGGAGATTGTTGGATATAGTGCCCTCAAAGTCAATTATTGGATCGCAGATACGTGATTGCAATGATTGAGGGAGGACCTATACCGATATGAAAGTCTTGCTCGAGATGATAGTATGCTATCTGGTTTGACTTTATCATCGTATACATGCTTTAGTTCACTATTGCATGTTGATAGAGCCCATAGGATTCTTGCTTGACTGCCAGCTGTATGATGGCGATCATATACGTGGGAGCTGGGGTCTGTAAGCACATCCTTAAAGTGTCCCTAGTCGCGGGAGTTTCGACACAGGGCATCGATACTCCAGAGTAGACTAGTGTATACAGTCAAGACCCCGACGAGGGGCGATGGCCGGTCTCACAAGCCATTGGTGTCAGTTGGTTCACCTAAGATGTATACAGGTGCTCATTGCATTATGAGTACACCGGACAGGACTCACCGGGAACATGCTAGTTGGTATTATATATATCGTCAGATAGCAGTTCCCTGGTGACATGTGTACAGGTTAGTTGTCGACCTGAGATCATCATTTGTCTCGTGTGAGTTCCCATTGTGCTTTGATTTCTACCCTACCACGCTCAAAGGAGACGTGCAAACAGGTATTTTTTGGGTACAGTCCCGAGCCACATGGAGGCAGTGAGCGGATCGTCGGGGATTCGTCTCTCCCGGTATTGGGGGTTGATGTCGCACAGTGCACGGGTGGCCATCACTAGAAATCCTCGGCCGAGGTAGTGGAGAATTACTGATTTGGATCAGTAGTTTCTCAGGAGGTGATGGGCTTCATACCGACACGAATTATCGCGTTATTAGGGGTCTGACTTTATCCACCCCCCTAGACTCGATATGCGATACTCTTTAGACGAACGGACCGGACTGTACGAATATTGTCACTGTCAGGCTCAGTAGGGTTTCTGGAAGAGTTCGCTCGTCAGCTTCCCTTCCAATCAATACATAGGCAACCGTTACGTACAGCTTGTACCTCTGACGTGCTAGTGGTTATACCCAGTGCTAGTGTGTTGATGAGTCATTAGAGTCCCCCACAGACACTTTCCCAAGTTCGGGCGAAACGTTGTAGAGGCCATATGGTTTTATGGTAAGGTTCGGAAAATGCACGTGCGTTTACGCACGTGTCATATTTCGGGCAGATAATACTGGTAGGCTTTAGTTTAAGTCGGATCCGAGTATTATGCTGTGTAGATATAATATCTTTGTCTCAGTTGCATTTGTATTCGGTCGTAATACAAATGCGGGTATGTTTATACTGTTACGGGGTTATCCTGAAATTCGTTTCAGGATCGCTTTTGGAAGTTGCTAGTTTCCAGTTTTCTATCACCCGTCTTTAACATTCGGTTAAAGACGGATTTATCTTTTCGTCACTTGGGTGAGTCATGAGGGTGATGTGTGTGGAAGCTTCTAGAAGTTGTGACTAGGATTAGTGAGGGGTTCTTGATTTATTGGTTGCATTTAATGCTTGATGATGTGTTAAAATGACTCATGGTTTTTGCATTAATGAAGTAATAAGTCATGATAAGTATGATAGCTTATGGTCACCCTCACTTGTTCCTACACTCACCCCCTTCCTCTCTTTAAGTGGCCGGCCTCTTGATATAATGGTGATTGATTCATTTTTGGAAAAATAGAGAAGGAAATTTGCTTCATGAAATTTCATTTGCTTCATTTCTTATTTTACCCGATTCCAAAAGGCAACTTCATTAACCATTCGTCCATAGCTTTGGACGTAACGAGACAAAGTGTTCTACTCATTCTCTACATCAATCTTGGTCATCTTTTTTAGCAAACTTGATAATCGAGTTGCCTCGGTTCAGAGGCGGGAGCCCGTTTAAAGATCCGTCGACGTGGTGCCACCTGGACGAGAAGACTGGAGATTCAGGAGATCGGAGCTGCCGCAACAAAGCGTGGGATGATGGTTGAAGACCGAAGGACTCGGATCATTCGGTATAACATTTCTACCCACTTTGTAGTTTGTTAGTTTAGCTTTAATGGCAGATCCGGGTTATAGTATGCGATAGCGCCAGTTGTAAAAGTTTTTGTTCCGCATTTGGCGTCTGTTAGGAGGTGTACGAGAAATTAGACACTAAAGAGGCTGCAAATGATATATACCGGATTGCTCGAATGCGGGAAAGGAAGACTAGAGACTTATGTGCGGTGAAGTGTGTCAAAAATGAAAATCAGAAGGTTTTAGTTCGAGATGAGGATATCAAGGAAAGATGGAGAGATTATTTTGACAAATTGTTCAATGAGAGCTTTACTAAGAATTTGGATGGACTTGTCATTCAATCTCAAGATATAAATCGTGATTTCATGCGTAAAATAAGACTTACTGAGGTTAAAGAAGCTTTGAACAGAATGGGTTTAAGAAAAGCGGTTGGTCCTGACGGGATTCCTATCGAGATTTGGAGATGCTTAGGAGAAATAGGCGTTAAATGGCTGACAGATCTGTTTAATAAGATTTGGCAGACAAAAAAGATGCCAAATGAATGGAGGAAAAGTATCCTTGTACCTATCTACAAGAATAAGGGTGACATTCAAAGTTGCTCAAACTACCGTGGAATAAAACTAATGTGTCACACCATGAAACTTTGGGAGAGAGTGATTGAACACAGGCTAAGGAAGGATATTAAGATAACAGAGAACCAATTTGGTTTCATGCCTGGACGATCGACGACAGAGGCGATCCATTTGCTTCGTCAACTTGTCGAGCGCTTTCGAGAGAGGAGAAGAGATTTGCATATGATATTTATTGATTTAGAAAAAGCGTACGACAAGGTACCTAGAGAGGTATTATGGGGGACAATGATGAAAAAGGGGGTCCCCGTCAAGTATATTGACATAATCAAGGATATGTACGACGGAGTAGTGGCAAATGTCAGAACTTGCGGTGGCTTAACAAGTGATTTTCCGATTACTATTGGTTTACATCAAGGATCTGCATTAAGTCCTTTCCTGTTTACCATCGTGATGGATGAGCTTACTAGAACTATCCAAGATGAGGTCCCTTGGTGTATGCTATTCGCTGATGATATTGTTCTAGTAAATGAGACGAAAGCAGGGGTTAATGCAAAATTGGAATTATGGAGACAAACATTGGAATCTCGGGGATTCAGATTGAGCAGGTCCAAGACAGCATATATGCACTGCAAATTTAGTAGCCAGAGAAGTCAAAACCATATTGGTATAACATTGGAAGGGCAAGAGATATCACCGAGCGACCAGTTTAGATATCTAGGTTCCATCATCCAAAGGAATGGGGAGATCGATAGTGATGTTAATCAAAGGATCCAAGCTGGTTGGTTGAAATGGAGGAGTGCAACAGGGATTTTGTGTGATCGTAACTTTCCGTTAAAATTGAAAGGGAAGTTTTATCGGAGCGCTATTCGGCCTGTCTTATTATATGGTACAGAATGCTGGGCTCCTAAGAAGCATCATACACAGAAGATGCACGTAGCGGAGATGCGCATGCTTCGTTGGATGTGCGGTAACACTAGAAAAGACAAGGTGCGAAATGAGGATATTCGTGCAAAAGTTGGTGTAGCACTCGTGGAGGAGAAGATGCGGGAAAACCGGCTTAGATGGTTTGGTCATGTGCGACGCAGACCTATGGAAGCATCGGTTCGACGAATAGATACTCTCGATATGGGTAATGGCAAAAGGGCAAAAGGGAGACCGAAGAAAACATGGATGGAGGTGATACGAAACGATATGGTTGCCAAAGGACTCAATGAAAGTATATTGTTCGATAGAAGTGAGTGGAGACAGAGGATTCATGTGCTGGACCCGGCGTGATTCTCATGTTGGTTCATGTAGCCTACCCCATATGCTTGGGATAAAAGGCTCAGTTGTTGTTGTTGTTGTTGTTGTGATTTGGCGTCTGTTAGACGGCCGGGGCGCTACCGTGGACTTACATTTCCATTCATATATTTACATTTCCAGTTATACCTGTAAAAGAATGTTTAATAAATAAAGTTGTTGTTCATTACATTCCTGTCTATTGTGTACTTTACTTTATATTGCTTAGTTACGCTTAGCATATTTACTTCTGAGTAAATACGTAGCGGGCCTTGCCGCGTCCTCTTGCCGTACACTGGGAAGCGGGGCGTGACTCTGAGCCCGAGGCTGAAGATCATCACCAAATCCATGAAACCCAAGAGCAGGATACTATAGCATTTCGCAGATCACAGAAGCCATGTTGTGCACCAGTCATATATGGATGGGATGAGAATGAAGTTTCTTTCGCATTACTCACAGAGTGTGGTGATCCAGATGACTACGAAGAAGCCAAGCATCAGGATGACAGTAGCAGTTGGCTAGTGGCTATGACGGAGGAGATGGAATCATCCAGGAAGAACCAGACGTAGAGATTGGTAGAGCTACCATAAGGAAAGCAAGCTATAGATTGAAAATGGGTATTTCGAAAGAAAAGAGGACAGCATAAGACTAGGTTAGTAGCCAATGGATATGCCCAAAAGGAAGGGGTTGATTATAATGAGATATTTTCTCTTGTAGTTAGTCATGCTTCAATCAAAGTGTTACTAGCAATGATGACGGAGCACAAACTTGAGTTGGAGCAGATGGATGTGAAAACAACGTTTCTTCATGGAGAGTTAGAGGAAACCTTCTACATGAAACAACCGGAAGGATTCGTTGAGCCAGAAAGGGAGTTATATGTATGCGATATCAGAAAGTTAATGTATGGGTTAAAGAAATCTCCAAGGCAGTGGTATTAAAGGTTTGATACATTCATGATTGGAGCCGGTTACATGAGATGTGAAGCTGATCAATATGTATACTTCAAGCACTATGAGGATTAGTCAATATATCTTTTGCTATGCGTCGATGATATGTTGATAGCGGCAAGAAGTATGTACCAGAATGTAGAGTTGAAATCTCAACTCAGTACAGAATTCAACATGAAAGATCTCGGTGCAGCAAAGAAGATCCTCAGGATGGAGATAGAACAGGACAGGAAAACAAGCACTTTATGGCTATCTCAGAGGAAGTACATTGATAAGATTCTGAAGCGATTCAGAACAGATGATGTGGGTTCAGTAAGCACCCCTATCACCAGCCATTTCAAACTCTCTTTCAAGCAGTGTTCATCAAAAGAGGAAGAGAAGAAACGAATGTCCTGAATACTATATGCAAGTGCGGTAGGATCTCATGTATGCTATGGTATGTACTAGGCCATATATAGCGTTCGCTGTAGGCTTGGTAAGTCGTTACATGTCGAATCCAGGAAAAGTGCATTGGGAAGCGATAAAGTGGATTCTACGATATCTCAAAGACACTCCAGATATATGTATGCTATTCCAAAAGATAAAAGAAAGTGGATCGAAGGTTTTGGTTGGGTATGTGGATGCAGACTATACGGGTGATCGCGATGGTCGACTACTAGATATATATTCAATATGATGTGTGGATTCATTAGTTGGAGATCAACGTTAAAGGATATAGTAGCGTTATCAACAAAAGAGACAGAGAATATAGCAGCAGTTGAAGTATCTAAAGAAGCTCGATGGTTAGAAGGATTAGTCAATGAGTACGAGTTTGATTATTCATGTATTCCAATCTTTTATGACTGCCAAAATGCCATTCATTTAGCAGAAGGTCAGACTTTTCATAGTCGAACCAAGCATATATAAGTTTTGTTACCATAAGAAAATGGATTTTAGATAGAAGATGTTGAAGACACGTGAAGTCTTATGCAAACAATTTCAAGGTTCGGCCTATTGAATGCATGCCAAGATGGGGATTGTTGAGATTTGTCATGCATTCAAATCTTCTCGGAGAGTAAGTTACGGATTTGGATTTAGATTTAGATTTAAATTAGATCTAAATTCAAATTGTTTGTTGAATAAGATAAATTAGAAATCATATTTAAATTTAGTAATGATTTGAAAAAATCTTATTTAATTTAAATGGATTCCTAATTGGATTAAAATTAGGGAAAATCTTAATGAGTTTAAATCTTATTCATCTATAAAAGGGATGTAATAGAGAGGGTTTGTATGTGAGCCTCAAAATTTGTAAATTTCCTTCTTTCTCAAAGTAATTAAATTATTTCTCTTCTTGTAGATTAGGAGATTTCGCTAAACCACATAAATCATCGTATTTGATTTATTGTTGTATGATTATTTTTATTATCAAAGAGGAATTCTAGTTGTTGCTACGCTTCCGGAAAGCCACGTATTAAAAAAGAATTCCTAACAACAATAAGGCAAAGTCCAGGCGGGCAAAGGCAAAGGTAAGAGAGATGTAATCTTTTGGCTTATGAGGATTGTAACTCCCCTCGCTTAAGGCAAGAGCAAGAGAGGGGAGATAATATATAAGAGAGAGATGAGATTGTTGTGAAGGTGTCTCGTATTTTGCTTAAGACCGCGAAGCCAAAGAAGGGACATACGTCTGTCAATTAAGGTCCAGAGCCCATATTAGATACCAGACGTCTGCCATAGAAGAACGGACGTCTGGCTTGAGCCTTGAAAACTCGCGGTTAATCGGGCTAGACATCCACCACAGAGGGACAAACATCTGGTAGCACTTTTGACTTTATGTCAAAGTTGCAGACAGACGTATGCCCTAGAGGGAAAGATGTCTGTTCGGCGATTTCCCTGAATCTTCAGTTTGAGATTTAACTCGAAAATTAGGTTGTTGGTGGAAGTTTTGTAATTTCCGAGATCTTAAATTATAGAGGCTATATATAGGATCTTAAGGTTATTACTTAGGGTTGATATTTTTTATCATAAGGTTAAAGGGAGTCATCGCTCCATAAGAGATCAAGATCATCGAATTAAGGTGAACTTTGGATATTTTTAGATCATAAAGTATAAGGAGTAAACATCTTCTCCATTAGGGATCTAGGCTATTGAAGGTGAAAGTGAATTTGTATTAGAAGATAGATCTCGTTGGAGATCATAAGAAGAGAGTGTAATAATTCTTTGTAAGGTTTTTTTCTTCTCAAGTTCTAATAAAAGTTCTACCCATTCCCCCCCCCCAAATCTCTTTCTTTATTTTTATTGTGGTTTGCATCTAGTTTTCTTTTGTTATTCATCTAAAGGTTTTCCGCTGCGTTTTCGATCGGTCTTGCGGCAATAACAATTTGTATCAGAGATACGTTCTATATTTTTACAATTTAAGTTTACAATAGGTGACGACGCTTATGTCCACTCCCTATCTTCTTAGATCGTAATTATATTGGTAGTGGTTCATAAGGATCCGAGGGAAAAGGTATTTTCTTTGGAATTAAGGATGACGGATAACAAAGTAAATAGCACAAAATTTGAGATGGAGAAATTTAATAGGAAATGGAACTTCTCTATGTGGAAGAGATGGTTGAAAGCACTTCTGGTGAAGGAAGGGCTGTTCAAGGTACTTGGTGGTAGTAAACCTACCAACATGACAGTTGCTGTGTGGGCAAAATTAGATCAGAAGCCTCTTTTCTAACTCCCTCGGTAAAAAAGGGTCAGAAACTGCATTAGATTTTGGGCTCCACTAGAAGTTTGTTTAGCGGATAACGTGATGTATAACGTTATGAAGGAATCTTCTGCGGCAAGTTTTTGGTTGAAGCTAGAGAGCTTATACATGACAAAGTCATTGTTAAACAAGTTGTACCTAAAGAAACAACTCTACGGATTACACATAAAGGAAGGCACTCCGATTTACGACCACCTAAACAGCTTCAAGAAGATAGGTCAAGTTAGTGTTGGGGTTTGATAGCGCCCTGATAATCTATCGTAGCCGATGCAGAACAAAAATGGTGTTTAAAAGTTTTGGTGCTAAAAAACCCGTCTTAGAATCGAACCATAAACCTAAAACTAGCAACAAAAGATAGAAGTGTTATACCGAATGATTCGTGTCCTTCGGTCTTCTATCCTCTTCTTTGGCTCCATGAGGTCTCTTCGATCAAGCTTGTCCGTCGATCCTCCTCCATCGAAGATGATCCACTCGAAGGATGTAGCTCATGGCTCTAGCTCCACACTAAGAATCTAGTGAAGCAACTAGGGATTCTAGGTTGCTAATCTAGAGTGCGTAGGGATGTAGTGAGTTGCTCTAAGTGTGTATCTATCTCTCTTCTACCCTTGATTCTCAACACATAAGATAGTAGGGTAGAAGATGAAGAAGAAGGAGGAGGAGCTCAAGAAAGGTAGTGAAGAGAGAGGAAGCAAAATGGTGAGAGTGTTTTCCAAAATGACCATCCATCAAGTGAGAGAAAATATGAAGCAAGGTTTTGTAAAACCATTTTTTCAATAAACATAATAAACCATACTTGAATAGTTTGCACAAATGAATTAACAATTCATTTTCCAACACTATTCAAGCATGGCTCTCACCATTCTCTCTTCTTTAGCTTTACACCTCATTTCCATTTAATTTAATAAATGGATAAACCAAAATGAGGTGTCCACCTTCTAACATGTTTTCCGTATAAATACGGATTACACTCTACTGTATATGCATACCTGTATTCGTACCAAAATAGGAATACCCAAAGAGATAGAATAACACAAAAACATAATACTAGAATATACATAGCGAAATACATATACGTAAATTATTAAATCAATACCTGATTTAATAATCCGGCTCAAACTCGAGCCGGTTAGTATTATCAATCGTCCGATCGAAAGTCCGGGTAACTAGTACAATCATTCGATCGGAGCCCTGCACGTATCAAAATACGGCTACTACATCATTTCGCCTAAACCAGGAAAACCTTCTGTGTGGGACTCTAAAGACTCATCAATACGCTGGCAGTGGGTTTAACCACAAGCACGTCAGCGGCACTAGTTGTACGTAACAGCTACCTAGGTATTGAGCGAAAGGAAGGCCGACGAGCAAACTCATCTGAACCCTTACTGAGCCTGTCTGTGACAATATCCATACAGTCCGGTCTTTTCGTCTAAGAGTATCGCATATCGGGTCTAGGGGTGGATAAAGTCAGACCCTTAATAACGTGATATTTCGTGTCGGTGTGAAGCCCATCACCCACTGAGAAACTACTGATCCAAATCAGTAATTCTCGTTTATCTTGGCTAAGGATTTCTGGTGATAGCCACCCGTGCACAGCGAGACATCAACCTCCAATACCGGGAGAGACGAATCCCCGATGTTCCGCTCACTGCCTCCGTGTGGCTCGGGACTATACAAAACTAAAACATGTTTGCACGACTCCTTTGAGCCATGGTAGAGTAGTAATCAAAGTACAGTGGGAACTAACACGAGACAAATGACGATCTTAGGTCGACAGACTAACTTGTACTCATGTCACCTGAGAACTGCTATCTGACAATATGTATAATACCATCTAGTATGTTCCTAGTGAGTCCGTCCAGTGTAACTTATAACCCATTGAGAATCTGTATACTATCTTAGGTGACTAACTGACACCAATGGCTTGTGAGACCGGTCACTGCACCTCGTCAGTGTCTCGAAAAGTATACACTAGTCTACTACGGAGTATCGACGCCCGGTCTCGATACCCCCTCGACTAAGGACATTTAAGGATGTGCTTATAGACCACCCAGCTCCCACGTATATGATCGCCATCATAATGCTGGTAGTCAAGCAAGAATCCTATGGGCTCTATCAACATGTAATTGTGATCTGTAATACCACATAATGCATGTACATGATGATAAAGACAAATAAGATATCATACTATCATTTTGAGTAAGACTGTTCTACCCGTATAGGTTCTCCCTCAATCATCACAATCGCGTGCCTACGATTACAATAATTGACTTGAGGGCACTATATCCAACAATCTCTTACTTGCACTTAAGGCTAATTGTTGCGTACTCATAGCCCGTGGGATACCGAACACCTAACTTCTCTACTAATCAGTCCTGCAAAGCCCGTTTGTGAAACTATTACGTTCGAGAAATAGCCTCAGTGAGTGGATCTGCTCTAATGTTTATATCTCTATCTCTCTATATCTCAACTTCACGGAGAAAGACTATCTCCCGAAATGAGCGATACATGTCTTAGAATTTGTCTGGGTATCTGATGGGACCCAGTTCACAAATGAACTCAAAATCCAACAAACTTCTTAGACCGTATCTTCCACTGAATTTAATCAGTATCCTGCGCCATGTCTTCCTCAGTATCCGCTTGGACCACCTGTCCAACATACTGCCCCTCAAAAGAGGGAAAACTATAACTCTGACAGTCACTATGTCATTCAGGTCACCTTGAAAGCCTGAAATGATAAACATCTCCTGAAGGAGGCTGCCGTTACCATATACCTAGAACATCCACTTATATTCATAACCGCTTCCCATTGTTTCTCCAGGATTGGATTAATATATACTTATTGCAGCTAGTGCAAAGCAATATCTGGTGGGGTACTTGACATTTCATGATTAACTCAATTGCCTAAGCAAGTGATATGCCAATCATGCAAATCTCTCTCCTCATCAGTCTAGAAGACATCTCTTTAGAGAGGGTGACTCCCTCATCTGTGGGTACACCATCATGCCAGGAGTCATCCGTTCTAAAACACTTTAGAATAGTGTCAAAGTATCCATATTAGGACACTTCCCAAATCTAGATCTAAAACAATTGATCTAGTGACCAGAATCTCTGATATTTTATCCAAATCCTATGTAGAGAAAAACCTTGTGACAACCACCGTATAACCGATCGTAGTATAGGAAGATCACTTTCTATTAAGAGTATGTCATCCAAATACCAGGATATCACTCCCTACTCCATTCTTACCAGGTCCATCTATTGTTCTGATGAAGTCAAACTCTATGACCGTCACATAAAAAAATAGATGATCTATCTCCGCTATACTTGCTTTAGTCTATAAATAGACATAAGCTTCCTGCCCACCATGCTTCCGCTGCTCCCACTGACTACAACAACCCTCTGGCAGAGTCATATACACGTGCACTTCTAAAGCTAATTTAGAACGACGTTATACTCATCCACCTGACAGATCTTATAGTCTAGGACAGCAGTAGTGGCAAGCTTAGGTCATCAAAACCTCTATGTCACAGTCTTTGAAGAGACCGAAGTACCTCTCGGGTGGCTGAGATTACCCACCAAATCTGCGGAGTGGCTAATGGATTGTCGAATCCAATTGAATCATTAGGTCCTACTAAATTTTCAGTAATCGTTTGTGCTTCTGGAATAACTTCCAGTTCTACTATACCCCCACTAATGTTTTCAATATAACTATTGATCTTCCAAATAGTTGAATGTTAACCCTCATCAAAGCTCTGGAAAACCCACAAACTGCCATTATTAAAACGTGCCTAGAGTTTATCTGGATTCTGGTTTTATGCATAAGCTAGACAACTCCATATACCTTAACATCATTAAGATATGAATCCATTCTATATCCAATATAGAAACAAAGACACTAATTTAATTAGAACCAGATTCAAAAATACATGCAACCGTTTCCAGTGCATATCGACTAAATGGAAGAAGGCCAAGCAGCATTACTCATCAAGGAGCGTACTCACGGATGAGTAACCTGAGAGAGAAACAAGTTCTCAAAACTATTACTTACGATGGAATACCTAGCACAAGTATCTATATCTTCGATCGCCTCGAAGAATCCTGATACCTGCAACATATGGTTCTCCACATTATTCTTATATCTATAACTTCTCAAAATTTGCACCTTTTATTTCAACGAAATACTTATCTAAAACCAGAGAAGTCATAAGTCGAAATATGGCATGAGTACCAACTCCTTTGTCCTTACGGACATCGGACAACATACAATACTTTGTATAAGTCATCTGAGTTTAATAACCCAAATCCTATGCATCGTAGGTTGAAAACTGTGTTATGGTTAAGAAGAATTACACTATTGTTGAATGCACCTTACCTAACCATCAATTGATATAGGTAAATGTCATAAACATAATTTCAAAAAGTTATATCTCACTTTATAAGATAAACGTACAGATATATCAGTTTGATACTGGTGCATAACAATGGATATTCAAAACCAAATATTTGCCGTTAGGCAAAACCCAGGTGATTTCTTCAAATATCACAAATTACAAAGAATTCTGATATATAGACGATCTAATCACCCAATTCCCAATATCTTACTCCCACTTGGCATCTGTAACACCATACATATGTGAGAATCAAGTCTGGTAAATACATACTCTGGAGTCAGAATCTAATTGGGAAAACAGTTTTTAATTAACACCGCACAGTAATACTGAAACATGAAAATGTTTCAAAGGGGTGGCTGGGTATTCCTAGTAATGCCTCTTCCACTATCCAGATTCATGACAGTTGTTCTCCACCGGAAGACGCGACCAGGACGTTGGGACGTCTGGCCATGAATTTTGGGGGCTGATGCTATTTAGGTTTATCCGTCCACCTCTCCGAAGATGCCAAGTTGATTTATGGCACCGTGTATCGGAGGTTTGGACAGATGCGGCCGTTGTAGCAGATTTCGTCAGATTCCCCCTCGTTTGCGAGGGGTTTTTGATTGTGGGGACGCTCTTCCCTGCAGGCGCAAGCCCCTGCAGTTAATTATGTTACTGCATCGCGGTAACCACTTTCTCCTGCTCCAGAAGGTCATGTCATGTGTGTTTGTTTTATTTTTTGGTTGCCCGTGGATTGTATACGGAGACTAATTCATGTTGTCGCTCGTAGGGCGGGGATTAGTCCAAATCCGTATTTTCTTAGATTTAGGGTTTGGTTTGATTTAAGGCTCGTTAATCTCTTTTGAGATTAAGATTAACTTAAATGTTTATTAAGGATACGTTAGTATAATTTTAGACTAAGATCTACTCAAAAGGGTTTTAGGATCATTTAGATCCAACAAAAGAGTATTTGGGCTCTATCGTCGTAGTTTAAGGACGTTGCGGTTCATTGGGTTTAAGGACATCGTAGTACATGAGTTTAAGGACCTCATAGTCCGTAAGGTTTAAAGACATCGTAGTCTGTATGGTTTAAAGACATCATAGTCTGGTTTAAAGACATCATAGTCTATAATGTTTAAAGACATCATAGTCTAGTATAAAGACATCATAGTATGTAATGTTTAAAGACATCATAGTCTGGTTTAAAGACATCTTAGTCTGTAAGGTTTAAAGACATCATAGTCTGTGGTATTTTGGGTTCACAGTTTGGGGTTTGTTTCTCCCAATCAGAGCAAAGCTCTGTTTGAAATTCGAATTTCAAAAAAAAATGAAGCAAAGCTTCAGATGCAGCGCCAAGTGCGCTGCGCCCTAGGCAGCGCACCATGTGTGTGCTAGCGCTAGGCGCGCTGCGCGCTATGTGTCAAACACGGGTGCGCTAGCGCAGGGCGCGCTGCGCTCTGAGCAACGCACCACGTGTCAAACACAGGTGCGCTGTGCTCTGAGCAGCGTACCACGTGCAAAGCACGGGTGCGCTAGAGCTGGAATTAAAAAACTCCCCACCGTTAGATTAAAAGATCTAATAGTAATAATAAATCATTAATTAATCAGAATTAAATTCTGTTATGGAAAGATTTTTCCAATCTTGTTAAAAACAAGAAGATTGCCTTTTGTAAAACAGAAGCCTTAGGATCAAAAATCCAACGGTGGGGAAATATCCCCAAATCAATCAGAGAAACATCTCTTTAACCGATTCAACAAATCAACTTGCCCTATATAAAGGCCCCAAGACTTCAAGTCTGATATAAAGAAACCCCCCCAAAAAAACTTTGAAAAATTCAAAGGAAGAGAAGCATAGCTCTCAGCAAAAGAAGATTTTTTCTTCAAGGAAAAAAGAATGGTGATGAACAAAGAGATGAAATCATCTCATAATTCAAAAGAAGAATTATCTTCTTAAAAGATCATAGATCTACAAAGACCAAGGTCATTTATAAAAAGATCAAAAGATCTCATCATAAAAACAAAGAAATACTTACTTCTTTCACAGATCATAGATCTAGAAGACGAATTGTCTTTCTGAGATCATGAACATCTCATTATAAAGGGGGAGAGAATTATTAAATTCCCTTAAGGATCATGGATCTATAAAGGCAAAGCATTTCATTAATACAAGAGATTAAAGTATCTCCTGCAAAATAAGAACTGTTGTTCTTAAATCTTGAGACAAAGTCTCTTTTAAAAGAACATAAACTTGTTTTCCAGATCATAAAATTGATCATATGCGCCTTTGCGCTCTAGAACTGCGCCTTGCTCTTTTTAACTGCGCTTTTGCGCTCTCTGGACCGGCGCTCAGCGCCAAAATGCGCCACGTGTCAACCACGTATGCGCCAATTAACACCTTGCGTTTTGCGCTTCTGAAATAGAGCACTGCACTCATGGGCTGGCGCTCAGCACCAAGCACACCACATGTCACTCACGTGTGCGCCACTAAACTGAAAGCGCAATGCGCTCATGGATTAGCGCTCAGCGCTCATAAACTGGCATCATGCGCTCGTCATCTAGCGCCTAGCACTGAGTGCGACACGTGTCCCTTACAGAAGCGCAATACCCTGCGCACCATGTGTTGCGCTGACAGAATTAAATTCTTTCTTTTAATAAGCCCATAGCTTTGATCAATGCTCACCATTGTTAAAAGGGCCAAGCCCAAATAAAAGATCAACAACCCAAATAAAAATTTTAAACATTTTTAATCTGATTGGACTTAGCCCAAAATTGGCCATAAGTCCTCAACTTATATTAATTGAGCCCATCTGCTCATAAATATTTCAACAGATCTTAATCCCAAATCGGACTACAGATCTTCCAACCAACTCACATCGGTTCGAGGGTATATCTCTTTACTCCTCTGATATTTGTCGTTGTAATCCTTCAACGTCTTCAGAGAGGTGACGGGTCCCGACAATCACACATTCCATGGACTGTGGGGTCCTTAAGCCCATGGACTATGATGTCCTTAACCTTGACTTTGAGGTCTTTAAACTCACGGACTATGATGTCCTTAACCTTGACCGCGATGTCCTTAAACTAACATTGGACCGAGATGTCCTTAAACTAACATTGGACCGTAATGTCCTTAAACTAATTGACCGCAATGTCCCCAAACTAAACAATAGAGTCCAAATCCTCTTTTGTTGGATCCAAACGATCACGTCAAGTTGATCTTAGTCTAAAATGAGACTAACGTATCCTTAACATACGTTTAAGTTGATCTTAGTCCCAAATGAGGCTAACGTATCCTTAAACCCAACCCCCAAACCCAAATCTAAGAAGATACGGATTTGGACTAATCTACGCCCTACGGGCGACAACATAAATTAGTCTTCGTATACAATCCACGGGCAACCAAAAACAAAACCCACACACACGACACGAAGTGACCATCCGGAGAAGGAGAAAGTTGTTACCGCGATGCGGTAGCGTAATTAACTGCAGGGGCTTGCGCCTGCAGAGAAGAGCGTCCCCACAATCAAAAACCCCTCAAACGAGGGGGAATCTGACGAAGTCTGCTACATCGGCCGCATCCGTTTAAACCTTCGATACATGGTGCCATAAATCAACTTGGCATCTTCGGAGAGGTGGACGGATAACACCAATTAGCATCTGCCCCGAAATTCAGGGAGACGTCTATCGCGTCTTCCCGCGTCTTTCGGTGGGGAACAGATTCTGGCACGCCCGGTGGGACCTTTTCCTCTTTCCACTCCACACTTCGTGTGTCGTATTCGCGAACGAATCGCGGTTTGATATGGTTTCCCTTGGGTTCGAGGTACTAAGATTTGGTGTCTTGCTCGGTGCAGAAAACGAACGATCAATGGCGTGTACCTACACAAAATGTTCCAGCTGCAACTGCAACTCCTGTTCAGCCTCATCTGGAGGCGTAACTTACGGGCCCCTGGCGGCCTCCCTGTTCACAATACCGGTAGAGCAGGTAACGCAGGCTACCACCGGGTTGTTCTTCGGGACCATGCTCCCACCAGTGAGTGTTAACATCCCGCTGCCGAAAGAAGCGCAGAAGAAGTCGGTCTTTGATCGGCTCACTACCACTACGGCCCCTCTAAACGGATCATCCAATGCAAAGCCGACAGCATCAGTCTTCGATGGGCTGAGCTTGAACTCCAATGGGCCCGTCAAGAATCCCATGATACCTGAAGCGGCCATCCCAAAACGGATAGCCATTCCGCTCTCGAGGTCGCTAAAGAAGCTTCTCCCGTCAAAGGATCAGTCTTTACGAGGCTGGCCACTCCGGCTCCCGTTCCTGCTCAAAGGTCTGTCTTTGACAGATTGGATACTGCTGCTCAATGGACGTCGGTCTTTAAGAGGCTGGTACCAGCAGCGCCTCACCAGAACAGGGGGCATGACAAACCCATCCCCATAGCCGAACCAACACCATCTGCGCGACATGCTCGCCGTCGTCACTGGCGCCGAGTAAGGAAGGATGGGGGCAGCTCTCCGTCTGGATTTACTCCATCAGCTTTAACGGTGGAGATCGATGCTGCTGTTCCAACCGGGAACAGCTTTGAACTTCTTAACAAGGTGCGCAGGAACTCTCCTACTGCAGTGCTGAAGAGATCTCCTCCACCCGTGGAGAATGCACCGAAGGCAAAGCCAGAATAACCCCCTCAGCGGCTTTCTTCCAAAATTTACAAAGTCCGGAGACAGGTCCAGGAATCGGTGATTGACCGGGACTACTCTCGCCGACCAAAAAAGCTTAAAGCTCAGCGAGAAAAGAGCCATCTTTAGGTACCATAGAAGATGTCATCCGTCTGGGTGCCCACTGCAACGGCTCCTTCAACGTCAACCGCTCAAAAGAGAAGGAGGCCAGAGAAAGCCCCTGTGAACGTGGCAAACCGTAAAAGCGCTGAATCTAAACGCCCCAAGTCCGGGGGCATGATGGTACATAATGTTTATATGGCTTCCGGAAAAGAGGAAAGCCGTGCTTCTACGGGTCATCGACCGCTTACCCGGTCAATAATGAAGGCTCAGGAACAACAACAGCAGAAGCTTCAGGAGATGCTGACTGCAATGGCTGCACTCACTGGGCCAAAAGAAAATCCAGAGACCTCGGAGCAGCGTTGGGAACAAGAAACTGACACCGAGTTCCTCCGAAGAATGCTCGAGAGGAAAGAAAAAGAGGCTGCGGAACAGACAGCCAATATAAAACGAATGGCTCTCTTGTTCCAAGACATGGCTGGGATGATATTACAGCCGGAACCTCCAGCTGAAGACCCTCCTATCATCATTGAAGACGACAGAGGAGAGACATCGAACCCTCCTCCGGCTCTTTCAGCAGCCAAAGAGGAAACCATCTCCAAGGCCGCTCTGGATGACTACATTGCCTAGCAAATACGAGCTCATCAGGCGAATGAAGCGGCCGACCAAGTTGTTAAAACTGGGCGACCATATCCAGGCTGGTATGACCAAATAAAGTACCCATCGGGATATACGTCCCTAAATTTCATTTATATAAAGAGACGGGCAATCCCCACCAGCATGTCGCCCAGTTCAGGGCTCTATGTGGAAACACCGGAGGTGATGATAAATTGCTACTTCACCAATTCGTCGGCATCTTGTCGGAAATGGCATTCGAGTGGTATTCTGAACTTCCAAACGACTCTGTCAAGACGTTTGCGGAGATGGAACTGCTGTTCACGCAAAGATTCGCAAGCGCTAGCGAGCGCACCCCAATCACAGCATTGATTAATGCCAGGTAAAGCCAGGATAAAGCCAGGCGAGACATGGGTTCAATACGCAATACGATGGCGGAATCTGTGGTCGAAATGCGAACAGCGCATCGAAGAAGCGCCGACGGTGGGTATGTTCGTAGGCACTCTTGATCCGCAGGCGACCATCTCCCAGTTGATGATGTTTTTCAAGCCGACTACTTTCCAGGCCTTGATTGAAAAGCTGGCCAAAATGGACCAGATGGGTCATAGACCATTTTCCTCGAAAGCAGAGCCTCGGAACGAGAAGGGAAAGAGGAAGGCGACCGTCGTCGCCAATGCTCAACAGCAGCCCATTGGTTTGAGACCAGTTGATCGCCAAAATGATAGAACTCGATCTCTTGGAGATAAAATGAGATGCCCTTACTCGTTCCCTCGAGACAAGACGAAGAGGTTATTCGAGCTAGCACTGCGCAATAGGCTCATCACTCTGCCGGAGCCAAGACGCCTAGCACAACCAGGGATATACGTCATCCAAATGACCCCGTCGCGGAAATACGTCATCTACATGACCCCGTCATGGATATACGTCATCCAAATGACCCCGTCGCGGAAATACGTCATCTACATGACCCCGTCACGGATATACATCATCCAAATGACCCCGTCGCGGAAATACGTCATCCACATGTCCCCGTCTTGGAAATACGTCAACCAATGACCCCGTCGCGGAAATACGTCAACCAATAACCCCGTCACGGAAATACGTCATCTACATGACCCCGTCTCAGAAATACGTCATCCACATGACCCCGTTGCGGAAATACGTCATCCACATGACCCCATCGCGGAAATACGTCATCTACATGACCCCGTCATGGATACATGTCCAACAAATGACCCCGTCGTGGAAATACGTCATCCACATGACCCCGTCTCGGAAATACGTCAACCAATGACCCTGTCACGGAAATATGTCAACCAATGACCCCGTCGCGGAAATACGTCATCCACATGACCCCATCTCGGCAATACGTCATCTGCATGACCCCGTTGTGGAAATACGTCATCCACATGACCCCGTCACGGAAATACGTCAACCAATGACCCCGTCGCGGAAATACGTCAACCAATGACCCCATCGCGGAAATACGTCATCTACATGACCCCGTCTCAGAAATACATCAACTAATGACCCCGTCGTGGAAATACGTCAACCAATGACCCCGTCGCGGAAATACGTCATCTAAATGACCCCGTCACAGACGCTACGTCATCCACATGACCCCGTAGCAGATATATGTTATCCAAATGACCCCGTCCCAGAAACACGTCATCCACATGACCCCGTCGCGGAAACACGTCATCTACATGACCCCGCCTTGGAAATACGTCATCCAACGACTCCGTGGAATACGGCCAAAGTTAACCTTGACCCCGTGGGAAACGCCCGGAGCAACTTCTGACACCGTGAAATGCGGATAATGTCAATCTCATTAAACACTTACGGGTCTTCTCGACCCGTAAGGAAAAAAACTCTCTTGTAAGATCCTTACGACTTATAAGGGAAAACGCACTTAGGAATCCTCATGATTCCTAAGGAGAAAATACACCTATGAGATCCTCTCGACTCGTAGGGAGAAAAGTCTTTATGAGACCCTCACGGCTCATGAAGTTGAAAAGTCTTAGGTAGCAGATCTGAACCTGCTTCCTAAGCCATCACTACCTCTCAAAGAATTCAAAACAGAATGCTCTCTATCTTCTACAGGCTACGCTTACTAAGGTAACATGCTGGCAATACAGAAAGGACAAGAAAGCAAGAAATAACACAAGATGGTATGAAAGAAATGTATCTGTTATTTATGAGTTTAATTGAGTACAAGCTACATCATCTGGAAAGATAAAGAAAAATGAATACATTTTATTCAAAATTTACAAATGGCGCAAAAGCAACTATTGGGAGGGAAGCATCTTTAGTAGGCCAATCAATTGCTCACGCACTCCCCTCAGCCTCTCTTCACGGTCAGCTGCCACGACCAACTCCGTTTCAACCTGAGACCATTGCTACAAATAAGATGAAAATCTCTCATCAACGTCCCGCCGAGCTGCCTCACGACTCTGCGCATCCTGCTCGATGAGGTCGAGCTTCTGCCTCAGAGTTAGCCCATCGAAAATACATCATAGAAGGCCCTCAAAGATGGTTTTCAACTGCACAGCATTGGCGTCAACCTGAGCATGCAGTCGAGTAGATTCGCTTGAAGTCTCTTCACATTCCTTATGCTTTAAGGCTGCTTCTTGTTCAAGATGGAGGAAGTAAGGAGTGCTCTGCTCGACCCACGCAGCCCGTTGTGAGTTCACAGCCAGGACCTCGGGAGTAGGACGTCCAACCTCGAGCTCATACAGACAAGCCTCAATTTTTCTGCAGTGACTAACCCAAGACTCAACGACGCCCCCACTATGAAAGTTCACGAGCGTTGCCAGCATAGGATTAACCTCCGCGGCAAAATCCGCAGCGAATGTGGGAGTCTCCATGTCAAGGTCCTCGATGTAGTCACTCAACATGCCCAGACTATTCACGGTGCCTTTGGAAGATGAACGTCGAGAAAAGGGGCCTGCAGGCATCACGATTTGAGATTCGAATGAAGCTGTAGCTGATATCACCGCTGCAAAATAAATCACAGTCAAATGACGGTTCAAGAAATAGAGGAGGTCCATGAACAATGAAGTTTACTATACCGGCTGCAGCAGGTGGCAAGGACGGGAGTACCAGTGGCGCAACTGTTCTTTCATCTCCTCCTTCGATTTGTAGTGCTGCAATCAAAACAAAGAAGAATCAGAAATGATTTGATTGCCGGTAAAAGAAGAGACATTAGCTGAAGGCTGTAATTACCAGCACCACTAGATGAGGCAATCTCTGAATGGAAAGAGAAGTGTGGGTGTAGCACATGATACAGGTGATCAAAAAAGACTCCTGCAAGGATGCAGTAATGCAATGTCAGTACATAAATTATATAGCCTGTAATGAAACTAAGGGGTCACAAATCCGCACCTTCCAGCATTTGAGATGGTACGAGAGAAGGTAGAGGAGCAGTCACCGTTAAAGCAGCAAATGGAGATGCTTCCTCGGGTGGCACAACCCCAACGCTCATCACACCTGCATTTGAAATAAGAAAAACACTGTCAAAAAGAAGTTAAAAGGGATTGCAGAATAAGGGGGAATGTAATGACCCAAAATCTACCTGGTGAGTCGCAAGTCGAGACCTCGACAAGGGCGTCACTGGAGGCAGCAAATGCCTCAGTCTCCTCCATCGGAATGGTCTCGCCACCCGTAGCCTCATCTCCCGATTCCACGGGAATCGTCGTGACACTCGCAGCACCCGGCAACGGCAAGGAGCCGCAAGGGGAAAGAGCGACGATTGGAGTAGTGCCCGACTCTTGAGAAAGAGTGGCTACCTCGGGCTCGGAAACTGTAGCCATCTCACCCACTACTACCTCGGGCTCGGCAGTTGTAGCCATCTCACCTACCGCTACCTCGGGTTCGGCAATCATGGCCATCTCACCTGCCGCTACCTCAGGCTCGGCGGTGGCCACCACTTCTTCGGTAAGACTCGGCCCTGCAAAATAGGATATATGAGAACCTGAAAGTTAAAACTTTGACAAAAAAAACCAATATCGCGTTACTTTGAGTCGGTTTTCGGATTGCTTCCCGAGCCGCACGTACTGCCTGTCTGTGGGCGGTGGACAAGGCAGCCGGACCGTCCTCTGAAGGAGTAGGGGCAAGGGCAACAGCGTTGGAACCCGCACCCGCATCTAAGGCGGCGGTACGCTCCCTTGCCGCGCGCATCCTACGCTTCCTCTCCGCCCGGGCCGTGCGGGTAGATCTTCTAAAGACCTCCTTCAAAAGGACATACTCGTCCACGCCAATAGTTACCTCTGGAGCCATTATGGCATCCGTCATCGGTTGCTTAAGTGAAGCTTCTTTCGGAAATACCGGCGGAACTGAGATAGATGACCCGGGAAGCGTCTCCGCACCGCCCTGTGAAGTCGGTGCCATGCTTGGAATAACCTGAGTAGAGGTAGTTCCTATGATAAGAAGAAAAAGAAGGGTCGGATTACCCATAAGAAACGGGAGTGAAGACACGATGAACCGAAATGTACCGATGCCTAAATATGCTCGAATCCTCTCCTCCTCCTCCTCGAAAGTCTTGAGAGAAGCCGCGAGAGCTTCTTCGGTGGAAATGCGTGTTAAATAAGGAAAAGTGTCAGTCAAAACATGATTACAAAAATACGATGCAATGATGAAAGATACAGCTAATGGTTATCTGATTGCGCGAGGGTGGCCAGTCCCGCTTCGTGGCTTGCCAATTGCTCAGAAGCGGTAATGGCAGCCGCCAAATCAGTATCGTCCGGTGTATGAACAAACACTCGTTGGTCCCATATTCACTCAGGTCCTCGCTATAAGGAGCATGAGGCTCCTGGCCGAGTACAACGTCGACAGAAAAGATCGACTTTTTCTTCCTCTTCTGTGAGCGAGCTCCGGCCGCAGCCAGCACTAGCTTACGCTTGGTGGGCACTTTGGGACGACGAGTCCCGATATCTGAACCCACGCCAGACTCGGGGGAAGCTACATTCTCCGTCTCCACGGGAGCACGGGGTATCGGTAGCTCAGGCCTGTCGTGCGGGACTTCAATCACGGCAGCTTCTCTTAGCGGAGGGGGGACAATGGTCCGTCGCTTCAAAGGGATGTTTCGATCACCAGCAGGGGGTGCACCTTTGCGGTCGAGCAGCAGTCGCTTCTCCTCCCTGATAACGGCACCCATAGAATGTTGGTACCAGGCCACGTGTGCATTAAGGGCCTTCGGGACACAACTCGGTTCACTGATAAAGAAGCGAGACCCTGTGTTCAGGCGCATAAAATGATGCAGCGCACTCCGCATTCCCTCTTCGGTAGCAGCAGGTTCTGCCAAAAAGGCCTCAAGTGGGACTCCCTGGTTGTAACTCAGCTGCTGGGCGAAATGATGCGGATTGTATCTCATGAATAATGCTGCATCATTTTGCCTGAATACGAGAAAGCCTGGCCTGATGGAGTACAAATGAAGAATCTCCTGGGCTTTCAACACGGAGGCCCCGTTTTTAAAGATGTCTTGCAATGGCAGCACCGCTTTTGAAGTTTCCTGGCCGATGGTCAAGACTTTGTCTGTGAAAGACATACCAGCTCCAACCGTGCGTGGACGAAGGAGCATGCCCCTAGCTTCCCGTGGTGATGGACTCACGATGGAGGCATCAACCAGCCGCATTATCCGAGGAAACTTGCATCTGTCGTAAAAAGAAGGTCTTTTGTGGATGCCAAAGACCCCAAGCACGTGCAGCTCCATCCATAAAGTGAAGTAATGCATTAGGAAGTTGGCAGGATGCACCCCTGGTTCAGTGGTATCCGCTGCTAAGCTGAAGCCGTGATATAGGTAGGCTAACCCGGCGATCCCGATGGCCACTTGTATTCTAGCAACCATGCGATGCGCGGGGTAGAAGACAGAAAGCCTCATGTAACGAGGATGCATAAGAAGCGTGAACCAGATTAACCATAAACTGAGAAACCCAAGAAAGAACGCTTCCTCATCAATGCCCGGAGCGGCGATTTCTGACAAGGGGACGATCGCGACGTCAGGAAGAAAGAAACCTTTTTGATCAGCTTCCAGTATTGGCCGACGGTCCAAGACAAAGCCGAAGGTATCATCAATTTTAGCAAACTTTTCGCCTTGCCGCGACAAAATTTCTGGGCGAAGAAAACGGGCAATGAAGTCCGCAAAGCTGACCCCCCCGGCCTCCGGATTCAAGAAAGAGGCTCTTATACATGTTCAACACCATTATCAGACTTGGGAACTGGTGCTAAATGGTATTCTCTGGGGTAAGGCCCATCACCACTGGCTTGGTGGCAAAAACATATTCATCCGGAGGAAGCAGCTCCTTGTAGTGCTCCCCCCTAACTGGTAAACCAGAAATCTCGGCAAATTCTTCCAAGGAAATCGAGACCTTTCTATCCAATAGGAGGAAGGTATGGGTCGGGATGTTCCACTGCTCCAAAAACGCCTTGATCCACCATGTGGGAGGTGCAAAATACTGGAACAAGGAAGCGTAGACCGCAGGGTATAAGCCAAGCTTTAGCGGCTGCGATTTCTTTGCTGATAAGATATACCGGGCCCACTGCAAGTACCCGGCCGAATGACGGGGAGTTAGCCCGATGTTGTAGGGCTGTCCCCAAGAGCATGACTCACCCTGACATATGCGCTGCTCTAGGGTGTCCAAAGCCGCCGGCGGCTGCACAGGAATTGCAGCCATAGAAGGCTGAAGGAGACCCTCCAAAGTCCAATTAACCACCTCCACGGCATAGTTCGCCGGGGGTGCATCTGCATACGGGATTGCCGAGATACGCTCCGAAAGCGTCGCACAAGAAAAGCTCCGGCGGCCTCTGATAATCTGATCATACCATCTACCCCATAGGTGAAGATTCTTGTATTCCGGGTCATGGTCTTTGATCAGCGCGAGAACCTCTCAGTCTACAGACGCTTCAGGAAATCCGCCTTCTGATCGGATGAACGGAAAAAAAGTGTCGAAAGACATGTCGTCTGCGTGAAAAGGAACAAAGTTAACTGTCAGTGCTATAATTTAATTTAAATTCTGACACTTGGTACTTTAGAATTTGTACCACACTGCAATGCAGTGGAAAGGGGACCAAAAGGGGACCCACAAAATCTAGATGACAATTCATCAATTAATAAAGCAGCCTCATCATTTGATGAGACTGTTGTTTAAATGAGGAGATCCTCAAGAAAATTCTCATTGAATGAGAGATCCCTCGGGAAGAGGAGTAAATCTCCCTTTGAGAGCAATGCTCTGTGACAGAGTGACACTTTTCAAACTCTGATCATGAGGGAATAAAAATTTCTCAAGAGCCTTGCTCTGGAAAAAAAATGATGGAATAATCCATCAGAAAGAAAGAAAAAATTTTGAAATCAATTTTTATGAATTAAAAATTCTGGGATCTTCAAGATTCATGAACAAACTCTTAAGAGTTCTTCATAAGAGATTAAAAAATGTACATGTTATCAAAAGAGCAAAGCTCTGTTCATGGGCTAAGAAACCCCAAGAAAAGTTCTCTTTAGATCTATGGATTCAGGAGAGCAAAGCTCTATTAATGAAACCCTAAAAGGGTTTCCTTTAGATCAAAGATCTATGAAGAGCAAGGCTCTGTTAATGGGTAAAACCCTAGATTATAAAAAAAAAATTACCTAAAATTTTGGCAGAGTTTTAACTCTTGAAATTTCTTAAATTGAAGAGCTATGCTCTGTGGGAGAATAAAATTCTCAGTAAACAAGAAGAAGATGAACAGAATCATCTAAAGGACCAAAGGTCCTATTTATAGGCATTGAAATGCCTCTTCAACTTCTGAGTTGATCCAAGGGCGCAGATGCTGCCACCGCTGCACCCACATGTGGGACACGTGAGCGCAACGGTAGGGGGGCATTTTTTTCCCCCAATCAGAGCAAAGCTCTGTTTGAAATTCGAATTTCAAAAAAAATTGAAGCAACGCTTCAGATGCAGCGCCAAGTGCGCTGCGTCCTAGGCAGCGCACTATGTGTGCGCTAGCGCTGGGCGCGCTGCGCGGCACGTGTCAAACACGGGTGCGCTAGCGCAGGGCGCGCCACGCTCTGAGCAGCGCACCATGTGTCAAATACAGGCGCGCTGCGCTCTGAGCAGCGCACCACGTGCAAAGCACGGGTGCGCTAGCGCTGGAATTAAAAAACTCTCCACCGTTAGATCAAAAGATCTAATAGTAATAATAAATCATTAATTAATCAGAATTAAATTCTATTATGGAAAGATTTCTCCAATCTTATTAAAAACAAGAAGATTGCCTTCTATAAAACAGAAGCCCTAGGATCAAAGATCCAATGGTGCGGAAACATCCCCAAATCAATCAGAGAAAGATCTCTTTAACTGATTCAACAAATCAGCTTTCCCTTTATAAAAGCCCCAAGACTTCAAGTCTGATATAGAGAACCCCCCCCCCAAAAAAAACTTTGAAAAATTCAAAGGAAGAGAAGCATAGCTCTAAGCAAAAGAAGATTTTTTCTTCAAGGTAAAAAGAATGGTGATGAACAAAAAGATGAAATCATCTCATAATTAAAAAGAAGAATTATCTTCTTAAAAGATCATAGATCTATAAAGACCAAGGTCTTTTATAAAAAGATCAAAAGATCTCATCATAAAAACAAAGAAGTACTAACTTCTTTCACAGATCATAGATCTATAAGACAAATTGTCTTTCTGAGATCATGAACATCTCATTATAAAGGGGGAGAGAATTATTAAATTCTCTTTTTGGATCATGGATCTATAAAGGCAAAGCATTTCATTAATATAAGAGATTAAAGTATCTCCTGCAAAATAAGAACCGTTGTTCTTAAATCTTGAGATAAAGTTTCTTTTAAAAGAACATAAACTTGTTTTCCAGATCATAAAATTGATCATTGCGCCTTTGTGCTCTAGAACTGCGCTTTGCGCTTCTGAAATAGCGCACTGTGCTCATAGGCTGGCGCTCAGCGCCAAGCGCACCACATGTCACTCACGTGTGCGTCACTAAACTGAAAGCGCAATGCGCTCATGGATTAGCACTCAGCACTCATAAACTGGCATCTAGCGCCTAGCGCTGAGTGCGACACGTATCTCTTACAGAAGCGCAATGCGCTCTTTGATTGGCGCAAAGTGCCTAGCGCACCACGTGTTGCGCTGACAGAATTAAATTCTGTCTTTTAATAAGCCCATAGCTTTGATCAATGCTCACCATTGTTAAAAGGGACAAGCCCAAATAAAAGATCAACAGCCCTAAATAAAATATTAAACATTTTTAATCTGATTGGATTTAGCCCAAAATTGGCCATAAATCCTCAACTTATATTAATTGAGCCCATCTGCTCATAAATATTTCAACAGATCTTAGTCCCAAATCGGACTACAGATCTTCCAACCAACTCACACCGGTTCGAGGGTACATCTCTTTACTCCTTTGATATTTGTCGTTGTAATCCATCAACGTCTTCATAGAGGTGACGGGTCCCGACAACCACACATTCCATGGACTGTGGGGTCCTTAAGCCCATGGACTATGATGTCCTTAACCTTGATTGTGAGGTCTTTAAACTCACGGACTATGATGTCCTTAACCTTGAACGCGATGTCCTTAAACTAACATTAGACCGAGATGTCTTTAAACTAACACTGGACCGTAATGTCCTTAAACTAATCGACCGCAATGTCCCTAAACTAAACAATAGAGTCTAAATGCTCTTTTGTTGGATCTAAACAATCCCGTTAAGTTGATCTTAGTCTAAAATGAGACTAACGTATCCTTATTATACGTTTAAGTTGATCTTATTCCCAAATGAGGCTAACGTATCCTTAAACCCAACCCCAAACCCAAATCTAAGAAGATACGGATTTGGACTAATCCATGCCCTACGGGCGACAACATAAATTAGTCTCCGTATACAATCCACGGGCAACCAAAAGCAAAACCCACACACACGACACGAAGTGACCATCTGGAGAAGGAGAAAGTTGTTACCGCGATGCGGTAGCGTAATTAACTGCAGGGGCTTGCGCCTGCAGGGAAGAGCGTCCCCATAATAAAAAAACCCCTCAAACGAGGGAGAATCTGACGAAGTCTGCTACATCGGCCGCATCCGTTTAAACCTTCGATACATGGTGCCATAAATCAACTTGGCATCTTCGGAGAGGTGGACGGATAGCACTAATTAGCATCTGCCCCGAAATTCAGGGAGACGTCTATCACTTCTTCCCGTGCGTTTCGGAGGGGAACAAGGATGCACCAAAAGTTATTGGTTATTGGGACTCTCTCTCTCTGAAGACGTTGAAAAATTACAACGACCTGTATCAGAGGAATGAAGAGATGTACTCTTGAACCAATATTGGTTGGGAGATTTATAGTCAGGTTTGGGACTAAGACCAATTAAAAAGATTGTGAGCACATGGGCTCGGTTAATCTGAATTAGAGATTTGTGGCCAACTTGGGCTCAGCCAAGCCCACTCAATTTTGAATAAAATGTTGAACATTTGTTTGGGCTCAGTCCCTTTTTATCCAAAAATGCTGAGCATTGATTTGGGTTCTGACATCCCTTTTTCTTTTTGTCTTTTGGTGAGTGTTGAACACTCTTTATAGTGCTGGGGCTCTATTTACAGAGCGCTTTGTAATTCCCTAGCGCCCACGTGAGGAGCACGTGGAGCGCAATGAGTGCAGAGCGCTCTTATAAAATGGCGCCTGGAGCGCTAGGCGCTGAGAGCCAGACTTGGAGCGCTAAAGCGCTTCTTATAAAATAGAGCTTGGAGCGCTAGGCGCTGAGCGCCAGACTTAGAGCGCTAAAGCGCTTCTTATAAAATAGCGCTTGGAGTGCTGGGCGCCAGACTTGGAGCGCTGAAGCGCTTCTTTTGAAGTAGCGCTCACGTGAGGAGCATGTGGAGCACTTGGCGCTGAGCGCCAGGCTTGGAGCGCTTCTTTGGCAGTTCTAATTAACTTTTGTGCTTTGAGAATTAAATTCTCGTTCATAAGAGACTTTGTCTCATAGATCTAAGAACTAAGTTTTTCTTTTTTCTGATGAGATGCTGTGCTCTCTTTTCTTTTGTGAAAGACTTCGTCTTATAGATCTGTGATCTAAAAAAAGAACTAAGTTCTTCTGATACGAGAGTTAAACTCTCAAATATGAAGGATATGATATGATCTCTCTTCTTTTTATTTACCTTGAAGAAGGTTCTTCTTCTTAGATCTTGCTTTTCTCTTTTTCTTTTCTTAGAACTTGAAACTTATAGGGAGGTTCCTCTGTACAAGACTTGAAGTCTTGGGTCCTTTATATAGGGGAGGCCGATTTGTTGAATCTGTTAAGAAAATCTCTCATTGAGAGATTTCTGATTGATTTGGGGAATGTTTCCCACCGTTGGATCTTTGATCCAAGGGCTTCTGTTTTACAGAAGATAGTTTTCTTGTTATTAACAAGATTGGGAAAGTATTTTTCCATACAGAGATTGTTCTGTATCTTGGTGATTTTTAATCACCATTGGATCTTTGATCCAACGGTGCTCTGATTTACAGAGCACAATCTTTCTTGTTTGGAAAGATTTGAGGAGTATTTCCTCAACAGAATTTGATTCTGTAATTTGATGATTCATTCATCACAGTTGGATCTTTGATCCAATGGTTGAGAATATTTAGTTCTAGCACTTGGCGCTCTCGTGCTTTGCACGTGAGGTGCAGCCTCAGAGTCTTTGACTCTTAGCGCTGGCGCACTTGGCGCCGGCGCTCTCGTATTTTGCACGTGAGGTGCTGCCTCAGAGTCTTTGACTCTTAGCGCTGGCGCTCTCGGCGCGGGCATGAGTGCTCTCGTGCTTTGCACGTGAGGCGCTGCCTCAGAGTCTTTGACTCTTAGCGCTGGCGCACTTGGCACCAGCGCTTTTGTGCTTTGCACGTGAGGCGCTGCTTCAGTTTAAATTTCAAATTTTGAAATTTTAAATTGAGCTTGGCTCTCTGATTGAGGGAAACAAATGCCCTCCACCACCGCGCTCACGTGGCTCACACGTGAGTGCAGCGGTGGCAGCCTTTCCACCGTTAGATTGTCTTGGAAGTCGGATCGACTTCAAACGCCTATAAATAGGGCCTTTGACCCTTGAGATGGCTGCTTGTTCATCTTCTCCCTTTCTTGTTTTTCTGAGAATTGAATTCTCTCTTCAGAGCATGGATCTCTGCCCCCCATGAACTTTCTTTGTTCAAATATTTGGTATGAATCATTCTTGACCCCATTAAACAGAGCTTTGCTCTTTCTAGATCACAGAACTTCAAACCGTTAATTAAAACAGAGCTTTGCTCTTCCTAGATCATAGATCTAAAGAGATCCTTTTTAGGGTGTCTTAACCCATTAGTGAAGAAATCTTAGAGTTTCTAAGATTTGTATTTCAGATCTTTAAGATCTTGGGGTTTTACCTCGGTAAAAGCTTTGCTTTTTAAGGATTCTGATGGCTTGTTCCATCTTCTTCGCAGAGTATGACTCTTTAGAATTCTTTAGGAATTTTTATTCCCCTTATAACTAGAGTTGACAGGTGTCATCTCTGTTGCAGAGCGCTGCTCTCAAGGGAGTTTTACTCCTTGGCCCGAGGGGCCTCTCATTAAATGAGAATCCTTTTAGGATTTCCTATTTAATGAGTGAATGTCTCATCAATGATGAGCCGTCACCTTGATTTGGTGGGTCCCCTTTGGTCCTTTTCCACTGCATTGCAGTGTGGTACAAATTTTAAGTACCAAGTGTTAGAATTTGGACTGTAGCATTGACAGCTAACCCTTGTTCTTTCTTGCGCAGGTACTATGTCTTTTGATACTTCCTTCCCGTTCGTTCATCCGGAGAGTGCATTTGCTGACGCACCCGTGGATAGGGAAGTATTCGTTCTCATCAAAGATCACGACCCGGAGAGGAAATCTCTTCATCTATGGGGGTTGTGGTACAATCAAATCATCCGGGGTCGACGCAGCTTCTCTTGTGCGGTGCCTTCGGAGCCAATTTCGGCGATCTACTATGCCGACTCACCCCCAGTGAACTACGCCGTAGAGGAGGTCATCTAGACTTCGGAGGGTTGCCTTCAGCCCTCTATGGCTGCAATACCCGTACAACCGCTGATGGCTTTAGATACTCTGGGGCGGCGCATATGTCAGGGTGAGTTGCGCTCTTAAGACAGCTGTGCATGATTGGCTTGACTCCTCGCCATCCAGCTGGATATTTGCAGTGGGCCCGGTACATTTTGTCGGACAAGAAATCGCTGCTGCAGAAGCTCGGGTTGTACCCCGCGATTTATGCGTCTCTCTTCCAGTATTCCACGCCTCCTGTATGGTGGGTCAAAGCTTTCTTGGAACAATGGAACGTGCTGACTCATACCTTTCTTCTATCAGATCGGGAAGTCTCAATCTCTTTGGAGGAAATCGCGGAGATCTCCGGCTTGCCTGTCAGGGGATAACATTACGAGGAGCTACTTCCTCCTGACGAGTACATCTTTGCCGCCAAGTCAGTGGTGATGGGCATTACCCCAGAGAATGCCATTCAACATCAGTTCCCAAGTCTGATTAAGGTGTTGAATATTTATGAGTGTCTATTTCTCGAATCCGGAAGCCACGGGGTTAACTTCACAGATTTCATCGCCCATTTTCTTCGCCCAGAAGTCCTGCCGAAGGTGTTGGATATAGTGCCCTCAAAGTCAATTATTGGATCGCAGGTACGTGATTACAATGATTGAGGGAGGACCTACACCGATATGACAGTCTTGCTCGAGATGATAGTATGCTATCTGGTTTGTCTTTATCATCATATACATGCTTTAGTTCACTATTGCATGTTGATAAAGCCCATAAGATTCTTGCTTGACTGCCAGCAGTATGATGGCGATCATATACGTGGGAGCTGGGGTCTATAAGCACATCCTTAAAGTGTCCCTAGTCGTGGGAGTTTCGAGACAGGGCATCGATACTCCAAAGTAGACTAGTGTATACAGTCGAGACCCCGACGAGGGGCGGTGGCCGGTCTCACAAGCCATTGGTGTCAGTTGGTTCACCTAAGATGTATACAGGTGCTCATTGGGTTATGAGTACACCGGACAAGACTCGCCGGGAACATGCTAGTTGGTATTATACATATCGTCAGATAGCAGTTCCCTGGTGACATGTGTACAGGTTAGTTCATCGACCTGAGGTCGTCATTTGTCTCGTGTGAGTTCCCATTGTGTTTTGATTTCTACCCTACCACGGCTCAAAGGAGTCGTGCAAACAGGTCTTTTTTGGGTACAGTCCCGAGCCACATGGAGGCAAGTGAGCGGATCGACAGGGGATTCGTCTCTCCCGGTATTGGGGGTGAGATCGTGCTGTGTCTAGGAGAGCCATTACACAAAGCCCTCAGCCGAGGCAGGATATTTATTGGTAGGTACTCCAGTAGTATCTCAGGGTGTTCTGGGCTACTCTCTGACATGACTTATACTGCTATTGGGGGTCTGACGTTACCAGCCCCCTAGGCCGATATGCGATACTCATAGACGAACGGACCGGACTGTATGTATATTGTCACTGTTAGGCTCAGTAGGGTTTCTTGATGAGTTCGCTCGTCAGCTTCTCTTTCAATCAATACATAGGCAACCGTTACGTACAACTTGTACCTCTGACATGCTAGTGGTTATACCCAGTGCCAGTGTGTTGATGAGTCATTAGAGTCCCCCACAGACAGTTTCCCAAGTTCGGGCGAAACATTGTAGAGGCCGTATGGTTTTATGGCAGGGTTCGGAAAATGCACATGCGTTTACGCACGTGTCATATTTCGGGCAGATAATACTGGTGGGCTTTGGTTTAAGCCGGATCCGAGTATTATACTGTGTAGATATAATATCTTTGTCTCAGTTGCATTTGTATTCGGTCGTAATACAAATGCGGGTATGTTTATACTGATACGGGGTTATCCTGAAATTCGTTTCAGGATCGCTTTTGGAAGTTGCCAGTTTCCAGTTTTCTATCACCCGTCTTTATCATTCGGTTAAAGACGGATTTATCTTTTCTTGGGTGAGTCATGTTTCTAGAAGGTTCTAGATGGTGACTAGCATGGTGAGGTGGCTTAGTGCATTAATTGGTCATTAAATGATTTGATGGCTAGGTTAATGAATCATTGTTTCATTAATTGATTAGTGCAAGGTGTAATATGACTCACTCATATCATTTATGTTATGGTCACCTTCCCCATCTCCTACACTCACCCCCTCCTCACTTATATTTGGCCGGCCATTTCCTTGTGGAGAATTATGGTTGCTTGATAAAAGATCAAGGATATGGATTCATGGAAATTAGTATATTCAATTCTCATTTCACCCAATCCAAAAGGCAACTTCATTAACCGTTCGTCCATGGCTTTGGATGAAGTGAGACAAAGTGTTCTACTCATTCTCTACATCATCTTGATCATCTCTTTTAGCAAACTTGATGATCGAGTTGCCTCGGTTCAGAAACGGGAGCCCGTTTAAAGATCCGTCGACGTGGTGCCACCTGGACGAGAACACCGGAGTTCAAGGAGATCGGAGCAGCCGCAACAAAGCGTGGGATGATGGTTGAAGACCGAAGGACTCGGATCGTTCGGTATAACATTTCTACCCACTTTGTAGTTTGTTAGTTTAGCTTTAATGGCAGATCCGGGTTATAGTATACGATAGCGCCAGTCAAAAAGTTTTTGTTCCGCATTTGGCGTCTGTTAGACGGCCGGGGCACTACCGTTCACTTACAGTGGTATCAGAGCCTCACCATTAAGCTTTACTAACTTGTGCTAACGCGTTTAAAACATCGATCGAACAAAATTTTCAAAATCGCAATTTCCAAGTCTAAAGTTTCTGTCGATTTTAAAATTGGTCTAAAAATCATTTTGAGTATACCAGAAAATTAAGCAGGCTTTTATAAGAAAACAGAAGAAAAACGATCAAGTGAATCGACCGTACCGCCGTGGAAACGCGGTAAAAGCCTAGCTTTGACCGCGGAACCGCGGCAATCTTGGTGACTCACTTGGCCATTTTTCTTCAGGTGTTTCTTTGTTGGAAATTGTGGTTTCTGGTACTGTTCTTTTGGGCCCAGATTTTGTTACTGTACAACAGATGTACGTGGGGCCCACTTCGGGAAGTTTTGTCGATCGAAATTTTAAACTTGTTAGTTTGCAGTATTTACATTATATCTCCGACCGGGAATGTCATTTGAGCGGTAAATTGCGTCTAATTGCTATAGTTCTTTTAGACGGATTTACGAACGTGACATTCGCGTTGATGTTCTGTGTTGTGCTATGATGTTGCGGATTTGTCGTGGTGGATAGCAGTGTGCAATGGTAGCGCAGTTTGGATTTATTTGTACATTTGATATTGCGGGGCGAGTGTCCAACATGTGGACTGCCGTCACTGCCTGTTTGTATAATATTCTTTTGGGGAACGACCGGGCTGAGGTCGATGTACCCGTTGTACATATTTTTATTTCTGTACTAGGTTTACCCCGCGACGGAGTGCACGGATAGCCGGGTTCTGGAAGGCAACGGGTCCGTATCTCATAGCTTTGAGAGGTAGAGGGGCCTCACTCTAGAATTGGCAGACAATTCGCCGCACTCGTAGGGGGTACAGGTTGACCCAAGGAGGGGTGCTCAAGTTACCGGATTCCGTGAAGTGCCGGGTGGTCCATTCATTTTTGCTGTAGGGGGCTGCCTTGCTTCAGGTTTTGGCGGGTAACTTGCCGCACCCGTAGGGGTCTAGGTTTCATTGCACAGGCTATCCACAGGACCAGGGGAACGTCGGGTTTCAGTAGCGGCTCTGTGAAACCCGGGGATCCCAGATTATCTGTATTGTTCTGTGATGCTTATTACTTTTCTGTAATGTTGCATATTATCATTCCTGGAACGATTATTGTATATTGGTATATATACTATTAGATGTTGTATATGTTTTACACCTGCACTAGTCCAGTCCCCGCTCTGTCGTTAGTTAAGTAACCTAACGGGTGATGACGGGACCCAGTGGCGAATGCGGATGACATATACGTACATTATATTTTCGTTCTTTTCTGGTGTGATTGATTAATGGGACTGCATTGATTCTTATCAATGCAAGGATAAAACAAACCTATATTTGATGTTGTTGGAACAATTTTAAAAGTGTTATTACAAAGACGTTTCCTTTTGTTTTGCATAGTGATATTCGGTTGGAATATTCTGCACCTCATTCGACGAGGCAAGGGCCGATATCCCTTCACCGGGAGTGACCCCTTGGGCAGAAGTTTGCGTCAGGGTAATAACTTCATTATAGTCGATTACAAGTTGCTTTACATCGCGGTATTCAGTTGGAATATCCTGCACCTCATTCCACGAGGAAAGAGCCGAGATCCCTTCACCGGGAGTGACCTCTTTAGCAAAAGGTTTTCGTCACTATATCTTTATAAAAAGCTATCAGGTTCCTTCAACGAGATCAAGTTCATTACGTTAAAGGTTTTTCGCCAAAAACCAGCCATAGCCCTCTGTCATTTCTTTTGGGTATTCAGTAGTATTCAAGCTATGTATTTTGACCTCTCGCCAAGGCATAGTGTTTGGTAGCTGCTGGGTATTCATTTGTTGCATAGATAGATGAGTTCGTTTGGGACAGTCGTTCTGCCATTTTGACCTTTCGCCAAGGGCATGTGCGGGTGGGTTCAAATTAACCTGGATAATGATGGCTAGAACTTGACATGTGACTTATGATATTTTGACCTATCGCCAAGGTCATAAGAGCATGGGGCAAAAATCACATCGGGAGTTTCAAACATAAAGAAACTTGCCAAGTATGCGCATACCTTCTGGAGTGTGATAACGTGAGTCGATTCAGTCACGTTATCATACGATGAGAGTTGGATCCCGATTCCCACTGATGAGTTGGTTTACTCTTCGGGTGATCCCGATTGATTCTTCTTTCAGGTTTGGAGGAGAATTTGACGGTACAGTGGGAGGTTTCCTGATTAGATAAAGTGATAACCGTTCTGATCTAGGTTAGAGTGCACGCATAGTGTTTCTTTTCTCTCTCTCTCTTTGGCAGCGACCTTTGACCGACCCTAGACTATGACTCAGTGACCAAGTTGACCGAACCTTCTTAAAATACTGGCTTTTGGATTGTCCGAGTTGCATAAGTCATTGCCGCTCCTTCTTTTACCCTTTGTATTTCTCAGAACACCCCGTATTACTACGGACATCCACTTCCATTGGATAGATCCATCGTATGGTTATATACGAACTTGAAGGGATTTCTTCGAGGATGGATCCAGGTTCAGGAGAAATAGAATTTCTTTATTCAGTTGTATTTTATTATCACCTTCTCTCAAGTTGCGAGGGCTCCTTAGTTTAGGAAAGTACACCTATTACGCTTATTGGATAGTCTTATTCCAAACCATAGGTTGGTGCCGAAAGGTAGGGAATGAAGAAAACCAATTAGCCTAAGTAGGGTGTACAGAAGGTAATAATTAAAGACAAAAAAAAGGGATTAGAAAGAGGGCAAAGTAAATTGCGTCTGTTATCATTCACGACCAAACCGCGTACTTCATCGCCACTCCTATTTCACCTTTAATAGAATAAGGTATTATTCAGTTGTCTTTTATCATCACCTTCTCTCAAGTTGTGAGTACTCTTAGGATTAGGAGAGTACACCTATTATGCTTACTGGATAGTCTTCTTCCAAACCATAGGCTGGTGCCGAACGGTAGGGAAGGAAGAAAACCATTTAGCCTAATGATGGTGTACAGAAGGTAACGAATAAAGACAAATAAAGGGATTTGGAGAGATGGCAAAGATATATACGGTTAAAGTCATGAATAGGATTATGGAAGAGGCATTACTAGAAATGCCAGGATACCCCTACGAAACATTTTCATGTTTCAGTGCATTGTTAAAGGAAAACTGTTTTCCCGATTAGATACTTACTCCAGGGTATGTATTTACCAGGTTTCATTCTCATATCTGTATGGTTTTACAGATGATGAGTGGGAGTAAATTATTGGGAATTAGGTGATCATCTTCATTATATCGGAATTCGTTGTAATTGGTGATATTTGAGGAAGTCGCCTGAGTTTATGCCAGACGGCATGTATTTGGTTTTAAATATCCGTTGTTGTGCACCAATCAAAAAGATATATCTGTACGTTTATTTTTATAAAGTGAGATATAACTTTTTGAAATTATGTCTGTGACATTTATCTATATCAGTTGACGATTGGGTAAGGAGCATTGAACAACGGAGTAGTTCTTAACCATAAGTACAGTTTTCAATCTACGATGCACAGGTTTTGAGTTATCAGTGGACTTATACAGAGTATTGTATGTTGCCCAGTGTCCGTCAGGACAAAGGGGTTGGTCCTCGTACTATGTTCTATTTACTTGTGACTTCTCTAGGTTTTAGACAAGTGTTTCATAGAAATAGAAAGTCTAAGTTTTGAGAAGTTGTGGGTATAAGAATAAAGTAAAGAACCAGATGTCGTAAGTATCGGGATTCTTCAAAGAGATCGAAGATATAGATTCTTGTGATTGGTATTCAGATGATAGTAATGTTTTTTGAGAAACTTGTTTCTCTTTCAGGTTACTCATAGTTGGATGTATTCCTAAGTTGAGTAATACTGATTAGCCTTTCTCCATCGAGTTGATATGCACTGGAGACAGATGCATGATTAGAATCTGGTTCCAATTAAATTAGTGCCTCTATTTCTATATTGTATATAGAATGGTTCATATCTTAACGATGTTAAGGTACGGAGAGTTGTCCAACTTATGCTTAAAACCAGACACTGGATAACTCAAGGCACGTTTCTGTAATGGCAGTTTGTGGGTTGACCCTGGATTTGACGAGGGTTGATTTTCTACCATCTGGAAGATCAATAGTGATATTGTTCTTGACTCGCCGCAGTTTTAGTAAAATGGATTTTTTCAGAAAACAGTAGTGGGAGTATGGTAGAACTGGAACTAATTCCAGAACCACAAACGATTACGGAAAAATTAATAGGACCTATATATTCAATCAGGTTTGACATTCCATTAGCCACTCCGCAGATATGGTGGATAACCTCAGACACCCGAGAGATACTTAGGTAGCCTCAAGGACGGTGACAGGGAGGTTCTTGTTTACCCAGACTTGACACTACTGTTGTTCCAGGCTATGAGACCCGGCAGGAGGTTAAGCGTCGTTCTAAACTAGCTTTAGAAGTGTACGTATATATTATTCTGCCAGAGGGTTGTCGTAGTCAGTGGGATCTGCGGAAGCATAGTGGGAAAGTAGCTTATGTCTATTTATAGGCTTGAGCAAATATAGTGGAGATAGATCATCTAATTTTTGGTGTGACAGTCATGGGTCTGACTTCATCAAAATAGGGGATGGATCTGTTAAGAAGATAGTAGGGTGTGATGTCCTGGTATTTGGATGACATACACAGAGTAGGAAGTAAAATTCCTATACTACGATCGGTTGTACTGTGGTCGTCACACAGTTGTTTCTCCACAAAGGTTATGGACATAATATTAGACATTCTGGTTACTAGATCTATGGTTTTAGATCTAGATTTGGGTAGTTTCCCAATGTGGGTACTTTGACAGTATTCTAATAGTATTTTAGAATAAATGACTCCTGGCATGGTGGTGTACCTGCAGGTGATGGAGTCACCCTCTCTAAACATGTCTTGCAGACTAAAGGAGAGAGGGATGTACATGATTGGCAGATCACTTGCTTAGGCAATTGAGTCAATCATGAGATGTCAAGTACCACACCAGATGTTGTTTTTGCACTAGATGCGATAAGTTTATATTAATCCAATCCTGAAGAAACATAAGGAAGCAGTTTTAGAACATAAGTGCATGTTCTACGGATTTGATGACGGCAGCCTCCTTCGGGAGACGGTTATCATTCCAGGCTTCAAAGGTGACAAGGATGACAGAGTGATTGTCAGAGTTATAGTTTTTCCTCTGACGAGGGACAGTATTATGGACAGTTGGTCCAAGAGGATACTGTGGGAGGCATGGTGCTGGATACTGATTAGGTTCAGTTATCGATACAGTCTAAAAAGTTTGGATTTGGAGTTCATTTATGAACTAGGTCCCATCAGATATCCAGACATATTCTAAGACAGGTATTACTCAATTCGGGAGATGGCTTTCTCCGCGAACTTGAGATTAAGAGAGACATAGAAAGAAACATCAGGGCGGATCCACTCACTAAGGCTATTTCTCGAACACAATAGTTTTACAAACGGGATTTGTGAAACTGATTAGTAGAGGAGTTGGATGTTCGGTATCACACGGGCTATGAGTATGCGACATCGCAATAATTAGCCTTAAGTGCAAGTGGGAGATTGTTGGATATAGTGCCCTCAAAGTCAATTATTGGATCGCAGGTACGTGATTACAATGATTGAGGGAGGACCTACACCGATATGACAGTCTTGCTCGAGATGATAGTATGCTATCTGGTTTGTCTTTATCATCATATACATGCTTTAGTTCACTATTGTATATTGATAAAGCCAATAAGATTCTTTCTTGACTGCCAGCAGTATGATGGCGATCATATACGTGGGAGCTGGGGTCTATAAGCACGTCCTTAAAGTGTCCCTAGTCATGGGAGTTTCGAAACAGGGCATCGATACTCCAGAGTAGACTAGTGTATACAGTTGAGACACCGAAGAGGGGCGGTGGCCGGTCTCACAAGCCATTGGTGTCAGTTGGTTCACCTAAGATGTATACAGGTGCTCATTGGGTTATGAGTACACCGGACATGACTCGCCGGGAACATGCTAGTTGGTATTATACATATCGTCAGATAGCAGTTTCCTGGTGACATGTGTACAGGTTAGTTCATCGACCTGAGGTCGTCATTTGTCTCGTGTGAGTTCCCACTGTGCTTTGATTTCTATCCTACCACGGCTCAAAGGAGTCATGCAAACAGGTCTTTTTTGGGTACAGTCCCGAGCCACATGGAGGCAAGTGAGCGGATCGACAGGGGATTCGTCTCTCTCGGTATTGGGGGTGAGATCGCGCTGTGTCTAGGAGAGCCATTACACAAAGCCCTTGGCCGAGGCAGGAGATTTACTGGTAGGTACTCCAGCAGTATCTCAGGGTGTTCTGGGCTACTCTCTGACACGACTTATACTGCTATTGAGGGTCTGACGTTACCAGCCCCCTAGGCCGTTATGCGATAATCATAGGCGAACGGACCGGACTGTATGTATATTGTCACTGTTAGGCTCAGTAGGGTTTCTTATTGAGTTCGCTCGTCAGCTTCCCTTTCAATCAATACATAGGCAACCGTTACGTACAGCTTGTACCTCTGACGTGCTAGTGGTTATACCCAGTTCCAGTGTGTTGATGAGTCATTAGAGTCCCCCACAGACAGTTTCCCAAGTTCGGACAAAACGTTGTAGAGGCCGTATGGTTTTATGGCAGGGTTCGGAAAATGCACGTGTGTTTACGCACGTGTCATATTTCAGGCAGATAATACTGGTGGGCTTTGGTTTAAGCCGGATCCGAGTATTATACTGTGTAGATATGATATCTTTGTCTCAGTTGCATTTGTATTCGGTCGTAATACAAATACGGGTATGTTTATACTGATACGGGGTTATCCTGAAATTCGTTTCAGGATCGCTTGGAAGTTGCCAGTTTCCAGTTTTCTATCACCCGTCTTTATCATTCGGTTAAATACGGATTTATCTTTTCTTGGGTGAGTCGTGTTTCTAGAAGGTTCTAGATGGTGACTAGGATAGTGAGGTGGCTTAGTGCATTAATTGGTCATTAAATGATTTGATGACTAGGTTAACGAATCATTGTTTCATTAATTGATTAGTGCAAGGTGTAATATGACTCACTCATATCATTTATGTTATGGTCACCTTCCCCATCTCCTACACTCACCCCCTCCTCACTTATATTTCGCCGGCCATTTCCTTGTGGGGAATTATGGTTGCTTGATAAAAGATTAAGGATATGGATTCATGGAAATTAGTTTATTCAATTCTCATTTCACCCGATCCAAAAGGCAACTTCATTAACCGTTCGTCCATGGCTTTGGACGAAGTGAGACAAAGTGTTCTACTCATTTTCTACATCATCTTGATCATCTCTTTTAGCAAACTTGATGATCGAGTTGCCTCGGTTCAGAGGCGGGAGCCCGTTTAAAGATCCGTCGACGTGATGCCACCTGGACGAGAACAACGGAGTTTAAGGAGATCGGAGCAGCCGCAACAAAGCGTGGGATGATGGTTGAAGACCGAAGGACTCGGATCGTTCGGTATAACATTTCTACCCACTTTGTAGTTTGTTAGTTTAGCTTTAATGGCAGATCCGAGTTATAGTATACGATAGCGCCAGTCAAAAAGTTTTTGTTCCACATTTGGCGTCTGTTAGACGGCCGGGTCGCTACCGTGCACTTACAGAAGGAAGCCGCGAAATTCTCCAAACTCGACGATCTTTTTGGCTTTGGTTTGGTCAACCAGTCGGCAGTGGAGGCGGATCAGAGGAAATTCTTTCTCCCTGACACCCCGGTCGTCTCTTTCGCAGAGCTCGCAGCTTCCGACGTCGACGAAGAGGCATTCTTTTTGGGGTTCCTCGGGCTATGGCTAAGCTGGTTTGTGCTCCCTATGCACCCTCGCTACATGAGGCCGTCCATTTTCTACCCGGCTCACCGAATGGTTATTGGGATGCAAATGGCCATCGGGGTCGCTGGGCTGGCTTACTTGTATCATGACCTTAGCTTGGCGGCAGACACCACTCCACCGGGGGTGCAGCCCGTAATCTTCCCGATGCACTATTTCACTTCGTGGCTCAAGCTGCATGTGCTCGGCACATTTGGAGTCTAAAACCGGCCCGTTTCTACGAAAGTTATAACTTTCCTCGGGTTATGCGGCTAGGTGACGCTTCCGCTTTGGAACCGACTCAGCGAGAGGCTTGGTGCTTGGTTCTTCTCCCGCATACGGTCGGAGATGGTATGACCTTCGTCGATAAGGTTTTAACTCAAGGAATCTGCTAAGACGTTGCAGCCGCTGCGTGACACCTTCAAAGACGGGACTTCTACCTTGAAAGCTCGGGAGATTCTTCACTTATATTCAATCAGGCCGGGCTTTTTAGTGTTTAGGAAGAACGATTCGACGTTGTTCGTAAGATACAACCCACATCATTTCGTTCAACAATCAAGCTATAATCAGGGTGTCCCGCTTGAGGCCTTTCTAGCTGAGCCGGTTGCCACGGAAGAGGGTATCCGTAATGCGCTACACCATTTCATGCGGCTTAACACCGGGTCTAACTTCTTTATCAGTGAGCCGAGCTGTGTCCCGAAGGTCCTGAACATATACGTTGTGTGGTACTAGCACGCGATGGGTGCCTTTATCAGGGAAGAAAAATGATTATTGCTTGATCGCAAGGGTGCTGTCTCAGCTGGTAATCCAGCCGTTCCTTTGAAGCGACGGACCCTCGTTCATCCTTCCTTGAGAGAAGCTGCTGTGGAGATGGTCCCACGCGCCTTTCCTGATAAGCCTCTACCTCGTGTGCCTGTGGAAGTGGTGGCTGCAGCGTCTCCTGGGTCTGGGGTGGGTTCGGAGATCGGGACTCATCGCCCAAAATTGCCCGCCAAGCGCAAGCTCCTGGTATCGGCTACCGGCACTCGCTCGCAGAAAAAGAAGAAGGCGCTCTTCTCTGTTGACGTCGTTCTTGGCCAGGAGCCCCATGCTCCTTACAGCGAAGGCTTGTGCGAGTACAGGACCAATAAGGGTCTATTTATCGCGCCTGCGGATGATACTAATTTTCAAGCTGCCCTTATGGCTTCCGAGCGACTGGCTGGCGATGAAGCAGCAATAATCACTATCGCACAGTCAGGTAGACTTCAGTCATATTTTTCCGCGGTTATCTTTTTTTTATTATGCTTTGACTGACGCTTTCTTCTTCAACAGGTATCTCTGCCGAAGAGTCTCTTGCGGCTTCCCTCAAAACATTTGAAGAGGATGAGAGGCTCCGTGCTTCTTTGGGCCTTAGTATACTTCGGCTCATTGTGCCTTCATTCCCTTTTTCTTCATTCGTGGCTTGACCCTCTCTTTTGTCCAATTGCAGGGACTACCTTGACCCCGGTTATCCCGAGCGCCGTACCGATCCCGAGTGGCGATGCGGAGACGCTTCCAAAGCCCGCTATTGTAGCACCAGCTCCCCTTACAGTACCGCAGGAGGCTTCACTTAAGCAGCTAATGAGGGACGCCGTAACAGCTCCAGAGGCAGAGCTTGGTTCGGACGATGACGTCCCTTTGACGGAGGTCTTGAGGAGATCACTTCTTACTGCTCAGATCGAAAATAAATGCAGGAAGCGTGCAGTGAAGGAATGTGATGAGCTTTGGCTGTAGGTGCAGGCTTAAGCACCACTCCATCTGTCACTGTTCCTCCAGAGGATGCTCCAGCTGCCCTGTCTACCGCCCAGAGACAGGTTGCGCGCGCAGCTCGGGAAGAAACCGAAAAGCCGCCCCAAGGTAACGTAACGCCGAGTCTTTTATCAGAATTTGATCTTCAAAGTTTTATATACCATATCCTGCAGGGCCAAGTCCTGGCAATGAGATGGCAGGTGAGACGACGGCGACCACAGAGCCCGAAGCGGCTACTCTCTCTCGGGAATCTGGGACTGCCCAAACCGCCGCTTTTTCCCTTTGCGGCTCCCCAAGATCGGCAGGCATCGCAAGCGTCACAACGGCTCTTGTAGAATCAGGGGATGAAGCCACGGATGCCGAAACTATTCCGCTGAAGGAGAGCGAAGAAGCCGCTGCGCCTGGTGATGCTTCCGTCGCAGTTTTAGTTGATGACCCATCAGGTAGGTCTTGGGTTGCTATTTACTTTTTATTTTGCAATCCCTTTCAGTCCCTTCTGATGACATTTTGTTCGTTTTGAGTGTAGCTGTGGTGAGCGCTGAGGTTGTGCCACCCAAAGAAGCGTCACCAGTTGCCGCTCCGACGGTCGCCGTCCTTTCGCCTTCTCTTGTGTCCTCTCAAATACTGGAAGGTATGGGTTTGTGATTTATTTAATTTAAATTGTAGATACCATTTTCCTTGTATTGATAATAGATTATCGCAATCCTGCAGGATTCCTTTTCGACCATCTATATCAGGTGTTGAACCCATATTTCTCCTTCCAGTCAGAAATCGTCCTGCCTGCAGATGTCGGTGAGTATAGTTTTTAACCGACATCCTTTCCTTTCTTCTACGGGCGACCATGTCGTTGCTAATTTTCCTTTGAATTGATTGCAGTGTCATAGATTGGAGGAGGGTACGAGAGAATAGCCGCGCCTCCTGTACTCCCAGCTTTGCCACCTGTCGCAGCCAGTACAATAGACTCCATCGCTCGTGTGATTTCTTTATTTCGCGATTCAGCTTTTAACCATAATTCATTTTACAGCAATCGCACCGGCTCTATCTCATTTCGAGTCTCGCATCCTAATGCCGGCAGGGCCCTTTTTAGACGTCCATCTTCTAAGGGCGCTGTGACCAGCCTGCGTATGTTGAGTGAATCCATCGAGGAACTTGACGCGGAGTCCCCTGCATTCGCTGCAGGTTTTGTTGCTGAGGTTAGTCCGATGTTGGCGATGCTTGTGCACTTCCATAGCGAGGACGTCATCGAATCTTGGGTTAATTATTGCAGACAGATCGAGGCTTGCTTGCATGAAGTTGAGCTCAAGCGTCTTGCTCCCGAAGTTCTGGCTTTGAACTCCCAGCGGGCTGCATGGGTTGAGCAAAATGCTTCTTTCCTTCGCCATTTTGAGAAAGAGGCGACCCTAAAGAGAAAGGAATGTAAGGTGACTTCCACCGAGTCTGTCCAATTGCGTGCCCAGGTCGAAGCGAACACTGCACAGCTGAAGGCTATTTTTGAAAACCTCCAACGATGTATTTCTGACGGGCTGGTGCTGAGGAAAAAGCTCGACTTCACTAAGCAGGTTACACAAAGTCAGGAAGCCGCTCAGCAGGAAATTGACGAGAAGCATTCCTGTTTACAGCAACGCGCTCGAATTGAAGTGGAGTTGGCCGCAGCGGCTGATCGTGAAAAGGAATTGAGAGGAGTGCGAGAGCAGCTTGCTGATTTGCTAAAAAGGCCTCCTTCTCAGTAGCCGTCTTTGTATCGATCGAAAATTTGTAATTCATGAATAACATGCCTTTATTCATTTTTTTATACTTTTGTATGATGTATCTTGTACTCAATTGAATTCATGAATAAAAGACACACACATTTTTTATCTCGTATTATCGCTTTCTTTTCTATGTCGTTGGCATGTTACTCTAGCAAGTGTGGCCTGTAAATGACAACTCATCTTGAACTCTTTGTAGGGTAGCGATGGCTTAGGAAACAGGTTTGGGTATGTTGCCTAAAGACTTTTCAACTTTATAAGCCGTGAGGGTCTCATAAAGATTTTTCTCCCTACGATTCGAGAGGATCTCGTAGGTGTATTTTCTCCTTAGGAGTCGTGAACCGTTCGCTTCGCTCTCTTGCCGGAACCGGAACCCGAGGCCGGAAAATCAGGAATTCTCAACGAAAAAGTGCTCTCTGAACCAGGAATCCTAAGTGTGTTTTCTCTTGAGAGTCGTAAAGATTTCACAAGAGAATTTTTCCCTTTTACAAGTCGAGAGGACTCGTAAATGGTTGTTTCCCTCCTTGTCGATGTTCGACTTCGGAGAGTGTGGCCCATAGATAGTCCATCTTGACCTCTTTGCAGGGCGGTGATGGCTTAGGATATAGGGTTAGGATATGCCACCTAATACTTTTCAACTTTATGAGCCATGAGGGTCACATAAAGACTTTTCTCCCTACGGGTCGAGAGGATCTCGCGGGTGTATTTTCTCCTTAGGAATCGTGAGGATTCCTAAGTGTGTTTTCTCTTGAGAGTCGTAAGGATCTCATAAGAGAATTTTCTTTTCATACGTGGGGACACTAATTTCCCTGGGGTCGAGACGAATCGAGAGATTCCTGCAAAGACACTGATTTTCGTGCGGGTCGAAACGAATAGAGAGGTTCTCGTCAAGAACGTCGATTTCCCTGAATCGACGTATTTCGCTAAGGACACTGATTTCCCTGGGGTCGAGATGAATCGAGAGATTCCTGCAAAGATACTGATTTCCCTGTGGGTCGAAACGAATTGAGAGGTTCTCGTCAAGGATGCTGATTTCCCAGAATCGAGGTATTTCGCCAAGGACACTGATTTCCATAGGGTCGAGAAGAATCGAGAGATTTCTGCAAAGACACTGATTTCCCTGCTGGTCGAAACGAATCGAGAGGTTCTCGTCAAGGACGCTGATTTCCCTGAATCGAGGTATTTTCCAAGGACACTGATTTCCCTGAGGTTGAAACGAATCGAGAGGTTCCTGCAAAGACACTGATTTCCCTGCGGGTCGACGCGAATCGAGAGGTTCTCGTCAAGGACACTGATTTCCCTGAATCGAGGTATTTGCCAAGGACACTGATTTCCCTGAGGTCGAGACAAATCGAGAGATTCCTGCAAAGACACTGATTTCCCTGCGGGTCGAAATGAATCGAGAGGTTCTCGTCAAGGACGCTGATTTCCCTGAATCGAGGTATTTGCCAAGGACACTGATTTCCCTGGGGTCGAGACGAATCGAGAGATTCCTGCAAAGACACTGATTTCCCTGCGGGTCGAAACGAATCGAAAGGTTCTCTCCAAGGACGCTGAGGTTTTGCCAAGGACACTGATTTCCCGGGGGTTGAGACGAATCGAGAGATTCCTGCAAAGACACCGATTTCCTTGCGGGTCGACGCGAATCGAGAGGTTCTCGCCAAGGACGCTGATTTCCCTGAATCGAGGTTTTTCCAAGGACACTGATTTCCCTGGGGTTGGCTGACGTACTTCCGAGACGGGGTCATTGGATGACGTATTTCCGCGACGAGGTCATTTGCTGACGTGTTTCCGCGACGGGGTCATTTGCTAACGTATTTCTGTGATGGAGGTCTTTGGCTGACGTATTTCCGAGACGGAGGTCATTGGCTGACGTATTTCCGAGACGGAGGTCATTGGCTGACGTATTTCCGCGACGGGGTCATTGGATGTCGTATTTCCGTGATGGGGTCATTGGCTGATGTATTTCCGTGACGGGGTCATTGGCTGACGTATTTCCGAGACGGGGTCATTGGATGACGTGTTTCCGCGATGGAGGTCATTGGATGACATACTCCGCTTTCTGCGGTGTCGGGGTTGACTCTAGGTTGTCTGTGAACCGTAGAGTCTTGAAACTGGGGACTTTGCCATGGCTACTATTGGTGGTGTTGCGTCCGTGCCCTGCTGGTATGAGGAGGAACGTCGTTGTTGGTCTTCTGGGATGCAGATGTTGCTGTCGAGATCTAACTTTCCCTTTGACAGTGTTTGTTGGGACATGTGGCTCCCTTTTTAGTTTATGCCCATGGATTGTATACAGGGGTCACTATGGACTTACCTGCAGGGCAAAAAGTTTCATTTCATTTTTTTATTTCTTTCCGCGATACTCTATCTTTTCAGCTTTTTATATCGCGAAAGTCGCGATTGCCCAATCATTTCGGCAGTTTTTCGCGGTGCCCAATCATTTCGGCTATTTTTATTTTTACTCGCTGCTTTTTATTGTGAGTTGCCCAATCATTTCGGCTATTTTTGTATGCATATCTTTTACTTGCTGATTTTGTTCCAAGTTGCCCTATCATTTTGGCTATTTTTGTATGCATCTATAGCTCGCTGACTTTTTACTGCGAGTATGGAGCTTGGGATCTGATGCCAATCTTAGCATCAGCATCGCTGCGACTGGAATGTTGCCGGGAGCGAATCATCATTTGCCGTGAAAGGACATGGAATTTGTTATCGATTTAGACATAAGCATCGCTACTACTGGAACGTTGCCAGGAGCGAATCATTATTTGCCTCCGTCGATGTTGAACAAAGGTGGCTTAGCAAGCAGGGTTAGGATCCTGTCGACTAAGGCTTTTGACTTCATGAGCCGTAAGGGTCACATAAAAGTGTTTCTCCCTACGAGTCGTGAGGATCTCATAGGTGCGATTTCTCCTTAGGAATCGTGAGGATTCTTAAGTGTATGTTCTCTTATAAGTCGTAAGGATCTTACAAGAGTGTTTTCTCCTTATAAGTCGAGAGGACTTACAAGTGTCTTTCTCCACATGAGGATTTTTCGCGCCATTGGCGGAACTTGGCGGGGGAGACATTTATTTGTGCCCGTGGATTGTATACAAGGGTTAATATTGAACCGTTTGTAGGGCAATTTAGGGGATGTGATGGCTTAAGAACAGGTTCAGATCCCTGTAACTTAAGGCATTTGAATCTTATGAGCCGTGAGGGTCTCATAAGGGGATTCTCCTTGCGAGTCGTGAGGATCTCGTAGGTGTAATTTCTCCTTAGGAATCATAGGAATCCCTAAGTGTGTCGCTCCTTTGTGAGTCGTAAGGATCTCACGCAGGTAGTTTCTCCTTAAAAGGTCGAGAGGACCTTGTAAGTGTGCATGATTTTTTTACGAGTTTGCGCCCTTTCGGGTTTTCACAAACTCGTTGGTAGCCCTGCTGTTTTTACTTACGGAGCCCTTTCGGGTTTTCATCCGTGCCCATCTTGCTTCTGGACATACCTATTTTTTTGCGTCAGCCCTAGGATGCTGCGGTTTGTAGTAGTTTAGAGACGTTTCGGTTCGTCGTTAGTTTTAGGACATTGCAGTCCCTAGCTAGTTTAAGGACATTACGGTCCACTGTTAGTTTAAGGATGTTTCGGTCCCTGTTAGTTTAAAGACATTTCGGTCTATTGTTAGTTTAGGGACGTTTCGGTCCGTTGTTAGTTTTAGGGATGTTTCGGTCCGTGGAGTTTATCCTGTATGCACGTGTATCTGCTACGTGACGGGATACATGACGATAAAGTGGGATACACCCATTTAGGGGGTGATTTGATTTGGTTGGTGTGTTTTATGATCCATCCCTACCGTGACTTCTTCCACTTGACGTCGACGCCTGGCTTTTTCGAATATGGTCATTTTGCGTTCTCGATCAACTTTTCTCTTCTGACGGGCTTCGTTTAGCAGCACGTCAATCAGCTCATCGGAGGATTCCAAGGATTTTGGTGTCGATTCTGTCCCCGGCTCTTCTATGTTATCTTCTCACGCCGAGTGAGCTTCTTCATCATTTAGTGACGAATGAGAGATCCTGTGACAACTTGTCACGTAATCCTCGGGTTCTTCTGACGAGTCATCTCCCTCGTCATTGTCGTTATCTCCACTTTCAAGGATGTGGTTGAGAAACTGTTGGAGTGTGACCGGGGTTCGCGCCTTCTGGTTATATTCTTCTAGCGCGTCAATATGCTTTTGCAGCTCCATGCGCTTGTCGTCAGGCTGTGCGGGCTTCTTGGTATTCTTCTTTTTCTTTGAATACTTTGACGGCTGGGCCTCGGTGTTTTGCCCATCGTTACCAGTTCTCGGCGTTGGGCGCGGTTTCAGCATCCCCTCTATGATTTCTGGCTCTGATTGCCATGGAACTTCCTCTATGAATGAGCATGATGCCCCCGGCGTGTCCATCTTTTTAGAAGCGTGCAGTTGTGGCGGGTTTACCCTCCAGTTTTCAGACAATGCAAATTTGCCTTGCTGGTACTGGTCTTCAACCCAGTTTTTGAAGACGTAGCAATCATCGATTGGGTGACCCACTACTTTGTGGTAGGGACAATAGTTAAGATGGTTGACGTCACTCAGTTGACGTGGGTGTCTCGGCTGTGGTAGAGTGATGAGCCCGTTGCGCATCGCTAGTCCGAACAGTCTCCTTGTTTTATCCCGAGGAAATGAGTAAGGACGTCTCAACTTCTCATCGAGGGATCGCTGCTTGTTGCTTTGGTGAACAACCGGTCTCAGGCCACTCGGTTGTTGTTGAGCGTTGGCGACGAAGGTTGCTTTCCCTTTCCCCTTTTCATTCCGAGGATCTGTCTTTGAGGGGGACGGTTTATGGCCCATCTGGTCTATTTGGGCTAGCTTGTCGAACAAGGCCTGGATGGTGGTCGGCTTGAAGAACATCATAAATTGAGATATGATCACCTGAGGATCGAGGGTCCCCACAAACATGACCACTGCAGGAGCCTCTTCTATGCGCTGTTCGCACTTCGACCATAGGTTCCGCCACCGTATCGCATACTGAACCCATGTTTCGTTTGGCTTCACCCTGGCATTGATCAACACCGTGACTGGGGTATGTTCGCTGGCGCTTGCGAACCTTTATGTAAACAGTAGCTCCATTTCTGCAAATGTCTTGACAGGGTCATTTGGGAGCTCGGAGTACCATTCGAATGCTGTCTCCGACAAGCTGCCAACAAACTGGCCAAGCAGCAGTTTGTTGTCACCCCCAGTATTACCGTACAGAGTCCTGAATTGAGCAACGTGCTGGTGTGGATTATCTGTCCCCTTATACACATGGAATTTAGGGATCGTATATCCCGGCGGGTACTTAATTTGATCGTACCAACCCGGATAGTGTCGTCCAGTCTTGATGATTTGGCCAGCGGCTTCGCTCGCCTGGTGAGCTCGTATCTATTGAGCTATGTAGTCGTCAAGGGTAGCTTTGGATATGGTCTCTTCCTTGGCTAATGATAGAGCCGTAAGAGGGTTTGATGTCCCCCCTCTGTCGTCTTCAAGGATTATTGGAAGATCATCAGCTGGAGGATCCGGCCGTATCATCATCCCGACCATATCTTGGAATAAAAGCGCCATTTGCTTAATGTTAGTCTCTTGTTCCGCGGCCTCTTTGCCTTTCTTCTTGAGCATTCTTCGGAGGAATTCGGCATCGGTTTCCTGCTCCTGACGCTGCTTCGACGATGTTTCTGGGCTTTCTTTTGGCCCAGTGAGTGCGGCCATCTTCATTAGCATCTCTTAGAACTTTTGCTGTTGTTGCTCCTGAGCTTTTGTCACACACCGTGTAAGTGTTCGATGACCCATGGTGATACGGCTATCCTCTTTTCCGGACGCCATGTAAATGGTGTGTACTATCATGCCCCCAGACTTAGGGCATTTGGATTCAGTGCCCTTGAGATTGGTCGCAGACATGGAGATTTTCTCTGGCCTTCTCCTTTTGTGGGCGGTCGAAGTTGAGGGAGCCGTTGCAGCAGGCACCTAAGCAGATGACACCTTATGCGGTACGACAGGGTGGTCCTTCCCTTGCCGAACCTTCATCTTCTTCTGTCGGTAGGGGTATTTTTGGTCAACTACAGAGTCTTGGACTCGTCGCCAGGCCCTGTGAATTTTGGATGACAGCCGCTGAGGGGGCTGCTCTGGCTTTGCCTTTGTAATGTTCTCCGCAGGTGGATAAGACCTTTTTAGCATGGCGGTCGGAGAATTCTTGCGCACCCTCCTAAGTGGTTCAAAGTTGTTCCCAGTTGGAACAGCATCATCAATTTCCATTATCGGAGCTGGTGGAGTCAATCTAGAAGGGGAACTGTCCCCAGCTTTTCTCACTCGGCGCCAGTAGGGATGTCGAGCGTGTCTTGTAGATGGTACCTGCTCAGTTATGGGGGTGGATTCATCATGCCCCCTGTTCTGGTGAAGGGCTATTGTTGGTGCCCGCCTATCGAAGACCGACGTCCGTTAAGAGGGAACGGCCAATCTTGCAAAGGCTGACTTTTGGGTAGGGGAAGCATTTTTAACGACCTTGCCTGCAGCAGGAGTTGGAACGGCCAGTCTTGCGAAGACCGATCCCTTAGCAGGAGAAGCCCCTTTGACGACTTCGTCCGTCGGAGTTGGAATGGCTATCCGTTTTGGGATAACTCCTTCAGGTATTTTAGGCTTCTATATGGGCCCATTGGAGCTTAAGCTCAGCCTGTCGAAGACTGATATAGTAGACTTGGACGACCCGTTGAGAGGGGCCGTTGTAGTTGTAAGCCGATCGAGGACCGACTTCTTTGGAACCTCTAGTGGTGGCATTGGGGAGTTGAAGCTTATCGGCAGGAGCATGGTCCTGAAGAACAGTCCAGTGGTGGCCTGAGTCACCTGTTCCACTGGTATGGCGAAGATGGAGGCCGCTTGGGGCCCATAGGTCACTCCTCCGGAGAGGACGGAGTCGGAGTTGTTGTTGCAGCTGGTGCAGTTGGAAGCCATTTTCTATGCACATGAGCAAGACACCAAATCTTAGTACCTCGAATCCAGGGGAAACCATATTAAACCACGATTCGTTCGCTAACACTACACACGAAGTGTGGAGTGGAAAGAGGAAAAGGTCCCACCGGGCGTTCCAGAATCTGTTCTCCACCGAAAGACGCGACTGGGACGTTGGGACGTCCGGCCATGAATTTTGGGGGCAGATGCTATTTGGGTTTATCTGTCCACCTCTCCGAAGATGCCAAGTTGATTTATGCCACCGTGTATCGGAGGTTTGGACAGATGCGTCCATTGTAGCAGACTTTATCAGATTCCCCCTCGTTTGCGAGCGGTTTTTGATTGTGGGGACGCTCTCCCCTGCAGGCGCAAACCCCTACGGTTAATTACGTTACCGCATCACGGTAACCACTTTCTCCTGCTCCAAAAGGTTACTTCATGTCGTGTGTGTTTGTTTTATTTTTTGGTTGCCCGTGAATTGTATACGGAAACTAATTCATGTTGTCGCCCGTAGGGAGGATTAGTCCAAATCCGTATTTTCTTAGATTTGGGGTTTGGTTTGATTTAAGGCTCGTTAATCTCTTTTGATATTAAGATCAACTTAAATGTTTGTTGAGGATGCGTTAGTCTAATTTTAGACTATGATACTCAACAGGGTTTTAGGATCATTTAAATCCAACGAAAGAGTATTTGGGCTCTATCGTCTTAGTTTAGGGACGTTGCGGTCCATTGGATTTAAGGACATCGTAGTCCATGAGTTTAAGGACCTCATAGTCCATAAGGTTTAAAGACATCGTAGTCTGTATGGTTTAAAGACATCGTAGTCTGTAATGTTTAAAGACATCATAGTCTGATTTAAAGACATCATAGTCTGTAATGTTTAATGACATCATAGTCTGGTTTAAAGACATTGTAGTCTGTTAGGTTTAAAGACATCATAGTCTGTGGTATTTTGGGTTCACAGTTTGGGGATGCACCAAAAGTTATTGATTATTGGGACCCTCCATCTCTTTGAAGACGTTGAAAAATTACAACGACATGTATCAGAGATATGAAGAGATGTATCCTTGAACCAATATTGGTTGGGAGATCTATAGTCAGGTTTGGGACTAAGACCAATTAAAAAGATTGTGAGCACATGGGCTCGGTTAATCTGATTTAGAGATTTGTGGCCAACTTGGGCTCAGCCAAGCCCACTCAATTTTGAATAAAATGTTGAACATTTGTTTGGGCTCAGTCCCTTTTTATCCAACAATGCTGAGTATTGATTTAGGTTCTGACACCCCTTTTTCTTTTTATTTTTTGCTGAGTGTTGAACACTTTTTATGGTGCTGGGGCTCTATTTACAGAGCGCTTTGTAACTCCCTAGCGCCCACGTGAAGAGCACGTGGAGCGCTTGGCACTGAGCGCCAGATAATAAGTGCAGAGCGCTCTTATAAAATGGCACCTGGAGCGCTAGGCGCTGAGAGCCAGACTTAGAGCGCCTGGAGCGCTGGACGCTGAGCGCTGAGCGGCAGACTTGGAGTGCTAAAGCGCTTTTTATAAAATAGCGCTTGGAGCGCTGGACGCTGAGTTCCAGACTTGGAGCGCTGAAGAGCTTCTTTTGAAGTAGCGCTCACGTGAGGAGCACGTGGAGCGCTTGGCGCTGAGCGCCAGGCTTGGAGCGCTAAAGCACTTCTTTGGCAGTTCTAATTAACTTTGTGCTCTGAGAATTAAATTCTCGTTCATAAGAGACTTTGTCTCATAGATCTAAGAACTAAGTTCTTCTTTTATCTAATGATATGCCGTGCTCTCTTTTCTTTTGTGAAAGACTTCGTCTTATAGATCTGTGATCTAAAAAAAGAACTAAGTTCTTCTGATACGAGAGTTAAACTCTTAAATATGAAGGAGATATTATGATCACTCTTCTTTTTATTTACCTTGATAAAGGTTCTTCTTTTTAGAGCTTGCTCTTCTCCTTTTCTTTTCTTAGAATTTGAAACTTATAGGGAGGTTCTTCTGTAGAAGACTTGAAGTCTTGGGTTCTTTATATAGGGGAGGTTGATTTGTTGAATCGGTTAAGGAAATCTCTCATTGAGAGATTTCTGATTGATTTGGGGAATGTTTCCCACCATTGGATCTTTGATCCAAAGGCTTCTGTTTTATAGAAGATAGTTTTCTTGTTATTAACAAGATTCAGAAAGTATATTCCCATACAGAGATTGTTCTGTATCTTTGTGATTTTTAATCACCATTGGATCTTTGATCCAACGGTGCTCTGATTTACAGAGCACAATCTTTCTTGTTTGGAAAGATTTGAGGAGTATTTCCTCAACAGAATTTGATTCTATAATTTGATGATTCATTCATCTCAGTTGGATCTTTGATCCAATAGTGGAGAACATTTAGTTCTAGCACTTGGCTCTCTCGTGCTTTGCACGTGAGGCGTTGCCTCAGAGTCTTCGACTCTTAGCGCTGGCGCTCTCGGCGCGAGCGCTCTCGTGCTTTTCACGTGAGGCACTGTGATTGTTACGTTTTTGCATATTCTTAATTTTTAATTACCGCAATCAAGACGGTTTCGCTTGGTAGCTAGCCAGTTGAGTACGGGTCAATCCACAGGGAGATGGAATATTTTTCTTTATGTTTTAACGAGTTAAATCCAAATAAATGGTGAGATTTGTTTTAAGACCTACTAATGAAATAAAAGATGATAAGGAACTTGCTAGGGTTAGGATTATGTTAGTTTGAGTTAGGAATTTCTCACTTTTCTCAATGCCCTTATTAATATCGGCAACAACGGGGATTAGCACGACTAGGAAGAAACTTGCAAGTATAAGCTAGGCTTTCCATGCTTAGTTTCTTCCTTTTGGTCTTTTTCCGTCCGTTCTTGGCTCTTAGCCCTAACCTCCGGTTAACTCAACCACAACCGGTCTAACTAGGGAATCACCACTATCATGTAGGATAGGGTGTCGTAGTGAGCGGATTATGGTTCAATTAACGGGAGTCCGAATTAAGGTGTTGGGCAAAGAAAAGAGTGAGAGAGATTTCCTTCTTTCAAACTTTCCTTCTCCTGCCCTATCAAGTGAGAAGATTACTCACCCATTAAACGATAAAAATAAAAAGGAAGGTAGAAAGAAATGAGATTAAGAGGAATTTACAACTAGCTATTTGAGACCTTACCTTGGCAAGGATTTTACTCAAGCATCATCGTTGTTTAATGATAAAGAAAATAGAAGAAGAGAAAACAAAAGAAAAACCTAAATAAAAATAAGCAACTAGATAAAAAAAATAAGAAATTGCAGAAATTAAATAGACATGCAAGATAAATAAAATAACTCTTTTTTTTTATTAATCAACGCTCATAACTCGCTACAATTTTTCATAGAGAAAGAACATAATTAATTCTAAATTCGAAACTAAAGAAAGGTACACCTTATTTGGCTTTGAGATCTTCTATTAATAGATAGGAAGGTGAAACCCTATGTTACATTCTGAGCTAAATATGAGATTACAAAACTACTCCAAAAGAGCCGAGTCAACGCGGAACTAACTGCCACCGACACTGTTCAGACGCGGCCGCGGAACCGCGGCAGAAGTTCCTATCTGGCCGCGGTTCCGCGGCCATTTGGTGGATTTAGGGGACCATCTTTTCGGGGCTTCTCCATGTTGCTTTTATCTTCTTTTTTGTATTCTTGGTTTCTCAGAATCTCTTTAGTTCTCTTCCAGATATTCGGCAGTGCAAAATGATGTGGACTTTTGCCTTGAACTCCACATTGAAGTCTTGGATCTTGTACTGCCCTTGTGCTTTGTGCACTGAAGTGACCAACGATTTGCCATTTTGTCCCTTGAACTGGTAGGCGTCATTTATACAGATAGTGCACGAAGATCAGTATTCATCTGTTGTTGGTCGTAGTCCCGCATTTGTTGCGACTTTTCATGAATTTCACTGTAAAGAGCTGAGAATCTGTAACCTGTAATTATTCAGCAAACACGGATCAAAAGTACCTACCTATATGCATTGTGATCAAGAATGGACGGTATAATAATGCAAAAATATGATATGAACAAATACCCCCAAACTTATCTTTTGCTCGTCCCGAGCAAAGCCAATTTTTATTCTCAAAAGGTCCTAACCTCACTTTCGCAGGGAACGTGATTGCACTGAGCTCGTGCAACAAGCCGTTAAACTTCTAGGTGTCCCTAGTAGGAGGAGTGTTGTCTCCTGAGGGTTTTCAGCGGATACTACCCACAAAATCCGTTCAATTTGGCCGTTGACTTTACCTGAGTCATCATTCGCATGAATGTGCTCGGTGCATTGGTTAGCCCAACAAAAAAAAGGCTTCAATTCAGTATTCTAGCAAGAAAAATCTATCATCTTCAACTTAGAAATCGTCAACCCGTATTTTTCACACTTCCTTTTCATTTAACTTAAGATCATATACGTTTTGCCAGTTTATAATCCTTTCAGTATCTCCTAAGTTTTCCTTCTAAGGTGCAATCTTAACTCAGGAATTTTTATCATCTCTACTGAAGATATAATCCCTATCTTTTATTCGTATCTCTCCTCCAAACTCCAATCACATACCCCTACGTGTGTGTAATTGTCACCCTACACTTGGAAATTCAATTCAAGTTATCATACTCTTGTCTATCTTCCAAAATACTTTTTAATTGGTGAATTCTAGATGAAATTGCTCACACATCCTTCATGCGACCGTTAATACTTCTTGAGGTACTAAACGACCGATTACAAAATGTGCTTGCGCATTTAGGCGTAATTCCTCGTCTTGCAACACCTAAGGCTTAGCAGTGACTCCCAAACCAGTTGGTCTAAAGCACTAGGTGATAAATCACCCTTGCTATATTTTTTTATTTATGCTGTCTTAAGTAATTACAAAACCAGTGTTCATTTTTTTTATCTCTTTATTCACCACTTATACTTTTATTTTCCTTCATACTAAGGATTTTAGACAAGAGCATTTTAAGGTATCCTCTACTATCCCAAGTTTCAAGATGTGTGTAAGTGTGTATAGTAGGGTATATACTTTCAGAGTTTGAACTTAAGGTTCAGAATTATTTTTCAGACTTATACTTCAAATAAAGCTTTCAATACTCTTTCCTTATTTCGACTTAGCCCAAGAACTGAACTCAAAATTTGCCTATTTCTAAATAAACTACAAGGACGTATATTTTCTACAGTTAAACTTTAAGAAAGGTTATTTTTAGGGTTTTTAATTTACTAAGTTTAGGATCTAGTTTTTCCTAACTAGTCAACCGTCATGTTGATCTTAAGTCAAATATAGCCAAAAATTGAACTTTTCAATTTTTATATATATATTTTAAAAATTTTCAATTTTTATATATATATATATTTTTAAAGATGCAATGCAGAATTAAATATGCAAAGAAAAAAACAAATATGTACAAAAAATAAAAAATATGCAGATGCAATGCAAAAATAACTATTTACAATACCCTCACCCCCAAACTTATCGATAGCAGTGTCCTTACAGCTCCCTATGGCGTCTACTAGATGCGGTCTCACTAGTCCCAGCCTCATCTCCCCATCCCCTCGATCGTGATCGTGAACGTTCCTCTCTTGCTAGGAGGGTGGACATTCCTTATTCCAAGCTCATTATTTGCTGATCAAAGTTAGTCAGCATTCCTATCACTCTTTCCACCCCCTATAGGTTCATCGAATTAAACGCACTTGCGCAGCGCGAGTAAGCTCTTCATCGCTCGCTGTGGAGCTCGAGCTAGGGGTTTTGGCCATTATGTCCCCGGTAACGGCACCATTTCATTGTTACGTTTTTGCGTATTCTTAATTTTTAATTACCGCAATCAAGACGGTTTCGCTTGGTAGCTAGCCGGTTGAGTACGGGTCGATCCACAGGGAGATGGAATTTTTTTCTTTATTTTTTAACGAGTTAAATCCAAATAAATGGTGATATTTGTTTTAAAATCTACTAATAAAATAAAGGATGATAAGGAACTTGCTAGGGTTAGGATTAGGTTAGTTTGAGTTAAGAATTTCTCACTTTTCTTAATGCCCTTCTTAATATCGGTGTTAAGGTAATCGGTAACAACGGGGATTAGCACAACTAGGAATAAACTTGCAAGTATAAGCTAGGCTTTCCATGCTTAGTTTCTTCCTTTTGGTCCTTGTCCGTCCGTTCTTGGCTCTTAGCCCTAACCTCTGGTCAATTCAACCACAACCGGTCTAACTAGGGAATCACTATCATGTAGGATAGGGTGCCGTAGTGAGTGGATTATGGTTCAATTAACGGGAGTACGAATTAAGGTGTTGGGCAAAGAAAAGAGTGTGAGAGATTTCCTTCTCTCAAACTTTCCTTCTCCTGCCCTAACAAGTGAGAAGATTACTCACCCATTAAAAGATAAAAATAAAAAGGAAGGTAGAAAGAAATGAGATTAAGAGGAATTAACAACTAGCTATTTGAAACCTCATCTTGGCAAGGATCTTACTCAAGCATCATCGTTGTTTAATGATAAAGAAAATAGATGAAGAGAAAACAAAAGAAAAACACAAATAAAAATAAGCAACTAGATTAACAAATAAGAAATTGCAGAAATTAAATAGACATGAAAGATAAATAAAAGAACTCTTTTTTTTATTAATCAACGCTCATAACTTGCTACAATTTTTCATAGAGAAAGAACATAATTAATTCTAAATTCTAAACTAAAGAAAGGTACACCTTATTTGGCTTTGAGCTCTTCTATTTATAGATAGGAAGGTGAAAACCTAGGTTTCATTCTGAGCTAAATATGAGATTACAAAACTACCCCAAAAGAGCCGAGTCAACGCGGAATAAACTGCCACCGACACTGTTCTGACGCGGCCGCGGAACCGCGGCAGAAGTGCCTATTTGGCCACGGTTCCGTGGCCATTTGGTGGATTTAGGGGATCATCTTTTCAGGGCTTCTCTGTGTTGCTTTTGTCTTCTGTTTTGTATTCTTGGTTTCTCAGAATCTCTTCAGTTCTCTTCCAGATATTCAGCAGTGCAAAATGATGTGGACTTTTTCCTTGAACTCTGCATTGAAGTCTTGGATCTTGTGCTGCCCTTGTGCTTTATGCATTGAAGTGACCAACGATTTGCCATTTTGTCCCTTGAACTGGTAGGCGGCATTTATACAGATAGTGCGCGGCGATCAGTATTCATCTGTTGTTGGTCGTAGTCCCGCATTTGTTGTGACTTCTCATGAATTTCACTGTAAAGAGCTGAGAACCTGTTACCTACAATTATTCAGCAAACACGGATCAAAAGTACCTACTTATATGCATTGTGATCAAGAATGGGCGGTATAATAATGCAAAAATCTGATATGAACACGCTGCCTCAGTTTAAATTTCAAATTTGAAATTTTAAATAGAGCTTGGCTCTCTGATTGAGGGAAACAACAGTAACCGTATATTTCTTTGCCTTCACTCCAATCCCTTCATACGTATTTACTTTTTACCTTCTGTACACCATACTTATGCTAATTGGTTTTCTTCCTTCCCTACCTTTCGGCACCTGCCTATAGTTTGGAAGAAGACTATCCAATAAGCATAATAGGTGTACTCTCCTAATGCTAGGAACTCTCGCAACCTGAGAGAAGAGAAAAAGAAAAGTCAAACGAATAATCTTATTCAATTTCTCCAGAACCGGAATCCATCCTCGAACAGAAACAAGTTTCTTCGAGTTCGTATGTAACTATACGATAGAATATCCAAGCAATATGGATCTTCGTAGTGATACGGAGTGTTCTGAAAAAAATGCAAAGGGGAAGTAGGAGCGACAGGGATATATGTGACTTAATGACAATCGAAAAGCTAAAGTGTTTAAGACGGTTCGGTAAACTTAGTTTATGAGTTTTAGTTTATGGTCGGGTCATGGTTGCTGCCAAAGAGAGACAGAGAGAAAAGAAACACTCAGCGTGAAATATAATCTAAATTAGATTGGTTAATCATTTTATCTAATCAGGATTGCTCCCACTGTTTCCTCGAATTCTCCTTCAAATCCTAAAAAGAGAATTAGTCGGGTTCATCTGAAAATCACCCGAGGAGTAACATCTATTCATCGGTGGAAATCGGAATCCAACTATCATCGCATGATAATTTGATGGAAGCCACTCAAGTCACTATACTCCAGAAGGTATGCGCATGCCTGGCAAGTTTCCTGTATATTTGAAACTCCCGATGTGGTTTTTTCCCCTACGACCCAAGTGACCTTGACTAAGCCAACATATCAAAGGGTCCTAGTCAAGTTCAACCCGTCATTATCTTGATTGCATTAAACCCACCCGTACGAGTCCTTGACTGAGCCAAAATGACCGTACGACTGTCCTAACCAATCACATCACCATGCAACAGATAAGCACTACATAGCTACCGAACACTATGCCTTGGCTGAGCACGACATACGTAGCATGAATACTAAGCAATACTAATCTGAAATGACGGAGGGCTACGACTGGTTTTTAGCGAAAAACCATTAACGTAATGAACTTGATATCGTTGAAGGAACCCGAGCGGTTTTACAAATATATAGTGACGTAAACTTTTTCTAAAGAGGTCACTCCTTACGAAGGGATCTCGGCTCTTTCCTCATCGAATGAGGTGCAGGATATTCCTAGGTGAATACCACAATGCAAAGCAAAAGAATCGACTATAGTGAAGTTATTACAATGACGCAAACTTTTTCCCAAGAGGTCACTCCCTATAAAAGAATCTCGGCTCTTGCCTCGTCGAATGAGGTGCTGGATATTCATAACCGAAAACCGCTGTGCAAAGAAAAAAAAACGTCTGTAATAACAGTTATCAAAAATTGGTTCCAACAACATCATTTAGGTTTATTTTTTCCTTGCATTAATCAAAATTAACGCAGTCCCATCAATTAATCCATATCACAACAGAAAAGAACAAAAATACAATGTACGTATATGCCATCCGCATTCGCCACGGGGATCGGTCATGCACCGTTATGTTACATAACTAATGGCAGAGCGGGGGCTGGACTGGCGTGGATGCAAAACATATACAACATCTACTAATATATATAAGTATATATATAACATTTGTCCCAGGCATGATATAAGAAACATCACAGAAAAGCGATAAGCAACACAGGACAACGGATAATCTAGGAGCCTCGGGTTTCATTTGAGCCGTAAATGAAACCTGACGTTCCTCGTTCGTGTGGATAGCTTGTGCAATGTATAACCAAGACCCCTACGAGTGCGGCAAGTTACCCGCCAATCCCAGAAGTGAGCAACCCTAATCAAAAAAGTGAATGGTGCTAGTTTAGGGTTTGTGGGCTCGCTCTGATACCATGAAGGGTTACACTAATGCCTCGGCCATCAACTGTGGCCGTTTGCGGAACAAAAAAATTTTTAGTTTCAAAATTGCCGCTAGAATAACCTATTAACGGATCTACCATAAATCCTAACTAGCTAACCAGGAGTGGCTATCTACTATGATAGAGATTCTTACCAAAAGATCTGTGTCCTTCGGTCTTCTCTTCTCTTCTTTAGCTCCTAGTGGCCTCCATGATCGAGCTTGATCGTCCGTCTCCCTCCGTCGAAGATGATCCACCCGAAGGATGTAGTCCATGGCTACAGCTCCAAACTAAGTATCAAATGGAGCAACTAGAGAACTTGGATTGCTAGTCTAAGAACTCTAAGATGTAGTCTAGGGTTCTAAGTGTGTTTCTATCTCACCTCCTCTCTTGATTCTCAACTCGTGAGAAGATAAAGAGGAGGTTGAACTTGAAGGTGGAGGAGCTCAAACTGAGGAAGAGGAGAGTGAAGCAAAATGGTGAGCTAAAAAATAATGAAGCATACAAGTGAGATAAAATCCTCACAATGGTTTTGTAAAATGATTTTTACAATATAATAAAGCAACCATGCTTCAATAGTGAGCACAAATGAATTGAAAATTCATTTGTCAACACTATTTAGGCATGGCTCTCACCATACTCTCCTCACCTCACTTTACACCTCATTTTCCATTTATGAATAAATGGAAAAATCAAGAATGAGGTGTCCACCTTCTAGAATATTTTCCGTATAAAATACGGATTACAGTCTACTATATATACATACCTGCATTCGCACAAAAACACGAATTCCCGACGAAATAGAATAACACAAAGAGCATACATATCGAAATATATATATATATATATATATATATATATATATATATATATATATATATATATATATATATATAAATTATTAAATCAATACCTGATTTAATAATCCAGCTCAAAACCCTAGCCGGATAGTATTATCAACTGTCCGATCAAAAGTCCGGGTACATAGTACCATCAATCAATCGGAACCCTACATGTATCCAATACAGCTACTACATTATTTCCCTGAACCAAGGAAACCCTTTGTATGGGACTCTAAAGACTCGATAGTACGCCGGCAGTGAGTTACTGGATAAATCCATAACCACAAGTACGTCAGCGGCACTAGCTGTACGTAACGGCTACCCGGGTACCTGTCGAAAAGGAAGGCCGACTAGCAAACTCATCTGGATCCCTACTGAGCCTATCCGTGACAATCTCCGTACAGTCTGGTCTCTTCGTCTGAGATTATCGCATACCGGGTCTAGGGGTGGTGAACGTCACACCCTAATAACTCGATAATTTGTGCTGATGCGGCTCAAGACCAATCCGGGAAACTACTGATCAACCTATCAGTAAATCCCAACTGCCTTGGCCAAGGTCTTATGGTCCTGACCAATCGAACACAGTGCAATATCTACGCCTTATACCGGGAGAGACGAATCCCTAACAATCACTCACTGCCTCCATGTGGCTCAGGACTGTACCCAACCAAAACATGTTTGCATGACTCAGTAGAGCCGTGGTAGGGTAGTGATCAAAGTACAGTGGGAAGTCACACGAGACAAATGACGATCTCGGGTCAAAAGAATAACCCGTACTCATGTCACCTGAGAACTGCTATCTGACGATAGGTATAGTACCATCTAGAAGTTCTTGGCGAGTCCGTCTAGTGTACACACCCCTAGTGAGCACCTGTATACGATCTTAGGTGCATAAGACCAATGGCTGTGGGACCAACCATTACCCCTCGTCGGGGTCAAGAAACGTATACACTAGTCTACTCCGGAATATCGATGCCCAGACTCGATACTCCCACGACTAGGGACCTTTTAACGATGTGCTTATCGACTACCCAGCTCCCATAAGTATGATCGCCATCACAACGCCTGTAGTCAAGCAATGATCCTACGGGCTTTATTAACCTGTATAAATGATATGTTATAACAAGTAAGACATATGCACATGTTAAGATAAAAATAAACCAGATAGCATACTAGCATATCGAGCAAGATTGTCCTTTATATATATATATATATATATATATATATATATATATATATGTCCAAACATCCATATGTATACATATACAATAATGGCATCTACGGCATACATATCCAACAATCTCCCACTTGCACTAAGGCCATATATTGGCGTATCAAGTACCCAACATCTGCTCTAGGTCCAGCTGTTGGCGTATCACATACCTAACATCTCAAAGGGTCGCTCGAACTGCACTTGAGGGAGGGCCTTTGTGAATGGATCCACCGTGTTGTCTTTTGTGTCCACTCTCCGCACCTCGATCTCCCTGCGATCAACGATCTCCCTGATCAGGTGATACCGCCTTAGGATGTGTCTGGATTTCTGATGGGAACGTGGTTCCTTTGCTAAAGCTATAGCCCCATTGTTATCACAATACAGAGGTATTGGATCTACAATGTTCGGAACCACCTCAAGTTTAGTAATGAACTTCTTCATCCAGACCGCTTCTTTTGCGGCATCGTTCCCAGCAATGTATTCAGCCTCCATCGTCGAGTCTGCGATAGTGTCCTGTTTGGAGCTCTTCCGCAGAATGTACAATGCATCACCTAGGTTCTTCATGGAGAACCTTTGTGACAAGAACAGCTTGACCAATTGTACTATAGGAATATCGTTTCCTATCAAAAGAATGGCGTCCATGTACAAGACTAGGAACACGACATTTCTTCCTACAATCTTCTTATATATACAAGACACATCCTCATTCTTGATGAAGTCAAATTCCTTGACTGTCTCATCAAAACAAATGTTCCAGCTCCGCGATGCCTGCTTTAATCCATAAATGGATTTAAGCAACTTGCACACCTTCCCGCTGCTCCCACTGTCTACAAAACCCTCCGGCTGATCCATATAAACGCACTCTTGCAAACTTCCGTTTAGAAAAGCCGTTTTTACGTCCATCTGCCAGATTTCATAGTCATGAAAGGCAGCAATGGCAAGTAGGATCCGAATGGACTTGAGCATAGCCACTAGAGAAAAGGTTTCGTCATAGTCCACTCCTGGTCTTTGACGAAAACCTTTTGCAACAAGTCTAGCCTTATAGGTTTCCACCTGCCCATCTACACCAAACTTCTTTTTGTAGATCCATTTGCATCCATCGGGTTTTACCCTATGTGGAGCAATTTCCAAGGTCCGCACTTTATTGGCATACATGGACTCCATTTCGGATTGCATAGCATCCAGCCACTTATCAGAGTCCTTACTGATAATGGCCTGCTTGAAACCAGTGGGATCATTTTCTTCCAAGATGCAATCCTCTCGATCCCCGTCTACGAGAAAACCATAGTATCTCTCGAGCGGATGAGAAATCCTACTAGATCTGCGGAGTGGCTGAGGTTCGACTGGGACATCTAAATCTTGAGGTTCTACCAAATCCTCAGTTTGAGTTTGTGGTTCTCATATTTCATCCAGTTCTACAGTGCTCCCACTTATTTCTTTTGCAAGAAATTGCCATTCTAAAAAGGTGGCATGCTGAGCAATAAAAACCTTCTGTTTCTCAGTGTGGTAGAACAGATATCCATTTGAATGCTTTGGATATCCCACAAACTTACATAAAACTGATCGTGCCTGAAGTTTGTCCGGATTCTATTTTTTAACATAGACCGGACAACCCCATATCTTAATCCGTTTAAGACATGGTTTTTTACCACTCCATATTTCATATGGAGTTTTAGGCACTGATTTAGATGGAACCTGATTCAATAGGTACGCTGCTATTTAGAACGCAAATCCCCAAAATGAAAGAGGCAACTCGGCGTTAATCATCATGGAGCGAACTATGTCCAATAGGGTACGGTTCCTCCGCTCCGATACACTGTTGTGCTGTGGTGTATACGGAGGAGTAAGCTGAGAGAGAATACTATTCTCTTTTAGAAAATCCCGAAATTCCGTACTTAAGTATCCCCCTCCACTATCTGATTGGATGATCTTGTTACTTTTGCTAGTCTGGTTCTATACTTCGTTCTTATATTTTTTGAATTTCTCAAAAGCTTCAGATTTATGTTTCAAAAGATACACATGCCCGAACTTTAAGAGATCGTCAGTGAATGTAATGAAGTACGAGAACCTGCCCCTTGCATGTATAGACATCAGTCCGTATACATCACTGTGTATGAGTCCCAAGAGCTCTGCTGCTCTTTCTTCGTGTCCGGTGAATGGAGATTTGGTCATCTTTCCCTTGAGACAAGACTGAAAAGTTTCATATGATGAAAATTCGAACGCATTCAAATATCCATCTTTATGCAACTTACTTAGTCTTTTCTCTCCGTTATGACCAAGTCTACAATGCCACAAGTAGGATTCGTTCACTTCTGAATTCTTTCTTTTGCGTGTGTTTTGTATATTGAAAACTGCGTTTGATTTAGAACATAGATACCATTACACAGTGTACTTTCTGCAACCAATACCTGATTAAGGTAAATGTTCATGATATTTCAATCAAGAACAAACTTATATCCATCTTTATCAAGTAAAGAAACTGATATGATGTTGCAAATCATGGAAGGTACATAGTAGCAATTGTTTAAAATCATAGTATTGCTTCTTAGCAATGCTAGGTGATATTCACCGGCGGCAGCAGCATCAACTTGTGCTCTGTTCCCTACTCTGAGGGTCATATCACCAGGTCCAACTTGTTGGCTATAGTGCCCTCAAGTCAATTATTGGATCACAGGCATGTGATTGCAATGATTGAGGGAGGACCTATACAGGTAGAACAGTCTTACTCGAGATGATAGTATGCTATCTGGTTTGTCTTTATCATCGTGTATATGCTACAGTTTACTATTACATATTGATAGAGCCCATAGAATTCTTGCTTGACTACCAGCAGTATGATGGCGATCAAATACGTGAGAGTTGGGTAGTCTATAAGCACATCCTTAAAGTGTCTCTAGTCGTGGGAGTTTCGAGATTGGGCAACGATACTCCATGAGTAGACTAGTGTATACGGACGAGATCCCGACGAAGGGCGGTGGCCGGTCTCACAAGCCATTGGTGTCAGTTGGTTCACCTAAGATAGTATATATGTGCTCATTGGGTTATGAGTACACCGGACGGACTCGCCGGGAACATGCTAGTTGGTATTATACCTATTGTCAGATAGCAGTTCTTAGGTGACATGTGTACAGGTTAGTCTATCGACCTGAGATCATCATTTTTCTCGTGTGAGTTCCTACTGTTCTTTGATTATTACCCTACCACGGCTCAGAGGAGTCGTGCAAACAGGTTTTAGTTGGGTACAGTTCCGAGCCACATGGAGGCAGTGAGCGGATCGTCAGGGGATTCTTCTCTCCCGATATTGGGGGTTGAGGTCGCAGAGTGCACGGATGACCATCACCAGAAATCTTCGGCCGGGGTAGATGAGAATTACCGATCTAGGATCGATAGTTTCTCAGTTGGTGATAGGTTTCATGCCGACACTAAATGTCGCGTTATTAAGGGTCTGAATTTATCTACCCCCTAGGCTCGACATGCGATACTCATAGACGAACAGACCAGACTGTACGGATATTGTCACTGTCAGGCTCAGTAGGGTTTCAGGATGAGTTCGCTCGTCGGCCTCCCTTTCGCTCAATACCTGGGCAGCCGTTACGTATAGCTAGTTCCACTGACGTGCTTGTGGTTAATCCCACAGCCAGCGTATTGATGAGTCTTTAGAGTCCCACACAGAGAGTTTCCCTGGTTCGGGCGAAACGTTGTAGAGACCGTATGGTTTTATGGCAGGGTTCGATCATATACGTGCACTTGTGCACGGATCATGATCGGACAGATCATACTAGTGGGCTTTGGTTTAAGCCAGATCCTAGTATTAGATTGTTTGATTATTTTCATCTCGTTGTATTCGTATTTAGTCGGAATACAGATGCAGGTATGTATATACGGATGAAGGGTATTCTTGTAATTCGTTACAAGTTTACTTTAAAGTTGCCATTTCCTTTTCTTTCTTTAAACATTTAGATTAATGCTTATTTTGGAAAATGTGAGCGAAAGTTTTGTCCAAGTGCATTAATTTGTAGCATGGTGAGATATGGTGTGCATGGAGTGGCTGTTCTTTTGTACAGTGTGCAGGGAGTGGCTATTACTTTTGGAGTGGGGTGTAGAAAATTAAGGGGCTGTTGTTGTTTTTGTTGAAGGCAAAATGTGTGGCTGCTTTTTTTAGGGTGCTGGAAATTTCGTGGGTAATTTCTTTTGGGTGCTGAAAATTTCTTTTGTTGCCCTTTAAAAACAACACAGCCACTTCATTTCCAGTGAGAAACTTCTTTCTATTTTTTCTAGACTTGGCCAAAATTCATGTGCTCACTTGGCAACTTCTTTACCTCCACCCATTCCATCTCATGAGTTGAGAATCCATGAATGTCTTGAGACAAAATGATCACACACTCTCTCTACTTCATCTTGAGCACCTAGGTTAGCAAACTAGTTGTTCGAGTTGCTTCAGTTTGAAGCGGGAGCCCGTATTAAGAATCCTCGACGTGGATCGTCTTCGATGAGGGAGACCGGAGAGCGAACTTATTCGGGGCAGACACGAGGAGCTTAGGAAGAGGTTGAAGACCGAAGGACACAGATCGATTGGTATAATCTCTTAAAATCCTTATACAGTTTTCTAGTATAGGGTTAATGACACGATCCGGGAATCGGGTTGCGTTAGCGCCAAGTTTCATTAGTTTTTGTTCTGTATTTGGCTACGGATTGATGGCCGGGGCGCTGACGTAACCCAACATGGTATCAGAGCCAACCCTTTAACCGTATACTAGTGGTTTAAACATTGTTAAACTATCGAAACCGAAACAAACCCGAATCACTGCACACTGCATTCTAGTTTCTGTTGTTTTTTTATGGTCTTCAAAAATTATTTTAGTAACTACACAAGACTACTGACATGACCACTAGACCGCAGACCAAATATGAGACAATTCCTCCAAAATAAAACTAGCCAGAATGCTTGTAAGACCGAGGAGGCCGGCCAAAAATAGGCTTCTGGATTTCGTATTTGGTGTGTGGTCTTGTCTCTGGAATCTTGGTTCAGTGGTATTGTTTGTTTAGCCCAGTTTGGATATGATTTTATCTACTTGTTTGGGGGCTATTCGGAGTTATTTCGAACTCGATATTTTCTAACATTGTTTAAAGTTTACAGTACATACATTTCTATCTGTGACCGTGAATGTCATTTGATTGGTATAACTTGTCTAATCGCTATAGTTCTTTTAGACGGGTTTGCAAACGTGACATTCACGTTGATGTTCTGTATTGTGCTGTGATGTTGCGGATTTGTCGTGGTGGATAGCTTGGGTGCAATGTTAGTACAATTTACTTTTATTTGTACATTTGATATCGCGGGGTAAGCGTCCGACATGTGGACTGCCGTCACTGCCTGTTTGTATATTATTTGTTTAGAGTACGACTGGGTTGAAGTCGATGTCACCGTTGTACATATATTCTTTTCTGTACTAGGATTACCCCGCGATGGAGTGCACGGATAGCCGGGTTGTAGAGGACAACGAGTCCGCATCTCATGGCGTTGAGAAGGAGGGGGCCTCACTCTAGAATTGGCAGGCTATTCGCCGCACTCGTAAGGGGTACAGGTTGACCCAAGGAGGGGTGCTCAAATTGCCGGATTCCGTAAAGTGCTGGGTGGCCTATTCACTTTGCTGAAGGGGCTGCCTCGCTTCTGGTTTTGGCGGGTAACTTGCCGCGCTCGTAGGGGTCTAGGTTTTCATTGCACAGGCTATCCACACGACCAGCGGAATGTCGGGTTTCACTTGCGGCTCAAAGGAAACCCAGGGCTCCCAGATTATCTGTATTATTCTGTGATGCTTATTACTTATCTGTGATGTTGCATTTATCACGCCTGGAGCGATCATTATATATTGATATATATATATACTAGTAGATGTTGTATATGTTTTACACCCGTGCTAGTCCAGTCCCCGCTCTGTCGTTAGTTAAGTAACCTAACGGGTGATGACGGGACCTAGTGGCGAATGGGGATGGCATATACGTACATCATATTTTTGTTCTTTTGTGGTGTGATTAATTGATGGGACCGCGTTGATTCAGATCAATACAAGGAAAACAGACCTATTCGATGTTGTTGGAACAATTTTCAAAAAGCTATTATTACAAGGACATTCTCTTTTGTTTTGCATAGCGGTATTCGGTTATGAATATCCAGCACCTCATTCGACGAGGCAAGGGCCGAGATCCCTTCATCGGGAGTGACCCTTTGGGCAGAAGTTTGCGTCAGGGTAATAACTTCACTATAGTCGATTACTTTTTGCTTTGCACAGTGGTATTCAGTTATGAATATCCAGCACCTCATTCTACGAGGAAAGAGCCGAGATCCCTTCACTGGGAGTGACCTCTTTAGCAAAGGTTTTTGCCACTATATATTTATAAAAAGCTATCCGGTTCCTTCAACGATATCAAGTTCATTACGTTAAAGGTTTTTCGCGAAAAACCAGCCGTAGCCCTCCGTCATTTCAGATTAGTATTACTTAGTATTCGCGCTACCTTTGTCGTTACTATTCGCCGAGGCGTAGTGTGCGGTAGCTCTGTAATATTTTTCTATCGCATGGATATGTGGATTGGTTAGGACGGTCGTACGACTTTGTTGATTATTCGTCAAGGGTCGTGCGGGTAGGTTTAACGCAATCAAGATAATGTCGGGTTGAACTTGACCATGACCTTTTGATTTGTTGCTTATTCGTCAAGGTCACTTGGGTCCTAGGGGTAAAAATCACATCGGGAGTTTCAAATATACAGGAAACTTGCCAGGCTTGCGTATACCTTCTGGAGTGTGATAACTTTAGTGGATTCCATCAGGTTATCATGCGATGATAGTTGGATCCCGATACCCACTGATGAGTTGGTTTACTCCTCGGGTGATCCCGACTAATTCTTCTTTCAGGTTTGGAGGAGAATTTGAGGATACAGTGGGAGACATCCTGATTAGATAAAGTGATTAACTATTCTGAACTAGGTTAGAGTGCACGCTGAGTGTTTCTTTTCTCTCTCTCTTTGGCTGCGACCATGGCCCGACCCTAGACTATAACTCAGTAACCATGTTAACCGAACTTTCTTAAAATACTGGCTTTTGGATTGTCAAAGTTGCATACTTCATTGCCACTCCTACTTTTACCCTTTTCTTTTCTCCGGAACAAACCGTATCACTACGAAGATCCACAGTTATTTGGATATGACCATCGTATAGTTATATACGAACTCGAAGAAACTTGTTTCAGATTCGAGGATGGTTTCCAGTTCTTGAGAAATTGAATAGGACTATTCAGTTGTCTTTTCCTTTTACCTTCTCTCAGGTTGTGAGGGCTCCTAGGATTAGAAGAGGGTACAACTATTACGCTTATTGGATAGTCTTCTTCTAAATCATAGACAGGTGCCGAAATGTCACGACCCAAAAATTTTAGCTCGTGACCAGCACTTGAATCACGCCACGTCTAAAGGCTTAATGTAAATCAAGTAAGCCGAAACCAAGAAATCTAAATCTTTTTATGAAAATAATGAGGTGAAGTTTTGAAATAAAGGTATGGTGAAAATCATAAGTTTTCTTAAATACATAAATGATGGAATATGAAAATGCAAGTAAATTTTACTAGTTGAAAACATGTTTCGTCTTTTTAAAAATTTAGGCAACACCTCCTTTGTATATTTTGATCCAAAACCACAAATACATGAGATAAAATAAAGGCATCCCTAAGCGGGAGCTAGCTCTTCGCCAAACGGCGGATCACAACCAAGCAAGACAGAATAAATGTATACGACTCCCAACGACGAAGATCACCACAAAAGAATAAAGTAAAGCAAGACATTAACCCACCGAGCGAACATATAACCCATCGCTCAAAGTCTCGCAACTACAAGTCTTGCTAAGTCCAACTACATATACAATTACTCGATTCTGATTTGATGGAGTTAACTAGATACAACAGGAAATATAAATACAAGAGGGGTACAATCCAACATGTACCACCTACCAAAGCAAAACACCCAAAAGCAGCTGTGTGCCAGCGATGCCGCTACTGATCCATGCAGTCAACCTGCAAGAACTGTGGCACAACGGGGGTGAGTTGCCAACTCGTGAGTAGAAAACATCTACAGGTGGAAATCGAATAAAATAATGATTTCCTAGGTCAACTATATCATAAAGGTAATACTATGATATCTAGGGTGACCGTATCTACATATGTGCCAACAATATACTCAATGCCTATATGCATGTGGATATCATCCAACCATATAATCAATGACTGTAAGCATGTGGATCTCATCCACGTGTCAACCAATAACACAATAATATCATGCATGTAAATATCATAAAAGTATATGCATGTGAATATGAGGATATCAATCAACGTGTGTCCATCAACGACACATCAAAATCATGGAACCTGAGTGTCCAACATCAACACTCGAAACATCAGGAAACCCGTGTCCAACATCGACACGTAAATCCTCATATCTCTCGGGCTCCGTCAGTCCGGATCGGCCCACGGGCTCCATTTGTCCGGATCGGCCCTCGGGCTCCGGCAGAACGTATCGGCCCATATCCATCTCTCGACTCCGGTCGGTATCCTACGGATAACCGCCAGGTCCAACCAATCACCGGTAGGTAGTAGTCCCTCTACCAGGCTCATCGTCTACTGTGCGACATCCCTTTTATGCCCCGAGGTACCATACCGGATCCAGCATGAACCCCCAAATGGATCATCCAACTCCTTGAATCGGGTTTCTAGCACACGTCTCAGAACCGAGAAAACGCATGGTGGACGCAATGAAATATCATATCAAGAGAAACCGGGTTTTGAAAACAGTACATACTTTCTTTTGAAATAACCATGGTTCTCAAATCCAGAAATCTCATGACAACAGCATATCTCAATGCGTATAATCGTAAAGCATGATGTATGCGATATATAACAGAATGTAAGCATATCCGTATATCTTGCAGCGTGGAACAGTGATGTGAACATATCAGTATATCATGAAACATAGCATACGATGGGGCAATTCTACTGTGTAAGTGACATATCAATTATCGATGATGAAAGTGTGTGAGCCGGCAAATCTGTGTAAGTGTAACATACGTATCATCGATAATGGTGTAGGTGCACTAGCACAGGTATATGTAATGCAATGAGAATGACATGAACGTAGCAAAAAGTACATCGTCAGCTCAATGCTATAAGGTATATGTATCTAACATGACCGAATCGGTGAATCTATCAATCGGCATCCAGCCTCACAACATCACGTACGGTATAATCCATCGTACGACATCCTCGAGTCAAGGGTATGGATCAATCATCATAAAACTCATCACGTACGGTAAATCATCGTACGGCAGCATTAAACCATTAGGGATACTATCAACCTATATCACAATGAGGGTACGGAGCTAACGTTTCGTACGGCATATCACTCATGATTCACAACATTATATATATCTATATACATATATCCCAGGTTGCATCCATAACAATCTCATATCAGGAGACCGGCAAAAGTATCAATCCTCTCATATGGACTCGCATCCGTATACCGACATATCAATCGAGTCATCATATCACCTCATATATTCTTTTCATCACATTAATATCCCGCATCAAGTCATCTTATATATACATTCTATCTTATACATCTAATGTCATGCTACTCTAAAACTCATACTTATTCTAGTGCAACTTGAATGTTAGGGATTCTGCGTATTCAAGTTTAGTTAATTACCGCAATCAAAACGGTTTCGCTTGTAGCTAGCCGGTTGAGTACGGGTCGTCCGCAGGGAGATGGGAATCTTTTTCTATGTGCTTTAACGAGTTAAGTCCAATTTTCCAGATTTGTTTGTGATTAACAAAGTGTTAAAATGATATGTAAAGAGAGCTTGTTAGGGTTAGGATTAGGTTAGTTTGAGTTAGGAGTCGCTCACTTGTTTCATTGCCACTCTTAATATCGGTGTTACGGTAATCGGCAGCAACGGGGATTAGCACGACTAGGAAGGAACTTGCGAGTATAAGCTAGGCTTTCCAACGCTTAAGTTCTTCCTTTTGGTGCTTGTCCGTCCATTCTTGGCTCTTAGCCATAACCTCCGGTTAATTCATCCACAACCGGTCTCACTACGGAATCACCACTATCATGTAGGATAGGGTGCCGTAGGGAGCGGATTGTGGTTCAATTAACGGGAGTCGATTTAAGATGTTGGGCAAGGAAAGAGTGAGAGAGATTTCCTTCTCTCAAACTTCCCTTATCCTACCCTAACAAGTATGGAAACTACTCACACATCATAACGAAAAGAAAATAAAACAAAAGAGGAAGATAGAAAGAAGGAGATTAGAAGATAACAACTAGCTATTTGCGACCTCACCTCGGCAAGGATCAAGCGTAAGCATCATGGTTGTTTAAGGATAAAGGAAAAGAGAAAAGAAAGAAACAACAAGAAATAACAACAACTAAATTATCAATTAAAGATTATAAGTAATTAACATAACAAGAGCAAGACAAGTATAATAATACAATGAACTTCTTTATTCATCATTCTTCACTCACAAAAGCTCACTACAAGTTTTTCAATGGAGAAGAGATGAGAAGAGGAAGAAGAACAACAAGTATTCTAAAACCTAAAAAATACAAGATTAAGCACCCTTTCCTTCACAAGGTTCTGGGCTATTTATAGGCTGGAAAATGAAAACCTAGGGCAACATTCAGAACTAAAGTGAAATGACCAATCTGCCCACAAAAATTGGTCAACTGCCGCCACCATACGGCCGCGGTTCCGCGGCCTAAGCCTGCTTATGCCGCGGAACCGCGGCCCTTTAGTGGAGTTAGGCCGCCGAATTTTGTAGGGTTTCCTGGTTTTCTGTGCCCATGAGTCTGGTATATATCTTTTCTCAGATTTTCCTCACGATTTTTCCAGAATTTCTGATGATCAAAAGTGGATCTTTTGTCATGATTTCCTCGAGCTCCGTGTAGATTTCTTGGATCTTGTGTTGCCATTGAGCCTTGTGCATGAAAAAGACATTGATTTGCCATTTTGTCTTTTAAACTGGTGTGTGGCAACAGAAGGATAGAGCGGAGACCCGTGTTTTATCTGTGGTTGGCAGGAACCCGAATTTTGTCGTGTTTTTTCATGAATTTCACCGTTTAGAGCCGAGAACCTGTATCCTGCAAGTGACTAGCAAACACGGCTCAAGAGTACCTACCGATAAGCAATATGATAAAAATTGGACGGTATAAAAATGCAAAAATCTGATATGAACAAATACCCCCAAACTTATCATTTGCTCGTCCCGAGCAAAACCAATTTATTCACAAAAAAATTTCCTAACCTCACTTTCGCAGGGAACGCGATTGCACTGAGCATGTGCAACAAGCCGTTAAACCTCTAGGTGTCCCTAGTAGGAGGAGTGTTGTCTCCTGAGGGTTTTCAGCGGATACTACCCACAAGATCCGGTCAAGCTAGTTTTGCAAAATAACTAAGATTCAAAACCCTAAAGTTTTGTTTCAGAAAATAACAATTCTATGATCCTAAGTCTAGACTATCGAACCCTTATTTTTCACACCTCACTTCTTATTCAACTACAGATTTATATGTCTTTACGTGCAGTGCAAATAGTGTCGTTAAGTTTCCAGAAGGATCGATTTAAGTCATCATGTCACACAATAAAGCCCAGATAAAATTTTTGAAAGGATCACATAAGTTTTATAAAGAGTTAAACATTTTTCAAGTTTCGTTTTCCAGTAAAGTTTCAACTTCAGAATTTCTATCTTCCTTAACAGGAAACTAGGTCTTATTTTTCACTCCACCTTTTTCTTGTTTTCATTTCATACACACCTCTGTGAACGTGCAATAGTCTTTATCATAGAATACAACCTTCATATCTCCGCTAAAATTTTTATAAAAGCCTGTCTTTTATCAAGATTATTCTCACACAAAGAACCGTTAGGAATTTTAACTCGGAGAGAACACTTGCTTGACTTTGTTTTAATCTGGACTCTCTAGGCTTCTTAGCGAGCTTTGGGCCAATGCACCCAAACCAGTTGGCTTTAGGGCATTAGGTGTAGAAACACCCCAGCGGACTTAATTACTCAAGTTACCTAGGTCCAAAAACAAAAGACAATTTGGCGTGAAAATCATGATGATTCAATACGAACGGAGATATAACCGGCAGTTCAATTATTTTTTTGGATAAAAGACATGTTTAGTGGGTTAGGTGTGTAATCATTCCAATCAAGTTTCAGATGGGTTAGTTTTTCAGAACTATTTCCAATTAAGGCATCAATAACATTCCTTCATATTCACTCACTTCATAAACTATTCTTGATATTACTTATTTCAGAACAAACCTATTTGATCCTCAGAAAATCATTGATCCATTTAAAAGTTTTTAGACATAAAAGACTTGTCATCTAATTTCCAAAACTCACGACACGTGTAGTGTGATGTAAAGACGTATATCAGCTATAGTTAACTTCAAAGGAGAGTTATCTTTCAGGTTTTCAAAATCTAAACATAAGATTTAGTTATTCTTATCTTATCAAACAAAACAGTCGAAATGTTGAATCAGAGTCCTCCCAATAGCTAACTTGACAGAAAAGTTTTTATGTTTTTAGAAAATTTTCAGATTTTTATGGATTTTAATATGCAGATGCAAAATATACATATTAATGCGAAGGTTAGAAATGTGTACCGAGCGTACCCCCAAACTTAAACTGGACAGTGTCCTCACTGTCATTGCATGAAGAGATCATTTGAAGGGTCAAAATTGTCGGTTAGATATACCCAATTTTTTTTTTTTTTTAAAGAAAAGAAAAGAAAAAGAATATCCACAAATAAATACAAAAAGGTATATACATACCCCCAAACTTATTTGGAACAGTGTCCACTGTTCTTGGCTGGATAACCGAAGTTTGGTGGTAGGCAGAGGAAGATTATGCAGGGTAAACCGACTCCTGTAAGAATAGGAGCTCCTCTGTTGGTTCGGCGCTAAGGTACGATTTTAGTCGGTGTCCGTTCACTTTGAAAAATGAACCGTCCTTTGGATTCTCCAAATCCACAGCGCCATGCGGATACACATTCCGCACAAAATACGGCCCTTTCCAGCGAGATCTGAGCTTTCCTGGATGGAAGTGTAGTCTGGTGTCGTAAAGCAGTACCTGTTGACCAGGTACGAACGTTTTGCGCAAAAGGTGTTTATCGTGAAACACCTTCGTTCGGTTCTTAATGACAACCGCGTTATCGTAAGCCTCATCCCTAAGCTCGCTCAGTTCGTTCAACTGCAGCTTCCGATGGCTGCCCGCATCTTCGAGAAACAGATTCAGCTCCTTTATCGCCCAAAATACGCGATGCTCTATTTTGACAGGTAGGTGGCAAGCCTTTCCGTACACAAGCCGATAGGGAGACATGCCAAGATCGGTCTTATAAGCGGTTCGAAATGCCCAAAGGGCATCAGTGAGTTTCAGCGACCAATCTTTTCGGTTCTTGAAAACCGTCTTCTCCAATATCTGCTTGATTTGCCGATTTGAAACTTCGGCCTGCCCACAGGTTTGGGGGTGGTAGGGCGTATATAGCTTATTATTAATGGAATATTTCCGCATCAAGGCCTCGAAAGTCTTGTTGCAGAAATGAGTTCCATTGTCGCTAATGATCGCTCGGGGGTGCCCAAACCGAGAGAAAATGTTTTCTTTAAGAAACCTGACGACAACCTTGTTGTCGTTAGTCCGGCTGGGCACAGCCTCGACCCACTTAGAGATGTAATCAACAGCAAGAAGGATGTACAAGTTCCCAAAAGAGCTGGGAAACGCCCCATGAAATCTATCCCCCAAACGTCAAAAATCTCCACAACCAAGATTGGTTGGAGCGGCATCTCGTTCCTCCGGGATATCCAGCCCAAGTGTTGGCACCGGGAGCAAGTCTTGCAATAGTCATGAGCGTCTTTAAAGAGTTGTGGCCAGTAGAAACCACATTGCAAGATCTTCTCAGCTGTCTTTCTGGGGCCAAAATGCCCGCCACATGCTTGATCGTGGAAAAACGACAGCACACTCTTGAATTCATCGTCAGGGACACACTGACGAATAATCTGGTCGGGACAGTACTTAAACAGATAGGGTTCGTCCCAGTAAAAGTGTTTTACTTGGGATAAGAATCGAAGTCTTTCCTGACTTGACCATTCAGTCGGTAGTAACCCTGTGGCCAAATAGTTCACAATATCTGCGAACCAGGGTTCGCAAGATACTGTCAAGAGCTGTTCATCCGGGAAAACGTCGTTGATCGGAATTGGAAGCGAAGGCGAAGAAGGAAGTCGTGAGAGATGGTCGGCAACTACGTTTTCACATCCTCGTTTGTCCTTAATGACAATGTCAAACTCTTGAAGCAAGAGGATCCAACGTATTAGCCGAGATTTTGCATCTTTCTTCGCAAAAAGATGGCGCAGAGCAGAATGGTCTGTGTAGACAATGACTGGAGAGCCGATGAGGTAGGGCTTGAACTTTTCTAAAGCAAATACAACAGCCAAGAATTCTTTCTCAGTTGTTGTATAATTGAGTTGGGCATCGTTCAGGGTTCGGCTCGCATAATAGATTACGTGCGGCATCTTGTTGATGTGTTGTCCAAGGACAGCACCAATGGCAAAGTCGGATGCATCGCACATAATCTCAAATGGGTGCGTCCAGTCAGGTGAAGAAAGAACGGGAGCAGAAGTGAGTGAGCTTTTCAATGACTCGAACGCAGTCACACAGCTCGAGTTGAAGTCGAATGGCGTGTCCTTGGCCAGCAAAAGAGTCAAGGGCCTAGCAATCTTGCTAAAGTCCTTGATGAACCATCTATAGAAACCGGCATGGCCAAGGAAGGCTCGGATGTCTCGGACGCATCTGGGAGGAGGTAGATTGGAAATGACCTCAATCTTTGCTTTGTCAACCTCTATGCCATTTTGCGAGATGATATGTCCTAAGACAATACCTTCGCGCACCATGAAGTGGCACTTCTCCCAATTCAAAGTGAGGTTCTTGTTCTTACATCGGGTAAGGACAGCGTCAAGATGCAGCAAACACTCGTTGAAGGAATCGCCGAAGATGGGGAAATCGTCCATGAAGATCTCCAGAAATTTTTCCACCATGTCTGAGAAGATTCCCATCATACACCGCTGGAAGGTAGCGGGCGCATTGCATAACCCAAAGGGCATGCGACGATATGCAAACGTGCCGAAAGGACAAGTGAATGTGGTCTTGTCCTGGTCTTTTTCGGCGATGGGAATTTGATTATAGCCGGAGTAGCCATCAAGAAAGCAGTAGTACTCGTGTCCGGCCAATCGTTCAAGCATTTGGTCAATGAAAGGTAGCGGAAAGTGGTCTTTCCGCGTTGCGGCGTTGAGTTTTCTGTAATCGATGCATACTCGCCACCCAGTTTGGGTGCGAGTAGGGATTAACTCGTTCGCCTCGTTAGTGATGACCGTTATACCTGATTTCTTGGGGACAACGTGAATGGGGCTAACCCACTGGCTATCAGAGATAGGGTAAATGATACCACTATCCAGACATTTTACGATCTCCTTCTTCACAGCCTCTTTCATGACTGGGTTGAGACGTCTTTGTGGATCCCTGGCTGGTTTGGCATCATCCATCAGATGAATGTGATGTTCAATGATCAGGGGACTAATCCCCTTGATGTTCGCCATGGACCAGCCAAAAGCTTGCCTATTGCTGTGCAAGACCGCAAGAAGGGCTTTCTCTTGCTCGGGAGCTAGAGAAGCCGAGATGATAACCGGGAGGGTCTCGTTCTCACCCAAGTAAGCGTACTTAAGGTGAGACGGCAAAGGCTTGAGTTCGAGCGTTGGAGGTGAAACGATGGAAGGCAAGATTGGTGAAGAGGTCTCGAACTCAAAGGACTCCAGCAAAGGTTCAAAACGAGTGTAAGCGACCGAGTTGGATAGTTCAGGTAACTCATCCGGAAATTCGAAGGATTCAAACTCGGGTGGTGAGTGGCTAAGATCGTTCGTGAAAGTGAAACACTCGTAGTCATTGTCGGGCGCAGAAACAGCAGCAGGTTCGAGGAGGAACGCACTAGTGGCGTTAAGGTTATCGTGATCGAACAGAAACTCCTCGAATTCACACTCTTCAGGGGTGATCTCCTGGATTGAGAAAACGTCCAGTATATAAGCATTAGGTTCGGAGGGCTGATTCCCCAACCTAAAAATGTTGAGTTCAATTGTCATGTTTCCAAAAGAGAGGTTCATCGAACCATTGCGACAATTGATCACAGCATTTGAGGTTGCAAGGAATGGGTGACCGAGTATCACCGGAATTTGATTCCGGGGGTTAGCTATAGGCTGTGTGTCTAATACAATGAAGTCAACGGGGAATATGAAGTCCCCGACTTTGATTAACACATCCTCTAGCTCACCCCTAGGATGGGTGATTGATCGGTCGGCCATTTGGAGAGTACAGTGTGTGGGTTTCAGCTCTCCTACGCCTAATTGCTCGTATACTGAGTATGGAAGCAGGTTAACACTGGCACCAAGATCTAATAGTGCGCGGTTGATGTTCTTATCCCCAATGGTAATAGAAATCGTAGGACAGCCAGGGTCCTTCCGTTTTTGTGGTAAAGATTGGGTAAGAGCATCACTCACAGCACTAGCCAAGAAAACTTTCTTGGGTACCTGAGACTTTCTCTTTTTTGTGCACAAGTCCTTTAAGATTTTCGCGTAGGATGGGACTTGTTGGACAGCATCTAAAAGAGGAATGTTAATGTTAACCTGCTTAAATAACTCCAGAATCTTCTCCATTTGTGGATTTTGTTTATTAGACCTCAACCGGTTTGGAAATGGGACGTTTTTAAAATTGGTTGAGTCTAATGCTTGTGGAGGAGATTGTGGAGTTGGAACGGATCCCAGAGCTGGTGTTTTCGTGGAGTGAGAAGTGGGTCCGTTCAGAGCAGAAGAAGAAGAAGAAGAGGAGCCTTTTGACGAATGGAGAATAGGCTCAGAAGACGAAGAAGAAGAAGAAGAAGCGGCCGGGGTGTCATCGTCGATTCGTGTGCCAATGTTGTTTTGCAGCATCCTTCCCGATCTCAATGTGGTCACGGCACTCACATTATGGTTCTGTTGTTCAAGAGCAACGTGTACATTATGTGGGTGACCGGGATTTGGGAGTGGCTGGGACGGGAGCTTCCCCTTCTCTCGCTCGCTTAAGGCCGCATTCAGTTGTGCTATCTGGGCTTCGATGGTTTTGATGCTTTGCCCGTGAGCGGAAGTGTGTTGCACCAAGGACTGAATGGAAGACTGGATGTTGGTGGTGGATTGTGTCGATTGTTTAACGAACGCCTCCAGACTTCGTTCGAACGAGGAAACCTTATCGTTGTTTGACGGAACAAAGTTGTTTTGGGGAAAAGAATTGTTGGGTGCAAAGTTGTTCGTCTGATTTTGAAAAGGTTGGGGTTGGAAGGGCTGCTGAAACTGATGTTGAGTTTGTTGTTGCTCTTGTTGTTGCGGCGGAGGGGGCCTTTGGAAATTGTTGCCTTGGAATTGATGCTGATTCTGATTCCAGGCGAAATTGGGGTGGTTCCTCCAACCGGGATTGTAGGTGGAAGAGTATGGATCATTCCTCGGTCTTTGCTGAAATGCAGCATTAACGTGATCCTGTCCTTACGATGGTGGATTGTAAGGACACTCTTCGGTTAAGTGAGAAGGATCGGAACAACAAGCGCAAATGGTACGAAGGGGAAGAACAGGGGTAGGAGCAGGAGAAGAAAATTTACTCTCTATCGCTTCAAGCTTTCTCGTTATTGCAGCCATTTCAGCTTTCATCGCAATAGAGACATCAAGTTGGTGAATTCCTACCCTAGACTGACCGGTAGAAGTGGAGGTAGAAGAAGAAGAAGTCGGTCTGGTGCTCTCCCATTGTAGCATTTGCTCCGCAAGGTCGTCGAAGAATTGCCACGCTTCCTCGTCAGATTTCGATAGGAAGTGGCCCTGACAAATGGTTTCCAACAACTGCTTGGTTGCTGGGTTCAGGCCCTCGTATAAGGTTTGGCAAAGTTTCCATTTCTCTATACCGTGGTGAGGACACTGAACAAGAAGGTCTTTATACCGGTCAAAGCACTTCCAGAAGGGTTCAGAAGAAAGCTGAGAGAATTGGTTGATTTCGTTACGGATCCTTGCGGTTTTATGATTCGGATAGAATTTTTTGAGAAACGCTTTAACAAACTCATCCCAACTGGTTATGGAGTGGGAAGCGGTGCTATACAGCCATTTTTCAGCAAGATCGCATAAAGTGAACGGAATGACCCGTAGACGTATAGCATCGTCCGACAGTTGGGTAGTTTTCATCATGGCACAAACGTTTTGAAATTTATTGATGAAGATATAGGCATCTTCAGATTCAACCCCATGGAATCGCGGAAGCATGTTGATGAAGTGGGGCTTAATTTCAAAATTATCCCCATTGGCCGGTGGAAGAGAGAGACAGGTGGGAAGTGCAGAACGGGTGGGATAGAAATGATCCTGGAGCGCGATTCGTGGTGGCGCTGCAACAGGCGGTGGTGGTGGGTTATTTGCCTCCATAGGAGGTGGAGTCAAACCTGGGGTAGTCAAAGAGATGTTCGGATTAAATCCTGACATCGCGGAAGAAGAGGTTGGTGATGGTGAAGGTGAAGATGTATGAACAGAATTCCGGTCAACGTCGATGTTGGCCGGCAAAGGTAAGGGTTTCGACGTCTGAGTCGATCGCGTAGTCGGTAGCGACTAACGTAACGCGGACTAGGCGGGCGCTAGTGTCCCAAGTCCAAGCGGACATACACTAAACGAGTTTAGTATAGTCAAAGCGGAGAAGGTGAGGGTAAGAAAACGTCAATAGAGAAATACGATGGGTGGTTGGTGAAAAATGGATTCTGGCGACAAAGGGCAAGTTTTTATAAAAGTTTTTGATTTTTTTTCTTTTCTTTTTTTTAATTTTAGAAAGAGCTTTAAAGAAATATGTACGGACTTACGGCTTTAAGCAATCACAAACAAGATATGCACAATCACAGCTAGATCTAGGGTCACCTAGGTCAGCTAGACAGCTCCTAACTGTTCCAAAGGGCTAGAAACAGGACCTTAAACCGCCTCTTCTCCAACAATCGCGGCCAGGTAAGTGCCAGGTAAGTGGGAGGCTCCCCACTACGTAAGTAGTGGTCCTAATTAAGTAACCACTTGCCTTCGACACACTTACCTAGACACTGCAAAATTCAGGATAGGATAAACGGCCGATGCCTGTAACTAGTCCTCTGTCCTATTGAGCGCGAAGTCCTTAGGGCTGAGTCTAGTATTTTTTAATTAACAATGGTCAATGTATATGCTTTTTGTGATTTCTGGGGTCCTGGGAAGGGTGATGAAATCCCCACCCAATCTGAATTGGTTTCAAGCCCCTTAAGTCCGTATTAATGAATGCAAAGCGGTAACAAATCAACTGCAAACAATTTTTATTTTTTTAGCGCGGCGCAAAGAATCCTGCACAAGAACAGTTTATTGGAAGGGGAAAGAGAATTTGCGCAAAGAATGCTGCAGAAAACACAGTTTATTGGAGTCCAGAGGAGTGGGGAAGAGGAGAGAGAGAGAGTTACTAAAAATTTGGGCCACTGAAGCCAACAAATGGCCGCGGTTCCGCGGCCAAACACGTGCTAAGGCCGCGGTTCCGCGGCTGTAGGGAGGGATCGAGGCTTCAAATTTCTGGTGTGTGCTGTTGTGGCTGTCCTCTACTTGTCTGTATGTCCTGAATCTTGATTTGTTCACTGCAGCCGCTCCAGATTTTCACTGTAGACCGTTAGCTCCGTCTTGAATCTATCGCGGTGTAGCCGCGAAATATGGGTCTATCTTCCCACGTCTTTGGCACTGAACTCGAACTTCGTATTATCCTGCACACTTGCACAAAAACTAATCAAAAATAACAAGATGGGGTTTTTTTTTTACAATGTATACTTTTTTTGTTTGTTTTTCGGTTAGATTTATATTCACAAGTTAACCCGAAATTACACAAAGAAATAAACTACCGTCTCCCCGGCAACGGCGCCATTTGATTGTTAGGGATTCTGCGTGTTCAAGTTTAGTTAATTACCGCAATCAAAACGATTTTGCTTGTAGCTAGCCGGTTGAGTATGGGTCGTCCGCAGGGAGATGGGAATCTTTTTCTATGTGCTTTAACGAGTTAAGTCCAATTTTCCAGATTTGTTTGTGATTAACAAAGTGTTAAAATGATATGTAAAGAGAGCTTGTTAGGGTTAGGATTATGTTAGTTTGAGTTAGGAGTCGCTCACTTCTTTCATTGTCACTCTTAATATCGGTGTTACGGTAATCGGCAACAACGGGGATTAGCACGACTAGGAAGGAACTTGCGAGTATAAGCTAGGCTTTCCAACGCTTAAGTTCTTCCTTTTGGTGCTTGTCCGTCCGTTCTTGGCTCTTAGCCATAACCTCCGGTTAATTCAACCACAACCGGTCTCACTACGGAATCACCGCTATCATGTAGGATAGGGTGCCGTAGGGAGCGGATTGTGGTTCAATTAACGGGAGTCGATTTAAGATGTTGGGCAAGGAAAGAGTGAGAGAGATTTCTTTCTCTCAAACTTCCCTTATCCTACCCTAACAAGTATGGAAACTACTCACACATCATAACGAAAAGAAAATAAAACAAAAGAGGAAGATAGAAAGAAGGAGATTAGAAGATAACAACTAGCTATTTGCGACCTCACCTCGGCAAGGATCAAGCGTAAGCATCATGGTTGTTTAAGGATAAAGGAAAAGAGAAAAGAAAGAAACAACAAGAAATAACAACAACTAAATTATCAATTAAAGATTACAAGTAATTAACATAACAAGAGCAAGACAAGTATAATAATACAATGAACTTCTTTATTCATCATTTTTCACTCACAAAAGCTCACTACAAGTTTTTCAATGGAGAAGAGATGAGAAGAGGAAGAAGAACAACAAGTATTCTAAAACCTAAAAAATACAAGATTAAGCACCCTTTCCTTCACAAGGTTCTGGGCTATTTATAGGCTGGAAAATGAAAACCTGGGGCAACATTCAGAACTAAAGTGAAATGACCAATCTGCCCACAAAAATTGGTCAACTGCCGCCATATGGCCACGGTTCCGCGGCCTAAGCCTGCTTATGCCGTGGAACCGCGGCCTTTTAGTGGAGTTAGGCCGCCGAATTTTGTAGGGTTTCCTGGTTTGCTGTGCCCATGAGTCTGGTATATATCTTTTCTCAGATTTTCCTCATGATTTTTCCAGAATTTCTGATGATCAAAAGTGGATCTTTTGTCATGATTTGCTCGAGCTCCGTATAGATTTATTGGATCTTGTGTTGCCATTGAGCCTTGTGCATGAAAATGACATTGATTTGCCATTTTGTCTTTTAAACTGGTGTGTGGCAACAGACGGATAGAGCGGAGACCCGTGTTTTATCTGTGGTTGGCAGGAACCCGGATTTTGTCGTGTTTTTCCATGAATTTCACCGTTTAGAGCCGAGAACCTGTATCCTGCAAGTGACTAGCAAACACGGCTCAAGAGTACCTACCGATAAGCAATATGATAAAAATTGGACGGTATAAAAATGCAAAAATCTGATATGAACACAACTACATATCTATAAGTCATGATTCACATTCACTTTTCATATCCTTATAGCTTTCATCTCATACCTCAATACATATATTCAATCATTCATATCATCACTAACTATATTTTTAGCCATATCCATAGTTTTCTAATCTAGGTTTCTACGACTGTATCCTATATATCGATTTCTATTTATAACTTACGGGGGTGCTATACGCCATCCACCCGACTTCCCCCGTAGATATAGATCTACTCACCTGCGAATCTTCTTATTCAGCTGTAGTCGATGTGCTTCATCGTCTCGGAATCCACGCGAAGGTACCTACAATAAATACACAATCGCAATTGCTATTAACATCAAGTCCGGAAAACCAATACGGCACACGGTTCACTTATAGGTTAAAACATATAGCCTACGCATGCAAAACAATCAAACAACCCCTTTTGTTGACGTACAAACGCCCAACAACCAAATACAAATCCAAACATCAAAACCAAGAATTCCGAAATACGGAAAACATAACCAAAAACACCCCAATGTGCTCCCAGATTTCACCATAGGCCAAACTAGAGAATTTTGCACATAGGGTTGCTCTAGATATCACCTAAGGGACTCACCAACCAAAATTCATCGAATTCCACCAAAATGTGGCCGCAAATTGCGGCCACAATGAATAAATCTGTGGCCGGATTACTGCATTAGAGGCTAGGGTATCAGGTGGGGCTTCTAGGTTGCCAGCTCGTATTACTGTCAAGGGAACTTTATTTTATGGTGGTTTCAGGTCATCCCAGATTCCTACATACCATCAAAATCTGTCACAAATCCGATGTCGGGAAATCCTAAGTTCGTATTTTGGTTTCCAATCTCTGTTCTAGGCCATACAACCAATACTAAGGTCTTGTAAACAGCCACTAACATCACAAATCCACACAAACACCCAAACCCTTCTCTTTAAATTTTCCAAACATCACTAATCTAACATGTTTAACTCTAAACTAAACTAGGATGCTAGGAAACTTAAAACTAAACTAAATGAAAGGAATTATACCTCATTTGGGCAACTCAAGAAAAACCCTAGCTTCCCAAAGTCTCCAAAATCCAAACTTGCAAGGTCCAATGTGTTGAGGATGAGGTGGGAGTCATTTTTAATGAAGAGGGTATAGGGTTTTGATGAAATATTGGAGATGATATGTGGGGGTGAAGGTGGAGGGAAAATGAGTTGGAGAAGATGAAGAAACAATGGAGGAAATGAATGAATGGCAGCCCCCATCTCTCTCCTACCCACACTCTCTCTTATTCTCACCCTCTTTCTCTCTCATGGCATGCTTAACCCCTCATCATTGTGTCCCCCCTCTCTCTCTTCAATAATTCATTTCTTTATAAAATATAATTCACACATAACACCACCAAAACAACACGAGGGAAATATGTAACCAAATGAAACATGTCATGGTGCACTAGCCATGGAAAACTGTAGAAACACGGATTTGGCTTAATCGCGATTAGTAGTGCACTAGTCGGTTTAAATTTTAAACTGCATATAATTAATTATAAAAATGCCAAATCTAATAAATATATTTTTAAATGAATAAATCATTTTAATTTACAATTATTTCACAATTATTGGTATATATTTATACCATTTCATGAAAACCCCAATTTCGCAAATCGGGTAGTTTTCGCGAAATATATTATTTTAATATTAAATTCCAAAAATAATATTTTATATTTTCTGAAATGTTACAATCTTCCCCCCTTAAATAAATTCGGTCCCCGAATTTAAATTTAAACCCCCCTAAATACTAAAACATTTCAATAATCAGTTCAAATCACGGGGCTCCGAAATCACGGAAGATACATAAACACCACACCGCATCAAGTGCACATGAAAACGAGTACGAAACTCAAAAATCGAACTGCGTCATGTGTCACGCAATTCATCGGATTTGCAAGTAAATCATTGGAGTTACAAAGGAGACACAGATTTCAAAATTCAACACTAAAATCCAATATACACTAGTCAAATACTATAATATATATATAGCGCGCATCCTTGAAAATCTTCTAAACACTGAATAAAACTCATGCAAAATCTTTTCTGAATCGCCGTGTGATGCGTAACTCACGGCACAAGTGACGGACATTCATTTTTAAGGTAATAAATATATGTTCATATAGGTTTTGCTAAAATATACGTTCCGCCCTTTTTTTTAAAAAATCCCAAAAGGTTTTCTTTTGTAAATGTTTGTGTCGCTAGTGGACACGTAGTAAATACCGAGACTATAGATCCTTTTTGAAAACCTCTTGTTAAACTTTTAATGCATGCAAAGTACTCAGGTACTGTCCTCAGATCAGTCCTGTTCGGCCACTATATAATATAGTGCCCATCATGAAAACAAAGTGCTCAAGAGCAAAATCAGCCCCAAAAAGGCATATCCAAAAATCACGTGCGTCTGGTGTGCACGGAAATCAAATCCAAATACAAGTGCTACGAATGTGCACAAAAGCCAAAACTAAATGCAACGGGGGTGCATGAAAGCATCTGTCCAGTGCAACGGGTGTGCACGACAACAACATCTAGTGCATCTTTAGTGCACGAAAATCTCAATCCAGTGCATCCGATGTGCACAAAATCACATCTCATATCATATGCCCAACATGCGCAAAAATCCAAATCAATTGCATCCGTCATGCACGAATGAAATCGCACTCTAGTGCATCCTATGCGCACAAAATCCAATATCAAGCGCCTAATATGCGCAAATATCCAAACCAAGCGTGTCAGGTCCGTATAAAGCGTCTAGTGCAGTAGTATGCACGAAAACGAACGTCAAGTACAAACGCGCATGAACAAACAAATCCGGTAAAACGAATGCTCGGAGATATAAATCGGGTGCAACCAATGTACGGAGTATAAATCCGGTGCAACCAATGCACGAAATACCCATATGGTGCAACAAATGTACGAAATGCAAATCTAGTGCAACAAATGCACGAAATGAAAATCTAGTGCAACCAGTGCACGAAATACAAATCCGGTGCATCCAGTGCACAAAATAGCAAATCCAGTGTATCAAATACACGAAATAAAAATACAGTGCAAAAAATGCACGGAAATTCATCAATAACTCAAATACGTATAAAAATAACACCGAGTGTACCAAGGTTCATAAAATCAAATACGTGTGCAACTACGTGCACAAAACACGTATCAATGCACTGCAAGCATATGTGAGCTATATCGAGTGCAACAATCAAATCGAGTGCGTACCCCATGCACAAAATCAAATCAATTGTATGAAATCCACAAAATTATGAACATGTGCAGCCAATGCACAAATTCGATATCAAGTGCAATCAATATGCACAAATCATAAACCAACACAGCGGTGTATAAAACATATATCAAGTTCAATAACTGTGCACAAAATGTAAATATACCGTAGGTGGAGCCATGGTGCACGAAAACAATATCATGAAACTCAAATCCAAGCGATATAAGCATGATACTCAGATCACAAACGCAAATCGCAATAAATGACATTGAGGTACACCTCCTACAATATCGAAAAATGTCGGTGCGCCCAAAAATTGGCAGAGCATGAACATCCGCTTGCCTCCTGCTCAAGGTCTGGCGTCCTCTGTCTCTGGGACCTTATTTTCTCTGTGGATTACAAATCTCACAATCAATTGGCTCGTCGGCCCGGTCCGGTGTACTAACGGAAACGATTCCGCTCTGACACTCCTCTGGTCATCTCTCGGCCACTTAGCATGAACACTCATAAAGCAGCACGTCACTGGCGTCGGCCTCCGGCCCTCTGAATTCAAGTGACACAACTGATCCTGGTGCAAATCTTATCGCAGCAGTGTCCCGGAAGGAACCTGCTCAGGGTCTCTTCCGATCTCGCCTATGCCGAACTATACGGAGGCTGATACTCTTACATAATTTTTTCTCGTTTTCTTGACATCTGCATTCTCAGCACAACATTTCCTTGGGAACTGGCCGTATCCTAACGCCTCTGTATACATATTCGATCTCTAATCTCGACGGGGAGTAACAACAGCTCGTCAGCATCTCGCACGAACCTCTGGTTCCACTCGTCTTTATCATCGTCCACTTCAACGTCACGTCAAGCTATCTGCATACTGCAATTCGCCCTCGGCTACAGTTAATCCGGAGTCTCTCGCACGGACTTGAAATTACGAACTCGGTATCTTCATCACTCTGTAGAAGATATCTAGCCGAACACGTCCTCGGGAACTCGTCCCAACCATCGAAGGAATACTCAATACTCGTCCGTTCTCGATCAACTCACAACGCATCTGGGTGAGGTCCTCCTATCCGAAGCTGGTCAACTTTCTGATCTCCTATCACATGATATCCGGACGACGTTAAACTTTTCGATCAATTCATCAAAGTACCATAATTCCCCGAGAGCTCAACACTTGAGCACAGTTTAATAACATCCAGTACATGCCATAATACCTATAGACCAGCCGTAGAAGGGCAGACCCAAGCCTCATTAATGGCACCGCGGAACTGCCTCAAACCCTAAGGTTCAAAAGCGGTTCCATGGGCATTATGTCGAGTTAGGGTTTCATTCTTCTAGAGGGTCCACAGAAGTACTTGCATGTTCCTCCGAATACCTTAAACTTGGAAAAATGGGTTTCTGACATTCGTTCGAACTTTTTAACTTCGCCTAGACAACATGTGAATACCCTTCGTCTCTCAACTCAAGGTAGACTAGCTATCATCTGTCGTAGCTCTGCCTGAAAGCTCCAGCGATCTCAGCTCGTAAAGTATGGAGGCGACATCCTATCAATCTCAGCAACAGCTGGGTCATCTGTCTGCACTGTAGACGACATCACAATCTCTGAGGTATGCAGTACATCAACAGTCCTCTCACAACTGGCAGCTCTAACAATGGCCCAATCATCTGGCGTAAAACCGAACACTCACCTCAAACAAGAGGTCACAACACAAACACTAAATCGATACGTTCCCATATCACCAGAAAACACAATGGTCAGTCCTCGTCCATGACGAGCTCGCCCTGACAGCATCACTAGCAGCGGCTCAATCTGCGCTCAAACCATGGTGACGGGAACCTCAAGTATGTATCGATGAAAACGGATCAAAGGAATGAAAGGAATCTACAGATCCCAAAATGGATACATGATCATACGGAGGAACGGAATCAGTGAGAGTATGATCATAGAGGCGAATAGAATCAAGGATCTCAAATGGATGTATAATCATAGGGAACGAAGAGAATCACAGATCTCAAAATATGTACATCCTAAGGTTTCTTAAGTGGAGTATCGTATCGTAAATATGCCGTGAAATTTACGTACGGTAGGTCACTCTACTCAAGCTACCTACTCCATTAATCAGGATCAGCCTATGAAATGAAAGTTCGGGGTCTAATACCCCTTGTTCAAGTCTAAGTTCCGTAAGGTCAAGCCTAGGTTCCGAATTAAATCACACCCCAGACTCCACATAGTCAAACCTAAACTCAAACCAAGGTTAAACCTAGCGCTCTGATACCAATTTTGTCACAACCCGAAAATTTTAGCTCGTGACCGGCACTTGAATCACGCCACATCTAAAGGCGTAACGTAAATCAAGTAAGCCGAAACCCAGAAATCTAAAACTTTTTAAGAAAATAAGGAGGTGAAGTTTTGAAATAAAGGTATGGTGAAAATCATAAGTTTTCTTAAATACATAAATGATGGAATATGAAAATGCAAGTAAATTTTACTAGTTGAAAACATGTTTCGTCTTTTTAAAAATTTGGGCAGCACCTCCTTTGTATATTTTGATCCAAAACCATAAATACATGAGATAAAATAAAGGCATCCCCAAGCGGGAGCTAGCTCTTCGCCAAACGGCGGATCACAACGACGCAAGACAGAATAAATTTATACGATGCCCAACGGCGAAGATCACCACAAAAGAATAAAGAAAAGCAAGACATTAACCCACCGAGCGAACATATAGCCCATCGCTCAAAGTCCCGCAACTACAATTCTTGCTAAGTCCAACTACATATACAATTACTAGATTCTGATTTGATGGAGTTAACTGATACAACAGGAAATATAAATACAAGAGGGGTATGATCCAACATGTACCGCATACCAAAGCAAAACACCCAAAAGCAGCTGTGTGCCAGCGATGCCGCTACTGATCTATGCGGTCAACCTGCAAGAACTGTGGCACAACGGGGATGAGTTGCTAACTCGTGAGTAGAAAACATCTACAGGTGAAAATCGAATAAAATAATGATTTCCTAGGTCAACTATATCATAAAGGTAATATATGATATTCTAGGGTGACCGTATCTACATATGTGCCAACAATATATTCAATGCCTATATGCATGTGGATATCATCCAACCATATAATCAATGACTGTAAGCATGTGGATCTCATCCACGTGCCAACCAATGACACAACAATATCATGCAAGTAAATATCATAAAAGCATATGCATGTGAATATGAGGATATCAATCAACTTGTGTCCATCAATGACACATCAAAATCATGGAACCTGAGTGTCCAACATCGACACTCGAAACATCATGAAATCCGTGTCCAACATCGACAAGTAAATCCTCATATCTCTCGGGCTCCGTCAGTCCGTATCGTCCCACGGGCTCCGTCTGTCCGGATCGGCCCTCGGGCTCCGGCAGAACGGATCGGCCCATATCCATCTCTCGACTCCGGTCGGTATCCTACGGAAAACCGCCAGGTCCAACCAATCACCGGTAAGTAGTATTTCCTCTTCCAGGCTCATCGTCTATTGCACGACATACCTTTCTTGCCCTGGGGTACCATACCGGGTACACCATGAACCCGTAAACGGATCATCCAACTCCTCGAATCGGGTTTCTAGCACAGTCTCAGAACCGAGAAAACGCATGGTGGATGCAATGAAATATCATATCAAGAGAATCCGGGTTTTGAAAACAATACATACTTTCTTTTGAAATAACCACGGTTCTCAAATCCAGAAATCTCATAAAAACAGCATATCTCAATGCGTATAATCGTAAACCATGATGTATGCGACATATAACAGAATGTATGCATATCCGTATATCATGCAGCATGAAACAGTGTTGTGAACATATCAGTATATCATGAAACATAGCATACAATGGGGCAATTCTACTTTGTATGTGACATAGCAATTATCGATGATGAAAGTGTGTGAGTCGGTAAATCTGTGTAAGTGTAACATACGCATCATCGATAATGGTGTAGGTGTACTAGCACAGATATATGTAATGCAACGAGAATGACATGAACATAGCATAAAGTACATCGTCAGCTAAATACTATAAGGTATACGTATCTAACATGACCGAGTCGGTGAATCTATCAATCGGTACCCAGCCTCAGAACACCACGTACGGTATAATCCATCGTACGACATCCTCGAGTCAAGGGTATGGATCAATCATCATAAAACTCATCACGTACGGTAAATCATCGTACGACGGCATTAAACCATTAGGGATCTTATCAACCTATATGACAGTGAGGGTACGGACCTAACGTCTCGTACGGCATATCACTCATGATTCACAACATTACATATAACTATATACCTATATCCCAGGTCGTATCCATAACAATCTCATATCAGGGGACCGGCAAAGGTATCAATCCTCTCATATCGACTCGCATCCGTATACTGACATATCAATCAATTCATCATATCACCTCGTATATTCTTTTCACCACATTAATATCTCACATCAAGTCATCTTACATATACATTCTATCTTATACATCTAATATCATGCTACTCTAAAACTCAAACTTATTCTAGTGCAACTACATATCTATAAGTCGTGATTCACATTCACTTTTCATATCCTTATAGCTTTCATCTCATACCTCAATACATATATTCAATCATTCATATCATCACTAACTATCTTTTTAGCCATATCCATAGTTTTCTAATCTAGGTTTCTACGACTGTATCCTATAGATCGATTTCTATTTATAACTTGCGGGAGTGCTATACACCATCGACCCGACTTCCCCCGTAGATATAGATCTACTCACCTGCGGATCTTCTTATTCAGCTGTAGTCGATGTACTTCGTCGTCTCGGAATCCACGCGAAGGTACCTACAATAAATACACAATCGCAATCGCTATTAACATCAAGTCCGGAAAACCAATAAGGCACACGGTTCACTCATAGGTTAAAACCTATAGCCTACGCATGCAAAATAATCAAACAACCCTTGTTATTGACGTACAAACGCCCAACAACCAAATACAAATCCAAACATCAAATCCAAACATTCCAAAATACGGAAAACATAACCAAAAACACCCCAATGTGCTCCCAGATTTCACCCTATGCCAAACTAGGGAATTTTGCATATAGGGTTGCTCTAGATATCACATAAGGGACTCACCAACCAAAATTCATCGAATTCCACCAAAATGTGGCCGCAAATTGCGGCCACAATGAATAAATCTGCGGCCGGATTACTGCATTAGAGGCTAGGGTTTTAGGTGGGGATTCTAGGTTGCCTGCTCGTATTACTGTCAAGGGAACTTTATTTTATGGTGTTCTCAGGTAATCCTAGATTCCTATATACTATCAAAATCTGTCACAAATCCGACGTCGGGAAATCCTAAGTTCGTATTTTGGTTTCCAATCTCTGTTCTAGGCCATACAACCCACACTAAGGTCTTGTAAACAACCACTAACATCACAAATCCATACAAACACCCAAACCCTTCCCTTTAAATTTTCCAAACATCACTAATCTTACAAGTTTAACTCTAAACTAAACTAGGATGCTAGGAAACTAAAACTAAACTAAATAAAAGGAATTATACCTCATTTGGGCAACTCAAGAAAAACCCTAGCTTCCCAAAGTTTCCAAAATCCAAACTTGCAAGGTCCAATGTATTGAGGATGAGGTGGGGGTCATTTTTAATGAAGAGGGTATAGGGTTTTGATGAAGTATTGGAGATGATATGTGGGGGTGAAGGTGGAGGGAAAATGAGTTGGAGAAGATGAAGAAACAATGAATGAAATGAATGAATGGCAGCCCCCATCTCTCTCCTACCCTCACTCTCTCTTATTCTCACCCTCTTTCTCTCTCATGGCATGCTTAACCCCTCATCATTGTGTCCCCTCTCTCTCTTCAATAATTCATTTCTTTCTCAAAAGAAAAAATAATTCACATAACACCACCAAAACAACACAAGTGAAACATGTAACCAAATGAAACATGTCATGGTGTACTAGCCATGGAAAACTGTAGAAATACGGATTTGGTTTAATCGCGATTAGTAGTGCACTAGTCGGTTTAAATTTTAAACTGCATATAATTAATTATAAAAATGCCAAATCCAATAAATATATTTTTAAATGAATAAATCATTTTAATTTGCAATTATTTCACAATTATTGGTATATATTTATACCATTTTACGAAAACCCCAATTTCGCAAATCAGGTAGTTTTCGCGAAATATATTATTTTAATATAAAATTCCAAAAATAATATTTTATATTTTCTAAAATGTTACACGAAAGGTAGGGAATGAAGAAAACCATTAGCCTAAGTAGGGTGTACAGAAGGTAATAAGTAAAGACAAATAAAGGGATTAGAAAGAGGGCAAAGTAAAATGCGACTGCTATCATTCACGACCAAACCGTGTATATCATCGCCACTCCTACTTCACCTTTGCATTTCTCCGGTTCAGGAGAAATTGAATAGGATTATTCAGGTTGTCTTTTATCTTTACTTTCTCTCAGGTTGCGAGTACTCCTAGGATTAGGAGGGTACACCTATTACGCTTATTAGATAGTCTTCTTCCAAACCATAGGCTGCTGCCGAACGGTAGGGAAGGAAGAAAATCAATTAGCCTAAGTGTGGTGTACAGAAGGTAATGAGTAAAAATAGATAAAGGGATTTGGAGAGATAACAAAGAAATATACGGTTACAGTCATGAATCTGGATAATGGAAGAGGCATTACTAGGAATACCCGGATACCCCTTCGAAACATTTTCATGTTTCAGTTTCACTGTGCATTGTTAATTAAAAACTGATTTCCCAATTTGACCCTTACTCCAGGGTATGTATTTACCAGGTCTGATTCTCACATCTGTATGGTTTTACAGATGATGAGTGGGAGTAAGTTATTAGGAATTAGGTTATTATATCTTCATTATATCGAAATTCGTTGTAATTGGTGATATTTGACGAAATCCTATAGGGTTTTGCCTGACGGTAAATATTTGGTTTTGAATATCCGCTGTTATGCATAAATTTCAAACTGACATATCTGTATATTTATTTTATAAAGTGAGAAATAACTTTTTGAAATTATGTCCATGACATTTACCTATATCAGTTGATGATTGGGTAAGGAGCATTAAACAGCGGTATAATTCTTCTTAACCATAGTACAGTTTTTAACCTACGACGCACAGGGTATGAGTTATTAAACTCAGGGGACTTATACAAAGTATTGCATGTTGTCCACTGTCCATTAGGACAGAGGGGTTGGTACTCATACTATATTCTGTTTACTTGTAACTTCTCTAGTTTTAGACAAGTGTTTCGTAGAAATACAAGGTCTAAGTTTTGAGAAATTATAGGTACAAGATTAAAGTAGAGAACCAGGTGTTGAAAGTATCTGGATTCTTCAAGGTGATCGAAGATGTAGATACTTTTGTTTGGTATTAAGTTGATAGTAATGTTTTTGAGAAACTTGTTTCTCTTTCAGGTTACTCATATCTGGATGCACTCCTAAGCTGAGTAATGCTGATCGGCCTCTCTCCATTTAGTTGACATGCACTGGAGACAACCGCATGATTTGAATCTGGTTCCAATTAAATTAGTGCCTCTATTTTATATTGTATATAGAATGGTTCATATCTTAGCGATGTTAAGGTATATAGAGTTGTCCGGCTTATGCTTAAAACCAGACTCTGGATAACTCAAGGCACGTTTCTATAATGGCAGTTTGTGGGTTATCCCAGGCTATGACGAGGGGTAACTTTCTACCATCTGGAAGATCAATAGTGATGTTGTTCTTGACTCGCCAGAGTTTTAGTAAAATGGACTTTTTTCAGAAAACAGTAGTGGGAGTATGGTAGAACTGGAAGTGATTCCAGAACCACAGACGATTACTGAAAATTTAATAAGAACCTAAAGATTCAATCGGGTTTGACATTCCATTAGCCACTCTGCAGATATGGTGGGTAACCTCATGCGCGCGAGAGATACTTCGGTATCCTCAAAGACCATGACTGGGAGGTTCTTGGTTACCCAGACTTGCCATTACTGCTGTTCTAGACTATGAGACCCGGCAGGAGGATGGGTATAGCGTCGTTCTAAGCTAGTATTAGAAGTGCACGTGTATATGACTCTGCCAGAGGGTTGTTGTAGTCAGTGGGAGCAGCGAAAGCATAGTGGACAAGTAGCTTGTATCTATTTATAGACTAAAGCGGATATAGCAGAGATAGATCATCTATTTTTTATGTGACAGTCATAGGTTTACTTCATCAGAATAGGAAATGGATCTGTTAAGAAGGTAGTAAGGTATGATGTCCTGGTATTTGGATGACATACACTTATAGGAAGTGAAAATCCTTTACTACGATCGGTTATACTGTGGTTGTCACACAATGGTTTCTCTACATAGGATTTGGATATTATATCTGGCATTCTGGTTACTAGATCTATGGTTTTAGATCTAGATTTGGGTAGTTTCCCAATCTGGGTACTTAGACAGTATTCTAAAGGTGTTTTAGAATAGTCGACTCCTGGCATGGTGGTGTGCCTGCAGGTGATGGAGTCACCCTCTCTAAAGGTGTCTTACAGACTAAAGGGGAGAGGGATGTGCATGATTGGCATATCACTTGCTTAGGCAATTGAGTCAATCATGAGATGTCAAGTACCACACCAGATATTGTTTTTGCACTAGATGAAATAAGTTAATATATTACCTGGAGAAACGTTCGGAAGCAACTTATGAACATAAGTGGCTGTTCTAGGGATTTGATAACGACAGCCTCCTTCGGGAGACGGTTATCATTCCAGGCTTCCAAGGTGACCTGGATGACAGAGTGTGTCAGAGTTATAGTTTTCCTTCTTGACTAGGGGCAGTTGTTTGGACAGGTGGTCCAAGCGGATACCGAGGGAGGCATGGAGCAGGATACTGATTAAATTCAGTTGACGATACAGTCTAAGAAGTTTACGGGATTTGGAGTTCATTTGTGAATTGGGTCCCATCAGATATCCAGACATATTCTAAGACAGGTATTGCTCATTTCGGGAGATGGGTTTCTCCGTGAACTTGAGATAAAGAGAGACATAGAAAGAAACATTAGAGCGGATCCACTCACTGAGGCTATTTCTCAAAGGAAATAGTTTTACAAACGAGCTTTGTGAAACTGATTAGTAGAGGAGTTGGGTGTTCGGTATCACACGGCACATGGGAGATTGTTGGCTATAGTGCCCTCAAGTCAATTATTGGATCACAGGCACGTGATTGCAATGATTGAGGGATGACCTATATCGGTAGAAGAGTCTTACTCGAGATGATAGTATGCTATCTGGTTTGTCTTTATCATCGTGTACATACTTCAGGTGACACTACAGTTCACTATTACATATTGATAGAGCCCATAGGATTCTTGCTTGACTACCAGCAGTATGATGACGATCATATACGTGAGAGTTGGGTAATCTATAAGCACATACTTAAAATGTCCCTAGTCGTGGGAGTTTCGAGACTGGGCATCGATACTCCATGAGCAGACTAGTGTATACGGATCGAGATCCTGACGAGGGGCGATGGCCAGTCTCACAAGACATTGGTGTCAGTTGGTTCACCTAACATAGTATACAGGTGCTCATTAGGTTATGAGTACACCGGACGGACTCGCCGAGAACATGCTAGTTGGTATTATACCTATTGTTAGATAGCAGTTCCCAGGTAACATGTGTGCAGGTTAGTCTATCGACCTGAGATCGTCATTTGTCTCGTGTGAGGTCCTACTGTGCTTTGATTATTACCCTACCACGGCTCAGAGGAGTCGTGCAAACAGGTTTTAGTTGGGTACAGTCCCAAGCCACATGGAGGCAGTGAGAGGATCGTCACGGGATTCGTCTCTCCCGGTATTGGGGGTTGAGGCCGCGGAGTGCACGGATGGCCATCAACAGAAATCATCGGCCGGGGTAGACGAGAATTACCGATCTAGGATTGATAGTTTCTCAGTTGGTGATAGGTTTCATGCTGACACTAAATGTCGCATTATTAGGGGTCTGTCTTTATCCACCCCCCTAGGCTCGACATGCGATACTCATAGACGAATGGACTGGACTGTATGGATATTGTCACTGTCAGGCTTAGTAGGGTTTTAGGATGAGTTCGCTCGTCGTCCTACCTTTCGCTCAATACCTGGGCAGCCGTTATGTACAGCTAGTGCCACTTACATGCTTATGGTTAAACCCACTGCCAGCGTATTGACGAGTCTTTAGAGTCCCAAACAGAGGGTTTCCCTGGTTCGGGCGAAACATTGTAGAGGCCGTATGGTTTTATGGCAGGGTTCGATCGTATACGTGCACTTATGCACGGATCATGATCGGACGGATCATACTAGTGGGCTTTGGTATAAACCGGATCCTAGTATTAGATTGTTTAATTATTTTTGTCTCGTTTTATTCGTATTCAGTCGGAGTACGGATGCAGGTATGTATATATAGATGAGGGGTATTCTTGTAATTCTATACAAGTTTATTTTAAAGTTGCCATTTCCTTTTCTTTCTTTAAACATTTGGATTAATGTTTATTTTGGAAAATGTGAGTGAAAGTTTTGTCCAAGTGCATTAATTTGTAGCATGGTGAGATATGGTGTGCAGGGAGTGGCTATTCTTTTGTATAGTGTGCAGGGAGTGGCTATTAATTTTGGAGTGGGGTGTAAGAAATTAAGGGGCTGTTGTTGTTTTTGTTGAAGCAAAAATTGTGGATTTTTTCTTAGGGTGCTGGAAATTTCGTGGGTAATTTCTTTTGGGTGCTGAAAATTTCTTTTGTTGCCCTTTAAAAACAACACAGCCACTTCATTTCCAGTAAGAAACTTCTTTCTTTTTTTTCTAGACTTAGCCAAAATTCATGTGCTCACATTTTTCCCTCACTTGGCAACTTCTTTACCTCCACCCATTCTATCTCATGAGTTGAGAATTCATGGATGTCTTGAGACAAAATGATCACACACTCCCTCTACTTCATCTTGAGCACCTAAGTTAGCAAACTAGTTGTTCGAGTTGCTTCGGTTTGAAACAGGAGCCCGTATTAAGAATCCTCAACGTGGATCGTCTTCGATGAGGGAGACCGGAGAGAGAATTAGTTCGGGGCAGCCGCGAGGAGCTTAGAAAGAGGTTGAAGACCGAAAGACACAGATCGATCGGTATAATCTCTTACACTCCTTTTACAGTTTTCTAGTATAGGGTAAATGGCACAATCCGGGAATCGGGTTGCGTTAGCGCCAAGTTTCAAAAGTTTTTGTTCCGCATTTGGCCACGGATTGATGACCGGGCGCTGCCGTAACCCAACACAACTATCCTACTTTTTCTCAGTCTCTGCAATAAGTTACAGATGTGAGATCCTGATCCGATATCTAATCCCCAAGAGGTAGAACTGACCGAAAAATAGTTCTAAATAACAAGAACACCTGAAGGAGACGCAATAGTATGCTTCTTCCTTGGGGTCATCAAGGAATTCATGCAATCCTCTTTCCTCTGCTTATACTCATGACTGTTGTCATAAGTTAGAGCCGAACCGACGTTCCCCAGCCCCGAAAAAGAATTCGGATCGGTCAAGTGACACATTTTATTATCTTGATTAGAGCGTGAAATGGTTGCTACCTGAAGAGAGAGAAAAGAAACATTCAGCGTGCGCTGTTGCAAGATTAGATTGGTTATTAGTTTATCTAATCAGGATGGCACCCACTGTTTCCTTGAATTCTTCTTCAAACCTTAAAAGAAGAACTAGTTAGGATTAATCGCACGTCACAATACTTGCTTAACCTTTCGGCCAGGCTAGTGTCGGTACTTCGAGGGAGGTTTTCCAATGCTTTCGTGAAGTTCCTTAATTACATAACCTCTTTCCCCTGGAGGCGTAGCCCCGCTAACACCGTTCTAGACACTTACTTAGTTTATAGCATTGATTGTTAAGTGAAAAAATCTTCCAAGAGTAATCCTACTCATCAGTAGGATCGGGATCCAACTATCATTGTGTGATCAAGTAGATGGAAGCCACTCTAGTCACCACACTCCAGAAGGTATGCAATACTAGCAAGTTTCCTGTATATTTGAAACTCCCGATGTGGTTTTTGCCCCCAAGCGTCTAATGACCTTGACAGAGGTCAACATGTCATAAGTCGCAAGTCAAGTTCAACCCGTCATTTTCCTCGATTAATTTAGACCCACCCGCACAAGCCCTTGACAAAAGTCAACATGACCATGCGACTGTCCTAAATAATCGCATATCTATGCAACAAATAAGCATTACATAACTACCATTCACTATGCCTTGACAGAGGTCAACATACACAGCATGAATACTAAGTAATACTTGTAAGAAATGACGGAGGGCTATGCATGGGTTTTTGGCGAAAAACCTTTTAACGTAATGAACTTGATATGGTTGAAGGAACTGGGTAGTTTTGAAAAGGAGTGGTTTAGGCTCTGCTTTTTAAAACTTATGGTTTTGAAGAAAACCGAGTAATCTATAGCATAAACTTTTGCTCAAAAGGTCACTCCCCGCGAAGGGATCTAGGCTCTTGCCTCGTAGAATGAGGTGCTGGATGTTCATGACCGAACACCACTATGCAAAGCGAAAGAGTATAACTATAGTTTTTTGAAATTTGTTCCAACAACATCTTTTTAGGTTTCTTTTCTTGCATTAATCAAAATTAATGCGAGCCTATCAATTAATTCCTATCACACCAGAAAAGAACGAAAATAAAATGTACGTATATGCCATCTGCATTCGCCACGGGGACCCGTCATGCATCGTTAGGTTACTTAACTAACGGCAGAGCGGGGGTTGGACTAGCGTGGGTGCAAAACATATACAATATCTACTAGTATATATATAACATTCATCCCAGGCACGATATAATCAACATCACAGATCAACAACAAAGCAACATAGAATGGTGGATAATCTTGGAGCCTCGGGTTTCACTTGAGCCGCAAATAAAAACCCGACGTTTCCTGTTGTGTGGATAGCCTGTGCAATGAAAACCTGGACCCCTACGAGCGCAGCAAGTTACTTGCCAATTCCAGAAGTGAGGCAACCCTAATCAACAAAGTAAATGTTAGTGATATGTATGCCCTAGAGACCATTACTGTACATACGATGTATATTGTAGTGGATGCTTGGACATATATAGTGAGGACTTTCTTGCTCGACATGATAGTATGCTATCTAGTTGCACTTTATCTTAACATGTACTCTGATTGTCTCTATGTTACATGTTGATAAAGCCCTTAGGATGGGTACTTGACTACCAGGACTATGATGCAGATCATACTAGTGGGGACAGAGTAGTCGCTAAGTACATCCTTCAAATGTTCCTAGTCGTAGGTGTATCGAGACAGGGCATCGATATACCAGAGTAGACTAGCGTATAGCTTCTCGACCCATGTAGATGGACGATGGATGATCCCATATCCATTGGTGTTTGACATCAAAGATAGTATACGGGTGCTCAGTGTAGACTGGGTACACTGAACGGACTCGCCGAGAACTCCCAGATAGTATTATACCTCACGTCAGATGGCAGTTCTCTGGTGACACTGGTACATGTTAGTCTGTAGACCCGGGATCGTCATAGAGTCTTGTGTGATTCCCACTGTGCTTTGATTTCCACCTTACCACGTTCAAGTGAACGTGCAAAACGGAGGCTTTTGGGTACAGTCCCGAATCACATGGAGGAAATGAGCGATAGGAGGGGTTTCATCTCTCCCGGTATTGGGAGTTGATGTTGCGCTGTGTTCGATTAGCTATAACTGGAAATCTCTGGCCAGGGTTGCTGAGATTTACTGGTAAGTGTTATCAGTAGTTTCTCGAACTGTTATGGACCTCATATCGACACGACTTATCGGTTTCTGGCATCTGACGTTTACCACCCCTAGACAAGTTATGCGACATATCAGACGAAGCGACCGGACTGTACGGGAGTGTTACTGGTTCGATTCACAGGAGAATGTACAGGCTTGCTTGTTGATCTTCTGATCGCTCAATACCTGGGTGGCTGTTACGTTTAGCTGACCGCTTGCAGCTTGTGGGTGTTTGATACGATCATCACCTACTGTCGGCGTATTGACGATTCTTTAGAGTCCTACACAGAAGTTTCCTGGCTCAGGCAAAATGGAGTAGGAGCACATATGAGATATGTGCAGGACCGAGAATAATACGATATGAGATACCGTATTCTATTCTCGCGATATGTGATATCGGCCGGGTATATGTGATATAGCCGGGTCATCGGATTAAGTGTTGATTCGATGAATGGTTACCTGTTATATTAGTCGGTTATATGTAATATAGCTAGATTATCGGATCAAGTGTTGATTTGATAATCTAATGTATAATTATATATGAGATATATTATGTTACATTAACTAATATAAGCTCGTTTTATTGATTCTTTTTCTCACCGGATAATACATTGATATATATGCGATATATATTAATTGTATTATTTTCTTTTGTTACATTATATATTATATATGTGATATATAATATTGTAACATGTTAAGGTTACAAATGCAACATGGTTGTTGAGTTTAAACCAAGTTAGGGTTTGGATTTGGGTTAGCTTTTGGATGAGCTTTTATGAAGCTTCATGAAGATTTGACTTTAGTCTTCATCCTTTGATATTTTGTGAAGATATTTGTTAACCCAACCCAAACACTTAACCTATGGTTTATTCTCTACAAGGGTTAAACCTTTCATTATTAACCCATAGTTGCAATTGTAACCACAACAATAATTCATTATTCATCACAAAAGGATTTCTTCTTCTTGTTGTTGTTGAAAGCTTTCTAGCTTTTGGATTTGTGATGATATTTTGTGAGAAATTGAAAACAAAAGAAAGAAAAATTCCTACTTCATCATCCTCATCTATTCTAGCCACTTAGATTAGGGTGTTTGCTTTACTAATACTTTATTAGTGAAGCAAGAGCTTGGGTTAGTGTTTCTTCAAGGTAGATCATCTTAGTTCTTGAAGATTGGAAGCAAGGTTGCATCTTTCTCTTCATGGAGCATCTCTAGAGTCCAGGTACTTGATGATTGCAGCGAAGGGACCTCAACTCGAAGCTTATGAAGCGAAGGAACGGACTACAAAGGTTGTAATCCCTAACTCTTACATGTTAAAGTGTTAACATGCTAGTTTTGTTTGATTCTTTAGTTAAAGTTCCTAGGTTTTGGGTTATCTTCAATGGCAAAATTTTAACTTGGCATGGATGATGCCTCCCGAAAACTTACTGCCGTTGTAGGTAACCCAACAGTGGTATCAGAGCCTAGCCAGTGAATTAGATGGATAAGTGTAGGATTACAAAACCGAAACACCCGACGCAAAACCCTAGTTTCTGTTGAATTATTTCTGGAGTCAAAATTTTTTTCAAACAGTTGCAGAATGTTGTATGTGATGCAATATGAATATAGCACAAAACCCACCCCCCTGCTCGGATCTGAGCCGGCGACCAAGGCCAAAATTCCGGCGACCTCGGTTTTTTCCAAGGAGTTAGGGTTTGGGTTTTGTGGTGTGCTCCAGGTTCTGGGGTTTGGTACTTGTGGTATTGTTTATTTTTGCTAAAATTACATGTGATGTTAATTTACTGCATTATAAATTCGGAGTGTTTTGTATTCGCAATTCTAGCTTGGTTTGTGTTTGTTTAGACAGTGTTAAAAAGTTCGAACCGATATCAATAACTCACTTTTTCCCCTGTCGGAAAATTTCCAAGTGTTGGATTTTTCCTTAGTTAAAGAACATTCAAATATCGTGCAAGTAACGCGGTGGACCCTCTAGAAGAACGAAATCTTAACTTGATTATGTGACCGTCAGAACCGCCTCTAAACCCTAGGGTTTGTGGCAGTTCGGCGTTGCCACATGTGAGGCGTTGGTTTGACCCTTCTACAACTGGTCCATTGGTACTGTGGCATGTGATGGTTGCTTTTAAACTAAGTTCAAGTGTTGAGCAAAAAGGGAAATTTTGGGTGTTTATTGATTCGATCGGAATGTTTAACGTCATCTAACTTTTTCTGTAATGTGATACAATATTTGGAATCCACATGTAGTTATGAGATAACTAATTTGAATGTTATAAATCTAGCACTTTAGTCTCAGTTGATCGGTTGCCACGGGATTTTGATGTGATCAAAAGTCCGTTGCAATCACGTAGCATACGCGGATACTCGTCGGGTAAACTTAATAGATAGCTACACCCCATAGCCCCGACCAAGTGACTGCAGGAGAACCCCATCGCCAAAAGCATCCGTTCGGGTGCTCGCGACAGCGGTGTTCCGCCTTAGTGCACTTCGTCAACGGCATCGGGGGTGTGGCCGTCTACTAAAGTTTTCGAAGAGCGTTCGATCAGGATGTCGGGAATCTTGTTGAATTGCCCGATTTGATATTGAAAAGTGTTTTCAAGATCGAGACTAAAATGCGGGGTTTATAATTGTTAGGCATGCGATGTCTAAGGAATTCATTTGGTTAGGCATGTGATGTCTAAGGAGGTTGCGGATTCCAACTGTTGTAGTTTTACACTTTCTTTTCTGCGACCGTAAGTGTAATATGTGGTGTATCGCCGGTTTCGTTGCTATACATCAACGACAATTGGGATACGCATATTTACTTACGTTGATGACATATGATGTTATGTGTTGCTGTGATATGTTATATTGGATCGTCGTGTTTTAAATAGACGGTGGTTTTATGTGAGATGAGAGTTTTTCATTTTCATTCATATAAAATTCATTGTATGTAATATTCTTTTATTGGGGCACTTCCGGGTTGAGGATGATGTCATCATTGTATATTATTTACTTTTCCGCATTAGGATAGACCCAAGGCGGGGAGCACAAGTAACTGGGTTCTAGGGTCCAGTGGGAGACCATCTCGAGGAGTCGAGACCGGGTCTCCTAACTCTAGAATTGGTAGGGTTTCTTGCCGCTCTCGTAGGGGTATAGGGGTGTGGGATTGGCTATTCATCATGACCGTGGAATCCGTGTTTTATACAGGCTCGCAGTAAAACACGGACATCCTAGTATATCCAATATTTCATATGTTTCTTCTGCTGCGATATCTGTGATGTGATCATTTGATATGTTGAGATAAATACTGTGATATAGTATATGTGATATATTATATAGACGTTGCTTATGTTTTACACCCGCGCTAGCACTGCCCCGCTCTGCCGTTAATTACCTAACCTATCGGTACACGAAGGGACATCGAGGCGAATGCGGATGGCATAAGCGTGCGTTGTATTTATCTGTGATGTTTAGGTAAACTTAGATGATGGGACTTCATTAATGAGATTAATGAAATAAAAGAAACCTAAAGATGTTGTGGAATTGAATTTTCAAAAACAGGTAGCTCTCGTTCTTGCATTGCAAAGCGGTGTTCCTTGTAGAACATCCAACACCTTATTCGATAAGGAAAGAGCCGAGATCCCTTCACCGGGAGTGATCTCTTTAGCAATAACTGGCAGATGCTACAACCTTCGGTTTGTCTTTTGATTGCTTTTATAGTTTTTTGCTTTGCATAGTGGTATTTGTGAAATATCCAGCACCTCATTCGATGAGGAAAGAACCGAGATCCCGTCACCGGGAGTGACCTCTTTAGCGAAACTAGTAAAAGCCTAAAAAACACTCCATTTTAAATCATTTGATTCTATAACGATATCAAGTTCATTACGCAAAGGGTTTTCTTAAAAACTTGTCGTAGCCCTCCGTCATTTCAGATAAGTACTTCATAGTATTCGTGCTGCGTTTGTTGGCTTTCATCAAGGCATAGTGTGCGGTAGCTATTGTTAGTGTTTATGCCCTAGAAGGCCATTACTGTATCATACTAGCTTGTATATTACTTAATGGAAGCTTGGGATATTCACATGTATATAACAGTCTTGCTAAACATGGTAGTATGCTACTTGGTTTTTCTATCTTAATATGTTAGTGTACGTATTGATAGAGCTCTTAGGATCTTGCTTGTCTACCAGCGTTGTGATGGCAGTCACACTAGTGGGGGCTGGGTAGTCTACAAGCACATCCTTATTCAGGTCCCTGGTCGTTGGATTATCGAGACAGAGCATCGATACTCCGGAGTAGACTGGTGTGTACGCTTCTCATCCCAGTTGGGGAGATGGTCTGTCCCACAGCCGTCAGTACGTCGTACTGGAGATAGTATACAGGTGCTCGTTAGGTTACGGGTACACCGGACAGGACTCACGGGGAACTGTTGGTTGGTTTGATACCAGTCGTCAGTGAGCAGTTCCCAGGTGACATGAGTACAGCGTAGTCCGCAGACTTGACACTGCTACTTCGCCTCGAGTGTGTCCCACTGTTCTTTGATTGCTACCCTACCACGGCTCAAAGGAGTCGTGCAAACAGGTAGCAGTTGGGTGCAGTCCCGAGCACTTGGAGGCAGTGGCGGTTAGACAGGATTCGTCTCTCCCGGTATTGGGAGTAGATATCGTGCTGTGTCAGAGAGCCATTACGCAAAGTCCCTGGCCAGGGCAAGCGAGATTTGCTGGTAGGTTCCAGTAGTTTCTCAGGGTGTAATGGGCTTCACTCCGACACGACTTATACCGCTATTAGGGGACTGACGCTTGCCGCCCCCCTAGGCCCGATATGCGATAGTCTTGGACGAACGGACCGGACTGTATGGAGATTGTCACATCAGACTCAGTAGGAGTTCGGATGGGTTTTCTCATCGGCCTTCTTATCGACAACTACCTGGGGACCGTTACGTACAGCTAGTGCCGCTTGCGGTCTGTGGTTAAACCCACTGCCAGCGTAGTAGTCGAGTCTCTAGAGTCCCACACAGAGAGTTTCCTACTTCAGGCGAAACGATATAGAGGTTGCATGGTTTTGCGACAAAGGGTTCGGACGCATACGTGCGTTTACGCGCGTATGACTTTCGGACAGTTTTTACCAGTCGGCTTTGGTTTAAGCCGGTTACTGGTATCCGGTTATTGGATTTTTTCAGTCTAAAGTTTTTCCGTATTTTTACGGATCGGAGGGCGTTCTCGTAATTGTTCGAGAAGCTTCTAGAAGATGGTGACTAAGGAGGGTTATGTGTCATATTCATTAAATGAGGTTGTGAGTCATGGTGGTGATTCATTCATTTCATTAATGCACATTTATTGCTTAATGACTCATGCTAATGAATCACCACTAGATATTTTATGAAGCATGATTTATCATCACTCTTTATTCTTTTCTCATTATTAGAAAATGCTTCATAATATATTATGATAGACTCTCTCTCATATCATTATCATATCTCACATTCTCTCTCCTCAAGCTCTCATCTTCAAACCCTAATCCTTACACCTCATGAGTTGAGATCAAAGGATTAGTTAGACTAAACAATCCATAACCATCACTCTATATCATCCTTTCATCTTTGATTAGCAATCAAAGTTGATTAGTTACCTCAAGTTAGAGGTTTAGCTTGGAGTTTTGCTCTCGGGTGGATCGTCTACTACCTAGAGAAGGCCGAGGAGAACAAGAAGATCGTAAAGACGAAGGACTAGTATCGATAGGTATAATCCCTTAACACTATAGTTTAGTATAGCTATGTGTTCGGTTATTAGTTGTTTAGCTTCGATTTAAGCGGTTAGTCGATGTTCGTTCTTTAAACTTGATCGTTTTTGAAAATTCTGCCTCCCCACAAGTACTGGGGTGTACTACATCGACTTACAGCTATTTATGCTTATCTGTATAAGCATCTAATGCGATTGAGTTAGGGTAGTCGTGCGACTTTGTTGGATTTCGTCAAGGGCCGTGCGGGTGGGTTTAATTCAATCGGGAAATGACGGGTTGAACTTGACTAGTAGCCTATGGTTTGTTGGCTTTCGTCAAGGTTATAGAATGCTAGGGGTAAAATATTATCGGGAATTTCAAGTGTTGAAATTTGCAATGAGATTGCATACCTCCTATGAGATAGTTGGATCCCGATACCCACTGAGAGTAAGAGTTACTCCTGGGAGAGTTTTACACTTTACAAATAGCCGATCAAGTAGGTGTCTAGAAAGGTGTCAACGGGGTTACGCCCCTGGGAAAACGAGATTTATTTTAATTAGGTCCATGCGAAAGCACGGGGAACCTCCCTCAAAGTACCGATACTGGCCTGGCTGAAAGATTGGCGAAATTGTAGGGTGTAATTAATCCCGGCTAGTCTTTCCTTTTAGGGTTTGAAAGAAGATTTGACTAAAGCAGTGGAAGCCATCCTGATTAGATATATTAATAACAAATCTAATCTTGCAAGAGCATACGCTGAATGTTTTCTTCTCTCGCTCTCCAGGTAGCGACCATGTCACACCTTAATCAATATAATAATACGAATGTATTGACCGAACCCGCTTGTTATACTGCGCTAGGGAACGTTGGTCCCGCTCTAACTTATAAATGATATAAGACAGAGCAGGAAATAGGGGATTACCAGAATTATCGTGCCGCCCAAACGAAAAAAGTGCATGATGACGCATCTTCTTCGGGTGTGTTCATTACAGAGAACTATTTCTCAGTATCCTTTACGTCCTAGGTATGAGTTACCGGATCAGGATCCCGTATATGTAATCTGTTACATGGGTCTATTTACTGGTAAAGAAGGATATAATTTTGTATTGTTGGATAATGTTTGAACATTTTCCTATATCAAGAGTTGATCGGTTCAGGCACATTATCTAAAAGCATAGACGTTCTAAATCAAACCACAGTTCTTAACGTATAGAACACAAGAGGAAGAGTTCAGAAATGAACAAATCCTTCTTAAGGTATTGTAGACTAGGTCATATCAATGCGACCTGACTAGCCGAAGTTACATAAAAATGCATATTTAAATCAGTTTGGATTTACATCTTGTGAAACTTGCCAGTCATGTCTCAAAGATAAACATGACCATAGCTCCGTTTATTGGAAACAGAGAAAGAGTTAGTGAACTCTTGGGATTGATACATGATGATGTATGTAAGGTCCCCTGTCTACACATGCCAGGACCGGTTCTTTGTACTTCATTACATTCAATGATTATCTCTCAAGATTTGTACATATGTTCCTGTTGAAACACAAGTCTGAACCTTTTGAGAAATTCAATGAATATAAGTTAGAAGTAGAGAACCAAAACAGGTATAAGTATTATGTCCTATGATGAGATTAGGGAGGAGAATACTTGAGCACGGAATTCCTGGACTATTCTAGAGGAGAATGAGATTCTCTCTCAGCATTACTCCTCCGTATACCCCACAGTACGTTGGTATATCAGGGCGGAGTAATCGCACCCTATGTGATAAGGTGTGCTCTATGATGAGTACTACTGAGTTGCCTATTTTCTAATGGGGGTTGTGCACTTGAGAAGCTGCATATCTATTGAATAGGGTTCCAACCAAATCAGGTGCCTACCACTCCATATGTGATATGGAATGCGAAGAGCCCATCTCTTAAAGAAGTTAAGATTTGGAGTTGTCCGGCCTATGTCTAAAAGCAAAATCCGGACAAGCTCGAGGCAAGGTCAGTTCTGTGGAAGTTTATAGGATATCCCAAGCATTCACAAGGGAATATCTTCTACCAAACCGAGGAACAAAAGGTGTTTTATTTCTCGGCATGCCACCTTTTTGAGAAAAAGGGAATTTCTTGTGAAGGAATTAGTGGTCATGAGGTAGAATTGGAAGGAGTTCCATCTATACAAACTGCAGCTGATGATTTGGTAGAACCGGAGGATTCAATAGTTTCCAACGAACCTTAGCCTCTCCGCCGATCTGGTAGGGTTCCTCATCCACCTGGGAGATACTTCGGTTTCTCTGCGACAGTGGGAGCTAGAATTGCATCATGAGATGATGACCCAACTAGTTTCGAGCAGGCCATCAAGAGTGGGGACTCTGTGAGAATGGCTGGATGCTAAGCGATCTGAGATGGAATCCATATACACCAACAAAGTATGGACTTTGGTTGCTTTATCTGAAGTGTTAAATCCCTATCAGGAGCAGGTATATCTTGAGAAGATTACTAGGTGTACATGGAAAAGTTGAGACTTTCAAAGCTATCTTAAATCCATCCAGATCCTACTTGCCACTGCTACATACAATGAATACGATATCTGGCGGTTGGGTGTCATGACTGCTTTTCTAAATAGTGATTTAGAAGAGAGTGTCTATAAGTACACAGCCAGAGGGCTTCATAGGCAGTGGGAGCAGCGGAAACGTGTGCAAGTTGTTTTATGGGATAAATCAGGCATCGCGGAGTTGGAACGTCTGTTTTGATGTGGTAGTCAAAGAGTTTAACTTCATCAAAACGGTATATGAACCTAGTATATACAAAAAGGTAGTAGGGAGTATGGTGCTGATCCTTGTATAGTACGTGGATGACATACTCTTGATAGGAAAGAAGTTTCCAATGCTATGCTCGGTCAATCTCCTCTTATCACAAGGATTCTCCATATAGGATCAATGGGATACCTCCTAAATCCTAGGTTTTGGATCTATGAGATAGATCTAATAGGATGTCAGGATTCTCACTAGGTGTAGTGAGATGGTATCAATCGATCCTGGGGAGAATCACTGGAAAGGTTCCAGGATGGTAAGGTCGACTGAATGTCAGTCACAGGCATTGTCTTTACCCTCAGTGAAGGGACGGTATGTTGGAAGAGTTCCAAGTTAGATACCGTGGCAAACTAGACGATTAAAGGCCAGATACATCGTTACTAAGGATGCTACCAAAGAGGCAGTCTGGATATATATAAGTTCATGAGATGAACTTCGTTCCTACTATTGTGTGACAATGAAGATGTGGCTTATGCCTAGGAACCCCCGTCCCATCAGAGATCCAGACATAATCTTAGGCAGTATCACCTGATTATGGAGATGGTTGATCTACAGGGAGATCGAGGATAAGAGAGTAGATACAGAGGACAACAGCACGGATCCACTCATAAAGGCCTATTTCCCAGTAGAGACTATTATGGGATGGTTGAGTATGAGATACTTCAACCACGGCTGATTGTAGGGTATGAGATACCACAACAGATGGCCCTAGTGCAAGTGCGAGATTGTTAGTGATATGTATGCCCTGGAGGCCATTACTGTACATACGATGTATATTGTAGTGGATATTTGGACATATATAGTTAGGACTTTCTTGCTCGACATGATAGTATGCTATCTGGTTGCACTTTATCTTAACATGTACTCTTATTGTCTCTATGTTACATGTTGATAAAGCCCTTAGGATGAGTACTTGACTACCAGGACTATGATGCAGATCATACTAGTGGGGACAGAGTAGTCGCTAAGTACATCCTTCAAATGTTCCTAGTCGTAGGTGTATCGAGACAGGGCATCGATATACCAGAGTAGACTAGCGTATAGCTTCTCGACCCATGTAGATGGGCGATGGATGATCCCATATACATTGGTGTTTGACATCAGAGACAGTATACGGGTGCTCAGTGTAGACTGGGTACACTGAACGGACTCGCCGAGAACTCCCAGATGGTATTATACCTCACGTCAGATGGCAGTTCTCTGGTGACACGGGTACATGTTAGTCTGTAGACCCGAGATCGTCATAGAGTCTTGTGTGATTCCCACTGTGCTTTGATTTCCACCTTACCACGTTTAAGAGAACGTGCAAAATGGTGGCTTTTGGGTACAGTCCCGAATCATATGGAGGCCATGAGCGATAGGAGGGGTTTTGTCTCTCCCGGTATTGGGAGTTGATGTTGCGCTGTGTTCGATTGGCTATAACTGGAAATCCTTGGCCAGGGTTGCTAAGATTTACTGGTAAGTGTTATCAGTAGTTTCTCGAACTGTTATAGACCTCATATCGACACGACTTATCGGTTACTGGCGTCTGACGTTTACCACCCCTAGACTAGATATGCGACATATCAGATGAAGAGACCGGACTGTACGGGAGTGTTACTGGTTCGATTCATAGGAGAATGTACAGACTTGCTTGTTGATCTTCTGATCGCTCAATACCTGGGTGGTTGTTACGTTTAGCTGACCGCTTGCAGCTTGTGGGTGTTTGATATGATCATCACCTACTGCCGGCGTATTGACGATTCTTTAGAGTCCTACACAGAGGTTTCCTGGCTTAGGCAAAACGGAGTAGGAGCACATATGAGATATGTGCAGGATCGAGAATAATACGATATGAGATATCATATTCTATTCTCGCGATATGTGATATCGGCCGAGTATATGTGATATAGTCGGGTCATCGGATCAAGTGTTGATTCGATGAATGGTTACCTGTTATATTAGTCGGTTATATGTAATATAGCCGGATTATCGGATCAAGTGTTGATTTGATAATCTAATATATAATTATATATGAGATATATTACATTACATTAACTAATATAAGCTCGCTTTATTGATTCTTTTTCTCACCGGATAATACATTGATATATATGCGATATATGTTAATTGTATTATTTTCTTTTGTTACATTATATATTATATATGTGATATATAATATTATAACATGTTAGGGTTACAAATGCAACATGGTTGTTGAGTTTAAACCAAGTTAGGGTTTGGATTTGGGTTAGCTTATGGATGAGCTTTCATGAAGCTTCATGAAGGTTTGACTTTAGTCTTCATCCTTTAATATTTTGTGAAGATATTTGTTAACCCAACCCAAACCTTTAACCTATGGTTTATTCTCTACAAGGGTTAAGCATTTCATTCTTAACCCATGATTGCAATTTTAACCACAACTATAATTCATTATTCATCACAAAAGGATTAATTCTTCTTCTTCTTCTTGAAAGCTTTCTTGCTTTTGGATTTGTGATGATATTTTGTGAGAAATTGAAAACAAAATAAAGCAAAATTCCTACTTCATCATCCTCATCTATTATAGCCACTTAGATTAGGGTGTTTGCTTTACTAATATTTGATTAGTGAAGCAAGATCTTGGGCTAGTGTTTCTTCAAGGTAGATCATCTTAGTTCTTGAAGATGGGAAGCACGGTTGCATCTTTCTCTTCATAGAGCCTCTCTAGAGTCCGGGTATTTGATGATCGCAGTGAAGGGACCTCAACTCGGAGCTTATGAAGCGAAGGAACGGACTACAAAGGTTGTAATCCCTAACTCTTACATGTTAAAGTGTTAACATGCTAGTTTTGTTTGATTCTCTAGTTAAAGTTTCTAGGTTTAGGGTTATCTTCAATGGCAAAATTTTAACTTGGCATGGATGATGCCTCCTGAAACCTTGCTGCCGTTGTAGGTAACGCAACAGTAAATGGGCCATCCAGCACTTCATAGGATCCGGTAACTTGAGCGCCCCTCCGTGGGTCATCCTATACCCCCTACGAGTGCGACGAATAGCCCGCCAATTCTAGAGTGAAACCCCGTCCGTCTCAACGCCATGAGATGCGGGCTCGTTGTCCTCTAGAACCCGGCTATTCGAGCACTCCACCGCATGGTAATCCTAGTATAAAAAAGAAAATATATGTACAATGGTGGTATCGACCTCAACCCGGTCGTGCCCCAGTAAAATAATATACAACACGGCAAAAATGGCTGTCCACATGTTCGACGATCGCCCCGCAATAACAAATGTTCAAATGATTGTAAACTGTACTACTACCATTGCACCACCGGCTATCCACCACGACAATCCAACCATAATATCAGCACAATCACAGAACATCAACGTGAATGTCATGTTCGCAAACCCGTCTAAAAGAACATATAGCAGTTAGACGGGTTATACCGATCAAATGACATTCACGGTCGCAGATAGTAATGTATGTACTGAAAATTTTAAACGGTGTTAAAAATAGCGATTTTGAAATACTCCGTATTGCCCCAAAACTCACGATAACTGAAAATTCAATCTGGGCAAAAACAAACATATCCTGAAATCCTATATCTAAGTGTTATAGAACACAAAACAAAAACGAGCACCATTGGCTACAGTAGAATCGGCGACGCCGGCTAAAAAAAGGATTTTGCTAGTCAGATTTTGAAATTCTAGGCTCATTTTTCTCTGGTGTTCTAGTTATCACAAGAGAAGCCTTCTGCAATTGTTTAAAAAAAAATTTGAAGACTTTTTAAAAAGTACAGAAACTTGAATATTGCACGGATTGTTTCGGAGTTATTTCGGTTTCGTTACTTCAAACATTGTTTAAACAGCTAGTTTAGGGTTTATGGGCTGGCTCCGATACCATGAAGGGTTACACTAATGCCTCGGCCATCAACCGTGGCCATTTTCGGAACAATTTTTTTTAGTTTCAAAACTGGCGCTAGAATAACTCATTAACGGATCTACCATAAATCCTAAACTATCTAACTAGGAGTGGCTATCTATTATGATAGAGATTCTCACCAAAAGATCTGTGTCCTTCGGTCTTCTTTTCTCTTCTTTAGCTCCTAGAGGCATCCATGATCGAGCTTGATCATCCGTCTCCTTCAGTCGAAGATGATCCACCTGAGAGATGTAGTTCATGGCTCTAGCTCCAAACTAAGTATCAAATGGAGTAACTAGAGAACTTGGATTGCTAGTCTAAGAACTCTAGGATGTAGTCTAAGGTTCTAAGTGTGTTTCTATCTCACCTCCTCTCTTGATTCTCAACTCATGAGAAGGTAAAGAGGGGGTTGAACTTGAAGATAGAGGAGCTCAAGAGAAGAAGAGGAGAGTGAAGCAAAATGGTGAGCTCAAAAATAATGAAGCATACAAGTGAGAGAAAATCCTCACAATGGTTTTGTAAAATGATTGTTACAATATAATAAAGCAACCATGCACTATTTAGGCATGTCTCTCACCATACTCTCCTCACCTTACTTTACACCTCATTTTCCATTTATGAATAAATGGAAAAATCAAGAATGGGGTGTCCACCTTCTAGAATGTTTTCCGTATAAAATACGGATTACAGTCTACTGTATATACATACCTGCATTTGCACAAAAACAAGAATGCCTGACGAGATAGAATAACACAAAGAACATAATACTAGAATATACATATCGAAATATATATATATATATATATATAAATTATTAAATCAATACCTGATTTCATAATCCGGCTCAAAACCCTAGCCGGTTAGTATTATCAACTGTCCGATCGAATGTTCGGGTACATAGTACCATAAATCAATCGGAACCCTGCACGTATCCAATACGGCTACTACATCATTTCGCCTGAACCGGAGAAACCCTCTGTGTGGGACTCTAAAGACTCGACAGTACACCGGCAGTGAGTTACTGGATAAATCCACAACCACAAGCATGTCAGCGGCACTAGCTGTACGTAACGGCTACCCGGGCACCTGTCGAAAAGGAAGGCCGATGAGCAAACTTATCCGGATCTCTACTGAGCCTATCTATGACAATCTCTGTACAGTCCGGTCTTTTCGTTTGAGAGTATCTCATACCAGGTCTAAGGGGTGGTAAACGTCAGACCCTAATAACCCGATAATTCGTGCTGATGCGGCTTAGGACCAATCCGGAAAACTACTGATCAACCTATTAGTAAATCCCAACTGCCTTGGCCAAGGTCTTATGGTCCCGACCAATCGAACACAGTGCGATATCGACTCCCTATACCGGGAGAGACAAATCCCCAACAATCACTCATTGCCTCCATGTGGCTCAGGACTGTACCCAGCCAGAACCTGTTTTCATGACTGAGTAGAGCTGTGGTAGAGTAGTGATCAAAGTACAGTGGGAACTCACACGAGAAAAATGACGATCTCGGGTCAAAAGACTAACTTATACTCATGTCACCTGAGAACTTTTATCTGACGATAGGTATAGTACCATCTAGAAGTTCTCGGTGAGTCCGTCCAGTGTACTCACCCCTAGTGAGCACCTGTATACGATCTTAGGTGTATAAGACCAATGGCTGCGGGACCAACCATCGTCCCTCGTCGGGGTGTACAAACGTATACACTAGTCTATTCCGGAATATCGATGCCCAGTCTCGATACTCCTACAACTATGGCTCTTTTAAGGATGTTCTTATCGACTATCCAGCTCCCATAATTATGATCGCCATCACAATGCCGGCAGTCAAGTAATGATCCTACGGGCTTTATCAACATGTATAAATGATATATAATAATAAGTAAGACATACACACATGTTAAGATAAAAACAAATCAGATAGCATACTATCATATCGAGCAAGATTGTCTTGTACATATATATGTCCAAGTATCCACATGTATACATATACAATAATGGCCTCTAAGGCATACATATCCAACAAATGGGCCACCCAGTACTTCATGGAATTCGGTAACTTGAGCACCCCACCGTAGGTCATCATATACCATCTACGAGTGCGGCAAATAGCCCGCCAATTCTAGAGTGAAGCCCCATCTTCTCAACACCATGAGATGCAGGCCCGTTGCCCGCTAGAACCCGGCTACTCGAGCACTCCACTACAGGGTAATCCTAGTAAAGAAAAGAAAAGAAAAGTATATATACAATGGCGACATCGACCACAACCCGGTCGTGCCTCAATAAAAGAATATACAAACTGGTGGAAACGTCTATCCATATATCGGACGCTCTCCCCACAATAATAAATATACGAAATAATCTGAACTTTACTACTATTATTGCACTATAGGCTATACACCATGACAATCCATCCATAATATAAGCATAACACAGAACATCAACGTGAATATCATGTTCGCAAACCCGTCTCGTTGAACATATAGCAACTAGTCGGGTTGTACTGATCAATGATATTCACGGTCGCAGATATTAACATATACACTGATAAACACGTATCTAAAATTTCGATCGACAAAAACTTTTCCACATTGGCCTTAAATGCAAACCAGCACTCAAACAAATCTAGGCCAAAAACATACATCCCAAAAATCATATTTCCATATTATAGAGTGCCAGAAGAATTTTGGAGCACAACGGCCATATATCGACCGCGGAACCGCCGCTAATATGCATGTTATGTGGCGGTTCCATGGCCATATAGTTGGCTCATGGGCCCAAATTTCTTGAGGTGCTCTAAAAATGCCTGCACGTATTTTTAAGGCAATCTGAAATATTTTTTGAACAATTTTCAAAATCGGCAGCGGGCATGTCAAAATGGAATTGTAATTCAGAAAATTTCGTCGATCGATATTTTAACTTTGTGCAAACTAGCTAGTAAAGGTTTGTGGGGTGGCTCTGATACCATGTTGGGGTCTGATAGCTCCCTGGCCATCTACCATGGCCGATGCGGAATGAAAAAGGTGTTTAAAAATTTTGGCGCTAAAAAACCCGTCCTAGAATCGAACCATAAACCTAAAACTAGTTACAAAAGATAGAAGCGTTATACCGAATGATTTGTGTCCTTCGGTCTTTTATCCTCTTCTTTGGCTCCTTGAGGTCTCCTCGATCAAGCTTGGCTGTCTGTCCTCCTCCGTCGAAGATGATCCACCCGAGGGATGTAGCTCATAGCTCTATATCCACACTAAGAATCTAGTAAAGCAACTAGGGACTCTAGATTGCTAATCTAGAGTGCGTTAGGATGTAGTGAGTTTCTCTAAGTATGTATCTATCTCTCTTCTACCCTTGATTCTCAACACATGAGATGGTAGGGTAGAAGATGAAAAAGGAGGAGGAGCTCAAGAAAGGTAGTGATTAGAAAGGAAGAAAAATGGTGAGAGTGTTTTCCAAAATGACCATCCATCAAGTGAGAGAAAATATGAAGCAAGGTTTTGTAAAACCATTTTTTCAATAAACATAATGCAACCATACTTGAATAGTTTGCACAAATGAATTAACAACTCATTTGTCAACACTATTCAAGCATGGTTCTCACCATTCTCTCTTCATTACCTTTACACCTCATTTCCATTTAATTTAATAAATGGATAAACCAAAATGAGGTGTCTATATTCTAAAATGTTTTCTGTATAAATACGGATTACACTCTATTGTATATACATACCTGTATTCGTACCAAAATACGAATAACCAAAAAGATAGAATAACACAAAGAACATAATACTATAATATACATATCAAAATACATATACGTAAATTATTAAATCAATACCTCATTTAATAATCCGGCTCAAACCCGATTCGGCTAGAATTATCAACCGTCCGATCGAAAGTCCGGATAACTAGTACAATCATTCGATCGGAGCCCCACACATATCAAAATACGGCTAATACATCATTTCGCCTGAACCAGAGAAAACCTCTGTGTGGGACTCTAAAGACTCGTCAATACGCTGGCAGTGAGTTTAACTACGAGCACGTCAGCAGCACTAGCTGTACGTAACGGATATCCAGGTATTGAGCGAAAGGAAGGCCGACGAGAAAACTCATATGAACCACTACTGAGCCTGTCTGTGAAAATCTCCATACAGTCTGGTCTGTTCGTCTAAGAGTATCGCATATCGGGTCTAGGGGGTGGATAAAGTCAGACCCTTAATAACGCGACATATCATGTCGATGTGAAGCCCATCACCCACTGAGAAACTACTGATCCAAATCAGTAATTCTCCTCTACCTTGGCCAAGTATTTTTGGTGATGGCCACCCCTACAAAGCACGACATCTACCCCTAATACCGGGAGAGACGAATCCCCGACGATCCGCTCACTGCCTCCATGTGGCTCAGGACTGTATCCAACTAATATCTGTTTGCACGACTCCTTTGAGCCGTGGTAGGGTATTAATCAAAGCATAGTGGGAACTCACACGAGACAAATGACGATCTCAGGTCGATAGACTAACCTATACTCATGTCACCTGAGAATTGCTATCTGACAATAGGTATAATACCATCTAGCATGTTCCCGGCGAGTCCGTCCAGTGTAACTCATAACCCAATGAGCACCTGTATACTATCTTATATGACTAACTGACACCAATGGCTTGTGAGACCGGCCACCGTCCTTCGTCGGGGTCTCGAAAAGTATTCACTAGTCTACTCCGGAGTATTGATGCCCAGTCTCGATACTCCATCGACTAGGGACATTTAAGGATGTGCTTATAGACCACCCAGCTCCTATATAAATGATCGCCATCATAATGCTGGTAGTCAAGCAAGAATCCTATGGGCTCTATCAACATATAATAGTGTCTGTAATACTACATAATGCATATACATGATGATAAAGACAAATCAGGTAGCATACTATCATTTTGAGTAAATCTGTTCTTCCCATATAGGTCCTCTCTCAATCATCATAATCGTGTACCTGCGATTACAATAATTGACTTAAGGGCACTATATCCAATAGTTAGAGGAGGAGGACTAAGCGTTATTGCTCTTATCTTCACTTCAAAATTCGTATGAACACTTGGTGACAAATGGAAATGAGACCCTCGAGATCGAGGAGATTACATCAACACTTTTAAATAATGAGATCATGAAGAAATCAAATCTATCAGAAGAGCGGGTTGTTCGCCAGTGAAAGGGGAAGATCGAAAAATAGAGGCAGAGGCAAGAGCATAAGGGGAAATCCAAATCATCCGGGAAAGAGAGTGGACAGTGCTTCTTTTGAAAATAGTCAAGGCATCTAAAGAAGCAATGCCAAAAGTATAAGCAGTGGTTGGAGAAGAAAGGTAAATGTGCCAATTCAAAGGGTTCGGATCAAGCCAGTGTTGAGACCGAAGCAGAAGAAGATTCGTCTGATGTACTCGCCGTACACACCAGGAAGGAAGATTCTAATATTGGATCCTTGATTTCGGATGTTCATACCATATGTGCCCAAAAAAGGAATTGTTCGACACCTATAAAGAGTTTAATTGCAGTAATGTTCTCATAGGGAACAACGCGGCATGCAGGGCCATTGTCATAAAGAACATCAAATTCATGTTTGATGGGGTGGTGCGAATGCCTGTTAACATGCGACACATTCTAGAACTAAAGAAGAACCTGATTTCGCTTGGAGCATTAGATGCGACAGGATATAAATTCGTTGGTCAAGATAGAGTTTTAAAGATTTTCAAGGGTGCTCTAGTGGTTCTGAAGGGACAACGACTAAAGAATTTATATTGTTTGGACGGCAGCACAACGACTGGTGGTGCGGTCATAGCTATAGAGAAATAGGTGGAGGATACCGCAAAGCTATGACATATGCGTCTTGGCCACATGAGTGAGAGAGGGCTTCGTGAGCTGCATAAAAAGGGGTTGCTGAAAAGTGTTACCATATGCAAGTTAGATTTATGCAAATTTTTTACGATGGGGAAGCAACATAAGGTCGGCTTCAAGTAAGCCATGCACAAGACCGAAGGATTCCTCGATTACATTCACTCAGATGTATGGGGGGCCATCGTCGGTTGCATCAAATAGAGGTGCCATGTATCATGTCACTTTCATTAACGATTTCTCATAGAAGGTATAGAGGTCTACATCCTCAAACACAAATCATATGTGTTTGCCAGCTTTAAGGAGTGGAAAGCAGGCGTGAAGAAGCAAAAGGGGGGGACATGTGAAGTATTTGCGGACAGATAATGGAGATGAATACACCTCGAAAGAGTTTTTGGAATTTTGTAAAGAACAAGGCATACAGCGGTAATGGAATGTTCCAGGACATCCAAAGCAGAATGGGGTAGCGGAGCGCATGAATATGACACTACTATAGAGAGCCAAAAGTATGCAGTTGCAGTCCAGTCTTACGGAGGACTTCTGAACAGAGACGGTAAGTCATGCATGCTATTTGGTCAATAGGTCTCCATCAACGGCCATAAATCTTCAGATCACAGAAGAAGTATGGAGAGAAGAGCCAGTCAGTTACGATTCATTATGGGTGTTTGGGTGCCCTGCTTATTCACTCATGGGTTGGAAGGATAGAACCAAGCTGGAATCAAAGTCTAAAAGTTGAATTTTCTTGGGATTCAAACTTAGTGTTAAAAGCTACAAGTTATGTGATCTCGAAAACAAAAGTGCGTTCACTAGCCGAGATATGATCTTCGATGAGAATTCAATGTTGAATGACGTGGCTGGAGATAATAAGGAGGTAGTTGGAGTATTAAGGGACAATGATTCGGTGGAGGCGGAGTTATCTGACGCTTATAAGGTTACGGACAGTGAAGCACAATTACAATCTATTGATGCAGAGGTGGGCGGGCAGATTTCGGAGACAGAAGATGAAGACCAACCCCAACAGGACCCACAGGTAATAGCATTAAGGAGATCGATACATACTTATAAGGCACTAGTCAGATACAGTTTTGAAGATATGGTTGCATTTGCTCTAGTCACCGAAAGTGGAGATCCTAGTTCTTATGAAGGCCATTGGGTAAGAGTATAGTGATCGATGGATTGTGGCGATGACGGAGGAGATGGAGTCACTTCGAAAGAATAGTATGTGAATATTGATAGAGCTACCGAAAGAAAAAATGGCTATTAGCTGCAAGTGGGTATTTAGAAAAAGGGATAACGAGCAATACAAGACACGTTTAGTTATGAAGGGTTTTTCACAGAAGGAGGGGCTTGAATACAACGATATTTTCTTATCGATAGTCAAGCATACGTCTATTCGAGTGCTGTTGGAGATGATAGCTACACAAGATTTTGAATTGGAGCAAATGGACATGAAAACGACATTTCTGCATGGGGAGTTGGAAGAGACGATCTTCATGAAGCAACCTAAAGGATTTATAGAGCCCGGCAAGGAGGATCATGTATTTGGACTCAAGCAGTCTTTATATGGGTTAAAGTAGTCTCCCAGAAAGTGGTACAAGCACTTCGATCTGTTCATGAGGAAGACCGATTACTCTCGATGTGAGTATGACAGATGTGTATACTCGAAGTAGCTTAAGGATGGGTCGTCAATATATCTACACCTATATGTCGATAACATGTCGATCATGGCTAAGAGTATGGCAGAAATAAAGGTGCTCAAAGCTTCGTTGAGCATAGAATTTGACATGAAAGACTTAGGTGAAGCGAAGAAGATTATTGGGATGAAAATTATTCGAGATTTTAAGGCTAGAAAGTTATGGCTGTCCCAAGTTAGATATATAGAGAAGGTGTTGGAGAGATTCAACGTGAAGGACTCTAGATCGGTGAGTACCCCTGTCGCCAGTCATTTCAAGTTATCCTCGAAAGAGTGTCCAAAATCAGCGGAGGAGAAGAAAAGGATCTCTCAAGTACCATATGCATGTGCGGTAGGATCCCTGATGTACGCTATGGTATGCACATGTCCATACATATCCTATGCGGTAAGTTTGGTTAGACGGTACATTTTAAATCCAGGGAAGCTTCATTAGGAAGCTGTAAAGTGGATACTTCGGTATCTAAAGGTAACTAAAGATCTCGGTTTATTCTTTCACAAGTCATAAGACAAATCAAGCCAGTTGCAAGGATATGTAGATGCGGATTACACTGGGGACTTGGACAAGAGAAGATCTCTTACAAGGTATGTATATACAGTTGCAGAATCTCCTATCAGTTGGAAGTCGACACTTCAGGATACCGTGGCGCTCTCAAGAACGGAGGCAGAATACATGGTGGCAGTGGAAGCATCTAAGAAGACCTTGTGGTTAAAGGGCTTAGTTAGAGAGTTCGGGTTTGATAAGGGGTTGGTTCCTTTGTTTTGCGACAGTCAAAGCGCCGTTAACTTGGTGAAAAATCAAGTATACCACAGTTGAACTAAGCATATCGATGTGCGGTATCACAAGATTAAGGAATAGGCCAAAAAAGAGATCAACTTGATAAAGACCGATACTCAGGTGAATCTGGCGGACATGCTAACGAAGGTCATTCCTGCAAAGAAGTTCAAGTCTGCCTTAACTTCTATTCAAGTACTCAAATGTGAGGGAAGGCGATCTCGGTAGGAGGATCCCAAAGCAGTTTCTCAGTTCTGGTTAAAAACGGTGACAGCATCAGCTTCACAAATCTGAAGAAAGGTTGTGCCAACGGGGGGAAATGGGAGAACAACTAAAGCAACTCTAAAGAGATACAAGACAAAGGGCAACAAGTTTTCAAGATGGCTATAAGAAAATACGATCTAAGATGGAGATTTTTGTAAAGATGTCTCATATTTTGCTCAAAACTATGAAACCAAAGAAGGGATAGACGTCTGCCCATAGGGGACATACGCCTCTCAATTAAGGTCCAGAGCTCAGATCAAACACTAGACGTCTGCCACAGAGGGACAGACGTCTAGCATGAGCCCTGGAAACCTGCAGTTAATCGGGCCAGATGTCCACCACAGAGGGATACGTCTAGTAGCACTTTTGACTTTCTGTCAAAGTTGCAGACAGACGTCTGTCCCAGAGGGACAGTTGTCTGTTCGGCGATTTCCATGAATCTTCGGTTCGAGATTTAACTCAAAAATCAGGTTTTTGGTGGCAGTTTTGTAATTTTCCAAATCTTCAATTATAGAGGCTATATATAGGATCTTAAGATTATTAATTAGGGTTGATGTTTTTTATCATAAGGTTAAAGGGAGTCGTCGCTCCATAAGGGATCAAGATCATCGAATTAAGGTGAACTTTAGATAGTTTTAGATCATAAAGCATAAGGAATAAACGGCGTCTCCATAAGAGATCTAGGCTATCGAAGATAAAGGAGAATTTGTAGAAGGAAATAGATCTCATTGGAGATCATAAGGAGAGGATGTAATAATTCTCTGTAAGGTTTTCTTCTTCTCAAGTTCTAATAAAGGATCTCCCCATTCTCCCCCTTCCCCAATCTCTTTTGTTATTTTTATTGCGGTTTGCATCTGGTTTTCTTTTGTTATTTGTCTATAAGGTTTTCCGCTGTGTTGCCGATCGGTCTTGCGGCAGCAACAGAGATGTGAGGGTTTTATGGCTTTTATCTTCATTAAGGGATTAGGGTTCTAATTTAGATTTGAGATATGATAATGTATTAGATGATCAAATCAAGGAGAAGATAATGTATCAGGTGTACTCTTTGTTATATCAATGGAATCTTCATGTTTGCCCCGTGGATTAGGCCGATCGGTTGAACCACGTTAAAAATTCTATATGATGTTTACTTCTTCTTATGGATCATTAGTCTTTCATGCTTGAACGAAACAGAAGGGATCTTCACTCGATGAAAAGCAACAGATGAAGGGAAGATTCTTTAACAAGTGGTATCTGAGATCATAGTGTTCGATCCGAGCTTCGAGTTTGCGAGATAGCGGTGGATGTGTTGTCAAGTCGGAGCGGTGGAGGCATAATGAAAAAGAAGGTTTGATCCAACAGAGCGTTGAATTGGTGGTTGTCAAAATTAGGTCGGTCAAGGAGGTACCAGCGGAGACGTTTAAAGACCGAATCTTGTATTAGACGATCAATGTGATGTCAAGTCGGAGAGGTGGAAGCATCATAAAAAAGAAGGTTTGATCCGACAGAGCGTCGGATTGGTGGTTTTCAAAATTAGATCGATCAAGGAGATATCAGCAGAGACGTTTAGAGACTGGATCTTGTATTAGAAGATCAATGTATGTCAATTCAGAGCGGCAGAGGCATCATAAAGAAAACTTTTTGATCTGACAGCGTCAGATTGGTGGTTGTCAAATTAGATCGGTCAAGAAGATACAAGTAGAGAAGTTTAGAGACCGAATCTTGTTTTAGATGATCGATATGATGTTATGTCGGAGCAGCAGAGGCATCATAAAGAAGCTTTGATCCGACATAGCATCGGATTGGCGGTTGACAAAATTAAATCGATCAAGGTGATATCAGTGGAGACTTTTGGAGGACGGATCTTATATTAGATGATCAATGTAATGTCAAGTCAGAGCGATGGAGGCATCATAGAAGGTTTTGATCTTACGGAGCATTATATTAGCGGTTGTCAAAATTAAATCGGTTAAGGTGATCTCGGCGGAGACATTTGGAGAACAGATCTTATATTAGATGATCAACTTAATATCAAGTCAGAGCAGTGGAGGCATCATAAAAGGTTTTAATCTTACGGAGTGTCAAATTGGATGTTGTCAACGTTAAATCGGTCAAGGAGTTACCAGCGAAGAAGTTTGGAGACCGGATATCATATTAGATGATTGATATGATATCAAGTTGGAGAGGAGGAGGCATCATAAAAGGATTTGATCCTACAGAGTTTCGGATTGGCAATTGTCAATGTTAGATTGGTCAAAGAGTTAAACAGCGGAGACGTTTGGAGATCAGATCTTATGTTTGACGATCGAAGGAGTTCGATTCGGATTTGAGCATAAATGCTTGTGGCAGTGAGTGGTGATGCAGAACAGCGGAAGTATTCTTCAGAAGTTTTCACAATGTTCTGCAAAGATCAGGGTGTTATGGTTCGTAAAAGACCAAAGAAAGATGGGGGTGGCAGTAGCGCATGATAGGGACACAGATAGCTCATGGTATAAAAGTGCAATTCGAATTGCCAATGTTTTGGGCAGGAGCAGTTAATCATGCGTGTCACTTGGTGATTAATCGTTGTCTGCAGCCATATATTTTCAGATCCAAGAAGAGATATGGATTGGAGAGTTTGTATATTATGGTTCGCGGAGAATGTTTAGGAGCCCTGCTTATTCATGTATTACTGTGGATCAAATTGGAGTCAAATTTATAGTAGTGAAAGGGACTTCAATTTGTTGGATATAGTGCCCTCAAGGCAATTGTTGTAATTGCAAGTAGGCAATTATGGTAATTGAGGGAGGACCTATACGGGTAGAACAGTCTTACTCGAAATGATAACATGCTATCTAGTTTGTCTTTACCATTCATATGTATACGTTTTATTACGTGTCGCTAATACATAATGATAAAACCTGTAGGATCCTTGCTTGACTACCAGCATTATGATCACGATCATACTTGTGGGAGTTGGGTAATTCATATGCACATCCTTAAATGTTCCTAGTCGTGAGAGTATCGAGACTGGGCATCGATATTTCGGAGTAGACTAGTGTATACGTTTCTAGACCCCGATGAGGGGTGGTGGCCGGTCTTACATCCATTGGTGTGTGGCACCTAAGATTGTATACAGGTGCTCACTGGAGGTGAGTACACCGAACGGATTCACCGAGAAATCCTAGATGGTATTATACCTATTGTCAGATAAAATTTCTCTGGTGACATGAGTACATGGTAGTCTTTAGACCTGAGATCGTCATTTTTCTCGAGTGAGTTCCCACTTTACTTAGATTACTACCCTACTACGGCTCAAAGGATTCATGCTAATAGGTTTTAGTTAGGTACAATACCGAGCCATATGGAGGCAGTGAGCGATTAGAAAGGATTCGTCTCTACTGGTATAGAGAGTCGATGTCGCACTGTGTTCGGTTGGCCATCACCATAAGTCCCTGACCAGGGCGGATGAGATTTACCGATAGGAGATCAGTAGTTTTTCGGTTGGTCATGAGCCTGACACCGGCACAACTTATCGGGTTATTAGGGATCTAACGTTATCCACGCCCTAAACCCAGTATGCGACACTCTCAGACGAAGAAACCGGACTGTACGGATATTGTCACTTACAACCACAGTTGGATATGGACGAACTTGATTGTCAACCTCCTTTTCTATATATACCTTGGTAGACGTTACGTACAGGTAGTGCTGCTGACGTGCTTGTGGTTATGGACTTCTCCAGTAACTCACTGCCAGCGTATTGTCGAGTTTTTAGAGTCCCATACAGAGGGTTTTGCTGGTTCAGGCGATACGATATAGAGGCTATATGTTAATACGTGCAGAGCTCCGATTAAATATGTGTACTGATTACACAGACTTTAGTCAGATATTTGATAATATTAGCCGGCTTAGGTTTAAGACAGATTATTAAATCAAGTATTAATTTAATAATATATATATATATATATATATATATTTGATATATATATATATATATATATATATATTTGATATATATATATATTCTAGTATTATGTTCACTATTCGTTTTCTCTCTCTTGGATATTCATATTTTTATACGGATACGCGTATATGTATTCGATACATATACCGGAGTTGTATTTTTATTTATACAAATACTTCTAGAAGGAGAACACCACATTTTGGATTTTCTTTTATGGAAAAGAAAAGAAATGAGTTGGAGAGTGAGGTGTAAAGAGAGCATGGTAGAAAGGAATAGTGAGAGGAATGGGAATACATTATTTTATTTGTAAAATGTTTTGCTAAAAGAAAATGATATGTTTGATTCTCTCTCTTGATGATTGATTCTCTCATTTCCTCTCTCTCTCTCTCTGTCACCCTCTTCTCCTCCTTCTACCTCGTCTCATTTGTTGAGATTAAAGAAGGAAATGAGATAGATTATGATAGTGTAAAATCCCTATATCCCTCACACCCTTTTCCTAGAAAGTCTAGAGTGTCGGTCGCTTCCTCAAAATTCGCTTTGGAGAGAAACTAGAGCTTGGATCAGTTTCCTTCGGGTGGATCATCTTCAGAAAGGATGATGGACTTTCAAACTCATTCCCGACGGCCTATGGAGTTTGGAGGGGTCTTCCATGATTGGGTGGATACACTACAAAGATTGTAATCTCGCATCCAAGTAGCTAGATATGTTTTGCTTGTTAGTTTAGTGTTTGGAATCGATTTCTAGATTGCGGTTTCTAGTGCACGCATGCAAATTTTCATTTTGTATTCTGCCTTCGGTTTTCGCTTCCGCTGCGTGAGCGCCAGTATCCCAGCAGTGGTATCAGATACAACCAAACACTATGACTAGCCGTAGACAATACATTAGTTTCGAAACAGAAATTTAACCGTATTGTGTTTCAAATTTTCAAGTCTCTGACCATTTTTGAAAACGAACTCCAGAATTTTTTTGGTACATTCCAATAGACTCCTGTTCCAATGTAAATGACTTGAATGGAACACAAGACCTAGATTTTGTGTTTTGGCCGACCGGGTCGGCCTTCTGACCAACCGGGTCGGCAAGAACACAATTTTTGGCCTCGGGGTTCCAGTAGAGGCTCGACAAATATAGAAACATGATTTTTGGCATATGTTAATTTGTCCCAAATTTCATTTTGTGTTATCTTTCGTTTTGGGCTACACGGAAAACTTTCGGTCGAAACTTTAGCATCGTTTATGATTTGTAGATTTTTGTATGCGTTATTAAACATCTTCTAAATGCTATATGTTCGATTAGACGAGTTTGCACATATGTTACTTGTGTTGTTGATGTTTATATATCATCGTGATGGTTTAGTCGGATTGTTGTGACGGATAGACCTTCATGTGTTTTGTTTGTACAGTTATGTTTTATATGTATTCATTTATTCGGGACGAGCGGTCGACTTGTGGCTGTCGTTACCGCTTGATGTATATTCTTTTATTATGACATATCCAGGATGCGGGCGTTGTTGCCTTTGTATATATTTCATTTCTGTACTCGGATAAACCCGCGGAGAAGTACTCGAGTCATCGGGTTCTATAGTGTGGTAGGTGGCCATTTCATAGAGTTGAGACCGGGCCGCCTCTCTTTAGAATTTGTGGATTGCTCACCGCACTTATAGGGGTTCTAGGATAGACCTAAGGAGGAGCGCTCAAGTTATCGAATTCTAGAATACGTCGGATGGCCCAATCATGATATTATGGGAGGGTTGCCCCATTTCTATGATTAGCAGGTGGCTTGCCGCGCTTATAGGGGTCTTATTTCGATGTTGTATGGGCTATCCATACGATCGGGGAACGTCACTTTCGGCTCAAATGAAACGCGGGGCTCCTAGTTTATCCGCTATTCTATATTTTTTGTCCCATGCCTAAGATGTTATTACATGCTTGTGATGACGATATATATATATATATATATATATATATATATATATATATATATGCTTCTATATGTTTTGCATCCGCGCTAGCCCTGCCTCCGCCCTGCCGTTGGTTATATATATATATTAGATGTTTCTATATGTTTTGCATCCGTGCTAGCCATGCCTCCGCCCTGCCATAGGTTAAGTAACCTTATGGTGAAGTCCCGAGGCTCCATAGCGAATGCAGATAGAATATAAAAGAATGCTATTTTGGTTGTTTCTGGTGTGACTAGGAAATTAAATAATAGGACTGCATTATATGTTTAATTCAAAGAAATAAACCCAAAATGATGTTGTAGGAACCAACTTTTTCGAAAGAGTTTATAGCCGTATTCTTTTGCTTTACATAGAGGTATTCGGTTAGGAATACCCAGCACCTCACTCGATGGGGAAAGAGCCTTGATCCCTTTACGAGGAGTTCTCTCTTAAGCAAAAGCTTATTTTACTATAACCACTCGGTTCTTTTCAAAACCACTCGAGTTCCTTAAACGATATCAAGTTCATTACATTAAAGGTTATTCGCCAAAAACTAGTCGTAGCCCTCCATCATTTCAGATCAATGTCACCTAGTATTCGTACCGCGTTTGTTGACTTCGTTAAGGTGTAGTGACGGTAAGTAAGTGATGTTTTTCTGTTTCATGGAGATGCGATTAGTTAGGACAGCCATATAGCTTTGTTGACTTCGTTAAGGGCTTGCGTGGGTGGATCTAATATAATCACGAAATGATGGGCTGAACATGACTAGCGACTTATGATTTGTTGACTTCGTTAAAGTTATAAACCGTTAGGGGCAAAAACTATATTGGGAGTTTCAAATATAAGAGAAACTTTCTAGGTTAGTGCATACCTTCTGGAGTGTAATGACTTGTTGGTTTCCATCAAAGTTATCACGCAATGATAGTTGGGTCCCGATTCCTATTGATGAGTTGGTATTACTCCCGGGAGATTTACACTTCGCAACTAGTTAACCCAGCAGGTGTCTAGAAAGTGTTAATGGGGCTATACCTCTGTGGAAATAGGGTTATTAAATTGGGTCTGTGCGAAAGCAGGGGGAGCTCCCTCAGAGTACCAACACTAGCCCGGCTGAACGGTTAGCGAACTTGTAAAGTGTATGTGAACCCGACTAGTTCTCCTTTTAGGGTTTGAAAAAGAATTCGAGGAAACAGTAGGATCCATCCTGATTAGATAAATTAATTAACCAATTTAATCTTGATAGAGTTCACGCTGAGTGTTTCTTTTCTCTCTGGTTGCGACCCATGACTTACCTTAAACTAAAACTCATCAACCAAGCTAACCGAACATTTTTACCATCTAGTTTTGGAATGTCATGATTCACGAAAAAGTCGCATATATACCTGCTACTCCTACTTTCCCTTTGCCTTCTCCAGAACACTCTGTATCACTATGACGATCTATATAACTTGGAAAGGCCATCTCGTATAATTACATACGAACACGAAGAAATTGTTTTCAGTTCGAGGATGGCCACTGGTTCCGGAAAAATTGAATTGCATAATTTAATGTCTCTTCCTTTTACCTTCTCTCAAGATGAGAGCTCCTTGTATTATTAGAGTATACTAATTATGCGTGTTGGATAGTTTTCTTCCAAACCATAGGCTAGTGCTGAAAGGTAGGGAAGAAAGAATACCAACTAGCCTAAGTATGGTATACAGAAGATAAGATATAGAGATATATAAAAGGATTGAAATGAGAGCAAAGGAAATTGCAACTGGTGTCATGAATCTGGGCAGTAGAAGAGGTATTACTAAAAATACCTGCGCAACCCTTTGAAACATTTTTTATGTTTCAGCTTTTCTGTGTAGTTGTAATTGAAAACCGATTCTCAATTAATTCTGACTACTGGGTATATGGATACCGAATGAGAATCCCATATCTGTATGACATTACAGATGTTGAGGAGTAGAATATTGGGAATAGATAATTTAATCCTTAATATCGGAATTTGTAGTAATTTATGATATTAGATTAAATCACCTGGTTTTGCCTAACCGCAAATATTTGGTTTTGAATAACCGTTGTTATGCACCAATTTTTAAAACTGATATATCTGCCTCTTTATTTTATAAAGAGGGATATAAATTTTTAAAATATGTTCTGGACATTTACCTTTATCGGTTGAGAATAAGGTAAGGTGTATTGAATAACGGTATAGACGTTCTTAACCAAAATATAGTTCTCAACTTACAACACACAGAGTTTGAGTTGGTAAACAGTTGAGACTTTTACATGGTAATGTATGTTGTCCAGTGTCCTTTAGGACAAGGGGATGGTATTCTTACTTCATTCCGTTTTGCCTATGATTTCTCTGGTTTTTTAGACACACATTCGTTGAAATGTAGAGTCTAAAGATTTTGAGAAGTTTATAGGGTATAAGAATAAAGTAAAGAACCAGATGTTAGAAGTGTCAAGATTCTTCGAAGTGATCGAAGATTTAGATACTTATGCTAGGTATTCCGTAGATATATATTTGAGAATTTGATTCTCTTTCAGATTACTCATCCGCGGGTACGCTCTATGATGAAGTAATGATGTATGGCCTTTTTCCATTAGGGGATATGCATTGGAAACAGCCGCATAACATTTAAATCTGGTTCCATCTAAATTAGTGCCTTATATTTTATATGGACATAGAATGGTAGCATATCTTGAGGATATTATGATATGGAGTTATCCGGTTTTTTTAAAGCAGAATCCGGACATACTTAAGGCACGTTTTAGAAATGGTAGTTTGTGAGTTATCCCAAGTTTTTGCGAGGGTTTAACGTCTACCATTTTCAAGATCAATATTTGCATTGTTCTTGACTCGCCACCTTTTTGTAAAAAGTACTTCTTTGCAAAAGAAATTAATAGGAGTATGGTAGTGCTGGAGGTGATTCCAGAACCACAAACGGTTACTGAAAATTTAGTAGAACCTAAGGATTCAATTGGACTCGACAAACCTCAATCACTTCGCGTAATTTAGTAGGTAACCTCAGCCACCCGAGAGATACTTTGGTTTCCTTGTAGACAGTGACATGGAGGTTTGCATCATAGTGATGGTGGCCCAACTAGTTATCAGCAGATTATAGGAAGTGGTGACTTCCGGATGGCTAGATGCAAGATATCCATGTTGGACTCTATGCATTCCAGCAAATTATGGACTTCAGACTTTATTGGATGCTCTTGAAGGGGTAAAACTCATTAAAAGGAAGTAGATCTTTTGAGATCATTGTAGGTGGAAAGGTAGTAACCTAATAATGCTAGACTTATGATAAATATTTTTCATCAAATACCCGTTGTGGATTGTGATGAAACTTTTTCTTCAGTTTCTATGTTGAAGTCCATACGGATATAACTTGCCACAGCTGCTATTTATGACTATAAGATCTGGCAGGTGGATGACTATAACTTCCATCTAAATGGGAATTTATAAGTGTACGTGTATATGACTATGTCAAAGGGTTATCGTAGTCAGTAAGAGTTGCGGAAGGTGTGCAAGTTGCTTATGTTTATTTATTGACTAAAGCGAGCATAGTGCAGACGGGTCATCTGTTTTGATGTGACGGTAAAAATGTTTGACTTCATCAAAATAACAGATGAACCTGGTAAGAAGGATGTAGGAAGTGCTATCTTGATATATGGATGACATACTCATAATAGAAAGAGATGTTCCTATACTACAATCGGTCAAACTATAGTTGTCATAGATGTTTCTCCATATAGGATCTGAATTATGTATCAAGAATTTTGGTGATTAGATCTATGTCGATAGATCTAGATTTGGGAGGTTTCCCAATCCGGGTACTTGGACAGCATTCTAAAAAGGGGTTTAGAATGGACAATTTCTGGGGTGGTAGTATACCTGCAGGTGATGGAGTCACCCTCTCTAAAGAGATGTTTTCTAGACTGATGAGGAAAGGGACTCGCGTGAATGAAATTTTAATTGCTTTGGCAATTAGGTCAATCATGCGATGTCATGTACCAAAACAGTTGTTGCTTTTGCACTTGCTTTAATAAGCAGATATTAATCCAATCCTGGAGAAACAAAGAGAAGTAAATGTGAGGTTGTTCTTGGTGTATGGTAATGGTAGCCTACTACAGGAGGCGGTTACCGGTTCTCGCTTCTAAGGTCATCTGCATGACAGAGTGGCTATCAGAGTTATAAATTTACCCTCTTCTGAGGGGCGGTATGTTGGAAAGGGTTCCAAGAAGAATACTAAGGTAGACATGGTGCAGGATGTTGATTATGATCAACGGAGGATACAACCCAAGAAGTTTGTTGGATAAAATTTGTTTATATATTAACTTGGTCCCATCATCTATCCAGAAAAATTCAAAAGTAGGTATCACTCAGTTTAGGAGATAGTTGTGTTGGCTATAGTGCCCTCAAGGCAATTATCATAGTCGCAGGTAGGTGATTATGATGATTGAGGGAGGACATATACCGCTAGAACAGTCTTACTCGAGATGATAATATGCTATCTGGTTTGTCTTTATCATCATGTACAGCATTAAGTGGCATTACAGATCACTATTACATATTGATAGAGCCCATAGGATTCTTGCTTGACTACCAGCATTATGATGGCGATCATATACATGGGAGCTGGGTGGTCTATAGGCACATCCTTAAATGTCCCTAGTCATGGTAGTTTCGAGACTGGGCATCGATACTCAAGAGTAAACTAGTGTATACTGATCGAGACCCCGACGAGGGGCGGTTGCCGGTCTCATAAGCCATCGGTGTCAGTTTGTTCACCTAAGAAGTATACAGGTGCTCATTGGGTTATGAGTACACCGAACGGACTCGCCGGGTATATGCTAGTTGGTATTATACCTATTGTCAGATAGCAGTTCCCAGGTGACATGTGTACAGGTTAGTCTATCGAACTGAGATCGTCATTTGTCTTGTGTGAGTTCCCACTGTGCTTTGATTACTACCCTACCACGGCTCAAAGTAGTTGTGCAAACAGGTTTTAGTTGGGTACAGTCTCGAGCCACATGGAGGCAGTGAGCGGATCGTCAGGGGATTCGTCTCACCTGGTATTGGGGGTTGATGTCGCGCAGTGCACGGGTGGCCATCACCAGAAATCCTTGGCCAAGGTAGCCAAGAATTACTAATTCGGATCAGTAGTTTCTCAGTGGGTGATGGTCTTCATGCCGACACTAAATATCGCGTTATTAGGAGTCTGACTGTATCCACCACCCTAAACACGATATGCGATACTCATAGACGAACGGACCGGACCGTACGGATATTGTCCCTGTCAGGCTCAGTAGGGGTTTCAGGATGAGTTTGCTCGTCGGTCTCCCTTTCGCTCAATACCTGGGTAGCCGTTAGGTACAGCTAGTGCCGCTGACATACTTGTGGTTAAACCCACTGCCAGCGTATTGACGAGTCTTTAGAGTCCCACACAGAGGGTTTCCCTGCTTCGGGAGAAACGATGTAGAGTCCGTATGGTTTTACGGAAGGATTCGATCACATATGTGTACTTGTGCATGTATCATGATTCGGACGGATAATACTAGTGGGCTTTGGTTTAAGCCGGATCCTAGTATTGTATTGTTGGATTATTTTCGTCTCATTGTATTCGTATTCTTCAGAATATAGATGCGGGTATGTATATACGGATGAGGGGTATTCTTGTAATTTTTTACAAGTTTACTTTTAGAAGATTACACCTCATTATGGTTTAAACCTTTTTGGATTAAAAGGTTATTGAGGTGGAGGATGAGGTTTTCATTGCATTATTGTAGCATGGCTTGGTAATGACCCATGGTTACTATACTAAGCATGCTTAAGTTTTTGTTTGTTGCGAGATTATTGTTGACTTGAGATATTTTTGGTTGACTCTAGATATTTTGGAGCCATGGGATATTTATGTGGATGGCTTCCATTATTGCAATTGATTAAAACAAAAGGAAATCTCACAACAAAGAAAAAGACTTAGTCATTTTCTTTCTTGAGTTGCCCCACTCTCATCCTCATGGCTTCTTCTTCCTCCACCCTTCAAGTCTCATGTGTTGAGAAACCTAGGATGTCTTGAGACAAATTAATCCTTCATCACTCTCTACTTCTTCTACGGTATGTAGTGTAGCGATCTAGGTATCCTAGTTACCTCGGATATGAGGTTGGAGCTCGATTCATAGACTCTCGGGTAGATCATCTTCGATGGAGGGAGACCGAAGATCAAGCTTGATCAAGGAGGCCTCTAGGAGCTTGGGAAGGTGGATGAAGACCGAAGGACACGGATCAATTCGGTATAATTACTCTAACCCCTTAGTTTAGCTCATGTGCATGTTTTTGTTATTTGGGGCTTATGGGTTGATCCGGGTTATCGGGTTGTTCTAGCGTCGGCTTTTGAAAATTTTTGTTCCGCAATGGCCACGGTTTGATGGAGGGGGTGCTTTCATAATCCAACATGGTATCAGACCCACTCCATAAGCCTTAGTTAACTCATTGCGACATTAGAAATCCGCCGTTTTTGTCGTGCAAAAACTGCCGACAAAAACAGTTTCAAAAACTGAAAGTTTGAGATGTTTGCACACCCCGCGGGCTCACGGTTTGAACTAAGAAGCTGCAGGGTGGTGCATGGGCACCCTGTAGAATGGCTGGGCCCACTCCCTAAGACCACCACCAGGTGGTCTTGGCGGTAGGGACCCGAAACTGCCCCACCTTGGGCAGTTTCGGGTCTGCCTCACCCCCTGGAAACCTTGTGGTGGCTTCGGGGGTAGGGTACCCCCTATAGGCCCTCCAACTCGAAGTTAATTTTGTGATCTAACTCCCCATGAAGGTTCGGGCGTATTTCGTTTTGATTCGGACTTCCGAATTGGCTTAAAACGGTCGTTTTTTGGAACTTTAGCTCACTGTTTTTTCATGGTTTTGGAAATTGGTTTAGTTTGCTAATTGCGTGCGGAATTCTAATGTCGTAGTTTTTAGTACATACATTACTATCTGTGACCGTGAATGTCATTAGAGTGGTACAATTCATCTAACTGCTATATGCTCTTTTAGACGGGTTTGCAAACATGACATTCACATTGATGTTCTGTGTTGTGTTGTGGTTGTGGCGGGATCATCGTGTGGATAGCTTGGGTGCAATGGTCGTACAGTTTGGGTTTATTTGTACATTTTATATTGCGGGGAGAGCATCCGACATGTGGACTGTCGTCACTGCCCGTTTGTATATTATTTGTTTGGGGCACGACCAGGTTGAGGTCGATGTCACCGTTGTACATATTCTTTTATTTTCTGTACTAAGATTACCCCGCAGTGGAGTGCACTGTTAGCCGGGCTCTAGAGGGTAACAGGCTCGCATCTCATGGCGTTGATACTGAGGGGGCCTTACTCTAGAATTGGCGTGCTATTCGCCGCACTCGTAGGGGTATAGGTTGACCTACGGAGGGGTGCTCAAGTTACCAGATTCCGTGAAGTGCTGGGTGGCCCACTCACTTTGTTGATTAGGGTCGCCTCACTTCTGTGATTGGTGGGTAACTTGCCACGCTCAAAGAGATCTAGGTTTTCATTGCACAGGCTATTCACACGACCAGGGGAACGTCGGGTTTCACTTGCGACTCAAAGGAAACCCGGGGCTCCCAGAGTATCCGTTTATTCTGTGATGCTTATCGCTATTCTGTGATGTTGCAATTTATCATGCCTGGGATGATTGTCATATATATTTATATATATACTATTAGATGTTGTATATGTTTTGCACCCGCACTAGTCCAACCCCCGCTCTATCGTTAGTTAAATAACCTAACGGGTGATGATGGGGCCCAGTGGCGAATGCGAATAGTATATACGTACATTTTATTTTCATTCCTTTTCTGTGGTATGATATGTTTAATTGATAGGACTGCGTTTGATTCTGATCAATGCAAGAAAAAACAAACCTATTTGATATTGTTGGAACCAAGTTTTTGAAAAACTGACATTACAGACGTTCTTTTTTGCTTTGCACAGTGGTATTCGGTTATGAATATCCAGCACCCCATTCGACGAGGCAAGAGCCGAGATCCCTTAATCGGGAGTGACCTCTTGGGTAAAAGTTGTAAGTCGATGTTCAACACCCCAATACTTATGGGGAGGCGGAAATATGAATAACAATCTTGTTCTATGATTAAACATCGAATAACCGTATGAATCGTTTGCTAAACAAGTTTTAACAAAACTATAGAGTTCTAAACTACTATGTTAATGTAGGGTTCCTAGGCACACTAGTGAGGTCTCACAAGGCATCAACCATACCAATTTCAAATTTCAACGGTGCCGAGAAACCCTAACAAGATCGTTGGCTAGATTTTTAGGCGACAAAGCAAACTAGTTAACACTTAACTACAAGAATACGGAAATACAACCTTTGTAGATCCGGTCCTCCACCTCCACGGCTCCGTGATGAAGTCCTCTCCGCTGTCCAAATCAAATCCCGGGCTCTAGCGTCGGCTTCATCGGAGAAAGAGCGGGCTAGGTCATCGACGACGTGCCGAAGATGATCTACGTCGAGGCATCGCTAGATCAAGCTCCAACTTCACCAAGTCTAGAAAACTTGTGAAGAAAACACACTCTACTACTTGGCAAGAGGTAGAGGATGAAGAAATAGGAAGTGGGTTCACTTTAGAATTGGATTTCTCACCCTTTTTCATCAATCACCATTGATGAAGAAAGGTTTTCTTCAACTTGAAGAAGAAGAAGAAGATGATAATTATTATGATAGAAATAAAAATATTAGAAAAGAATAATCATTCTTATCATAATCAAACCATAGTTAAGTGTAGAGAGCTAACTAGAGTTTATGTGAGTGGTTAGGGTTAAAGAAGAAGACAAAATGGTCACTTGGTCAAAAGCTTCATGAAGCTTCAACAAGCTTCATGAAAGAAAGAATGAAAGAAAACCATTTAGTTTTTTTTCTTTATGCTTTTAATTTCCAAAACTAATAAATAAATGAATAAGTAATCATAACCCTAACCATTCATATAACCATGGTTCAATCTTTACACTTAACCAATTTTGCATGTATCATCAAATATGATACAATCAAATGCACAAAAGTATATCACATATACAACTTGTGAACTTCAAGTGAGAAAATCCTTTTAAAGTGAACCAATACTAGTTAATGCAAAGTAATATATCAAATATATAATTATACATTAAATCATTAAATCAACACTTGATTTAACGATGCGGTCATATCGCATATAACCGACTAGTATCCTATGTATCGGCTTACCGAATCAATCCTTAATTCGATAACTAGGTTATATCGCATACAACCACATCGATACATTCATCGCGAGAATAGAATACGGTATCACATGCACGCATTATTCTCGGTCCCGCACATATCTCATATGCGCTCCTATTTCGTTTCGCTTGAGCCAGGAAACCTCTGTGTAGGACTCTAAAGACTCGTCAATACGCCGGCAGCAGATGATGATCATATCAAACACCCACAAGCCGCAAGCGGTCTGCTAAACGTAACGGCCACCCGGGTATTGAGCGATCAGAAGATCAACGAGCAAGCCCGCTCACACTCCTGTGAATCCAACCAGTAACACTTACCGTACAGTCCGGTCTCGTCGTCTGATATGTCGCATATCTCGCCTAGGGGTGGTAAACGTCAGACCCCAATAGCTCGATAAGTCGTGTCGATATGAGGTCTATAACAATTCGAGAAACTACTGGTAACACTTACCAGTAAATCTCAGCAACCCTGGCCAGGGATTTCCTGTTATAGCCAATCGAACACAGCGCAACATCAACCCCCTATACCGGGAGAGACGAATCCCCTCCTATCGCTCATTGTCTCCATGTGACTCGGGACTGTACCCAAAAACCACCGTTTTGCACGCCCTCTTGGACGTGGTAAGATGGAAATCAAAGCACAGTGGGAACCACACAAGACTCTATGACGATCTCGGGTCAACAGACTACTCTGTACCAGTGTCACCAGAGAACTGCCATCTGACGTAAGGTATAATACCATCTGGGAGTTCTCGGCGAGTCCGTCCAGTGTACCCAGTCTCTACTGAGCACCCGTATATCATCTCTGATGTCAAACACCAATGGATATGGGATCATCCATCGCCCATCTATATGGGTCGAGAAGGTATACGCTAGTCTACTCTGGTATATCGATGCCCCGTCTCGATACACCCACGACTAGGGACTTTCAAGGATGTACTTATGGACTACCATGTCCCCACTAGTATGATCCACATCATAGTCCAGGTAGTCAAGTACACATCCTAAGGGCTTTACCAACATGTAACAGAGAGACAATCAGTGTACACGTTAAGGTAAAGATCAACCAGATAGCATACTATCATCTTGAGCAAGAAAGTCCTCCCTATATATGTCCCAGCATCCACTACAATGTACATCCAATGTACAGTAATGGCCTCTAGGGCATACATATAACTAACAATCTCCCACTTGCACTAGGGCCATCTGTAGCAGTGGTTGCAGTATCTCATACTCAACCATCCCATAAAAGTCTCTCTCTGGGAATAGGCCTTCGTGAGTGGATCCGCCGCGTTGTCCTCTGAGTCTACTCTCCTAAACTCGATCCCTTAGAGATCAACCATCTCCATGATCAAGTGATACTGCCTTAGAATATGTCTGGATCACTGATGGGACCTGCGTTCCTTGGCATAAGCCACAACTCAATTGTCACACAATGGGAGGAACATAGTTCATCTCATGAACCAATATACACCCAAACAGCCTCTTTGGTAGCATCTTAAGTAGCGATGTATCCAGCCTTTATCGTCTAGTATGCCACGGTATCTAGCTTGGAACTCTTCTAATATACCGTCCCTTTACTGAGGGTATAGACAATGCCTGTGACTGACATTCAGTCGTCTTTATCACCCTGGAACACTTCCAGTGATTTTCCCCAGGATCAACTGATACCATCTCACTACAACTAGTGAGTATACTAACACCCAAATAACATCTATCTCATAGATGAAAACTCAGGATTTAAGAGGTATCATCTTGATCCTATGTAGAGAATCATTGTGATAAGCGGAGATTGATCGAGCGTAGCATAGGAAACTCCTTCCCTATCAAGAGTATGTCATCCACGTACTCTACGAGGATCGTCACCATACTCCCTATTACCTTTTTGTATATACAAGGTTCATCTACCATTTTGATGATGTTAAACTCTTTGACTAATCCATCAAAACAGATGTTCCAACTCCGCGATGCCTGCTTTATCCTATAAAGCATCTTGCACACGTTTCCGCTGCTCCCACTGTCTACGAGGCCCTCTGGCTGTGTACTTATAGACACTCTCTTCTAAAACATCATTTAGAAAAGCTGTCATGACACCCAACCGCCAGATATCGTAGTCATGGTATGTAGCCGTGGCAAGTAGTATCTGGATGGACTTAAGCATAGCTACTTGAAAAGGTTTCATCATTATCCACACCTGGTCAATGATGCAAACATTTAACAAGTCTAGCTTTGAAAGTCTCAACTTTTCCATCTACACCAAGTAATCTTCTCAAGATTTAATTGCTCCTGATGGGGATTTAACCCTTCAGATATAGCAACCAAAGTCCATACTTTGTTGGTGTACATGGATTCCATCTCAGATCGCTAAGCATCCAGCCATTCTAACAGAGTCTTACTCCTGATGGCCAGCTCGAAGCTAGTTGGGTCATCATCTCATGATGCAATCCTCGCTCCCACTGTCATAGAGCAACCGAAGTATCTCTCAGGTGGGTAAGGAACCCTACTAGATCGGCGGAGAGGCTGAGGTTAGTTGGCATCTACTGAATCCTTCGGTTCTACCAAATCATCTGCTGTAGCTTGTATAGCTGGAACACTTCCAGTTCTACATAACTTACCTTGCCTCGAGCTTGTCCGGATTTTGCTTTTAGACATAGGCCGGACAACCCCAAATCTTAACTAGCTTAAGACATGGGCTCTTCCCTTTCCATATCACATATGAAATGGTAGGCAACTGATTTGATTGGAACCCTATTCAATAGGTATGCAACTTCATAAGTGCATAACTCCCAAAAGGAAATAGGTAACTCAGTAGTACTCATCATAGAGCACACCATATCATATAGGGTGTGATTGCTCCGCCCCAATATACCATCGTGCTATGGTGTATACGGAGGAGTAATGCTGAGAGAGAATCTCATTCTCCTTTAGAATAGTCCAGGAATTCCATGCTCAAGTATTCTCCTCCTTGATCTCATCATAGGACATAATACTTATACCCGTATTTTGGTTCTCTACTTCTCGCTTATATTCTGTGAATATCTCAAAAGGCTCGGACTCATGTTTCAACAGGAACATATGTCTGAATCTTGAGAGATTATCAGAGAATGTAATGAAGTACAAAGAACCAGTCCTGGCATGTGTAGACAGGGGACCTTACATACATCAACATGTATCATCCCAAGAGTTTACTAAATCTTTCTCTGTTTTCAGTAAACGGAGCTGTGGTCATCTTATCTTTGTGACATGACTGGCGAGTTTCACAAGATGTAAATTCAAACTTATTTAAATATGCATCTATATGTAACTTCAGCTAGTCGGGTCGCATTGATATGACCTAGTCTACAATGCCACAAGAAGGATTCGTTCATTTCTGAACTCTTCCTCTTTTGTGTGTCCTGTATACTAAGAACTGTAGTTTGATTTAGAACATCAATGCTTTTAGATAACGTGCCTGAACCGATCAACTTTTGATATAGGAAATGTTCAAAACATTATCCAACAATACAAAATTTTATCGTTTCTTTACTAATAAAGAGACAGATATGATTTTGCATAACAGGTTCGGTATCTAATAACATTCGTTCAGAATCAATGTATTTGTAATACAGGGTGACAGTGACCAACAGACTTGGCTGCAACACTTGCCCCGTTTTCTGCCTCATGAAACTTATCACCCGTTCTCAGTCCTCTACCTTTCTGTAGCCCTATGTAACAGATTACATATCTGGGATCCTGATCCGGTATCATATACCCAGGATGTAGAGGATACAGAGAAATAGTTCTTTGTAACGAACACACCCGAAGATGATGCATCAGCATGCACTCTCTTCGTTTGGGCGGCACGGGAAATCTGGTATTCCCCAATTTCTTGCTCTGTCTTATAACAATTATAAGTTGGAGCGGGACCAACGTTTCCCAGCTCAGTATAACAAGCGGGTTCGGTCAAAAATCCATTTTATTATCTTGATTAAGGCGTGACATGGTCGCTACCAGGAGAGAGAGAGAAGAAAACACTCAGCGTGCGCTCTTGCAAGAATAGATTGGTTATTATTTTATCTAATCAGGATGGCTCCCACTGCTTTTTATCAAATCTTCCTTCAAACCCTAAAAGGAAAGACTAGCCGGGATTAATTACACACTACAAGTTCGCCAATCTTTCAGCCAGGCCAGTGTCGGTACTTTGAGGGAGGTCCCCCGTGGTTTCGCACGAACCTAATTAATGTAAACCTCGTTTTCCCAGAGGCGTAACCCCGTTGACACCTTTCTAGACACCTACTTGATCGGCTAATTGTAATGTATAAAACTCTCCCAGGAGTAACACTTACTCGCAGCGGGTATCGGGATCCAACTATCTCATAGAAGGTATGCAATCTCATTGCAAATTTCAACACTTGAAATTCCCGATATTATTTTGCCCCTAACGTGCTATGACCTTGACGAAAGCCAACAAACCATAGCCCGCTAGTCAAGTTCAACCCGTACATTTCTTGATTGAATTAAACCCACCCGCACGACCCTTGACGAAAGCCAACAAAGCCGCACAACTACCCTAATCCAATCGCATCGTATGCTGGCAGATAAGCAGCATATAGCTACCGCACACTGCACCTTGACGAAAGCCAACAAATGCAGCAAGAATACTATATACAACTTATCTGAAATGACGGAGGGCTACGACAGGTTTTTATGAAAACCTATTGCGTAATGAACTTGATATCGTTGTAGGATCGAATGATTTTAAAATGGAGTGTTTTTGAGGCTTTTCTAGTTTTGCTAAAGGAGTCACTCCCGGTGAAGGGATCGTCGGTCCTTTCCTCGTCGAATGAGGTGCGGGATATATCATATATATCACTGTGCAAAGCAAAAACTCTTAAAAGCAATCAAAAGACAAACCGAGTGTGTAGCATCTGCCAGTTATTGCTAAAGGAGTCACTCCCGGTGAAGGGATCTCGGTCCTTTCCTCATCGAATAAGGTGCAGGATATATCACATATACCTCTGTGCAAAGCAAGAACTGTAGCTACCTGTTTTAATTTTGAAATTCGATTCTACAACATCTTAGGTTTCTTTTATTTCATTAATCTCATTAATGAAGTCCCATCATTTAAATACCTAAACATCACAGATAAATACGACGTACACTTATGCCATCCGCATTCGCCTCGATGTCCCCTCGTGCACCGTTAGGTTAGGTAACTAACGGCAGAGCGGGGCAGGGCTAGCGCGGGTGTAAAACATAAGTAACGCCTATATAATATATCATATATACTATATACTGTATCTATCATAGAACATCACATGATCACATCACAGATATCGCAGCAGAAGAATCATATGAAATATTGGATATACTAGGACGTCCGTGTTTTCAATACGAGCCAGTATAAAACACGGATTCCACGGTCGTGATGAATAGCCAAACCCACACCCCTAGACCCCTACGAGAGCGGCAAGCAACCCTACCAATTCTCGAGTTAGGAGACCCGGACTCGACTCCTCGAGTTGGTCTCCCACTGGACTCCAAAACCCGGTTACTTGTGCTCCCCTCCTTGGGTCTATCCTAGTGCGGAAAAGTAAATAATATACAGAGGGTGACATCTTCCGCAACATGGAAGTGCCCCAAATAAAAGAATATTACATACAAGTTTTTACATGAATGAAAATGAAAAACACTCATCTCACATAAAAAACCCCCGGCTATTCAAACACGACGTTCCAATATAACATATCCAGCAACACATAACATCACATGTCATCAACGTAAGTAAATATGCGCATCCCAATTGTCGTTGACATATAGCAACGAAACCGGCGATATCACATATTACACTTACGGTCACAGAAAAGAAAGTGTAAAACTACAACAGTTGGAATCCGCAAACTCTTTAGACATCGCATGCCTAGCCAAATGAATTCCTTAGACATCGCATGCCTAACAATTATAAACCCCGTATTTTAGTCTCATCATTGAAAACACTTTTCAATATCAAGTCGGGCAATTCAACAAGATTCCCGATATCCTGAACGAATGCTCGTCGCAAACTTTAGTAGGCGGCCGCACCCCCGACGCCGTCGACGAAGTGCACCAAGGAGGAACACCGCTGCCGCGAGCACCCGAACGGATGCTTTCGGCGACGGGGTTCTCCTACAGTCACTTGGTCGGGGCTAAGGGATGTAGCTGTCTATTAAGTTTACCCGGCGAGTATCCGCGTACGCTACGTGATTGCGACGGACTTTTGATCACATCAAAATTCCATGGCAACCGATCAAGTGAGACTAAACTGCTATGTTTATAACATTCATTCAGTTATCTCATAACTTCTTGTGAATTCCAATTATTGTATCACATTCCAGATAATTAGAAAATGTTAAACTTTCCGATCGAACATTCAAACACCCAAGTTTTCCCGATACTGATCAACACATGAAACAAGTCTAAAAACATTCAGTTCGTGCCTCAGTACCAACGGTCCAGCCGTAGAAGGGTCAAGCCAACGCCTCACATGTGGCACGCCGTACTGCCCCAAACCCGAAGGTTCAAAGGGCAGTTCAAGATGGTCACATAATCGAGTTAAGGTTTGTTGTCTTCTAGAGGGACCATCGCGTTACTTGCACTACTTAGAACGTCGTTAAACCACGGAAAAATCCAACACTTGGAAATTTTCCGGCAGGGGAAAAAGTGGGTATTTATATCCGGTCGAACTTTTTAACATATTCTAAAATTATCCGGAAAGCCACATAGACAAAATTTGATACTCCGATCGAAACACCGAATCCCCAAAACAACCCCAGAAAATCCAACTCTTGAATAAATATTAAAAAATTCCCAGAAAACACAGCACTGAAAACAATGAATTACTGTGCAAATTTTAATGGCTGACGTCATACTTTAGCCGCGGAACCGCCGTATAAGCTAGGCTTATGCCGCGGTTCAGCCGCGCATTAGAGGGATCATTAGAAAATTTTTGCGCCGTAATTCTTAGAATTCCCTGCTGAATTTTTTAGCAATTTTTAATTCGGAAAAAACCCAGTTTTTAGAAAAAGTCCAGAGAGCACTTTTCGGGTTAGGGTTTTGGTTCGATCGGACTTCAAACTCCGTCAACTCTTCGCCTAAGGCTCTAGCTAGGCTCTGATACCACTGTAGGGTTCCTAGGCACACTAGTGAGGTCTCACAAGGCATCAACCATTCCAATTTCAAATTTCAACGGTGCCGAGAAACCCTAACAAGATCGTTGGCTAGATTTTTAGGCGACAAAGCAAACTAGTTAACACTTAACTACAAGAATACGGAAATACAACCTTTGTAGATCCGGTCCTCCACCTCCACGGCTCCGTGATGAAGTCCTCTCCGCTGTCCAAATCAAATCCCGGGCTCTAGCGTCGGCTTCATCGGAGAAAGAGCGGGCTAGGTCATCGACGACGTGCCGAAGATGATCTACGTCGAGGCATCGCTAGATCAAGCTCCAACTTCACCAAGTCTAGAAAACTTGTGAAGGAAACACACTCTACTACTTAGCAAGAGGTAAAGGATGAAGAAATAGGAAGTGGGTTCACTTTAGAATTGGATTTCTCACCTTTTTTCATCAATCACCATTGATGAAGAAAGGTTTTCTTCAACTTGAAGAAGAAGAAGAAGATGATAATTATTATGATAGAAATAAAAATATTAGAAAAGAATAATCATTCTTATCATAATCAAACCATAGTTAAGTGTAGAGAGCTAACTAGAGTTTATGTGAGTGGTTAGGGTTAAAGAAGAAGACAAAATGGTCACTTGGTCAAAAGCTTCATGAAGCTTCAACAAGCTTCATGAAAGAAAGAATGAAAGAAAACCATTTTGTTTTTTTTCTTTATGCTTTTAATTTCCAAAACTAATAAATAAATGAATAAGTAATGATAACCCTAACCATTCATATAACCATGGTTCAATCTTTACACTTAACCAATTTTGCATGTATCATCAAACATGATACAATCAAGTGCACAAAAGTATATCACATATACAACTTGTGAACTTCAAGTGAGAAAATCCTTTTAAAGTGAACCAATACTAGTTAATGCAAAGTAATATATCAAATATATAATTATACATTAAATCATTAAATCAACACTTGATTTAACGATCCGGTCATATCGCATATAACCGACTAGTATCCTATGTATCGGCTTACCGAATCAATCCTTGATTCGATAACTAGGTTATATCGCATACAACCACATCGATACATTCATCGCGAGAATAGAATACGGTATCACATATACGCATTATTCTCGGTCCCGCACATATCTCATATGCGCTCCTATTTCGTTTCGCTTGAGCCAGGAAACCTCTGTGTAGGACTCTAAAGACTCGTCAATACGCCGGCAGCAGATGATGATCATATCAAACACCCACAAGCCGCAAGCGGTCTGCTAAACTTAATGGCCACCTGGGTATTGAGCGATCAGAAGATCGACGAGCAAGCCCGCTCACACTCCTGTGAATCCAACCAGTAACACTTACCGTACAGTCCGGTCTCGTCGTCTGATATGTCGCATATCTCGCCTAGGGGTGGTAAACGTCAGACCCCAATAGCTCGATAAGTCGTATCGATATGAGGTCTATAACAATTCGAGAAACTACTGGTAACACTTACCAGTAAATCTCAGCAACCCTAGCCAGGGATTTCCTGTTATAGCCAATCGAACACAGCGCAACATCAACCCCCTATACCGGGAGAGACGAATCCCCTCCTATCGCTCATTGTCTCCATGTGACTCGGGACTGTACCCAAAAACCACCGTTTTGCATGCCCTCTTGGACGTGGTAAGATGGAAATCAAAGCACAGTGGGAACCACACAAGACTCTATGACGATCTCGGGTCAATAGACTACTCTGTACCAGTGTCACCAGAGAACTGCCATCTGACGTAAGTTATAATACCATCTGGGAGTTCTCGGCGAGTCCGTCCAGTGTACCCAGTCTCTACTGAGCACCCGTATATCATCTCTGATGTCAAACACCAATGGATATGGGATCATCCATCGCCCATCTATATGGGTCGAGAAGGTATACGCTAGTCTACTCTGGTATATCGATGCCCCGTCTCGATACACCTACGACTAGGGACTTTCAAGGATGTACTTATGGACTACCATGTCCCCACTAGTATGATCCGCATCATAGTCCAGGTAGTCAAGTACACATCCTAAGGGCTTTACCAACATGTAACAGAGAGACAATCAGTGTACACGTTAAGGTAAAGATCAACCAGATAGCATACTATCATGTTGAGCAAGAAAGTCCTCCCTATATATGTCCCAGCATCCACTACAATGTACATCCAATGTACAGTAATGGCCTCTAGGGCATACATATAACTAACAGTTAAGAGATTATACCAAACGATTCTAGTCCTTCGTCTTAATGTTATCTACTGCCTCTTTGGATCTCCACGTCCTCTTCGGCTTTCTTCCGTGATAGACGATCCACCCGAGAACCCTAATCCAAGGTATAACCTCTAAACTTGAGGTTACTTAGTTTCTCTAGTTGCTAAATAGAGTAGCTAAGGTGATGTAGAGATGGGTTATGGAGTAATTAGTCTTTCCTAATCCTTGTTCTCAACTCATGAGGGGTAGGATTAGGCTTTGGTGAAGGAGAGAGAGCTTGAAGAGAGAGAGTGAGAAGATGATAATGATAATAATAATAATAATGAAATAGCTTCTCACTTGATATATGAAACATAATGAATAAAAAGAAATGAATAATATGAGATTATTCATCATGTTTCATTAATGCAAGTGGGTGATTCATTATGTGAGTCATTAAGCATTTAATAATGCATTAATGACATGATGAATCACTCACAATGAGTCACTAAATCATTAAATGAAAATGACACCTCTCCCTCCATGTCACATCCTTCTAGAAGCTTCTCGGAAAATTACGAGAACGCCCCTCTCATCCGTGAAAACACGAAAAAACTTTAGACTGTATAAATCCAATAACCTGATACTAGAATCTGGCTTAAACCAAAGCCGGCTAGTAAAAACTGTCCGAATGTCGTACGTGCGTTCAAACACGTATGCGTCCGAACCTTTGTCGTAAAACCATACGACCTCTATATCTTTTCGCTTGGGTTTTGGAAATCTCTATGTGGGACTCTAAAGACTCAACTACTACGCTGGCAGTGGGTTTAACCACAGACCGCAAGCGGCACTAGCTGTACGTAACGGTCCCCAGGTAGTTGTCGATAAGAAAGCTGATGAGGTAACCCATCTGAAATCCTACTGAGCCTGTCTATGACAATATCCACGCAGTCCGGTCTGTTCGTCTAAGAGTATCGCATGTATGGTCTAGGGAGGTGGTGGACGTCAGACCCCTAATAACCGTACAAGTCGTGTCGGTATGGTTCAAGACCACCCGAGAATCTACTGATCATTCCATCAGTAATTCTCAATCAGCCCTGGCTAGGGACTTATGGTAATGACCAACCGACCACAGTGCGATATCAACTCCCTATACCGGGAGAGACGAATCCCTAACAGTCGCTCACTGCCTCCACGTGGCTCGGGACTGTGCCCAACTGAAACCTGTTTGCACGACTCCTTTGAACCGTGGTAGGGTAATAATTAAAGCACAGTGGGAACTCACACGAGACAAATGATGACCTTAAGTCAACGGACTATCTGCACACATGTCACCTGAGAACTGCTATCTGACGTTAGGTATAATACCATCAAGTCAGTTCTCGGCGAGTCCTGTCCGGTGTACTCACACCCAGTGAGCATCTGTATACAATCTTAGGTGAACATCACCAATGGTTGCGGGACCAATCCATTGCCCCTCGTCAGGGTCTAGATATGTATACACTAGTCTACTCCGGAGTATCGATGCCCAATCTCGATACTCCTGCGACCAGGGACATCTAAGGGTGTGCCTATTGACTATCCAGCTCCCACTAGTATGACTGCCATCACAACGCCGGTAGTCAGACAAAACACCCTATGGGCTTTATCAACATATATATATAAATACCAAGTAAAAAATATCATACGTTAAGACAAAGTCAAACCAAATAGCGTACCATCATATCAAGCAAGACTGTCATGTACATACATATCCCAAGCATCCTATATAATGTAGGCCTCTAGGGCATATATATCCAACAATCTCCCACGTGCACTAAGGCCTATAATTGGCGCAATGAGTACCCACTGTCTCTACCACATCCAGTTGCTTGCGTACCTCATGCCCAACATCTCAAAAAGCCTCTCGAACTGTACTTGAGGAATGGCCTTGGTGAATGGATCTGCCATGTTGTCTTTTGTGTCCACTCTCCGTATCTCGATCTCCCGACGATCCACGATCTCCTTGATCAGGTGAAACCGCCTTAAGATATGCCTGGATTTCTGATGGGACCTTGGTTCCTTCGCTAAAGCTACAGCGCCATTGTTATCGCAATACAAAGGTATTGGATTGGCAATGGACGGAACCACCTGAAGTTCAGAAATGAACTTCCTCATCCAGACAGCCTCTTTTGCGGCTTCACTAGCAGCTATATACTCAGCCTCTATAGTTGAGTCTGCGACGGTATCTTGTTTGGAACTCTTCCAACATACCGCCCCTCCATTGAGGGTAAACACAAAACCCGAAATGGATTTAGAATCATCCTTGTCATTTTGGAAGCCGGAGTCGGTAAAAGCCTCTACCTGGAGGTCCCCATTACCGTAAATCAAGAACATCTCCTTAGTCCTTCTCAGGTACTTGAGAATGTTCTTCACCGCTCTCCAATGTTTCTCACCTGGGTCAGACTGATACCTGCTTACCACACTAAGTGCGTAAGCTACATCCGGTCTGGTACATAACATCACATACATTATTGATCCTACCGCCGAAGCGTAGGGTATAATGCCCATGCGAGCCCTCTCTTCATCAGTCTTTGCAGACATCTCTTTGGAGAGGATGATTCCGTGACAAGCGGGCATATTGCCGCGCTTGGAATCTTCCATACTAAATCTCTTTAGTATAGTGTCTATATACCTGGACTGTGAAAGTCCCAATATTCTATTAGATCTATCTCGATAGATCTTAATGTCCAGAATGTATGATGCATCTCCCAAGTCTTTCATGGAGAATTTCTGTGACAAGAAGAGCTTTACTGATTGTAGTATAGGGATATCATTCCCTATCAGTAGTATGTCGTCGACGTACAAAACGAGGAAGACTACTGCTCCTTCTACAATCTTCCTATAAATACATGGTTCATCTACATTTTTGATAAAGTCAAATTCCTTGACTGTTTCATCAAAGCAGATGTTCCAACTCCGCGATGCTTGCTTTAACCCATAAATGGATTTAAGCAATTTGCACACTCTTCCGCTGCTCCCACTGTCTAAGAAACCTTCTGGTTGATCCATGTAAACACTCTCTTCTAGATGTCCATTTAGAAAAGCTGTTTTTACATCCATTTGCCAGATTTCATAGTCATGGAAGGCAGCAATGGCAAGCATGATCCGAATGGATTTAAGCATAGCTACTGGTGAAAAAGTTTCATCATAGTCCAATCCTGGTCTTTGACGAAAACCTTTTGCTACTAGTCTAGCTTTGTAGGTTTTCACTTGTCCAAATGTACCAATCTTCTTTTTGAAGATCCATTTGCACCCAACTGGTTTTACCCCAGGAGGAGAAACTTCTAAAGTCCATACTTTATTGGTGTACATGGATTCCATTTCGGATCTCATTGCATCCAGCCACTTCACTGAGTCGCTACTCGTGATAGCCTGCTGAAAACTAGTAGGCTCATCATCATCGATGATGCAATCCTCTCAATCCCCATCAAGAAGAAAACCATAGTATCTTTCAGGAGGATGAGAAAGCCTACTAGATCTGCGGAGTGGCGTTGGTTCGTCATGTTCTATTGAAATCTGAGATTCTTCTAAGTCTTCGGTTGCAGTTTGAGGTTCTGGAATTTCTTCCAGTTCTACCGCGCTCCCACTAATTTCTTTTGCAAGAAATTCGCTTTCTAAGAAGACAATGTGACGAGCGACAAACACCTTTTGTTCTTCAGTGTGGTAGACCATGTACCCCCTTGAATGCTTGGGGTATCCTACAAACTTGCATAAAACCGATCGTGCTTCGAGCTTGTCCGGATTATGCTTTTTAACATATACCGGACACCCCCATATCTTGATATACTTGAGATATGGTCTCTTCCCACACCACATTTCATATGGAGTGGTAGGTACAGACTTAGTTGGAACTCTATTCAATAGGTATGCGGCTGATTCTAGAGCAAATCCCCAGAAGGAAAGTGGCAACTCAGCACTACTCATCATTGAACGCACCATATCTAATAGCGTGCGATTCCTTCTTTCTGATACACCATTATGCTGAGGTGTATAAGGTGGAGTAAGCTGAGAGAGAATTCCATTCGCTTTTAAGTATTCAAGGAAACTGGTACTTAAGTATTCTCCACCTCGATCAGATCGAAGTGTCTTGATGCTTTTACCGGTTTGTTTCTCTACTTCATTTTTATACTCCTTAAACTTCTCAAAAGCCTCGGATTTATGCTTCATTAAGAACACATGTCCATACCTAGAAAAGTCATCAGTAAAAGTGATGAAGTAGGAGTGACCACTTCGTGCATGTATAGACATCGGACCACATACATCACTGTGTACTAGTCCCAAGAGTTCAGTGGCTCTTTCTCCGTGTCCGGTGAACGGAGATTTGGTCATTTTTCCTTTGATACATGATTGACAAGTTGCATATGATAAATATTCAAACGGATCTAGATATCCATCTTTATGTAACTTAGTCAACCTTGTTTCATTTATATGACCAAGTCTACAATGCCATAGGAAGGCTTGATTCGAATCTGGAGCCTTTCTTTTACGCGTGTTTTGAATATTGGAAATTTGAGGTCGATTAAGTATGTATATGCCATTTTCCAGTGTGCCAAACCCAATCAGTTCTTGATTTAGGAGAATGTTCATGACATTTCTTTCAAGCACAAAATTATATCCTTTATTAGACAACAAAGATACTGATATAATATTACACAACATACTGGGAATACAAAAACAGCTATACAATACCAAAATGTGTCCACTATTCAACCCTAGGTGATATTCCCCTATTGCAACTGCATCTACATGCATTCCATTGCCCATCCGGAGAGTCATATCACATGCCCCCAGTACTCTACTATTTCTCAGATCCTGCAAAGAATTACAGATGTGAGAACCAGAACCGGTATCAAGTACCCATGAAGTAGAGTTTACTGAAAGACAATTTTCGATTACGAACACACCTGAAGCAGAAGCAACAGCTTGCTTTATGTCCTTGGCTTTAAAAGCCAAACGGTCCTTCTTCCAGTGCCCTTGCTTGTGACAATAGAAGCACTCGTTCTTTTCTGCCTTCACCCTTCCTGCCTTGTTCGTTCCCTGCACCTTCTTGACCCCACCCTTCGGTTTGGTGGCTTTCATCTTCTTCTTCCCTTTTGCTTTCGCTTTAGATTTAGAAGAAGATGATTGGCCAACATACAGAACGGGGGTCTTCTCCTTTTTCAAGGAGGTCTCTGCTATCCTCAACATATTGAGGAGCTTTGGAAGATCTGCTTCCATTTCGTGCATGTTGAAGTTCAGCACGAACTGAGAGAAGGTGTGGGGAAGGGACTGCAAAATCAAGTCGATATAAAAATCATTCTCTAGCACGCATCCCAGGTTTGCGAGTTCCTCAATGAGGGTGATCATTTTGAGGACGTGCTCTCCAACAGGAGATCCTGGAGCTAACCTCATCTGGAAGAGTTTCCTTGAGGTTTCGTACCTCGCGATACGGGAGTGTTCACCATACAATTCCTTGCAATGGAGGAATATGGATACAATATCCATACTCTCGTGCTGTTTCTGGAGTTCATTATTCATGGACGCCAGCACGATACACTTAGCTCGCTCACAGTCTAGATCCCAGGTTTTACGAACTTCCTTGTCCGCAACTGAGGAATCTGGTCCTGGGATAAGGGGAGGAACAGCGGTGGTAACATATGCAACTTTGTCATAAGTCAGCGCAATATTGACGTTCCTTAGCCAATCTTTATAGTTCTGCCCGGTCAGTATATTCTTTTCAAGTAATAGTTTTAGTCCAGTCATGGTAGCTGCCAGAGAGAGAGAAAAGAAAACACTTAGCATATGCTCTTGCAAGTTTAGATTGGTTATTATTTTATCTAAACAGGATGAATCCCACTGTTTCCTCAAATCCTTCTTCAAAACCTAAAAGAAGAACTAGTCAGGATTTAATCACACGTTACAATTCTTGCTTAACCTTTCAGCCAGGCTGGTGTTGGTACTTCGAGGGAGGTTTTCCAACGCTTTCGCGAAGTTCCTTAATTAAAGAACCTCTTTTCCCTGGAGGCGTAGCCCCTCTAACACCTTTCTAGGCACCTACTTGGTTTATAGCATTGATTGTTAAGTGAGAGAAATTCCCGAGAGTAATCCTACTCATCAGTGGGATCGAGATCCAAATATCATTGCATGATGCCCTAGATGGAAGCCACTCTAGTCACCACACTCCAGAAGGTAAGCTAAATCTGCAAGTTTCCTTTATGTTTGAAACTCCCGATGTGATTTTTACCCCAAGCCCTTATAGACCTTGACGTAGGCCAACAAGTCATAAGACGCAAGTCAAGTTCTACCCGTCATTGTCCTGATCAATTTAAATACATCGTACAAGCCCTTGACGTAGGCCAACAAGGTGTACGTCTGTATTAAACTAATGCATCTATCTATGCAACAAATAGGCACACACACTGCTACCATACACTATGCCTTGACGTAGGCCAACAAGCATAGCATGAATACGATGTGCTGTCTATCTGAAACGACGGAGGGTTACGGCTGGTTTTTGGCAAAAAACCGTTAACGTAGTGAACTTGATTTGATCGAAGGAACTAAGATAGCTTTTATTAAAAGGAGTGGTTTAAGCTCCGCATTTAAAATTTGCTTTTTCAAGAAAACCGAGTGGTTTTTAGAAATTGTTCCAACGATTCAGTTTAGGTTTTATTTTCTTTGCATTAATAATAATGCGTCCCATCTTTAACCTATCATTACAGATAACAACGAAAATACAACGTCCTCTTATGCCATCCGCATTCGCCACGGGGTCCCGTCATCACCCGTTAGGTTACTTAACTAACGACAGAGCGGGGGCTGGGCTAGCATGGGTGTAAAACATAAGCGACGTCTAAATAGCTATCATATATAGATATTGTATATTCGTCAGACGCAATAATAGGCATTCCAGATCACAGATAAACAATATTGGATTTGCAAGCAATCCGCATTTCTTTTGAGCCTGCAATGAAAGACGGATTACACAGTTGTGATGAATAGCCATTTTCCTACCCCAGACCCCTACGGGTACGGCAAACTACCCGCCAAGTACCAGAAGTGAAGCGGTCTGCCCCAACACTTCAAAATACCCGGTAGTTTGTGCACCCCACCTTGGGTCTATCCTAGGAGCAAAAACAGTAAAAAGAAATAATACAACGGTGGCTACAACCGCAACCTGGATGTGGCCCGCAAAATAATATTACAACTTATTACATTTACATCAAATGAATTAATACAATAACCCATCACAAAACCCGGCTAATCACCACAATAGTCCAATACAGTTTATATACACAAACAGTTATATATAACATCACAGATATGTGCAACCCCCTGCCAACCGACATACTAGCAGTTAGGGGAGGTTTACGAACACATAATACATTTCACAGATATAATCAAACAAGCAAATACCGTATAATTTCGATCGATTAAACACATTTAATTTTGCTCCAATACTTCTCTGTAAATCTGAAACCTGAGCAAAAATAAAAATTACCAGAAAACACCAAATATCACAGAGAATCAACACAAGAAACTTGGGATGATGAGTCGTCCAAAGCGCGGCGGATCGGTGGGATCGGCCGCGGTTCCGCGGCGCTATGGCCGATTCATGAGCCCAATTTTCTTGGGTGTTCTAATACATTCATTTAGGTCATTCTGAAGGTCCCTGAAAAATTTTTGGACCTCATTTAAAATACGACAGAAAGTACATGATATCGGGGTTTTTCCGGTTTGTTTTTCCGTTCGAAATTCATACAAATTTGCAAGTGTGTTAAATACTGTTTAGCTAGGCTCTGATACCACTGTAAGTCGATGTTCAACACCCCAATACTTATGGGGAGGCGGAAATATGAATAACAATCTTGTTCTATGATTAAACATCGAATAACCATATGAATCGTTTGCTAAACAAGTTTTAACAAAAACTATAGAGTTCTAAACTACTATGTTAAGAGATTATACCAAACGGTTCTAGTCCTTCGTCTTAATGTTATATACGGCCTCTTTGGATCTCCACGTCCTCTTCGGCTTTCTTCTGTGATAGACGATCCACCCGAGAACCCTAATCCAAGCTATAACCTCTAAACTTGAGGTTACTTAGTTTCTCTAGTTGCTAAATAGAGTAGCTAAGGTGATGTAGAGATGGGTTATGGAGTAATTAGTCTTTCCTAATCCTTGTTCTCAACTCATGAGGGGTAGGATTAGGCTTTGGTGAAGGAGAGAGAGCTTGAAGAGAGAGAGTGAGAAGATGATAATGATAATAATAATAATAATGAAATAGCTTCTCACTTGATATATGAAACATAATGAATAAAAAGAAATGAATAATATGAGATTATTCATCATGTTTCATTAATGCAAGTGGGTGATTCATTATGTGAGTCATTAAGCATTTAATAATGCATTAATGACATGATGAATCACTCACAATGAGTCACTAAATCATTAAATGAAAATGACACCTCTCCCTCCATGTCACATCCTTCTAGAAGCTTCTCGGAAAATTACGAGAACGCCCCTCTCATCCGTGAAAACACGGAAAAACTTTAGACTGTATAAATCCAATAACCTGAAACTAGAATCTGGCTTAAACCAAAGCCGGCTAGTAAAAACTGTCCGAATGTCGTACGTGCGTTCAAACACGTATGCGTCCGAACCTTTGTCGTAAAACCATACGACCTCTATATCTTTTCGCCTGGATTTGGGAAATCTCTATGTGGGACTCTAAAGACTCAACTACTACGCTGGCAGTGGGTTTAACCACAGACCGCAAGCGGCACTAGCTGTACGTAACGGTCTCCAGGTAGTTGTCGATAAGAAAGCTGATGAGGTAACCCATCTAAAATCCTACTGAGTCTGTCTGTGACAATATCCGCGCAGTCCGGTCTGTTTGTCTAAGAGTATCGCATGTATGGTCTAGGGAGGTGGTGGACGTCAGACCCTTAATAACCGTACAAGTCGTGTCGGTATGGTTCAAGACCACCCGAGAATCTACTGATCATTCCATCAGTAATTCTCAATCAGCCCTGGCCAGGGACTTATGGTAATGACCAACCAACCACAGTGCGATATCAACTCCCTATACCGGGAGAGACGAATCCCTAACAGTCGCTCACTGCCTCCACGTGGCTCGGGACTGTGCCCAACTGAAACCTGTTTGCACGACTCCTTTGAGCCGTGGTAGGGTAATAATCAAAGCACAGTAGGAACTCACATGAGACAAATGATGACCTTAAGTCAACGGACTATCTGCACACATGTCACCTGAGAACTGCTATCTGACGTTAGGTATAATACCATCCAGTCAGTTCTCGGCGAGTCCTGTCCGGTGTACTCACACCCAGTGAGCATCTGTATACAATCTTAGGTGAATACCACCAATGGTTGCGGGACCAATCCATTGCCCCTCGTCAGGGTCTAGATATGTATACACTAGTCTACTCCGGAGTATCGATGCCCAATCTCGATACTCCTGCGACCAGGGACATCTAAGGGTGTGCCTATTGACTATCCAGCTCCCACTAGTATGACTGCCATCACAACGCCGGTAGTCAGACAAAACACCCTATGGGCTTTATCAACATATATATATAAATACCAAGTAAAAAATATCATACGTTAAGACAAAGTCAAACCAAATAGCGTACTATCATATCAAGCAAGACTGTCATGTACATACATATCCCAAGCATCCTAAACAATGTAGGCCTCTAGGGCATATATATCCAACAAAAGTTTGTGTCAAGGTAATAACTTCACTATAGTCGATTCTTTTGCTTTGCATCGTGGCATTCAGTTTGGAATATCGTGCACCTCATTCGACGAGGAAAGAGCTGAGATCCCTTTAAAGGGAGTGACCTTTTTGGCAAAAGTTTGTGCCACTATATATTTGAAAAACCACTTGGATTCCTTCAAAAATATCAAGTTCATTAAGTTAAAGGTTTTTCACCAAAAACCAGTCATGGCCCTCCGTCATTGCTTACAGGTATTACTTAGTATTCATGCTGTGTATGTTGACCTCTGTCAAGGCATAGTGCTTAGTAGCTGGGTAATCCTTGTTTGTTGCATAGATATGCGATTATTTAGAACAGTCACACGATCATGTTGACCTCTGTCAAGGGCTCGTGCTGGTGGGTCTAAGTTAATCCAGCACAGTGACGGGTTGAACTTGACTTGCGACTTATGATTTGTTGACCTCTGTCAAGGTCATAAGCCGCTTAGGGAAAAAATCACATCGGGGGTTTTCAAATATACAGGAAACTTGCCAGGCATGCGCATAGCTTCTAGAGTATGATAACTTGAGTGGCTTCCATCAAGTTATCATACTATGATAGTTGGATCCCGATTCTCACTGATGAGTAGGATTACTCCTCGGGTGATTTTAGATAATCCCGACTAATTCTCCTTTTGGGTTTGGAGGAGAATTCGACGAAACAGTAGGAGACATCCTGATTAGATAAAGTGATTAACCATTCTGATCTTGGTTAAAGTGCACGCCGAGTGTTTCTTTTCTCTCTCTCTCTTTTGCAGCGACCATGGCCCGACCCTAGACTAAAACTCATAGACCAAGTTAACCGAACCTTCTTCAAACACTTTGGCTTTTAGATTGTCATAGTTGCATATATCATTGCCACTCCTACTTTTACCCTTTGCATTTCTCCGGAACATTCTGTATCACTACGAAGATCCACATTTATTGGATATGACCATCGTATAGTTACATACAAACTCGAAGAAACTTGTTTCAAATTCAAGGATGGTTTCCGGTTCTGGAGAAATTGAATAGGATTATTCAGTTGTCTTTTCCCTTTACCTTCTCTCAGGTTGCGTGGGCTCCTGGTATTAGGAGAGTACACCTATTACGCTTATCGGATAGTCTTCTTCCAAACCATAGGTTGGTGCCGAAGGGTAGGGAAGTAAGAAAACCAATTAGCCTAAGTGTGGTGTACAGAAGGTAATATGTAAAGGCAAATAAAGGGATTAGAAAGAGGGCAAAGTAAATTGTGACTGCTATCATTCACGACGAAACCGCGTATATCATCGCCACTCTTACATCACCTTTGCTTTTCTCCGGAACATTCTGTATCACTACGAAGATCCACATTTAATGGATAAGCTATCGTATAGTTACATACAAACTCGAAGGAACTTGTTCCAGTTCGAGGATGGATTCTGGTTCAAGAGAGATAGAATAAGGATTATTCAGTTGTCTTTTATCTTTAACATCTCTTAGGTTGTGAGGGCTCCTAGGATTAGGAGGGTACACCTATTACGCTTATTGGATAGTCTTCTTCCAAACCATAGGCTGGTTCCGAAAGGTAGGGAAGGAAGAAAACCATTTAGCCTAAGGGTGGTGTACATAAGATAATAAGTAAAGACAAATAAAGGGATTGGAGAAATGACAAGAAAATATACAGTTACTGTCATGAATCTGGATAGTGGAAGAGGCATTAATAGGAATACCCGGATACTCCTTCGAAACATTTTCATGTTTCATTTTCACTGTGAGTTGTTAATTGAAAACTGATTTCCCAAATACATCCTTACTCCAGGGTATGTATTTACCAAATGATTCTCACATCTGTATGGCGTTATGGATGATGAGTGGGAGTAAGATATTGGAAATTAGGTGATTATATCCTCTTTATATTGAAATTCGTTGTAAATGGTTATATTTGAGGAAATCACCTGGGATTTTGCTTGACCACAAATATTTGGTTTTGAATATTTGATTATTATGCACCAATTTCAAACTGATATATCTGTACGTTTATTTTATAAAGTGATATATAACTTTTTGAAATTATGTCTATGACATTTACCTATATTAGTTGGTGATTGGGTAAGAAGCATTTAACAACGGTGTAATTCTTCTTAACCATAGTACATTTTTCAACCTACGACGTATAGGGTTTGAGTTAATAAACTCATGGGACTTATACAAAGTATTGTATGTTGTCCAGTGTCCATTAAGATAAAGAGGTTGATACTCGTACTATATTCCATTTACTCATGACTTGTCTAGTTTTAGACAAGTATTTCGTTGAAATACAAGGTCCAAGTTTTGGGAAGTTATAGGTATATGAATAAAGTAGAGAACCATATGTTTCAGGTATCAGGATTTTTCAAGGTGATCGAAGATGTAGATACTTGTGTTTGGTATTCCGTTGATAGTAATGGTTTTGAGAACTTGCTTCTCTTTCAGGTTACTCATATTTGGATGCATTCCTAATTGAGTAATGCTGATTAACCTCTTTCCATTTGGTTGTCATGCACTGGAGACAGATGCATGATTTTGAATCTGGTTCCAATTAAATCAGTGCCTATGTTTCTATATTGTATATAGAATAGATCGTATCTTGACGATATTGAGGTATATGGAGTTGTCCGGCTTAAGCTTGAAACCAGAATCGGGATAAACTCAAGACACGTTTCAGTAATGGCTGTTTGTGGGTTATCCCGGGCTATGACGAGGGTTAATTTTCTACCATCTGGAAGATCAATAGATATATTGTTCTTGACTCGCCACAGTTTTAGTAAAATGGATTCTTTTCAGAAAACATTAGTTGGAGTATGGTAGAACTGGAAGTGATTCAAGAACAACAAACGATTACTGAAAATTTAATAGAACCTAAAAATTCAATTGGTTTTGACATTCCATTAGCCACTCTACAGATATGGTGGGTAACCTCAGGCACCCGAGTGGTACTTCGGTCTTCTCAGAAACGATGACAGGGAGGTTCTTGTTTACCCAGACTTGCCATTACTGCTGTTCTAGACTACGAAACCCGGCAGGAGGATGAGTATAATGTTTTTCCAAACGAGCTTTAGAAATGCATGTGTATATGACTCTGCCAGAAGGTTGTTGTAGTCATTGGAATCAGCGGAAGCATAGAGGGTAAGTAGCTCATTTCTATTTATAGACTAAAGCAGATATAGCGGAGATAGATCATCTATTTTTTATGTGACGGTCATAGACTTTAACTTCATCAGAATAGGAGATGGATCTGGTAAGAAGGTAGTAGGGTGTAATGTCTTGGTATTTGGATGACATGCACTTTATAGGAAGTGAAATTCCTATACTACGATCGGTTATACTGTGGTTGTCACACAGTTGTTTCTCCATATAGGATATATATATATAATATCAGGCATTCTGGTTATTAGATCTATGATTTTAGATCTAGATTTGGGAAGTTTTCCAATTTGGGTACTTTGACGCTATTCTAAAGGTGTTTTAGAATGGAAGACTCCTGGCATGGTGGTGTACCTGCAGGTGATGGAGTCACCCTCTGTAAAGGATGTCTTTAAGATTAAAAGGGGAAGGGATTTGCATGATTGGCATATCACTTGCTTAGGCAATTGAGTCAATCATGAGATATCAAGTACCACACCAGATATTATTTTTGCACTAGCTGTAATAAGTTTATATATTAATCCAATCCTGAAGAAACGTTGGGAAGAGTAATGAATATAAGTGGATGTTCTAGGGATATGGTAACGGCAGCCTCTTTCGGGAGACGATTATCATTCCAGGGTTCCAAGGTGACCTGGATGACAGAGCGACTGTCAGAGTTTTAGTTTTCCCTCTTTTGAGGGACGGTATATTGTACAGGTGGTCCAAGAGGATACTGAGGATGGTATGGCGCAGGATACTGATTAAATTCAGTGGACGATACAGTCTAAGAAGTTTACTAGATTTGGAGTTCATTTGTGAACCGGGTCCCATCAGATATCCAGGCATATTCTAAGACAGGTATTGCTCATTTCGGGAGATAGCTTTCTCCGTGAAGTTGACATATAGAAAGATAAAGAAAGAAACATTGCAGCGGATCCACTCACTGAGGCTATTTCTCAAACACAATAGTTTCGCAAATGAGCTTTGCGAGACCGATTAGTAGAGGAGTTGGGTGTTCGGTATCACACGGGCTGTGAGTATGCGACACCGCAATAATTAGCCTTAAGTGCAAGTGGGAGATTGTTGGCTATAGTGCCCTCAAGACAATTATCATAGTCGCAGGTAGATGATTATGATGATTGAGGGATGACCTATAACGGTAGAACAGTCTTACTCGAGATGATAGTATGCTATCTGGTTTGTCTTTATCATCATGTACAGCATTAGGCGGTATTATAGATCACTATTACATGTTGATAGAGCCTATAAGATTTTTTCTTGACCAGCAGCATTATGATGGTGATCATATACGTGGGAGCTCGGTGGTTTATAGGCGCATCCTTAAATGTCCCTAGCCGTGGGAGTTTCGAGACTGGGCATCGATACTCCAGAGTAGACTAGTGTATACTGATCGAGACTCCGACGAGGGGCGGTGGCCGGTCTCACAAGCCATTGGTGTCAGTTTGTTCACCTAAGATATATATAGGTGCTTATTGGGTTATGAGTACACCGGACGGACTCGCCGAGAACATGCTAGTTGGTATTATACCTATTGTTAGATAGCAGTTCCCAGGTGACATATGTACAGGTTAGTCTATCGACATGAGATCGTCATTTGTCTCTTGTGAGTTCCCACTGTGCGTTGATTACTACCCTACCACGGCTCAAAGGAGTCGCGCAAACAGGTTTTAGTTGGGTATAGTCCCGAGTCACATGGAGGCAGTGAACGGATCGTCACGGGATTCGTCTCTCCCGGTTTTGGGGATTGATGTCACGCAGTGCACGGGTGGCCATCACCAGAAATCCTTGGCCAAGATAGTCAAGAATTACTAATTCAGATCAGTAGTTTCGTAGTGGGTGATGGGCTTCATGCCGACAATAAATGTCGCGTTATTAGGGGTCTGACTGTATCCACCCCCTAGACATGATATGCGATACTCATAGACGAACGGACCGGACAGTACGAATATTGTCACTGTCAGGCTCAGTAAAGGTTTCAAGATGGGTTTGCTCGTCGGCCTCCCTTTCTCTCAATACCTGGGTAGCCGTTACGTACAGCTAGTGCCGCTGACGTGCTTGTAGTTAAACCCACTGCCAGCGTATTGACGAGTCTTCAAAGTCCCACACAGAGGGTTTCCCTGGTTCGGGAGAAACGATGTAGAGGCCGTATGGTTTTACGGCAGGGTTCGATCACATACGTGTACTTATGCATGTATCATGATTCAGACGTATAATACTAGTGGGCTTTGGTTTAAACCGGATCCTAGTATTATATTGTTGGATTATTTTCGTCTCATTGTATTCGTATTCTTCGGAATACGGATGCGGGTATGTATATGCGGATGAGGGGTATTTTTATAATTTCTTACAAGATTACTTTTAGAAGATTACACCTCATTATGGTTTAAACCTTTTTGGATTAAAAGGTTATTGAGGTGGAGGATGAGGTGTTCATTGCATTATTGTAGCATGGCTTGGTAATGACTCATGGTTACTATACTAAGTATGCTTAAGTTTTTGTTTGTTGTGAGATTATTGTTGACTTGAGATATTTTTGGTTGACTCTAGATATTTTGGAGCCATAGGATATTTATGTGGATGGCTTCCATTATTGCAATGGATTAACACAAAAGGAAATCTCAAAGAAAAAGACTTAGCCATTTTCTTTCTTGAGTTGCCTCACTCTCATCCTCATGCTTCTTCTTCTTCCTCCACCCTTCAAGTCTCATGTGTTGAGAAACCTATGGTGTCTTGAGACAAATTAATCCTTCATCACTCTCTACTTCTTCTACGGTATCTAGTGTAGCGATCTAGGTATCCTAGTTTCCTCGGATATGAGATTGGAGCTCGATTCATAGACTCTCAGGTGGATCATCTTCGATTGAGGGAGACCGGAGATCAAGCTTGATCAAGGAGGCCTCTAGGAGCTTGGAAAGGTGGATGAAGACCGAAGGATATGGATCAATTCAGTATAATCACTATAATCCCTTAGTTTATCTTCTATGCATGTTTTTGTTATCTAGGGCTTATGGGTCGATCCGGGTTATCGGGTTGTTCTAGCGCTGGTTTTTGGAAATTTTTGTTCCGCAATGGCCACGGTTTGATGGCCGGGGCGCTTGCATAACCCAACAAGTTGATCTCTACAAAGTTGAGAAATAGAAAGGTAAAGTAAGGAACATTATAGAAGATCCACTCACTGAGGCTATTTCTCGAACACGGTTGTTTCTCAAATACGGTTTGTAAAACTGATTAGTAGAGAAGTTGGGTATTCTATAGCACAAAAAGCTGTAAGTATACGATACCGCAATAATTGGCCTTAAGTGCAATTGGGAGATTGTTGGGTATAGTGCCTTCAAGGCAATTATTGTAATTGCAGGTAGGCAATTATTGTAATTGAGGGAGGATCTATACGGATAGAATGATCTTGCTCGAGATGATAGTATGCTATATGGTGTGTCTTTATCATTCATGTGTATACGTTTTATTACGTGTCGCTAATACATAATGATAAAGCCCGTAGGATCTTTGCTTGACTATTAGCATTATGATGGCAATCATACTTTTGGGAGCTGGGTAGTCTATAAGCATATCCTTAAATGTTCCTAGTCATGGGAATATCGAGACTGGGCATCGATATTCCAGAGTAGATTAGTGTATACGTTTCTAAACTCTGACGAGGGGTGGTGGCCGATCTCATAGACATTGATGTATGGCACCTAAGATTATATACTGGTGCTCACTGGAGATAAGTACACCGAACGGACTCACCCAAGAACTCCTAGATAGTATTATACAAATCCTCGGATAGCAGTTCTCTGGTGACATGAGTACATTGTAGTCTTTAGACTTGAGATCGTCAATTGCCTCGTGTGGGTTCCCACTGTACATAGATTACTACCCTACCACAGCTCTAAGGAGTCGTGCAAACAGGTTTTAGCTGGGTACAGTCCCGAGTCACATGAAGGCAATGAACGATTGAAAGGGATTCGTCTCTCCCGGTATAGGGAGTCGATGTCGCGCTGTGTTCAGTTGGCCATCACCATAAGTCCTTGGCCAGGGAAGATGAAATTTACTGATAAGAGATCAGTAGTTTCTTGGTTGGTCATGAGCCTGACACTGGCAAGACTTCTCGGATTATTAGAGGTCTGAAGTTATCCACTCCCTAGACCCAGTATGCGACACTTTCATACGAAGAGACCAGACTGTATAGAGATTGTCACTTACAGGCTCAGTAGGGTATGGACGGACCTGATTGTCGACCTCCCTTTCGACATATACTTGGGTAGCCGTTACGTACAGCTAGTGTCGCTGACATGCTTATGGTTATGGATTTATCAAATAACTCACTGCCAGTGTATTGTCGAGTCCCACACAGAGGGTTTTCTCGGTTCAGGCTGAAAGTGTGTCTTAACACTACCACTAGGTTTAGACAAGCATCAAGTATGCAATTTTAAAAAATCTAGAATGCTAAGCTACACTAACCTAGAATCGAACTAGAGAATTAGGGTTTGTAAACATGCAAACAAGTTTTACACTAAGTGAATAGGGTTGCATTCTTTGTAGACCAAGTCCTTCACTTCAATAGCTCCAAGTAATAGTCCATAAGCTCCAAGTAGTGGTCCCTAGAACTCTTCTTGGCTCCACTTGAAGAAAGGATTGAGCTTGCTACGTCGTCTTCGAGGCCGAAAATGATCCACCTTGAAGTTCCTCTAACTCAGTCTACCTCTTCACTTATCAAGGAATTAGTGAAGCAAACAACTTAATCTTATAGGCTAGATGAGAGTAAGTTGATGAACTTTTTGCTCACTTTAGAAATTCTTTACTCTTTTTCTTTTCCAACTGAAGAAAAACTAGAGAGGATGAAGATGAACTTGGGTGAGGAAAATATCAAGTGATCAAGTGAGAGAATGAACCATGGTTTAAAGAAAAGATTTGGGTAAGAAAATATCTAGAGTAAAACAAAATTAGTGGGATGAGTCATGGCTTCTACAAGCTTCTACAAGTATTTAAGCCATGCTCATTTCCACTTCATTTTGATTTTACTCTAAATAAATAATTACTCTAATTTTCTTTAGCCTTGGTGTTAGTCTCATACACCCATGTTCAATGTATCATCCACCATGACACAATTGTGTTTTATATATAAACAAATATATATATATATATATATATATATATATATATCATTATATATAATCAAGAGAAGAAAATCTTTAGTGAGCACAATATTAGTTAATATATAAATATATCAAATATAAATATATATTAAATTATTAAATCAACACTTGATTCAACAATCCGGTTATATCATATATAACCGACTAATATTATTTATATGTATATCAAATTATCGAATCAACACTTGATTCAATAACCTGGTCATATCACATATAACCGACACCATTTAATATACTATATCAAATCAACACTTGATTCAATAATCTGGTCATATCATATGTAACTGGCTAATATCAAATATATATACATATAACATATCATTGAATCAACACTTGATTCAACAATCCGGTCATATCACATATAATCTAACCAATATCACATATCGCGAGATTAGAATACGATATCACATACTCGTATTTAATTAAGCTACCGCACATATCACCATATGTGCCCTACTTCATTTTGCTTGAGCTAAGAAACCTCTGTGTGAGACTCTAAAGACTCGCCAATACGCCAGCAGTAGGTAATGATCACATCAGTTACCCACAAGCTGTCAGCTGTACTAGCTGGACGTAACGGCTACCCAGGTATTGAACAAATAGAAGATCAACAAGCAAGCTTGTCCAAACTCCTGCAAAGCCTCTAAGAAACACTTACCGCACAGTCCGGTCTCTTCGTCTGATATGTCGCATATCAAGTCTAGGGATGGAATCGTCACACCCCAGTAACTTGATAAGTCATGTCGATGTGTGGCCTATAACCGTTCGAGAAACTACTGATAACACTTACAAGTAAATCTCATCAGCCTTGGCCAGAGACTTGCTGTTATAGCCAATTGAGCATAACATCAACTCCCAATACCGGGAGAGACGAAACCCCTCCTATCGCTCACTGCCACCATGTGACTCAGGACTGTACCCAGAATCCACCTGTTTGCACGACTCCTTTGAGCCGTGGTAGGGAGGAAATCAAAGCATGATAGGAACCACACAAGACACTATGAAGATCTCGGGTCTACAGACTAATCTGTACCAGTGTCACCAGAGAACTTCTATCGGACAATAGGTATGGTACCATCTAGGAGTTCTCAACGAGTCATGTTCGGTGTACCCATTCTCTAATGAGCACCTGTGTACAATCTTTGATGTCAAACACCAATGGTTGTGGGATCAACCATCGCCCCCATATAGGGTCAAGAAACGTACACACCAGTCTACTCTGGAATATAGATGCCCTGTCTCAATACTCCCTCGACTAGGAACGGTTAGAGGATGTGCTTGCGGACTACACAAGCCCCACTAGTATGATCTGCATCATAGTCCTGGTAGTCAAGCTAGCATACTAAGGGTTTTATCAACATGTATCAGAGAGACAGAATAATATAAGTGTGCATGTTAAGATAAAGTGCAACCAGATTGCATACTATCATGTCGTACAAGAAAGAACTCTATATTAATATGTCCAAGCATCCACTATAATATACAATAATGGCCTCTAGGGAATAGATATGACTAACAATCTCCCACTTGCACTAAGGCCAGTTGTTGTAGTATCGCATACCCAACATCCCAAAAAGTCTCTCAAATTGCGTCTGGGGGAGGGCCTTCGTGAGTGAACCCGCTGTGTTGTCTTTCGTGTCAACTCTCCTAATCTCGATCTCCCGGCGATCAACTATCTCACGGATCAGGTGATACCGCCTAAGAATATGTCTGGACCGCTGATGGGACCGGGGTTCCTTGGCCAAAGCCACAGCTCCATTGTTATCACAATACAAAGGTATTTGATGCTCAATGGATGGAACCACACCAAGTTCAGCTATGAACTTCTTCATCCAGACAGCCTCTTTGGCAGCATCATTGGCAGCGTTGTATTCAGCCTCCATCATCAATCTGCCACGGTATCTTGCTTGGAACTCTTCTAACATACCGCCCCTCCATTGAGGGTGAAGACAAAACCAAATAACGACTTATTGTCGTCCTTATCACTCTGGAAGCTCGAATCGGTAAAGTACTGCACCTGGAGTTCTCCGTTACCATTCACCAAGAACATCTCTTTAGTCCTTCTCAAGTACCTATGAATGTTCTTCACAGCTGTCCTGTGCTTCTTCCCGGGATCTGATTAATACTTGCTTACCATACTAAGTGTGTAAGCTACGTCCGGTCTAGTGCATATCATCACGTACATGATTCACCCAACTACAGAAGCATAAGGTATCCCTTGCATGCGAGCCCTCTCCAAATCAATATTGGGAGACATCTCTTTGGAGAGAGTGATTCCTGAGCAAGCGGGTAAATTACCACGCTTAGAATCTTCCATACTAAACCTCTTTAGTATGGTATCAATGTACTTAGATTGGGACAATCTCAACATCCTTTTAGATCTATCTCTATAGATTTTAATCCCCAGGTTGTAGAAGGCATCACCCAGATCTTTCATGGAGACCTTTTGTGATAAGGAGAGCTTGACCGAGTGTAGCATAGGAACATCATTTCCTATCAAGAGTATGTCATCCACGTACAATACGAGGAAGAAAACCTTACTCTCTACAACCTTCTTGTATATACAAGGTTCATCTACGTTTTTGATGAAGTCAAACTCTTTGACCGCCACATCAAAACAGATGTTCCAACTTTGCGATGCCTGCTTTAATCTGTAGATTGATTTAAGCAGTTTGCACACCTTTCTGCTGCTCCCACTATCTACGAATCCCTCTGGCTGTGTCATGTACACGCTCTCTTCTAAATCACCATTTAGAAAAGCGGTCTTGACGTCCATCTGCCAGATTTTGTAGTCATGGTATTCATCAATAGCAAGTAGGATCCTGATGATCTTAAGCATAGCCACTGGAGAAAAGATTTCATCCTAATCGACACCTAGTCGTTGACGAAAACCTTTAGCAACAAGTCTAGCTTTGAAGGTCTCAACCTTTCCATCTACACCAATTTTCTTCTTAAAGATCCACTTGCTCCCAATGGGTTTTACCCCTTCAGGAGCAACTTCCAAAGTCCATACTTTGTTGGTGTACATGGATTCAATCTCAGATCGCATAGCATCCAGTCATTTCACAGAGTCCCCACTCGTGATGGCCTGCTCGAAACTAGTTGGGTCATCATCTTCCATGATGCAATCCTCACTCCCACCGTATATGAGAAAACTGTAGTATCTTTCAGGTGAATAAGGAACCCTGCTAGATCTTCGGAATGGCTGAGGTTCGTCGGGGACTATCGAATGCTCTGGTTCTACCAAATCATCAGCTGTACTTTGTGTAGCTGGAACTTCTTCCAATTCTACCTCATTGCCACTAATTTCTTTCACAAGAAATTCCTTTTCCAAAAAGGTGTCATATTAAGAAACAAACACTTTTTTTCCTCGGTGTGGTAGAAGATATATCCATGTGAATTCTTTGGATATCCCACAAACTTGCAAAGAACTGATGGTGCCTTGAGTTTGTCCGGATTCTGTTTTTTAACATAGGTCGAACAACCCCATATCTTAACTCGTTTAAGATATGGTCTCTTTCCACTACATATCCCATATGGTGTTTTAGGCACTGATTTAGATGGAACTTGATTTAATAGGTATGCAGCTTTCTCAAGTGCATAACCCCAAAAGGAAATAGGTAACTTAGCATTACTCATCATAGAGCGCACCATATCTAATATGGTGCGATTCTTCCGCTCCGAAACTCCATTGTGTTGTGGTGTATACGGAGGAGTAAGCTGAGAGAGAATCCCATTCTCTTTTAAATAGTCACGGAATTCCATGCTCAAATATTCTCCTCCCCGATCAGATCGTAAGATTTTAATACTTTTACCCGTCTGATTCTCAATTTCATACTTGTATTCCTTGAATTTCTCGAAAGCTTCAGATTTGTGTTTTAACAAGAACACATGTCCGAATCTTAAGAGATTATCGGTGAATGTAATAAAGTACGAGCAACTATTCCTGGCATGCGCAGACATAGGACCGCATATATCACTATGTATCAGTCCCAAGAGTTCAGTAACTCTTTCTCCATGTCCAGTAAACGGAGTTTTGGTCATCTTGCCTTTGAGACATGACTGGCAGGTTTCATAAGATGTAAATTCAAACTGATTCAAATATCCATCTTTATGCAACTTATCTAGTCTTGTCGCATTGATATGACCAGGTCTACAATACCACAAGAAGGATTCGTTCAATTCTGAACTTTTCCTCTTGCGTGTGTTCTGTATATTTAGAACTGTAGTTTGATTTAGAATGTATATACCGTTATACAACGTACCAAACCCAATCAACACTTGATTTAAGAAAATGTTCATAACATTTTTCTCTAATACAAAGTTATATCCTTTTTTATCTAATAAAGAAATTGATATTATGTTGCACATCATTTTTGGTACGAAATAACAGTCGTTCAATATCAATGTATTACCATTTGGTAATACAAGGTGATATTCGCCAACTGCTTTGGCTGCAACAATTGCACCATTCCCTACTATGAGAGATTTATCACCCTTTCCCAGTTCTCTACTTCTTCTTAACCCATGTAACATTTTACAAACGTGGGATCCTGATCCGGTATCCAATACTCAGGACGTAGAGCATACTGAGAAACAATTCTCAGTAACGAACGCACCCAAAGAAGATGCATCATCATGCTCTTTCTTCGTTCGAGTTGCGTGGGAATCCTAATATTCCCCTATTCCTTGCTCAGACTTATGACAATCATAAGATAGAGTAGAACCAACGTTCCTTAGCTCAGTATAATAAGCAAGTTCTGTCAATACATCCATATTATTATCTTAATTAAGGCATATCATGGTCGCTACCTGGAGAGAGAGAAGAAAACACTTTAGTGTGCGCTCTTCCAAGATTAGATTGGTTATTATCTTATTTAATCAGGATGGCTCCCACTGTTTTTATCAAATCTTCTTTCAAACCCTAAAAGGTAAGATTAGCCGGGATTAATTACACACTACAAGTTCGCCAATCGGTCAGCCAGGCAGGTATTAGTACTCCGAGGGAGTCTCCCCATGCTTTCGCATGGAACTAATTAAATAATATCTTTTCCGCAGGGGCAAAACCCTGTTAACACCTTTCTTAGACACCTACTGGATTAGCCAATTGTAAAGTGCAAAATTCTCCCACGAGTAACTCTTACTCACAGTGAGTATCAGGATCCAACTATCTCATAGAAGGTATGCAATCTCATTGCAAATTTCAACACTTGAAATTCCCAATATCTGTTTTTACCCCTAGCAACTTATGACCTTAAAAAGGTCAAAAAATCATAAGCACTAGTCAAGTTCAACCTGTTATTTCATGATTGAATTAAACCCACCTGTACAACCCTTAACAAGGTCAACAAAACCGTACGACTACCCTAATCCAATCGCATCATATGTGGCAAATAAGCACTAATCAGCTACCGTACACTACACCTTGACAAGGTCAACAAACGCAACACGAATACTAAATAGAACTTAGGTGAAATGATGGAGGACGACGACTAGTTTTGAATAAAACCTTTAACGTGATGAACTTGATATCATTCTAGAATCCAGTGATTTGAAAAGGAGTGGTTTAAGCTCCGCTTTTGAAATCAAATAGTTTTCAAAACAAACCGAGTGGGTTGTAGCATTTGCTAGTTTAGCTAAAGAGGTCACTCCCGGTTAAGGGATTTAGGCACTTTCCTCATCGAATGAGGTGCTGGATATTCATAAAGGAATACCGCTATGCAAAGCAAAAACTAGAGCTGCCTTTTTGAAAAATTGATTCCGCAACATCTTTAGCTTTCTTTTCTTTTCATTAATCTCATTAATGACGTCCCATCATTTATGTTTCCTAAACATCACAGAAAAAATGAAAATAGAACGTATGCTTATGCCATCGGCATTCGCCACGGGGCTTCATCACGCACCGTTAGGTTACTTAACTAAAGGCAGAGCATGGGCAGACTAGCGTGAGTGCAAAACATAAGAAATGTTAATTATATTATATATATATAGCATTCGTCTCACACAGTTATATGATCACATCACAGAACACAGGCAGCAGAAACAAACATATGAAATATAGGATATACTAGGAGGTCCGTGTTTTAAATTAAGCCAGTAGTGAAAAACACGGATTCCACGGTCGTGATGAATAGCCAAACCCACATCCCTAGACCCCTACGAGAGCGGCAAGTGACCCTGCCAATTCTATAGTTAGGAGACCCGATCTTGACTTCTCGAGATGGTCTCCCACTGGACTCTAGAACACGGTCATTTGTGCTCCCCGTCTTGGGTCTATCCTAATGCAGAAAAGTAAATAATATACATTAATGGCGACATCATCCTCAACCCGGATGTATACCAATAAAAGAATATTACATACAATTTTACATGAACAAAAATTGAAAAAACTCTCATCTCACACAAAAAAAACCCGGCTATTCTATCACGACGATCCAATATAACATATCACAAGAAACACATAACAACGCATGTCATCAACGTAAGTAAATATGTGTATCCCGAATGTTTTTGACATATAGTAACGAGATTGGGGATACACCACATATTATACTTACGGTCGCAGAAAAAAAATGAAAACTATAATAATTAGAATCCACATCAAACCTTAGACATCATAAACCCGGAATATCTCATATCTCGGATTTCATGCCTAACACAATAAATCTTGCATTTAAGTCTCAAATTGAAAAAACTTTTCAATAGTCAGTCGAGTAATTCAACAAGATTCCCGATATGATTATCAAATGCTCGTTGGAAACTTTAATAGATTGCCGCACCCCCGATGTTGTCAACAAAGTGCACTTAGGTGGAATACCGCGGCCGCAAGCACCTGAGTGGATGCTTTTGGCTACGGTGTTTTCCTATAGTCACTTGGTCGACGCAATGGGGCATGGCTATCTAGTAGTGATTCCCGGCGACTATTCGCGTACAATACGAGATTGCGACGGAGTTTTGATCTGGATCGAAACTCCGTGGCAATCGATCAAATGAGACTAAAACACGAGATTTACAAAACACAAACTAGTTTTCACAAAACTAATTAATGTGGATTCCAAATATTGTATCACAAATCTTAAATATCTAGACGATATTAAACATTTTGATCGATTCATCAAACACCCACAAATCACAGAGACCTCAACATCTTGAGCCTCACTAAAAATACCAAGAAAATGCCAAATACAAAAATGGAGCAGCATAAGAAAAATGATCCCACAACTCGTCAAGATTGCGGTGGAACCGCGGCTAATCAAAGGTTTGGGCTGCGGTTCTGCGGCACCTTGATGGAGTTGGAGACACGTAATTCTTGGGGCTCTATAATTTGACCTGCATGATTTTTTGAATATTTTTAATCTGCAAAATATCAACTTTTGAAAAAATGGACGGCAACATCGGAAAATATGGGTTTCGAACTTCGATCGAACACTTTAACGTCATTTAGACATGGTCTAATGCTCTAGCTTGGCTCTGATACTGTGAAAGTGTGTCTTAGCACTACCACTTAGTTTAGACAAGCATCAAGTATGCAATTTTAAAAAATATAGAGTGCTAAGCTACACTAACCTAGAATCGAACTAGAGAATTAGGTTTTGTAAACATACAAACAAGTTTTACACTAAGTGAATAGGGTTACATCCTTTGTAGACTAAGTACTTCACTTCAATAGCTCCAAGTAGTAGTCCCTAAGCTCTAAGTAGTGGTCCCTAGAACTCTTCTTGGCTCCACTTGAAGAAAGGATTGAGCTTGCTACGTCATCTTCGAGGCCAAAGATGATCCACCTTGAAGTTCCTCTAACTCAAGCTACCTCTTCACTTATCAAGGAATTATTGAAGCAAACAACCTAATCTTATGGGCTAGATGAGAGTAGGTTGATGAAGTAGGAATTTTGCTCACTTTAGAAATTCTTTTCTCTTCTTTTCTAACTCAAGAAAAACTAGAGAGGATGAAGATGAACTTGGGTGAGGAAAATATCAAGTGATCAAGTGAGAGAATGAACCATGGTTTAAAGATAAGATTTGGGTAAGAAAATATCTAGAGTAAAACAAAATTAGTGGGATGAGTCATGGCTTCTACAAGCTTCTACAAGCATCTAAGCCATGCTTATTTCCACTTCATTTTGATTTTACTCTAAATAAATAATTACCCTAATTATCTTTAGCCTTGGTGTGAGTCTCATACACCCATGTTCAATGTATCATCCACCGTGACACAATAGTGTTTTGTATATATATATATATATATATCATACATACATATATATCATTATATGTAATCAAGAGAAGAAAATCTTTAGTGAGCACAATATTAGTTAATACAAAAATATATCAAATATAAATATATATTAAATTATTAAATCAACACTTGATTCAACAATTCGGTTATATCATATATAACCGACTAATATTATTTATATGTATATCAAGTTATCGAATCAACACTTGATTCAATAACCCGGTCATATCACATATAACCGACATCATTCAATATACTATATCAAATCAACACTTGATTCAATAATCCGGTCATATCATATATAACCGGCTAATATCAAATATATATACATATAACATATCATTGAATCAACACTTGATTTAACAATCCGGTCATATCACATATAACCTAATCAATTTCACATATCGCGAGATTAGAATACAGTATCACATATTCGTATTTAATCAAGCTACCGTACTTATCACCATATGTGCCCTACTTCGTTTCGCTTGAGCTAAGAAACCTCTGTGTGGGACTCTAAAGACTCATCAATATGCCAGCTGTAGGGTTCCTAGGCACTCTCAAGAGGTCTCACAAGGCATCAACCATGCCAATTTCAAAAAATTACGGTGCCGAGAAACCCTAGACTAGATCGTTAACTAGATATTTTAGGCGACAAAAGCGAATAGTTAACAACTTAACTACAAGAACGGAAATACAACCTTTGTAGATCCGGTCCTCCACCTCCATAGCTCCGCAATGAAGTCTCCTCGCTGTCCAAATGGAAACCCGAGCTCTAGCGTCGGCTTCATCGGAGAAATGGGCGGGCAAGGTCGTCGGCTTCGTGCCGAAGATGATCTACGTCGAGGCATCACAAGATCAAGCTCCCACTTCACCAAGTCATGAAACTTGTGAAGAAAACACACTCTACTACTTGGCAAGAGGTAGAGGATGAAGAAATAGGAAGTGGGTTCACTTTAGAATTGGATTTCTCACTCATTTGCTCAAGTTGCCATTGATGGAGCAAGGTTTTCTTCTTGTGAAGAAGAAGAAGAAGAAGATGAATAATATGATAAGTATATTGAATAAACAAAAAGAATTCCATCTTATCATATTCTCAACCATAGTTAAGTGTAGAGAATGAACTAGGGTTAGTTCAAATGGTTAGGGTTAAGCAAGAGATAAGAATGATGACTTAGTCAAAGCTTCATGAATGTTCAACTAAAAAACAAACAAAGCCACCATTCAAATATATTTATCAAAAATGAATAAACAAATAAATAAAAGAATAAGCAAAACCCTAATCATCAACTTAACCATGGTTTAATTCTTTACACTTAACCAAATGAGCATGTATCATCAAACAAGATACAAACATGTGCACAAAAGTATATCACATATACAACTTGCACATCAAGTGAGAAAATCCCTTTAAAGTGAACCAATACTAGTTAATGCAAAGTAATATATCAAATATATAATTATACATTAAATCATTAAATCAACACTTGATTCAATGATCCGGTCATGTCGCACATAACCGACCAGTATCCAATGTATCGGCTTATTAAATCGATCTTCGATTCGATAATTAGGTTATATCGCATATAACCAATCGAAACATTAATCGCGAGAATGAAATATGGTATCACATACACGCATTATTCTCGGTCCCGCACATATCTCATATGCGCTCCTATTTCGTTTCGCTTGAGCCAGGAAACCTCTGTGTAGGACTCTAAAGACTCGTCAATACGCCGGTAGCAGATGATGATCATATCAATCACCCACAAGCCGCAAGCGGTCTGCTAAACGTAACGGCCACCCGGGTATTGAGCGATCAGAAGATCGACGAGCAAGCCCGCTCACACTCCTGTGAATCCAACCAGTAACACTTACCGTACAGTCCGGTCTCGTCGTCTGATATGTCGCATATCTCGCCTAGGGGTGGTAAACGTCAGACCCCAATAGCTCGATAAGTCGTGTCAATCTGAGTTCTATAACAATTCGAGAAACTACTGGTAACACTTACCAGTAAATCTCAGCAACCCTGGCCAGGGATTTCCTGTTATAGCCAATCGAACACAGCGCAACATCAACCCCCTATACCGGGAGAGACGAATCCCCTCCTATCGCTCATTGCCTCCATGTGATTCGGGACTGTACCCAAAAACCACCGTTTTGCACGCCCTCTTGGACGTGGTAAGGTGGAAATCAAAGCACAGTGGGAACCACACAAGACTCTATGACGATCTCGGGTCAACAGACTACTCTGTACCAGTGTCACCAGAGAACTGCCATCTGACGTAAGGTATAATACCATCTGGGAGTTCTCAGCGAGTCCGTCCAGTGTACCCAGTCTCTACTGAGCACCCGTATATCTCCTCTGATGTCAAACACCGATGGATATGGGATCATCCATCGCCCATCTGTATGGGTCGAGAAGGTACACGCTAGTCTACTCTGGTATATCGATGCCCCGTCTCGATACACCCATGACTAGGTTCTTTGAAGGATGTACTTATGGACTACCATGTCCCCACTAGTATGATCCGCATCATAGTCCAGGTAGTCAAGTACACATCCTAAGGGCTTTACCAACATGTATCAGAGAGACAATCAATGTACACGTTAAGGTAAAGAGCAACCAGATAGCATACTATCATGTCGAGCAAGAAAGTCCTCCCTATATATGTCCCAGCATCCACTACAATATACATCCAATGTACAGAAATGGCCTCTAGGGCATACATATAACTAACAATCTCTCACTTGCACTAGGGCCATCTGATAGCAGTGGTTGTAGTATCTCATACTCAACCATCCCATAAAAGTCTCTCTCTGGGAATAGGCCTTCGTGAGTGGATCCACCGTGTCGTCCTCTGAGTCTACTCTCCTAACCTCGATCCCTTAGAGATCAACCATCTCCATGATCAGGTGATACTGCCTTAGAATATGTCCGGATCACTGATGGGACCGTCGTTCCTTGGCATAAGCCACAACTCCATTGTCTCACAATGGTAGGAACGTAGTTCATCTCATGAACCAATATACACCCAAACAGCCTCTTTGGTAGCATCTTAAGTAGCGATGTATCCAGCCTTTATCGTCTAGTATGTCACGGTATCTAGCTTGGAACTCTTCCAACATACCGTCCCTTTACTGAGGGTAAAGACAATGCCTGCGACTGACATTCAGTCGTTTTTTATCACTCTGGAACACTTCCAGTGATTCTCTCCAGGATCAATTGATACCATCTCACTACAACTAGTGAGTGTCCTAATATCCATTTAGATCTATCTCATAGATCCAAAACCCAGGATTTAGTAGGTATCACTTTGATCCTATGTGGAGAATCATTGTGATAAGTGGAGATTGATCGAGCGTAGCATAGGAAACTCCTTCCCTATCAAGAGTATGTCATCTACGTACTCTACGAGGATCGTCACCATACTCCCTACTACATTTTTGTATATACAAGGTTCATCTACCATTTTGATGAAGTCAAACTATTTGACTACTACATCAAAACAGATGTTCCAACTCCGCGATACCTACTTTATCTTATAAAACATCTTGCACACGTTTCTGCTGCTCCCACTGTTTACGAAGCCCTCTGGCTGTGTACTTACAGACGTTCTCTTCTAAAACATCATTTAGAAAAGTTGTCATGACACCCAACCACCAGATATCGTAGTCATGGTATGTAGCCGTGGCAAGTAGGATCTGGATGGACTTAAGTATAGTCACTGGAAAAAGGTTTCATCATTATCCACGCATGGTCAATGACGAAAACCTTTAACAAGTCTAGCTTTGAAAGTCTCAACTTTTCCATCTACACCAAGTAATCTTCTCAAGATATACTTGCTCCTGATGGGGATTTAACCCTTCAGATATAGCAACCAAAGTCCATACTTTGTTGGTGCATAAGGATTCCATCTCAGATCACTTAGCATCCAGCCATTCTTACAGAGTCTCACTCCTGATAGCCAGCTCGAAACTAGTTGGGTCATCATCTCATGATGCAATCCTCGCTCCCACTGTCATAGAGAAACAGAAGTATCTCTCAGGTGGGTGAGAAACCCTACTAGATCGGCGGAGAGGCTGAGGTTCGTTGGTATCTACTGAATCCTTTGGTTGTACCAAATCAACTACTGTAGTTTGTATAGCTGGAACTTTTCCAGTTCTACATTACAGACCTTGCCTCGAGCTTGTCCGGATTTTGCTTTTAGACATAGGCCGGACAACCCCAAATCTTAACTAACTTAAGATATGGGCTCTTCTCTTTCCATATCACATATGAAGTGGTAGGCAACTGATTTGATTCAAACCCTATTCAATAGGTATGCAACTTCATAAGTGCATAACCCCCAAAAGGAAATAGGTAACTCAGTAGTACTCATCATAGAGCACACCTTATCATATAGGGTGTGATTGCTCCGTCCCGATATACCATCGTGCTATGGTGTATACGGAGGAGTAATGCTGAGAGAGAATCTCATTCTCCTTTAGAATAGTCCAGGATTTCCGTGCTCAAGTATTCTCCTCCTTGATCACATCAAATGACATAATACTTATACCCGTATTGGTTCTCTACTTCTAGCTTATATTCTGTGAATATCTCAAAAGGTTCGGACTTGTGTTTCAACAGGAACATAGGTCTGAATCTCGAAAGATCATCAGAGAATGTAATGAAGTACAAAGAACCAGTCCTGGCATGTGTAGACAGGGGACCTTTATACATCAACATGTATCATCCCAAGAGTTCACTAACTCTTTCTCTGTTTCCAGTAAACAGAGCTATGGTCATCTTATCTCTGTGACATGACTGGCAAGTTTCACAAGATGGAAATTCAAACTGATTTAAATATGCATCTATATGTAACTTCAGCTAGTCGGGTCGCATTGATATGACCTAGTCTACAATACCTTAAGAAGAATTCGTTCATTTCTGAACTCTTCCTCTTATGTGTGTTCCATATACTAAAAACTATAGTTTGATTTAGAACATCAATGCTTTTAGATAACGTGCCTGAACCGATCAACTTTTGATATAGGAAATGTTCAAAACATTATCCAACAATACAAAATTTTATCGTTTCTTTACTAATAAAGTGACAGATATGATTTTGTATATCAGGTTCGGTATCTAATAACATTCGTTCAGAATCAATGTATTACAATACAGGGTGACAGTGACCAACAGACTTGGCTGCAACACTTGCCCCGTTTTCTGTCTCATGAAACTTATCACCCGTTCTCAGTTTTTCTACCCTTTTGTAGCCCTATGTAACAGATTACATATCTGGGATCCTGATCCGGTATCATATACCAGGATGCGGAGGATACTGAGAAACAGTTCTGTATAATGAACACACCCGAAGATGATGCATCAGCATGCACTCTCTTCGTTTGGGCGGCACGGGAATTCTGGTATTCCCCAATCTCCTGCTCGGTCTTATAACAATTATAAGTTGGAGCGGAACCAACGTTCCCCAGCTCAGTATAACAAGCGGGTTCGGTCAATAATCTGTATTATTATCTTGATTAAGGCGTGATATGGTCGCTACCTGGAGAGAGAGAGAAGAAAACACTCACCGTGCGCTCTTGCAAGAATAGATTGGTTATTATTTTATCTAATCAGGATGGCTCCCACTGCTTTTTTATCAAGTCTTCCTTCAAACCCAAAAAGGAAAGACTAGCCGGGATTAATTACATACTACAAGTTCACCAATCTTTCAGCCAGGCCAGTGTCGGTACTTTGAGGGAGGTCCCCCGTGCTTTCGCACGAACCTAATTAATTTAAACCTCGTTTTCCCAGAGGCGTAACCTCGTTAACACCTTTCTAGACACCTACTTGATCGGCTAATTGTAATGTATAAAACTCTCCCAGGAGTAACTCTTACTCGCAGCGGGTATCGGGATCCAACTATCTCATAGAAGGTATGCAATCTCATTGCAAATTTCAACACTTAAAATTCCCGATAATATTTTACCCCTAGTGTTCTATGACCTTGACGAATGCCAAACAACCCATAGTCTACTAGTCAAGTTCAACCCGTGCATTTCTTGATCGAATTAAACCCACCCGCACGACCCTTAACGCATGCCAAACAACGCCGTACGAATACCCTAATCCAATCGCATCGTATGCTAGCAGATAAGCACTAGTTAGCTACCGTATACTACGCCTTGACGCATGCCAAACAACCGCAGCACGAATACTAACTAGTACTTATCTGAAATGACGGAGGGCTACGACAGGTTTTTTCTGAAAACCTATTGCGTAATGAACTTGATATCGTTGTAGGATCGAATGAATTTTGAAATGGAGTGTTTTTTAGGCTTTTTTAGTTTTGCTAAAGGAGTCACTCCCGGTGAAGGGATCGTCGGTCCTTTCCTCGTCGAATGAGGTGCGGGATATATCATTTATATCACTGTGCAAAGCAAAAACTCTTAAAAGCAATCAAAAGACAAACCGAGTGTGTAGCATCTGCCAGTTATTGCTAAAGGAGTCACTCCCGGTGAAGGGATCTCGGTCCTTTCCTTATCGAATAAGGTGCAGGATATATCATATATACCGCTGTGCAAAGCAAGAACTGTAGCTACCTGTTTTATTTTGAAATTCGATTCTACAACATCTTTAGGTTTCTTTTATTTCATTAATCTCATTAATGAAGTCCCATCATTTAAGTACCTAAACATCACAGATAAATACGACGTACACTTATGCCATCCGCATTCGTCTCGATGTCCCCTCGTGCACCGTTAGGTTAGGTAACTAACGGCAGGGCAGGGCAGGGCTAGCGCGGGTGTAAAACATAAGTAACATCTATATAATATATCATATATACTATATACTGCATCTATCACAGAACATCACATGATCACATCACAGATATCGCGGCATTTGAAACATATGGAATATTGGATATACTAGGACGTCCGTGTTTTCAATACGAGCCAGTATAAAACACGGATTCCACGGTCGTGATGAATAGCCAAACCCACACCCCTAGACCCCTACGAGAGCGGCAAGCAACCCTACCAATTCTAGAGTTAGGAGACCCGGACTCGACTCCTCGAGTTGGTCTCCCACTGGACTCCAGAACCCGGTTACTTGTTCTCCCCTCCTTGGGTCTATCCTAGTGCAGAAAAGAAAATAATATACAAAAGGTGACATATTCCGCAACCTGGAAGTGCCCCAATAAAAGAATATTACGTACAAGTTTTTACATGAATGAAAATGAAAAACACTCATCTCACATAAAAAACCCCGGCTATTCAAACACGACGATCCAATATAACATATCCAGCAACACATAACATCACATGTCATCAACGTAAGTAAATATGCGCATCCCAATTGTCGTTGACATATAGCAACGAAACCGGCGATATCACATATTACACTTACGGTCACAGAAAAGAAAGTGTAAAACTACAACAGTTGGAATCTGCAACCTTCTTTAGACATCGTATGCCTAATCAAATGAATTACTTAGACATCACATGCCTAACAATTATAAACCCCGCATTTTAGTCTCAAAATCGAAAACTCTTTTCAATATCAAGTCGGGCAATTCAACAAGATTCCCGACATCCTGATCGAATGCTCGTCGCAAACTTCAGTAGACGGCCGCACCCCCGATACCGTCGACGAAGTGCACCAAGGCGGAACACCGCTGCCGCGAGCACCCAGACGGATGCTTTCGGCGACGGGGTTCTCCTACAGTCACTTGGTCGAGGCTATGGGGCGAGGCTGTCTATTAAGTTTATCCGACGAGTATCCGCGTACGCTACGTGATTGCGACGGACTTTTGATCACATCAAAATTCCGTGGCAACCGATCAAGTGAGACTAAACTGCTATGTTTATAACATTCATTCAGTTATCTCATAACTAATTGTGAATTCCAATTATTGTATCCCATTCCAGATAATTAGAAAATGTTAAACTTTCCGATCGAACATTCAAACACCCAAGTTTTCCCGATACAGATCAACACATGAATCAAGTCTAAAAACATTCAGTTTGTGCCTCAGTACCAACGGTCCAGTCGTAGAAAGGTCAAGCCAACGCCTCACATGTGGCACGCCGTACTGCCCCAAACCCTAAGGTTCAAAGGGCAGTTCAAGATGGTCACATAATCGAGTTAAGGTTTGTTGTCTTCTAGAGGTTCCATCGAGTTACTTGCACTACTTAGAACGTCTTTAAACCACGGAAAGATCCAACACTTGGAAATTTTCCGACAGGGGAAAAATTGGGTATTTATATCCGGTCGAACTTTTTAACATATTCTAAAATTTATCCGGAATCCACATAGACAAAATCTGATAATCCGATCGAATCATCGATTCCCAATACAACCCCAGAACACTCAAATGTAGAATCAGAATAAAAATACCCAGAAAACATAGCATTAAATTATATGAATTACTGTGCAGAAATCATTGGACAAGGAGACAGTACGGCCGCGGAACCGCCGCATGTGCAGGCTTGTGCCGCGGTTCCGCGGTGGAATATTCGAATTAGACCCTCGTCTTTCTCAGTAATTCAAATAAGACCCTGCTTATTTTTCTGCATATTTTTAATATTGAAAAAACCAGATTTTTAAAAATTGGACAGAGAGCATTTTGAGAGTTAGGGTTTTGGTTCGATCGGGTTTCAAACGTCGTCTAGACTTCGCCTAAGGCTCTAGCTAGGCTCTGATACCACTGTAGGGTTCCTAGGCACTCTCAAGAGGTCTCACAAGGCATCAAAAAATTGGGGTGCCGAGAAACCCTAGACTAGATCGTTAACTAGATATTTTAGGCGACAAAAGAGAATAGTTAACAACTTAACTACAAGAACGGAAATACAACCTTTGTAGATCCGGTCCTCCACCTCCATAGCTCCGCAATGAAGTCTCCTCGCTGTCCAAATGGAAACCCGGGCTCTAGCGTCGGCTTCATCGGAGAAATGGGCGGGTAAGGTCGTCGGCTTCGTGCCGAAGATGATCTACGTCGAGGCATCACAAGATCAAGCTCCCACTTCACCAAGTCATGAAACTTGTGAAGAAAACACACTCTACTACTTGGCAAGAGGTAGAGGATGAAGAAATAGGAAGTGGGTTCACTTTAGAATTGGATTTCTCACTCATTTGCTCAAGTTGCCATTGATGGAGCAAGGTTTTCTTCTTGTGAAGAAGAAGAAGAAGAAGAAGATGAATAATATGATAAGTATATTGAATAAACAAAAAGAATTCCATCTTATCATATTCTCAACCATAGTTAAGTGTAGAGAATGAACTAGGGTTAGTTCAAATGGTTAGGGTTAAGCAAGAGATAAGAATGATGACTTAGTCAAAGCTTCATGAATGTTCAACTAAAAAACAAACAAAGCCACCATTCAAATATATTTATCAAAAATGAATAAACAAATAAATAAAAGAATAAGCAAAACCCTAATCATCAACTTAACCATGGTTTAATTCTTTACACTTAACCAAATGAGCATGTATCATCAAACATGATACAAACATGTGCACAAAAGTATATCACATATACAACTTGCACATCAAGTGAGAAAATCCCTTTAAAGTGAACCAATACTAGTTAATGCAAAGTAATATATCAAATATATAATTATACATTAAATCATTAAATCAACACTTGATTCAATGATCCGGTCATGTCGCACATAACCGACCAGTATCCAATGTATCGGCTTATCGAATCGATCTTCGATTCGATAACTAGGTTATATCGCATATAACCAATCGAAACATTAATCGCGAGAATGAAATACGGTATCACATACACGCATTATTCTCGTTCCCGCACATATCTCATATGCGCTCCTATTTCCTTTCGCTTGAGCCAGGAAACCTCTGTGTAGGACTCTAAAGACTCGTCAATACGCCGGTAGCAGATGATGATCATATCAATCACCCACAAGCCGCAAGCGGTCTGCTAAACGTAACGGCCACCCGGGTATTGAGCGATCAGAAGATCGACGAGCAAGCCCGCTCACACTCCTGTGAATCCAACCAGTAACACTTACCGTACAGTCCGGTCTCGTCGTCTGATATGTCGCATATCTCGCCTAGGGGTGGTAAACGTCAGACCCCAATAGCTCGATAAGTCGTGTCAATCTGAGGTCTATAACAATTCGAGAAACTACTGGTAACACTTACCAGTAAATCTCAGCAACCCTGGCCAGGGATTTCCTGTTATAGCCAATCGAACACAGCGCAACATCAACCCCCTATACCGGGAGAGACGAATCCCCTCCTATCGCTCATTGCCTCCATGTGATTCGGGACTGTACCCAAAAACCACCGTTTTGCACGCCCTCTTGGACGTGGTAAGGTGGAAATCAAAGCACAGTGGGAACCACACAAGACTCTATGACGATCTCGGGTCAACAGACTACTCTGTACCAGTGTCACCAGAGAACTGCCATCTGACGTAAGGTATAATACCATCTGGGAGTTCTCAGCGAGTCCGTCCAGTGTACCCAGTCTCTACTGAGCACCCGTATATCTCCTCTGATGTCAAACACCGATGGATATGGGATCATCCATCGCCCATCTGTATGGGTCGAGAAGGTACACGCTAGTCTACTCTGGTATATCGATGCCCCGTCTCGATACACCCACGACTAGGTTCTTTGAAGGATGTACTTATGGACTACCATGTCCCCACTAGTATGATCCGCATCATAGTCCAGGTAGTCAAGTACACATCCTAAGGGCTTTACCAACATGTATCAGAGAGACAATCAATGTACACGTTAAGGTAAAGAGCAACCAGATAGCATACTATCATGTCGAGCAAGAAAGTCCTCCCTATATATGTCCCAGCATCCACTACAATATACATCCAATGTACAGAAATGGCCTCTAGGGCATACATATAACTAACACCAGCAGTAGGTAATGATCACATCAGTCACCCACAAGCCGTCAGCGGTAGTAGCTGTATGTAACGGCTATCCAGGTATTGAATGAATAGAAGATCAACAAGCAAGCTTGTCCAAACTCCTGCAAAGCTTATAAGCAATACTTATAGTACAGTCCGGTCTTTTCGTCTGATATGTCGCATATCAAATTTTGGGGTGGAATTATCAGACCCCAGTAACTTGATAAGTCATGCCGATGTGTGGCCTATAATCGTTCTAGAAAATATTGATAACACTTACCAGTAAATCTCATCAGCCCTGGCCAGGGACTTTCTGTTATAGCCAATCGAGCATAGCACAATATCAACTCCCAATACCGGGAGAGACGAAACCCCTCCTATCGCTCACTGCCTCCATATGACTCGGGACTGTACCCAAAATCCACCTGTTTCCACGACTCCTTTGAGCCGTGGTATGGAGGAAATCAAAGCACAGTGGGAACCACACAAGACACTATAACGATCTCAGGTCTACAGACTAATCTCTATCAGTGTCACCAGAGAACTGCTATCTAACGATAGGTATGGTACCATCCAGGAGTTCTCGGAGAGTCCTGTTCGGTGTACCCATTCTCTAATGAGCACCTGTGTACAATCTTTGATATCAAACACCAATGGTTGTGGGATCAACCATCGCTCCCATACAGGGTTAAGAAACGTACACACCAGTCTACTCTAGAATATCGATGTCCTATCTCGATACTCCCTCGACTAGGAACGGTTAAAGGATGTGCTTGCGGACTACACAAGCCCCACTAGTATGATCTGCATCATAGTCCTAGTAATCAAGAAAACATACTAAGGGCTTTATCAACATGTATCAGAGAGACAAAATAATATAAGTATACATGTTAAGATAAAGTGCAACCAGATAGCATACTATCATGTCGAGCAAAAAAGTCCTCTATATATATATGTCCAAGCATCCACTATAATATACAATAATGGCCTCTAGGGCATACATATGACTAACACAGGCGATACGATGTAGTGGCCGTATGTTGATACGTGCAGGGGCTCGATTAAATACGTGTACTGGCTACGCAGACTTTAGTCAGGCATTTGATAATACTAGCCGACTTAGGTTTAAGCCGGATTATTAAACCAAGTATTGATTTAATAATATATATATATATTTGTTATATATATTCTAGTATTTTATTCACTATTCATTTTCTCTCTCTTGGCTATTCGTATTTTTATACGGATACGCGTATATGTATTCGATATATATACTAGGGTTGTATTTGTATTTATACAAATACTTCTAGAAGGAGGACAACTCATTTTGGATTTTCTTTTATTGAAAAGAAAAGAAATGAGGTGGAGGATGAGGTCTAAACAGAGCATGGTGAGAGGAATGGGCATGCATTATTTTATGTGTAAAATTTTTTGCTAAAAGAAAATGATATGCTTGATTATCTCTCTTGGTGATTGATTCTCTCATTCCCTCTCTCTCTCTCATCATCTTCTCTTCCTTCAACCTTCTATCATGTGTTGAGATGAATAGAGGAAATTAGATAGATTATGATAGTGTAAAATCTTTACATCCCCACACTCTATTCTTAATAAGTCTAGAGTGTCAGTTTCTTTCTCGAAGTTCGCTTCGGAGCAAAGCAAGAGCTTGGATCGGTTTGGTGGGTCATCTTCGACAAGAGCGATGGACTTTCAAACTCATCCCTGACGGCCTACGGAGCTTGGAGGGGTCTTTTACAATTGAGTGGACACGCTCCAAAGATTGTAATCTTGCATCCTAGTGGCTAGATATGTTTTTCTTACTAGTTTAGTGTTTGGAATCGATTTCTAGGTTGCGGTTTTTAGTGCTCGCATGAAAATTTTCATTTTGTATTCCGCCTTCTGTAACGTTTTGAAAATCGTTTAGGTGAAATTTCCGATTTTCGGTAGAATAACGAGTGTTTTCCGTAAAAACCAAGATATAAATATCTTTTAATATCAAATTAAATATACATATTCTAGCTATGTAATTGCTAGTATTTGGTATTTATTGAGCCACTTGTAAAATTTCTAGTCTACTGAAAAAATTTCCGAAATTAATTATTTTAATATTATTTTAAGCCGTCACTAATACATTTAATTAGGGATAATTACAAATTGGAATGGGTTGATATAAATTTTGTGCATCATGACACATTAAACTAACATGTAAAATATTGTTTTTGAAATGAAAAGAAATTAATAAGATGGTTTTAGAAAATATAAACTATAAAGGCTTAAATGGTGAAAAAATAGCTAAATGGAAATTGGGGTATAGTATTTATCATTTTCCCTCACCCCACACCCATACCCACACTCACACACCCCCACTTGCTATCTTGGCCGAACCCATATGCAGCAGCCCCTGCCCACTCTCCCCTCCAAATTAAAGAAAAACAAATGAAAAGAAAAGAAAATAATAAAGAGAGAAGAAGTTTGTGTGTTGACTTGGGGTATCTTTTCTTGACTTGGACTTTCTTTCCACACGCCCCCACACTCCACACTCCCTCCCCATCCCTGTTGGCCGAGCCTCTTGTTCATCCCACCCCACCCCCCCAATTCTCACTTCTTTTTCTCTTCAAAAATCCACAAGAAATCCTTCAAAAATCAACACAAAAAACTCCCAAAATCAAAAGCCAAGCCCTGCCCATTTTTCCTTAGGCCATATAGCATGAATCTTGGTGCAAAGTTAGCAATTTGGAGGTCAAGTTCCATGTTTGATATCATGGTATGGAGGTATAATCATAACCTTATGCTTAATTTGTTGTTTAATTACTTGAATTTAGCTAATTAGATGCTTAATTAGGTTTTAATTTCAAAACTTGGAAATTCAAGAATGGGGTTTAAATACTAAGTTAGGGTTTAGGTCAATTGATCATGGTCTAATTGTGTAGTTAGCATCTAGTGGGCATGCTAAAACAAAGCTAGTTGCTAGTTTGTTAATTGTATTTTTAAATTTGTCCAATTTAAGCTATTTTGCTTTCTAGGTTTTTAGTTATTGCATAATTAGATGAAATTAAAATCTAGTTAAGGTTTTAGCACATCATTAAGGTTACAATGTATAGTTTCACATCTTAGAATATGCAAAACCTAGTTTGGTTGTTAAATTGTAAATTGTTATATTTAATTTGTCCAAATCATATAGTTTTGCAAAACTAGGTTTTTATAAAATGTATATATAGGTGAGATAAAATTCAAGTGAAGGTTTCTAGCATTAGATTATGGTTCTAATGAGTTGATTAATATGTTAATGCTATACAAAACTTAATCTTGTTGCTTATGGCTTATTGCAACATTTAAAATGGTTAAAATTGGATAAAATTGCAAACTAAAATTTTAAGATTTCTACAATTGGTGTGATAAAATTACGGAAATGGTTTGTATGACTTATTAAAGATGTTTAGTGAGTATTGTAGCCGCTAGAATTGTTAAAACAACTAGATTTGAACTAAATTGGTAATTGTTGCTTACTAGAGTTTCGGAAAAATAGCTTTTAAAGCGAATTTGAAGTTTTGATGATTTAAACCCTATTTCATATATATATATATATATATATATATATATATATATATATATATATATATATATATATATATATAGTGTGTGTTGTGAAATCACGAATGGTACGTTTGAGTTTTTCTCGATCACTCGGCGTTTGTACGCCGATGTTAAGGGTTTTAGGTTAATTTGAGAGAGCAACCATAGGTTTTGACCATTGTGAGATTCGAGTGTCGTTTTGGTCATGAGTCGGATTTTAATGCGATACGATGTGTTATGATACGTAGGTACCCTCACGAGGACTTCGAGATGACAAGTAAGTGCGTGGCGACATCGGCATCGGCAAGCGAAGATCAAGGTGAGTAGATTTTATCTACGGGGGAAGTCGAGTGGATAGCGTATAGCACCCTCGCAATTTCGTAAGACATATGTGATATTATATGTATATTGGTGAAATGTGAATACTTGGAACGAAAGGTATTAAGTGATCATGGGTTGGATATAGTGAAATTTGGAGGAAAGAGATTTTAGTTCAGTTATTAGTCACAATAACTTAGAGTAAAGGACTGACACACATACGTGCACACACGTGGTCTGTTATCGTTATATATGGTTATATGGAATACGTAGATGTGTGGATGAGATGGTATATAGGTATGTACATATATGTATGTACTGATAATGAGGATAGTGGATGATAGTTGGAGATGAGTCGATGAGATTGGGCTTGAGGCCATGAGATCGATGATTTGATATGGTTCGTGTTTAATATACGACATGATATTTTAGCAGATTCTTTAGGCGTGGTGTTTTCATACACACGCAGGTATATACATAGATGGTATCAGTATTGTACTAGACTTAGATCAGTACCCCCAGATCATGATATATGATGAAAAGGATACCAGACGAATAATGAGATAAATGTGATATTTGACCCGTACCCAGACTTGGGAGGCCGTACGACGGATTTACCGTACGAGCTATATATTGATGATAGATCCACACTCTTGACTTGAGGATGTCATAGTATATAGGGTATCGTATGGGATACTATTGAGGCGGGATCACCGACTATTATATATATATATATATATATATATATATATATATGTATCGACTCAGATTTAGGTGGTTTCCTTACCTTTGGATTAGACTGTTGGTTAGACCTATAGTTTACTGTATGACTCTTATTATTTATTACATGTTCATCATTGTTATGTTTATTATTCAGCTCCCGCATATTACTGCTGCTCGTCTCGCATTGCATGCTTATATTATGTTTTCATATGTTAGTATCGAAATCATGCTATTAGGACACCAGCACCATTACCGATGATGCGTATGTTCCACATACACTACTTGCCGGCTCACACACATCATCATCGGTAATTGCTATGTCACGTACACTTTAGAAAATACCATTTCATTGACATAGCTTGCTAGCTGATAGTCGCAACATGTTATAGCTCCCATATGCTAGTTTAACTATTGCATTCATTGCAAGATATCAGTTGCATTCATATACTCATTGGTCATGCAGCATTATCGAGATTTATGCCGATATTCACTGTTTACTTACTCTTGATTCTTGGATTTCGGATTTCCATGAGATTTCTGGATTTGGGGGAAAACCGCAAGAATATATATAAACTTTTCTCCCTCTCCCACTTTTTAAAATGCAAGTTGCGGTTTTCTCGTGATGTATGAGTCGTCCACAATGAGTTTCATGATTTCTGTTGGATTTCGAGACCAGATTCGAGGAGCCGGATGAACCGTCTCGGGTACATGGTAGGCCCGATATGGTACCCCGGGGAAAGAAGATCGAGTTGTAGACGATGAGCCCGGAAGGGGCAGACTGCCTACCGGTGATTTTACCTGGCGCGGCGGATATCCGGAGGATACCGTTCGTGGTCGTGTGATTGATGATATGGGCCGATCCGGACTGACGAAGCCCGAGGTATTGAGATATTGACATTGAGATATTGAGATTGAGATTTTGAGATTTGAGATACAGAGATATTGAGATATTGATATTGAGATACTGAGATTTATGTTTTGTGTCGATGCTTGACACTGATTTCTCTGTTGATTTCATTGATGATACCGATTTATATACATACAGAAATCTCATTAAATAAAGAAACAGTTGTATCATTCATGATGTATTCTATTTTTATTCGTCATGCATTCATACATCATATATCTGATATGTAGCTATCTGAGGCACTGACACGAGCACATAGTATTGCACTTACATGTAGATGGATCTGCATATTATTTGAGGATATTACCCGATATGACCTAGGATAGCGTCATGGATGCAATTTCTACTCGAAGATGTTTTCTACTCACGAGTTGGCAACTCATCCCCGTTGTGCCACAGTTCTTTGAAGGTTTTGCCGTACAGGTTTTGTTGCGGCTTTGCTGGCACACTGTTCCTTCCGGGTGATTGCTTTAGTAGGTGGGTTCTTTTGCATCAGGACCACCATTGTATATTTATTTCAGTTGTATCTAGTAAAATTCCATCAATCAGACTTGTATATTTGATAGACATAGAAGACCAGTGTTTATTCTTTCGACCTTAGAGTCCCACGTTGTATTATCATGGGTTTTCTTAATATTTTGAGTTTCCTTTGTGTTTTGATCCTCGCCCTTCGGCGTTGCATATTATATTGCTTGCGTGGTTGTGACCGTCGATTGACGAAGAGATAGCTCCTGCTTGGGGATGCCTTTATTCATTATATATGTTTTATCAGGTTTTGTACCCGTTTGGGGTCTGTATTTACAAAGGAAACTCTGCCGAAATTTTTACAAAATACTTGAGATTTTAAAAATGCATACTTCGGCCTATGTTGTTAAAACTACTTTCTTTAGATTGGTTTTTCCTTCACTCTACTGCTTCTTTGGTTTTGATCTCTGGGTTTTGGCTTACTTAGATTACGTACGCCTGGAGACGTTTCGTAATTTAAGTGCCGATCATGTTCCGTACTTTTCGGGACGTGGAAAAGTTGGTATCAGAGCGTTGGGTTTTACCTTCGGTGTGTAGAATGACCCTTGGTTGATGGAGTAGGTGACTCAAGTAGAGTGACGTACCGTATGTATATTCCGCGGCATACTTACGTACGATACTCCGCTTAAGAAGCCTTAGGAGGTACATTTCTTTGCACGGTATTATATTCATTCCTATGATCTATCCTCATCAGTACCAGTTATTTTTTTGTTACCACGATTGTCCGGGTGGAGAGAGTTGCGGCTAGAGTTGCAGTCACCACGAGCTCGTCACGAACGAGGACTGACCAGGGCGTGATTCCAGGGACATAAGTTTGCATAGAGGCGTCATTTTATTGTTTTTTCGCGTCATGAGCGTTTGATGGATCGCTTTTACGAGATTTCTCGGACGTGCAGATCAGCACCAGGGAATTGGGCCACTGCTAGAGGCCAGCCAGAATGTGATGACCGTTAATGCATCGTATTTTGATGATTGAGGCACTGTTCAGCGTGCAGACGAATGAGCCAGTTGTTGCTGCGAATGACGAGATATCGCCCCAGATGTTGGAGCTATTGCAGTACGAGTTGTACTTAGAGATATGATAGCAGGTCGCTAGTCACCCGAGGATGAATGACTAGGACATGTGGTTCGTTCGCTTACCCCGATGCGAGGCCATCAGATTGATTGATTCCAGCTAGAGACGACTTCACACTGATACGTTGAGAGTTGATATAGACGATCGAATGTCAGGAACCCATTTTCCAAGTTTAAAGTATTCAGAAAACAATGCAAGTAATTCTACGGACCCTCTAGAAGAATGAAACCCTAACTCGACTTAATGACCATGGAACGCCAGTGAACCTTAGGGTTTGCGGCAGTTCAGCGGTGCCATTAGTGAAGCTTGGATTTGCCCTTCTACGGTTGGTCCATAGGTGCTGTGGCATATATTCGATACTATTAAACTGTACCCAAGATGTTGAGCTCTTGGGGGATTATGGAACCTCGACGAATCGATCGAAAAGTTCGACACCATTCGGATATCATGTGATGGGATACATTGCTTGGGAGACTCCAGATACGATTATAGCCGTTGGAGCGCAGTCCATGCAGCTACAAGTAGATGAGTCCGAATCAGTCGACATTGGAAGAAAGTGGAGTAAGAGGTTCGTACGAAATCGTGACGAGAGGACGTTCCACTCCGCTGACATCAGAGATATGATTCGCATGCAGAGGCGTTGTACATGAATATATCTTCCAGGAGGAGTCGCGATGAGTATGCAGGCGTTCCGGAACAAGAAAACAGATTTAGCAAAAGGATGATAGCTTCCGGGCATTTCAGCAGAAACGAGATCGGGAGAGACCCCAACAAGATCTTTCTGGAAATATTAAACGAGAAGACTTGGACCCAGGATTAGTTGTATTACGTACACCTAGTAGGCCAGAGTTCGGTATCGTCGACGAGACATGTTACGAGTAACCATGATAGTTGGCCAGAGATCTTTAGAGGATGTGTCAGAGCAGACTGCTTCCGTTATCGTTTCTATATTGGACCGTTGAGTCGAGGAGCTATGTACTTAGCAATCTACAGTGAGAGACGAGATCCTAAGGGCACTAGGCGACAGGCCATGATCAGAAGGCAAGTAGATATCTTGCTCTGCTAGCATTGGATGCACCGACACCTTCTCGACTTTGAAAGACGGACATATCGACGGCAGTATTTATGATTTGTGATTTTGTGATTGACTATCACGTATCCGTCACTTTGGATTTCAGATATTTTGGGCGATTTATTTGCATGATTGAGATTTTGTGCACCACAGTTCCACTTGACTTCGATTTGATGTCATTCAAGATGCTGATTTTGATTTCATGCCTATGGTATGCATATGATTTGACTTGTATTTTCAGCATAGATTTCATGCACTTTTAGTATTTTTGATTCGATTTTGTACACGCAGATGCACTCAGTTGTGAGATTATATACCACGGTATACATGATTTGTATTTGGATTGAAATGTGATGTATACCGTCGATTTCGATTGTGATACTCGATATTTGTTTTGTGCACCTTGTGCACCTGATTGGACGTTGCGCATGTTCGGCGCTTGATATTGGATTTCGTGATTTCGTGCATGATGGACGCACCTGATTTGGATTTTCGCGCATGTTGGGCGTGTGATATGAGACGCGATTTTGGTGCACACTAGATGCACTAAATCGGGATTATTTTTGCATAACAGATGCACCTGATATTGCTGTCAGGCACACCGTTGCCTCTGACAGGTGTTTCGTGCACACCCGTTGCACTTAGATGTTGTTTCTGTGCACATGTATCGCACATTCATGGATTTTGATTTCTGTGCACACCAGACGCACGTAGCATTCATATGCACATTTTGGGATTGATTTCTTATGGAGCAGTACGTTTTTACGATATTTACTATTGGTTTTCATACTGAGCAGGACTAGTCAGAGGATAGTACCTGGATATATTTTGCATACATTGATAGTTATCGAAGGGATTTCCAAAAAAGGAGAGCTATAGTCTCAGCATTTATCTACGTGTCTGAGATGACACGAAAAGTTTAAACAAGGAAACCCTTCTAATTTGTTCTCAAAACGGCGGGATGTGTATGTTAAACAAAGGATATATATATATATATATATATATATTTTCTCACAATGGACGTCCGCCACTGTGCAGTGATACACACATCGCACGGCGATTTGAAAAAAGTTTGGCATGCATTGTTTCTAGATGTTTTAATGATATTTACATGTATAGTTCGATGTATATCATGTTGGTTTTCATATTGGATCTTGACATTGGTGTTTTCACCATAATTCCGATGATTGCGGGATGCTTGACGGGGTTTTGATTTTTGAGTTGTACACTCTTTTTCATGCGCATGCATTGCGCTATGATGTGATTTATGTGTTTATGATTTCGGAGCCTCGACGACTTGATCTTTTTACTGGAATATTTTAGTATTTGGAGGAGTTTTAATTTAAATTCGGGGACTGAATTTCTTTAAGGGGGGAAGATTGTAATGTTTTGAAAATCGTTTAGGTGAAATTTCTGATTTTCGGTAAAATAACTGGTGTTTTCCGTAAAAACCAAGATATAAATATTTTTTAATATAAAATTAAATATACATATTCTAGCTATGTAATTGCTAGTATTTGGTGTTTATTGAGCCACTTGTAAAATTTCTAGTTTACTGAAAAATTTTCCGAAATTAATTATTTTAAGCCGTCACTAATACATTTAATTAGGGATGATTACAAATTGGTATGGGCTGATACAAATTTTGTGTATCATGACACATTAAACTAACATGTAAAATATTTTTTTTGAAATGAAAAGAAATTAATAAGATGGTTTTAGAAAATATAAACTATAAAGACTTAAATGGTGAAAAAATAGCTAAATGGAAATTGGGGTATAGTATTTATCATTTTCCCTCACCCCACACCCATACCCACACTCACACACCCCCACTTGCCATCTTGGTCGAACCCATATGCAGCAGCCCCTCCCCACTCTCCCCTCCAAATTAAAGAAAAACAAATGAAAAGAAAAGAAAAGAATAAAGAGAGAAGAAGTTTGTGTGTTGACATGGGGTATCTTTTCTTGACTTGGACTTTCTTTCCACACACCCATACACTCCACACTCTCTCCCCATCCCTACTGGCCGAGTCTCTTGTTCAGCCCCCCCCCCCCAAATTCACACTTCTTTTTCTCTTCAAAAATCCACAAGAAATCCTTCAAAAATCAACACAAAAACCTCCCAAAATCAAAATCCAAGCCCTACCCATTTTTCCTTAGCCCATATAGCATGGATCTTGGTACAAAGTTAGCAATTTGGAGGTCAAGTTCCATGTTTGATCTCATGGTTTGGAGGTATAATCATAACCTTATGCTTAATTTGTTGTTTAATTACTTGAATTTAGCTAATTAGATGATTAATTAGGTTTTAATTTCAAAACTTGGAAATTCAAGAATGGGGTTTAAATACTAAGTTAGGGTTTTGGTCAATTGATCATGGTCAAATTGTGTAGTTAACATCTAGTGGGCATGCTAAACAAAGCTAGTTGCTAGTTTGCTAATTGTATTTTTAAATTTGTCCAATTTAAGCTATTTTGCTTTCTAGGTTTTAAGTTATTGCATAATTAGATGAAATTAAAATCTAGTTAAGGTTTTAGCACACCATTAAGGTTACAATGTATAGTTTCACATCTTAGAATATGCAAAACCTAGTTTGGTTGTTAAATTGCAAATTGTTATATTTAATTTGTCCAAATCATATATTTTTGCAAAACTAGGTTTTTATAAAATGTATATATAGGTGAAATAAAATTCAAGTGAGGGTTTCTAGCATTAGATTATGGTTCTAATGAGTTGATTAATATGTTAATGCTATGCAAAACTTAATCTTGTTGCTTATGGCTAATTGAAATATTTAAAATGGTTAAAATTGGATAAAATTGCAAACTAAAATTTTAAGATTTCTACAATTGGTGTGATAAAATTATGGAAATGGTTTGTATTACTTATTAAAGATGTTTAGTAAGTATTGTAGCCGCTAGAATTGTTAAAACAACTAGATTCGAACCAAATTGGCAATTGTTGCTTACTAGAGTTTCGGAAAAATAGCTTTTAAAGCGAATTTGAAGATTTGATGATTTAAACCCTATTTCATATATATATTTAGTGTGTTGTGAAATCACGAATGGTGCGTTTGAGTTTTTCTCGATCACTCGGCGTTTGTACGCCGATGTCGAGGGTTTCTGGGTTGATTTAAGAGAGCAACCATAGGTTTTGACCTATGTGAGATTCGAGTGTCGTTTTGGTCATGAGTCGGATTTTAATGCGATACGATGTGTTATGATACGTAGGTACCCTCACGAGGACTTCGAGACGACAAGCAAGTGCGTGGCGACATCGGCATCGGCAAGCGAAGATCAAGGTGAGTAGATTTTATCTACGGGGGAAGTCGGGTGGATAGCGTATAGCACCCCCGCAATTTCGTAAGACATATGTGATATTATATGTATATAGGTGAAATGTGAATACTTGGAACGAAAGGTATTAAGTGATCATGGGTTGGATATAGTGAAATTTGGAGGAAAGAAATTTTAGTTCAGTTATTAGTCGCAAGACCTTAGAGTAAAGGATTGACACACACATACGTGCACACACGTGGTCTGTTATCGTTATATATGGTTATATGGAATACCTAGATGTGTGGATGAGATGGTATATAGGTATGTACATATATGTATGTACTGATAATGAGGATAGTGGATGATAGTTGGAGATGAGTCGATGAGATTGGGCTTGAGGCCATGAGATCGATGATGTGATGTGGTTCGTATTTGAGATACGACATGATATTTTAGCGGGTTCTTTAGGCGTGGTGTTTTCATACACATGCAGGTATATACATAGATGGTATCAGTATTGTACTAGACTTAGATCAGTCTCCCCAGATCATGATATATGATGAAAAGGATACCAGACGAATAATGAGATAAATATGATATTTGACCCGTATCCAGACTTGGGAGGCCGTACGACGGATTTACCGTACGAGCTATATATTGATGATAGATCCACACTCTTGACTCGAGGATGTCATCGTATATAGGGTATCGTATGGGATACTATTGAGGCGGGATCACCGATTATTATATATGTGTGTGTGTGTGTGTGTGTGTGTGTGTATCGACTCGGATTTAGGCGGTTTCCTTACCTTTGGATTAGACTGTTCGTTAGACCTGTAGTTTACTGTATGACTCTTATTATTTATTGCATGTTCATCATTGTTATGTTTATTATTCAGCTCCCGCATATTACTGCTGCTCGCCTCGCATTGCATGCCTATATTATATTTTCATATGTTAGTATCGAAATCATGCTGTCAGGACACCGGCACCATTACCGATGATGCGTATGTTCCACATACACTACTTGCCGGCTCACACACATCATCATCGGTAATTGCTATGTCACGTACACTTTAGAAAATACCATTTCATTGACATAGCTTGCTAGCTGATAGTCGCAACATGTTATAGCTCCCATATGCTAGTTTAACTATTGCATTCATTGCAAGATATCAGTTGCATTCATATACTCATTGGTCATGCAGCATTATCGAGATTTATGCCGATATTCACTGTTTACTTACTCTTGATTCTTGGATTTCGGATTTCCATGAGATTTCTGGATTTGGGGGAAAACCGCAAGAATATATATAAACTTTTCTCCCTCTCCCACTTTTTAAAATGCAAGTTGCGGTTTTCTCGTGATGTATGAGTCGTCCACAATGAGTTTCATGATTTCTGTTGGATTTCGAGACCAGATTCGAGGAGCCGGATGAACCGTCTCGGGTACATGGTAGGCCCGATATGGTACCCCGGGGAAAGAAGATCGAGTTGTAGACGATGAGCCCGGAAGGGGCAGACTGCCTACCGGTGATTTTACCTGGCGCGGCGGATATCCGGAGGATACCGTTCGTGGTCGTGTGATTGATGATATGGGCCGATCCGGACTGACGAAGCCCGAGGTATTGAGATATTGACATTGAGATATTGAGATTGAGATTTTGAGATTTGAGATACAGAGATATTGAGATATTGATATTGAGATACTGAGATTTATGTTTTGTGTCGATGCTTGACACTGATTTCTCTGTTGATTTCATTGATGATACCGATTTATATACATACAGAAATCTCATTAAATAAAGAAACAGTTGTATCATTCATGATGTATTCTATTTTTATTCGTCATGCATTCATACATCATATATCTGATATGTAGCTATCTGAGGCACTGACACGAGCACATAGTATTGCACTTACATGTAGATGGATCTGCATATTATTTGAGGATATTACCCGATATGACCTAGGATAGCGTCATGGATGCAATTTCTACTCGTAGATGTTTTCTACTCACGAGTTGGCAACTCATCCCCGTTGTGCCACAGTTCTTTGAAGGTTTTGCCGTACAGGTTTTGTTGCGGCTTTGCTGGCACACTGTTCCTTCCGGGTGATTGCTTTAGTAGGTGGGTTCTTTTGCATCAGGACCACCATTGTATATTTATTTCAGTTGTATCTAGTAAAATTCCATCAATCAGACTTGTATATTTGATAGACATAGAAGACCAGTGTTTATTCTTTCGACCTTAGAGTCCCACGTTGTATTATCATGGGTTTTCTTAATATTTTGAGTTTCCTTTGTGTTTTGATCCTCGCCCTTCGGCGTTGCATATTATATTGCTTGCGTGGTTGTGACCGTCGATTGACGAAGAGATAGCTCCTGCTTGGGGATGCCTTTATTCATTATATATGTTTTATCAGGTTTTGTACCCGTTTGGGGTCTGTATTTACAAAGGAAACTCTGCCGAAATTTTTACAAAATACTTGAGATTTTAAAAATGCATACTTCGGCCTATGTTGTTAAAACTACTTTCTTTAGATTGGTTTTTCCTTCACTCTACTGCTTCTTTGGTTTTGATCTCTGGGTTTTGGCTTACTTAGATTACGTACGCCTGGAGACGTTTCGTAATTTAAGTGCCGATCATGTTCCGTACTTTTCGGGACGTGGAAAAGTTGGTATCAGAGCGTTGGGTTTTACCTTCGGTGTGTAGAATGACCCTTGGTTGATGGAGTAGGTGACTCAAGTAGAGTGACGTACCGTATGTATATTCCGCGGCATACTTACGTACGATACTCCGCTTAAGAAGCCTTAGGAGGTACATTTCTTTGCACGGTATTATATTCATTCCTATGATCTATCCTCATCAGTACCAGTTATTTTTTTGTTACCACGATTGTCCGGGTGGAGAGAGTTGCGGCTAGAGTTGCAGTAACCACGAGCTCGTCACGAACGAGGACTGACCAGGGCGTGATTCCAGGGACATAAGTTTGCATAGAGGCGTCATTTTATTGTTTTTTCGCGTCATGAGCGTTTGATGGATCGCTTTTACGAGATTTCTCGGACGTGCAGATCAGCACCAGGGAATTGGGCCACTGCTAGAGGCCAGCCAGAATGTGATGACCGTTAATGCATCGTATTTTGATGATTGAGGCACTGTTCAGCGTGCAGACGAATGAGCCAGTTGTTGCTGCGAATGACGAGATATCGCCCCAGATGTTGGAGCTATTGCAGTACGAGTTGTACTTAGAGATATGATAGCAGGTCGCTAGTCACCCGAGGATGAATGACTAGGACATGTGGTTCGTTCGCTTACCCCGATGCGAGGCCATCAGATTGATTGATTCCAGCTAGAGACGACTTCACACTGATACGTTGAGAGTTGATATAGACGATCGAATGTCAGGAACCCATTTTCCAAGTTTAAAGTATTCAGAAAACAATGCAAGTAATTCTACGGACCCTCTAGAAGAATGAAACCCTAACTCGACTTAATGACCATGGAACGCCAGTGAACCTTAGGGTTTGCGGCAGTTCAGCGGTGCCATTAGTGAAGCTTGGATTTGCCCTTCTACGGTTGGTCCATAGGTGCTGTGGCATATATTCGATACTATTAAACTGTACCCAAGATGTTGAGCTCTTGGGGGATTATGGAACCTCGACGAATCGATCGAAAAGTTCGACACCATTCGGATATCATGTGATGGGATACATTGCTTGGGAGACTCCAGATACGATTATAGCCGTTGGAGCGCAGTCCATGCAGCTACAAGTAGATGAGTCCGAATCAGTCGACATTGGAAGAAAGTGGAGTAAGAGGTTCGTACGAAATCGTGACGAGAGGACGTTCCACTCCGCTGACATCAGAGATATGATTCGCATGCAGAGGCGTTGTACATGAATATATCTTCCAGGAGGAGTCGCGATGAGTATGCAGGCGTTCCGGAACAAGAAAACAGATTTAGCAAAAGGATGATAGCTTCCGGGCATTTCAGCAGAAACGAGATCGGGAGAGACCCCAACAAGATCTTTCTGGAAATATTAAACGAGAAGACTTGGACCCAGGATTAGTTGTATTACGTACACCTAGTAGGCCAGAGTTCGGTATCGTCGACGAGACATGTTACGAGTAACCATGATAGTTGGCCAGAGATCTTTAGAGGATGTGTCAGAGCAGACTGCTTCCGTTATCGTTTCTATATTGGACCGTTGAGTCGAGGAGCTATGTACTTAGCAATCTACAGTGAGAGACGAGATCCTAAGGGCACTAGGCGACAGGCCATGATCAGAAGGCAAGTAGATATCTTGCTCTGCTAGCATTGGATGCACCGACACCTTCTCGACTTTGAAAGACGGACATATCGACGGCAGTATTTATGATTTGTGATTTTGTGATTGACTATCACGTATCCGTCACTTTGGATTTCAGATATTTTGGGCGATTTATTTGCATGATTGAGATTTTGTGCACCACAGTTCCACTTGACTTCGATTTGATGTCATTCAAGATGCTGATTTTGATTTCATGCCTATGGTATGCATATGATTTGACTTGTATTTTCAGCATAGATTTCATGCACTTTTAGTATTTTTGATTCGATTTTGTACACGCAGATGCACTCAGTTGTGAGATTATATACCACGGTATACATGATTTGTATTTGGATTGAAATGTGATGTATACCGTCGATTTCGATTGTGATACTCGATATTTGTTTTGTGCACCTTGTGCACCTGATTGGACGTTGCGCATGTTCGGCGCTTGATATTGGATTTCGTGATTTCGTGCATGATGGACGCACCTGATTTGGATTTTCGCGCATGTTGGGCGTGTGATATGAGACGCGATTTTGGTGCACACTAGATGCACTAAATCGGGATTATTTTTGCATAACAGATGCACCTGATATTGCTGTCAGGCACACCGTTGCCTCTGACAGGTGTTTCGTGCACACCCGTTGCACTTAGATGTTGTTTCTGTGCACATGTATCGCACATTCATGGATTTTGATTTCTGTGCACACCAGACGCACGTAGCATTCATATGCACATTTTGGGATTGATTTCTTATGGAGCAGTACGTTTTTACGATATTTACTATTGGTTTTCATACTGAGCAGGACTAGTCAGAGGATAGTACCTGGATATATTTTGCATACATTGATAGTTATCGAAGGGATTTCCAAAAAAGGAGAGCTATAGTCTCAGCATTTATCTACGTGTCTGAGATGACACGAAAAGTTTAAACAAGGAAACCCTTCTAATTTGTTCTCAAAACGGCGGGATGTGTATGTTAAACAAAGGATATATATATATATATATATATATATTTTCTCACAATGGACGTCCGCCACTGTGCAGTGATACACACATCGCACGGCGATTTGAAAAAAGTTTGGCATGCATTGTTTCTAGATGTTTTAATGATATTTACATGTATAGTTCGATGTATATCATGTTGGTTTTCATATTGGATCTTGACATTGGTGTTTTCACCATAATTCCGATGATTGCGGGATGCTTGACGGGGTTTTGATTTTTGAGTTGTACACTCTTTTTCATGCGCATGCATTGCGCTATGATGTGATTTATGTGTTTATGATTTCGGAGCCTCGACGACTTGATCTTTTTACTGGAATATTTTAGTATTTGGAGGAGTTTTAATTTAAATTCGGGGACTGAATTTCTTTAAGGGGGGAAGATTGTAATGTTTTGAAAATCGTTTAGGTGAAATTTCTGATTTTCGGTAAAATAACTGGTGTTTTCCGTAAAAACCAAGATATAAATATTTTTTAATATAAAATTAAATATACATATTCTAGCTATGTAATTGCTAGTATTTGGTGTTTATTGAGCCACTTGTAAAATTTCTAGTTTACTGAAAAATTTTCCGAAATTAATTATTTTAAGCCGTCACTAATACATTTAATTAGGGATGATTACAAATTGGTATGGGCTGATACAAATTTTGTGTATCATGACACATTAAACTAACATGTAAAATATTTTTTTTGAAATGAAAAGAAATTAATAAGATGGTTTTAGAAAATATAAACTATAAAGACTTAAATGGTGAAAAAATAGCTAAATGGAAATTGGGGTATAGTATTTATCATTTTCCCTCACCCCACACCCATACCCACACTCACACACCCCCACTTGCCATCTTGGTCGAACCCATATGCAGCAGCCCCTCCCCACTCTCCCCTCCAAATTAAAGAAAAACAAATGAAAAGAAAAGAAAAGAATAAAGAGAGAAGAAGTTTGTGTGTTGACATGGGGTATCTTTTCTTGACTTGGACTTTCTTTCCACACACCCATACACTCCACACTCTCTCCCCATCCCTACTGGCCGAGTCTCTTGTTCAGCCCCCCCCCCCCAAATTCACACTTCTTTTTCTCTTCAAAAATCCACAAGAAATCCTTCAAAAATCAACACAAAAACCTCCCAAAATCAAAATCCAAGCCCTACCCATTTTTCCTTAGCCCATATAGCATGGATCTTGGTACAAAGTTAGCAATTTGGAGGTCAAGTTCCATGTTTGATCTCATGGTTTGGAGGTATAATCATAACCTTATGCTTAATTTGTTGTTTAATTACTTGAATTTAGCTAATTAGATGATTAATTAGGTTTTAATTTCAAAACTTGGAAATTCAAGAATGGGGTTTAAATACTAAGTTAGGGTTTTGGTCAATTGATCATGGTCAAATTGTGTAGTTAACATCTAGTGGGCATGCTAAACAAAGCTAGTTGCTAGTTTGCTAATTGTATTTTTAAATTTGTCCAATTTAAGCTATTTTGCTTTCTAGGTTTTAAGTTATTGCATAATTAGATGAAATTAAAATCTAGTTAAGGTTTTAGCACACCATTAAGGTTACAATGTATAGTTTCACATCTTAGAATATGCAAAACCTAGTTTGGTTGTTAAATTGCAAATTGTTATATTTAATTTGTCCAAATCATATATTTTTGCAAAACTAGGTTTTTATAAAATGTATATATAGGTGAAATAAAATTCAAGTGAGGGTTTCTAGCATTAGATTATGGTTCTAATGAGTTGATTAATATGTTAATGCTATGCAAAACTTAATCTTGTTGCTTATGGCTAATTGAAATATTTAAAATGGTTAAAATTGGATAAAATTGCAAACTAAAATTTTAAGATTTCTACAATTGGTGTGATAAAATTATGGAAATGGTTTGTATTACTTATTAAAGATGTTTAGTAAGTATTGTAGCCGCTAGAATTGTTAAAACAACTAGATTCGAACCAAATTGGCAATTGTTGCTTACTAGAGTTTCGGAAAAATAGCTTTTAAAGCGAATTTGAAGATTTGATGATTTAAACCCTATTTCATATATATATTTAGTGTGTTGTGAAATCACGAATGGTGCGTTTGAGTTTTTCTCGATCACTCGGCGTTTGTACGCCGATGTCGAGGGTTTCTGGGTTGATTTAAGAGAGCAACCATAGGTTTTGACCTATGTGAGATTCGAGTGTCGTTTTGGTCATGAGTCGGATTTTAATGCGATACGATGTGTTATGATACGTAGGTACCCTCACGAGGACTTCGAGACGACAAGCAAGTGCGTGGCGACATCGGCATCGGCAAGCGAAGATCAAGGTGAGTAGATTTTATCTACGGGGGAAGTCGGGTGGATAGCGTATAGCACCCCCGCAATTTCGTAAGACATATGTGATATTATATGTATATAGGTGAAATGTGAATACTTGGAACGAAAGGTATTAAGTGATCATGGGTTGGATATAGTGAAATTTGGAGGAAAGAAATTTTAGTTCAGTTATTAGTCGCAAGACCTTAGAGTAAAGGATTGACACACACATACGTGCACACACGTGGTCTGTTATCGTTATATATGGTTATATGGAATACCTAGATGTGTGGATGAGATGGTATATAGGTATGTACATATATGTATGTACTGATAATGAGGATAGTGGATGATAGTTGGAGATGAGTCGATGAGATTGGGCTTGAGGCCATGAGATCGATGATGTGATGTGGTTCGTATTTGAGATACGACATGATATTTTAGCGGGTTCTTTAGGCGTGGTGTTTTCATACACATGCAGGTATATACATAGATGGTATCAGTATTGTACTAGACTTAGATCAGTCTCCCCAGATCATGATATATGATGAAAAGGATACCAGACGAATAATGAGATAAATATGATATTTGACCCGTATCCAGACTTGGGAGGCCGTACGACGGATTTACCGTACGAGCTATATATTGATGATAGATCCACACTCTTGACTCGAGGATGTCATCGTATATAGGGTATCGTATGGGATACTATTGAGGCGGGATCACCGATTATTATATATGTGTGTGTGTGTGTGTGTGTGTGTGTGTATCGACTCGGATTTAGGCGGTTTCCTTACCTTTGGATTAGACTGTTCGTTAGACCTGTAGTTTACTGTATGACTCTTATTATTTATTGCATGTTCATCATTGTTATGTTTATTATTCAGCTCCCGCATATTACTGCTGCTCGCCTCGCATTGCATGCCTATATTATATTTTCATATGTTAGTATCGAAATCATGCTGTCAGGACACCGGCACCATTACCGATGATGCGTATGTTCCACATACACTACTTGCCGGCTCACACACATCATCATCGGTAATTGCCATGTCACATACACTTTAGAAAATACCATTTCATTGACATGGCTTGCTAGCTGATAGTCGCAACATGTTATAGCTCCCATATGCTAGTTTAACTATTGCATTCATTTCAAGCTATCAGTTGCATTCATATACTCATTGGTCATGCAGCATTATGGAGATTTAAGCCGATGTTTACTGTTTACTTACTGTTGATTCTTGGATTTCGGATTTCCATGAGATTTCTGGATTTGGGGAAAAACCACAAGAATATATATAAACTTTTCTCCCTCTCCCTCTTTTTAAAATGCAAGTTGCGGTTTTCTCGTGATGTATGAGTCGTCCACCATGAGTTTCATGATTTCTGTTGGATTTCGAGACCTGATTCGAGGAGCCGGATGAACCGTCTCGGGTACATGGTGGGCCCGGTATGGTACCACGGGGAAAGAAGATCGAGTTGTAGACGATGAGCCCGACAGGGGCAGACTGCCTACCGGTGATTTTACCTGGCGCGACGGATATCCGGAGGATACCGTTCGTGGTTGTGTGATTAATGATATGGGCTAATCCAGACTGACGGAGCCCGAGGTATTGAGATATTGAGATTGAGATATTGAAATTTGAGATACAGAGATATTAAGATATTGATATTGAGATACTGAGATTTATGTTTTGTGTCGATGCTTGACACAGATTTCTCTGTTGATTTCATTGATGATACCCGATTTATATACATACAGAAATCTCATTAAATAAAGAAACAGTTGTCTCATTCATGATGCATTCTGTTTCTATTCGCCATGCATTCATACATCATATATCTGATATGTAGCTCTCTGAGGCACTGACACGAGCACGCAGTATTGCACTTACATGTAGATGGATATGGATATTATTTGAGAATATTACCCGATATGACCTAGGATAGCGTCATGCATGCGATTTCTACTCGTAGATGTTTTCTACTCACGAGTTGGAAACCCACCCCCGTTGTGCCACAGTTCCTTGTAGGTTTTGCCGTACAGGTTTCGTTGTGGCTTTGCTGACACACGGTTCCTTCCGGGTGATTGCTTTGGTAGGTGGATTCTTTTGCATCAGGACCACCATTGTATATTTATTTCAGTTGTATCTAGTAAAATTCCATCAACCAGACCTGTATATTTGATAGACATAGAAGACCAGTGTTTATTCTTTCGACCTTAGAGTCGTGCGTTGTATTATTATGGGTTTTCTTGATGTTTTTAGTTTCCTTTTGTGTTTTGATCCTCGCTCTTCGGCGTTGTATATTATATTACTTGCATGATTGTGACCGTCGATTGACGAAGAGCTAGCTCCCGCTTGGGGATGCCTTTATTCATTATATATGTTTTATCAGGTTTTGTACCCGTTTGGGGTCTGTATTTACAAAGGAAACTCTACCGAAATTTTTACAAAATACTTGAGATTTTAAAAAAGCATATTTCGGCCTATGTTGTTTAAACTACTTGCTTTAAATTGGTTTTTCCTTCACTCTACTGTTTCTTTGGTTTTGATCTCTGGGTTTTGGCTTACTTAGATTACGTACGCCTCGAGACGTTTCGTAATTTAAGTGTCGGTCATGTTCCGTACTTTTCAGGACATGACACCTTCAATTTTCTCTTCCACTGCACGAGCGCTACGAACCCAGCACAATTAAGGTAGAGTCAAAGTGCGCAAGGAGATTTCAATTAAAGTAAAGTTATATGATTTTCGGAGACAAGATGGGGTCGTTGATACATCTACAGAGCTAGTGGATGTTTTAGTGGACCGAGGGCCCAAGGAAGATGATCAATAGCAAACCTATGAAGCCTAAGCAAAGGATATAGCATGTCAATGATCTCAGGTGCCATGTTGTATGGACGTGGAGATCAATGGAGGTACCATAATGGAGGAAAGCTATGGATTGATTATGGGTATTTCAAAAGAAAGGTTGTGGGCAATACAGGTCAAGCAAGTGGCCAAGAGATTGTAGGTGCACGGTGCTAGGGTCGCAATACTTGCGGAGCACAGCGGAAATATAGAAAAAAAATTCTAAACATAGCACCAAACACTTTACCGAAAATCATCCAAATACTAGTAATTGCAAAAGATCAAGAGAGCAAAACCATAAGTTTAGAGAGGCTGCAACTTTTGTAGAATGTCCACTCTCTAGTGGAAGACCCCAGGTAAGCTCCATTGATGAAGGGATCGAGCTTGATCGCCGACCGCCTCACTGAAGATGATCCACGTTGAAAGCAATCCACCCAAGCTCCCACTTCACTTTAGAACTCTTCTAGTGTGAGGAAGCTAGCTCTAGAAAATTGCTAATAGGTAGATGTAGAAGATGATAAAGGAAACTCTCTCATTTCTCTCCTTTTCTTTTCATTTTCTTTTCTTTTCATTTTCTCTCTAGAAAATAAAAGGAAGAAGATGAAGCTCTCATCCTTTTTCATTTCCTTAAAAAAAATTATGAAGAGAATGAGAACAAGAATAAAGCCTCTTTCATTTCATTTCTCTCTCCTCTTTGTTGTAATATGTACAGAGAGGTGACCTTCACTCTCTACATGCCTTCATATGTCACAAAAGACAAGTGATATTTGTATCATATACAAATACTATGTATATATCCTATACATACCAGAGAGAGAGAGAATGAATATGTATCATATACATAAAGAACAATGTGTGTGTATGTATCAAGAGAAAGTGTATATAGACACACACACAACACACACACACACACACACACACACACACGGAGACACATATTATGTATCCAATACATAATATATAATAATAAGTATCATATACTTATTAACTACAAAGAGAGATATAGAGAGAGAGTATATAATACTAGCAAATCTTTCTATATCAATATACGGATATTAATTCAACACTTAACTTAATTTGCGGGCTTTGAAACATCCGACTAGTATTATCAAATGTGCGATTAACTTATGGTATCATATATACGTGTTTAATCGAACTCCTGTATATATCCCTATACGCACGCCACATCATTATTTCGCCTGGGTAGGCATGTTGGGACTTTACGCACGCGTGCTTTTATAGTTTTGAAAGAAAAGGTTTAAGAAATAGTGCGCACGCGAGCTTGGACTTGTTTAAAAATTTATAAATCACATGTACACGGAGCGTTGTAGCAAGCCGGAAAATACGGGTCGATCCACGGGGAATTGGTGATTAGAGATTGTTGTTAAAGGTTCAAAGAGAAAGAATTTTGGTTTGTTACGAAATTAATAAAAATATGAAAGTATAGAACAAAGTTAAGAAAACGGCCGTGGCTCTAGTTCGGGTGGACGAATAGTGGAGAAGTCTTCGACGCCCTCTTGATCATGTGTGTCCCTCCTTTTGTTAGAATCCAAAATGAAGAATAATTTATCAAGGCGGTGGCAAAGTATAAACCATCAAAACGATGAGCTTGCAACACGAGGAATGAACCGAATCGTTACGTTCTCACTTATCGTTTGTATGTCCAAGCACGTCGTATCGAAACATATCGCTAAGGATCACAAGGCATACCACATCAATAACAACAAATGGCAAATAAGAAGTAAAGTGTTTAGCTTAAAATTTGCTAAATGTTTTAGGTGATAGTATATGATATTTACTTAATGAAGTGTGTCAAACAACAATAAGAAACATACCCTATCTAAATTCCTTAGCAAACCTAACACTAAAACTTAATTATAATTTTAACATTGCAAAATGAAAGTGTTGAGAGAATAGGCTATATGCTAGATATTACTTGTAACCATTGAAAGCAAAATAACCTATCAACCAACAATCAAATTGCAATCTTAAAAATAAAATCAAACATTAAGCACAAGAACAATTACAAGAGAATGAAGGAAGGCTTTGCCTTTCATCACTACCCTAACCATCACCACAACCAAATGGATTACTCTAGCATAATAAAAAAAAGAAATGAAAAAAACATCAAGGTTAAGAAAAAGAAGCAATTAAAAGAAAGAAAAAGAAAAACAAGTCTTATTAATCAATTGGAGAAGTTGAGATACATTGTTAGGTTACTTGTTCAACCTCCTTAATGGAGCTCTCAAATGAGAGCTCCAAGAGAGAAGAAGAAGAAGAAAACCATAGCTTGAGCTCCACACAACTCTCCACTCAAACTAAACTAACACTTGTACAAAAACATAGACAATGGAATAGCACACCCTTTCTGTTCTGAACTGCTGTATTTATAGGCTTTGAAATGAAAGTACATGGGTGTTTTCTAAAATAATATGATGTTATAAGAATACCCCTGAAATACGGAGATTTTTGGCGCCAAAATGGCCGCGCTTCCGCCGCCATGCTTCACAAAAAATCGCGGTTCCAAGGCCTTCTTTTGGATTCAGGATACCAAACTTCTTGTGTGTTCTCCTGATATGAAATGATGATTTTTGGATATCTTTATATTCTCTAATTCACACAGGATTTCTCACACGAATTTGAAGACAGAAGTGCAAACAAATTCCAATTCACACATCACATCACAACTTTCTCATATGATCCACTTGTGCAACTTGCACAAGTCATGATTCACCAAGTCATGGATGTCCCAATTGTATGCCCACTTGCACATCACATCAAAACTTTACTTATCATGAGCCATGCCCACTTGTGTATAATGTCATGCTTATTTGTGTGCCAACTTGCAATGCTATGTGTTTACACATGTATCATGTTGGACTAAAAGAATGAATTATTTGTACACCACTTTATTGGATACAAACTCATTTGACTTGATCTGTATTCTATCCCGTTTGCATTTCCGGCAAAAAACCGTCATTTCCGTTCATGTTGTGTACCGTCTCCAGTATTTTTTCCTGTGTACCTATATTCTGTACTAATGAGCAGACAGAGATTAATATCACTGTTTATTAACAAAATGATAGAAAATGAGCAGTATTAAAATGTAATAAATCGTGCCGAACAAATACCCCCAAACCTATCTTTCGCTTGTCTCGAGCAAACCAAAATCCTATCCTCACTTCCACGGGGAACGCGATTGCACTGAACCCGTGCAACAAGCTGTTAAACCTCTAGGTGTACCTAGTAGGAGGAGTTTTGTCTCTTGAGGGTTTTCAACAGATTACACCCATAAAATCCCGTCAATTTAGTTTCGTGACGAAACTATTGATTCTAATCTTTAAGGTTTAAGTATCAAAACTAGAAGTTCCATTACCCTAGTCCAAAACGTCCAACCCCTATTTTTCACTCCTCACATCTCATTTAACATAAGTTCATATACGTCTTTACGTGATTGTGCGAATAATGTCGTTAAGTTTTAAGAACTTTGATTAGGGTCATCATGTCATAAATACGGACCAGGAAAGACTTATAAAGGATCACACCAGTTCGAAAAAGTCTTAAGATTTTATCAGTTTTTATTCTCCAGTTAAGTTTCAAGTCAGAAATTATATCATTTTAATAGAACTAGGTCTTATGCTTCACTCCTACCTTTCACATATTTTTGTTCATACACACCTTTCGTGATGGTGCAAAAAGTCTTATAATCATACAAATGAAACTTTCATATCTCCGCTAAAAACTGTTTATAATAGAAAACTTGTCCCTACCAAGATTATTCTTTCACAAAGAACCGTGAAGACTTTTAACTCGGAGAGAACACTTGCTTAGCTTGTTTTATTTGACGATTGGAGACTTAGTGAATTTTTGGTCAATGACTCCCAAACCAGATGGTTTTAGAGCATTAGGTGTGGAGACACCCCTAAAACTTAATTGCCCAAGTTACAAAGGCCACAAAACAAAAGAATTATTTTGTTGCATTTAAAATATTCTAAAAGCAGTGTGAACGATGATATTGCCAGCTTTTCTTTTTAATCCAAAAGACATGTTCGTGTGGATAAGGTGTGTAATCACTCCAACAAGATTACAGATGGGTTATTTTTTAGGCATTTAGCTTCCATTAAAACTTTCAATAATATCCCTCATATCCACTTCACTTTATGAACTATTCTTGATATTACTTAATTCCGAACAAACCTGTTTGATTCCAAAGATATTTATTAATTTTCAAAAAGTTTTAAAGACATTTCAGGCTTTTCATCTAATTCTTAAAAACTCATGACACATGTAAAGTGATGTAAAAGACGTATATTCGCTATGGTTAAACTCAAAGGAGGGTTATCTTTCGGATTTTTAATCTCTCGGAAAAGATTTAGTTGTTTCTATCTTATCAAACTAAACCATCAGACTTCGAGTCTAAGTTTCCCCGCTAGCTATCATAACAACCAAGTTTTTATGTTTTGAAAATTTTTCAAATTTTTATGGGTTTTAATATGTATGCAATGCAGAATTTACACATGATGCGGCAAAGTAAACGGAATGCTCACCCCCAAACCGGGGTTTTACGATGTCCACATCGTTGCCCCCGTCTCCGGTTGCTAGACTTAAATATCAGGGTGAGTTTTAAGTTTTTATTCACAAAAAGAAAAATCTTGGAACTAATTACAGTATTTACAAGTTAAGAGATTGCGTTAGTCCAGAAATTAGTACCAGCCATTCAAAATTTTTGTCGATATAAGACCAAGGCTGGTAAAAGAGAAAGTATATAAAAAAGAAAATGTAGATGTTAGTGGTTTGGTCAAATGTTATTAATGGGCCTGGGTGTGTGAAAGTAGGGATCATAAAACGTTGAATGTGAAGAAGAACTTTTGAAGGAGTCAAGGAATTGTTGCCCGGATTAATTTTATGTTCAAGAAGCATGTGTTGAGTTTCGAGGTCAGGTTTCTTTAAAAACTGGAGTTCATCCTCACAAAGTTCAGCAAAAGAAAGGTCCATAGGATATTCCCAAAGTGATCCTGACTCAAACTCACAAAGAGTATCAAGTTCATCCGCAAATATCTCCTACAAACTCGGCATGAAAGAATGTTTCTCAAGATTGTCTTCTTCCCTATACTTCTCCACAATTATATTCTCGTCACTACAGCTCACATCTCCCACTACAAGTTCTCCCTCATCACATATACATATCGGTAGGTCCATGTCATCTAAAAATGTAGGTTCACACTCTAAGGTTTCGTCAAACACTTCTTTAACTGGTAAAACTAAAGTAGTGGGTTCCATATTTTTGATTTCCTCTAACAATCTATCCCAACCATACCGGTCAAAGTCATAAGTTTCCTCCTCTAAAATTTTTCGATATAATCAGTCGGTGCAAGAATCTCATCTTCAAGTAGTATATCAGTTAAACTATCCTTAATATCACATATGATAGGAAGCCTATTTGGTACCTGAAACCTAGTGTCGGACTGACTCGGAGGGTTTTCTTGCTTGTCCTGATAACACTAAGTCAAATCAATTATATCATCATCATCTATGAAATCATCAAAATTTATTTGATTTTTTATCTCACTCAGCTGACTTCCTAGTGTTGGGTTATGCGAGCACCCTGGCCATCTACCGTGACCAAATGCGGAACAATTATAAAACGGGCGCTAGAACAACCCCATAATACGGATATACCATTAACCCTATTCTATCAAATATAAAGAGGAGTTAAGAATGGTTATACTGAATGATCCATGTCCTTCGGTCTGTAACCATCTTCCCTAGCTCCTAGAGCCCACCATGATCAAGCTTGATCGCCGGTCTCCCTCCATCGAAGATGATCGACCTGAGGAATTGTAGTTCGAGCTCCAACCTCATAGCCGAGGTAAATAGGGTACCTCGTTCGCTAAACTAGATAGCCTAGAGGATGTAGAATCTAATGATGGATTAATTTGTCTCTAAGCACCCTAGGTTTCTCAACACATGAGACTTGAAGGGTGGAGGTAGAAGAAGAAGCCTAAGGATGAGAGTGTGAAGCAATCATAGAAAAAATGGCTAAGTGTTGTGTACCCAAGAGAATGAATCAAGCACTTCAAAATATCTTACAACACAAACAAATATCAAGCATGCCACAGTAGTGAACCATGAGTCATCCCATGAGTCATCACAAAGCCATGCTTCAATAAATGCAAAAATAACACCTCATCCTCCACCTCATTAACCATTTATCCTAAATGGTTAAAAACTAAATGAGGTGTCTTCTTCTAGAAGCACCTTGTAATGAATTACAAGAATACCCCTCATCCGTATATACATACCCGTATCCGTATTCCGAAAAATACGAATACAATGAGACAAAAATAATCCAATAATATAATACTAGAATCCGGTTTAAACCAAAGCCTACTAGTATTACCCGTCCGAATCATGATACGTGCACAAGTGCACGTATATGATCGAACCCTACCGTAAAACCATACGGCCTCTACATCATTTCTCCCGAAGCAGGGAAACCCTCTGTGTAAGACTCTAAAGACTCATCAATACACTGGCAGTGGGTTTAACCGTAAGTACGTCAGCGGCACTCGTTGTACGTAACGACTACCCAGATATTGAGCGAAAGGAAGGCCGATGAGCAAACTCATCAGAACCCCTACTGAGCCTGTCCGTGATAATCTCCATACAGTCCGGTCTGTTCGTCTAAGAGTATCGCATATCGGGTCTAGGGGGTGGATAAAGTCAGACCCCTAATAACGTGACATTTCATGTCGGTATGAAGCCCATCACCAACTGAGAAACTAATGATTTAAATAAGTAATTCTCGACTATATTGGATAAGGATTTCTGGTGATGGCCACCCGTGCACTACGCGACATCAACCCCCAATATCGGGAGAGACGAATTCCTGACAATCCGCTCACTGCCTCAATGTGGCTTGGAACTATACCCAACTAAAACCTGTTTGCATGACTCCTTTGAGCCATGGTAGGGTAGTAATCAAAGCACAGTGGGAACTCACATGAGACAAATGACGATCTCAGGTCGACAGACTAACCTGTACACATGTCACCTGGGAACTGCTATCTGACAATAGGTATAATACCAACTAGCAAGTTCCTGGTGAGTTCGTCCAGTGTACTCATAACCCAATGAGCACCTGTATACTATCTTAGGTGACTAACTGACACTAATGGCTTGTGATACCGGCCATCGCCCTTCGTCAGGGTCTTAATAAGTACACACTAGTCTACTTTAGTGTATTAATGCCCAGTCTCGATACTCTCTCGACTATGGACATTTAAGGATGTGCTTATAGAACACCCAGCTCCCACGTATATGATCGCCATCATAATGCTGGTAGTCAAGCAAGAATCCTATGGGCTCTATCAACATGTAATAGTGATCTGTAATACCACATAATGCATGTACATGATTATAAAGACAAACCAGATAGCATACTATCATTTTGAGTAAGACCGTTCTATCCGTATAAGTCTTCCCTTAATTATCATAATCACCTGCCTGTGATTACAATAATTGCCTTGAGGGCACTATAGCCAACAATCTCCCACTTGCACTTAAGGCTAATAATTGCGGTGTCGCCTACTCACAGCCCGTATGATACCGAACACCCAACTTCTCTACTAATAAGTCTCATAAAGCTCGTTTGTGAAATTATTTCGTTCGAGAAATAGCCTCAGTGAGTGGATCCGCTCCAGTGTTTCTATCTTTATCTCTCTATATATCTCAACTTCGCGGAGAAAGACTATCTCCCAAAATGAGCAATACCTGTCTTAGAATTTGTCTGGATATCTGATGGGACCCAGTTCACAAATGAACTCCAAATCCAACAAACTTCTTAGACTGTATCGTCCACTGAATTTAATCAGTATCCTGCGCCATGCCTTCCACGGTATCTGCTTGGACCATCTGTCCAACATACTGCCCCTCAATAGAGGAAAAACTATAACTCTGACTGCCACTCTGTCAACCAGGTCACCTTGGAAGCCTTAAATGATAACCGCCTCCCGAAGGAGGCTGCCGTTACCATATACCAAGAACATCCACTTATGTTCATAACTACTTCCCAACGTTTCTACAGGATTGGATTAATATATACTTATTGCAGCCTATGTAAAATCAATATCGGGTGTTGTACTTGACATCTCATGATTGACTCAATTGCCTAAGCAAGTGATATGCCAATCATGCAAATCTCTCCCCTCATCGGTCTAGAAGACATCTCTTTAGAGAGGATGACTCCATCACCTGCGGGTACTCCACCATGCCAAGAGTCGGCCATTCTAAAACACTTTAGAATAGTGCAAAGTACGCGAATTGGGACACTTCCCAAATCTAGATCTAAAACCATAGATCTAGTAACCAGAATCCCTGATATTTTATCCATATCCTATGTAGAGAAACCACCTTGTAACAACCACAATATAGCCGATCGTAGTATAAGAAGATCTCTTCCTATAAAGTGCATGTCATCCAAATACCAGGACATCACTCCCTACTACCTTCTTACCAGATCCATCTTTTATTCTAATTAAGTTAAACTCTATGACTGTCACATCAAAAATAGATGATCTATCTCCACTATACTTGCTTTAGTCTATAAATAGACATAAGCTACTTGCCCACTATACTTCTGCTGCTCCCACTGACTACAACAACCCTCTGGAAGAGTCATATAAACGTGCACTTCTAAAACAAGTTTAGAACGACGTTATACTCATCCACCTGCCAGACCTCATAGTCTAGAACAACAATAGTGGAAAGTTTGGGTAAACATAAACCTCCCTGTCACCGTCTTTGAGGATACCGAGGTACCTCCCGGGTGCCTGAGCTTACCCATCAAATCCGCAGAGTGGCTAATAGATCGTCGAAACCATTTGAATCTATAGGTTCTTCTAAATTTTCAGTAATCATTTGTGGTTCTGGAATCACTTCCAGTTCTACCATACTCTCACTAATGTTTTCTGAAAAGAATCAATTTTACTAAAACTGGTGGCGAATTAAGAACAATAAAACTTTTGATCTTCCAGATAGTAGAAAGTTAACCCTCGTCAAAGCCCGGGATAACCCACAAACTTCCATTACGGAAACGTGACTTGAGTTTATCCGGATTCTGGTTTTAAGCATAAGCCGGACAACTCCATATACCTTAACATCGTTAAGATATGAATCCATTCTATATATCCAATATAGAAACAAAGGAACTAATTTAATTGGAATCAGATTCAAAAATCGTGCAGCTGTTTCCAGTGCATATCAACCAAATGGATGAAGGCCATATAATATTACTCATCTAGGAATATATCCACATATGGGTAACCTGAAAGAGAAGCAAGTTCTCAAAACTATTACTTACAACGGAATACCAAACACAAGTATATACATCTTCGATCATCTTGAAGAATCCTGATACTTGAAACATATGGTTCTCTACTTTATTCTTATACTTATATCTTCTCAAAACTTGGACTTTGTATTTCATCGAAATACTTATCTAAAACCAGAGAAGTCATGAGTAAACAGAATATAGTACGAGTACCAAACTCTTTGTCCTAACGGACATCGGACAACATATAATACTTTGTATAAGTCCTCTGAGTTCATCAACTCAAACCCTGTGCGTCGAAGGTTGAAAACTGTATTATGGTTAAGAAGAATTACACCGTCATTGAATGCACCTTACCTAAGTATCAACTGATACAGGTAAATGTCATAGACATAATTTCAAAAAGTTATATCTCACTTTATAAATAAACGTATAGATATATCAGTTTGAAATTGGTGCATAATAACGGATATTCAAAACCAAATATTTTCCATTAGGCAAAACCCAGGTGATTTCCTCAAATATCAGCAATTATAAAGAATTTTGATATGATGAGAATCTAATCACCCAATCTCCAATATCTTACTCCCACTCACTGTTAGTTGTATGTATGCCCTAGAGGCCAGTATTGTACAGATGATATATATTATATTGGATGCTTGGACATATATAGAGATGACTTTCTTGCTCGATATGATAGTATGCTATCTGGTTACTCTTTATCTTAACATGTACACTAGTCTCTTTATACTGTCTTATAGTTACATGTTGGTAAAGCCCTTAGGATATGTACTTGACTACCTGGACTGTGATGCAGATCAAACTAGTGGGGACATGGTAGTCCATAAGTACATCCTTCAAGGTCCCTAGTCGTGGGTGTATCGAGACGGGGCATCGATATACCAGAGTAGACTAGCGTATACGCTTCTCGACCCATGAGATGGGCGATGGATGATCCCACATCCATTGGTGTTTGACATCAGAGATGGTATACGGGTGCTCAGTGGAGACTGGGTACACTGGACGGACTCGCCGAGAACTCCCAGATGGTATTATACCTCACGTCAGATGGCAGTTCTCAGGTGACACTTGTACAGGTTAGTCTGTAGACCCGAGATCGTCATAGAGTCTTGTGTGATTCCCACTGTGCTTTGATCTCCACCTTACCACGTCCATGAGGGCGTGCAAAATGGTGGTCTTTGGGTACAGTCCCGAGTCACATGGAGGCAATGAGCGATAGGAGGGGTTTTGTCTCTCCCGGTATTGGGGGTTGATGTTGCACTGTGCTCGATTGGCCGTAACAGGGAAGTCCCTGGCCAGGGCTGATCAGAGATTTGCTGGTAAGTGTTACCAGTAGTTTCTCGACCCATTATGAGCCTCACATCGGCACGACTTATCGGTTATTGGGGTCTGACGTTTACCACCCCTAGACTTGATATGCGACGTATCAGACGAACAGACCGGACTGTACGGTAAGTGTTACTGGTTGGATTCAAAGGAGTGTGAGCGGGCTAGCTCGTCGATCTTCTGATCGCTCAATACCCGGATGGCCGTTACGTTTAGCAGACCGCTTGCGGCTTATGGGTGCTTGATATGATCATCATCTGCTACCGGCGTATTGACGAGTCTTTAGAGTCCTACACAGAGGTTTCCTGGCTCAAGCGAAACGAAATAGGAGCGCATATGAGATATGTGCGGGAGCGAGAATAATGCGTGTATGTGATATCGCATTTCATTCTCGCGATAAATGTTTCGATTGGTTATATTCGATATGACCTAGTTATCGAATCCTTGATTCGATAAATCGATACATTATATACTAGTCGGTTATGTGCGACATGACCGGATCATTGAATCAAATGTTGATTTAATGATTTAATGTATAATTATATATTTGATATATTACTTTGCATTAACTAGTATTGGTTCACTATATACGGATTTTCTCACTTGATGCACATTGTATATGTGATATGCTTTTGTGCACATTTTTGTATCATGTTTGATGATACTTGATCATTTAGTTAAGTGTATAGAATTAATCCATGGTTTGTTTTTGTCATGAAGCTTGTTGAAGCTTCATGAAGCTTTGACCAAGGAGACCATTTTGTCTTCATGCTTAACCCTAACCCATCCACTTACCATGGTTTATTCTCTACACTTAACCCAAGTTAGATTATGATAAGAATGAATTTTCTTTTCATTTTAAAAAGAACTTATCATAAACTAGCTTCATCTTCTTCCTTCTTCTTCAAGAGAGAAAACAAGATGCCATCAATGGCAACTTGAGCAAAAGTGAGTGAAATCCAATTCTAAAGTGAACCCACCTCCTATTTCTTCACCCTCTACCTCTTGCCAAGTTGTTTTAGGTGTTTTCTTCACAAGTTTCACAACTTTGTGAAGTCGGAGCTTGAACTTGTGATGCCTCGACGTAGATCGTCTTTGACACGAAGCCGACGACCTATTCCGCTCGTTTTCCCGATGAAGCCGACGAATGAGTCTAGGATTCGAAAAGGACAGCGAGAGGATGACTACGTGGAGCAAAGGAAGTGGATATCCGGATCTACAAAGGTTGTAGCATCTAACTTTTAGTTAAGTAGTTAACTAGTTTACCGTTTCGCCTAGAAATCTAGCCGACGATCCGTATTAGGGTTTCTCGGCACCCATAAAATTTTAAATTGGCATGTTCGATGCCTTGTGAGACCTCTATAGTGTGCCTAGGAACCCTACAGTGGTATCAGAGCCTAGCTAGAGCCTTAGGTGAAGTCTAGACGCAATTTGAAGCCCGAACGAACCCGAAACCCTAAACTAAACATGCTCTCTGTACATTTTCTAAAATCTGGGATTTTTCAATATTAAAAATGCGTAAAAAATTCAGCAGGAAGATCTAAGAATTATGGTGAAACACGAGATCATAAGGCTTCCAAACAACCGCGGAAACGCGGCAGAATCATGGCTTCTGCCGCGGTTCCGCCGCTAACTGTTCACATTACCCAATTTGTGTTGCACAGTAATTCATCTTTTCTGCAGCTGAGTTTTATGGGTATTTTTAATAATTATTCAAGAGTTGGATTTTCTGGGGTGTTTTAGAGCTTCGGTGTTTCGATCGGGGTATCAAATTTCGTCTTTGTGTTTTTCCGGATAATTTATAGAATATGTTAAAAAGTTCGACCGGATATAAATACCCAACTTTTCCCCTGTCGGGAAATTTCCAAGTGTTGGATTTTTCCGTAGTTTAACGACGTTCTAAGTAGTGCAAGTAACGCGATGGACCCTCTAGAAGACAACAAACCTTAACTCGATTATGTGACCGTCTTGAACTGCCCTTTGAACCTTCGGGTTTGGGGCAGTACGGCGTGCCACATGTGAGGCGTTGGCTTGACCCTTTTACGGCTGGACCGTTGGTACTGAGGTACGAATTGAATGTTGCTAGACTTATTTCATGTGTTGGACTGTATCGGGAAAACTTGGGTGTTTGAATGTTCGATCGAAAAATTTAACATTTTCTGTTTATCTGGAATGTGATACAATAATTGGAATTCACAAACAGTTATGTGATAACTGAATGAATGTTATAAATCTAGCAGTTTAGTTTCACTTGATATTGAAAAGAGTTTTCGATAATGAGACTAAAATGCGGGGTTTATAACTGTTAGGCATGTGATGTCTAAGTATTTCATTTGATTAGGCATGCGATGTCTAAAGAAGTTGCGGATTCCAATTGTTGTAGTTTTACACTTTCTTTTCTGTGACCGTAAGTGTAATATGTGATATCGCCGGTTTCGTTGCTATATGTCAACGACAATTGGGATGGACATATTTACTTACGTTGATGACATGTGATGTTATGTGTTGCTGGATATGTTATATTGGATCGTCGTGTTCGAATAGCCGGGGGTTTTTTATGTGAGATGAGTGTTTTTCATTTTCATTCATGTAAAAACTTGTATGTAATATTCTTTTATTTGGGGCACTTCCAGGTAGCGGAAGTTGTCACCCTTTGTATATTATTTACTTTTCCGCATTAGGATAGACCCGAGGAGGGGAGCACAAGTAACCGGGTTCTGGGGTCCAGTGGGAGACCAACTCAAGGAGTCGAGTCCGGGTCTCCTAACCCTAGAATTGGCAGGGTTGCTTGCCGCTCTCGTAGGGGTCTAGGGGTGTGGGATTGGCTATTCATCACGACCGTGGAATCCGTGTTTTATACTGGCTCGTATTGAAAACACGGACGTCCTAGTATATCCAATATTTCATATGTTTCTTCTGCTGCGATATCTGTGATGTGATCATGTGATGTTCTGTGATGGATATAGAATATAGTATATATGATATATTATATAGACGTTACTTATGTTTTACACCCGCGCTAGCCCTGCCCTGCTCTGTCGTTAGTTACCTAACCTAACGGTGCACGAGGGGACATCGAGGCGAATGCGGATGGCATAAGTGTACGTCATATCTATCTGTGATGTTTAGGTATTTAAATGATGGGACTTCATTAATGTGATTAATGAAAGATAAGAAACCTAAGATGTTGTGGAATCGAATTTTAAAATAAAAAAGGTAGCTACAGTTCTTGCTTTGCATAGCGGTATATATGATATACCCTGCACCTTATTCGATGAGGAAAGGACCGAGATCCCTTCACCGGGAGTGACTCCTTTAGCAATAACTGGTAGATGCTACACACTCGGTTTGTTTTTGACTGCTTCTATAGTTTCTGCTTTGCACAGTGATATATATGATATATCCCGCACCTCATTCGACGAGGAAAGGGCCGACGATCCCTTCACCGGGAGTGACCCCTTTAGCGAAACTGGAAAAGCCTCAAAATCACTCCATTTCAAAACTTCATTTGATTCTACAACGATATCAAGTTCATTACGCAATAGGTTTTCAGAAAAACCTGTCGTAGCCCTCCGTCATTTCAGATAAAGACTATTTAGTATTCGTGCTGCGTTTGTTGACCTCTGTCAAGGCGTAGTGTGCGGTAGCTAACTAGTAATTATCTGCAAAGCATGTGATGTGATTGGATTAGGGTAGTCGTACGACCTTGTTGACCTCTGTCAAGGGTCGTGCGAGTGGGTTTGATTCAATCAAGAAATGACGGGTTGAACTTGACTAGTGCACTATGATTTGTTGACCGAACCCGCATGTTATACTGTGCTGGGGAACGTTGGTTCCGTTCATTCTTATAAGAGTTATAGGAATGAACAGGATATAGGGGAATACCAGGATTCCCATGCCACCCGAATGAAGAAAGTACATGTTGATGCATTTTCTTCGGGTGTGTTCGTTACTGAGAACTGTTTCTCCATTTGCTCTACGTCCTGGGTATTGGATACCGGGTTAGGATCCCATATATGTAATCAGTTACATGGGCTTAAGAAAGGTAGAGAACTTGGAGAAGGTGATAAAGACATTAGAGTTGGAAATGGTGCAATTGTTGCAGCTAAGACTGTCGGGGAATATCACCTTGTATTACCAACTGGTAATACATTGGTTCTGAACGAATGCTATTACATGCCGAACCTGATATGCAACATTATATCGGTTTCTTTATTAAGTAAAGAGGGATATAATTTTGTATTACAGGATAATGTTATGAACATTTTCCGTAACCAAAAGTTGGTTGGATCAGGCACGTTGTGCAATGGCATTTATGTTCTAAATCAATCAACAGTTCTGAGCATAACAAACACACACAAGAGGAAGAGTTCTGAACTCAACGAATCCTTCTTGTGGCATTGTAGACTGGGTCACATCAATGCGACACGACTGGCTAAGTTGCATAAGGATGGGTATTTGAAACCATTCGAATTTTCATCTTATGACACTTGCCAGTCATGTCTCAAAGGCAAGATGACCAAAACTCCGTTTACGGGACACGGAGAAAGAGTTACCGAACTCTTGGGACTAATACATAGTGATGTATGCGGTCCCATGTCTACACATGCCAGGGATGGTTCTTCGTACTTCATTACATTCACTGACGATCTCTCAAGATACGGACATGTGTACTTGATAAGACACAAGTCTGAAGCTTTTGAGAAATTTAGAGAATATAAACAAGAAGTCGAGAAACAAACCGGAAAAAGTATTAAAATCCTTCGATCTGATCGAGGAGGTGAATACTTGAGCAATGAATTCCTGGACTTCCTAAAAGAGAATGGGATTCTCTCTCAGCTTACTCCTCCTTATACACCACAGCACAACGGTGTATCGGAGCGGAGGAATCGCACCCTGTTAGATATGGTGCACTCTATGATGAGTACAGCTGAGTTACCTATTTCCTTCTGGGGGTATGCGCTTGAGACAGCGGCATACCTATTGAATCAAGTTCCAACTAAATCTGTACCTACCATACCATATGAGATATGGAGTGGGAAGAGACCATGTCTTAAACGAGTTAAGATATGGGGTTGTCTGGCCTATGTCAAAAGGCAAAATCCAGACAAACTCGAGGCACGGTCAGTTCTATGTAAGTTTGTGGGATATCCTAAACATTCAAATGGATATCTCTTCTACCACAGTGAACAACAAAAAGGGTTTATTGCTTAACATGCCACCTTTTTAGAAAAGGAATTTCTTGCAAAAGAGATTAGTGGCTCTGAGGTAGAACTGGAAGAAGTTCCAGAAACACAAACTATAACTGAAGATTTAGTGGAACCAGAAGATTCGGTAGTACCCGACGAACCTCAGCCTCTCCGCCGATCTGGTCGGGTTTCTCGTCCACCTGAGAGATACTACGGTTTTCTCATTGATGGTGGAAGCGAGGATTGCATCATGGAAGATGATGACCCAACTAGCTTCGAGCAGGCCATCACGAGTGGGGACTCAGTGAAATGGCTGGATGCTATGCGGTCCGAGATGGAATCCATGTACACCAACAAAGTATGGACTTTGGAAGTTGCTCCTGAAGGGGTAAAACCCATTGGGAGCAAGTGGATCTTCAAGAAGAAACTTGGTGTAGATGGGAAAGTGGAGACTTTCAAAGCTAGACTTGTAGCAAAGGGTTTTCGTCAAAGACCAGGTGTGGACTATGACGAAACCTTTTCTCCAGTGGCTATGCTTAAATCCATCCGGATCATGCTTGCCATTGCTGCCTTTCATGACTACGAAATCTGGTAAATGGATGTTAAGACCGCCTTTCTAAATGGTGATATAGAAGAGTGCGTGTACATGACTCAGCCAGAGGGCTTCATAGACAGTGGGAGCAGCGGGAAGGTGTGCAAGCTGCTTAAATCCATTTATGGATTAAATCAAGCATCGCGGAGTTGGAACATCTGCTTTGACGTCGTTATCAAAGAGTTTGATTTCGTCAAAAATCCAGATGAACCTTGTATCTACAAGAAGGTGGCAGAGAGTAAGGTTGTCTTCCTCGTATTGTACGTGGACGACATACTCTTGATAGGAAATGATATTCCTATGCTGCAATCGGTCAAGCTCTTCTTATCACAAAGATTCTCGATGAAAGATCTTGGTGATGCCTCCTGCATATTGGGAATCAGGATCTATAGAGATAGATCCAAACGGATTTTGGGATTGTCCCAATCCAGGTACATTGACACCATACTAAAGAGGTTTAGTATGGAAGAGTCCAAGCGTGGGAATTTGCCCACGATCTCTGGAGTCACTCTCTCCAAAGAGATGTCTCCCAAGACTGATTTGGAGAGAGCTCGCATGCAAGGGATACCCTATGCTTCGGCAGTAGGCTCTATCATGTATGCGATGCTATGTACCAGACCCGATGTAGCATACTCACTAAGTGTAGTGAGCAGGTATCAAGCTGATCCTGGAGAGAGTCACTGGACAGCTATGAAGAGCATTCTCAAGTACTTATGAAGGACTAGAGATATGTTCTTGGTGTATGGTAACGGGGAACTCCAAGTGGAGTCCTTTACCGATTCGAGCTTCCAGAGTGATAAGGACGACTCTAAGTCGCAGTCGGGTTTTGTCTTTACCCTTTACGGAGGGGCGGTTAGCTGGAAGAGTTCCAAGCAGGAAACCGTGGCAGACTCGACGATGGAGGCTGAATACATCGCTGCCAACGATGCTGCCAAAGAGGCTGTCTGGATCAAGAAGTTCATTACTGAACTTGGAGTGGTTCCATCCATTGAGCATCCAATACCTTTGTATTGTGATAACAATGGAGCGGTGGCTTTGGCCAAGGAACCCAGGTCCCATCAGCGATCCAGGCATATTCTGAGGCGGTATCACCTGATCCGGGAGATAGTTGTGTTGGAGATAGTGCCCTCAGAGTCAATTATAGGGTCACAGGCACGTGATTGCAATGATTGAGGGGAGGACCTATCCCAGTAGGACAGTCTTACTCAAGATGATAGTATGCTATCTGGTTTATCTTTATCATCGTGTACTGCTTTAGGTGACCTTACGAGTCGCTATTGCACGTTGATAGAGCCCCTAGGATTCTTTCTTGACTACCAGCAGTATGAGGGCGATCATATAAGTGAGAGCTGGAGTCTATAAGCACATCCTTAAAAGGTCCCTAGTCGTGGGAGTTTCGAGACAGGGCATCGATTCTCCAGAGTAGACTAGTGTATACAGTCGAGACCCCGACGAGGGGCGGTGGCCGGTCTCACAAGCCACTGGTGTCAGTTGGTTCACCTAAGATGTATACAGGTGCTCATTGGGTTATGAGTACACCGGAAAGGACTCGCCGGGAACCTGCTAGTTGGGATTATACCAGACGTCAGATAGCAGTTTCCTGGTGACATGTGTACAGGTTAGTTCATCGACCTGAGATCGTCATTTGTCTCGTGTGAGTTCCCACTGTGCTTTGATTACTACCCTACCACGGCTCAAAGGAGTCGTGCAAACAGGTTTTAGTTGGGTACAGTCCCGAGCCACATGGAGGCAGTGAGCGGATCTGCAGGGGTTCGTCTCTCCCGGTATTGCGGGTGAGGTCGCGCTGTGTCTAGGAGAGCCAGAACATGAAAAGTCCTTGGCCAAGGCAGGAGATTTGCTGGTAGGTATTCCAGTAGTATCTCAGGGTGTTCTGGGCTACACTCCGACACGACTTGTACCGCTTTTGGGGGTCTGACTTTTACCAACCCCCTAGGCCCACCATGCGATGCTCATAGACGAACGGACCGGACTGTACGGATATTGTCACTGACAGGCTCAGTAGGGTGTCAGTATGAGTTCGCTCATCGACGTCCCTTTTAGTCAATACCTGGTAGCCCGTTACGTATTGGCTTATACCTCTGACTTGCTAGTGGTTAAATCCACAGCCAAGGTATTGACGAGTCTTTAGAGTCCACCACACACAGTTACTCAAGTTTCGGGCGAAACGCTGTAGAGGCCGTATGGAGATATGGCAGGGTTCGATCAGATACGTGCGGTATTGCACCGATCGTGATCGGACGGTTTTTACTAGCCGGCTTTGGCTTAAGCCGGATTCTAGTATTAGATAGTGTAGTTTTGTCTCTTTGCATTTGTGTTCAGTAGGAATACAAATGCGGGCATGTATTTGCAGTAGCGGGGTTATCCTGTAATTTATTACGGGATCGATTTTCTGTGGTTGCCAGTATGCATTCCGTTCCGGCCGGTTTTCTCTTTTTCCTTCCCGGACGGACTTTTCATTGGAGGGGGTTAATTGCAAGTTTGCAATTAACTTAGTTGTGAGGGGTTTTCTTGCTTATGTGGCTTTTTGATGAGACTAGCTTCATGATGATATTCTATTATGGTCATTTCATTTGCTTTTCTTGTGAGTGGACTTTGATGAGAATGGGTGTGACTATTTTATTTGAGTTTTCATTCCTTTTTCATATATTCATCTTTGTGTTGCCTTTTCTCTCTCCAATCTCCACTTTGAGGAGAGAGGGCCGGCCACTATGGGGAGGGGTGAGATGAGAGGAAATTTCATGGTGTATGGAAATTATATCATCTCATTTTTCTTGCTCCAAAAATTCAATAACTCTTCTCCAAAGTTCCTTCTTGATCCCTCCAACCATGGCAACCTCATAACCCCAAAAGAGACAAGCTTCTACACTATATCTATAGCAAGTCTTGGACGCGTCGGCTAGCCAACTTCGCGCCCGAGTTGCCTCGGTCAAGAGGCGGGAGCCCGTAAAAGATTCCGGCTACGTGGTGCCCTTTCCGACGAGCGAGGAGGTGACGGAGATTCCGCGGGAGATCGGAGTGGAGACGAAGACCGAAGGACACGGATCGCTTGGTATAGCATCTCTACTCTTTTCTATTTTGCTAGTTGCTAGGTTAATGGCCCGATCCGGGTAAAAAGTCCGCGGTGGTGCCGTTTTGCAATGTTCGCAAAGTTTTTGTTTTCCGCATTTCCGGCGTCGGATCGACGGCCGGGGCGCCCCCGCGGGCTTACAAGTTGATCGCCAGGAGATCGAGGTCAGGAGGGTTGACACGAAGAACAACACGGCGGATCCACTCATGAAGGCCATACCCCAGATACAGTTTGAGAGACTCTTCGGGATGCTCGGTATGCGATACTACAGCAGCTGGCCCTAGTGCAAGTGGGAGATTGTTAGTTGTATGTATGCCCTAAAGGCCAGTTTGTACAGATGATGTATATTATATTGGATGCTTGGACATATATAGAGATGACTTTCTTGCTCGATATGATAGTATGCTATCTGGTTACTCTTTATCTTAACATGTACACTAGTCTCTTTATACTGTCTTATAGTTACATGTTGGTAAAGCCCTTAGGATATGTACTTGACTACCTGGACTGTGATGCAGATCATACTAGTGGGGACATGGTAGTCCATAAGTACATCCTTCAAGGTCCCTAGTCGTGGGTGTATCGAGACGGGGCATCGATATACCAGAGTAGACAAGCGTATACGCTTCTCGACCCATGAGATGGGCGATGGATGATCCCACATCCATTGGTGTTTGACATCAGAGATGGTATACGGGTGCTCAGTGGAGACTGGGTACACTGGACGGACTCGCCGAGAACTCCCAGATGGTATTATACCTCACGTCAGATGGCAGTTCTCAGGTGACACTTGTACAGGTTAGTCTGTAGACCCGAGATCGTCATAGAGTCTTGTGTGATTCCCACTGTGCTTTGATCTCCACCTTACCACGTCCATGAGGGCGTGCAAAATGGTGGTCTTTGGGTACAGTCCCGAGTCACATGGAGGCAATGAGCGATAGGAGGGGTTTCGTCTCTCCCGGTATTGGGGGTTGATGTTGCGCTGTGCTCGATTGGCCGTAACAGGGAAGTCCCTGGCCAGGGCTGATCAGAGATTTGCTGGTAAGTGTTACCAGTAGTTTCTCGACCCGTTATGAGGTTCACATCGGCACGACTTATCGGTTATTGGGGTCTGACGTTTACCACCCCTAGACTTGATATGCGACGTATCAGACGAACAGACCGGACTGTACGGTAAGTGTTACTGGTTGGATTCACAGGAGTGTGAGCGGGCTAGCTCGTCGATCTTCTGATCGCTCAATACCCGGATGGCCGTTACGTTTAGCAGACCGCTTGCGGCTTGTGGGTGCTTGATATGATCATCATCTGCTACCGGCGTATTGACGAGTCTTTAGAGTCCTACACAGAGGTTTCCTGGCTCAAGCGAAACGAAATAGGAGCGCATATGAGATATGTGCGGGAGCGAGAATAATGCGTGTATGTGATACCGCATTTCATTCTCGCGATAAATGTTTCGATTGGTTATATTCGATATGACCTAGTTATCGAATCCTTGATTCGATAAATCGATACATTGTATACTAGTCGGTTATGTGCGACATGACCGGATCATTGAATCAAATGTTGATTTAATGATTTAATGTATAATTATATATTTGATATATTACTTTGCATTAACTAGTATTGGTTCACTTTATACGGATTTTCTCACTTGATGCACATTGTATATGTGATATGCTTTTGTGCACATTTTTGTATCATGTTTGATGATACTTGATCATTTAGTTAAGTGTATAGAATTAATCCATGGTTTGTTTTTGTCATGAAGCTTGTTGAAGCTTTATGAAGCTTTGACCAAGGAGACCATTTTGTCTTCATGCTTAACCCTAACCCATCCACTTACCATGGTTTATTCTCTACACTTAACCCAAGTTAGATTATGATAAGAATGAATTTTCTTTTCATTTTAAAAAGAACTTATCATAAACTAGCTTCATCTTCTTCCTTCTTCTTCAAGAGAGAAAACAAGATGACATCAATGGCAACTTGAGCAAAAGTGAGTGAAATCCAATTCTAAAGTGAACCCACCTCCTATTTCTTCACCCTCTACCTCTTGCCAAGTTGTTTTGGGTGTTTTCTTCACAAGTTTCACAACTTTGTGAAGTCGGAGCTTGAACTTGTGATGCCTCGACGTAGATCGTCTTTGACACGAAGCCGACGACTTATTCCGCTCGTTTTCCCGATGAAGCCGACGAATGAGTCTAGGATTCGAAAAGGACAGCGAGAGGATGACTACGTGGAGCAAAGGAAGTGGATATCCGGATCTACAAAGGTTGTAGCATCTAACTTTTAGTTAAGTAGTTAACTAGTTTACCGTTTCGCCTAGAAATCTAGCCGACGATCCGTATTAGGGTTTCTCGGCACCCATAAAATTTTAAATTGGCATGTTCGATGCCTTGTGAGACCTCTATAGTGTGCCTAGGAACCCTACACTCACCATCTGTAACGCCATACAGATGTGAGAATCAAATTTGGTAAATACATATTGTAGCGCCTTGAAAAGTCGTTTTGGTGTTTTCCCAAAAATCGGTGAAAATTTGGTATTTTTCCGTAAATCGTCTTTTTTGTTATTTTGCAGTTTAGGCCTAATTATGCCTAATTTGGATAGGTAATTGCTAGTTTTTAGTAGCTAATGAGTTACTTATGAAATTCTGATCGTTTAAAATTTTTCCTTAATTTTTCAATTTTTAATATTATTTTAAGCCGGTAAAAAAATACATTAAATTAGCGATAAATACAAATTTAAATGGGCTAATTTTAATCTTTAAAATCATGTTAATTAAAATCTAGTTGTAATATAAATTTTTAGTTTTTTATTTCAAGTTTTAATGGGTTTTTATGATGGAAAACAAAAATATAATTTTTTTGAACTAAAACTTGCAAATATGAACTTGTGGGGGGTCTTTTTTGCATAGAACCTTTTTGTATTCACTCCCACTCACCTCCACTCCCCAAGGCCGTCCCTCCCACTGCTGCAGCAGCCCCATCCCCCTCTTTTTGACTTTTAAGTCTCGTGAATGAATTGTTTTGAATGGGATTTAAATATAGTAATTTGGGTATGGGTTTTTAGTGAGATATGAGAGCTTTGACCTTGGAAAATCCCACATAACTCTCCCTCACTCCACCCCAATTACCCTTAGCCGAAACCCCACCTGCACACAGCCCCTTTCTTTTCCCCCAAATTTCCCTTCTCTTTTGCTTCAAAATTTCCATCAAAATCCATTAAAAACCATCAAAATCCACAAATTCCATCACAAAACTCTAACAAATCCTTGTACTATCTCTTCTCAAGCCTAATTTAGTTGAAAATATATGGAAATGAGGCATTTTTAGAGGCAAATCACCATGCTTGATCCATAGATCTTGAGGTTTAATTTCTACGTAATTAAATTCTTTTGGTTAAATTCCTTTAATTAAGTGGTTTTAGTGTTAAAAGCTTAGCAAATTTCTAATCTAGGTTTTTAAAGAGAGTATTTTGATTTAAGCTAGGGTTTTAGAAATCATTAGTAGGTTAATTAAATCTATTTTGTTATCTAGTTATTTTGTTAGCCTAATCTAAGTGGTTAACTTGTCTTTTGGACTTCAAATTAGTGTTAAATTAGTGTATCATGTATAGTTTGGGTTGGTTTTTGCTAAGTTTGGAAAATCAAGAAAGGGTGGTTTATGGAATAATAGGATTTGAAGCATTGTATTGGGTTGTAATCAAAGTGATTGTGGCTAACTAGTTATGCGGTTAGATGTTTATGCTAGATTGGAGTCTTTTGTCGCTAATCCGCGAAGTTGCACGAATTTGGAAGTTTTTTGTGCTTACTAGTTTTTATATAAAATTATGTGATGAATTATTTATGATAACTTGATTATATTTTTAGCATATCCTACGACATTTAAGATGTGTGAGTGCGGAGTTTTGTGTGTTCGGGTTTTAGTTTTACCGGGCGCCCCAAAACGACGATTTTAGTTTTTGTGATTTTCGTGTGTGTTCCGCGCACCTTGTGCACGTTGTGCCTAACTCGTGAACGTTGATGTTTTCGTTGGGATTTGCATCGTTTCATGATATGTAACCTTATGTTTTGTATTGGTGTAAATTCCAGGTTCGGTCGCGGAGATTTCGGACGCGGCACGAAAAGGAAAGGCGGTGATTGGACATAGCTAGCTGGGGATTCCGGTGAGTAGATGTAACATCTACGGGGGACTATCGTTCGGATGGCGCAAGTCGGCCGATAGTTTAAGTAGTTTAAAGATTTCTAGTGATATTAGTAATTAGGAGTAAATGCTTGCGTAACATCTTGCTACATCCATGCTTTATATTGTCAGACATATGCGAACCCATTCTATAGGACACCTGCACCATTGCCAGGGTTTTTATATGCAGCACGAGCACTATTCATGCGAACACACACGCCCTGGTAATTGCTATGCCACGACACTAGATAACTTATAATCTAGAATGTTGTCACCATATTTGATACTTAAACCTGTACTATTGCAATAAATCCTTAAAATAACATTGTAGAATTGCTATTCATGTGCATGTATACCATTACATCAATTGTTCATGCCTAGTTTATTAATCATACATTGCAACTTGGTTATTGATACCATATGCATTCATTATCATTGACATATGCACTTATGATGATTTATTGAGATTTATGATATTTCTGGATTTCGGGGAAAGCCGCAAAATTTACAACTTATGATCTTTTAAAATATAAAAAGTTGCGGTTTTCTAGTGATGTAAAGTGTCGTCCACCATGAGTTTGCTGTGGTTTTCGAGATCCGTGTCGAGGAGTGGAGGAACCGTCACGGGTACATGGTGGGCCCGGTAAGGTACCCCGGGGCAAGAGGATCGTGTTGTTGATGTTGAGCCTGGCAGGGGATGGATTACCTACCGGTGACTGTTTTGGCACGGCGGATATCCAGAGGATACCGATCGTGGCCGCGAGATGATGAGATATTGATATTTGAGATGGGTCAGCCGGACGGCTGAGGCCAGAGATACTACGATATGGATATATGAGATTTGAGACAGTTTTGAGGTGTCGTTGCTGGACACGGATTCTGGTTGATTCTATTGGTATTGTGCTGATATTTCAAAAGAGATGCCTAAAGGAAAAAGATGATTTCTTATATTTACACATGCAGATCACGAGTATATTCATATTGCATACATACCTGCTAGTATATTCATATTGCATACATACCTGCTAGTATAGTCATATTGCATACATACCTGTATTATAGATGCTAGGATGCTTGTGTGCATACTTGCGATAGCCTTTATAGATATTATTTATTACTCACGAGTTGGCAACTCACCCCCGTTGTGCCACAGTCTTTTGCAGGTCCGCTCCGTCAGCACAGTAGCGGCTGGCGCACCGCTTCTTTTGCCTCTTTTGCCAGGACTCGAGGCTTTTGCCCATAGGTGGGTTGTATTATTATTTTTGTACCACCTTGTATATTCTTTGTATCTAGAGCACTCCATCTACTGTATCTACCAGTATTGTTGTATATTGACCTAGAGACGAGACTGTGAGATTTGTGGACTTTTCATGCTGTATTTTGTGGTCGAGCTCACTTGAGCCGACATGTTGCTTTTTACTTATGCCTTTTTATGCTTATTTTGCATATTGCTGATTTATATTGCGTGGGATTTGTGACCGCCTTGTAGCGAAGAGTTAGCTCCCGCTTGGGGATGCCTTATTTGTTGTATTCATATATATTCTTGTTGTACCCATTTTGGGGGCCAGTATTTACAAAGGAGACTCTGCCGAAATTTTCGGAAAAATTGATATTGTTTTTAAAAAGGCTTGATATAACTCATTTGATAAACTCGCTTTCAATTGATTGGTTTTCCTTCATTCTTTTGCTTATTTGGTTTTGGTTTCTGGGCTTTGGCTTACTTATTTTATGGATGTCTTGAGACGTTTCGTAACTTAAGTGCCAGTCACGTTCCGTACCGTGCGGGTCGTGACAAAGTTGGTATCAAAGCGATAGGTTTTACCTTTCTGAGTGTAGGATGACCTTGGTAGATGGAGTAAGTGACTTAAGCTGGGTAACGTAGCGTGCGTATGTCCGCGGCATACTTGCGATACGATACTCCGCCTAAGTGACTTTAGGATATACTTGCTTGAAATTCCTTCTTCAATTCCGTGTATCCTATGATTCTATTGCACTGTTCTTATCATCCTGTTCTTGTAACAGCCACTATGCCACCGAAGACTACGAGAGCGCAGATGGCTGCCACCCGAGATGAGATCCGAGCAGGCTCGTCCGAGACGAGGACCGAGCAGGGGGTATACCTACGCCTCAGGGACAGACTGATCCGCATTCCCCAGGTCGTATGGACAGGCTAGAGTCTGGTATGGAGGAGCTACGACAGATGATGGGAGGTATGCAGGAGCTATGACAGATGGTGGGATCCTTAGTAGAGGTCAATCGAGCGCAGAGATCGGATACTACTCCCCCTCGGATTCGCACTGATATGTTAGCACCTAGGCGTGTTCGCAGAGGCCGTGGCGGATTCTTTAGGGGCCAGTTGTATCGCCTTCACCCATATGGTCAGCAGCCATGGTTAGGATGTTTTTGGTGTGGTAGCCTACATCATCGTATCAGAGACTGTCCGGTGAGACGACAGGGAGTGGCGACAGTTCCACATGTTACCCTACCACCATCACCACCTCCTCCTCAGAGAGCTCTACTTCATACCACTGGCGATGCTCCACGTCAGATAGGTGCAACCAGAGGCCGTGGACGCGGCGGTCCTATCCAGAGGGGACGAGGAGGCAGAGGCCGAGGCCGAGGGCAGCCCACTATCGGTGGAGGACAGGCCCGAGTGTTCGCTTTGACACCGCAGGATGCGCAGGCATCCAACGCCGTTGTAACAGGTACCTTTCCAGTTTATTCTTTCGACGCACGGGTATTATTCGACCCAGGTTCCACACATTCGTATGTATCTACACACTTTGCACCGATGTTGGGCCGTGAGTCGTCGTCGTTAGATCAGCCGCTTGTTGTTATTACCCCGGTAGGCGAGTCGTTTGTCGCTCGTTTTGTGTTTCGATTGTGTTCCGTTAGTATCGGAGAGAGGGATTCATCGGTTGATTTGATTCTCCTCGATATGTTGGACTTTGATGTGCTTCTAGGCATGGATTGGCTAGCCACATGTTATGCTTCAGTGGACTGCCGTGAGAAAGCAGTCAGATTTAGCTTTCCGGGAGAGCCAGTCCTTGTTATTCAGGGAGACCGCAGCGTCACCCTTCCCAGCTTGATTTCGTCTCTTCGCGCTGGTCAGCTCTTGCGGAAGGGATGTCAGGGATTCTTAGCGTATATTTACGATACTCGAGCTGCAGAGGTTCCGTTAGACCGGGTCCCGGTTGTTTGTGAGTTCCCTGATGTTTTCCCTGATGAGTTGCCTGGGCTACCACCTGAGCGCGACGTTGAGTTCTGCATTGACTTGATTCCCGGCTCGGGGCCTATTTCTATACCGGCTTATCGGATGGCCCCGACAGAGCTTAGAGAGTTGAATGATCAGTTGCAGGAATTGTTAGATAAAGGGCTTATTCGACCGAGTGTTTCTCCGTGGGGTGCTCCGGTCCTGTTTGTCAAGAAGAAGGACGGAAGTTTGCGCTTATGTATCGACTACCGCCAGCTGAACAAGGTTACCGTGCGGAACAGATATCCGTTGCCACGCATTGATGATTTGTTCGACCAGCTTCAGGGTGCGGGGTATTTTTCGAGGATCGACTTGCGATCAGGGTACCACCAGCTGCGAGTTCGACAGGAGGATATACCGAAGACAGCTTTCCGTACGCGTTATGGCCACTATGAGTTTTTGGTGATGTCGTTCGGACTCACCAACGCCCCAGCTGCATTCATGGATTTGATGAACCGTACATTCAGGCCGTATCTTGACTTGTTCATCATCGTGTTTATCGACGATATTTTGGTGTATTCCCGGAGCAGAGAGGAGCATGAGCAGCACTTGCGGATTACGTTGCAGACTTTGAGGGAGCACCAGCTTTTCGCAAAATTTTCCAAGTGTGCATTCTTGTTGGACAGCGTCGGATTCTTGGGTCACGTGATTACGAGAGATGGCATATGTGTGGACCCGAAGAAAATTGAGGCCGTTCAGCAGTGGCCCATGCCAACATCAGTTACGGAGATCTGTGGTTTCTTAGGCCTGGCTGGCTACTACAGGCGATTCGTTCAGGATTTCTCCCGTATTGCTGAACCTTTGACCGGATTGACCCGGAAGGGAGTTCCTTTCGTTTGGACGGAGGAGTGCGAGCACAGTTTTCAGCAGCTACGGACTTGTTTGACTACGGCGCTGGTATTATCTTTGCCTTCAGGATCAGGCGGATTCGTGGTTTATTGTGACGCTTCACGAGTGGGGCTAGGGTGCGTATTGATGCAGCATGACAGGGTGATCGCGTATGCTTCACGGCAGTTGAAGAGTCATGAACAGAACTACCCTACTCACGATTTGGAGATGGCTGCAGTGGTCTTTGCACTTAAATCTGGCAACATTACCTATACGGCGAGTCGTGTCAGATATTCACTGATCACAAGAGCTTAAAGTATATATTTCAGCAGCGAGACCTGAATCTCAGACAGCACCGTTGGATGGAACTAGTAAAGGACTACGCTTGCGAGATTTTGTATCACCCGGGCAAAGCTAATGTAATGGCGGATGCTTTGAGCGGAAGGCTCGGGGGTAGTCTATCTTGTTTGCGCGCAGTGCAGAGGCAGTCGTCAGCAGATTGGCAGATTTTATGCGACAGCCGAGTTGAGTTCGAGTTCACTCTGATAAGGGGACAGCTTACGCATGTTCGTGCACGTCCGCAGTTACTTGACCGTATTCGAGAGGCACAGCCCAGTGATGACCGTCTTTCAGAGATCATGGAGCAGATCAGGCAGGGTAGAGATTCCGGGTTCATGATCGATGATCAGGGAGTACTGCGATTTGGGACTCGACTGTGCGTACCAAATTCTGAGGGACTGCAGCGTAAGATTCTTGAGGAGGCGCATAGATCGACATACAGCATTCATTCGGGTTCCACAAAGATGTACCGTGATTTGAAAGATGTCTATTGGTGGGACGGGATGAAGAAGGACGTCACAGACTTTGTATCGAGATGCCTGACTTGTCAGCAAGTCAAGACCGAGCACCAGAGGCCAGCAGGAGAGTTGCAGCCTTTTCCCATTCTGGAGTGGAAATGGGAGCAGATTTCTATGGACTTCATTGTGGGTCTACCCAGGACTAGTCGAGGGTACAACTCTATTTGGGTGATCGTGGATCGATTGACGAAAGCGGCTCACTTCCAGCCAGTGAAGACGACTTTCGGTTTTGCTCAGTATGCCCAGGTATACATCGACGAGATCGTATGACTGCATAGAGTCCCGACGTGTATCGTGTCCGACAGAGGCACCCAGTTTACCAGCCGACTATGGCAGCGACTTCAGGAGGCATTGGGCACCCGTTTGAGTTTCAGCACAGCTTTTCATCCACAGACAGATGGCCAGTCAGAGCGGACTATTCAGACTCTTGAGGACATGCTCCGAGCGTGCGTTTTAGACTTCGGAGGTAGCTGGGATCATCATTTACCTTTAGTGGTGTTCTCCTACAACAACAGCTTCCAGGATACTATTCAGATGGCACCTTTCGAGGCATTGTATGGGAGGAGATGCAGATCGCCCGTCTGTTGGACAGAGCTTAGCGAGAGCAGTATATTGGGGCCGCAGCTTGTTGAGGAGACGACAGCGAAGATACAGTTGATCCGAGACCGGATGAGAGAGGCTCAGAGAAGGCAGAAATCGTATGCAGACAGGCGCCGTCGCAGACTAGAGTTCGCAGTTGGCGATCATGTTTTTCTGAGGGTCTCTCCGATGAAGGGCGTGATGCGTTTTGGGCGAAAGGGAAAACTTAGTCCCAGATTTGTGGGTCCCTTCGAGATTCTTGAGCGTGTCGGCGCAGTTGCATATCGTTTGGCTCTTCCACCCATCTTTCCCGATGTTCACCCCATTTTCCATGTTTCGATGCTCCGCAAGTACCTTCACGACCCTTCACATGCGATTCAGCACCCGACAGTCCAGCTAGAGCGCGACCTTTCTTTTGCAGAGTAGCCGGTGGCCATCCTGGATCGGCAGGTGAAGAAGTTGAGATCGAAAGTTATACCAACCGTCAAGGTCCTTTGGCGTAGCCCGAGCAGCGAGGAGGTTACCTGGGAGACCGAGGACGAGATGAGGAAGAAATATCCCCATCTCTTTGAAGGTACGCGTAGTTATATTTTTAAATTCGGGGACCGAATTTCTTTAAGAGGGGAAGATTGTAGCGCCTTGAAAAGTCGTTTTGGTGTTTTCCCGAAAATCGGTGAAAATTTGGTATTTTTCCGTAAATCGTCTTTTTTGTTATTTTGCAGTTTAGGCCTAATTATACCTAATTTGGATAGGTAATTGCTAGTTTTTAGTAGCTAATGAGTTACTTATGAAATTCTGATCGTTTAAAATTTTTCCCTAATTTTTCAATTTTTAATATTATTTTAAGCCGGTAAAAAAATACATTAAATTAGCGATAAATACAAATTTAAATGGGCTAATTTTAATCTTTAAAATCATGTTAATTAAAATTTAGTTGTAATATAAATTTTTAGTATTTTATTTCAAGTTTTAATGGGTTTTTATGATGGAAAACAAAAATATAATTTTTTTGAACTAAAACCTGCAAATATGAACTTGTGGGGGGTCTTTTTTGCATAGAACCTTTTTGTATTCACTCCCACTCCCCCCCACTCCCCAAGGCCGGCCCCACCACTGCTGCAGCAGCCCCATCCCCCTCTTTTTGACTTTTAAGTCTTGTGAATGAATTGTTTTGAGTGGGATTTAAATATAGTAATTTGGGTATGGGTTTTTAGTGAGATATGAGAGCTTTGACCTTGGAAAATCCCACATAACTCTCCCTCACTCCACCCCAATTACCCATGGCCGAAACCCCACCTGCACACAGCCCCTTTCTTTTCCCCCAAATTTCCCTTCTCTTTTGCTTCAAAATTTCCATCAAAATCCATTAAAACCCATCAAAATCCACAAATTCCATCACAAAACTCTAACAAATCCTTGTGCTATCTCTTCTCAAGCCTAATTTAGTTGAAAACATATGGAAATGAGGAATTTTTAGAGGCAAATCACCATGCTTGATCCATAGATCTTGAGGTATAATTTCTACCTAATTAAATTCTTTTGGTTAAATTCCTTTAATTAAGTGGTTTTAGTGTTAAAAACTTAGCAAATTTCTAATCTAGGTTTTTAAAGAGAGTATTTTGATTTAAGCTAGGGTTTTAGAAATCATTAGTAGGTTAATTAAATCTATTTTGTTATGTAGTTATTTTGTTAGCCTAATCTAAGTGGTTAACTTGTCTTTTGGACTTCAAATTAGTGTTAAATTAGTGTATCATGTATAGTTTGGGTTGGTTTTTGCTAAGTTTGGAAAATCAAGAAAGGGTGGTTTATGGAATAATAGGATTTGAAGCATTGTATTGGGTTGTAATCAAAGTGATTGTGGCTAACTAGTTATGCGGTTAGATGTTTATGCTAGATTGGAGTCTTTTGTCGCTAATCCGCGAAGTTGCACGAATTTGGAAGTCTTTTGTGCTTACTAGTTTTTATATAAAATTATGTGATGAATTATTTATGATAACTTGATTATATTTTTAGCATATCCTATGACATTTAAGATGTGTGAGTGCGAAGTTTTGTGTGTTCGGGTTTTAGTTTTGCCGGGCGCCCCAAAACGACGATTATAGTTAGTTTTTGTGATTTTCGTGTGTGTTCCGCGCACCTTGTGCATGTTGTGCCTAACTCATGAACGTTGATGTTTTCGTTGGGATTTGCGTCGTTTCATGATATGTAACCTTATGTTTTGTATTGGTGCAAATTCCAGGTTCGGTCGCGGAGACTTCGGACGCGACACGAAAAGGAAAGGCGGTGATTGGACATAGCTAGCTGGGGATTCCGGTGAGTAGATGTAACATCTACGGGGGACTATCGTTCGGATGGCGCAAGTCGCCCGATAGTTTAAGTAGTTTAAAGATTTCTAGTGATATTAGTAATTAGGAGTAAATGCTTGCGTAACATCTTGCTACATCCCTGCTTTATATTGTCAGACATATACGATCCCATTCTATAGGACACCTGCACCATTGCCAGGGTTTTTATATGCAGCACGAGCACTATTCATGCGAACACACACGCCCTGGTAATTGCCATGCCACGACACTAGATAACTTATAATCTAGAATGTTGTCACCATATTTGATACTTAAACATGTACTATTGCAATAAATCCTTAAAATAACATTGTAGAATTGCTATTCATGTGCATGTATACCATTACATCAATTGTTCATGCCTAGTTTATTAATCATACATTGCAACTTGGTTATTGATACCATATGCATTCATTATCATTGACATATGCACTTATGATGATTTATTGAGATTTATGATATTTCTGGATTTCGGGGAAAGCCGCAAAATTTACAACTTATGATCTTTTAAAATATAAAAAGTTGCGGTTTTCTAGTGATGTAAAGTGTCGTCCACCATGAGTTTGCTGTGGTTTTCGAGATCCGTGTCAAGGAGTGGAGGAACCGTCACGGGTACATGGTGGGCCCGGTAAGGTACCCTGGGGCAAGAGGATCGTGTTGTTGACGTTGAGCCTGGCAGGGGATGGATTACCTACCGGTGACTGTTTTGGCACGGCGGATATCCAGAGGATACCGATCGTGGCCGCGAGATGATGAGATATTGATATTTGAGATGGGTCAGCCGGACGGCTGAGGCCAGAGATACTACGATATGGATATATGAGATTTGAGACAGTTTTGAGGTGTCGTTGCTGGACACGGATTCTGGTTGATTCTATTGGTATTGTGCTGATATTTCAAAAGAGATGCCTAAAGGAAAAAGATGATTTCTTATATTTACACATGCAGATCACGAGTATATTCATATTGCATACATACCTGCTAGTATATTCATATTGCATACATACATGCTAGTATAGTCATATTGCATACATACCTGTATTATAGATGCTAGGATGCTTGTGTGCATACTTGCGATAGCCTCTATAGATGTTATTTATTACTCACGAGTTGGCAACTCACCCCCGTTGTGCCACAGTCTTTTGCAGGTCCGCTCCGTCAGCACAGTAGCTGCGGGCGCACCGCTTCTTTTGCCTCTTTTGCCAGGACTCGAGGCTTTTGCTCATAAGTGGGTTGTATTATTATTTTTGTACCACCTTGTATATTCTTTGTATCTAGAGCACTCCATCTACTGTATCTACCAGTATTGTTGTATATTGACCTAGAGACGAGACTGTGAGATTTGTGGACTTTTCATGCTGTATTTTGGGGTCGAGCTCACTTGAGCCGACATGTTGCTTTTTACTTATGCCTTTTTATGCTTATTTTGCATATTGCTGATTTATATTGCGTGGGATTTGTGGCCGCTTTGTGGCGAAGAGCTACCTCCCGCTTGGGGATGCCTTATTTGTTGTATTCATATATATTCTTGTTGTACCCATTTTGGGGGCCAGTATTTACAAAGGAGACTCTGCCGAAATTTTCGGAAAAATTGATATTGTTTTTAAAAAGGCTTGATATGACTCATTTGTTAAACTCTCTTTCAATTGATTAGTTTTCCTTCATTCTTTTGCTTATTTGGTTTTGGTTTCTGAGCTTTGGCTTACTTATTTTATGGATGTCTTGAGACGTTTCGTAACTTAAGTGCCAGTCACGTTCCGTACCCTGCGGGTCGTGACACATACCCTGGAGTTAGAATCTAATTGGGAAAACAATTTTCACTTAACACCGCACAGTAAAACTGAAACACGAAAATGTTTCGAAAGGGTAAGCGGGTAATCCTAGTAATGCCTCTTCCACTATCCAGATTCATTACAGTAACTGTATATTTACTTGCCCTCACTCCAATCCCTTTATATGTCTTTACTTATTTCCTTCTATACACCACAGTTAAGCTAATTGATTTTCTTTCTTCCCTACCCTTCGGCACCAGCCTAAGGTTTGGAAGAAGACTATCCAATAAGCATAATAGGTGTACTCTCCTAATACCAGGAGCCCTCGCAACCTGATAGAAGGTAAAAAGAAAAGCCAACTGAATAATCCTATTCTATTTCTCCAGAACCAGAATCCATTCTCGAACTGAAACAAGTTCCTTCAAGTTCGTATGTAACTATACGATAGAATATCCAAGCAATATGGATTTTCATAGTGATACAAAGTGTTCTGGAGAAATCCAAATGTAAAGTAGGAGTGGCAGGGGTATATGCTGTTTTGTCGTGAATGACAGCAGTCGCAATTTTCTTTGCCCTTAATCTAATCCCTTTATATGTCTTTACTTATTACCTTCTGTACACCACACATAGGCTAATTGATTTTCTTCCTTCCCCACCTTTCGGCACCTGCCTATGGTTTGGAAGAAGACTATCCAATAAGCACAATAGGTGCTCTCCTAATACCAGGAGCCCTCGCAACCTGAGATAAGGTAAAGATAAAAGACAACCAAATAATTCTATTCAATTTCTCCAGAACCAGAATCCATCCTCGGACTGGAACAAGTTCCTTCGAGTTCGTATGTAACTACACGATGGAGTATCGAATCAATATGGATTTTCGTAGTGATATGGAGTGTTCCGAAGAAATGCAAAGGGGATGTAGAAGTGGTAATGATATATGCGACTAAATGACAATCCAAAAGCCAAAGTGTTTTAAGAAGGATCGGTTAACTTGGTTCATGAGTTTTTAAGGTCACGCAATGGTCGCTGCCAAAGAGAGAGAGAAAAGAAACACTCAGCGTGCACTCTAGCCAAGATTAGATTGGTTAATCATTTTATCTAATCAGGATGGCTCCCACTGTTTCCTCGAATTCTTCTTCAAACCCTAAAAGGAGAATTAGTCGGGATCATCTAAAATCACCTGAGGAGTAACACCTACTCATCAGTTGGAATCGGGATCCAACTATCATCGCATGATAACTTGATGGAAGCCACTCAAGTCACCACACTCCAGAAGGTATGCGCATGCCCGGCAAGTTTCCTATATGTTTGAAACTCCCGATATGGTTTTTACCCCTAACGACCTATAACCTTGACGCTTGCCAACAAGTTATAGACCACTAGTCAAGTTTAACCCGTCATTGTCCTGGATTAACTCGAACCCGCCCGCACAAACTCTTAACGCTTGCCAACAAAGCGGTACAACTGTCTCGATCAATCGCATATCCATGCAACAGATAAATATCACTCAGCTACCGTTCACTAAGTCTTGACGCTTGCCAACAAACATAGCATGAATATTAGGTGGTACCCATCTGAAATGATGGAGGGATACGGCTGGGTTTTCGGCGAAATACCCTTTAACATAATGAACTTGATATCGTTGAAGGAACCGAGTGGTTTTACAAATATATTGTGGCGCAAACTTTTGCTAAAGAGGTCACTCCCTGTGAAGGGATCTCGGCTCTTTCCTCATAGAATGAGGTGCAGGATATTCCAAACTGAATACCACGATGCAAAGCAAAAGAATCGACTATAATGAAGTTATTACACTGACGCAAACTTTTGCTTAAGAGGTCACTCCCTGTGAAGGGATCTCGGCTTTTTCCTCGTCGAATGAGGTGCTGGTTATTCATAACCGAATACCACTGTGCAAAGCAAAAGGAAACGTCTGTAATGTCAGTTTTCTAAAAACTTGGTTCCAACAACATCATATAGGTTTTTTTCCCTTGCATTAATCAAAATTAATGCAGTCTCATCAATTAAACCATATCACACCAGAAAAGAATGAAAATACAATGTACGTATATTCTATCCGCATTCGCTACGGGGACCCGTCATGCACCGTTAGGTTACTTAACTAATGGCAGAGCAGGGGCTGGACTAATGCTGATGCAAAACATATACAACATCTACTAGTATATATATAAATATATATAACATTCGTCTCGGGCATGATATTGTTGGATATATATGCCCTAGAGGCCTTCATTGTATAGAATGCTAGGAATATGTATGTACAAGACAATCTTTCTCGATATGATAGTACGCTATTTGGTTTGTCTTTATCTTAACATGTGATATATTTTAATTTGTATTTCATATATTGTGTACATGTTGATAAAGCCCGTAGGAAATTTGCCTGACTACTAGCGTTAGCGTTATGATGGCAGTCATACTTGTAGGAGCTGGGTGGTCAATAGGCACATCCTTAAATGTCCCTGGTCGTAGGAGTATTGAGACTGGGCATCGATACTCTAGAGTAGACTAGTGTATACATATCTAGACCATGACGAGGGGCGATGGATTGGTCCCGCAGCCATTGGTGATGTGTACCTAAGATTGTATACAGATGCTCACAGGGTGTGAGTTCACCGGACAGGACTCACCGAGGACAGACTAGATGGTATTATACCTAGCGTCAGATAGCATTTCTATGGTGACATGTATGCAGATAGTCTGTCGACTTAAGGTCGTCATTTGTCTCGTGTGAGTTCCCACCGTGCTTTGATTACTACCCTACCACGGCTCAAAGGAGTCGTGTAAACAGGTTTTAGTTGGGTACAGTCCCGAGCCACATAGAGGCAGTGAGCGACTGTTAGGGATTCGTCTCTCCCGGTATAGGGAGTCGATATCGCACAGTGATCGGTTGGTCATTACCATAAGTCCCTGGCCAGGGTTGATTGAGAATTACTGGTGGACGGACCAATAGATTCTCGGATGGTCTTGAGCCACACTGACACGAATTGTACAGTTATTTGGGGTCTGACATTTACCACCCCCCTAGATCTTACATGTGATACTCTCAGACGAACAGACCAGACTGCACAGATATTTTCACGGACAGGCTTAGTAGGGGTTTTAGACGAGTTCACTCGTCGGCCTCCTTTTCGACATGTACCTGAGTTGCCGTTACGTTCAGCTATTGCCACTGATGGACCTGTGGTTAAACCCACTGCCAGCGTACTGTCGAGTCTTTAGAGTCCCACAGAGAGGGTTTCCCTGGATCAGGCGAGACGATGTAGAGGTCGTATGGTCTTATGGTAGGGTTTCGATCGCATACGTGTACTGGCTACACGAATGATGTTCGGAAAGATAATACCAGTAGGCTTTGATTTAATCCGGATCCTAGTATTATAATATTAGATTATACTTGTCTCTGTGTATCCGTATTTTTTGGAATACGGATACGGGTATGCATATACGGTGTGAGAATTCTTGTAATTTCACAAGAATGAGCTTCTAGAGGGAGACACCTCATTATTGGTTTATCCTTTTTTGATAAAGGTTAATGAGGTGGAAATTAGGAGATATTTGAGGAATGGGTTGCAAGCATTGCTTTATGAATTGTTTATTCATTTGGAGTTCCTATTCAAGCATGGTTGATTATTTTGATACTAAAATAATCCATGCTTGAATTATTGTCTCAAGACTTAGCCATTCTCTCATCTCATTAACTAGTTCATTCTAACATTATCATTCTCTCTCCTAGGTTTTCTCTCCCCCTCTCTCAAGCTCATGCCATCACATGTGTTGTGAATCAAGAGCTTTGAGACTAATTAATCCAATACACCTTCTCTACTTCTACTTAGTAGTCTTCCTTAGCAAGTTGGATCACTAAGTTACCTCATTTGAGGTTGGAGTTTGACCATAGGCCCTCGGGTGGATTCTTCTTCGACGCAAAGGAGACCAACAACCGAGTTCTTTTGAAGCCAAGGAGGAGCCAAAGAAAGAAGATTAAAAAGAAGCTTGAACCAAGGAGCAAGGAACGACTTGAAGATCCGAAGGACTTGACACGAGGGTATAACACTTTAACCTAGTAGTTAACACCCTCTTGTAGTCTAGTTTTTGTTAGCTAAGGTTTAATCAAGATCCTAAAAGTGGAAAATGTCTATGTTGTAAAGCAAAACATGACCTTTTGATTTGAGATAAATCGTTTGTGATGTATTCCGCCTCCCTGCGAACACGTGGGGTATGCTACATAGACTTGCACTGGTATCAGAGCCAGGTTAAACCCTAGCTAACAGATTAAACGAAGTATGAAACTACGAAACCGAAATAATTCCGAAACTACGAAACATGAATCCAAGTTTCTGTTGATTTTTGCAGAGCCTCAACTTTTTTTTTAAACAATTGCAGAGTGCTCCCTTTCTTGTCAAATGAACACAAAATAAAAACGAGGCAATTCCACCCTGAAGTGGCCGGCCACACACCCAAAATTTCCGAGCTCACCAGCCCAATATTGTGAGATTGCGTCGAAATTTGTTCTGTGTTCTTGTCTCTTAGATTTAGTGTTTCAGGTGTTGCTAGATTTTGCCAATTTTGACTGCACTGTTAACTTTTTACTGTGGCAATCTCGGAGTGCTTCGAAGTCGTAGTTTTTGTGTTGTTTAATTTCAGTTATTATCTGTAATGATATATGTGTTTCGAAACTTCCGCTATTCGCTATACGTCGATTAGTGGGGGTTGCACATATCTGTGATGATTGGTTTGTGTATATGAACTTTATTGGATCGTCGATGATAAATAGCCGGGGGATGTGAGATGAGTGTTTTCTTTTCTTTCATTCAATGTAATTTGTGAAAGTGATGTAATATTATTTTTGCAGGGCACCTCCGGGTTGAGATTGTAGCCACCGTTGTACTATTTTTCTTTTACTGTTTTTTCTTCTAGGATAGACCCAAGGAGGGGTGCACAAACTACCGGGTTCTTTGAAGTGCCGAGTGGCCTACTCACTTTGTTGAGGGAGGTTACTTCACTTCGGGAATTTGGCGGGTAGTTTGTCGCACCCGTAGGGGTCTAGGGATAGGGTTTTGGCTATTCATCACGACCATGGAATCCGTCTTTCGTTATGGGCTTAAACGAAGTGCGGAATTCTTGGTATATCCAATATGTTCATCTGTGATCTGGAATGCCTATTATTGCGTGAGACGAATGTATATATCTATAAATGATATTTAGTAGGCGTTGCTTATATTTTGCACATGCGCTAGTCCAGCCCCCGCTCTGTCGTTAGTTAAGTAACCTAACGGGTGATGACGGGCCCCGTGGCGAATGCGGATGGCATAAGCGTACGTTGTATTTTCGTTTCTTTCTACAATGGTAGGATTAATTGATGGAAAAGCATTAACTCATTAATGCAAAGAAAACAAACCTAAACTAAATCGTTGGAACAATTTCAAAACCACTCGGTTTTCTTCAAAAAGAAAATTTTAAATGCGGAGCCTAAACCACTCCTTTTAAAAAGCTATCATGGTTTCTTCGGTTATATCAAGTTCATTACGTTAACGGTTTCGCCAAAAACCAGCCGTAGCCCTCCATCGTTTCAAATAAACAACACATCATATTCATGCTATGTTTGTTGGCCTACGTCAAGGCATAGTGAATGGTAGCAATGTGTTGCTTATTTGTTGCGTAGATAGATGCATTAGTTTATGACAGTCGTACAGCCTTGTTGGCCTACGTCAAGGGCGAATACGGATGGGTCTAAATTAATCAGGACAACGACGGGAAGAACTTGACTTGCATCTTATGATTTGTTGGCCTACGTCAAGGTCATAAGAGCTTGGGATAAAAATCACATCGGGAGTTTCAAACATAAAGGAAACTTGCAGATTTAGGATACCTTCTGGAGTGTGGTGACTAGAATGGCTTCCATCTAGGTTATCATACAATGATAATTGGATCCCGATCCCACTGATGAGTATGGTTACTCTCGGGAAATTTTCTCACTTAACAATCAATACTATAAACCAAGTAGGTGTCTAGAAAGGTATTAGTGAGGCTACGCCTCCAGTGAAAAGAGGTTATATAATTAAGGAACTTCGCGAAAGCATTGGAAAATCTCCCTCGAAGTACCGACACTAGCCTGGCTGAAAGGTTAAGCAAGTATTGTGACGTGCGATTGATCCCGACCAATTCTTCTTTTAGGGACTTGAAGAAGAATTTGTTGAAACAGTGGGAGCCATCCTGTTTAGATAAACTAATAAACCAATCTAAACTTGCAAAAGTATATGCTGAGTGTTTCTTTTCTCTTTCTCTCTCTCTCTCTCTGGCAGCTACCATGACAGGACTAAAACTATTACTTGAAAAGAATACACTGACTGGTCCAAACTATAAAGATCGGTTGAGGAACGTCAACATTGCACTGACTTATGACAAAGTTGCATATGTCACCACCGCTACTGCTCTCCATGACCCAGGACCAGATTCCTCAGTTGCGGACAAAGAGGTCCGCAAAACTTGGGATATGGACTGCGAGAAAGCTAAGTGTATCGTGCTGGCGTCCATGAATAATGAACTCCAGAAACAGCATGAAAGTATGGATATTAAATCCATTTTTCTCCATTGCAAGGAATTGTATGGAGAGCACTCTCGTATCGCGAGGTACGAGACCTCAAGGAAACTATTCCAGATGAGGTTAGATCTAGGATCACCTGTAGGAGAGCACGTCCTAAAACTGATCAGCCTCATTAAGGAACTCGCAAACCTGGGATGCGTGCTAGAAAATGAGTTGTACATTGACTTGATTTTGCAGTCCCTACCACACACCTTCTCTCAGTTCGTGCTGAAATTCAACATGCACGATATGAAAGCTGATCTTCCAAAGCTCCTTAACAAGTTGAGGGTAGCAGAGAGCTCCTTGAAAAAGGAGAAGACACCCGTTCTGTATTCTCTTATAAATCCAAAGCGAAAGCTAAGGGGAAGAAGAAAATGAACGCCACCAAACCGAAAGGTGGGGTCAAGAAGGTGCAGGGAATGAACAAGGCGGGGAGAGTGAAAGAGGAAAAGAGTGAGTGCTATTATTGTCACAAGAAGGGGCACTGGAAAATGGATTGGGTGGATTTTAAAGCCAAGGACACGAAGCAAGCTACTGCTTCTGCTTCAGGTGTGTTTGTAATCGAAAACTGTTTTTCAGTAAACTCTACATCATGGGTACTTGATACCGGTTCTGGTTCTTACATCTGTAATTCTTTGCAGGCTCTGAAAAACCGTAGAGCACTGAAGGCAGGTGATATGACCCTCCGAGTTGGCAATGGAACAAACGTAGATGCTGTTGCAGTGGGGGATTATCACCTGGGGTTGACTAGTAGGCACATTTTGGTGTTGTACAGCTGTTTTTGTATTCCCAGTATGCTATGTAATATTATATCAGTATCTTTATTGTCTAATGAAGGATATAATTTTGCACTTGAAAGAAATGTCATGAACATTCTCCTAAATCAAGAAATGATTGGGTTTGGCATACTGGAAAACGACATATACATACTTAATCAACCTCGAGTTTTCAATATTCAAAACACACTCAAAAGAAAGGCTCCAGATTTAAACCAAGCCTTCCTATGGTATTGTAGACTTGGTCATATAAATAAAACAAGGTTGACTAAGTTGCATAAAGATGGATATTTAGATCCGTTTGAATAATCATCATATGCAACTTGTCAATCATGTATCAAAGGGAAGATTACCAAATCTCCATTCACAGGACACGGAGAAAGAGCCACGGAGCTCTTGGGACTTGTACACAGCGATGTATGTGGTCCGATGTCTACACATGCACGAAGCGGTCACTCCTACTTCATCACTTTTCCTGATGATTTCTCAAGGTATGGACATGTGTTCTTAATGCAGCATAAATCCGAGGCCTTTGAGAAATTTAAGGAGTATAAAAATGAAGTGGAGAAACAGACTGGTAAAAGCATCAAGACGCTTCGATCTGATCGAGGTGGAGAATACTTAAGTACCAATTTCCTTGAATTGTTAAAAGAGAATGGAATTCTCTCTCAGCTTACTCCTCCGTATACACCTCAGCATAATGGTGTACTAGAAAGGAGGAATCTCACGCTACTGGACATGGTTCGTTCAATGATGAGTAGTGCTGAGTTGCCACTTTCCTTCTGGGGTTTTGCGCTGGAATCGGCTGCATACCTATTGAATAGAGTTCCGACTAAGTCTGTGCCTACCACTCCATATGAAATGTGGAGTGGGAAGAGACCATATCTCAAGTATCTCAAGATATGGGGGTGTCCAGCATTTGTTAAAAAGCAGAATCCGGACAAGCTCGAGGCACGATCTGTTTTATGCAAGTTTGTGGGATACCACAAGCATTCGAGGGGATATCTTGTTTACCACACTGAAGAACAAAAGGTGTTTATCGCTCGCCACATTGTCTACTTAGAGAGCGAATTTCTTGCAAAAGGAATTAGTGGGAGCGCGGTAGAACTGGAACAAATTACAGAACCCCAAACTGCTGCCGAAGTGTCATGATCCAAAGTTTGGATGTGACCAGCACTTAGATTGTATGATATCTAAAGATGTCGACACAATCTGAGTAAGCCAAAAACCAAGATCAAAACCCTTTTTGGGGAATTTAGAAAAATTTTGTTTTTAAGTAAAAGAATGAAGTAGCATGCCGAATGGTTTTTAAATAATAGAAGTTTAAACAACTGGTTTTGAAACTTCGACAGTACTTCCTTTTTAATTATTAATTAAGCAGTTATAGGGTGTGGAAATAAGTTGCATCCTTAGTTGGGAGCAAACGATGCCAAACAGCGGAAATCAATACACAAAAATAATACGGCACTCAAAATGAAAAATCACAAGCATAAGTAAAAGAAATATAACTTAACACAACTAAACGATCTCATCAATCAAAATAGGATACATACAACCATATCTCATTCTAAGTCAACTATACAATGTCTGATGGAGTAATACTAGATCCAATATACAAAACCAAAATAGGAGGTTACTACGTAGGTTACCTACCTAGCAAAAAGGAGCGATAAAAACTGATAAGTGGATCCGCACTGCTGCTACGCGTCCACACGAGTCCTGCAAGAAACTATGGCACAACGGGGGTGAGTTGCCAACTCGGTGAATAAAACTAACATATATCGGCTGATAATGTAAGTATGCCGAACTAAAATTAATATCAAAAACAATGAATGTGATGCATAATAACAAGTGGAAGCATGAATATGTACTACTCAATATATAAATCAAAACTGAAATCTCATCAATTATTTTCCAAATAAGGTTCATTTTTCCGTGTCCAACATCGACACAAATCTTCGGTTTTCCATCAGGCATCGTTCCCCGAACGATCCTGTCACTCAATAACACTGGTCGGTATCACCTAGATATCCGCCGTATTCATAACTGTCTCCGGTATCGAGTATCCTCATTAGGCTCCCCGCCTAAAGTGCGGCTCTCCTGCCCCTCAGCCCCGACTGGGTCCACTATAAATCCAGCTGTATAGCTACCCCACTCAGCCCGGATATACGTAAAAATTCCGCAACCGTATAGCTACCCCACACGGTTCGGAATAAAATCAAATAAAAAAACTATATTTCATGGTGGACATCTCACATCAACATGAAAAATCACTGAATCTACTCGATAGTGTATAAAACTCAAAACCATAAATCCGTAGTAATCCAATGCATCTTATAGCAAAACTACAAATACTTGAAGATAAACATGATGACATTTATGAAAATAACTACCATTCTTGATGTTTAAGGTATGATGGGAATCATATTTAGTATAATAAGTACTAAGTGTATATGTGACATGTTAATATCGACGAGGTGTAGTGTAACATGTAGATATGTGCATGTGCAGCATGAATCGTCGATAACTTGTGCAGTGTTCTAACAATTATTAACATGATGATATTTATATATATAAATGCTTACGATCAAAATTTATATTCAAGGGAACAATTATAATTTAAACTTAAACTACAGGCGTATCACGCCATCCATACACAATCCGCCGGTAGATGTTTAGTCTACTCACCGGAATACGTTGAATCTACTCAGACATCACCAATCCCTTTCCTTTCCTTGCGGCCTCCGAAGTTCCCGTACTCAAATCTAACATCGATATTAATTCGTATAAGAAACGGCTAAACTCCGATACGGCAAAAACATGAAAATACAAGTTTTACGTATTAACTATACTACGTACGACTATTGTAAACTATCTAATACCTATACTAACTGGAATTTAACCAATCGCTGTTCGTAACAAAAAACAGAAACGCGTTACGAAATATACGTGTCGTGTTTTAGAATTTTAACTCCTATTTCAGATATTAGCTTCCAGATTTCATATACTGCTAAAATAATTTAAACAAACAATACCAAACATCTTAATACACATACAGAGACTTACCCTAAAAACCACAACACCCAACTCCCTCAAAAATCCGGCGACATCGGATTTTTGGCTATTGTTGCCGGCCAAATTCCGAGCAAAAGGGTTCGTCTTCCTAGGGTTTATTCTAGGTCCAGTCTATAAGATTAAGGTACTGTTTGGTTAGGTTAATTATTATCTAAGTTATAGCAGATCTTCACAGAGCCTATATTTTCCTAAAATATCATATATCCGATATCCGATTTCTACTTTTAAACAGTTACAGAACTACAATTCTACAGAATTTAAATATTATACCTACAATAAGATTACTGAAAGGCTTCCTCCAAGATGCACAAGCTCTTAGCTCCTAGCTTGGTGGCGGTGAGAATCCTTAGCACCTAGTTCTTTTCTTCTCTTCTCTTTTCTTTTCTTTTTCTTTTTCTTTGTTGTTCTAGGATGTTTCCTTCTTTCTTTTCAGTTTAACTCTTATTTCAAATGATATATGAACTGAACAAGATAAGGTGAGTGAGTGAGGGTGGTAGGAGGAGGTGTCCCCAAAAGGATTGTGGTGGTTTCATGTAAGGGTGAGGTGTGTGCATGCAAGAAGGAGGTGTGTGTGTGTGTGGTTACTCCTAAGGTATGGTGTCTTGGAGGTGTATCTTAAGCTTAACCATTATCTAGCCCTATTTGGATAAAAACCCTCATACAACTCTAATTAGCATAAGGACACTAACTTTCTCACATAAACCCTCACAAAATTTCCAATTCTCAAAATCAATTAAACTTTTCACAAAACCCCTCATACTATATCATATTACAAATGAAGCTAAATTTTTCACTAAAACCCTTGTAATTTACTAATATTATAACCTAAAATTTCAAATAAACTAGTTTCACACACTACTAATGAAAATGTCCTATTTTGTTTCAATAACTTTTTAAATTAACATTTTATTATTTAATTAATTAAATTAATTTATTATCTAAAATTTTCAAAATGTTACAATATTCCCCTTTAAGAAAATTCGGTCCCCGAATTTAAAACTTAACTATACGTGCCCTCAAAAAGATGTGGGAATTTCTTCTGCATCGCATTCTCAGCCTCCCAAGTGACCTCCTCGCAATTTGCTCCTTTCCAAAGAACCTTTACAGACGGAGGTACCCTTGATCTCAGTTTCTTTGCCTGTCGGTCTAGAATAGCTACCGGCTGCACAGCATAGGATAAATCTTGCTCAAGCCTTAAGGTCTGATGCTGGATTCACGTGAGAGTGATCGTGAAGATACATACGAAGCATAGACATAAGAAACACTCGATGCACATCGGGAAAACTCGGTGGAAGTGTCAAACGATAAGCTACAGCACAGCACCTACTCTCTCCAGAGTCGTGTAGGGTCCGACATATCTGGGGTTGAGCTTCCCCTTTTTCCCGAAACGCATCACACCCTTCATCGGAGATACACGAAGGAACACATGGTCTCCCATATCAACTCGAGTCTACGATGGCGTCGATCAGCATATGATCTCTGTCTGCACTGGTTCGCTCTCATCCTGTCCTGTATCAACTGGATCTTTTCTGTAGTTTCCTGCACTATCTGCGGTCCCAAAATGCTACTCTCGCTGAGTTCTGTCCAGCAAACGGGTGATCGACACTTTCTCCCATATAAAGCTTCGAAAGGTGACACCTGGATCGTCTCCTGAACACTGTTGTTGTAATAGAATTCTATCAATGGTAAGTGACGATCCCAACTGCCACCAAAATCAAGACTGCAGGCTCGAAGCATATCCTCTAGAGTCTGTATGGTCCGCTCTGACTGACCATCTGTCTGCGGGTGAAAAGCTGTTCTAAAACCCAGTCGGGTACCTAGAGCCTCTTGATGTTTCAGCCATAGTCGGCTAGTAAATTGTGTACCCCTATCGGACACTATGCACGTCGGAACTCCATGCAATCGCACATCTCATCAATATAGATCTGAGCATACTGCGCATATCCAAACGTTGTTTTCACCGGAAGAAAGTGAATTGTTTTTGTTAATCGATCCACAATCACCCAGATGGAATCATACCCTCTGCTAGTCCTGGGCAGTACCACAATAAAACCCATAGAGATCTGCCCCCATTTCTACTTCGGAATAGGCAAGGGCTGCTACTCTCCTGCCGGCCTCTGGTGCTCAGCCATGACTTGCTGACAAGTCAAGCATCTCGAAACAACTCTGTGATATCTCTCTTCATTCCTTCCGACTAATAGACATCTTTCAAGTCATGATACATTTTGGTGGAATCAGGATGAACACTATATGCTGACTGATGGGTCTCCTCTAAGATTTCAAGTCTCAGTTCCTCTTAATCCGGCACACAAAGACGAGTCCCAAATTGTAATACTCCATGGTCATCTATCACGAACTCAGAATCTCTACCCTATCTAACCTGATCTATGATCTCCGACAAGCGAGCATCTGTAGGCAATGTATCTCGGATACGATCCAATAACTGAGGATGGGTGCGAATATGAGCTAACTGTCCTCCTGTCGATATGAACTCGAACTGTACACGGCTATTATATAGAATCTGCCATTCTGCGGATGACTGTCTCTGCACTGTGCTCAAATAAGATAAGCTACCTCCGGGCCTCCGACTCAAAGCCTCTGCCAGAACATTCGCTTTGCCCGGATGATAAAGAATCTCGCAATCATAATCCCTCATGAGTTCCATCCATCTACGCTGCCTCCGATTAAGATCTTACTGCTGAAAGATATACCTTAAGCTTCTGTGGTCTGTGAATATTTGGCACGACTCACCGTATAAGTAATGCCTCCAAATATTCAGTGCGAATACTACAGCAGCATCTCTAAGTCATGAGTGGGATAGTCCTGCTCATGCTTCTTCAACTGCCGAGAAGCATATGCGATAACTATGTCGTGCTACATTAATACACGGCCTATCCCCACTCGGGAAGCGTCACAATAAACAACAAAATCGCCCGATCCCGAAGGCAATGATAACCCTGGTACAGTAGTCAGACGAGTCTCTAACTGCTGGAAGCTATGTTCGCACGCCTCAGTCCAAAGAAATGGAACCTCCTTCCTGGTCAACCCGGTCAGCGGTGCAACGATCCGAGAAAAATCCTACATAAAACGTCGGTAGTAACCAGCCAAACTCAAGAAACCGCTAATCTCCGTAACTGACACAGGTTTGGGCCAGTGCCGAACTGCCTCGTCCTCTTTGGGTTCACACATATCTTGTCTCTTGTAACTACATGACCCAAGAAATCCACACTATCCAGCCAGAAAGCACACTTAGAAATCTAGCGAACAGCTGATGTTCCCTCACGGTCTGCAATGTGATACGCAAGTGCTGCTCGTGCTCTTCTCGTCTACATGAGTATACAAGGATGCTATCCATGAATACAATAATGAACTGATCAAGAAATGGCCTGAAAATACGGTTCATCATATCCATGAAAGCTGCTGGGCATTGGTGAGCCCGAACGACATCACCAGAACTCATAATGCCCATATCATGTGCGAAAAGCAGTCTTCGGAATGTCATCCTTCAGAACTCTCAACTGGTGATACCTTGACCGCAATCAATCTTCGAGAAATAGCCAGCTCCCTGTAGCTGATCGAATAAGTCATCGATACGAGGTAGTGGATACCTATTTCGCACAGTAACTCGATTCAGCTGCCTGTAGTCGATGCACAGTCTCATGCCGCCGTCCTTCTTTTTAATGAACAAGACAGGAGCTCCCCACGGTGATACACTTGGACGAACAAGTCCTCTATCTAACAACTCTTGCAATTGACCTTTAAGTTCCTTCAACTCCGTCGGGGTCATCCGATAATGTGGTATAGAAATAGGTCCCGCACCCGGAATCAAGTCAATGCAAAATTCGATATCACGATCAGGCGGTAATCCTAGCAATTCAGCAGGAAACACATCCGAAAATTCTAGTACGATCGGAACCTGGTCCAACGGAACTTCAGCGGCTCCTACATCCTGAACAAACGCTAAGAACTCATGACAACCCTTCTTCAAGAGTCGTCCCGCACAAAGGGCAGAAATCACGTTGGCAAGAGTTATACTACAGTCTCCCTGCACAACAAAATCGGTTCGCCTGGAAAACAGAATCTGACCGCTTCCCCTGACAATCTATATAACATGACAAGCGACCAACCAATCCATACCAAGAAGTATATCAAATCTAGCATATCTAGGAGAATCAAATCCACTAATGAATCCCTATCACCGATACATACTGAACAAGACCTGAATACGTGTCGAGCTACAAAAGAATCTCCTACAGGAGTAATCACAACTAGCGGTAACTCTAACAACGACGACTCTCTCCCTAGAGAAAGTGCAAAGTGTGCAGATACGTAAGAATGCGTAGAACCGGAATTAAATAAAATATGTGCATTTAAGGAACATACTGAAAGAATGCCTGTTACGACAACGTTCGACGCCTGCGTGTCCCAAGGAGTCAACACAAAAGTTAAAGCCTGCCCTCTTCCAGCGACCAACTGTCGTCTGCCTCTGCCTCCTCGTCCTATCGAATTACGACCATCTCGACCACGACCTCTATGGGTGTTGATCTGGCATGGGACAACAACAGGTGTAGGAGGTAATGTGCTCGGAGGAGATGGTGAAGATGGTGAAGTCACATGTGAGACCGATGCCACACCCTGTCGCATAACGGGACAATTCCGGATAAAGTGATACGGACATCCACACCTGAAACATCTTTGTGAGGGCTGTTGATCATATGGGTATAAGTAACATAACTGGTCCATAAGGAATCCGCCACGGGCTCTACGAACATGTCTAGGAGCTGATGTATTAGTACGAATTCGCGTTGGTCTCTGAACAACCATACGTGGAGCAATGGCCGATCTCCGTCCTCGACTAATCTCTATCAAGGATCCGATCATTCGGCGCATCTCCTGAACACTCGCCTCCATCCTAGCTATACGATCAATAGAAGGTGGATCAATCTGTTCCTGAAAGATAGGTATACTGCCTTGGTTTGTCCTCGTCTCGGACGAGCCTGCTCCAATCTCATCTCTAACAGCGGCCTCCTGAGTCCTCGTAGTCATTGGTGACTTAGTGGCTAGAGTAAGAAACAGGATTGATAAGGACATTGCAATCGAATCACAGGATACATGGAATCAAGAAAGGAAGTACGAACAAATATGTCCTAAGGTCACTTAGGCCGAGTATCGTAGCGTAAATATGCCGCGGAACATATGTATGGTACTCTACTCATCATAAATCACCTACTCCATCAACCAAGGGTCAACCTACCTAATGAAATTAAAGCCTACTATCTTCAATTCACTACTCGGTTCCGTAAGGTTAATCCTAAGCTCTGATACCAACTTTGTCACGGCCCAAAGTTTGGATGTGACCGGCACTTAGATTGTTTGATATCTAAAGATGTCGACACAATCTGAGTAAGCCAAAAACCAAGATCAAAATCCTTTTTGCGGAATTTAGAAAATTTTAGTTTTTAAGTAAAAGAATGAAGTAGCATGCCGAATGGTTTTTAAATAATAGAAGTTTAAACAACTGGTTTTGAAACTTCGACAATACTTCCTTTTTAATTATTAATTAAGCAGTTATAGGGTGTGGAAATAAGTTGCATCCCTAGTTGGGAGCAAACGATGCCAAACAGTGAAAATCAATACACAAAAATAATACGGTACTCAAAATGAAAAATCTCAAGCATAAGTAAAAGAAATATAATTTAACACAACTAAACGATCTCATTGGTCAAAATAGGATACATACAGCCACATCTCATTCTAAGTCAACTATACAGGGTCTGATGGAGTAATACTAGATCCAATATACAAAACCAAAATAGGAGGTTACTACGTAGGTAACCTACCTAGCAAAACGAAGCGATAAAAACTGATAAGTGGATCTGCGCTGCTGCTAGGCATCCACACGACTCCTACAAGGAAATATGGCACAACGGGGGTGAGTTGCCAACTCAGTGAATAAAACCAACATATATCGGCTGATAATGTAAGTATGCCGAACTAGAACTAATATCAACAACAATGAATGTGATGCATAATAACAGGTGGAAGCATGAATATGTACTACTCAATGTATAAATCAAAACTGAAATCTCATCAATTATTTTCCAAATAAGGTTCATTTTTCCGTGTCCAACATCGACACAAATCTTCGGTTTTCCATCAGGCATCGTTCCCCAAACGATCCCGTCACTCAATAACACCGGTCGATATCACCTAGATATCCGTCGTGTTCATAACTGTCTCCGGTATTGAGTATCCTCATTAGGCTCCTCGCCTAAAGTGCGGGTCTCCTGCCCCTCGGCCTCGACTGGGTCTACCATGAATCCAGCTGTATAACTACCCCACTCAGCCCGGATATACGTAAAAATTCCGCAACCGTATAGCTACCCCACCCGGTTCGGAATAAAACCAAATCAAAAAAATATTATTTCATGGTGGACATCTCACATCAACATGAAAAATCACTGAATCTACTCGATAGTGTATAAAACTCAAAACCATAAATCCGTAGTAATCCAATGCATTTTATATCAAAACTACAAATACTTGAAGATAAACATGATGACATTTATGAAAAATAACTACCATTCTTGATGTTTAAGGTATGATGGGAATCATATTTAGTATAATAAGTACTAAGTATATATGTGACATGTTAATATCGACGAGGTGTAGTGTAACATGTAGATTTGTGCATGTGCAGCATGACTCGTCGATAACTTGTGCAGTGTTCTAAAAATTATTAACATGATGATATTTATATATATAAATGCTTGCGATCAAACTTTATATTCAAGGGAATAATTAAACTTAAACTACGGGTGTATCACGCCATCCATACACAACCCCCGGTAGATGTTTGGTCTACTCACTGAAATACGTCGAATCTATTCAGATATCACCAATCTCTTTCCTTTCCTTACGGCCTCCGAAGTTCCAGTACTCAAATCTAACATCGATATTAATTCGTATAAGAAACGACTAAACTCTGATACGGCAAAAACATGAAAATACAAGTTTTACGTATTAATTATACTATGTACGACTATTATAAACTATCTAATACCTATACTAACTGGAATTTAACCAATCGCTGTTCGTAACAGAAAATAGAAACGCGTTACGAAACATACGTGTCGTGTTTTAGAATTTTAACTCCTATTTCAGATATTAGCTTCCATATTTCATAAACTGCTAAAATAAATTAAACAAACAATACCAAACATCTTAATTCATATACAGAGACTTACCCTAAAAACCACAGCACCCAACTCCCTCAAAAATCTGGCGACATCGGATATTTGGCTATTGTCGCTGGCCAAATTCCGAGAAAAAGGGTCCGTCTTCCTAGGGTTTATTCTATGTCCAGTTTATAAGATTAAGGTATTGTTTTGTTCCGTTAATTATTATCTAAGTTACAGCAGATCTTCACAGAGCCTATATTTTCCTAAAATATCATATATCCGATATCCGATTTCTACTTTTAAACAGTTACAGAACTACAATTCTACAGAGTTTAAATATTATACCTACAGCAACATTGCTGAAAGGCTTCCTCCAAGATGCACAAGCTCTTAGCTCCTAACTTGGTGGTGGTGAGAATCCTTAGCACCTAGTTCTTTTCTTCTCTTCTCTTTTTCTTTTTCTTTGTTGTTCTAGGATGTTTCCTTATTTCTTTTCAGTTTAATTCTTATTTCAAATGATATATGAACTGAACAAGATAAGGAGAGTGAGTGAGGGTTATAGGAGGAGGTGTTCCCAAAAGGATTGTGGTGGTTTCATGCAAGGGTGAGGTGTGTGCATGCAAGAAGGAGGTGTGTGTGTGTGGGGTTACTCCTAAGGTATGGTGTCTTGGAGGTGTATCTTAAGCTTAACCATTATCTAGCCCTATTTGCATAAAAACCCTCATACAACTCTAATTAGCATAAGGACACTAACTTTCTCACATAAACCCTCACAAAATTTTCAATTCTCAAAATCAATTAAAATTTTCACAAAACCCCTCATACTATATCATACTACAAATGAAGCTAAATTTTTCACTAAAACCCTTGTAATTTACTAATGTTACAACCTAAAATTTCAAAAAAAAAATTGGTTTCACACACTACTAATGAAAATGTCCTATTTTGTTTCAATAAATTTTAAATTAACATTTTATTATTTATTTAATTAAATTAAATTATTATCTAAAATTTTCAAAATGTTACACGAGGACTTAGTAGAACTTCAGATTTCAATAGAGCCCGACGAACCAACGCCGCTCCGCAAATCTAGTAGGCTTTCTCGTCCACCTGACAGATACTATGGGTTTCTTGTAGATGGGGATCGAGAGGATTGCATTATCGATGATAATGAGCCTGCTAATTTTCAGCAAGCTATCACGAGTAAAGACTCGGTGAAGTGGTTGGATGCTATGAGATCCGAAATAGAATCCATGTACACCAATAAAGTATGGACTTTGGATGTTGCTCCTCCTGGGGTGAAACCAGTTGGATGCAAATGGATCTTCAAAAAGAAGATTGGTGCATTTGGGCAAGTAGAAACCTACAAAGCTAGACTCATTGCAAAAGGCTTTCGTCAAATACCTGGATTAGACTATGATGAAACCTTTTCTCCAGTAGCTATTCTTAAATCCATTCGGATCCTGCTTACCATTGTTTCCTTCCATGACTATGAAATCAGGCGGATGGATGTAAAAACAGCTTTTCTAAATGGACATTTAGAAGAAAGTGTTTACATTGATCAACCAGAAAGTTTCTTAGACAGTGGGAGCAGCGGTAAGGTATGCAAGTTGCTTAAATCCATTTATGAATTAAAGCAAGTATCGCGGAGTTGGAACATCTGCTTTGATGAGACAGTCAAAGAATTTGATTTTATCAAAAATGTAGATGAACCATGCATTTATAGGAAGATTGTAGAAGGAGCGGTAGTCTTCCTCGTTCTGTACGTTGACGACGTACTCCTGATAGGGAATGATATCCCTATGCTACAATCAATAAAGCTCTTCTTGTCACAGAAATTCTCCATGAAATACTTGGGAGATGCCTCCTACATTCTGGGGATTAAGATCTATCGTGATAGATCCAAAAGAATGTTGGGACTTTCATGGTCCGGGTACATTGACACTATACTAAAGAGATTTAGCATAGAAGATTCCAAGCACGGTAATTTACCCGCTTGTCATGAGATCACCCTCTCCAAAGAGATGTCTCCAAAGACTGATGAAGAGAGGGCTCGCATGGGCATTATACCCTACGCTTCGGCTGTAGGATCTATAATGTATGCGATGTTATGTACCAGACCAGATGTAGCTTACGCACTTAGTGTGGTAAGCAGGTATCAGTCTGACCCAGGTGAGAAGAATTGGATAGCGGTAAAGAACATTCTCAAGTACCTGAGAAGGACTAAGGAGATGTTCTTGGTTTACTGTAGTGGGGAACTCCAGGTCGAGGCTTTTACCGACTCCGGCTTCCAAAGTGACAAAGATAACTCTAAATCCATTTCGGGTTTTGTGTTTACCCTCAATGGAGGGGCGGTATGTTGGAAGAGTTCCAAATAGGATACCGTCGCTGACTCAACGATGGAAGCTGAATATATAGCTGCTAACGATGCCGCGAAAGAGGCTGTCTGGATGATGAAGTTCATCTCTGAACTTCAGGTGGTTCCGTCCATTGCCAATCCAATACCTTTGTATTGTGATAACAATGGGGCCATAGCATTAGAGAAGGAACCAAGGTCCCATCAGAAATCCAGGCATATCTTGATGCGGTATCACCTGATCAGGGAGAACGTGGATTGCCGAGAGATCGAGGTGCGGAGAGTGGACACAAAAGACAACACGGCAGATCCATTCACCAAGGCCATCCCTCAAGTCTAGTTCGAGAGGCTGTTTGAGATGTTGGGCATGCGGTACGCCAGCAACTGGATCTAGTGCAGACAGTGGGTACTCATTGCACCAATTACAGGCCTTAGTGTAAGTGGGAGATTGTTGGATATATATGCCCTAGAGGCCTTCATTGTATTGGATGCTAGGGATATGTATGTACAGGACAATCTTGCTCGATATGATAGTATGCTATTTGGTTTGTCTTTATCTTAACATGTGGTATATTTTACTTTGTATTTCATATATTGTATACATGTTGATAAAGCCCGTAGGATATTTGCCTGACTACCAGTGTTATGATGGCAGTCATACTTATAAGAGCTTGGTGGTCAATAGGCACATCCTTAAATGTCCCTGGTCGTAGGAGTATTGAGACTGGGCATCGATACTCCAGAGTAGACTAGTGTATACATATCTAGACCCTGACGAGGGGCGATGGATTGGTCCCGCATCCATTGGTGATGTGCACCTAAGATTTTATACAGATGCTCACTGGGTGTGAGTTCACCGGACAGGACTCACCGAGGACTGACTAGATGGTATTATACCTAGCGTCAGATAGCAGTTCTCTGGTGACATGTGTGCAGATAGTCTGTCGACTTGAGGTCGTCATTCGTCTCGTGTGAGTTCCCACTGTGCTTTGATTACTACCCTACCACGGCTCAAAGGAGTCGTACAAACAGATTTTAGTTGGGTACAGTCCCGAGCCACATGGAGGTAGTGAGCGACTGTTGGGGATTCGTCTCTCCCGGTATAGGGAGTCGATATCGCACAGTGATCAGTTGGTCATTACCATAAGTCCCTGGCCAGGGCTAATTGAGAATTACTGATGGACGGACCAGTAAATTCTCAGATGGTCTTGAGCCACACTGACACGAATTGTACGGTTATTAGGGGTCTGACATTTACCACCCCCTAGATTTTACATGCGATACTCTCAGACGAACAGACCGGACTTCACAGATATTTTCACTGACAGGCTCAGTAGGGTTTCAGATGAGTTCGCTCATCGGCCTCCTTTTCGACATGTACCTAGGTTGCCGTTACGAACAGCTAGTGCCACTGACGGACTTATGGTTAAACTCACTGCCAGCGTACTGTCGAGTCTTTAGAGTCCCACAGAGAGGGTTTCCCTGGATCAGGCAGGGTTTCGATCGCATACGTGTATTGGCTACACGAATGATGTTCGGGAAGATAATACTAGTGGGATTTGGTTTAATCCGGATCCTAGTATTATAATATTGGATTATACTTGTCTCTGTGTATCCGTATTTTTCGGAATACGAATACGGGTATGCATATACGGTGAGGGAATTCTTGTAATTTCACAAGAATGAGCTTCTAGAAGGAGACACCTCATTATTGATTTATCATTTTTTGATAAAGGATTAATGAGGTGGAAATTAGGAGATATTTGAGGAATGGGTTGCAAGCATAGCTTTGTGAATTGTTTATTCATTTGGAGTTCCTATTATAGCATGGTTGATTATTTTGAGACTAAAATAATCCATGCTTGAATTATTGTCTCAAGATTTAGCCATTCTTTCATCTCATTCTCTAGTCTAACATTATCATTCTCTCTCCTAGGTTTTCTCTCCTCCTCCCTCAAGCTCATGCCATCACATGTGTTGTGAATCAATGAGCTTTGAGACTAATTAATCCAATACACCTTCTCTACTTCTACTTAGTAGTCTCCCTTAGCAAGTTGGATCACTAAGTTACCTCATTTGAGATTGGAGCTTGACCATAGGCCCTCGGGTGGATCCTTCTTCGACGCAAAGGAGACCGGCAACCGAGTTCTTTTGAAGCCAAGGAGGAGCCAAAGAAAGGAGATCAAGAAGAAGCTTGAACCAAGGAGCAAGGAACCACTTGAAGACCCGAAGAATTTGACACGAGGGTATAACACTTTAACCTAGTAGATAACACCCTCTTGTAGTCTAGTTTTTGTTAGCTAAGGTTTAATCAAGATCCTAAAAGTGGAAAAATCTATGTTGCAAAGCAAAACACAATCTTTTGATGTGAGAAAAATCGTTTTTGATGTATTCCGCCTCCTCGCGAACACGTGGGGTGTACTACATAGACTTACAGATATAAACAACATCAAAGAATCTCAGCAAGAAACACAGAATAGTGGATTATCTTGGACCCTCGCGTTTCATTTGAGCTGCAAATGAGACCCGACGTTTCCTGTCATGTGGATAGCCTGTGCAATAAAAACCTGGACACCTACAAGCGCGACAAGTTATCCGCCAATCCGAGAAGTGAGGCAACCGTAATCAACAAAGTAAATGGGCCACCGAGAACTTCACGGAATCCGATAACTTGAGCACCCCTCCGTGGGTCAACCTGTACCCCCTACGAATGCATCGAATAGCCCGCCAATTCTAGAGTGAGGCCCCCTCCGTCTCAACGCCATAAGATGCGGCCCGTTGCCCTCTAGAACCCGGCTATCCGAGCACTCCACCGCAGGGTATTTCTAGTACAGAAAACAAAAAAATATGTACAAGAGTGACATCAACCTCAACCCGTTCGTACCCCAAACAAATAATATATAAACTGGCAGAGACGGCAGTCCACATATCGGACGCTCGCCCCGCAATATCAAATGTACAAATGAAACTGAACTTTACAACTATCATTGCACCTCTGGCTATCCACCACGACAATCCAACCACAACCACAGCACAACATAGGACATCAACGTGAATGTCATGTTCGCAAACCCGTCTAATAGAACATATAGCAATTAGACGAGTTATACCGCTCTAATGACATTCACGGTTGCAGATAGTAATGTATGCACTGAAACTAATAAACGGTGTTAAAATAGCGACTTCGAAATACTCCGTATTTCCCCAAACCATGAGATGACAGAATATGAAATCTGGACAAAAACAAACAATACCTGAAAACCAATATTCAAGAGACCAGAACACCAAAAAAATTTCAAGTCCCAATACCATTTAAGGATCGGCCAGGCCGGATATTTGTTCAATCTCGCCGGCCAAATTTTGGAATTTGGGGCTTGTGTTTTGAGGGTGTTCTAGTTATCACATAAATAGCCTTATGCAATTGTTTAAAAATTTTTTAGAAGACTCTGAAAATTTGACAACAACTTGAATATTTTCCATATTGTTTCAGAGTTGTTTCGGTTTCGTTACTTTATACATCGTTTAAACTGCTATCTAAGGGTTTATGGGTTGGCTCTGATACCATATTGGGTTATGCCAGCATCCTGGCCATCTACCGTGACCAAATGTGGTACAAAATTTTATAAAACTGGCGCCAGAACAACCCCATAATACGGATCTACCATTAACCCTAATCTAGAAAACATAAAGAGGAGTTAAGAATGGTTATACTGAATGATCCATGTCCTTCGGTCATTAACCATCTTCCCTAGCTCCTAGAGGCCACCATGATCAAGCTTGATCGCCGGTCTCCCTCCATCGAAGATAATCCACCTGAGGATTTATAGTTCGAGCTCTAACCTCATAGCCGAGGTAACTATGGTACCTGGTTTGCTAAACTAGATAGCCTAGAGGATGTAGAATCTAATGATGGATTAATTTATCTCCAAACACCCTAGGTTTCTCAACACATGAGACTTAAAGGGTGGAGCTAGAAGAAGAAGCTTGAGGATGAGAGTGTGAAGCAACCATAGAAAAAATGGCTAAGTGTTGTATACCCAAGAGAATGAAGCAAGCACTACAAAATATCTCACAACACAAACAAATATCAAGCATCCCACAATAGTGAACCATAAGTCACCACAAACCCATGCTTCAATAAATGCAAAAATAACACATCATCCTCCACCTCATTAACCATTTATCCTAAATGGTTAAAAACAAAATGAGGTGTCTACTTCTAGAAGCACCTTGTAATGAATTACAAGAATACCCCTTATCCGTATATACATACCCGTATCTATATTCCGAAAAATACGAATACAAAGAGACGAAAATAATCCAACAATATAATACTAGAATCCGGCTTAAACCAAAGCCCACTAGTATTACCCGTCTGAATCATGATACTGCACAAGTGCACGTATATAATCGAACCCTGCCGTAAAACCATACGGCCTCTACATCGTTTTGCCCGAAGCTGGGAAACCCTCTGTATAGGACTCTAAATATTCGTCAATACGCAGGCAGTGGATTTAACCACAAGCACGTCAGCGGCACTAGCTGTACGTAACAGCTACCCAGGTATTGAACGAAAGGAAGGCCAATAAGCAAACTCATCCGAACCTCTACTGAGCATGTCCGTTACAATCTCTGTACAGTCCGGTCTGTTTGTCTAAGAGTATGGCATATCGGGTTTAGGGGGTGGATAAAGTCAGACCCCTAATAACGCGAAAATTCGTGTCGGTATGAAGCACATCACCAACTGACAAACTATTAATCCAAATCAGTAATTCTCGACTACCTTGGCCAAGGATTTCTAGTGATGGCCACCCGTGCACTATGCGACATCAACCCCCAATACCGGGAGAGACGAATCCCCGACGATCCGCCCACTGCCTCTATGTGGCTCGGGACTGTACGCAACTAAAACCTGTTTGCATGACTCCTTTGAGCCATGGTAGGGAAGTAATCAAAGCACAGTGGGAACCCATATGAGACAAATGACGATCTCAAATCGACAGACTAACCTGTACACATGTCACCTGGGAACTGCTATCTGACAATAGGTATAATACTAACTAGCATGTTCCCGGTGAGTCCGTCCAGTATACTCATAACCCAATGAGCACTTGTATACTATCTTAGGTGACTAACTGACACCAATGGCTTGTGAGACCGGCCACCGCCCCTCATCACGGTCTCGATAAGTACACACTAGTCTACTCTGGAGTATCAATGCCCAGTCTCGATATTCTCTCGACTAGGGACATTTAAGGATGTGCTTATAGACCACCCAGCTCCCATGTATATGATCGCCATTATAATGCTGGTAGTCATGAAAGAATCCTATGGGCTCTATCAACATGTAATAGTGATCTGTAATACCACATAATGCATGTACATGATGATAAAGACAAACCAGATAGCATACTATCATTTTGAGTAAGACTGTTCTATCCGTATAGGTCCTCCCTCAATCATTATAATCACCTGCATGTGATTACAATAATTGCCTTAAGGGCACTATAGACAACGCTTGGATGACAGATATTGACATTATTGGGTTCAAATTGACTATGTTCACTCCCTAGAATCTTCACAGCTAAATGTTTCACTTGTTCATAGATTCTAGCCAATGATTGAGATTGAGCATGAAACAATTGATCAGATTGTTGTATGAACATGGCTAGCGTCAAAACTGTTTGATTCTCAAATGCAATCATCATTTCTAAACCTTTCTCTAAAGTAATCAACCCAGCATCCATCTCACTATCATTCCTTATTTGTGTGTTAACTATTTCAGGAAGGGAGGGTTGTGTGGTAGTGATGCTAAAGCAGTTATCTTATCGACCTCATTCTCTAAGTTTTCAATCATTTTATCTATGTTTGAAGTGGGATTGGGTTCAAGAGTGTTAGGTGGGTGACCGATATCAAAATTCTAGAACGGTTGGCCACCCCCTAAAGAAAGACAGTTTTCAAAAATGTGGGAAGAATCTTGGCAATTTGAACAAAAGAATTAGGTATGCATATAAACAAAAGAATATGGATCGTGAAGAATCGAATCGAACTGTGTATCACCCATATAAACAAACATTCACAAAATCACAAAAACAAAGAATATCACACCTTTAGCAGTCTATATTATTCAACTACACCTTCTCAAGAACCTGATTGTTGAAATAAAATTGTGTCGAGAAACGGGTTCAAGATATACGGATCACGAAGCCAGGTAAGTGCAGAGATCAGGGAAGTTTGTCCAACGCTTTCGTGAAGTTCCTTAATTAGAATACCCATTTCTCTTTCGGCAGTTGCGCCGTGAACACTTACCTAGACACCTCGTGAACAATATAACATTAAGCGGTATTCTAAACACAATTAACTTGCCTTATTGAGCGTGAATCCTTAAAGTTAGAGTTCTGATTGATTTTAAAATTACTGTGGGTATGCAAGAATGCAATTTTGTGATTTGTGGGCCACAGAAAAAGGTGATGAAATCCTTTACCGTATCTTGTTTGGTTCTCGTGCCCTTAATATCCGTATTAAGATGCAAATGCGCAAATCAATAAAAGAATTTAAGAAAATCAATCAATCAAGCAAATAATTTTCGTTTTAGGCTTAAGCGCTACAACAAATACGGGTTAGTTCTCTGTTCTATTGGCGGTAAATTTTGCAAAGAATCCTGCAGAAGATAGAATAGTGGAATGTGTCGGTTTTAAGCGAAGGTGTTAGAAAAATATATACCGATGTGATTTGGGTTAAGAAACCCCCGTTGAAGTGATCACAAGTACTTGTTTGTTCGCTTGCGTGGGTCAAACTACCCGGATCTTTGGTACTGTAGTTCACTAACTCCCTATTATTGAAATTGAATCTTGCTCCGCACTATCGCTGCTCGTAATTCTATTGGAATATGAAAATATCGGAAAATACGATATTTAGTGCAAAAAGCGATATATATGGCCAATTAGCTGCACACACACAATTGTGAATTTTGCATATAAGAATGGAGAAAAAATAGGACAAGGAAACAAACACAAAAATTTTGGAGCCAATAGAGCAGGTGGGGCTGCAATTTGTGGCCAGATAGAATTTATTGGCGGCCAACTTTTTGAGTTGGTGCTCCAAATTTGTACTGTGTGCTTCTTGTTTAATAAGTGTCCCAATTTTATATGCAAAATTTTATAATTAAACTCAGAGTGACAGCAGATCAAAAAGACAGAGAACAAAAGTTAGAAAAGTTTGTTTTGTTTGTTTTTGTTTTTGTTTTTGAAAGTTTTTTTAGTTAAAGTTAGTTTGTTAGTTTATATATACAATCCATAAATAACAACCTCTAATGGCTACCGTATCTCCGGCAACGGTGCCAAAAACTTGTTGGGACTTTATCCGCGCGCTTTTTTGTAGTTTTGAAAGAAAAGGTTATAGAAATAGTACGTACGCGAGCTCGGTCTCATTTTAAAATTTATAAACCGCAAGTGCACGGCGCTTTGTAGTAAGCCGGAAAGTACGGGTCGATCCACAAGGAATTGATGATTAGAGACTATTGTTAAAGATTCAAAGAGATGGAATTTTGGTTTGTCACGAAATTAAGAAAAATACGAAAGTATAGAACAAGGTTAAGAAAATAGCCGTGGCTCCGGTTTGGGTGGACGAATAGTAGAGAAGTCTTCGACGCCCTCTTGATCATGTGTGTCCCTCCTTTAGTTAAAATCCGAAATGAAGAATAGTTTATCAAGGCGGTGGCGAAGTATAAACCATCTAAACGACGAACTTGCAACGTGAGAAATGAACCGAATCATTACGTTCTCACTTACCATTTGTATGTCCAAGCATATCGTATCGAAACACATCGCTAAGGATCACAAGGCATACCACATCAATAACAACAAATGGCAAATAAGAAGTAAAGTGTTTAACTTTAAATTTGCTAAGTGTTTTGGGTGATAGTATAAGATATTTACTTAATGAAGTGTGTCAAACAACAATAAGCAACATACCTTATCTAAATCGCTTAGCAAACCTAACACTAAAACTTAATTCTAATTTTAACATTGCAAAATGAAAGTGTTGAGAGAATAGGTTATATGTTAGAGATTACTTGTAACCATTGAAAGAAAAATAACCTATCAACCAACAATCAAATTGCAATCTTAAAATTACAATCAAACATTAAGCACAAGAACAATTACAAGAGAATGAAGGAAGGCTTTTCCTTTCATCACCACCCTAACCATCACCACAACCAAATGAATTACTCAAGTATCATAATAAAACGAAATGAAAAAAAAAACAAGGTTAAGAAAAAGAAGCAATTAAAAGAAAGAAAAAGAAAAAAAGTCTTATTAATCAATTGGAGAAGTTGAGATACATTGTTAGGTTACTTGTTCAACCTCCTTAATGGAGATCTCAAATGAGAACTCCAAGAGAGAAGAAGAAGAAGAAAACCATGGCTTGAACTCCACACAACTCTCCTCTCAAACTAAACTAACACTTGTACAAAAACTTGGACAATAGAATAGCACACCCTTTCTGTTCTGAACTGCTGTATTTATAGGCTTTGAAATGAAAGTCCAGGGGTGTTTTCTAAAGTAATATGAAGTTACAAGAATACCCCTGAAATACGGAGATGTTTGGCGCCAAAATGGCCGCACTTCCGCCGCCATGCTTCACAAAAAATCGCGGTTCCGAGGCCGTCTTTTGGATTCAGGCTACCAAACTTCTTGTGTGTTCTCCTGACATGAAATGATGATTTTTGGATATCTTTATATTCTATAATTCACACTGGATTGCTCACTCTAATTTGAAGACAGAAGTGCAAACAAATTTCAATTCACACTTTACATCACAACTTTCTCATATGATCCACTTGTGCAACTTGCACAAGTCATGATTCACCAAGTTATGGATGTCCCAATTGTATGCCCACTTGCACATCACATCAAAACTTTACTTATCATGAGCCATGCCCACTTATATATCATGTCATGCTTATTTGTGTACCAACTTGCAATGCTATATGTTTACACATGTATCGTGTTGGACCAAAAGAATGAATAATTTGTACACCACTTTATTTGCAAACTCATTTGACTTGATCTGTATTCTATCCCATTTGCAGTTCCGGCAAAAAACCGTCGTTTCTGCTCATGTTGTGTACCGTCTCCAGTGTTTTTGCCTGTGTACCTGTATTCTGTACTAATGATCTGACAGAGATTAATAGCACTATTTATTAACAAAATGATAAGAAATGAGCGATATTAAAATGTAATAAATCGTACCGAACAAGGCACTTTAGTTGTGGGACTCTAAAGACCTGACAATACGCTGGCAGTGAGTTAAACAAGATCATATTCGATTGAATCTGAAACACTTTTAGATCAATCCGCTCACGGGTTAACCCACAAGCACGTCAGCGGTACTAGCTACACGTAGCGGCTACCCAAGTATTGATCAAGAGGTAGGTCAACGAGCAAACTCATCCGATCCCAACAAAGCCTATCAGTGATAATTACTGTACAGTTTGGTCTCTTCATCAAAGAGTATTGCATATCGGGTCTGGGGGTAGAAACTGTCAGACCCCCATAACCCAATAAGTCATACAGATATCAAACTCATAACTATCCAAGTTACAACTGATAATACTTATCAGTTTATCTCAACCACCCTGCCCAAGGATTTCTGGTTATAGTCATATCATGCACAACGCGACATCGACTCCCTATACCGAGAGAGATGAATCCCCTTGACCGCTCACAACCTCCATATCGGGACCCGGTTCTTGTTCACGGAGCAAAGTGCCACACAGAACAAACTGCCACGCCAATTGTCATACCAAGAGGGCGGGGGCCACCTCTTGAATCTGTGGGGTCCACCTCTAGAGTCCGTGGGACCCACTATAGAACAATGAGGAATCTTCGGAACACATTTCCGAAAGAGGACCGGACTGCATTATAAATATAATGATACCACCCTCAATTACAGAGGCACCTTTTAAGTGAACTGGCACTACATGAGCTTGAGAACTCCGTAGTTAAGCGTGCTCGGGCCAAGGAAGTCTTGGGATGGGTGACCTCCTGGGAAGTGGCCCCTGGTCGGGTCCGGTTCGCTCTAAAGGGAAAAACCGTGCGGTTTCGGCCAGAGCGGACAATACCATCTGTATTGAGGCTTGGTGAGTTACATTTATGGTGGCCCATGCAGGTCAGAGCTGTATGGAACCCTACCATGCAGTTCTGTTCTGCGTGAACAACCTAAGCAATATAACCTAAGAACCAGCAACTAAAACATTCTTTACATTACATATTCCTTGAATCCATCTTGAACTCCACCTTCGGTTTCATTAAAGTCCATCTTTCCACTTTTGAATCCTTAATTCTTATTCACCATTTCTATTTGTAGCTTGTAAACTTATTAGCTCAATTGGTTAGAGTATCAATCGACGGAGCTCGAAGACAACATCATCCTAACCTTGTTTCCTTACTCTGTTGCAACATCTTTCTTGAGTAATTTCGAGGACGAAATTATTTTAAGGAGGGTAGGATGTAACGACCCCAATATTAGTATACCATCGTGTTTTCTTTCTTTAGTAAAATATTGTATTTATTTATTCATAGTATTTTTCCGTATATTTTGTTTTCTATATATATATATATATATATATATATATATATATATAATTTTATTATTCCATCTATTTTCTTTCCCAAACATATTTCTGTAAACTAAATCTTAACCTATTTCAAATTAAACGCAAGACCTGATGTTCACACCATAATATTGCATTATTATATTCCCCATCCTTATTCGTTTTATAAATAAACAGGTGCTTTTGACGCATGTCTGCTACATATTACAGGTTACAGGTTCTTGGAGCGAAAACAGTGAAAAAGATAAAAGAAAATACAAAAGTGGAATTACAACCAACAAATAGAAGGATCTTGATCAAGCCTACATAAAGATAAAGTTCACAAAGTACAAGGCAGCGCAAGGTCCAAGAATCGCGAAGCCACGGTTAAAATCCACTACAATTGTTCACTGTAGATCTGGAAGAAACCTAGAAGCTATTTTGAGAAAAGAACCAAAGAATAAGGAAGCCCAGAGAGCCCAGAGCCTGCAGCAGAAAACAGAAAGACCAATCCTCCCTTTTGGCCGCGGAACCGCGGCCAAACCAGGCCTTGGGCCGTGGTTCCGCGGCGGTATTGAGCCTGTAGAAGGAGAAAATTTTAACAAAGTTTGGAGTCTACTTTGACTAGGTCTTCCTATGGGTATTTTGGTAAATGCAGACGTGCGAATCAATTGTAACCTAGGGTTTCTATGTCTTATAAATAGAAGCCCAAATCATTGTATTCTCCTCATGCCTCCCTTCATTAATAAATTTCAGCATTCTTTTGGAGAGCACCATTTTTGTAAGTTCTTTATTTTCTTCCCTAGGTTAATTTTCTATTCTTGCCCTAGTTAAATTTAATTCCTTGCCCTAGTTAATCTTTTATTCTCTGCCCTAGATAAATGTATTTTAATTCCCTAATGAGTGAGTAGTCTCCTCGCTTGTTAGGGTTAGATCTGGGGATGGTTTGAGAGACGAAAATCTCCCATCCCCTTTCTTGCCCATCATTTATTTTCATAGGACTCTATGCATACATGCATATACCGCTCCCTACGGTACCCTATCCCACGCGGTAGTGGTGATACCGTAGTATAAAGGCCCGGTTGTGATGGTTTTCCATGGAGGTTAGGGTAAGGATTTCTAAAGGAAGGACAAGAACCTAGAGGAAGAAACATCTTCCCAAATGGTTCTAATCCCTTTTATTAATAATTACCATAACACCTAATTAGATCTTCATATGGGTATAGAAAGCGGTAAGATTTAGTGACTTTCCAAACTTAACCTAGACCTAACCCTAACAAGATTTAGATATAGATTAATTTAGTTTTTAGATTTAATAATCAATCCGGCTCCCATCGGAATTAACTCGTTTGAGCGAATAGGAAATTCACAACATCCCTGTGGACCGACCCGTACTCACCGGCTAGCTGCAAAACGACGCCGTTCTTGATTGCGATTATAAGTATTTTTGAGACAAATCAAATGGCGCCGTTGCCGGGGATGGCGTGTTAATTCCTTTTTGCAATTTCGCGTTAATCAAAATTCAAAAAAATCTAAAAAATCAAAAAAATATAAAAATATATCATCTGTTATTTTTGGGAAGGGTATTTTTGTGTGAATTTTGTAGGATCTACGAACAAATTCGGATCTGGAAATCTACAGAGATCAAAACAGCAAATATCAAATCCGAACAAACAGAGGAATATCACAATAGAAAACAGAAGAAATTTGGAGGACCGAGTCAACAAGAAGAATCGCGGTGATCTGGTCCCAAAAAAAAACTGCCGAAGCGACCAACACGCGGCGGAATCGCCGCGCGACCCCCATTCCGGCCGCGGAACCGCCGCGCCCTGGTGACATCATAAGGAAAAAAAAAGCAGTTCCGCCACTGCAAATCTCTGTGAGTTTTCTCTCTCCTTCTCTGCAAATCTCTGATATATCTTCTGAAAAATCTCCTGCAGGATTCTTTGCGCTTAAAAAAATATTTCCCCTTCCAAATAACAATCTTGTGCAGGATTCTTTGCGCCGCGCATAAAATAAAAAGATTTGATTGCAAGTGATTTTTCTGTTTTGCATATCTTTAAAACTGACTTTAAGGGGCTTTTGACCAATTCAAATTGAGTGGGGATTTCATCACCCTTCCCACGACCCCAGAAATCACATAAAGCATTTGCATTGACCATATCATAATTAAAAAATACTAGACTCAGCCCTAAGGATTTCGAGCTTAATAGGACAGAGGACCGGTTATAGGCATCAGCCGTTAATCCTAACCTGACTTTGCGGTGTCTAGGCAAGTGTGTCCAAGGCGAGTGGTTACTTAATTAGGACCGCTACTTATAGCGGGGAGCCTCCCACTCACCTGGCACTTACCTGGCCGCAATTGGCGGTGAAGTGGCGGTTTGAGGTCCTATTTCTAGCCCTTTGGAACAGTTAGGAGCTGTCTAGCTGACCTAGGTGACCCTAGATCTAGGTCTGATTGTGCATTTTTGGTTGATCGAAAGTGTGTCTTAGCCCTTTATCGAAAATCTTTTTTGCAAAAAGTTCCAAACAAATAAAAAAAAAGGAAAAAGGAAAAATCTTTTATAAAAACTTGCAAAATTTTGCCGCTAAGAAATCCTTGCACCACCTACCTTCTTTCTCTTCTCTTTCTTCTATCATGGGTACCCCACATCATAAATCTCTTGCCGAACTTTGGTATCCCGAACCTAATTTTGCCTCGTACGTCAATTGTTTCGGTCGATTTAAAGAAAATCCCTCCATGCCAAAAATTTCTTTGAAAGATCAAATAGAAGCGTCTAGGAGAAACAGCTCGACTTTGCAACCCACTTTGTGTCAACCATGTCAACCTTCACCACCTTCGTACGTTGATACCACTTTTTTGAGTCCTGTTGTAACTCCTAAGCCGATGTCCATTGCTGAGCATATTTCTCAATCTCGTAGCCGATCTTTCACTCCTCTCCACACATCTAGTTCTAGGGGTCAACAAGTCCATTCACCTTTTTATCCAACTGTTGACCCTACTCCTGTCCAACCATCCAATTCCTACCAGTCCTACCCGACCTTCCCACCTTCACTAGATATTGCCTCTACACAGCCATTTGGGAGTTTCACGTATCCAAACAGTTTTGAATCTTTTACCGAAACCCCTCTACAACCCATGTCTAGTTTGGAACAGTCGTTGGAGGCGTACATTGCAGCAACAAACAAAATGATTAGGAATGTGGATGCGTCCATTGCCGCCCTTATGCAACCTAGTGAACCGGCAGCTAGTTTCCAACTAGCTTCAAATTTTCCAATGTATGAGGAGGCGGTTGGACAGAGTGCGAATTTGAGAGGATTTCCAAATCAAACCTACCCATACCCAATTGAATCCAACAACTCCAATTTTCAAACATGTGTCCAAAATGATGAGTTGTGCGACTTTGTAGTGCTTGATTTGCCAGATTATGAGGAACCCCTTTCGAGTGAAACCGCACCTAATCTGTTTGATTTTTACACTTCCAATCTAGAACCTAAATTGATAAATATCCATGCTTTTGAGGAGGTGTCAGAAAAAAATTGATTTTCACTTGATTGAGGATATAGACGCCGGGAATATTTCGGATGATGAACCTGTCGATTTGATTGAAATTTTATGTCCAATTCATCATCCCGAGTCATTAGATGTTTCTCCCGAACTTCATATGCGTCTTGATTTTGATGATAATAGCATGGATGAGTTAAATATTGACGAGAATTATGAGGATAGTATTGAGGAGAGTATTGAGGATAATATTGAGGTTGAACCATTCTTGTTTGATGTGTCGGATTTTCCAATTCAGCCTCCTGAACCTTTAACTGTTATATCACCCTCCCTCCTTTCCATTGTTTCGACCACACCTAATATCACGCTTGAAGACTGTGAGCTTAAAAAAAAATTCTTTGAATCTGACACAGTTCTCACAGCTGATAACACTTACGAGTGTTTCACTTTTTCGGACGATGTTGAAGTCTCACAGCCCGAGTTTGAGTCCTTTGAATTTTCAGATGAGTTAGTTGAACCATCAGACTCGGTTGCTTACAGTCGTTTCGAACCATTGATGGAATCTTTCAAATTCGAGACAGTTTACTACGGTGAGAATGAGACTATCCCTAATTCACTTCCTTTCATCCTTCCTATCGTTCCGATCGTACAAGAGACCGTTACGCTTTCATCTCCAATACCAAGTTCGGCGTACCCATGCTTTCTTGCGAATCTTGAGGGATTTGACCCCATTGCTCGACGGGTTGATAGATTAGCGCAATCGCTTTTAACACATCGGTCATCACAAATTGCGCTAATTTATTCACTCAATTTACACCCTCAAGATCGTACTCCACTTCTTTCTCTTTTCCGTCATTCTTCTCCTCCACCGAGACCATATTCCATTCTTCCTCCCATACGGTCTCGTGTGCTTATCATTTCTCTTCTTTCCACTCTCTTCTTTCCACTCTCTCCTTTCACCAACTCTACCATTACCACGATAAGATTTTTGAATGATTGGTGCTAACCTTTGGCTTCTGTAAGGCCTTGTTTAGTTTGGAGAGGACCTTGTTGTATATATGTATATATATTTTTTGTTTTTTTTTCCTATAAAAAAATAAAAAAAAATTCAAAACAATAAAAAAAATCAAAAAAAAATTGTAAATAAATAAACAGGGGAGTGCCGGCATTTTGACCCTCTTGGTGTAGCATGACAGTGAGGACACTGTCAAGTTTAAGTTTGGGGGTACGCTCGGTAAGTCTTCTTCCTTCGCATTCATGTGTATATTTTTTGCATTTGCATACTTATTTTAAAACCCATAAAAATTGAAAAATTTCAAAAATTATAAAAATTAATGTATTCCATTTTGGCCTTATTTGACTTAAGTTTGACAGATAGGTTAACTAGGTATGAACAACTAGATCTTAGACTTAGTAAATTAAAAACCCTAAAAATAGCCTTTCTTAAAGTTTAACGGTAGAAAGTATATGTCTTTGTAGTTTATTTAGAAATAGGCAAATTTTGAGTTCACTTCTTGGGCTAAGTTAAAACAAAGGAAAAGTATTGATGTTCTTATTAGAGTATAAGTTTGAAAAATAGTTCCTAACTTAAGTCTAGATTCTGAAAATGTATACCCTACAATTTGCACAATCACGCACCTTGAAACTTGGAATAGTAGAAGAGACCTTGAAATGCTCTTGTCTAAAGTCCTTAGTACAATGAAAATAAAAGAAAAAATTCAAGTGTGAATAAAGAAAAAATGAACACTGGTTTTTGTGATTACTTAAGGCTGCAAAAATAGAAAAATATTTAGCGAGGGTGCTTCATCACTTAGTGCCTTAGACCAACTGGTTTGGGAGTCACTGCTAAAGTCTTGGGTGTTGCAAGACTAGGAAGTACGCTTTAAAGTGCAAACACATTTTGTAATCGGTCGTTGGTATCTCAAGAAGTATTAACGGTCGCATGAAGGATGTGTAAGCAAAATTCATTTAAATTCACCAATTAATAAGTACTTTGGACAACGGACGAGAGTATGATTGCTTGATTTGAATTTCCAAAGTGTAGGGGTGATTTATACACATACGTAGGGGTATGTGATTGGAGTTTAGATGAGAGAAAGGAGTGAAGAATAGAACTTGTATCTTTAGTAGAGTTGATAGAAATTCCTAAGTGGAGATGGAACCCTAGAAGGAAAACTTAAGAGATGCCGAAAGCTAAGTAAGTCTATAGAACATATATAATCTTAAGTTAGATGATGAGGAAGTGTGAAGAATATGGGTGGATAATTTGCAAGTCGAAGATAATAGAATTCCTTGTTAGGAAACCTAATTGGAGAACAAAAGTCGATAAGCCAAATTGATAGGATTTTGTGGGTAGTATCCGCTGAAAACCCTCAGAAGACAACACTCCTCCTATTAGGGACACCTAGAGGTTTAACGGCTTGTTGCACGAGCTCAGTGCAATCATGTTTCCCTGCGAAAGTGCGGTTAGGTTTTTTGTAGAGAATAAAAAATAAGTTTGCTCGAGGACGAGCAAAAGATAAGTTTCGGGGTATTTGTTCACACCATAATATTGCATTATTATATTCCCCAACCTTATTCGTTTTATAAATAAACAGGTGCTTTTGACGTATGTCTGCTACATATTACAGGTTACAGGTTCTTGGAGCGAAAACAGTGAAAAAGATAAAAGAAAATATAAAAGTGGAATTACAACCAACAAATAGAAGGATCTTGATCAAGCCTACATAAAGATAAAGTTCACAAAGTACAAGGCAGTGCAAGGTCCAAGAATCGCGAAGCCACGGTTAAAATCCACTACAATTGTTCACTGTAGATCTGGAAGAAACCTAGAAGCTATTTTGAGAAAAGAACCAAAGAATAAGGAAGCCCAGAGAGCCCAGAGCCTGCAGCAGAAAACAGAAGGACCAATCCTCCCTTTTGGCCGCGGAACCGCGGCCAAACCAGGCCTTGGGCCGCGGTTCCGCGGCGGTATTGAGCCTGTAGAAGGAGAAAATTTTACCAAAGCTTGGAGTCTACTTTGACTAGGTCTTCCTATAGGTATTTTGGTAAATGCAGACGTGCGAATCAATTGTAACCTAGGGTTTCTATGTCTTATAAATAGAAGCCCAAATCATTGTATTCTCCTCATGCCTCCCTTCATTAATAAATTTCAGCATTCTTTTGGAGAGCATCATTTTTGTAAGTTCTTTATTTTCTGCCCTAGGTTAATTTTCTATTCTTGCCCTAGTTAAATTTAATTCCTTGCCCTAGTTAATCTTTTATTCTCTGTCCTAGATAAATGTATTTTAATTCCCTAATGAGTGAGTAGTCTCCTCGCCTGTTAGGGTTAGATCTGGGGAAGGTTTGAGAGACGAAGATCTCTCATCACCTTTCTTGCCCATCATTTATTTTCATAGGCTCTATGCATACATGCACATACCGCTCCCTACGGCACCTTATCCCATGAGGTAGCGGTGATACCGTAGTATAAAGGCCCGGTTGTGATGGTTTTCCATGGAGGTTAAGGTAAGGATTTCTAAAGGAAGAACAAGAACCTAGAAGAAGAAACATCTTCCCAAATGGTTCTAATCCCTTTTATTAATAATTACCATAACACCTAATTAGATCTTCATATGGGTATAGAAAGCGGTGAGATTTATTGACTTTCCAAACTTAACCTAGACCTAACCCTAGCAAGATTAAGATATAGATTAATTTAGTTTTTAGATTTAATAATCAATCCGGCTCCCATCGGAATTAACTCGTTTGAGCGAATAGGAAATTCACAACATCCCTGTGGACAGATCCGTACTCACCGGCTAGCTGCAAAGCGACGCCATTCTTGATTGCGGTTATAAGTATTTTTGAGACAAATCACCTGACCCAGCCCATAACCCAAATCCAATCTCATTTTCATTTTCTTTTATAAAACTATGAGCCCAAAAGCCCACTTTCTTTTCAAGCAACAACATATATTTAATTCTAATTAAATATGTGCATGAACAACCTTGTAGCACATTGGTTAAGTCCTTACATTGTTATTCCATAAGTCAGATGTTCAAATCTCCATTCATGCAATTATTTTTTTATCAAATTTTATTCTTCTCATAACCTACAAATGAGACATTTCATTTCATCTTCTTTTTAACTCCCAAGATAATTAGAATGGTTATGAGCCATGATTTATTAGATTTATGGTAGCCCATGCAGGTCCCTCAGTAGTAGGTCTGTGGTTCGAGGACGAACCATTGTTCAAAGTTGGGGAGAATGTCGGGACCCAGTTCTTGTTCACGGAGCAAAGTTCCACACAAAACAAAGTGCCGCGCCAATTGTCATACCAAGAGGGTGGGGGCCACCTCTTGAATCTGTGGGGGCCACCTCTAGAGTCCGTGGGACCCACTGTAGAACAATAGGGAATCTTCGGAACACATTTCCGAAAGAGGACCGGACCGCATTATAAATATAATGATACCACCCTCAATTACAGAGGCGACTTTTAAGTGAACTGGCACTACAGGAGCTTGAGAACTCCGTAGTTAAGCGTGCTCGGGCCAGGGAAGTCTTGGGATGGGTGACCTCCTGGGAAGTGGCCCCTGGTCGGGTCCGGTTCGCTCTAAAGGGAAAAACCGTGCGGTTTCGGCCAGAGCGGACAATACCATCTGTACTGGGGCGTGGGGCGTTACAATCCATATGCTTTGGGAGTATACCCAACTAAAAACTGTATGCACGGATCTTTAAAGCCATGGTTGCTTAGTAATCAAAGTATAATGGGAACACATACAAGACACTATAGTGATCTCAGGTCAAAGGATTACCTTGTACCATTGTCACGAGAGAACTACTATCTGAAAATAGGTATAATATCATCTAGGAGTTCTCAGTGACTCTGTTCGGTGTACTCATTCTCCAATGAACTCTAAGTATACAATCTTCAGTGTCAAACACCAATAGCTGTGGGACCAAACCCTGGTCGGGGTTAAGAAACGTATACACTAGTCTACTTTGAAGTACCGATACTCTGTCTGGATACTCCCACGACTAGGAACATTTAAGGATATGCTTATGGACTATCCAGGCCCACTAGTATGATCGCATCATAATCCTGGTAGTCAAGCAAAAATCCTAAGGCCTTTATCAACATATATTAACGATACGTAATAGCAAGTAAAATATATATACATGAATGATAAAAACAAACCAAATAGCATACTATCATGTCAAGCAAGAATGTTCTATCCATATAGGTCCATATACAATTACCATAATTGTCTTCATGACACATATATCTAACAATCTCCCACTTGCACTCAAGGCAGTTATTGCAGTATCACATACCTAACTTCTCTAATATCAGTTTCATAAACTATATTTGAGAAACAACCTCAGTGAGTAGATCCGCTAAAATGTCTTTAATTTCATTTCTCTTTTTCTTAATCTCGCGGAGATCAACTATCTCCCGAATCAAGCAATACCTGCCTAAGAATTTTTCTGGATATCTGATGGGACCAAGTTCATAAATGAACTTATTTATCCAAACAGCTTCTTAGCCTACATCAACGGCTGAGTTCTACTCAGCACCCAGCGTCATGTCTACCATAGTATCCCGCTTGGAACCCTTCCAATAACTGCTCCTCAAAAAAGGGTAAACTTATACCCGTGATAGACTTTTTGTCATTTATATCACCTTGGAAGCTAGAATCGGTAATCGTTTCCTGTTAGAGGCTACCATTACCATACACCAAGAACATCTCTCTTGTGATTTATTAGTACTTAAGAATGTTCTTCACTGCTATCTTTTGTTTCTCTTGGATTGGATTGATATCTGCTTACTACGGTGAGTTCATAAGATACATCTGGTCTGATTCATAACATCATATGATTGACCCTACTGCCGAAACATGTGGAATGCCATTCATGTGATTCCCTCTCCTCATTGGTTTAGAAGACATCTTTTTAGAGAGGGTGACTCCATGATATGCTGGTACACTTCTGAGCTATGAGTTTTCCATTATAAATCCCTTTAGAATAGTATCATAGTACCTGAATTGGGACAATCCCTAAATCCTTCTAGATCTATCTCTATAGATCTAGTCCTCAGAATGATTGATATATTACCCAGATCTATATGGAGAAACCTTTGTGACAACCATAGTTTCACCGAATTGTACCATAGGAACATCATTTCCTATCAGGAGGATGTCATCCACATACTATATGAGGAATGTGACAATACTCTCTACATTTTTCTTACAAATACTTAGTTCATGTATAATTTTGATGAAGTCAAACTTTTTGACTGTCACATTAAAATAGATGATCCAACTCTACGATGCCTGCTATAGTTCATAAATAGACTTAAGCTATTTGCACACATTTCTGCTGCTCCCACTAACTACAAAGCCCTCTAACAGAGTCATATACACGCTCACTTCTAAATCTCCATTTAGAAAGGCGTTATTGACGTCCACCTGCCAAATCTCATAATCCTCAAGTGCGGCAATGACAGGTGGTATCTGAAAGGACTTCAGCATAGACACAGGAGAAAAGGTTTCATCAGAATCCACATCGGATATTTGACTAAAACCTTTTGCTACAATTATATATTTATTAGATTACTACCTTTCCATCTGCACTGATCTTCTTTTGAAAAATTTACTTGCTCCTAATAGGTTTTACCTCTTCAGGAGCATCCAACAAGGTCCATACTTTGTTGAAGTGCATGGAGTCCAACTCAGATATCATAGCATCTAGCCATCAGTCGGAAGTCACTACTCCTTATGGCCTACTGATAACTAGTAAGGTCATCATCAATCATGGTACAAACTTCCCTGTCACCGTCTACTAGAAAACCGTAGTACCTCTCGGATGGATAAGGTCGCCTACTAGATCTGTGGAATGGCTAAGGTTTGTCGGGTACAATTGAATTCTCAGGTTCTACTAAACTTTCAATAACTGTTTTTGGTTCTAGAATTTTTTCCAGTTCTACCATACTCACACTAATTTCTTTTGCAGGAAATTTCTTTTCTTAAAAGGTGGCGTGTCGAGAACAAAATAACATTTGATCCCCAACTTGGTAGAAGTTAAACCCTTGCGAATACTTAGGATAACCCACAAACTGCTCATTACTGAAACATGCCTTGAGATTGTCCAGATTCTTCTTTTAACATAAGCCGGACAACACCATATCTTAACAAACTTAAAACATGGTCTCCTTCCATTCTATATCACATATAGATCTTAGGCATTGATTTAGACGGAACTTTATTCAATTAGTACGCAGCTGAAAAAGGCAACTCGGCAATACTCATCATAGACCACACCATATCCCATAAGGTGAGAGTCCTCCTCTCTGATACTCCGTAGTGCTATGGTATATTCGATGGAGTAAGCTGAGAGAGAATCAAATTCTCTTTTAGAAAACCACGGAATACCGAACTTAAGTATTCATCTCCTCGATCACATCGAAGAATCTTGATACTTCCACTAATTTGGTCCTATACTTCATTCTTATACTTTATGAACTTCTAAAAATCTTCAGACTTTGAATTTTAACAAGAACGCATGTCCAAAACTAGAGAACTCATCGGTAAACGGAATGAAGTATGAGTACCCACCCCTTGTCCGTTTAGAAATCGTACCACATACATCACTATGTATAAGTCTTAAGAGTTCAATAACTCTTACTCCGTATGTTATAAATTGAGAACTGTATTTTGGTTAAAAATATTTATACCGTTATTCAATTTACCATACCGAATCAACATTTGATGAAGGTAAATGTTTATAACATAATTTTCAAATTTTGTTTATATTCTTATTTATCAAATAAAGAGACAGATATTATTTTTAAAAGTAAAGTTGGTGCACGACAACAGTTATTCAGAACCAAAAGTTTCCCGCTTGGCAAAACCAGGTGACATTCCCCAATAGCAACATTTGCTCCGATTTCTGACTCGTGGATCAAATAACACTTTTCCAATACTCTGCCTTTTTTCTCAACATCTGTAACACCTTATGTGAGATCCTGATCCGGTACTATATACTCAGGAAGCAGAGTTAATTGAGAAACGGTTTTTAATTACAGACACACTAAAGGATGAAGCATCATTATGCTTCAAGGGGGTAGCCAGATATTCTCTGTAATGCTTCTTTCAATGCGCAAGATCACAATAGTAGTTGCAATCTCCTTTACCTTCAACAGCGATCCCTTTAATGTCTCTACTCCTTCCCTTCTTTACACCATACTTAGGCTGGTTGGTTTTCTTCTTTACCTTCCTTTTAGTTTCAGCCATGGGTTTGGAATAAGAATATCCAACAAACATAACTGGTGTATCCTTCTTTATTTAAGGAGCTCTCAACTTGAGAGAAGGTGGAGGGGAGAAACGATAGAATTATATCAATATACAATTCATCTTCTCCAGAACCATATCAGTGGACATTCTCGACTGATACAATTTCTTCGAGTTCGTATCTAACTATACAAGATGGCCCTCCATACAATATGGATATCCGTATCAGATACAGAGGATTCATGAGTAAGTAAAGGGGAAGTAGGAGCGGTAAGGACATATGCGACCTTATCATAAATGAGGGAAATTTTGACATTCTAATGCCAAACATTATAAAAAGGTTTGGTTGACTTGGTTTTACGAGTTTTAGTTTAAGATCAGTCATGGTCGCTGCCGAGAGAGAGAAGAAGAAACACTCAGTGTGCACTCTTGCAATATTAAATTGGTTTATTAATTTATCTAATCAGGATGTATCCCACTATTTTTCTGAATTCTCCTTAAAACCTTAAAATGAGAATTAGCCAAAATCATTAATACCCCGCAAGTTTACTAACCGGTCGGCCAGGCCAGTGCAAGTACTAAGAGGGAGGCTCCCCGCTTTTTCACACGGACCAAATTAAACAACCCCATTCATTAGAAGCGTAACCCATAAACACCTTTCTAGACACCTAATGAGTTAGTTTATCGCGAAGGCGATATTCTCCCGATAATAAATTTTATTCATAGTGGGTATCGGGATCCAGACTATTTTGGTGTGAAAATCTTGACAAAGACCAACAAATCACCACGCTCCATATAAGGTATGCAATCAGCATTGCAAGCATCAACAATTGAAACACCTGATATGGTTTTTACCCCAAGCGGCTTATGATCTTGACAAAAGCCAACAAATCAAAAGTCGCTGGTCAAGTTCAACCCATCATTTCGTGATTAATTTAGACCCATCCACACAACCTTTGACAAAGGCCAACAAGGTCATACGAATGTCCTAACCAATCTCATCGTATAAAGCAGACAAGTATCACTTAGTTATCGTACACTACGTCTTGACAAAGGCCAACAAACACAGTATGAATACTAAGTACTTTACTCATCTGAAATGACGGAGGGCTACAGCTGGTTTTGAAGAAAACTCCTAACTTAATGAACTTGATATCGTTGAAGGAACCGGGTAATTTGAAAACTAAGTTTGTTTGAAAAATGGATTGGCTCCTACAACATCATATTAGGTTTATTTTCCGTATATTAATCACATTAATGTAGTGTTATCAATTAGATAAAAACACTTTTTATCTAGTATCCTATCACACCAAACAAGCAAGATAGGAAAAAGAAAATAAAATATTTTTATATGCCAATTGCAATCGTCATGGGGCATCGGGTCTTGACTGTAAGGTTTCTTAACTTACAGCATGGCGGATGTAGGGCTTTTGCAATTGAAATGTATATAGAAACACTTATACTCACACACATCACAGTCAAGTAATAACATTACAGGAATGTGGTAAACATAATAGAAAATGGAATAGTCGGATATACTAGGAATCTTGCATTTCGTTTGAGCCGCAAACGAAACCCCACATTCCACGGTCGTGTGAATAGCCCATTCATGACCAATACCAAAACCCTTACAAGTGCAGCAAGCCATCCGCCAAACTTAGAATGAGGCGAACCGGCCTCAACTCCTTGAAGGGGCCACCTTGCGCATTCTAGAACCCGGCGGCTAGAGCACTCCTCCACGGGGCAACCTGTATTATAAATATACAATAGGACATGCCAATCTCAACCCGACCACGTTCTGAATAAAAAAATAATACATCTTGAAGGCCACATAATACATGAATTGAAATACAATGCTTGCACATATCGCATTCACACAAGGGACTATTCAATCACGATGATCCAAACCAAATCATACACGCCAATATCACATTCAACTAATGTGCAACCTAGTCTAATTGATCACACATCAATTAGACTACGTTTACCAACACATATCTTTATGCGTGTCCGAACCAACTCAATCAATCACTTTGATCGAGTTAATTCGAAACCGCGACTAAAGAATTCAATAACCCGCGAGGTTGCACACTTGAAAATCCAAAAACCTGAAATTCAAGTGCACCCCAGCAATAAAAATCCCTCATTTTGCATAAATTCGAGCCCCGAAGGACCCAAAATGTGCATGAGAGCCCAAGGGGCTCTCGGGCATGCCCCAATAATAGCCGAGGGGCTACAGGAGGGACCTCAAACCGGAGACCACCTTTGAAGTGGGCTCGGGTCTGGGGGAAGACCCGACAGCACCTTGGGGTGCTCTCGGGTTTTCAACCCAACCCGAAAGCACCCTAAGGTACTCTTAGGTTGGGCCCCCCTCTTATTGCCTCCCCGAGGATCTTAGGGTCATTCCCGAGTCCTCACGGGGTTCACGGTCCAAACCAAGAACCCCCGAGACTCGGGCATTAGCAAAAAAAAGAGGTTTTTCATGCAATTTAGAAAATTGGTTTTATAAAAAATAGGGTTTTTGATTCAATTGGCCACAAATACAACTACTAGAAGATGGATTGGCTTTGATACCATGTAGGTGCATGGTGCTAGGGTCGCAACACTTGCAGACCGCGGCGGAAATATAGAACAAAATTTTTCTAAATATAACACCAAACACTTTACTCAAAATCATCCAAATACTAGTAATTACAAAAGATCAAGAGAGCAAAACCATAAGTTTAGAGGGGATACAAACTTTGTAGCATGTCCACTCTCTAGTGGAAGGCCCAAGCTAAACTCCGTTGATGTAGGGATCGATCTTGATAGCAACCAAGAGCTTTCTAAGAATTGGCGATTCAACAGAGATCATCTGAAAGAGCAAGTGATAGGTAACATTGAACATGGAGTAGTTACTAGACTGTCATGTCTAAATTTGGCTCTCATTTCAAATATTTTACTACTATTAAAGGATCCCTGAATTTGATAGACATAGATGCATGATTTCATGATATTTTGGATTGATCAATGATATTTGAATTTTGTCTAATGGTTTGCAAAATGTTTTATGAAAGTTGAAACTATATTCATAATATTTTCTTGGATTTCCATGTGTTTTGATGAGATCTAACGTAACTTCTAAGTTCACTTTGCCAAACGACGTTTACAACCCTTTTAGGGGAACCCAGTTATGAATTATGTTATTAACAAAAAATCCTATTCACGGGTCTAGCAGAGATGTTTTTGAACCCTTAACAGAGTATTCGATTCATCAAGTGAGAATTGAAGTTAAAATGATCTATATTATGTTTTCAATTGCTAGAATTGATGTTAAAAATGATTTTTAAAACTTAATATTAGTTTTTATTAAGTCTCCAATGCTTAGAAGTAGATAAACGAGCGAGAGTACGCTTAATTTTCTTGATATGTCAATTTTCAGCCGAGCCGTCTCAAATTATCTTGAGCCATCTCAAAAGCTCTCTCCTTCACACTTTTTCTGATATATCAGCATATCAATTTTTGAGTCATCTCATACTCATTTTGAGCCGTCTTAAAAGTTGAATCTTTATCTATTTGAGTTTCTGTATGTTTGATCTAGCTCAACCAAATTTTGAGCCATCTCAACCTATTTTTTCAATAATTTTTTATTCTTTTTAAGACAGCCCCACGCCTTATTACTCTCATTCGAGCCGTCTCTCTCCTCTTTGATTGAAATCGTAAACTCCAAAATTCCCCAAATTTCGACCAAAATTCCTCCAAGTCAATTGATTCTCCATCGATTTCTCCACAAATTCTTTTCGACTCCACATCTACTCATGCAATCTCTTCGAATTCGACCTAAAGCAATGGCACCCAAAGCGAAACGACCCATAACTCAGCACAATTCAGATCCTGGCGATGAAGTGATTCCTGAACCGTCGAAGCGTGCAAGAATTTCTCTAGGTGCTGAAAGGGAAAAACACAAGCAAGTCATCTCAAGGCCACAAACAATTCCTCCAAAACCCAGAACTCCACACCGAGGTAAAACTGTTATTCCTTCGTCATCTAATCCTATTGTCACACCACCTACACCATCCACTGAATACGATCCCCAGTATCAACTGAAAGAACACTTTAAAACCTTTCAGAAGAATCTCTCTAGGAAAGTGTTATCCGGTTCGGTGATTGATTTTACGGATTTAGATGATTGGTATATTAAATCGCTTTTTGAATATCAAGGTTGGCTTGTTTTTTATCCCTTGACTGTTCGACGCATACATATGTCATTCAGTGTGTCTTTGCCAACTTCACAAGTGACAGAACTAAACCTAACATGATCAAACCTTATTTCACTCAATATTTTCAGTTTAACCCTGAACTTCTGAGCAAAATCTTGCATATTGCAAACGATGGTGATATCTATAACTATACCATAGCTTCGTTTCCTGATTATCCAGACGATGAAACCATGGAGTCGGCTTCCCTTTTGATTCATACTTATGAGAAACTCGTTCTTTTTGAACAATCCAAGGATTTGACTTCCCGTGCTTGCTTTATTGCTAAACTTCTTAGTTTTTGCATTCTTCCGAAGGTGGGTACCAAGTACACGGGTTGTCACAAGCTCCTCACGTACTATATTCTAAAAAAACTGTGTTAATCATCCTTTGCTTATCTGGAAACACATGAGGACGTTGATTACAGCTCGCAACACTCTCGCTTACAGGAAAATCATAACCAAAATTCCCAACCACTTCAAAATTCCCGTTAGCTCCTTCCCTACACAGAAATCCGACTTTCTTTTCTCTTTGAAAAACGTACATCTTATGCATATTTCTCCCGACAACACTGTTGCTTCATCTTCTTTGTCGGAGCTTGCCCCAGATTCTGAACCGAGCCATCGTCCGGATTCTTTTACTGATCACTCATGGTTATTTTACAATGCATTTCGACACATTGATGATGTTGGAAAACGTCTCTGTGATTAGATGAATGTCCTTGCAACTCAAATCGAATCTATTTCACATCGGCAAATCAAGTCGGAGAACAGGATCTCGGCCTATATCGCTTCTCTCTATGGCATAGATCCTCCTCCTCCTAATCCTTTTCCCACTCCGATTGTACCCTCTACTTCTGTCGTTCCTCTTACTCCTAACGATGATCCATCATGCTCCCGCTTCTACCACGATCTTACTATGACCTGGCTGCTCCCGCTTATTAGTACTTCAATGATGATAAAGAATTGGAGCGTGGTTATATTTTGTTTTTATGTATTCTGTTTTGGTTTGGATGTAACTTTGTTAATGAAAAAATTATATGGATGTAATTTTTTTTGGTTGGATATGTAAACATGGTTAAGAATTTGTTAATTATGATGTTTTGGCTTTTGACATGGATATGGATATTTTGATTTCATCTAGTTATGGATATGGATATCTTTATATGTGGATGTATTTATTTCATGTTGGATTTATGAATATGATATTTTAATTTCGGTGATATGGATATGGATATGCTTTTGGATATGGAAGTGGTTTTGATATTGTAGATATGGCTATGGTTTAAATTTTGATATCATGGTGTGCATGGCCTTAGTTTTGTTGATAGCATGCGTTTTATCTGTGTAGTATATTTCTTTTTGATTTTTTGACAAAAAGGGGGAGAAAATTGTTATTTTTAAACGTTATTTTAACAAGTATTTGCGACACACTTTTCAGGGGGAGCACATGAATGAATTTTTTTTCTAGTATTGGCTTAAAACTTGAATTTTTGCATATCTACATGGATATTAGGGAGTTTTTATGGTTTTTCATCTATTCTTATATTTGGTTATGTCTAAAATTCATATACTTTAAATAGGTTTTGTCAAATATCAAAAGGGAGGAGATTGTTGACCTTGTTGGGTAACATTTACTCACCTTAGTTTTGATATTGGGTAAAACACTATTTAATTATTTTACACGCTGACGATATTTATAGTTAGTTTATATATTTTCAGTATGAGAGACATAACATGTATAGCAATATTGAAGCAAAAGAACAGAATAGCGATATCGAAGAGCAAAAGGACATGGTGACATATATTATCAAGACGAAGAGATAAAGAATCAAAAGAACATGGATTTAGAAATGAAGACTCAAAGCGAGTAAATCATATATTTTCTCTTTTATTGAGTCGTGGGTTATCTCGTATGAGTCACACGGTTTTAAAGTCTTCAAAATCTCTTAAATATCATATATATATATATCAGTTCTTGAGCCGGCTCATGTTCTTTTGAGCCGGCTCATGAGTCCCTTGATCTTTTCTTTCACTTCTTGTCTCCACAAGCCGGCTGATATTTGCCTTGAGCAATCTCAAGTAGTCTTTTTTGAACATCTTTGAATTCTGTGTATGAGCCGGCTCATCTTTGCCTTGAGCCGTCTCATATGCTTCCCTGCACAATCATTTTTTACACTGTTGACAAAAGATGACTCATGTTATTTTTGAGCCGGCTCAACATTGTTCTTGAGATGGCTCAAGTTCTTTTCGAAATGTCTCAGCTCATGCCTGCATTTAATGAATTTTTCCTATAAGACGGTTCACATTGTCTTTGAACCGGCTTAAGATTAGACCGTTGGAAATCTCAGATATTATTTTGACCAATTTGTTTCCGGATTTATGGGATTCTTTCCCAACATTTTTAATATCGCCTTGGCCAAAATAAAAAACAATAATTCAGATTATTTTTTATCATCTCTCTTACTCTAAAATATCATCTCTCAAGATTTGAAAACCCTATATTGTCACCAGGTTTGATTTTCCTTTTGGGTTTTGTAAAAGTTTTTCATTTTTCTTTTGCAAAGGATTTTTCTAAACTTGTTCAAATCATTTACCTTTGCAAAATCTTGATTTCACGTTCTAAAACTCTTTATAAATTTTCTTTAAGATCAAAAAGGGGCTTTATCTTAATATATCAAAAACCCTAATTCTCTTATTTTAAAATTGTGTTTGATTCATATAAGAGATTAGAAGTCTTTTTTCTTTTACTTTGGTTGTATCAAAATCTGGTAGAGATTGTCTACCAAGTTGGTTTACCCAGTAAAGGTTATCCATCAAAGTGTTGAGTAGTAAAGGTTTGATCTGAGTCTTAGAAAAGATTATCCGGTGGAGGTGGTCCATCAAGGTTTCTTCACCTGAAGAAGATTTGTTTAGTGGATAGTTCTTTGGGAGAGACCTAAGCGGAGACTAGATAATGCGGTATCAAATTTCGTTACCAATCGCCGGTCTCACTACTGTGTTTGCTTTTCCTAACTCTTTATATATCTATTATTGTTGCAATTATTATTATTTATTATTATTCCGCAACTTTTATTGTATTGAACGATAAAGTTTTAATTGTTGGTTATTTGTCCTATTTACCCCTCTCTAGGACACTTTTCAACAGCAACCCCGGCAAGTAGCAATGAACGCAACCAATAGAAGTTCTAATCAAATGGTTGTCGCCATAGAAAAATTAGCGGCTGCTTCTGGATCCTGGGGGAACAGTCCACTGCATTTTGTCCTGGTGAATCCAATGGCCTCGATTGCCGTCTCGGTTCCCAACACGCCAGATAATAATTTTGGTGGACATGCGCCACAGAATGCCCCCGCACTAGGAAATCCCACATTCGAGGAGCCAAATAACCCTTATCCTAATCATAACCATGGGGGAAACACCATCCCGCCGCCCGTTTTCCATTCGAAAGTGCAAAACTAGGCTGGAACGAGGCCGGAGGGCAGATATGGGCATATCCCTAGGGGGCAAACATCCTATGCTCCAACGGGCAGCCAGAACATAGGCCAGCAAGAACGCAATGCTCTGAATCAAGGAACGGCCAATGGGCCAGCCATAGAGTTTAGATGGTTCGGAGACGATTACGATCCTAATGAAGAGCCAACGTACCGACCTCAACCGAACCTCCAATTATTCCTTAATCTGCCTCAGCCACGGGACAGAGAGCCTAATGGTTATTATAGGAATCCTTACCAGAACCACTATGGCCAGCCATACGCATATCCGAGATATTTCAAGGTGCTTGACTTCACACTTTTCTCAGGAGAAAACGACCAATCGGCCGATGAGTATGTCGCCAGATTCACTATCCAATGCAAATAGGCGGGGAGTTTCGGTATGTACAAACTTCAATTTGTTCAGTGGCTCCCTCACCGGGTGATTGGTACCGCAATTTGGCCTCAGCGTCTATCCAGAACTGGCCATCCATGGAGCATAATTTTAGGGTCCAGTTTATCTCGGTCATCGTTGATGTGGCGATAGCAGACATTGCAAGATGTTGGATATTGATTAGTCTAAAATATTGCACATTTGAATGAATATTTTCCTTATTATTGTTAAGTACTAAAAGGTGTTTATTGTAATTATAGAACATATGAGGGTTTATGTGTAAAAAGTTTATTATCATATGTTTCTACATTATAATTAACATAATGAGGGAAAATACATGCATATAATATTTATATGAAATATTGTAATTAAAATATGCATATCATATCAAATATTTCTAATCAATATTCTTAAGATATAATATCATATAAAATGGTTAGGATAATATCTCAAAAATACTAAATATTACTAACACTATGACTTGAGATTGTTAGTTATATGTATGCCCTAGAGGCCATTACTATACATAGGATGTATATTGTAGTGGATGCTTGGACATATATAGGGAGGACTTTCTTGCTCGACATGATAGTATGCTATCTGGTTGCTCTTTACCTTAACGTGTACACTGATTGTCTCTCTGTTACATGTTGGTAAAGCCCTTAGGATGTGTGCTTGACTACCTGGACTATGATGCAGATCATACTAGTGGGGACAGATAGTCTATAAGTACATCCTTCAAAGTCCCTAGTCGTGGGTGTATCGAGACGGGGCATCGATATACCAGAGTAGACTAGCGTATACCTTCTCGACCCATACAGATGGGCGATGGATGATCCCATATCCATTGGTGTTTGACATCAGAGATGATATACGGGTGCTCAGTAGAGACTGGGTACACTGGACGGACTCGCCGAGAACTCCCAGATGGTATTATACCTCACGTCAGATGGCAGTTCTCTGGTGACACTGGTACAGAGTAGTCTGTTGACCCGAGATCGTCATAGAGTCTTGTGTTGTTCCCACTGTGCTTTGATTTCCATCTTACCACGTCCAAGAGGGCGTGCAAAACGGTGGTTTTTGGGTACAGTCCCGAGTCACATGGAGGCAATGAGCGATAGGAGGGGATTCGTCTCTCCCGGTATAGGGAGTTGATGTTGCGCTGTGTTCGATTGGCTATAACAGGAAATCCCTGGCCAGGGTTGCTGAGATTTACTGGTAAGTGTTACCAGTAGTTTCTCGAATTGTTATAGACCTCATATCGACACGACTTATCGAGCTATTGGGATCTGACGTTTACCACCCCTAGGCGAGATATGCGACATATCAGACGATCAGACCGGACTGTACGGTAGTGTTACTGGTTGGATTCACTGGAGTGTGAGCGGGCTTGCTCGTCGATCTTCAGATCGCTCAATACTCGGGTGGCCGTTACGTTTAGCAGACCGCTTGCGGCTTGTGGGTGTTTGATATGATCATCACCTGCTGCCGGCGTATTGACGAGTCTTTAGAGTCCTACACAGAGGTTTCCTGGCTCAAGCGAAACGAAATAGGAGCGCATATGAGATATGTGCGGGACCGAGAATAATGCGTGTATGTGATACCGTATTCCATTCTCGCGATGAATGTATCGATTAGGTTATATGAGATATACCCTAGTTATCGAATCAAGGATTGATTCGATAAGCCGATACATTAGACACTAGCCGGTTATATGCGATATGACCGGATCGTTAAATCAAGAGTTGATTTAATGATTTAATGCATAATTATATATTTGATATATTATTTTGCATTAACTAGTATCGGTTCACTTTAAATGGATTTTCTCGCTCGGATGTGCACATTGTATATTTGATATAGTTTTGTGCACATGATTGTATCATGTTTGATGATGCATGTTTACTTGGTTAAGTGTAAAGAATAAACCATGGTTAAACTAATGATTAGGGTTTTATTTATCCATTACTTATTTATTCATTTATTAATTTGTTTATTCTTTTTTGGAAAATAAATGGCATGAATATAAAATGGTGGCTTGATTTGTTTTGTAGTTGAATCTTCATGAAGGTTTGACTTTGTAACCATTTTGTCTTCATGCTTAACCCTAACCATTTAATCAAACCATGGTCTACTCTCTACACTTAACTAGGGTTAGGAGATGATAAGTATTCTTATTATTTTCTTTTTAGAAAATAACTATCATAACTTGATCTTCTTCTTCTTCATCTTCTTCACTTGAAGAAGCAAGCTTCATCAATGGTGATTGATGAAAACAAGTGAGAAATCCAATTCTAAAGTCTACCCACTTCCTATTTCTTCATCCTCTACCTCTTGCCAAGTAGTAGAGTGTGTTTCCTTCACAAGTTTTCTAGACTTGGTGAAGTTGGAGCTTGATCTAGCGATGCCTCGACGTAGATCATCTTCGGCGCGTCGTCGATGACCTAGCCCGCTTCTTCTCCGATGAAGCCGACGCTAGAGCCCGGGATTGCATGTAGACAGCGAGGAGACTTCATTGCGGAGCTATGGAGGTGGAGCACCGGATCTACAAAGGTTGTATTTCCGTATTCATGTAGTTAAGTGTTAACTAGTTTATGTTTCGCCTAGAATTCTAGCCGACGATCCGTAGTCTAGGGTTTCTCGGCACCGTAAAATTTCAAATTGGCATGGTTGATGCCTTGTGAGACCTCCTTGGGGTGCCAAGGAACCCTACAGTGGTATCAGAGCCTAGCTAGAGCCTTAGGCGAAGTCTAGACAACGTTTGAATCCCGATCGAACCCGAAACCTCATTTTTCCCATGCTCTCTGTCCTTTTTCCAAAACAGTGCATTTTTCCAAATTAAAAATTGCTAAAAAATTCAGCAGGGAAAAATAAGAATTACGATGCAAAATTTTTTCGATGAACAGTGTAAAAGGCGGCGGAACAGCGTCAGAAGCCTTACTTCTGCGGCGGTTCCGCGGCAACATAGTGACGTCATCCTCCCCTTTCTGCACAGTAATTCATGTTTTCAGATGCTGATTTTTCTGGGAATTTTTAATATTTATTCAAGAGTTGAATTTTCTGGAGTTGTTTTGGGGATTCGGTGTTTTGATCGGAGTATCAAATTTTGTCTGTGTGGCTTTCCGGATAAATTTTAGAATATGTTAAAAAGTTCGACCGGATATAAATACCCAATTTTTCCCCTGTCGGGAAATTTCCAAATGTTGGATTTTTCCGTAGTTTAACAACGTTCTAAATAGTGCAAATAACTCGATGGACCCTCTAGAAGACAACAAACCTTAACTCGATTATGTGACCGTCTTGAACTGCCCTTTGAACCTTAGGGTTTGGGGCAGTACGGCGTGCCACATGTGAGGCGTTGGCTTGACCCTTCTACGGCTGGACCGTTGGTACTGAGGCACGAACTGAATGTTGTTAGACTTATTTCATGTGTTGATCTGTATCGGGAAAACTTGGGTGTTCGATTGTTCGATCGGAAAGTTTGACATTTTCTATTTATCTGGAATGTGATACAATAATTGGAATTCACAAATAGTTATGAGATAACGGAATGAATATTATAAACATAGCAGTTTAGTCTCACTTGATCGGTTGCCACGGAATTTTGATGTGATCAAAAGTCCGTCGCAATCACGTAGCGTACGCGAATACTCGCCGGGTAAACTTAATAGACAGCCTCACTCCATAGCCTCGACCAAGTGACTGTAGGAGAACCCCGTCGCCGAAAGCATCCGTTCGGGTGCTCGCGGTAGCGGTGTTCCTCCTTGGTGCACTTCGTCGACGGTATCAGGGGTGCGGCCGTCTACTGAAGTTTGCGACGAGCATTTGATCAAATTGTCGGGAATCCTGTTGAATTGCCCGACTTGGTATTGAAAAGAGTTTTCGATAATGAGACTAAAATGCGGGGTTTATAACTGTTAGGCATGCGATGTCTAAGGTATTCATTTGATTAGGCATGCGATGTCTATGCAGATTGCGGATTCCAACTGTTGTAGTTTTACACTTTCTTTTCTGTGACCGTAAGTGTAATATGTGATATCGCCGGTTTCGTTGCTATATGTCAACGATAATTGGGATGGACATATTTACTTACGTTGATGACATGTGATGTTATGTGTTGCTGGATATGTTATATTGGATCGTCGTGTTTGAATAGCCGGAGGTTTTTATGTGAGATGAGTGTTTTTCATTTTCATTCGTGTAAAAACTTGTATGTAATATTCTTTTATTGGGGCACTTCCAGGTTGCGGAAGATGTCACCCTTTGTATATTATTTACTTTTCCGCACTAGGATAGACCCAAGGAGGGGAGCACAAGTAACCGGGTTCTGGAGTCCAGTGGGAGACCAACTCGAGGAGTCGAGTCCGGGTCTCCTAACTCTAGAATTGGTAGGGTTACTTGCCGCTCTCGTAGGGGTCTAGGGGTGTGGGTTTGGCTATTCATCACGACCGTGGAATCCGTGTTTTATACTGGCTCGTATTGAAAACACGGACGTTCTAGTATATCCAATATTTTATATGTTTCTTCTGCTGCGATATCTGTGATGTGATCATGTGATATGTTCTGTGATAGATACTGTATATAGTATATATGATATATTATATAGATGTTACTTATGTTTTACACCCGTGCTAGCCCTGCCCCGCTCTGCCGTTAGTTACCTAACCTAACGGTGCACGAGGGGACATCGAAGCGAATGCGGATGGCATAAGTGTACGTCGTATTTATCTGTGATGTTTAGGTAATTAAATGATGGGACTTCATTAATGTGATTAATGAAATAAAAGAAACCTAAGATGTTGTAGAATCGAATTTCAAAATAAAACAGGTAGCTACAGTTCTTGCTTTGCACAGCGGTATATGTGATATATCCTGCACCTTATTCGATGAGGAAAGGACCGAGATCCCTTCACCGGGAGTGACTCCTTTAGCAATAACTGGCCGATGCTACACATTCGGTTTGTCTTTTGATTGCTTTTAAGTGTTTTTGCTTTGCACAGTGATATATATGATATATCCCGCACCTCATTCGACGAGGAAAGGACCGACGATCCCTTCACCGGGAGTGACTCCTTTAGCAAAACTAGAAAAGCCTCAAAAACATTCCATTTTAAAATCATTTGATTCTACAACGATATCAAGTTCATTACGCAATAGGTTTTCAGAAAAAAACCTGTCGTAGCCCTTCGTCATTTCAGATAAGTAGTAGTTAGTATTCGTGCTACGTTTGTTGGCCTACGTCAAGGCGTAGTGTGCGGTAGCTAACTGGTATTTATCTGCTTATGCATATGATGCAGATTGGATTAGGGTAGTCGTGCGACTTTGTTGGCCTGCGTCAAGGGTCGTGCGGGTGGGTTTAATTCAATCAGGAAATGACGGGTTGAACTTGACTAGCGGACTATGGTTTGTTGGCCTGCGTCAAGGTCATAGGACGCTAGGGGCAAAATATTATCGGGAATTTCAAGTGTTGAAATTTGCAATGAGATTGCATACCTTCTATGAGATAGTTGGATCCCGATACCCGCTGCGAGTAAGAGTTACTCCTGGGAGAGTTTTATACATTACAATTAGCCGATCAAGTAGGTGTCTAGAAAGGTGTCAACGGGGTTATGCCTCTGGGAAAACGGGGTTATGCCTCTGGTTTACATTAATTAGGTTCGTGCGAAAGCACGGGGAACCTCCCTCAAAGTACCGACACTGGCCTGGCTGAAAGATTGGCGAACTTGTAGTGTGTAATTAATCCCGGCTAGTCTTTCCTTTTAGGGTTTGAAGGAAGATTTGATAAAAAGCAGTGGGAGCCATCCTGATTAGATAAAATAATAACCAATCTATTCTTGCAAGAGCGCACGCTGAGTGTTTTCTTCTCTCTCTCTCCTGGTAGCGACCATATCACGCCTTAATCAAGATAATAATACGGAATATTGACCGAACCCGCTTGTTATACTGAGCTGGGGAACATTGGTCCCGCTCCAACTTATAATTGATATAAGACAGAGCAGGAAATTGGGGATTACCAGAATTCCCGTGCCGCCCAAACGAAGAGAGTGCATGCTGATGCATCATCTTCGGGTGTGTTCGTTACAAAGAACTGTTTCTCAGTATCCTTTACGTCCTGGGTATGTGATACCGGATCAGGATCCCAGATATGTAATCTGTTACATAGGGCTACAGATAGGTAAAGAACTGAGAAAGGGTGATAAGTTTCATGAGGCAGAAAACGGGGCAAGTGTTGCAGCCAAGTCTGTTGGTCACTGTCACCCTGTATTACCAATACATTGATTCTGAACGAATGTTATTAGATACCGAACCTGATATACAAAATCATATCAGTCTCTTTATTAGTAAAGAAAGGATATAATTTTGTATTGTTGGATAATGTTTTGAACATTTCCTATATCAAAAGTTGATCGGTTCAGGCACGTTATCTAAAAGCATTGCTGTTCTAAATCAAACTACAGTTCTTTAATATACGGAACACACACAAGAGGAAGAGTTCAGAAATGAACGAATCCTTCTTGAGGTATTGTAGACTAGGTCATATCAATGCGACCCGACTAGCTAAAGTTACATAAAGATGCATATTTAAATTAGTTTGAATTTACATCTTGTGAAACTCGCCAGTCATGTCACAAAGATATAGAGACACCAGCTCTGTTTATTGGAAACAGAGAAAGAGTTAGTAAACTCTTGGGATGATACATGTTGATGTATGTAGGTCCCCTGTCTACACTTGCCAAGACCGGTTCTTTATACTTCATTACATTCTCTGATGATCTTCCAAGATTCAGACCTATGTTCCTGTTGAAACATGAGTCCGAACCTTTTGAGATATTCACAGAATATAAGTTAGAAGTAGAGAACCAAAACACGGGTATAAGTATTATGTCCTTTGATGAGATCAAGGAGGAGAATACTTGAGCACGGAATTCCTGGACTTTTCTAAAGGAGAATGAGATTCTCTCTCAGCATTACTCCTCCGTATACACCATAGCACGATGGTATATTGGGGCGGAGCAATCACACCCTATGTGATAAGGTGTGCTCTATGATGAGTAATACTGAGTTACCTATTTCCTTTTGGGAGTTATGCGCTTGAGAAGCTGCATGCCTATTGAATAGGGTTCAAATCAAATCAGTTGCTTACCACTTCATATGTGATATGGAATGGGAAGAGCCCATCTCTTAAGCTAGTTAAGATTTGGGGTTGTCCGGCCTACGTCAAAAAGCAAAATCCGGACAAGCTCGAGGCAAAGTCTGTAATGTAGAACTGGAAAGGTTCCAGCTATACAAACTACAGCAGATGATTTGATAGAACCAAAGGATTCAATAGTTACCAACGAACCTCAGCCTCTCCGCCGATCTAGTGAGGTTCCTCACCCACCTGAGAGATACTTCGGTTACTCTATGACAGTGGGAGCGAGGATTGCATCATGAGATGATGACCCAACTAGCTTCGAGCAGGCCATCGAGAGTAAGACTCTGTAAGAATGGCTGGATGTTTATCGATCTGAGATGGAATCCATGTACACCAACAAAGTATGGACTTTGGTTGATATATCTGAAGGGTTAAATTCCCATCAGGAGCAAGTATGTCTTGAGAAGATTACTTGGTGTACATGGAAAAGTTGAGACTTTCAAAGCTAGACTTGTTAAAAGTTTGCATCATTGACCAGGTGTGGATAATGATGAAACCTTTTCAAGTAGCTATGCTTAAGTCTATCCAGATCCTACTTGTCACGGCTACATACCATGACTGCGATATCTGGTGGTTGGGTGTCTTGACTGCTTTTCTAAATGATGATTTAGAAGATAGCGTCTATAAGTACACAGCCAGAGGGCTTCGTAGACAGTGGGAGCAGCGGAAACGTGTGCAAGATGCTTTATTTGATAAAGCAGGCATCGCGGAGTTGGAACATCTGTTTTGATGAATTAGTCAAAGAGTTTGACATCATCAAAATGGTAGATGAACCTTGTATAAACAAAAAGGTAGTAGGGAGTATGGTGACGATCCTCGTAGAGTACGTGGATGACATACTCTTGATAGGGAAGTAGTTTCCTATGCTACGCTCGATCAATCTCCGATTATCACAAAGATTCTCCATATAGGATCAAAGTGATACCTACTAAATCCTGGATTTTGGATCTATGAGATAGATCTAATTGGATGTTAGGAATCTCACTAGAAGTAGTGAGAAGGTATCAATCGACCCTGGGGAGAATCACTGGAAGTGTTCCAGGGTGATATAGACGACTGAATGTCAGTCACAGGCATTGTCTTTACCCTCAGTAAAGGGACGGTATGTTGGAAGAGTTCCAAGCTAGATACCGTGGCATACTAGACGATTAAGGCTGGATACATCGCTACTTAAGATGCTACCAAAGAGGCAGTCTGGATATATATTTGTTCATGAGATGAACTTAGTTCCTACCATTGTGAGACAATGGAGTTGTGGCTTTTGCTAAGGAACGCCGGTCCCATCAGTGATCCAGACATATTCTAAGGCAGTATCACCTGATCATGGAGATGGTTGATCTCCAGGGTGATCGAGGTTTGGAGAGTAGACTCAGAGGACAACACAGCGGATCCACTCACAAAGGCCTGTTCCCAGAGAGAGATTTTTATGGGATGGTTGAGTATGAGATACTACAACCACTGCTATCAGATGGCCCTAGTGCAAGTGGGAGATTGTTAGTTATATGTATGCCCTAGAGGCCATTACTATACATAGGATGTATATTGTAGTGGATGCTTGGACATATATAGGGAGGACTTTCTTGCTCGACATGATAGTATGCTATCTGGTTGCTCTTTACCTTAACGTGTACACTGATTGTCTCTCTGTTACATGTTGGTAAAGCCCTTAGGATGTGTGCTTGACTACCTGGACTATGATGCAGATCATACTAGTGGGGACAGATAGTCTATAAGTACATCCTTCAAAGTCCCTAGTCGTGGGTGTATCGAGACGGGGCATCGATATACCAGAGTAGACTAGCGTATACCTTCTCGACCCATACAGATGGGCGATGGATGATCCCATATCCATTGGTGTTTGACATCAGAGATGATATGCGGGTGCTCAGTAGAGACTGGGTACACTGGACGGACTCGCCGAGAACTCCCAGATGGTATTATACCTCACGTCAGATGGCAGTTCTTTGGTGACACTGGTACAGAGTAGTCTGTTGACCCGAGATCGTCATAGAGTCTTGTGTGGTTCCCACTGTGCTTTGATTTCCATCTTACCACGTCCAAGAGGGCGTGCAAAACGGTGGTTTTTGGGTACAGTCCCGAGTCACATGGAGGCAATGAGCGATAGGAGGGGATTCGTCTCTCCCGGTATAGGGAGTTGATGTTGCGCTGTGTTCGATTGGCTATAACAGGAAATCCCTGGCCAGGGTTGCTGAGATTTACTGGTAAGTGTTACCAGTAGTTTCTCGAATTGTTATAGACCTCATATCGACACGACTTATCGAGCTATTGGGGTCTGACGTTTACCACCCCTAGGCGAGATATGCGACATATCAGACGATCAGACCGGACTGTACGGTAGTGTTACTGGTTGGATTCACTGGAGTGTGAGCGGGCTTGCTCGTCGATCTTCAGATCGCTCAATACCCGGGTGGCCGTTACGTTTAGCAGACCGCTTGCGGCTTGTGGGTGTTTGATATGATCATCACCTGCTGCCGGCGTATTGACGAGTCTTTAGAGTCCTACACAGAGGTTTCCTGGCTCAAGCGAAACGAAATAGGAGCGCATATGAGATATGTGCGGGACCGAGAATAATGCGTGTATGTGATACCGTATTCCATTCTCGCGATGAATGTATCGATTAGGTTATATGAGATATACCCTAGTTATCGAATCAAGGATTGATTCGATAAGCCGATACATTAGACACTAGCCGGTTATATGCGATATGACCGGATCGTTAAATCAAGAGTTGATTTAATGATTTAATGCATAATTATATATTTGATATATTACTTTGCATTAACTAGTATCGGTTCACTTTAAATGGATTTTCTCGCTCGGATGTGCACATTGTATATTTGATATAGTTTTGTGCACATGATTGTATCATGTTTGATGATGCATGTTTACTTGGTTAAGTGTAAAGAATAAACCATGGTTAAACTAATGATTAGGGTTTTATTTATCCATTACTTATTTATTCATTTATTAATTTGTTTATTCTTTTTTAGAAAATAAATGGCATGAATATAAAATGGTGGCTTGATTTGTTTTGTAGTTGAATCTTCATGAAGGTTTGACTTTGTAACCATTTTGTCTTCATGCTTAACCCTAACCATTTAATCAAACCATGGTCTACTCTCTACACTTAACTAGGGTTAGGAGATGATAAGTATTCTTATTATTTTCTTTTTAGAAAATAACTATCATAACTTGATCTTCTTCTTCTTCATCTTCTTCACTTGAAGAAGCAAGCTTCATCAATGGTGATTGATGAAAACAAGTGAGAAATCCAATTCTAAAGTCTACCCACTTCCTATTTCTTCATCCTCTACCTCTTGCCAAGTAGTAGAGTGTGTTTCCTTCATAAGTTTTCTAGACTTGGTGAAGTTGGAGCTTGATCTAGCGATGCCTCGACGTAGATCATCTTCGGCGCGTCGTCGATGACCTAGCCCGCTTCTTCTCCGATGAAGCCGACGCTAGAGCCCGGGATTGCATGTGGACAGCGAGGAGACTTCATTGCGGAGCTATGGAGATGGAGCACCGGATCTACAAAGGTTGTATTTCCGTATTCATGTAGTTAAGTGTTAACTAGTTTATGTTTCGTCTAGAATTCTAGCCGACGATCCGTAGTCTAGGGTTTCTCGGCACCGTAAAATTTCAAATTGGCATGGTTGATGCCTTGTGAGACCTTCTTGGGGTGCCAAGGAACCCTACAGAGATATTGTGCAGATATTAGCTCAGGTATGGAATCCAGGAGATCCGAATTAAATCGGGATGTCGGAATCAAATCTGTCAGAATATGGAAGCAAATCGAGACATATAGCAACGACAGAGACCCAGAGCATTATTTTCATAATCTAGACATCGAGAGGATCTCCAAAAATCAAGATAAAATAGCACAAAAAATCCCAGAAACTGAAGCCACCAAACCGCGGCCAAAACATGCTTATATGCGGCGGTTCCACGGCAAATCTAAGGCCATCTGATGAGATATTTTGGTGATTTTATTGTAACAGCATATATTCACTTATAGCATCTAGGGTTTCTGGTTTTGGGACTATATATAGGACCGAGAGCTTCACATTAAAAATGATCACCGAAAAGATCAAGAGGTCCAAAGCGATACGCGCATCCGAGTGATCATTAACTAGTCATATACTTCCAATAAGATAGAAATCTATAGCAACTAGGGTTCTTGTACTCTACTTTCACAAGTTGTATGCAATAGTTGATTAATAAAGGTAGTGTTTTTATTATTCTTTTTGCAATTACTTTCCGCACTTACTTTCTGCACTTACTTTCTGCATCTTAATCATGTTTTCATTCTTCAACCTTTCTTCTAAATCTCAAACCATGAGTGAGTAATTCCTAACTTGCTAAGGTTCGTAGGATAGGGTAGATCAATGGATGATAAAATATCTTAATTTCTTTTATACATTTTAAAGTCTATAAACTTTAGCAAAATAAATGTTAACATCCTTATCGCGGCACTACCAATTTATTGCTAGTCACGACCACGATTCGAGATTTGTTTAACACTTGTTTTGTTAAGGGCTAGACATGAATAGAGATAAATGCAAGGACAAGGATTAGTAGTGAGAAAACCCTAGTTTCTTCCAAAAGAACCCTAATCTATATTCATCACTATCGATCTAGTTTTAAACTATTAAAAGATAATAGGAGTCATTTTTAATTAATCATCCATTACTACTAAGTCCTATGAACCCTACAAACCTTCTCTTTATAAATCTTATATCCGTAGTATATCCGTAACTACAACCAATCACCCTTCTTCTATCAACTCGTCTAAAGCAAGAAAAAGGTTCATTTTTTCCTGCGGACGACCCGTACTCATCGCGGCTAGCTACTAGTGACACCGTCTTGATTGCGGTTACTTACAACACTCTTTTTCGCACGATCAATCAAATGGCGCCATTACCAAGAAAACGGCTGTAAATTTTTCTTATTATTCGGGTTGATTTCTTATAAAATCCAGCGAACATATTATAAACGAGAACCAAAACCGTATCTTGTATATTTAATGATTATTGTGTGAGTTTTGCAAGGCAATATGGAGTAATTGGAGCAAGGAAACAGAGATTAAGAGACTTTCAACGTAGCCTAGAGGAGCAGAGACGAGCACTGAAGAAAATTTGGCAACCGACCCTACCAACTTGCGGCGGAACAGCGGCGGGAACAAGGATTTTGCGGCGGAACCACGGCGCTTTGGAGGAATTGCGGCGCGAAAATTTTTAGGTAATTTCCTAATATCTTTCTCTCTCCTCTAAGATCCAATAATCTGATCTTTCCTACAAGATTTTTTGCAAATATCACCGCTCAAAAATCTTTTTGCGTATTTTGATATCAGTTAGTTGTGCATATCTAAACCGGACATTAAAGGGAAATAACCCAAATCCAGATTAGGTGGGGATTTCATCACCCTTCCTAGGCCCTACAAATCATAAAACGGGCATACTTTCATTTTACATTAATTAAAAAATATCTAGACCAAACCTCTAAGGACCGTCGCACTCAATTAGGACAGAGGAGGGTCGTGGGTAATCTATCTCTTATCCTCATTTCTCTTGTGGTGTCTAGGCAAGTGTGACTAAGGAAAGTGGTTACTTAATTAGGCCCACTATTTCGGTGATTAGTATAGCGGATACCTCCCACTTATCTGGCACTTACCTTGCCACAAGAGTGATAAAGAGGTGGTAGAGGATTGATCATGTAACTTGTCCTTTGGAAGTCTAGGAGCGGTCTAGTGACTTGACCTAGGTGACCCTAGTTCCAGGGTTTGATTGTGCATTTTGTGATTTATTGAGTCAAGCCTCACATCCGACACTTTTTTTCAAAACAAACCGTCTAAAAATCGTTCTCACACACGCTGCCACGTGCGCTAAACCAACTTAGTGCATGATCGGCTGCACACGGGATTCTAGTGCCCGTCTTGTCCGCGTTTTTTCTATCGACTCCAAAGTCGGTACTTCTTCATCTTTTATTTTCCATCCATCCACCACATCTCCCGAAATGGATGGATCTCTATCGGGATTTAACGATACCACCCTGCCACCACCCGTAGATGCGCAGAGTCCACCACGCATCTCTCTAAGAAAGATGCTACCCCATACATGGACCCCTTCCTACTTGTCTGTCTCTTCCACCAGCCAATTGGGGTAATTTCGAAATTAAACCCCACTTCATCAAATTGTTGCCCAAATTCAACGGGGTTGAATCCGAAGACGCATACATTTTCAAAACCAAATTCGAGAACGTATGTGCAATTGTGAGCACAATCCAACTTTCTATTGAAGCTATGCGATTATGTCTTCTCCCTTTTACCTTATGCGACCTAGTAGAAAAATGGCTTTATAGCACTGCCGCACATTCTATTGCTAAATGGGATGAATTCGTTATAGTATTCCTAAAGAAGTTTTATCCTAATCACAAAACCGCCCGTGTTCGAAGCGAGATTAACCAGTTTACCCAACATCCCAACGAACCATTCTGGAAATACTTTGAACGGTTTAAGGATATTCTTGTACAATGCCCCCATCACGGAATTGATAGATGGCAACTTTGCCGAATTATATATGAGGGTGTTAGTCCTGCCACGAAACAAATTCTTGAAACCATTTGTCAATACCATTTCATGTCAAAAGACGATGGCGAAGCTTGGCAATTTCTGGAGGATCTCGCCGAACAAACCTCAGAATGGGAGAGCACTAGACCAACATCGTCTTCATCTAGGGTGGGTATCCATCAGCTCGACGTTTCCAACGCAGTAAAAGACGAAATGGCTGCGATGCAAAACAAACTCGAAGCTATCGAAAAAAAAGTCTCGCCAACCTCTCTAAATCAAGTTACAGTCCCCAAAACCGTGTGTGCTTTCTGTTCTGACCCATCGCATTTAACTGAAGAACGTCCTTTGAATCCCCCGTTTCAAGGTCAAGAACAAACTAATGCTGCTTTTCAGCAATGAACTAGAAACGATCCTTATTCTTCCATATACAATCAGGGATGGAGGAATCACCCTAATTTTTCTTGGAACCAAAACCAAACTCAAACTCAAAATTTGTTCCCAGGCCAAAATAATCATCAAAGGCTTCCTCCACAGCAACAGCCACCACACCAAATTCAGCACCCCTTTCAACCGCAATCTTTTCAAAATACGGCAAACAACTTTTCTCCTTATAATAATATTTCAACGGCCGGTACCGATAAAACCTCTGCACTCGAACGAAACTTAGAAACGTTCATTAAACAATCCACACAAACAACGGCTAATTTAACGTCTTCTATCCAAACGTTAGTGCAACACACTGCTTCCCACGGTGAAAGCATTAAATCAATAGAAGCACAACTTGCACAGTTAAATGCCACGATGAGTGAGAGAGAGAAAGGGAGACTTCTATCTCAACCTCAACTAAATCCCGACCACTCACTGTTGGCTATAGTGCCCTCAAGTCAATTATTGGATCGCAGGCAAGCGATTGCGATGATTGAGGGAAGACCTATACGGGTAGAACAGTCTTACACGAGATGATATTATGCTATCTGGTTTTTCTTTATAATCATGTACATGCTTCAGGTAGCATTACATATCACTATTACATGTTGATAGAGCCCATAGGATTCTTGCTGGACTACCAATAGTATGATGGCAATCATATACGTGGGAGATGGGTATTCTATAAGCACATCCTTAAATGTCCCTAGTCATGGGAGTTTCGAGATTAAGCATCGATACTCCAGAGTAGACTAAGGTATATTTATCGAGACCCCGACGAGGGGCGGTGGCTGGTCTCAAAAGCCATTGGTGTCAGTATGTTCACCTAAGATGTATACAGGTGCTCATTGGGTTATGAGTACACCGGGCGGACTCGCCGGGAACATACTAGTTGGTATTATACCTATTGTCAGATAGCAGTTCCCATGTGACATGTATACAGGTTAGTCTATCGACCTGAGATCATCATTTGTCTTGTGTAAGTTCCCACTGTGCTTTGATTACTACCCTACCACGGCTCAAAGGAGTCATGCAAACAGGTTTTAGTTGGGTACAGTCCCGAGCCACATGGAGGCAGTAAGCGGATCGTCAGGGGATTCGTCTCTCCCGGTATTGTGGGTTGATATCGCGTTATGCACGGGTGGCCATCACCAGAAATCCTTGGCCAAGGTAGTCGAGAATTATTGATCTAGGATCGATAGTTTATTAGGTGGTGATGGGTTTCATGCCGACACTAAATATCGCGTTATTAGGGGTCTGACTTTATCCATCCCCTAGACTCGATATGCGATACTCATAGACGAACAGACCGGAATGTACGGATATTTTCACTGTCAGGCTCTGTAGGAGTTTCAGGATGACTTTGCTCTCCAGCTTCCCTTTCGCTCAATACCTGGGTAGCCGTTATGTACAGCTAATGCCGCTGACGTGCTTTTGGTTAAACCCACTGCCAGCGTATTGATAAGTCTTTAGAGTTACACACAGAGGGTTTCCCTGTTTAGGGCAAAACGATGTAGAGGCCGTATGGTTTTACGACAGGGTTCGATCATATACGTGCACTTGTGCACGGATCATGATTCGGACGGATAATACTAGTGGGCTTTGGTTTAAGCTGAATCCTAGTATTATATTGTTGGATTATTTTCGTCCCATTGTATTCGTATACTGTCGAAATAAGGTTTCGGGTATGTATATACAGCTGAGGGGTATTCTTGTAATTCTTTACAAGATTGCTTCTAGAAGTTGCCACTTATTTTGTATTAAACATTTAGGGTTAAATGTTTAATGAGGTGGAGAGGGTAAGTTTTTGTTTTGGCATTAATATTCAATCATGCTCACTTGATGACTCATGGTGATGAGTCATGGCGGCATGCTTGATGTTTTGTTTGTATTGTGAGATATTTGTGGTGAGACAATAAGATATTTATTCTTTAGTTGTTTTCTTGAGTTTCTATCATGCTTGATTAAAGCTCACAACAAATAGCTAAGCCATTTTCTTCACTTGATTTTTCTTGGCCTCACACTCTAATCCTCTCATGGCTTCTTCTACCTCCACTCTACATGTCTTATGTGTTGAGAAACCTAGGGTGTATTGAGACAAACTAATCGTACAGACTCTCTACATCATCTTGGCTATCTAGTGTAACGAACTAGGTACTCGAGTTGCCTCGGATATGAGGTTGGAGCTGGATGCAAAGAATCTCGGGTGGATCATCTTCGATGGGGAAGACCGGAGATCAAACTTGATCAAGGAAGCCTCAAGGAGCTTGGGATAAAGGTTAAAGACCGAAGGACACGGATCATTCGGTATAACTTTCTAAACTCCTTTACTTATTGCTAGATTAGGTTTAATGGTCGATCCGTAGAATCGGGTTCCGTTAGCGCCGGTTTATAAAATTTTTGTTCCGCATTTGGCCACGATTTGATGGACGGGGCGCTGGCATAACCCAATATGGTATCAGAGCCAACCCATTAACCCCTTGCTAACAGTTTTAGATGATATTAAAGTATCGAAACCAAAACAACTCCGAAACAATACTCGATGTATTCCAGTTTTTGTCAATATTTTCTGAGTCTTCTAAAAACTTTTTTAAAAATGGCAGAAGGCTATTTGTGAGACAATTAGAATACACCCCAAAAAAGAACACCTTTCACCTTTATTGACCCGGACACTTTGGCAAAAAATCCGGCCTGGCCTGTTTTCTTTTTGAGTTGGGAATTCAATTTTAGGGGGTGTTCTATACTCTGGAATGTTAGTTATCTGGTATTGTTTGTTTTGCCCAGTTTAGATATTATGTTTTCATCAGTTCAGGGGCAATTCGGGGTGTTTCGAAGTCTATATTTCTAACACTGTTTAAATGTTTTCAGTGCATACATTACTATCTGCGACCGTAAATGTCATTAGAGCGGTACAACTCGTCTAATTGCTATATGTCTTTTAGACGGGTTTGCGAACGTGACATTCACATTGATATTCTGTGTTGTGCTGTGGTTGTGGCTGGATCTTCGTGGTGCATAGCTTGGGTGCAATGGTAGTACAGTTTAGATTCATTTATACATTTGATATTGCGGGACGAGCGTCTGACTTGTGGACTGCCGTCACTGCCAGTCTGTATATTATTTGTTTGGGGCACGGCCGGGTTGAGGTCGATGTCACTATTGTATATATATTTTCTTTTCCGTACTAGGATTACCCCACGGTGGAGTGCATGAATAGCCGATTTTTGGAGGGCAACGGGCCTGCATCTCATGGCTTTGAGACGGAGGGGGCCTCACTCTAGAATTGGCGGGCTAGCCGCACTCGTAGGGGGTACAGGTTGACCCAAGGAGGGGTGCTCAAGTTACCGGATTCCGTGGAGTGTTGGGTGGCCCATTCACGTTATTGATTGGGGTTGCCTCGCTTCTGGGATTGGTAGATAACTTGCCGCGCTTATAAGGGTCTAGGTTTTCATTGCACAGGCTATCCTGACGACAGGGGAACGTCGGGTTTCACTTGCGGCTCAAATGAAACCCGAGGCTCCAGAATTATCCACCACACTGTGTTGCTTGGCTGAGATTCTGTGATGTTTCTTTATATCATGCCTGGGATGATTGTTATATATATTTATATATATACTAGTAGATGTTCTATATGTTTTGCACCCGCGCTAGTCCAACCCCCGCTCTGCCGTTAGTTAAGTAACCTAGCGGGTGATGACGGGGCCCAGTGGCGAATGTGGGTGGCATATACGTACATCATATTTTCGTTCTTTTCTGGCGTGATTAATTTATATGACTGCGTTGATTCTGATCAATGCAAGGATAAAAAAAACCTATTTGATTTTGTTGGAACCAAGTTTTTAAAACAGACATTACAGACGTTCTCTTTTGCTTTGCATAGTGGTATTTGGTTATGAATATCCAGCACCTCATTCCACGAGGAAAGGGCCGAGATCCCTTCGTCGGGAGTGACCCCTTGAGCAGAAGTTTGCGTCAACGTAATAACTTTACTGTAGTCGATTATTTTTTCTTTGCATCGTGGTATTCAGTTTGGAATATCCTGCACCTCATTCGACGAGGAAAGAGCCGAGATCCCTTCACCGGGATTGACCTCTTTAGCAAAAGTTTCCGCTACTATATATTTGTAAAACCACTTGGATTCCTTCAACGATATCAAGTTCGTTACGTTAAAAGTTTTTCTCCAAAAACCATCCGTAGCCCTCCGTCATTTCGTTCGAGTAGTACCTAGTATTCGTGCTGCGTTTGTTGGCCTTTATCAAGGCGTAGTGTACGGTAGCTAGATATTGCTTGTCTGTTGCATAGTGTTGCGATTATCTAGGACAGTCATATAGCTTTGTTGGCCTTTGTCAAGGGTTTGTACGGGTGGGTCTAGATTAATCTTGGATAATGACGGGTTGAATTTGACTTGTGGATTATGATTTGTTGGCCTTTGTCAAGGTCATGAACCGCTTGGGGTAAAAAGATCACATCGGTAGTTTCAAACATACAGGAAACTTTCCAGGCAAGCACATACCTTCTGAAGTGTGGTGACTTAAGTGGATTCCATCAAGTTATCATGCGATGATAGTTGGATCCTGATTCCCACAGATGAGTTAGTTTACTCCTCGGGTGATTTTAGATGATCCCGACTAATTCTTCTTTTAGGTTTGGAGGAGAATTCGAGGAAACTGTGGGAGACATCCTGATTAGATAAAGTGATTAACCATTCTGATCTAGGTTAGAGTGCACGATGAGTGTTTCTTTTCTCTCTCTCTCTGGCAGCGACCATGGCCCGACCCTAGACTAAAACTTATAAACCAAGTTAACCGAACCTTCTTAAATCACAATGGCTTTTGGATTTTCATAGTTGCATATATCATTGCCACTCCTACTTTTACCCTTTTCATTTCTCCGGAACATTCCGTATCACTACGAAAATCCACATTTATTAGATTTGACCATCGTATAGTTACATACGAACTTGAAGAAACTTGTTTCAGATTCAAGGATGGTTTTCGGTTCTAGAGAAATTAAATACGACTATTCAGTTGTCTTTTCCCTTTACCTTCTCTCAGTTTGTGAGGGCTCCTGGCATTAGGAGAGTACACCTATTACACTTATTGGATAGTCTTCTTCCAAACCATAGGCTGGTGTCGAAGGGTAGGGAAGGAAGAAAACCAATTAGCCTAAGTGTGGTGTACAGAAAGTAATAAGTAAAGACAAATAAAGGGAATAGAAAGAGGGCAAGCCATCATTCACAACGAAGCCACGTATATCATCGGCACTCCTACTTCACCTTTGCATTTCTCCGGTTCAGGAGAAATTGAATAGGATTATTCAGGTTGTCTTTTCCCCTTTACCTTCTTTCAGGTAGAGTGAGCTCCTTGTATTAGGAGAGTACACCTATTACGCTTATTGGATAGTCTTCTTCTGAACCATAGGCTAGTGCCAAAGGGTATGGAAGGAAGAAAACCATTTAGCCTAAGCGCGGTGTACAGAAGGTAATAAGTAAAGACAAATAAAGGGATTGGAATGATGGCAAGAAAATATACGGTTACGGTCATGAATCTGGATAGTGGACGAGGCATTACTAGGAATACCCGAATACCCCTTTGAAACATTTTCATGTTTCAGTATTCACTGTGCGTTGTTAATTAAAAATTGATTTCCTTATTAGATCCTTACTCCAGGGTATGTATTTACCAGATTTGATTCTCATATCAGTATGGTATTACAGATGATGAGTGGGAGTAAGATATTGGGAATTAGGTAATTATATCCTCATTATATTGGAATTCGTTGTAATTGGTGATATTTGAGGAAATCACCTGGGTTTTGCCTGACGGCAAATATTTGGTTTTGAATATCCGTAGTTATGCACCAATTTCAAACTGATATATCTGTACGTTTATTTTATAAAGTGAGATATAACTTTTTGAAATTATGTCTATGATATTTACCTATATCAGTTGATGGTTAGGTAAGGAGCATTCAACAGCGGTGTAATTCTTCTTAACCATAGTACAGTTTTTCAACCTACGTCGCACGGGGTTTGAGTTATTAAACTCGAGGGACTTATACAAAGTATTGTATCTTGTCCAGTGTCCATTAGGACAAAGCGGTTGTTACTCGTACTATATTCTGTTTATTTATGACTTCTCCAGTTTTAGACATGTATTTCGTTGAAACATAAAGCCCAAGTTTTGAGAAGTTTTAGGTACAAGATTAAAGTAGAGAACCATATATTGCAAGTATCAGGATTCTTCAAGCTGATCGAAGATGTAGACACTTGTGTTTGGTATTCCGTTGATAGTAATGGTTTTGAGAACTTGCTTCTCTTTTAGGTTACTCATATTTGGGTGCACTCCTAGTTGAGTAACGCTGATTGTCCTCCTTCCATTTAGTTGACATGCACTGGAAACAGCTACATGATTTGAATCTAGTTCCAATTAAATCAGTGCCTATGTTTCTATATTATATATAGAATGGATCGTATCTTAACGATATTGAGGTATATGGAGTAGTCCGGGTTATGCTTGAAACCAGAATCCGGATAAACTCAAGGCACGTTTCAGTAATGGCTGTTTGTGGGTAATCCCGGGCTATGACGAGGGTTAACTTTCTACCATCTGGAAGATCAATAGTGATATTGTTCTTGACTCACCACCAATTTCAGTAAAATTGATTCTTTTCAGAAAACAATAGTGGGAGTATGGCAGAACAGGAAGTGATTCCAGAACCACAAACGATTACTGAAAATTTAATAGAACGTAAAGATTCAATTGGATTTGACATTCCATTAGCCACTCCGCAGATATGGTGGGTAACCTCAGGCACCCGAGAGGTACTTCAGTATCCTCAAAGACGGTGATAGGGAGGTTCTTGTTTATCCAGACTTGCCATTACTGTTGTTCTTGACTATGAGACCCAGCATGAGGATGAGTATAGCGTCATTCTAAACTAGCTTTAGAAGTGCACATGTATATGATTCTGCCAGAGGGTTGTTGTAGTCAGTGGGAGCAGCGGAAGCATAGTGGACAAGTAGCTTGTGTCTATTTATAGACTAAAGCACGTATAGAGGAGATAGATCATCTATTTTTTGATGTGACGTTCATAGGCTTTGACTTCATCAGAATAGGAGATGGATCTGGCAAGAAGGTAGTAGGGTGTGATGTCCTGGTATTTGGATGACATGCACTTTATAGGAAGTGAAATTCCAATACAACGATCGGTTATACGGTGGTTGTCACACAGTTGTTTCTCCACATAGGATCTGGATAAAATATCAGGATTCTAGTTACTGGGTCTATGGTTTTAGATCTAGATTTGGGAAGTGTCCCAATTTGGGTACTTTGACATTATTCTAAAGGTGTTTTAGAATGGTTGACTCCTGGCATGGTGGTGTACCTGTAGGTGATGGAGTCAACCTTTCTAAAGGATGTCTTACAGACTAAAGAGGAGAGAGTTTTGCATGATTAGCATAACATTTTCTTAAGAAATTGAGTTAATCATGTAATGTCAAGTACCACACCAGATATTATTTTTGCACTAGCTGCAATAAGTTTATATATTAATCCAATACTGGAGAAACGTTGGGAAGCAGTTAAGAACATAAGTGGATGTTCTTGGGATATGCTAATGGCAGACTCCTTCGGGAGACGGTTATCATTCCAGGATTCCAAGGTGACCTGGATGACAGAGCGACAGTCATAGTTATAGTTTTCCCTCTTTTGAGGGACAGTATGTTGGACAGGTGGTCCAAGCAGATACTGAGGAAGGCATGGCGCAGGATACTGATTAAATTCAGTGGACGATACAGTCTGAGAAGTTTGCTGGATTTGGAGTTCATTTGTGAACTAGGTCCCATCAGATATCCAGATATATTCTAAGACAGGTATTGCTCATTTCAGGAGATTGCTTTCTCCGCGAAGTTGAGATAGAGAGATACAGAAAGAAACATTGAAGCGGATCCACTCACTGAGGCTATTTCTCGGGCTTTATGAAACTGATTAGTATAGAGGTTGGGTGTTCGGTATCACACGGGCTGTGAGTATGCGACATCATAATAATTGGCCTTAAGTGCAAATGAGAGATTGTTGGCTATAGTGCCCTCAAGTAAATTGTTGGATCGCAGGCACGCGATTGCGATGATTGAGAGAGGACCTATACGGGTAGAACAGTCTTACTCGAGATGATAGTATGCTATCTGGTTTATCTTTATCATCATGTGCATGCTTCAGGTGGCATTACAGATCACTATTACATGTTGATAGAGCTCATAGAATTCCTTCTTGACTTCCAGCAGTATGATAGCGATCATATACGTGGGAGCTGGGTAGTCTATAAGCACATTCTTAAATGTCTCTAGTCGTGGGAGTTTCGAGACTGGGCATCGATACTCCAGAGTAGACTAGTGTATACTGATCGAGACCCTGACGAGGGGCGGTGGCTGGTCTCACAAGCCAATGGTGTCAGTTTGTTCACCTAAAATGTGTACAGGTGCTTATTGGGTTATGAGTACATCGGACGGACTTGACGGGAACATGCTAGTTGGTATCATACCTATCGTCAGATAGCAGTTCCCTGGTGACATGTGTACGGTTAGTCTATCGACCTGAGATCGTCATTTGTCTTGTGTGAGTTCCCAATGTGCTTTGATTACTACTCTACCACGGCTTAAAGGAGTCGTGCAAACAGGTTTTAGTTAGTTACAGTCCCGAGCCACATGGAGGCCGTGAGCGGATCGTCATGGGATTCGTCTCTCCCGGTATTGGGGGTTGATGTCACGTTGTGCTCTGGTGGCCATCACCAGAAATCCTTGGCCAAGGTAGTCTAGAATTATTGATCTGGGATCAGTAGTTTCTCAGGTGGTGATGGGTTTCATGCCGACACTAAATGCCGCGTTATTAGAGGCCTGACTTTTTCCACCCCCTAAACTCGATATGCGATACTCATAGATGAACGGACCGGAATGAACGGATATTGTCACGGTTAGGCTCAGTAGGGGTTTCAGGATGACTTTGCTCGTCGGCCTCCCTTTCGCTCAATATCTGGGTAGCCGTTACATAAAACTAGTGCCGCTGACGTGCTTGTGGTTAAACTCACTGCCAGCGTATTGACGGGTCTTTAGAGTCCAACACCGAGGGTTTCCCTGCTTCGGGCAAAACGATGTAGAGGCCATATGGTTTTACGACAGAGTTCGATCATATACGTGCACTTGTGCACGGATCATGATTCGGATGGATAATACTCGTGGGCTTTGGTTTAAGCCGGATCCTAGTATTATATTGTTGGATTATTTTTGTCTCATTGTATTCGTATTCTGTCGGAATACGGATGCGGGTATGTATATACAGCTGAGGGGTATTCTTGTAATTCTTTACAAGATTGCTTGTAGAAGTTGCCACTTATTTTTGTATTAAACATTTAGGGTTAAATGTTTAATGGGGTGGAGAGGGTGAGTTTTTGTTTTGGCATTAATATGCAAGCATGCTCACTTGATGACTCATGGTGATGAGTCATGGTGACATACTTGATGTTTTGTTTGTATTGTGAGATATTTGTGGTGAGACAATGAGATATTTATTCTTTAGTTGTTTTCTTGAGTTGCTAGCATGCTTGATTAAAGCTCACAACAAATAGCTCACAAAACACTAAGCCATTTTCTTCACTTGATTTTTCTTGGCCTCACACTCTCATCCTCTCATGGCTTCTTCTACCTCCACCCTACATGTCCCATGTGTTGAGAAACCTAGGGTGTATTGAGACAAACTAATCCTACATACTCTTTACATCATCTTGGCTATCTAGTGCAGCGAACTAGGTTCTCGAGTTGCCTCGAATATGAGGTTGGAGCTCGATGCAAAGACTCTCGGGTGGATCATCTTCGATGGGGGGAGATTGGAGATCAAACTTGATCAAGGAAGCCTCGAGGAGCTTGGATAAAGGTTAAAGACCGAAGAACACGGATCATTCGGTATAACTTTCTAAACTCCTTTCCTTATTGTTACATTAGGGTTAATGGTCGATCCGTAGAATCGGGTTCCGTTAGCGCCGGTTTATAAAAATTTTGTTCCGCATTTTGCCACGATTTGATAGCCGGGACGCTGGCGTAACCTAACACTAACAAAGCGCGAATCTCATCCTTCAAAATCATAATGTGAGTGCCATAACCATGTTGAGATCGGGAAGAGTGCTGAAAAATAATGTCGGTAAACAAGTTGAAGTTGATGACATTGATGAAACCCCGGCTACTACTTCTACTCCTACTTCGTCTAATCCAACATCTTCTTCCGAGTCTATTCTCCGTTTTCCACTAGGCTCGAACCCTAAGCCCATTTCCTTGAAGGAATTACCATCTACAACCATCCTAAAACCAATTTTGGGATCCATTCTATCCCCCACAAACTTATCCTCAAAAGTTAGACCCAACCCTTTTTGATAAAGCTCATTTTCCACACAGGTTGAGGGCCAACAGACCAAGTCCCCAAATGGAGAAGATTATGGACATTTTTAAACAAGTTAACATAAATACTCCTCTCCTAGGTGCTATCAAACAAGTTCCTTCCTATGCGAAATTTTAAAGGACTTGTGCACTACGAAAATAAAAATTCAAGTGTCTAAAAAAGTTTTCTTAGCAAGTAATATGAGCAATTCTTTTACCCAATTGGTGCCCACAAAACGTAAGGACCCCGGTTGTCTTACAATATCTATAACTATTGGGGGTAAAAATATCAATCGTGCTCTACTCGATTTAGGTGCTAGTGTTAACTTGCTTCCGTATTCTGTTTATGAGCAATTAGGCATAGGAGAGTTGAAACCTGCGCATTGCACTCTCCAGATGGACGATCGATCTATCACCCAACCTCGGGGTGATCTGAGGACGTGTTAATCAAAGTCAGGGAATTTATATTCCACGTGGACTTTATATTCATAGATACACAGCCTGTAGCAAACCCACAGAACCAAATTCCGGTGATTCTAGGTCGGCCTTTTCTAGCAACTTCTAACGCGATAATCAATTGTCGTAACGGTTCAATGAACCTGTCTTTTGGGAAGATGACAATTGAGCTTAACATGTACAAGCTAGAAAGTCAACCCTCCGAACCCTATGCTTAGATAGTTGATGTATGTTATGTCGAAAATATAGATTCTGACAGTTGTGAAATTTAGGAGCTTCACGATACTAATATCAACGCCGCTTGTGCGTTATTGTTTGATCCTACTATTTATTATACACGTGAAGACTCTTCTGTCGACAAGTCCATACCTAAGTCCGACCCCTTTGACTTGTCGAATGATTTAGTCTAGCTATCCGAGTTTTATAATTTCCTTTTCGATGAGATTATCATTCGGAATATCGATGAAAGTTTTGAAGACGTTTTTGTTGTTCCTAGAAGACATAGGAGTTGTGATGAATCAACCCCCACCCAAAGAAGATGAACTGCCACCCCTTCTTCTTATCAAGAACGAGAATGCGAGTAGTGCACCATCACTGTTTTGTCTCTACTAACCGAGACGTAAACCCGATCGATTACGCCTCCTATCTCCCCACTTCTTCACATCTATGATCTTCCACCAACCATGGTGTTACATTGATAAAATATTCGAATGGTTGGTGTTGACTTTTGGTCTTTGTAAAGCTTTGCATAGACCAATAAATTTACCCCTCCCCCCTCTTATAATTTTTAATGCTTAATATTGTTTCACTCAAATTTGGGGGGGGGGGGCGAGAAAAATATTTTGGCTCTTGAAAGAAAAACAAAATTTTTAAAAATTGTGAGCAAAAAATAAGTTTGGGGAGGATTTCACTGTCATTAATTCTTGTCCCCGTTACTAACTTTTCCTCTCAAGTCTACATATTTTAAGATTAACGGATGACATCAGTAAAGACACTGCTGCAAATAGGTTTGGGGAGGTTTATGCTTATTCACGTATCATTTTGCATTATACTAAATAATAGCACAAAAAAATTTTAAAATTTTTTGATAATGAAAGTTAGAAAGTGAAAAATACATATGATAGGAAGGAAAAATTTAAGAAAAGCAAGAAAATTAGATGTTTTATAACGAAACTAGTAATAGGTAGTCATGAGCTGTTGTCTCAAGGGTTAGTAAGATGAAAGAAATCACTAATCAGAGGATAGAAATAAGTCTGAAAAATATTCCCTATTCTTGAGTCCAAACATCTGAACATTGATACTGTTCTCCGCCGAAAGATGCGACCGGGACGTTAGGACGTCTGGCCTGAATTTTGGGGGCAGATGCTATTTTGTTTTATCCGTCCACCTCTCCGAAGATTCCAAGTTGATTTATGACACCATGTATCGGAGGTTTAGACAGATGCGGCCGTTGTAGCAGACTTCGTCAGATTCCCCCTCATTGTGAGGGGTTTTTGATTATGGGGACGCTCTTCCCTGCAGGCTCAAGCCCCTACAGTTAATTACGTTACCGCATCACGGTAACCACTTTCTCCTGCTCCAGAAGGTCACTTCATGTCGTGTGTGTTTGTTTTATTTGTGGTTGCCCGTGGATTGTATATGGAGACTAATTTATGTTGTCGCCCGTAGGGCGTGGATTAGTGAAAATCCGTATTTTCGGGTTTGGGTTGGTTTTAGGACCGTTAGTCTTGTTTTAGACTAAGTTCAACTCAAACGTTTGTTGATAATACGTTATACTAATTTTAGACTAAGATCTACTCAACAGGATTTTAGGATCATTTAGATCCAACGATAGAGTATTTGGACTCTATCGTTTTAGTTTAGGGATGTTGCGGTCCATAAGTTTAAGGACATCATAGTCCATAGAGTTTAAGGACATCATAGTCCATAGTTTAAAGACGTCATAGTCTATAGAGTTTAGTTTAGGGACGTTGCGGTCCATAAGTTTAAGGACATCATAGTCCATGGAGTTTAAGGACATCATAGTCCATGGATTTTAAGGACATCATATTCTATAGAGTTTAGTTTAGGAATGTTGTGGTCCATAAGTTTAAGGACATCATAGTCCAGGGAATGTCAGGTTGTCGGGACCCATTACCTCTCGAAGACGTTGAAGAATTACAACGACACATATAAGAGGAATGAAGAGATGTACCCTTGAACCAATGTTGGTTGGAAGATCTGTAGTCAGGTTTGAGACTAAGACCAATTATGAGCACATGGGCTCAGTCGGAGTTCCTCAAGAAGCCCCTGCTAGAGAGTGAAAAGAGTTCGAGTTAGGGACTTATGGCCAACTTGGGCTCAGCCCACTCAGTTTTGATTGAAATGTTGAACATTTGTTTGGGTGTTGAACATTTGTTTGGGCTCAGTCCCTTTTTGTTCAATAATACTGAGCATTAATTTGGGTTCTGACACCTTTTTTTCTTTTTGTCTTTTATTGAGTGCTGAACACTCTTTGTAGCGCAGAGCGCTTTATGTACAGAACCTTTATGTATAGAGCGCTTTATATACAGAGCGCTTGGCGATGAGCGCCAGACTTGGAGCGCTAAGGCACTTCCTCTGAGATAGCGCCCACGTGGGGAGCACGTGGAGCACTTGGCGCTCAGCGCCAGACTTGGAGCGCTAAGGCGCTTCTTTTAGAATAGCGCCCACGTGAGGAGTGCGTGGCGCGCTTGGCGCTGAGCGCCAGACCGGGAGCGCTGAGGCACTTCTTATAAAATAGCGCCCACGTGAGGAGCACATGATACGCTTGGCGCTGAGCGCCGGACTTGGAGCGCTAAAGCGCTTCTTTTAAAATAGCGCTGGACTTGGAGCGCTAAGGCGCTTCTTTTTAAATTAGAGCGCTAAGGGTCTTCTCTGGTAGCTCTGATCAGTTCTGTGCTCTGAGAAATAAATTCTCGGTTTATAAGAGACTTTGTCTAATGGATCTAAGAACTAAGTTCTTCTCTTTTTGATGAGATGCTATGATCTCTTTTGATTTTTGTGAAAAAACCTTGTCTTATGGATCTGTGATCCAGAAAAAGAACTGAGTTCTTATGATGTGAGAGTTAAACTCTCAAGAATTGAGGAGATGTTATGATCTCATTTATTATCATTTACCTTGAAGAAAATTTCTTCTTCTTAGAGCTTTCTCTTCTTTCTTTTTTTTGAGAACTTGAAGTTTATGAGGGGGTTCTTCTGTGCAAGATTTGAAGTCTTGGGTCCTTTATATAGGGTAGGCTGATTTATTGAATCAGTAAAGGAAATCTTTCTCTGATTGATTTGGGGATGTTTCCCCACCATTGGATCTTTGATCCTAAGGCTTCTGTTTTACAGAAGAAAATCTTCTTGTTTTTAACAAGATTGGGAAAATATTTTTCCATACAGAACTTATTCTGTATCTTAGTAATTTTTAATCACCATTGGATCTTTGATCCAACGGTGCTCTGATTTACAGAGCACAATCTTTCCTGTTTGGAAAGATTTGAGGAGTATTTCCTAAACAGAATTTGATTCTGTAACTTGATGATTCATTCATCTCAGTTGGATCTTTGATCCAATGGTGGAGAACATTTATTTCTAGCGCTTGGCGCTCTCGTGCTTTGCACGTAAGGCGCTGCCTCAGAGTCTTTGACTCTTAGCGCTGGCATACTTGGCGCTAGCGCTTTCGTGCTTTGCACGTGAGGCGCTGCCTCAGAGTCTTTGACTCTTGGCGCTGGCGCTCTTGGCGCTGGCGCTCTTGGCGCCAGCGCTCTCTTGCTTTGCACGTGAGGCGCTGCCTCATTACTGAAGGTGTCTTTTCACTTTCTTTCCCCACTTTTCCTGAGTCAAACTTCTCTTTCCCAGAGCTTGGAAATAGTTCCATCATGTACAGGATTTTCTGTGCCTAGACTTAAATGTCTCCCTTTATAATCTGAAGCAATGCTTCTCTTCTCTCTCATTTTCAGAGAACCATTTTAATAGAGAAGAGCTATGGCATGTAATCGTCCACATGCTCGCCGGCAGCCATGGGAGGTGCCTATCGAGGAAATTGTTCCTCATTTTGCCGCACGCTTGGTGAACCCTACTCTTACGGATGACCAATGCGACACGGTGTTGTACGAGCTCTTGACTCGTACAGGATCTCCTCTCCCCATCGGTTCCATTTGGCTCCGGATGGTCTTCTTGTCCGTGCTCGATGACATTCCCTCTCATCCAGTGGAGATGACTCCGGCAATGCTCAACGCCGCAGAGGATAAGATCGAGTGCTTTCATGAGGCACTTTTTATTACTACAGCTCTGAGGGATCGCTCTGTTCAGCTGCTAAGCCAGATACGGGCTCGACGGGTCATCATGTCTGCCTTCACTGATGGTCACGGGGCTGACCGATGGGGAGCAACTCCTCGTGAAGATCACCGCTTTGACATGGTGGAGAAAGCGGAGAGGGAATTAGATAATTTTATCCATAGTTTTGTAAATCCATGTACTTTCTATCCCATGCATGGTGATCTATTTCCTGTAGAATAAAATGTTTAATAAAATGCTTTCTTTTTGTCGTTGACCGCCAAGTGCTCCCTTTGATGTGTGCATGTGCGTATATGAATGAGCCCGATTTCATACATATCTGTAAATGAAGCTTAAACCAGTGTAAACAGGAACAAATAGCTCTTGGCCGAAGATTTCAGCGGGAACAGATACCCTACTATATGCACGGATTACACATCTTGAAACTTGGGATAGTAGAGGATACCTTGAAATGCACTTGTCTAAAAGCCTTAGTATGAAGGAAAAAAGTAAATAAATCAACAAAATATTTTTAAAATGGTGAAGAAAAATGAACACTGGTTTTGTAATTACTTAAGGCAGCAAAAAACAATGTAGCAAGGGTGCTTTATCAGCTAGTGCCTTAGACCAACTGGTTTGGGAGCCACTGCTAAGCCTTAGGTGTGGCAAGACTAGGATATTGCTAATTACGCCTTAACAAGTGAGCACATTTGGTAATCGGTTGGTTAGTACCTCAAGAAGTATTAACGGTCACATGAAAAATGTGTGAGCAATTCCATCTGAAATATTCACCGACTAAAAAGTACTAAGGAAGATGGACAAGAGTATGATAGCTTGAATTGAATTCTCTAAGTGTAGGGATGTCTTTTATACACACGTACGGGTATATGATTGATGATTGGAATAAAGGTAAGGAGAAAGACTAAAGGCGAAGTTTTATTGAGGGATGATGTGATTTCTGACATCTTTTTATGACCATTAAGATAGGGCTCATGGCTACTAAAAAGCTAGTGTAGTTTGAAACTCTTATTTTCAAGTCTTTCTTTTATATGTTCTTTATCTTTGTATGTAACTTTCATCATCTTTCTTTCATTATTGGATTTTATGGGTGTAATCCGCTGAAAACCCTCAGGAGACAACACTCCTCCTACTAAGGACACCTAAAGGTTTAATGGCTTGTTGCACGTGCTAAGTGCAATCGTGTTGCCTACGAAAGTGTGGTAGGTTTTCTTTTCATTTTTCTTCTTCTTCTCTTTTATAACTAGTTTGCTCGGGACGATTAAAGTTAAGTTTGGGGGTATTTGATTAGTCTAAAATATTGCACATTTGAATAAATATTTTCCTTATTATTGTTAAGTACTAAAATGTGTTTATTGTAATTATAGAACATATGAGGGTTTATGTGTAAAAATTTTATTATCATATGTTTCTACATTATAATTAACATAATGAGGGAAAATACATGCATATAATAATTATATGAAATATTGTAATTAAAATATGCATATCATATCAAATATTTCTAATCAATATTCTTAAGATATAATATCATATAAAATGGTTAGGATAATATTTCAAAAATACTAAATATTACTAACACTATGACTTGAGATATTGTGCAGATATTAGCTCAGGTCTGGAATCCAGGAGATCCGAATTAAATCGGGATGTCAGAATCAAATCTGCCAGAATATGGAAGCAAATCGAGAGATCTAGCAACGGTAGAGACTCAGAGCATTATTTTCAGAATCTAGACATCGAGAGGATCTCCAAATATCAAGATAAAATAGCACAAAAAATCCCAGAAACTGAAGCCACCAAACCGCGGCGGAACCGCAGCCAAACAAGCCTATATGTGGCGGTTCCGCGGCGGTTTTAGGGCCATCTGATGAAAGATTTCGGTGATTTTATTGTAACATCATATATTCACTTATCGCATCTAGCGTTTCTAGTTTTGGGACTATATATAGGACCGAGAGCTTCACAATAACAATGATCGCCGAAGAGATCAAGAGGTCCAAAGCGATCCGCGTATCCGAGTGATCATCAACTAGTCATCTACTTCCAATAAGATAGAGATCTAAAGCAACTAGAGTTCTTGTACTCTACTTTCATAAGTTGTATGCATAGTTGATTAATAAAGGTAGTGTTTTTATTATTCTTTTTACATTTACTTTCCGCACTTACTTACTGCACTTACTTTCTGCATCTTACTCATGTTTTCAATCTTCAACCTTTTTTCTAAATCTCAAACCATGAATGAGTAATTCCTAGATTGCTAGGATTCGTAGGTAGGGTAGATCAATGGATGATAAAATCTCTTAACTTCTTTTATACATTTTAAAGTCTATAAATTTTACCAAAATAAATATTAACATCCTTATCGGGCGTGCTACCAATTTATTTCTAGTCACGACTATGATTCGAGATTGGTTTAACACTTGTTTTGTTAAGGGATAGACATGAATAGAAATCAATGCAAGGATAAGGGTTAGTAGTGGGGAAACCATAGTTTCTTCCTGAAGAACCCTAATCTACTTTCATCACTATCGATCTAATTTTAAACTATTAAAAGATAAAATGAGTCATTTTTAATTAATCATACATTACTACTAAGTCCTATGAACCCTACGAGCCTTCTCTTTATAAATCTTATATCCGTAGTATATCTGTAACTACAACTAATCACACTTCTTCTATCAACTCGTCTAAAGCGAGAAAAATGTTCACGTTTCCCTACGGACGACCCGTACTCATCGCGGCTAGCTACTAGCGACACCGTCTCTTTTTCGCACGATTAATCAGATATGTATGCCCTAGAGGCCTTCATTGTATAGGATGCTAGGGATATGAATGTACAGGACAATCTTGCTCGATATGATTGTACGCTATTTGGTTTGTCTTTATCTTAACATGTGATGTGTTTTACTCTGTATTTCATATCAAGTATACATGTTGATAAAGCCCGTAGGATCTTTACCTGACTACCAGCGTTGTGATGGAAATCATACTGGTGGGAGCTGGGTAGTCGATAAGTACATCCTTAAAAGTGTCCCTAGTCGTAGGAGTATCGAGACTGGGCATCGATACTCTAGAGTAGACTAGTGTATACATATCTAGACCCTGACAAGGGGCGATGGATTGATCCTGTTGGGTTTTGCCGGCGCCCCGGCCATCTTTCCGTAGCCAAATGCGGAACAAAAAACTTTAAAAACTTTGGCGCAAACCAAACCCGCACAAGATCGAACCAAATACCCTATACTAGCAAATATGCAAAGAGGAGTTTAGAGATGGTTATACCGATCGATCCATGTCCTTCGGTCTTTAACCATCATCCCAAGCTTTTCGCGGATGCCCCGGACGAGTTCGCTCTCCGGTCTCCCTCGTCGAAGAGGCTCCACGTCGAGGATTCTTTATACGGGCTCCCGCTTCTAAACCGAAGCAACTCGAGCAACTAGTTTGCTAGACTAGGTGCCCAAGATGAAGTAGAGAGTGTGTGTGAACATTTTGTCTCAAGACATCTATGGATTCTCAACACATGAGATGGTATGGATGGAGGTTGAAGAAGAAGCCATTGGAGGAAGAAGCTGTGAGCTTAAGTTTTTGCTAGTGAAGAAAATGGCATAGCTTATTGTGTGAGATTTATTATGAGAGCTCTAAAAAACAACTCAAGACCAATCCCTAGCCATGAAGTGGCTACCCTCTCTCTCTCTCCACAAATTAATCCCACACAATAAATCAATAAAGAAATAGACATGGCACAAAAAAGCACACCATGAGTCACCAAAAATGCACATGCCACATTCAATGCCCTAGGTTAAAACTTGCACTCACAATTTCCACATAATTAAACATTAACCCAAATGTTTAAACTAAAACAGAATGGCATCATCTAATGTAGACTCATAACGAATTATAAGAATACCCCTCATCTATATATACATACCTGTATTCGTATTCCAACTGAATACGGATACAACGAGACGAAAACAATCCAACAATCTAATACTAGGATCCGGCTTAAACCAAAGCCCACTTGTATGATCCGTCCGATCATGATCCGCGCACGAGTGCAATCGAACCCTGCCATAAAACCATACGGCCTCTACAACGTTTCGCCCGAACTAGGGAAACTCTCTGTGTGGGACTCTAAAGACTCGTCAATACGCTGGCAGTGGGTTTAACCACAAGCACGTCAGTGGCACTAGCTGTACGTAACGGCTGCCCAGGTATTGAGCGAAAGGGAGGCCGACGAGCGAACTCATCCTGAAACCCTACTGAGCCTGACAGTGACAATATCCGTACAGTCCGGTCCGTTCGTCTATGAATATCGCAAATCGGGCCTAGGGGGATGGTAAACGTCAGACCCCTAATAGCGGTATAAGTCATGTCGGAGTGTAGCCCAGAACACCCTGAGAAACTACTGGAATACCTACCGGTAAATCTCACTTGCCTTAGCCAAGGACTTTGTGTAATGGCTCTCCAAACACAGCGCGATATCAAACCCCAATACCGGGAGAGACGAATCCCCTGACGATCCGCTCATTGCCTCCATGTGTCTCGGGACTGTACCCAACTAAAACCTGTTTGCACGACTCCTTTGAGCCGTGGTAGGGTAGTGGGAACTCACACGAGACAAATGATGATCTCAGATCGATAGACTAACCTGTACACATGTCACCAGGGAACTGCTATCTGACGATAGGTATAATACCAACTAGCATGTTCCCGGCGAGTCCGTCCGGTGTACTCATAACCCAATGAGCACCTGTATACTATCTTAGGTGAACCAATTGACACCAATGGCTTGTGAGACCAGCCATCGCCCCTCGTTGGGGTCTCGATCCGTATACACTAGTCTACTCTCGGAGTATCGATGCCCAGTCTCGAAACTCCCACGATTAGGGACACTTTAAGGATGTGCTTATAGACTACCCAACTCTCACGTATATGATCGCCATCATACTGCTGGTAGTCAAGAAAGAATCATATAGGCTCTATCAACATGTAATAGTGATCTGTAATGTCACCTGAAGCATGTACACGATGATAAAGACAAACTAGATAGCATACTATCATCTCGAGTAAGACTGTTCTACCGGTATAGGTCCTCTCTCAATCATTGTAATCATGTGCCTGCGATCCAATAATTGACTTGATGGCACTATAGCCAACAATCTCCCACTTGCACTTAAGGCTAATTATTGCGGTGTCGCATACTCACAGCCCGTGTGATACTGAATACCTAACTTCTCTACTAATCAGCTTTACAAAGCTCATTTGTAAAACTATTGCTTTCAAGAAATAGCCTCAGTGAGTGGATCCGCTATGTTGTTTCTTTCTATGTCTCTCTTTATCTCAAGTTTGCAGAGAAAGCCATCTCCCGAAATGAGCAATACATGTCTTAGAATATGTCTGGATAACTGATGGGACCCACTTCATAAATGAACTCCAAATCTAGCAAACTTCTTAGACTGTATCGTCAACTGAATTAAATCATTATCCTGCGCCATGCTACCCTCAGTATCCGCTTGGACCACCTGTCCAAACTACTGCCTCTCGTCAGAGGGAAAACTATAACTCTTACAGTCACTCTGTCAGCCATGTCACCTCGGAAGCCTGGAATGATAACCGTCTCCCGAAGGAGGCTGCCGTTATCAAATCCCTAGAACATCTACTTGTGTTCAAAGACTGCTTCCGAATGTTTCTCTAGGATTGGATTAATAAAAACTTATTGCATCTAGTGCAAAAATAACATCTGGTGTGGTACTTGACATCTCATGATTGACTCAATTACTTAATCAAGTGATATGCCAATTATGCACATCCCTCTCCTTTTTAGTCTGTAAGACACCTTTAGAGAGGGTGACTTCATCACCTGCAGGTACACCACCTTACCAGGAGTCGTCTATTCTAAAACACCTTTAGAATACTTTCTAAGTACCCGAATTGGGAAACTACCTAAATCTAGATCTAAAACCATAGATCTAGTAACCAGAATGCCTGATATAATATCCAAATCCTATGTGGAGAAACCATTGTGTGACAACCACGGCATAACCGATCATAGTATAGGAATTTCACTTCCTACAACGTGTATGTCATCCAAATACTAGGACATCACACCCTACTACCTTCTCAACATATCCATCTCCTATTCTGATGAAGTCAAAGCCTATGACTGTCACATCAAAAATAGATGATCTATCTCCGCTATATTTGCTTTAGTCTATAAATAGACACAAGCTACTTGTCCACTACGCTTCCGCTGCTCCTACTTACTACGACAACCCTCTGGCAGAGTCATATACACATGCACTTCTAAAGCTAGTTTAGAACGACGCTATACTCATCCTCCTACCGGGTCTCATAGTCTAGAACAGCAGTAGTGGCAAGCCTGGGTAAACAAGAACCTCCCTGTCACCGTCCTTGAGGATACCGGAGTACCTCTCAGGTGCCTGAGGTTACCCACCATATCTGCGGAGTGGCTAATGGAATGTCAAACCTGATTGAATCTTCAGGTTCTATTAAATTTTCAGTAATCATCTGTGGTTCTGGAATCACTTCCAGTTCTACCATACTCCCACTACTGCTTTCTGAAAAAGTCCATTTTACTAAAACTGTGGCGAGTCAAGAAAAATATCACTATTGATCTTCCAGATGGTAGAAAGTTAACCCTCGTCATAGCCCAGGTTAACCCACAAACCGCCATTACAGAAACGTGCCTTGAGTTATCCAGAGTCTGGTTTTAAGCATAAGCAGGACAACTCCATATACCTTAACATCGTTAAGATATGAACCATTCTATATTCAATATAGAAACAGAGGCACTGATTTAATTGGAACCAGATTCAAATCATGCAGCTGTCTCCAGTGCATGTCAACTAAATGGAGAGAGGCCGATCAGCATTACTCAACTTAGGAGTGCACCAGATATGAGTAACCTGAAAGAGAAACAAGTTCTCAAAACCGTTACTATCAACTGAATACCAAATACAAGTATCTACATCTTCGATTACGTTGAAGAATCCTGATACTTGCAACACATGGTTCTCTACTTTATTCTTGTACCTAGAACTTCTCAAAACTTGGACCTTGTATTTCTGCGAAACACTTGTCTAAAACTGGAGAAATCACAAGTAAACAGAATATAGTATGAGGACCAACCCCTCTATCATAATGGACACTGGACAACATACAATACTTTGTATAAGTCCCCTGAGTTGAATAACTCAAACCCTATGCGTCGTAGGTTGAAAACTGTACTATGGTTATGAAGAATTACATCGCTGTTTAATGCTCCTTACCTAACCATCAACTGATATAGGTAAATGTCATGGACATAATTTCAAAAGTTTATATCTCACTTTATGAAATAAACGTATAGATATATCAGTTTGAAATTGGTGCATAAGAACGGATATTCAAAACCAAATATTTGCCGTCCCGCAAAAACCCAGGTGATTTCTTTAAATATCACCAATTAAAACGAATCCTGATATAATGAGGATGATCACCTAATTCCCAATAATTTTCTCCCAGTCATCATCTGTAAAAACCATACAGATGTGAGAATCGAACCTGGTAAATACATACCCTGGAGTAAGGATCTAATTGGGAAATCAGTTTTCAATTAACAACGCATAGTGAAACTGAAACATGAAAATGTTTCGAAGGGGTATCCGGGTATTCGTAGTAATGCCTCTTCCATTATCCAGATTCATGACTATAACTGTATATTTCTTTTTCATCTCTCCAAATCCCTTTATTTGTCTTTACTTATTACCTTCTGTACACCACCCTTAGGCTAAATGGTTTTCTTCCTTTCCTACCGTTCGGCACCAGCCTATGGTTTGGAAGAAGACCATCCAATAAACGTAACAGGTGTACTCTCCTAATCCTAGCTAGGAGCCCTCGTAACCTGAGAGAAGGTAAAGATAAAAGACAACTGAATAAACCTTATTCAATTTCTCCTGAACCAGAATCCATCCTCGAACTGGAACGAGTTCCTTCGAGTTCGTATATAACCATACGATGGATTATCCAATAACTGTGGATCTTCGTAGTGATACGAGGTGTTCTGAAGAAATTCAAAGATGAAGTAGGAGTGGCGATGAAATATGTGGTTTGGTCGTGAATGATAGCAGTCGGAATTTACTTTGCCCTCTTTCTAATCCCTTTATTTGTCTTTACTTATTGCCTTCTGTACACCACACTTGGGCTAATTGATTTTCTTCATTCTCTACCTTTCGGCACCTGCCTATGGTTTGGAAGAAGACTATCCAATAAGCGCAATAGGTGTACCCTCTCCTAATTCTAGGAGCCCTCACATCCTGAGAGAAGGTAAAAGGAAAAGACAACTGAATAAACCTATTCAATTTCTCCAGAACCGGAAACCATCCTCGAATCTGAAACAAGTTTTTTCGAGTTCGTATGTAACTATACGATGGTCATATCCAATAACAGTGGATCTTCGTAGTGATACAGAATGTTCCGGAGAAAAGCAAAGGGTAAAAGTAGGAGTGGCAATGAGGTATTGTTCGGCACGATTTATTACATTTTAGTACCGCTCAATTCCTATCATTTTGTCAATAAACAGTGCTATTTTATCTTGTCTGCTCATTAGTACAGAATACAGGTACACAGGCAAAAACACTGGAGATGGTACACAACACGAACAGAAACGACGGTTTTTAGCCGGAACTGCAAACGGGACAGATAACAGATCATGACATTAAGTTTTGCAAACAAAATAATGTTGTGCACAAATAAATATTTAGTTTTGGTCCAACATGATACAATATCAAAACTCATGTTTGAACCATCATGGATCAAGTGGACATGAGCTATCATGAGGTATCAAGTTGCAAACACCATCATGGTGTCTTGCAAGTGGTGCAAGCAAGTGGGTATAGTTCAATGTATTTGGAAAAGCAATGATTTGAAGTGTGAACACATATACACCCACTTGATCCTTCTCTGTGATTTAGCTCCAGATTGCACATATGTGTTAATTAAAAAGAATTGCAATTACAGAGAGATGCCCAAGGGACCAGAAGACTACTGAAGCAAGATGGGCCCCATCCTCATTTCAAGGCCGCAAATAAATTCATCTTGGCCGCAATTTGCGGCCAAGTTGGCTCCATTTTGACTCGTTCTCTTGTGTGGGTCCCTGGTGGTCATGTAAGTCCAGTGTCATATGCAACTTTTGATATTTTGTTGCCTATAAATAGCAGATGAGTGTTTAGCTTGATGGACCATGTATATATCTCATTTTCATTTCTTAGTTTCTTTACTTTTGGTTTAGCTTGAGGGAAGTGTGCTTCATCTTGGTTTCTTCTTCTTCTTCCCTCTTGAAGCTCTCTTTGGAGAGCTTCATTAAGGAGGTTGAACAAGATACCAAATCTTGTATCTCATTTCAAGTGTTTAATATAATTGTTGTTTCTTTTATTGCTTTCTTTACTTACTTTCTTTTATTATCATGCTTAACTAATTCTTTATTTGGTTGTGGTGTGGGTGAGGAAGTGAGATAAAAGGCTTTGCCTCCTCCACCTCTTGTTTATGATTCATGTGCTTAACTTTTGATTCTAACTTAAATATTGCTAATGTATTGATATGATATGGTATTTTGACACATGGTTACTAGTAACCTCCTCATATGCCATATTCATTCCTTTTCCCCATTTCAATGTTTAAGTTAAAATCTATTTAGTGTTAAGTTTGTTAAGTTTGGATATGTTATGTCGTGATCAAGTGCTTGACAATCCCTTGATTTCATATAGCATATACCATCACAAACCCTTAGCAAACTCCACACTAAAACCATTTGCTTTCACTAACTACTTTGTGTTTTTGTTGTTGCGGTATGCTTGCTAACCCTCGTGTTTAGTGTTGATACTCCAAGCGCGGACATACAAACGGTAAGTGATCAAAACGGACTCGTTTCGTGCTTTGCGGTGAATATCGGACTTTGACGGTTTGTGCTCCGCAACCGCGTTGACAAGTCGTGATTCATGCCGGGATCAAAGTAAGGCCGGAAAACTCATGATCAAGGGAGTGTAGAGGTAAACGTCGTTATTCGAACTTCTAAGCCGAAGCCACAACCATTCTTCCTTAACTCATTTTCTTGCTTTTCCTTGTATTCTTTTATATCTTTTGTGACAAACCCCCAATTCGTTAATTTGTTAACCTTAAACAACAATACCCAATATACAATTCCCTGTGGATCGGCCCGTGCTTGCCGGCTCACTACAACGCGCCATGCACTTGCGGTTATAAATAGTAAAACGAGAACGATCTCGCGTACGCAATCCGTTTTCTTAAAACCATATCTCATATTTCAAAACATACGCGTTTGCGCGTGCGGGTGAATTCCCAACAGAGATGCAACTCAGACAATCCAAAAGCCACTGTTTTAAGAAAGTTCGGTTAACTTGGTCACTGAGTTATAGTGTAGGGTCGGGCCATGGTCGCTGCTAAAGATAGAGAGAAAAGAAACACTCTGCGTGCACTCTAACCGAGATCAGAATGGTTAATCACTTTATCTAATCAGGATGTCTCCCACTGTATCCTCAAATTCTCCTCTAAACCTGAAAGAAGAATTAGTCGGGATCATCTAAAATCACCCGAGGAGTAAACCAACTCATCAGTGGGTATCGGGATCCAACTATCATCCCATGATAATCTGATGGAATCCACTCACGTTATCATACTCCAAAAGGTATGCGCATGCCTGGCAAGTTTCAGTTTATTTAGAAACTCTCGATGTGATTTTTACCCCATACTCTTATGACCTTGACGAAGGTCAACAAATCATAAGTCACATGTCAAGTTCTACCCATCATTGTCCAGGTTAATTTGGACCCACCCGTACTCGCCCTTAACGAAGGTCAACAAGGCTGTACGACTGTCCCAAACCAACGTATCTATCTATGCAACAGAAAGGTAACAAATAGCTACCATACACTATGCCTTGCCGAAGGTCAACAAACATAGTATGAATACTAAGTGCTACCCGTCTGAAATGACGGAAGGTTATGGATGGTTTTTAGCGAAAAACCTTTAACGTAATGAACTTGATATCGTTGAAGGAACCGGATAGATTTTTACAAATATATAGTGGCGAAAACCATTACTAAAGAGGTCACTCCCGATGAAGGGATCTCGGCTCTTTCTTCGTGGAATGAGGTGCAGGATATTCTCACTGAATACCGCGATGCAAAGCAAAAAGTAATCGACTATAGTGAAGTTATTACCCTGACGTAAACTTCTGCCCAAGGGGTCACTCCCGATGAAGGGATCTCGGCCCTTGCCTCGTCGAATGAGGTGCTGGATATTCATAACCGAATACCACTATGAAAAACAAAAGAAGACATCCTTGTAATAACATCTTTTTGAAAATTGTTCCAACAACATCGAATAGGTCTGTTTTCCTTGCATTGATCTGAATCAACGCAGTCTCATCAATCAATCACACCACAAAAGAACGAAAATATGATGTACGTATCCACATTCGCCACTGGGTCCCATCATCACCCGTTAGGTTACTTAACTAACGACGGAGCGGGGACTGGAATAGCGCGGGTGTAAAACATATACAACATCTACTATTATATATATAAAAATATATAATAATCCCTCCAGGCGTGATAAATGCAACATCACAGAAAAGTAATAAGTATCATAGAACAATACAGATAATCTGGGAGCCCCGGGTTTCCTTTGAGCCGCAAGTGAAACCTGACGTTCCCCTGATCGTATGGATAGCCTGTGTAATGAAAACCTAGACCCCTACGAGTGCGGTAAGTTACCTTCCAAAACCGGAAGCGAGGCATCCCTCTTCAACAAAGTGAATGGGTCACCCGACACTTCACGGAATCCGGTAACTTGAGCACCCCTCCTTGGGTCAACATGTACCCCCTACGAGTGCGGCAAATAGCCCGCCAATTCTAGAGTGAGGCCCCTTCTGTCTCAACTCCATGAGATGCGGACCCGTTGCCTTTCAAAACCCGGCTATCCGTGCACTCCATCGCGGGGTAATCCTAGTACAGAAAAGAAAATATATACAACGGTGACATCGTCCTCAACCCGATCGTGACCCAAAAGAATAATATACAAAGAGGAAGTGATGGCAGTCCACATGTCGGACGCTCTCCCCGCGATATCAAATGTACAAATAAAATTAAACTGTACTATCATTGCACGCAAGCTATCTACCACGACGAATCCGCAACAACCATAACTAGATTTGTCCACAGAAACAAGTAACCGAATCAAGTGTGTAACCCCGTCTAATTGAGCATATAGAAATTAGACAACGTTACCAACACATCCACGCAAGCAAACGAAGTCACGACATTAGAATTCCAAAACACAATTAGCGCACATCCCAAATATACTAAGGATCAAAAACCAAGTGCACTAAACATCCAAAAAGTCAAGTTTTGAGCCAATTCGGAGGTCCGAATAAAAACGAAATGCGCCCAAACCTTCACGGGGAGTTAGAGCACGAAATTTACATCGAGTCGAGGGTCCTAGAGGGGGTACCCCACCCCTGAGGCCACCACGAGGTGGCCAGAAGGTGAGGCAGACCCGAAACTGCCCATGCAGGGGCAGTTTCGGGTCCCCACCCCCAAGACCACCTTGTGGTGGTCTTGGGGAGTGGGCCCAGCCGTTCGGTCCCCTTGGGGTCTCCCAGGGGTGCCCATGCAGCACCCCGTGGCTTCTCGGTTCAAACCGAGAGCCCGCGGGGTGTGCAAATATCTCAAAACTCAAAAAATCGGGACTATTTTTTCGACAGTTTTCGATGCCCGAAAAAATGTGAATCCTAATGTCGCAACAAGCTAGTTTAAGGTGTTTAGCTGGCTCTGATACCATACTGGGGTTTTTTCGGCGCCCCGGCCATCTTTCCGTAGCCAAATGCGGAACAAAAAACTTTAAAAACTTTGGCGCAAACAAAACCCGCACAAGATCGAACCAAATACCCTATACTAGCAAACATGCAAACAGGAGTTTAGAGATGGTTATACCGATCGATCTGTGTCCTTCGGTCTTTAACCATCATCCCAAGCTTGTCGCAGCTGCCCCGGACGAGTTCGCTTTCCGGTCTCCCTCGTCGAAGAGGCTCCACGTCGAGGATTCTTTATACAGGCTCCCGCTTCTAAACCGAAGCAACTCGAGCAACTAGTTTGCTAGCCTAGATGCCCAAGATGAAGTAGAGAGTGTGTGTGATCATTTTGTCTCAAGGCATCCATGGATTCTCAACACATGAGATGGTATGGATGGTGGTTGAAGAAGAAGCCATTGGAGGAAGAAGTTGTGAGCTTAAGTTTTTGCTAGTGAAGAAAATAAAATAGCTTATTGTGTGAGATATATTGTGAGAGCTCTAAAAAACAACTCAAGACCAATCCCTAACCATGAAGTGGCTGCCCTCTCTCTCTCCACAAATTATTAACACACAATAAATCAATAAACAAATAGACATGGCACAAAGAAACACACCATGAGTCACCAAAAATGCACATGCCACATTCAATGCCCTAGGTTAAAACTTGCACTCACAATTTCCGCATAATTAAACATTAACCCAAATGTTTAAACTAAAAGAGAATGGCATCTTCTAAAGTACACTCGTAACGAATTACAAGAATACCCCTCATCTGTATATACATACCTGTATCCGTATTTCGACTGAATACGAATACAACGAGACGAAAACAATCCAACATCTAATACTAGGATCCGGCTTAAACCAAAGCCCACTAGTATGATCCATCCGATCATGATCCGTGCACGAGTGCATATATATGATCGAACCCTGCCATAAAACCATACGGCCTCTACAACGTTTCGCCCGAACTAGGGAAACTCTCTGTGTGGGACTCTAAAGACTCGTCAATACGCTGGCAGTGGGTTTAACCACAAGCACGTTAGTAGCACTAGCTGTACGTAACGGCTGCCCGGGTATTGAGCGAAAGGGAGGCCGACGAGCGAACCCTTCCTGAAACCCTACTGAGCATGACAGTGACAATATCCGTACAGTCCGATCCGTTCGTCTATGAGTATCGTATATCGGGCCTAGGGGGATGGTAAACGTCAGACCCCTAATAGCGGTATAAGTCGTGTCGGAGTGTAGCCCAAAACACCCTGAGAAACTACTGGAATACCTGCCAGTAAATCTCACTTGCCTTGGCCAAGGACTTTGTGTAATGGCTCTCCAAACACAGCGTGATATCAACCCCTAATACCGGGAGAGACGAATCCCCTGACGATCCGCTCACTGCCTCCATATGGCTCAGGACTGTACCCAACTAAAACCTGTTTGCACGACTCCTTTAAGCCATGGTAGGATAGTAATCAAAGCACAGTTGGAACTCACACGAGACAAATGACGATCTCAGGTCGATAGACTAACCTGTACACATGTCACCAGGGAACTGCTATCTGACGATAGGTATAATACCAACTAGCATGTTCCCGGCGAGTCCGTCCGGTGTACTCATAACCCAATGAGCACCTGTATACTATCTTAGGTGAACCAACTGACACCAATGGCTTGTGAGACCGGCCATCGCCCCTCATTGGGGTCTCGATCCGTATACACTAGTCTACTCTCGGAGTATCGATGCCCAGTTTCGAAACTCCCACGACTAGGGACACTTTAAAGATATGCTTATAGAATACCCAACTCTCACGTATATGATCGCCATCATACTGCTGGTAGTCAAGTAAGAATCCTATGGGCTCTATCAACATGTAATAGTGATCTGTAATATCACCTGAAGCATGCACATGATGATAAAGACAAAGCAGATAGCATACTATCATCTCGAGTAAGACTGTTCTACCTGTATAGGTCCTCCCTCAATCATTGCAATCACGTGCCTGCGATCCTATAATTGACTTAAGGGCACTATAGCCAACAGGTCCCGCAGCCATTGGTGAGGTGCACCTAAGATTGTATACATATGCTCACTGGGTGTGATTACATCGGACAGGACTCACCGAGGACTGGCTATATGGTATTATACCTAGCGTCAGATAGCAGTTCTCTAGTGACATGAGTGCAGATAGTCTATCGACCTGAGCTCGTCATTTGTCTCGTGTGAGTTCCCACTGTACTTTGATTACTACCCTACTACGGCTCTACTGAGTCGTGCAAACAAGTTTTAGTTGGGTACAGTCCCGAGCCACATGGAGGCAGTGAGCGACTGTTGTGGATTCGTCTCTCCCGGTATAGAGAGTCGATGTTACGCTGTGATCGATTGGTCAACACCATAAGTCCCTGGCCAGGGAGGATTCAGAATTACTGGTAGTTGGACCAGTAGATTCTCGGATGATCTTGAGCCACACCGACATGACTTATCTGGTTATTAGGGGTCTGACGTTTTCCACCCCCCTTAAACCTTACATGCGATACTCTCAGACAAACAGACCGGACTACATGGAGATTGTCATGGACAGGCTCAGTAGGGGTTCGGATGAGTTCACTCGTCGGCCTTCTTTTTCGACAGATACCTGGGTAGCCGTTACTTACATCTAGTGCCGCTGACGGACTTGTAATTAAACCCACAGCCGGCATACTTTCGAGTCTTTAGAGTCCCACACAGAGGGTTTCCCTGGTTCATGCGAAACGATGTAGAGGCCGTATGGTCTTACAGCAGGGTTACGATCTTATACGTGTACTGGTTACACGGATAATGTTCGAACGGATAATACTAGTGGGCTTTGGTTTAAGCCGGATTCTAGTATTATATTATTGGATTATTCTTATCTCATTGTATTCATATTTATCAGAATACGAATACGGGTATGTATATACGGTGAGGGCATTCTTGTACTTTCACAAGACATGCTTCTAGAAGGGGACACCTCATTATTAGATTTATCCATTTTTAGAAATGGATTAATTAGGTGGAAATTGAAGATATTTGAGGAATGGATGAAAGTATGGCTAAGGCTTTTATTTATTCATTTGGCTTCACTATTCAAGCATGGTTGATTATTTTACATGTAAAATAAACCATGCTTGAATCATTGCATGGACTTAACCATTCTCTCATCCATCACAAGACCTAGATCATTTTCATTTGCTCTTTCTCTCTCATAGTTTTCTCCTCCTTCTTCCTCAAACCCTACCCTCACATGAGTTATGAATCCTAGGGTTCTTGAGATAAAAATACTCCACACATCATTCTCTACATCTTCTAAGTTATCTAGTCTAACAAACTAGACATCTTAGTTACCTCACTTGAGGTTGAAGCTTGAACCATAAGCTCTCAGGTGGATCAACTTCGACATAGAGAAGACCGAAGATCGAGTTCAATCGAAGCTTTCTAGGCGCCAAGAATAAGAGAAGAAGATTCAAGCTTGAACCAAGGAGCTAGGAAGGACCAAGAAGACCCGAAGGACTTGACACGAATGTATAACTATCACCGAGTAGTTAGAAACATTTTCGTAACAAGTGTTTGTTAGTTATGGTTTAATAAAGATCCTTAATTGTTATAGTCGATATTGCGAAGCAAACTCTTTTGTGATAAAGAAAAAATCATTTTTTATGTATTCCGCCTCCCCGCGGACTCGCGAGGTGCGCGATATCGACTTATACTGGTATCAAAGCCATTTTAAACCTTAACCGATAGTTTAAACGAAGTTTAAAATTACAAAACCGAAATAACTCTGAAACACACGAAGTCTGAATCCAAGTTTCTGTTGTTTTTGAAAAGTCTTCTAAAAATCTTTTATACAAGTGCAGAATGCTACACATGATGTAACTAGAACAACAGAGAAATACGAGGCCCAAATTCCAAAATTTGGCGGCCAAAATAGAAATTTTCCCGGCTTGGCCAGTTTTTATTGGGATTTGTGTCTTGGAATTTCGGTTGTGTTCTGATCTCTTGGATTTAGGGTTTCTAGTGTTGTTTGTTTTTTCCCAGATTTGATATTATGTTATCTTCTTGTTGGAGCAATTCGGAGTGTTTCGAAGTCGCAATTTTAACATCGTTTATTAGTTTCTGTGATTGTATATATGATGTTAAACATCTGCTAATTGCTATACGTCGATTAGTGGGGGTTGCACATATCCGTATCCTGTGATAGTTTGTGTATATAGAGTATTGGATCGTCGTGAATGAATAGCCGGAAGGATGTGAGAAGAGTGTTTTCTTTTCTTTCATTCATGTAAATTTGTAAATTGATGTAATATTATTTTTTGCGGGGCACATCCGGGTTGAGGTTGTAGCCACCGTTGTATTATTTCATTTACTGTTTCTTGCACCTAGGATAGACCCAAGGTAGGGTGGACAAACTCCCGGGTTCTTGAAGTGCCGAGTGGCCTACTCATTTTATTGAGGGAGGTTGCTTCACTTAGGGGATTTGGCGGGTAGTTTTCCGCACCCGTAGGGGTCTAGGGTGGGGTTTGGATATTCATCAAGAACGTGGAATCCGTGTTTCATTATAGGATAAAACGAAACACGGAAATCCTAGTATATCCAACATATCCATCTATGATTCTGTGATCTGGAATGCTTATTATTGCGTAAGACGAATGGCTATATATATATGTGTGTGTGTGTGTGTGTGTGTGTGTGTGTGTATGTGTGTGTGTGTGTGTATAAACGTTGCTTATGTTTTGCACTCGCGCTAGTCCTGCCCCCGCTCTGTCATTAGTTAAGTAACCTAACGGTGTATGACGGGGCCCCGTGGCGAATGCGGATGGCATAAGCGTACGTTCTATTTTCGTTTCTTTTCTGCAATGATAAGATTAATTGATGGGACCGCATTAATATTGATTAATGCAAGGAAATAAACCTAAAATCTAATGTCGTTGGAATAATTACAAAACCACTCGGTTTTCTTCAAAAAACATTTTTTAAAAGCGGAGCTTAAACCACTCCTTTTCAAAAGCTATCATGTTCCTTCGACTATATCGAGTTCATTACGTTAACGGTTTTCGCCAAAAACCAGCCGTAGCCCTCCATTATTTCAGATAGGTATCTACTAGTATTCATGCTATGTGTTTTAACCTTCGCCAAGGCATAGTGTTTGGTAGCTAGTGGGTACTTATCTGTAGCATAGATAGATGCATTAATTTAGGACAGGCGTACAGCTGTTTTAGCCTTCATCAAGGGCTTGTACAAATGGGTCTAGGTTAATCTGGATAATGACGGGTTGAACTTGACTTGCGACTTTTGATGTTTTGACCTTCGTCAAGGTTATAAGCGCTCGGGACAAAAATCACATCAGAAGTTTCAAACATAAAGGAAACTTGCTAGTGCTGCATACCTTCTTGAGTGTGGTGTTTTTGGTAGGCTTCCTTCAAATTCATCACACAATGATAGTTGGGTCCTGATCCTACTGTGAGTATCTGCTAATCTTCGGGAGATTTTTTCACTTAACAATCAATACTATAAACCAAGTAGGTGTCTAGAACAGTATTAGCGGGGCTATGCCTCCAGGGAAAAAAGGTTATGTAATTAAGGAACTTCGCGAAAGCGTTGGAAAACCTCCCTCGAAATACCGACACTAGCCTGACCGAAAGGTTAAGCAAGTATTGTGACGTGCGATTAATCCAGACTAATTCTTCTTTTAGATTTTGAAGAAGAATTCGAGGAACAGTGGGAGCCATCCTGTTTAGATAAACTAATAACCAATCTAAACTTGCAAGAGCATATGTTGAGTGTTTCTTTTTTTTCTCTCTCCTAATTGCAGCGACTATGTCGGGACTTAAGCTAATACTAGATAAAAATAAACTCGCTGGGCCAAAATATACAAACTGGCTAAGGAATGTCCAAATGGCCCTTACATATAATAAGGTCGCATACGACCTCACGGAGAAAGCTCCCCCTGTTCCCAGTCTAGAATCCTCGGTCGTGGACATTGAGTTCCGTAAGACCTGGGATCTTGATTACGCGAAAGCCAAGTGCCTCGTGCTGGCCTCCATGGATAATGATCATCAGGGGCGGCACGAGAAGATGGACCTTCCTTCCATCTTCCTCCATACCAAAGACTTATATGGAGAGCAATCTCGTATTGTAAGATATGAGACCTCAAATAAATTATTTCAAGCGAGGTTGGCTATCGGATCATCTGTTGGGGACCACGTCCTAAAGATGATTTCTCTCATTGAAGAGCTCGCGGACCTCAGAACTACGTTGGAGAACGAGTTGTACATCGACTTGATTCTGCAGTCCCTTCCCTCAACCTATGCCTAGTTTATATTGAATTTCAATATACAAAGTATAGAAGTTTCACTTCCTGAGCTCCTCAACATGTTGAGGATGGCAGAGGGCACCTTGAAGAAATCCAATGAAACACCCGCTCTTTTTGTTGGGGAATCTTCTTCTGCTAAATCCAAGGATAAGGCCAAGGGGAAGAAGAAGAAGGCCCCCACCAAATCGAGGGGAGGTGTGCAGAAGGTGCAGATAAAGGGAAAGGAAAAGATAGGGGGCAGCCACGAAGGAAGAATGCTTCTATTGTCAGAAAAAGGGATATTGGAAGAAGGACTGCAGGGCCCTAAAGGCCAGAAATCATGACACGAAGCACATTGTGGCTTCGGCTTCAGATGTGTTCATGATTGAAAACTGCTTCTCTATAAACTCTACTTCCTGGGTATTTGATACCGGATCAGGATCTCACATCTGTAATTCTTTGCGGGCGCTGAAAAGCCGTAGATTTTTTAGGAAAGATGATATGACCCTCAGGGTTGGCAACAGAGCCAGTATGGACGCTGTTGCAGTAGGAGAATATCACCTAGGATTGGCGAGTGGACATATTTTGTTATTGCGTAACTGCTTTTATGTACTCAGTATGGTGTGTAATATTATATCAGTATCTTTATTATCAAATGAAAGATATAATTTTGCACTTGTAAGCAATATTATCAACATTCACCTAAATCATGAAATGGTTGGGTCGAGTATACTTAGTAACGGAATATACATTCTCAATCAACATCAAGTTTTCAACATCCAAAACACACTAAAAAGAAAGGCTTCAGAATCAAACCAAGCTTTCTTAAGGCATTGTAGACTCGGTCATATCAATGAAACACGACTGACTAAGTTACATAAAGAATGATACTTAGATCCATTTGAATATCGATCATATGCAACTTGTCAATCATGTATCAGAGGAAAGATGACCAAAACTCCGTTCACTGGACACGGAGAAAGATCCACTGAGCTCTTGGGACTCATACACAGCGACGTGTGTAGGCCAATGTCTACACATGCAAGAAGTGGATATTCCTACTTCATTACTTTCACAGATGATTTCTCAAGGTATGGACATGTATTCTTAATGAAATATAAATCCGAGGCCTTTGAGAAATTCCAAGGGTATAAGAATGAAGCGGAAAAGCAAACCGGCAAAAGTATCAAAATGCTCCGATCCGATCGGAGCGGTGAATACTTATGTGCCGAGTTCTTGGAATATTTAAAAGAGAATGGAATTCTCTCTCAGCTTACTCCTCCATACACACCACAACACAATGGTGTATCAGAAAGACGGAATCGCGCCTTACTTGATATGGTGCGTTCCATGATGATTAATGCTGAGTTGTCGCCCTCCTTCTAGGGTTATGCACTGGAAGCTAATGCATACCTATTGAACAAGTTTTCAACTAAGTCTGTACTTACCACTCCATATGAAATGTGGAGTGGGAAGAAACCCTGTTTTAAGTATCTGAAGATATGGGGTTGTCCTGCCTTTGTCAAAAAGGTTCATCCGGACAAACTCGAGGCACGTTTAGTACTGTATAAGTTTATGGGGTACCCCAGGAATTCTAGGGGGTATTATTTCTATCAAGCTGAAGAACAAAAGGTCTTTGTTTCTCATCATGCCCGCTTCATGGAAACTCAATTTCTCGAAAAAGAGATAAGTAGGAGCGCAATAGAGCTGGAAGAAATTCCAGAACCATAATGTCACGCCCCGCTTCCCGGTGTACGGGCAGAGGACGTGACGAGGCCACTACGTATTTACTCTGAAGTAAATACGCAAGCATATCTAAGCAATATAAAAGAAAATGCACAAGAGACAAAAACAGTAAATATAACTGAACAGCAACTTTATTTATTAATATTCTTTTTACAATACATGGAAAGGTAAATACATGGAATAAAGCAATGCCTAAATAGTGGCATAACAGAAATGGAAAATACAGAATGTAAAGGAAATGTACAGGTGTAACTATAACTCGGGATCTTCAATAAACTAGTCCAAGTCTTCAGTGCTAGGCTCGATCTTTGGAAGGTCCAAATCACCTAACAACATTCCAAAGAAGAAAGAGAAGGAATGTCTTCAGCGAACAATCGCTCGGTAAGTCCCAAAGATAAGGGAGAAATAGAATAGACAGAGAGTAAGAGAGAGAGTGTAGCTTTTAAAGTGGTATTATATTGTTATAATGTTGTATTTAGTGTTAACGCTGTTGTTTGTAGCTTGGTACAGAAGGATACCAGTGTATACAAGAGGAGTCTCTATATGCCAGTGACTAGAGGCAAATGGAAGTACAAGGCTCTGTTAGAAAGCCCAGAACAACGGCGTGGTATTCAGGTTAGGTGTCTTAAATCTTACAGTCTCATGCCACTTCTAACACCTTCTGTACCAATCTACCCCTTAAACCCTGTAGTTTCTTGATTGTATTGTTGTATTGTATTGCAACTTGTATTGTCTTGTAATATAGATTGTATAATTGGATGACTTGCCGAAACCATGATATCAGTAAATGGATGTAACTGGAGAATCATGTAAATGGAAGTATATCCATGGTTCGGTTCAGTCAATACAGATTGAATATATTGAATGTATGTATTAATGGATTCATATTGAATTGTAGTATTGTAGATTGTACTTGAATCATATTCAAGTCAGGTTATTATAATGAGACTCAGTCTGAGTCAGAATAATTAGAAAAGAAATTGAAGTCCTGAATTAGGTTTTTGATGTTATCGGTAATCGCTGCACATGGGTGGCAGGATTTGTGTCTTTTTCAAAGACGATTACCGTGTTGATAACACCGTTTGTTAAGTTGTTTACCTTAAATAGGCAAGCACCCACTTCTCCGGCTCCCTGAGGCTCAAGAGATTGGTCCCGCATAAACCTATATTTACTAGGGTCCTTAGGGTACTTTATAGAACTTGAGGGGGTTTTATGTAAAAATAATTTTGTATAATTTACAAAATACACCTCAAGTATTTAATTATCGTCTTTAGAGTTTTCATAGATTTAGATTTTATATATGTGACATTTCTAGTGAAAATAGCCTAATTTCATAATATAGGGTATTTAATTGTAATATTGAACTTGTATGGAAATTCATGGTATTTTCTTGTAAAGTGATTCTTTTGATTTAGAAAAATTGGAATATTTATAATATATCAAAAATAGATATTTTGATGATACATACATACATATACATATATATATATATATATAAGTTTAATTTATTATTTTCTAGAAATCTCATTTTCTTAAGATATTTGTATTTTAAATCTCTCGAGACCAAATGCTCCTTGCGGAGGTCTGCATCTCGCACTACTAAGCCCGAGAATGTGCGATAATCCGCACCATCCCGATCGGGTTCCCCAAAATGGGTTGTAGCGGCGCTTTGCAAAGATTTATAAAAATACGTAATCTTGTAGAAAACGGTTTTAATAGTAAATGGTATTTATATGTAAAGTTTCGTTTTCCCGTATTCTATGTTCCCGAAAGGTATTGTGCTATATTGCATGTGAGTGTTGTGAGGAGGTAGGTCACTACCTCGTGATCTAATTAAAGGTATAGCAAGATTAATGATGTTTTAAAGTAGAAAGTAAACTACATGGTATTTTAGTTAAAAAGAGCGGTAAAAGTTACAAAATGAAATGTTTTTCTATGAAACTTGTTCAACATATTTTGCTAATGATTAATAGTCAAGATGTAAGAGTTTAATATGGTTGTGTTAAGGAAAATTGATCTTTATAAAGAAACCCGAATCGGAAGTCGGATTTAACTCCGCTTCCGTCGGGTTTTAGTTAAAGAAGTTTTAAGAATAGAGAACAGAAGAGGGAGGTGGGACTTACTGGCTTAGAGGTTAGAGAAGAGGGGGAGGAAGACGTAGGATTTACCGGTGCGTCATTTCGTCGCCGGGAGCTCCTAGAGTCGTCGTCGGAAATTCGCTGGAGTTTCGCCCATCGCTAACTTCACTTGTACACAAAATTCTATAGAGTTTTCTTGAGAGTTTGGATAGAATTGTGAGTGAGGGGTGTGTGTTTAGGGGTGGTATTTATAGGGTAATTCTAGGGTTAGGGTAGGTGAAAGGTTGGATTGAAAATGTATTAAAAATATATTTTAAAATATGGCTTAATGGGGTTTTAATTGAATTTAAAAGGCTTTGTTAAATTGCAGGAAATTTAAAGTGTATAGGGGCAATGGGGAGGCAGAGAGACACACTTTCACTGTTGACAACTCGGCGATCTGGCCCAACTCGGCCAGCGGCGGCGGGCCGAGTCGGCCGAGTCGCCGGCCCGAGTCGGCCAAGTCGGGCCGGGGCTCGCTGCCACGTGTCCCTCGTCGCTTGGTGTAGCCCCTGGGTCAGTTTGTTTTACATGTGTAGTGGGGTTTTTACGAGTTATGCACGTATAGGCTCTTGGGCTTCTAAAAATCTAAAATAAAACAATATTAAAAATAATGTGGCTAATGGAATTTGAACTCTGGTTCTTTGGATCAGTAGTGCAAGGTCTTACCAATGAGCTACAAGCTCCTTCTTTCTATTAAAAAGAAAATAAAACTTATAACTTGTGCTCAGGCAAAAATACCCCTTTCTGTATTTTTTTTGAAAATTTTGTATAGAAAGTTGTACAGAAAATTTAGGGTTGTTACACACAAACTATTACTGAAAACTTAGTAGAACCTGAGATTTCGATGGAACAGGACGTACCACGCCACTCCGCAGATCTAGTAGGCAGTCTCATCTGCCTGAGAGATACTACGGTTTTCTCGTAGATGGAGATCGGGAGGATTGCATCATCAATAATGATGAGCCAACTAGTTTTCAGCAAGCCATCACGAGTAAAGACTCGGTGAAATGGCTAGATGCTATTCGATCCGAGATGGAATCTATGTACACAAACCAAGTTTGGACTTTGGATTTTTCTCCTACTGGGGTAAAACCCATAGGATGCAAATGGATCTTCAAAAAGAAGATTGGTGTAGATGGTCAAGTAGAAACCTACAAAGCTAGACTTGTTGCTAAAGGTTTTCGTCAAAGACCAGAATTGGACTATGACAAAACTTTTTCACCAGTGGCTATGTTTAAATCCATTCGGATCCTACTTGCCATTGCTACCTTCCATAACTATGAAATCTGGCAGATGGATGTTAAAACTGCCTTTCTAAATGGAACTTTAGAAGAGTGTGTTTTCATGGATCAACCAGAGGGTTTCGTAGACAGTGGGAGCAGCGGAAAGGTATGCAAGTTGCTTAAATCCATTTATGGATTAAAGCAGGCATCACAAAGTTAGAACATCTGCTTTGATGAGACGGTCAGGGAATTTGACTTTATCAAAAATGTAAATGAATCTTGTATTTATAAGAAGATTGTAGGGAGAACTGTGTATTTCTCGTTTTATACGTTGATGACTTTCTCCTGATAGGAAATGATATTCCTATGCTACAATCGGCCAAGCTGTTCTTATCACAGAAGTTCTATATGAAAGACATGGGTGATACCTCGTACATTCTGGGGATTAAGATCTATCGTGACAGATCTAAAAGAATGTTGGGACTTCAACAGTCGATGTACATTGACACCGTACTAAAGAGGTTTAGTATGAAAGATTCTAAGCACGGAACCGCTAGTCATGGAATCACCCTCTCCAAAGGGATGTCTCCTAAGACTAATGAGGAGAGGGCTCGCATGTGCATAGTACCCTACGCTTCGGCGGTAGGGTCGATAATGTATGCGATGTTATGTATCAGACCAGATATAGCTTACGCAGTTAGCGTGATAAGCAGGTATCAGTCTAACCCAGGTGAGAAACATTGGACAGCAGTAAAGAACATTCTTAAGTACCTCAGAAGGACTAAAGAGATGTTCCTGATGTGCGGTAACGGGGACCTCCAGATCGAGGCTTTTACCGACTCTGGCTTCCAAAGTGACAAGGATGACTCTAAATCTGTCTCGGGTTATGTGTTTACCCACAAGAGTTCCAAACAGGATACCGTAGTAGACTCGATGATGGAGGCTGAGTATATCGCTGCTAGTGATGCCGCAAAAGAGGCAGTCTGGATTAGGAAGTTCGTTTCTGAACTTCAGGTGGTTCCATCAATTACTAATCCAATACCTTTGTATTGCAATAACAATGGAGCCATAGCTTTGGCAAAGGAACCTCGGTCCCATCAGAAATCCAGGTATATCTTAAGGCGGTATCACCTAATCAGGGAGATCGTGGATCGCTAGGAGATCGAGGTGCGGTGAGTGGACGCAAAAGACAACACGGTAGATCCATTCACCAATGCCATCCCTCAAGTTCAGTTCGAGAGACTGTTCGAGATGTTGGGCATGCGGTACACAAGCAACTTGTTCTAGTGCAGACAGTAGGTACTTATTGCGCCAATTACAGGCCTTAGTATAAGTAGGAGATTGTTGGATATGTATTCCCTAGAGGCCTTCATTGTATAGGATGCTGGGGATATGTATATACAGGAAAATCTTGATCGATATGATAGTACGCTATTTGGTTTGTCTTTATCTTAACATGTGATGTGTTTTACTCTTTATTTCATATCTAGTATACATGTTGATAAAGCCCGTAGGATCTTTGCTTGACTACCAGCGTTGTGATGGCAATCATACTTGTGGGAGCTGGGTAGTCGATAGGCACATCCTTAAAAGTGTCCCTATTCATAGGAGTATCGATATTGGGCATCGATACTCCACATTATACTAGTGTATACATATCTAGACCCTGATGAGGGGTGATGGATTGGTCCCGCAACCATTGGTGAGGTGCATCTAAGATTGTATACAGGTGCTCACTGGGTGTGAGTAAACCGGACAGGACTCACCGAGGATTGGCTAGATGGTATTATACCTAGCGTCAGAAAGCAGTTCTCTGGTGACATAAGTGCAGATAGTCTGTCGACCTGAGGTCATCATTTGTCTCGTGTGAGTTCCCACTGTACTTTGATTACTACCCTACCACGGCTCTACTGAGTCATGCAAACAGGTTTTAGTTGGGTACTGTCCCAAGCTACATGGAGGCAGGGAGCGACTGTTGTGGATTCGTCTCTCCTGGTATAAGGAGTCGATGTCGCACTGTGATCGGTTGGTCAACAGCATAAGTCCCTGGACAGGGCGGATTGAGAATTACTGTTAGTTGGACCAGTAGATTCTCGGATAATCTTGAGCCACACTGACATGACTTGTCTGGTTATTAGGGGTCTGACATTTTCCACACCCTAGACTTTATATGCGATACTCTCAGACGAACAAACCGGACTGCACGGAGATTGTCACGGACAGGCTCAGTAGGGGTTCGGATGAGTTCGCTCGTCTTCCTTCTTTTTCGACAGATACCTGTGTAGCCGTTACGTACAGCTAGTGTCGCTGACGGACTTGTGGTTAAACCCACTGCCAGCGTACTGTCGAGTCTTTAGAGTCCCACATAAAGGGTTTTCCTAGTTCAGGCGAAATGATGTAGATGCCGTATTGTCTTACGGCAGGGTTCCAATCATATACGTGTACTGGCTACATAGATGATGTTCGGACGGATAATACTAGTGGGTTTTGGTTTAAGCCGGATTCTAGTATTATATTATTGGATTATTCTTATCTCATTGTATTCGTATTTATCGGAATACGAATACGGGTATGTATATACGGTGAGGGCATTCTTGTAATTTCACAAGACATGCTTCTAGAAGGGGACACCTCATTATTAGATTTATCCATTTTTAGAAATGGATTAATGAGGTGGAAATTGGAGATATTTGAGGCATGGATGAAAGCATGGTTAAGGCTTTTATTTATTCATTTGGCTTCATTATTCAAGCATGGTTGATTATTTTACATGTAAAATAATCCATGCTTGAATCATTGCATAGACTTAGCCATTCTCTCATCCATCACAAGACCTAGATCATTTTCATTTGCTCTTTCTCTCTCCAAGTTTTCTTCTCCTTCTTCCTCAAACCCTAACCCTCACATGAGTTGTGAATCCTAGGGTTCTTGAGATAAAAATACTCCACGCTCCATTCTCTATATTTTCTAAGTTATCTAGTCTAGCAAACTAGACATCTTAGTTACCTCACTTGAGGTTGAAGCTTGAACCATAAGCTCTCGGGTGGATCATCTTCGACATATAGGAGACCGACAATCGAGTTCCATCGAAGCTTTCTAGGATCCAAGAAGAAGAGAAGATGATTCAAGCTTGAACCAAGGATCTAGGAAGGACCAAGAAGATCTGAAGGACTTGACACGAAGGTATAACTATCACCGAGTAGTTAAAAACATTTTCCTAGCAAGTGTTTGCTAGTTATGGTTTAATAAAGATCCTTAATTGTTATAGTCGATGTTGCAAAGCAAACTCTTTTGTGATAAAGAAAAAATTGTTTTTTATGTATTCCGCTTCCCCGCAGACTCGCGGGGTGCGCGACATCGACTTACACAAGAATATATCAAAGGAACAACGAACCGGTAGAAGAGTTCGTCACTTGAATGTTGAATTCCAAGAACATGTGCCGAGCAGCCCTGCACGACAAAGAATATATGAAGATGGTGCAAAGAAACTTGCTGCATGACAGCAGAAAACACTTTGCAGGTATGAAGTTCGATAACATGAGCAATCTGGTAAATCACGTGGCATCGTACAAACGTATGACCCGTGATGAAGAAACAAAAAGAAACTCTTCCAGAAATTCTGGGTTCAGGAATAAGTTCGACAAAACGATCGTCAAAGTACATGAATCAGAAGAAGCAGATCTTGATGCTGAAATAGAAGCTAATGTGAGCATAGCCGAATTTCTCCTTGGAAAAACATATACTTGTACGATGCCGAAAAAATCCGGGGATTCGGCACCCAGGAAGGGGGCAGTCAAGAGAAATTACTTCAAAGGAAACTAAGACTATGATTATGACATAACGAAGGCAAAAGTAAACTTTGATATGCTCTACAAAGATACAACTCAAGGTATCTCATCGGATCCCAAACTCTGATGAGATTGCAAAAAAGAAGGATTATTGCAAATGGCACAACTCGGAATCCCACTTAACCATCAACAGTGTGATCCTCCATAATACGTTGCCAAAAGCCTTCGAGGAAGGACGGATCAATTTGCCGAAGGGAAGCTCGGAAGTTGAAAAGAATCCTTTTCCCAAGAAAACATCGGTGAATGTGGTTAACGCCGATATAAGGGAAGAGCCCAACGTAATGGCGCTATCCTCAAAGACTGATAAAGAGCCGACTGATCATGAAAAGGAACTTGAAAGGCCTATCAAAATCATCAGGCAGCTGAACCCAAGGAGCGCTCAGTAGTGGTCAGCCGAACTTGGTGGTTCGGTCACTTGGACCCTTGTGAAGACAGTACGCGGTAGTAAGATGGGAGACTATAAGGTAAAATAGAATTTTTGCAGCTCTTGTATGGTATACTGGTGCAAAGAGTGCACTTCTTTTGAAGGAGCTCAAATACGTTTCGGAAAAATCAAAATCGGAGAGATGGAAAAGTTGAAGTCGAGTACATTTGATGCATTCGTAAGTACAATATTCTGTTCCGGTACCATCGAGGAAGCCATAAAAGCAAAGGTCGCCATCCCTGCCGGAAGCAGACCAAGCGGCTCCGAGATCCAAGAAAACACGTCGTGTGGAGCATTTAGGGTTTTCAATCAGAACAAGCCTTTCGGTACCAAGTTATAGCAATATGGACCCCTATCCAGACCGAACGGTCCCAGGTGCACTGTGCGTTCCGAACATAAGGGAGCCGGCTTTCCATCATGGTGATGAGAGTAAAAAGGAACTCGGTAATGGTTTCTTGGGTGGCCGAGTCGGCCAAATGACCAATTTGCATGATTACATCCAAAACAACGCAAGAAAAGCCCAGAAGATGAGCCAGGACGAAGAAAAACTTTGAGTCAAGATAAATCATAAACAACGTAAGACAGATGTAATCACCATGAGATCCCCAAGAATGATGAAACCTCTGGTAATAGCTTCTTGGGTATGGACGAGGCTCGAATGATCTACTAGACTGGTTCACCATAAACGCACCTATGAGCCCCACACCATGATAAAGACGCAGAAGCCAAGATGGCAGCGGGCAGTAAAGGAAGAGTAGGAAACCACTCGACAATCGACCAAGGTACTGACATCAGCCGAAAGTAGCACCAGTCACCTAAAGGACTCAAATCTGAAGTTAAGCTTGGTGGTCACTAAGGCCGAAAGAAGCGACCTCAAGGGGCAGTACTAGCCAGCCAGAGATGGGTGCTTAAGTGAGACAAACTGGCCATATTGGCCGGCGAGATGGAGGTAAACACTATACTCACTGTTCTGAAGTCATTCCGTGCTGCCACATATTAACACAATTACATGTCTGGGGATTCCGAGGGAGAAGAAACTGATTCGATGATATAATCAACCAATGAGGCCGTGGACGAGGAAAATCCTTTCAGAATGTTGGAAGGGGAGATAACCAATCATCTGAAACCATTATACATCACGGCGAAACTAGAAGGCAAGCGTATTGATTAGATCTTCTTTGATAACAGAGCAGTCATAAATCTACTACCAACATGGATGCTGAAGAAGTTTCACAAAACCACTGACGATATGATACCTATGGAGACTTCCATAACCGGGTATAGAGGTCAGTCGGCCAAAGCAAAAACAGTACTGGCCATTGAATTAGAAGTGGGAAGGTTGCGTAGTTTGTCCGCATTCTATATGGTTGACACAGATAAGAATTATAACACACTCCTCAGGTGAGGCTGGATTCATTCTAACGGATGTATCCTTTCAAGCTTGCATCAATCCATTGTCTACTGGGACGACAAAGGGATAGGAGTGATAAAGGAAGACTACCGTCCTTTCCCAATCACAGAAGATGTGACTGTCGCTCGTCTATATCAGGATGACGTCGGCTTAATTCGCTTCATAGAGAGCAACACTGACCATTTGGAGATGACAACGGCCAAGGATTACATCAACAAAGAAGGCATGAAGTTCCTTCGTTTACTTGTTCGGCCAGAGGCACCTGTCTCCTTATGCAGAAGAAAAGGATCCATGAATCACAACGCCGAATGGGTCGTGGCCATGGTAAACGGCGCAGAGACCGATGAAGGATTAGTCGGAGAAATTTTTTTGCAGACCAAAAAGTTCAGTAATTTAAAGGCTGAAGCATAAGATGAGTTAGAAAAGATCGATGCAGTGAGTACGATTGTGTTCGGCCATTGATCATTAGTAGAAATTTTTGCAATCCTTTCCGCAAACAATTAATATTACTTTTGTTAAATTATAATGATTGTTTTGAATGGAATTATGAGGAGTTGACCGGTTTAGACCGAGGGCTCGTTGAGCATAAACATCCCTAAGAAAAGATTGCAAGCCTCGGAAACAACCACCGAGAAGAATGTCGGTGGAAACCCTTCCCAAGGAGAAAAGGGAAGTAGAATGACTTTTACAAGCCGGCTTCATCCGACAAGCTTGGTACCCGATTGGGTCGCTAATATAGTGCTGGTACGAAAAAAGAATAGCAAACTTCGGGTTTGCATCGACTTCAAGGATCTGAACGAAGCTACCCCTAAAGAATGTCTCGGCGGGGCATGGAATGATGTCATTGATGGATAGGTATTCAGGGTACAACTAGATCTATATCTCAAAGTAAGACATAAGCAAGACAGCTTTTCGGTGTCCCAACCCGCTTGGGCTTTACGAGTAGGTCGTTATGCCATTCGAACTGAAGAATGCTGGCGCCACTTATCAGCGCGCCATGAACCATATATTCCATGATATGATCAGAAAGTTCATGGAGGTCTTCATTGACGATATTATCTTGAAATCAAGAAGAGAGGCCGATCACTTGACAGATCTGAGGTAAACGTTCGAACGAATGCGCCGACATAATCTACGACTCAACCCTCTGAAGTGCGCATTTAGGGTTTCGGCAGGGAATTTCTTGGGTTTCCTCGTCCATCGGAGAGGAATCGAAATGGATCAAAATAAAACCAAGGCAATTATCAAGGCAGGCACTGAGCAATAAGGAGTTGCAAAGGTTTTTGGGGCATGTGAATTACCTGCGGTGGTTAGTGGAAAACCTAGCCGATAAAGTGAAATCCTTTTTCCTATTGTTGTGTCTAAAAAGTGGTGAGACATTTGTTTGGGGAGAAGATCAGCAGAAAGCTTATAACATTACTAAGGAATACTTGATCAAACCGCAGGTCACTGTACCTCCAACAGCCGGCAAACCAATTAAAGTATATGTATCGGCTACAGAAGATTCTATTAGCAGTATAATCACTCAAGAGAACGAGAAAGGTCAGGAGCAAGCTGTCTATTATTTAAGTAGGGTCTTATCCAACATTAAAAGGGAATACCAGCCGATAGAAAAGATGTGCTTGTCTTTCTATAACACCTGCGCAAAATTACGACAATACCTCATGCCTGCTGAGGTCCAGCTCATCAGCAAAGTCGACATCATAAAATATATGCTAGCAAAGCCCGTGTTGAAAGGACGCATCGGAAAATGGACACTCATGTCTAAGTTCTTTATAAAATACATACCAATGAAGGTAGTCAAGGGGTAGGCGATAGAGAATTTCTTGGCCGATCATCCATGCCTTGCCATAGGGTTAGAGGAGGACGAGGAAGTGATCGGCTACGTGGACACTGAAGCGTGGGTCCTATATTTCGATGGATCGAGCACAAGGCAACATGCCGAAGCAGGCGTCATGCTCATTTCACCCGACGGTGTCCATATTTATTACTGAATGGCCATAAATGACGAGTGTACAACTAACCAAGCCGAGTATGAAGCTTTGATACTCCGTTTAGATATTCTTATTGATATGGGAGCCTTTGCCATAAAATTTTTTAGTGATTCTAAATTAGTGATCGAGCAAATGTTCGGAAAATACCAATGCTTGAGCGCCAATCTGGTAGGATACGTAAAAATTGTTAAGAGGTTGCTAAAAAGCATCGTTGAAGTTCGGGAAAAGCACCATGATAGACAATTTAGCACCAAAGCGAATGACCGCACTCAGCTTGCATCCGGCCTAGGAAGTATTTTAATAGAATAGGACACCATTGTCAAAATCAGTCAAAAGAACGAAGAATCCGAGGAAATTAACTGGTTCATCGGAGAAGCCACTATACATAACAATGACTGGCGTGAACCTATTTCGCGATATTTGGCTAACCCCATTCCTTCGGCCGATAGGAAGTTACGGACGATTTCCCATCAATATGTTCATATCGAGGAAATCTTGTATCGAAAGAGCTACGACGGCTTGATGCACCGTTGCCTTGAAAAAATGAGTCAATGACTGTCATGGGCGAAGCTCATGAAGGAATTTGTGGGCACATCAAGCTAGCACAAAGATGTGCTGGTTAATATGGTGATACAGCTATTATTAGCCAACCATCTACGTCGATTGCCACCATTATGCAAAAGGATGCCATGCCTGCCAGAAGCATGGCCTTATCTAGAATGCATCGGCTACCGATCTCAACCCAGTTGTTAAGTCGTTACCATTTAGAGGATGGACCTTGGATTTGATCAGTATGATCCATCCCCTATCCTTTAAGGGGTATATATTCATAATTGTAGCCATGGATTACTTCACAAAATGACTCGAAGCCAAGACTTTGAAGACCGTAAACCAAAAATCGGTCATAGAATTCATTAAGGAAATCATAATCCATAGGTTCAGCCTGCCAGAGAGTATAACGGCCGATAATGGGATCGTGTTCACAAGACAAGCGGTAATAGAGTTCACAGAAACTTACAATTTCCAGATCTACCATTCAATGCCCTATTACGCCCAAGACAATGGCCAAGCCGAATCCACTAATAATTTGTTGAAAGAAAATATTCAAAAAGTGATCAACGATACAGGAAAACCACGTGAGTGGCATGAAAAATTATCAGAAGTCCTTTGGGCCTATAGGACTTCTCAGAGAACGAGTACAGGGATGACACCTTTTCCCTAACCTTCGGTCACGACACGGTTCTGCCTATAGAGGTGCAAGTAGCCTCCTATAGAATCAGCCAACAACGTAAGTTATATTTCGACGTTGCCATGAACAAGGAATTTGAAGATCTGGACAAACTATGGTGCATGGCTTTGGACAAAATTCAAGTTTAGAAGGCCAAGGTGGCAAATAGCTACTACAAAAAAGTAAAACTGTAACACCCTAGCACTGTTATACTATATTTGTTTGGGGTATGTCAAATCTTGCGGTAAATTTCTTTCCTGTTGTTTTTGTGGGTTGCGGATAGTGCAATTAGTAGCTGTGGTTATTATCTGACCCAAACCGCATGTTTGAAACCCATCATGGTTCAAGATTAAATCAAATATTTGCTAGTACAATGTATCCATGCAAATCTAGATTTCATAAACATATATAATATATTTTAGAATCCATATATCTTTTTAAATACAATATAAAACCAAATAATATATTTTCTTATTTAGCCGTGCATGTCATAATACCCCATATCATGTGGTTGAACCCATATATCGTGTCCGTATCCTAAGAGTTATACAGACAGATTATTGGATCGCTACGTGTATTTAAGTAGATTCTATTCGGGGTATATGTTATTAATTATATATATTTGCATCATGGTTTAAATTCTTGCGTATATTCGTCATATTTAAAAACTAGATTTTTGAAGAGATACGGGTAATATTCGGAGTAATCCGGTATTATCTGTAAATCCCACAATATATATATATATATAACTAATATATATATATATATAACTAATATATATATATATAACTAATATATATATATATATAACTAATATATATAAACAGTTATATATATATATAATATTTAAATTTAATTATTTTTTTAAATAAAAGCATTCTCTTTCTCTCTGTCTCTCACTCTCTCAAATCCCCATCCCTACCTCCTCTCTCTCTAACAATATATATATATATAATAAAATTATAATACCCTCTCTCTCCCTCATTTCTCTTCTTCCCGCGAACGCGAACCTTAACCCACGCCCTCGTCCCCCCCCCTCCGTCGTTGCCGTCCCCATCACCTCGCCTCCCCTGCCTCACCTCCATCACCCCTCCTTCTCTCCTCCTCCTTTCCTCGACGACCCCAAGCCCCAAGTCTTAACCCAGAACCCCGACCCAAGAACCCAACACCCCCATCGCCGGCAACCCCTCGTCGCCGAAAACCCACCAACATCGACCACCTACGTCACCTACTCTCGACTCCCAGAACAGCAACGAACCACCACCACCGACCCCCTGCTCCTTTCCCCAGTCACCCTCAAACCTCATGCCCCTCGTCCAGACGACCTCGCCGCCGACGACTTCACCTCGTCGCCGTCACCTCGTCGCCACCATCTTTCCTCTGTCCTCGCCAACCCCATAACCCAGCAACAGCAACCTCTTCTTCTGTTCTTGTTCTTCTTCATTTCTTTTCTGGTCGTATTGCCGGAGTTGCGCATGTCGCTGACGATCCAGAAGACCCGGCCATCGTCGTCATCTAGCCTAGTCACCACGTCACGCAGCTGGTCAGCCAGGTCCAGTCTTGTGTGCGTAAGTTTTGTGTCATGACTTTATTTCGACGTCTGAACGTGACATCTGTATCTCGACGTAAGATCCGATCACGCAAGTTCTAAACTTGCAACATGCTATTTTATTATATCAATATTTATTTGATAAATTATAATGCATGTATTTTACTATCAAGCAGAAATTACCGATTTACAGTTTTATAGTATCCGTCTGTATCCGTACTAATAATAGTTTATCTAGTTGCATGCCGGAACATCACGATATTATCATACTACTATATCAGTTCAATATGTTATCTAGATTGCATCATATATGGTAATGGACGTATAACGGTTATTACAGATAGATACATATGTATCCTGGCATTAATTGTGTTTCAATATTGATTACAGTTTTACATTGGTATCTATTTTAGTTAAAATATATTGCATGACATGTTCACGACCTACTACCAGACTTGTTACTTGGATCTTTTACTAATGCCGACAATCCTGATTTATTGTCCTGACGGACGTGACTTGTTGTTTATATAGATAAGAGTTGTACTTGCTTGATCCTGTGTTGGCATTAGATTTATATCGTCAATACCTGACTTGAACACGGAACCGTAGGGAAAAGAGGAAATCAAGAATGTAACGGAAACGTAACTCAAGAGGATATTATTATTGTTTGCCATGATTCCGGGCGTGAACGGAATAATCATTATTTATTGTACCATGGTCCCATAGGGAATGAACGGGATATATTGTACCGTGGTCCCGTGGGGAATGAACGGGATATATACTGTTGAGTTACGATGAGAATTACATTAATTGATTTCAAAGACTTGTAGAATAGATAACCTAGAAGCACAGAGTTTAGGATACACATCACATACATACCGCTCACTATTTTATACCTGTGTTATTTATTTACATGCATGTTTAATCATAGCATCATATCCTAGTTATTACTATTATTATGGTATTTATGACGCACTGACGTCTGGGTTTTGCATGGCCCAGTTCCTCTGACTTTATTGCAGACTGATCATGAGTACTTAGTAAACAAACCGAGCAATGAGGAGATAGCTATTTAATTTAGAGATACTTAGTTTCTTTTATTTCCGCATTTTTATTTCTATTGATGTGAGCCCATATTGGGACGTGATTCAGATACTATTGTTTATTGGATCTTGATTCGTTTCTGCTTTATGCATTTCTTGATTTTATTTATTGTGTCAGATGGACATGTGTTAGCTAGATTTTATTTTTTCTGTTCTTGATATCCGATTGACAGCCGTGATGTGACTGTAGAGGGATGATTCCTAATCATAGGTAGAATGGTTGGCTCTGTCACGTGCCGTATTTACGTATTTTGGGAAGCGGGGTGGGACAGGGTTTGTTTGGTATCAGAGACATAGGATTTTAGGGTTAGTCGAGTTTGGTTCTTTTGTAGTTGGGTATTGAACCCAATACACTAACCAGGAAACCCGGAATTAGGAACATGTCCTACCATATTACTACGTTGCCAGTCTTGAATCTATAGCTATCAATATCTTATTTATTGAATCATCTTTACCGTTACTAATCCTCTTCAGTGTCTTGGCTTCAGAATCATGACGGATAGAGATTTGCGGTCATACCAGAGGCGTGTAGATAACACTGCTCTGCTTGGAGTTGTACGTGGTATGCTTGAAAACCAGAAGAGACAAACTAAGCTGAATCAACGGCAGGCCAAGGCTTTCCAGGAGGGTCTGCGGACGGTCCAGCAGTCCGTAGTTGCAGCAGTACTCAGGCTAACACAGCGTGAGGGCACCGTAGCGGACTCAAGAAAGCTCGGTCCATCCACATTTAAAGGATTGGAGAAGCCATTTCCAACGAAGCAGTGGCTAGTTGATACAGAGAACCTGCTCGTTGCCACGCAAATTCCAGATGAGAAAAGGGTGGATGTAGTACGCATCCAATTGGTAGATTACGCTCATGAGTGGTGGCTCATAGAGGAGACTCATCTGACCAAGCCGATCAGTCAGGCAACTTTTTCGCAAAGTTTCTTGGAGAAGTTCTTTCCGCGGTCTGCTCGGGAGGAAATGGAAAAGAAGTTCATTAGCTTGAAGCAAAATGGCGGATCCGTTGATGCACATGCGGCTGAGTGGACCCGACTCAGTCGATTTGCGGGGCTCCTAGTTGCCGATAAGGCAGATTGGGCATGGAGATTTATGCATGGCTTGGATGTGGAGATTCAAAAACACATCATGCCTCAGGGATTGACCACCTTCTCCCAAGTTCTCAAGGCAGCCAGGGAGCAGCAGAGTTTATCGGTGAAAGCAAAAGGCAATTGTTCAGTTGATAAAACTGCACTTTTGACGTGACATTTTCCTTACTATTTCTATATAATAAAAGGTGTTTATTATAAATATGACACAAATGAGGGTTTATCCGTAAAAATACTATTTTCATGTGTTTATATATTATAATTAACATTATGAAGGGAAATGTAAGTATATAATATTCATGTAATATTTGGTCTATTTAAATATGCTTGCCTTATTAAATATCTTTGACCAATTCTCTTAAAACTAAAATATCATGACAAATGGTTAAGATAATATCTCAATAAAAACAAATTCTACTAATATCATTTATTGAGATAATTGTGCAGGAATTATATCATGACTGAGGTTTCATGGAAATCCAAGTTGGCGAGATCAAACCTGCCGAAAATATTCAAATAAATTGAAGAAACCAATTCTGGCAGAAACGTAGAGAAGATTTTCAAAGTCTAGATACTTAAAAGATCACCTAGTGTTACAGATATGAAGCCACAGAAATTAGAGCCCATGATCCCACCAGAAGGCGGCAGATCCACGGTCAAACTCACCTATTGGCCGCGGTTCCGCCGCACAACTAAAGAGTTAAGGTTCTGGATTTTTTGGTTGGGATCCTAACAAACTAGTTACCATATTAGGAAACTAGGGTTCTGGCTCTGTGACTATAAATAAGGACCGAGAGCCTCTTGGAAAATTTATCAAACCGACGTGATCACGAAGTCCACGACGGCTCAAGAATCCTGGTTGATCATCGACAGTCCATCTACCTCCTTAGAAGAGATCGAGAAGCAAACTAGGGTTTTGTAATCATTTTCTAAAGGAACAAAGTGTACTTGATCTTTTTGATTAATAAAGGTAGTTGTTTTCTTATATCATTTTATTTTCTGTAGTTTTCAATATGATTTCCCTTTCTATCTTTTCTTTTATCTCCAACATGCGCGAGTAATTCTCCGCTTGTTAGGGTCATAGGATTAGGGTAAATCAATGGATGATGAAGATCCTTAAACTCCTTTTATGTCTATAAAGTTTATAAACTTTACCAAAAGAATAGTTAACATCCTAATCGGGCGCGCTATCAATTCATTGATAGTCATGACCGCGATTAGAGATTAGATTAACAATTGTTTTGGTAAAGGCTAGACATGAACGGAGATCCATGTCAGGATATGGGTTAAGAGTGGGAACCCTTTTCCTTCCAGAAACCCTAATCTACATGCATCACTGTCGATCTAGTTTTAAATCTTATAAAGGATAAAAGGAGTAATCTTTAATTAATCATCCATGACTACTATATCTTAACGAACCCTACAAGCCCCCTTTTAATAGAAAACCTACATCCATAGTTAATCTAGATCAATATCCTGAATCCGTGTTTGACGTGGATCTAGAATCTACAACCATTCTTCACCATTCTTTATTCTTCCCCTTTTTCAACTCGTCTAAAGTAAGATTAAAAGATTCAACGTTTCCCTGAGGACGACCCGTACTCATCTCAGTCTAGCTACACGCGACACCGTTATTGATTGCGGTTATTCTACAAACACTTTTTTCACAATCAATCAAATGGCGCCGTTGCTGGGGAGACGTGCGTAATTTATTTTTCTTATATTCGTGTTGAATTCTTATTCGATCCATATCATAAATAAACAAAACTGCAAATTGTATATTTAACGATTATTGTGTGAATTTTTGCAAGGGGATCTGGAGTCACAGTCTTGAGGAAACAGAAAGCCAGAGACATTCATCAAGATCCAGAGAAGCAAAGGAGGCCACGTAGCAAAAATCTCCTCCACGTCTCCCAAGTCGGTGGCGAAACCGTGGCAAGAAGGGCCAATTGGCGGCGGATCCGCGGTGCAATTAGGGATTTAGGGTTTCAAACTTCTCTGCTATCTTTTCTATATCTTTCTCTCTCCTGTGAAATCCAATAAAATATCTTTTCTGCAGGATTCTTTGCAAAATATCGCCGCTCAAAAATCTTTTTGCAAAGTTTTGTACTTGGTTTGTTTATTCATATTTTAATACGAATTTTAAGGGGCAAGACCACAATTCAGATTAGGTGGGGATTTTATCACCCTTCCTAAGCCCCACAAATCACAAACGAGCATCCGCATCCATCCTACATTAATTTACAAAATATCTAGACAAGTAACTAAGGACTGTCGTGTTAGTTATATGTATGCCCTAGAGGCCATTACTGTACATTGGATGTATATTGTAGTGGATGCTGGGACATATATAGGGAGGACTTTCTTGCTCGACATGATAGTATGCTATCTGGTTACTCTTTACCTTAACGTGTATACTGATTGTCTCTCTGTTACATGTTGGTAAAGCCCTTAGGATGTGTACTTGACTACCTGGACTATGATGCGGATCATACTAGTGGGGACATGGTAGTCCATAAGTACATCCTTCAATGTCCCTAGTCGTGGGTGTATCGAGACGGGGCATCGATATACCAGAGTAGACTAGCGTGTACCTTCTCGACCCATACAGATGGGCGATGGATGATCCCATATCCATTGGTGTTTGACATCAGACGAGATATACGGGTGCTCAGTAGAGACTGGGTACACTGGACGGACTCGCCGAGAACTCCCAGATGGTATTATACCTTACGTCAGATGGCAGTTCTCTGGTGACACTGGTACAGAGTAGTCTGTTGACCCGAGATCGTCATAGAGTCTTGTGTGGTTCCCACTGTGCTTTGATTTCCACCTTACCACGTCCAAGAGGGCGTGCAAAACGGTGGTTTTTGGGTACAGTCCCGAGTCACATTGAAGAAATGAGCGATAGGAGGGGATTCGTCTCTCCCGGTATAGGGAGTTGATGTTGCGCTGTGTTCGATTGCCTATAACCGGAAATCCCTGGCCAGGGTTGCTGAGATATACTGGTAAGTGTTACCAGTAGTTTCTCGAATTGTTATAGACCTCAAATCAACACGACTTATCGAGCTATTGGGGTCTGACGTTTACCACCCCTAGGCGAGATATGCGACATATCAGACGAACAGACCGGACTGTACGGTAAGTGTTACTGGTTGGATTCACAGAAGTGTGAGCGGGCTTGCTCGTCGATCTTCTGATCGCTCAATACCCGGGTGGCCGTTACGTTTAGCAGACCGCTTACGGCTTGTGGGTGTTTGATATGATCATCACCTGCTGCCGGCGTATTGACGAGTCTTTAGAGTCCTACACAGAGGTTTCCTGGCTCAAGCGAAACGAAATAGGAGCGCATATGAGATATGTGCGGGACAGAGAATAATGCGTGTATGTGATACCGTATTTCATTCTCGCGATGAATGTGTCAAATGGTTGTATGCGATATAACCTAGTTATCGAATCAAGGATTGATTCGATAAATCGATACATTGTATACTAGTCGGTTGTGTGCGACATGACCGGATCATTGAATCAAGTGTTGATTTAATAATTTAATGCATAATTATATATTTGATATATTACTTTGCATTAACTAGTATTGGTTCACTTTAAATGGATTTTCTCACTTGAAGTTCACAAGTTGTATATGTGATATACTTTTGTGCACTTGATTGTATCATGTTTGATGATACATGCTTACTTGAGTTTGTGTAAAGATTAAACCATGGTTATTTAAATGGTTAGGGTTTTGTTTTTCATATCTATTTATTCATTTATTTATTTATTTCTTTTTGGCAAAAGAAAAGAAAAATGGTGGCTTTATTTAGATGCATGTTGAAGCTTCATGAAGCTTTGACTAAGTCACCATTTTTTGTCTTCATGCTTAACCCTAACCATTGACCTAACCATAGTTTATTCTCTACACTTGACCATGGTTAATTATATGATAAGTATTATTTTCTTTTCACTTATCATATTATTATCTTTATCTTCTTCTTCTTCTTCAAGAAGAAAAAGCTTGAGAGCTTTAATGGCAACTTGAGCAAATGAGTGAGAAATCCAATTCTAAAGTGAACCCACTTCCTATTTCTTCATCCTCTACCTCTTGCCAAGTAGTATAGGGTGTTTTCTTCACAAGTTTTGTGACTTGGTGAAGTGGGAGCTTGATCTTGTGTTGCCTCGACGTAGATCATCTTCGGCATCGTAGTCGATGACCTAGCCCGCCCATTTTTCCGATGAAGCCGACGCTAGAGCCCGGGATTCGATTTGGACAGCGAGGAGACTTCATTGCGGAGCTATGGAGGTGGAGGACCGGATCTACAAAGGTTGTATTTCCGTTCTTTTAGTTAAGTTGTTAACTAGTTTCTTTTGTCGCCTAAAATTCTAGTTAACGATCCGTATTAGGATTTCTCGGCACTTGTAAAAATTGAAATTGGCATGGTTGATGCCTTGTGAAACCTCCTTAGTGTGCCTAGGAACCTTACAGTGGTATCAGAGCCTAGCTAGAGCCTTAGGCGATCCGTAGACGGAATTAGAAGTCCGTTCGAATCAAAACCCAAACCCAAATTTGCTCTCTGGACAATTTTGAAAAACTGGGTTTTTTACAGATTAAAAATATGCAGAAAAACCAGCAGGAGATTATAAGAATTACTGAGAAGCCCGTACCCCTGAATCCACCAAAGTGCGGCGGAACCGCGGCATTAGCATGGCTAATGCGGCGGTTCCGCGGCCATGTGGTCTCTTCTTGCGTTAAAGTTTGCACAGTAATTCTTAGTTTGCAGTGCTGGTTTTCCTGGGAATTTTTAATAATTTTTCAAGAGTTGAATTTTCTGGGTTGTATTGGGGTCTCGGTGTTTCGACCGGATTGTCTAATTTTGTCAGTGTGTGTTTTTCCGGGTAATTTTAGAATATGTTAAAAAGTTCGACCGGATATAAATACCCACTTCTTCCCCTGCCGGAAAATTTCCAAGTGTTGGATTTTTCTGAGGTTTAAGGACGTTCTGAGTAGTACAAGTAACGCGATGGTCCCTCTAGAAGACAACAAACCTTAACTCGATTATGTGACCGCCTTGAACTGCCCTTTGAACCTTCAGGTTTGGGGCAGTACGGCGTGCCATATGTGAGGCGTTGGCTTGACCCTTCTACGGCTGGACCGTTGGTACTGAGGCACGAAGTGAATGTTTTTAGACTTATTTCATGTGTTGGACTGTATCGGGAAAACTTGGGTATTCGATTGTTCGATCGGAAAGTCAACATTTTCTATCTTATCCGGAATGTGATACAACAATTGGAATTCACAAGTAGTTATGAGATAACTGAATGAATGTTATAAATCTAGCAGTTTAGTCTCACTTGATCGGTTGCCACGGAATTTTGATATGATCAAAAGTCCGTCGCAATCACGTAGCGTACGCGGATACTCGCCGGGTAAACTTAATAGACAGCCTCACCCCATAGCCCCGACCAAGTGACTGTAGGAGAACCCCGTCGCCGAAAGCATCCGTTTGGGTGCTCGCGGTAGCGGTGTTCCGCCTTGGTGCACTTCGTCGACGGTATCGGGGGTGCGGCCGCCTACTGAAGTTTGCGACGAGCATTCGATCAAAATGTCGGGAATCTTGTTGAATTGCCCGACTTGATATTGAAAAGTGTTTTCGATTTTGAGACTAAAATGCGGGGTTTATAATTGTTAGGCATGCGATGTCTAAGTAATTCATTTGGTCAGGCATGCGATGTCTGAGGTGGTTGCGGATTCCAACTGTTGTAGTTTTACACTTTCTTTTCTGTGACCGTAAGTGTAATATGTTATATCGCCGGTTTCGTTGCTATATGTCAACGACAATTGGGATACACATATTTACTTACGTTGATGACATGTGATGTTATGTGTTGCTGGATATGTTATATTGGATCGTCGTGTTTGAATAGCCGGGGGTTTTTATGTGAGATGAGTGTTTTTCATTTTCATTCATGTAAAAACTTGTATGTAATATTCTTTTATTGGGGCACTTCCAGATTGCGGAAGATGTCACCTTTTGTATATTATTTACTTTTCCGCACTAGGATAGACCCAAGGAGGAGGGCACAAGTAACCGGGTTCTGGAGTCCAGTGGGAGACCAACTCGAGGAGTCGAGTCCGGGTCTCCTAACTCCAGAATTGGTAGGGTTGCTTACCGCTCTCGTAGGGGTCTAGGGGTGTGATTTTGGGTATTCATCACGACCGTGGAATCCGTGTTTTATACTGGCTCGTATTGAAAACACGGACGTCCTAGTATATCCAATATTTCATATAATTCTTCTGCTGCGATATCTGTGATGTGATCATGTGATGTTCTGTGATAAATACTGTATATAGTATATATGATATATTATATAGGCGTTACTTATGTTTTACACCCGCGCTAGCCCTGCCCCGCTCTGTCGTTAGTTACCTAACCTAACGGTGCACGAGGGGACATCGAGGCGAATGCGGATGGCATAAGTGTACGTCGTATTTATCTGTGATGTTTAGGTACTTAAATGATGGGACTTCATTAATGAGATTAATGAAATAAAAGAAACCTAAGATGTTGTAGAATCGAATTTCAAAAATAAAACAGGTAGCTACAGTTCTTGCTTTGCACAGCGATATATATGATATATCCTGCACCTTATTCGATGAGGAAAGGACCGAGATCCCTTCACCGGGAGTGACTCCTTTAGCAATAACTGGCAGATGCTACACACTCGGTTTGTCTTTTGATTGCTTTTAAGTGTTTTTGCTTTGCACAGTGATATATATGATATATCCCGCACCTCATTCGACGAGGAAAGGACCGACGATCCCTTCACCGGGAGTGACTCCTTTAGCAAAACTAGAAAAGCCTCAAAAACACTCCATTTTAAAATAATTTGATTCTACAACGATATCAAGTTCGTTACGCAATAGGTTTTCAGAAAAACCTGTCGTAGCCCTCCGTCATTTCAGATAAGTGGTAGTTAGTATTCGTGCTACGTTTGTTGGCCTGCGTCAAGGCGTAGTGTGCGGTAGCTAACTAGTATTTATCTGCTTATGCATATGATGCAGATTGGATTAGGGTAGTCGTGCGACTTTGTTGGCCTGCGTCAAGGGTCGTGCGGGTGGGTTTAATTCAATCAGGAAATGACGGGTTGAACTTGACTAGCGCACTATGGTTTGTTGGCCTGCGTCAAGGTCATAGGACGCTAGGGGAAAAATTATCGGGAATTTCAAGTGTTGAAATTTGCAATGAGATTGCATACCTTCTATAAGATAGTTGGATCCTGATACCCGCTGCCAGTAAGAGTTACTCCTGGGAGAGTTTTACACATTACAATTAGCCGATCAAGTAGGTGTCTAGAAAGGTGTCAACGAGGTTACGCCTCTGGAAAAACGAGGTTTACATTAATTAGGTTCGTGCGAAAGCACGGGGGACCTCCCTCAAAGTACCGACACTGGCCTGGCTGAAAGATTGGCGAATTTGTAGTGTGTAATTAATCCCGGCTAGTCTTTCCTTTTAGGGTTTGAAGGAAGATTTGATAAAAAGCAGTGGGAGCCATCCTGATTAGATAAAATAATAACCAATCTATTCTTGCAAGAGCGCACGCTGAGTGTTTTCTTCTCTCTCTCTCCAGGTAGCGACCATATCACGCCTTAATCAAGATAATAATTCGGATTATTGACCGAACCCGCTTGTTACACTGGGCTGGGGAACGTTGGTCCCGCTCCATCTTATAAATGTTATAAGACAGAGCAGGAAATTGGGGAATACCAGATTTCCCGTGCCGCCCAAACGAAGAAAGTGCATATGATGCATCATCTTCGGGTGTGTTCATTACAAAGAACTGTTTCTCAGTATCCTCCGCATCCTGGGTATATGATACCGGATCAGGATCCCAGATATGTAATCTGTTACATAGGGCTACAAAAAGGTAGAAAAACTGAGAACGGGTGATAAGTTTCATGAGACAGAAAACGGGGCAAGTGTTGCAGCCAAGTCTGTTGGTCACTGTCACCCTGTATTACAAATACATTGATTCTGAACGAATGTTATTAGATACCGAACCTGATATACAAAATCATATCTGTCTCTTTATTATTAAAGAAATGATAAAATTTTGTATTGTTGGATAATGTTTTGAACATTTCCTATATCAAAAGTTGATCGGTTCAGGCACGTTATCTAAAAGCATTGATGTTCTAAATCAAACTACAGTTCTTAGTATATGGAACACACATAAGAGGAAGAGTTCAGAAATGAACGAATTCTTCTTCAGGTATTGTAGACTAGGTCATATCAATGCGACCCGACTAGCTGAAGTTACATTTAGATGCATATTTAAATCAGTTTGAATTTACATCTTGTGAAACTTGCCAGTCATGTCACAAAGATATAATGACACCAGCTCTGTTTATTGGAAACAGAGAAAGAGTTAGTGAACTCTTGGGATGATACATGTTGATGTATAAAGGTCCCCTGTCTACACATGCCAGGACTGGTTCTTTGTACTTCATTACATTCTCTGATGATCTTTCGAGATTCAGACCTATGTTCCTGTTGAAACACAAGTCCGAACCTTTTGAGATATTCACAGAATATAAGCTAGAAGTAGAGAACCAAAATACGGGTATAAGTATTATGTCCTATGATGAGATCATGGAGGAGAATACTTGAGCACGGAATTCTTGGACAATTCTAAAGGAGAATGAGATTCTCTCTCAGCATTACTCCTCCGTATACACCATAGCATGATGGTATATCGGGGCGGAGCAATCACACCCTATATGATAAGGTGTGCTCTATGATGAGTACTACTGAGTTACCTATTTCCTTTTGGGAGTTATGCACTTGAGAAGCTGCATACCTATTGAATAGGGTTCAAATCAAATCAGTTGCCTACCACTTCATATGTGATATGGAAAGGGAAGAGCCCATGTCTTAAGCTAGTTAAGATTTGGGGTTGACCGGCCTATGTCTAAAAGAAAAATCCGGACAAACTCGAGGCAAGGTCTGTAATGTAGAACTGGAAAGGTTCCAGCTATACAAACTACAGCAGATGATTTGATAGAACCAAAGGATTCAGTAGAGACCAACGAACATCAGCCTCTCCGCCGATTTAGTAGGGTTCCTCACCCACCTGAGAGATACTTCGGTTTCTCGATGACAGTGGGAGCGAGGATTGCATCATGAGATGATGACCCAACTAGTTTCGAGCTGGCCATCAGGAGTGTGACTCTGTAAGAATGGCTGGATGCTTAGCGATCTGAGATGGAATCCTTCTACACCAACAAAGTATGGACTTTGGCTGCTATATCTGAAGGGTAAAATCCCCATCAGGAGCAAGCATATCTTGAGAAGATTACTTGGTGTACTTGGAAAAGTTGAGACTTTCAAAGCTAGACTTGTTAAAGGTTTTCGTCATCGACCAGGCGTGGATAATGATGAAACCTTTTTCCAGTGGCTATGCTTAAGTCCATCTAGATCCTACTTGCCATGGCTACATACCATGACTTCGATATCTGGTGGTTGGGTGCCATGACTCCTTTTCTAAATGATGTTTTAGAAAAGTGCGTCTATAAGTACACAGCCAGAGGGCCTCGTAGACAGTGGGAGCAGCGGAAACGTGTGCAAGATGCTTTATAGGATAAAGCAGGCATCGCGGAGTTGGAACGTCTGTTTTGATGAAGTAGTCAAAGAGTTTGACATCATCAAAATGGTAGATGAACCTTGTATAAACAAAAAGGTAGTAGGGAGTATGGTGACGATCCTCGTAGAGTACGTAGATAACATACTCTTGTTAGGGAAGAAGTTTCCTATGCTACGCTCGATCAATCTCCGCTTATCATAATGATTCTCCACATAGGATCAAAGTGATACCTACTAAATCCTGGATTTTCGATCTATGAGATAGATCCAGTTGGATCTTAGGATACTCACTAGTAGTAGTGAGAAGGTATCAGTTGATCCTGGGGAGAATCACTGGAAGTGTTCCAGAGTGATGAGAACGATTGAATGTCAGTCACAGGCATTGTCTTTACCCTAAGTATAGGGACGGTATGTTGGAAGAGTTCCAAGCTACATACTGTGGCATACTAGACGATAAAGGCTAGATACATCGCTACTTAAGATGCTACCAAAGAGGCCGTTTGGGTGTATGTTGGTTCATGAGATGAACTAGGTTCCTACCATTGTCTGACAATGGAAGTGTGGCTTTGGCCCGGGAACCCCGGTCCCATCAGTGACCCAGACATAATCTAAGGCAGTATCACCATATCATGGAGATGGTTGATCTCCAGTGTGATCGAGGCTAGGAGAACACACTCAGAGGACAACACGGCGGATCCACTCACAAAGGCCTTTTCCCGGAGAGAGACTTTTATGGGATGGTTGAGTATGAGATACTACAATCACTGCTATCAGATGGCCCTAGTGCAAGTGGGAGATTGTTAGTTATATGTATGCCCTAGAGGCCATTACTGTACATTGGATGTATATTGTAGTGGATGCTGGGACATATATAGGGAGGACTTTCTTGCTCGACATGATAGTATGCTATCTGGTTACTCTTTACCTTAACGTGTATACTGATTGTCTCTCTGTTACATGTTGGTAAAGCCCTTAGGATGTGTACTTGACTACCTGGACTATGATGCGGATCATACTAGTGGGGACATGGTAGTCCATAAGTACATCCTTCAATGTCCCTAGTCGTGGGTGTATCGAGACGGGGCATCGATATACCAGAGTAGACTAGCGTGTACCTTCTCGACCCATACAGATGGGCGATGGATGATCCCATATCCATTGGTGTTTGACATCAGACGAGATATACGGGTGCTCAGTAGAGACTGGGTACACTGGACGGACTCGCCGAGAACTCCCAGATGGTATTATACCTTACGTCAGATGGCAGTTCTCTGGTGACACTGGTACAGAGTAGTCTGTTGACCCGAGATCGTCATAGAGTCTTGTGTGGTTCCCACTGTGCTTTGATTTCCACCTTACCACGTCCAAGAGGGCGTGCAAAACGGTGGTTTTTAGGTACAGTCCCGAGTCACATGGAGGCAATGAGCGATAGGAGGGGATTCGTCTCTCCCGGAATAGGGAGTTGATGTTGCGCTGTGTTCGATTGGCTATAACCGGAAATCCCTGGCCAGGGTTGCTGAGATATACTGGTAAGTGTTACCAGTAGTTTCTCGAATTGTTATAGACCTCAGATCGACACGACTTATCGAGCTATTGGGGTCTGACGTTTACCACCCCTAGGCGAGATATGCGACATATCAGACGAACAGACCGGACTGTACGGTAAGTGTTACTGGTTGGATTCACAGGAGTGTGAGCGGGCTTGCTCGTCGATCTTCTGATCGCTCAATACCCGGGTGGCCGTTACGTTTAGCAGACCGCTTGCGGCTTGTGGGTGTTTGATATGATCATCACCTGCTGCCGGCGTATTGACGAGTCTTTAGTGTCTTATACAGAGGTTTCCTGGCTCAAGCGAAACGAAATAGGAGCGCATATGAGATATGTGCGGGACCGAGAATAATGCGTGTATGTGATACTGTATTTCATTCTCGCGATGAATGTGTCGAATGGTTGTATGCGATATAACCTAGTTATCGAATCAAGGATTGATTCGATAAATCGATACATTGTATACTAGTCGGTTGTGTGCGACATGACCGGATCATTGAATCAAGTGTTGATTTAATGATTTAATGCATAATTATATATTTGATATATTACTTTGCATTAACTAGTATTGGTTCACTTTAAATGGATTTTCTCACTTGAAGTTCACAAGTTGTATATGTGATATACTTTTGTGCACTTGATTGTATCATGTTTGATGATACATGCTTACTTGAGTTTGTGTAAAGATTAAACCATGGTTATTTAAATAGTTAGGGTTTTGTTTTTCATATCTATTTATTCATTTATTTATTTATTTCTTTTTGGCAAAAGAAAAGAAAAATGGTGGCTTTATTTGGATGCATGTTGAAGCTTCATGAAGCTTTGACTAAGTCACCATTTTTTGTCTTCATGCTTAACCCTAACCATTGACCTAACCCTAGTTTATTCTCTACACTTGACCATGGTTAATTATATGATAAGTATTATTTTCTTTTCACTTATCATATTATTATCTTTATCTTCTTCTTCTTCTTCAAGAAGAAAAAGCTTGAGAGCTTTAATGGCAACTTGAGCAAATGAGTGAGAAATCCAATTCTAAAGTGAACCCACTTCCTATTTCTTCATCCTCTACCTCTTGCCAAGTAGTATAGGGTGTTTTCTTCACAAGTTTTGTGACTTGGTGAAGTGGGAGCTTGATCTTGTGTTGCCGCGACGTAGATCATCTTCGGCATCGTAGTCGATGACCTAGCCCGCCCATTTTTCCGATGAAGCCGACGCTAGAGCCCGGGATTCGATTTGGACAGCGAGGAGACTTCATTGCGGAGCTATGGAGGTGGAGGACCGGATCTACAAAGGTTGTATTTCCGTTCTTTTAGTTAAGTTGTTAACTAGTTTCTTTTGTCGCCTAAAATTCTAGTTAACGATCCGTATTAGGGTTTCTCGGCACTTGTAAAAATTGAAATTGGCATGGTTGATGCCTTGTGAGACCTCCTTAGTGTGCCTAGGAACCCTACATGTCGCGCTCAATAAGGACAGAGGAAGGTCGTGGGTAATCTATCGCTTATCCGCATTACTTTTGTGGTGCCTAGGCAAGTGTGTCTAAGGCAAGTGGTTACTTAATTAGGCCCACTATTTTCAGTGATTCGTATAGCGGATACCTCCCACTTACCTGGCACTTACCTGGTCGCAAGGGTAGTGATAGAGGATTAATCCTGCGGCTTGTCCTTTGGAAGTCTAGGAGCGGTCTAGAGACTTGACCTAGGTAACCTTAATTCTAGGGTTGTTTTTGCATTTTTGTGTGATTTGTCTTGAGTCCCATTTTTTAAAAAACAAACCAATTTTAGATCACACACATGCTGCCACTTGCGCTAAAACCGTTTAGTGCATGCTCGGCTGCACACGGGATTCTAGTGCCCGTCTTTTCCGCGTTCCTGCTATCGACTCCGAAGTCGGCACTTCTTCATTTTCTTTTTTCCCTCCACCTACCACATCGACCGAGATGGACGGTACTCCATCAAATTATAACACTACCCTACCACCGCCCATAGGTGCACAGAATCCACCGCGCATCTCTCTCCAAGAAAGATACTATCCTATACGCGGTCCCCTTCCTATCTATTTATCTATTCCACCAGCCAACGGGGATAATTTTGAAATTAAACCCCACTAAATCAACCTGTTGCCCAAATTTCACGGGCTCGAGTCTGAAGACGCGTACGTTTTCATCACTAAATTCGAAAACGTATGCGCAATGATGGGTACTTCACAACTGTCCGTGGATGCTATGCGCTTGCGTTTTCTCCCATTCACTTTGTGCGACTTGGCAGAAAAATGGCTTTATAATACTGCCGCACACTCTATTACCAATTGGGATGAATTTGTGATAGCATTCCTTAAGAAATTTTACCCAAATCATAAGACCGCCCGTGTTAGGAGCGAAATCAACCAGTTCACCCAGCTTCCCAATGAACCATTCTGGAAGTGCTTTGAACGTTTCAAGGATCTGCTTGTCTAATGTTCTCATCATGGAATACATAGCTGGGATCTGTGCTGAATTATATATGAAGGCATTAATCCAGCGACAAATCAGATGCTTGAAACCATGTGTCAATGCAATTTCATGTCCAAAGACGATGGTGAAACCTGGAAATATCTGGAAGATCTCGCTGAAAACACTTTGCAGTGGGAAAGCGTTAGACCACCTTCATCTAGAGGAGGTATTCACCAGCTCGATGTTTCCATCGCAGTAAAAGCCGAAATGGCAGCGATATAAAAGAAACTCGACGCTATTGAAAACAAATTCTCATCAGTCTCCCTAAACCAGGTAACGCTTCCCAAAACCGTGTGTGGTTGCTGTTCCGATCCATCACACTTGACGGAAGAATGTCCTATGAATGCACCGTTTTAAGGTCACGAGCAAACTAATGCTACTTTTCAGCAGCGACCTAGAAACGATCCTTATTCTTCCACGTACAATCAGGGATGGAGGAATCATCCTAACTTTGTTTGGAACCAAAATCAAAACCAGTTCCAAAGCAATTACAAAAGACCTCCTCCACAGCAACAGCAACCGCCACCACAGAGTCAGCACCCCTTTCAATCGCAACCTGTTCAAAACCCGACCAATAATTCTTTCCAAACGACCGGTACCAATAACTCCTCTTCACTCGCACAAACTTTGGATTTGTTTATGAAACATTCCATCCAAATGTCGGATGGTATGAGGTCTTCTATTGATTCCATAAAGAAAGACTCCGCCTCCCACGGTGAGAGTATTAAATCAATAGAAGCACAAATTGCACAGTTGAATGCCGCGATGAGTGCGAGAGAAAAAGGGAAACTCCCATCTCAACCCCTACTGAATCCTGGCCACTCACAAAGTTATAATGTGAGTGTCGTTACTACGTTGAGATCGAGAAGAGTGCTGGATAACCAAGTGGGTGAACAAATTGATGATGAGGAACCAATTGAAACCCCGGCTTCTACTTCTTCCCCCAATTCGTGTAGTCTCCCACCTTCTTCCGAGCCTATTCTCCGTTTTCCCCAAGGCTCGAACCCTCCGCCCACTTCCACAAATCTATCTAAAATGATCCCCACTCCAATTCTGGGATCCATTCCATCCCCATAATCCTCTCCAATGTTGGACCCAACTCTTATTGATAAAGCACCTTATTCAAACAGGTTAAGGGACAATAGACCAAGTCCACAAATGGAGAAGATTGTGGAAATTTTTAAGCAAGTTAACATAAACATTCCTCTTCTAGATGCTATTCAACAAGTTCCGTCTTATGCGAAAATCCTAAAGGACTTGTGCACTAGGAAGAGAAAAGTTCAAGTACCTAAAAATATTTTCCTTGCGAGTAATGTGAGCACTGCTTTTACACAACAACTACCCAAGAAATGAAAGGACCCCGGAAGTCCTACAATTTCTATTTCTATCGGGGATAAAAATATCAATCGTGCTCTACTCGATTTAGGTGCTAGTGTTAACTTGCTTCCGTATTCTGTTTATGAGCAATTAGGGATCGGAGAGTTAAAACCGGCGCATTGCACTCTTCAGATGACCGATCGATCTATCACCCAATCTAGGGGTGAACTAGAGGATGTGTTAATCAAAGTCGGAGAATTTATATTTCCTGTGGACTTTATCGTTATAGATACACAACCTGTAGGGAACCCACGAAACCAAATTCCGGCGATTTTAGGTCGACATTTTCTTGCGACTTCCAACGCAATAATTAATTGTCGAAATGGCTCTATGACCCTATCCTTCGGGAAAATGTCAATTGAGCTTAACATTTACAAATTGGGAAGTGAACCCTCTGAACCCTATGCTCATGTGTGTTCTGTCGAAACAATAGATTCCGACAGCAGTGAAATTGAAGAGCTTCACGATACCGATCTTGACTCCGCTATTACGTTGTTGTCCGGGTCAACATCTAACGCTGAATATGAACCTTTTATGGAGTCCGAGTATCATCCCGTTCTTTCCGATGAGATTATTATTCGGGATATCGATGAAAGCTTTGAAGAAATTTTTGCTGAAGAACTCGCATTCTCAGAAGACATGGGCGTTGTGATGAATCAACCCCAACCCAAAGAAGTTGAACTGCCACATCTTCTTCTTATCAAGAATGAGATTGTGAGTAATCTATTATTATTGTTTCGTCTCTATCAACCGAGACGTAAACCATACCGCCTCCTATCTCCCCACTTCTTCAAATCTCTGATTTTCCACCAACCAGTGCGTTACATCAATAAAATTTTTGAATGGTTGGTGTTGACTTTTGGTCTTTGTAAGGTTTTACTTTGACCAATAACTTTCACCCCCCCTCCAATAATTTTAAATGCTTAATACTATTTTACTCAAGTTTGGGGGGAGGGGAATATTTTGGCTCTTGAAAGAATTTTTTTACAAAATTACGATCCTGAAATAAGTTTGGGGGAGGATTTCACTATCATTAATTCTTGTCCCCTTTGATAACTTTTCCTCCCAAATCTACAGATTTTGAGATTTAAAAGATGCAACAGTGATGACACTACTGCAAACAGGTTTGGGGGAGGTTTGTGCTTATTTACGTGATACTTTGCATTATACTATATATAAGCACAAATTTTTTTTTTGATAATGAAAGAATAGAAAGTGAAAAATTTACATATGAAAGATAGAAATAGTTTGAGAAAAGCAAGAAAGTTAGATGTTTTCTTAAACGAAACTAGTAATAAGTAGTTATGAGCCGTTGTCCCAAGGGTTAGTAAGATGAAGGAAATTGCTAATTTGAAGATAAAAATAAGTCTGAAAAATAGTCCCTATTCTTGAGACCAAACATTTGAACGTTGATACCCTACTATACGCACTTACACACATCTTGAAACTTGGGATAGTAGAGGATACATTGAAATGCTCTTGTCTAAAAGCCTTAGTATAAAGGAAAATAAAATAAAATATAAGTGGTGAAGAAAAAAATGAACACTGGTTTTGTAATTGCTCAAGGCAGCATAAAAAATATAGCGATGGTGCTTTATCACCTAGTGCCTTAGACCAACTAGTTTGGAAGCCAGTGCTAAGCCTTAGGTGTTGCGAAACGAGGAATTAGGCCTAAATGCGCAAGCACATTTTGTAATCGGTCGGTTAGTACCTCAAGAAGTATTAACGGTCGCATGAAGGATGTGTGAGCAATTTCATAAAAAAAATCATCGACTAAAAAGTACTTTGGAAGATGGACAGGAGTATGATAGCTTGAATTGAATTCTCTAAGTGTAGGGATGTCTTTTACACACACGTAGGGGTATATGATCAATGTTTGGAAGAAAGATAGGGAGGAAGACTAAAGGCTATGTTTTATTGATGGATTATGTGATTTCTAACATTTTTTTCATGACCATTAAGATAGGGCTCATAGCAACTGAAAAGCTGGTATAGTTGGAAACACTTATTTTCAAGTTCTTTCTTTTATAGTTCTTATCTTTGTATGTAACTTTCACTATCTTTCTTTTATTAAAGGATTTTGTGGGTGTAATCCGCTGAAAACCCTTAGGAGATAACACTTCTCCTACTAGGGACACCTAGAGGTTTAACAGCTTGTTGCACGTGCTCAGTGCAATCGTGTTGCTTACGAAAGTATGCTACTTAGGATTTTTCTTTTTCTTTTCTCTCCTTCTGTTGAATAACTAGTTTGCTCAGGACGATCAAAGTTAAGTTTGGGGGTATTTGTTCAGTTGATAAAATTGCACTTTTGACATGACATTTTACTTACTATTTCTATATAATAAAAGGTGTTTATTATAAATATGACACATATGAGAGTTTATCCGTAAAAATACTGTTTTCATGTGTTTATATATTATAATTAACATTATGAAGGGAAATGTAAGCATATAATATTCATGTAATATTTGGTCTATTTAAATATGCTTGCCTTATTAAATATCTTTGACCAATTCTCTTAAAACTAAAATATCATAACAAATGGTTAAGATAATATCTCAATAAAAACAAATTCTATTAATATCATATATTGAGATAATTGTGCAGGAATTATATCATGACTGATGTTTCAAGGAAATCCAAGTTGGCGAGATCAAACCTGCCGAAAATATTCAAGTAAATTGAAGAAACCAATTCTGGCAGAAATGTAGAGAAGATTTTCAAAGTCTAGATACCCAAAAGATAACCAAGTGTTACAGATATGAAGCCACAGAAATTAGAGCTCATGATCCCACCAGAAGACGGCAGTTCCGCAGCCAAACCCGTCTATTGGCCGCGGTTCCGCCGCACATCTGAAGAGTTAGGGTTCTGGATTTTTTGGTTGGGATCCTAACAAACTAGACTAGTTACCATATTAGGAAACTAGGGTTCTGGCTCTGTGACTATAAATAAGGACCGAGAGCCTCTTGGAAAATTTATCAAACCGACGCGATCACGAAGTCCATGACGGCTCAAGAATCCTGGTTGATCATCGACGGTTCATCTACCTCCTTAGAAGAGATCGAGAAGCAAACTAGGGTTTTGTAATCATTTTCTAAAGGAACAAAGTGTACTTGATCTTGTTGATTAATAAAGGTAGTTGTTTTCTTATATCATTTTATTTTCTGTAGTTTTCAATATGATTTCCCTTTCTATCTTTTCTTTTATCTCCAACATGCGTGAGTAATTCTCCGCTTGTTAGGGTTCATAGGATTAGGGTAGATCAATGGATGATGAAGATCCTTAAACTCCTTTTACGTCCTATAAAGTTTATAAACTTTACCAAAAGAATAGTTAACATCCTAATCGGGCGCGCTATCAATTCATTGATAGTCACGACCGCGATTAGAGATTAGATTAACAATTGTTTTGGTAAAGGCTAGACATGAACGGAGATCCATGTCAAGATAGGGGTTAAGAGTGGGAACCATTTTCCCTCCAGAAACCCCAATCTACATGCATCACTATCGATCTAGTTATAAATCTATTAAAGGATAAAAGGAGTAATCTTTAATTAATCATCCATGACTACTAAATCCTAACGAACCCTACTAGCCCCCTTCTAATATAAAACCTACATCCATAGTTAATCTAGATCAATATCCTGCATTCGTGTTTGACGTGGATCTAGAATCTGCAACCATTCTTCACCATTCTTTATTCTTCCCCTTTTTCAACACGTCTAAAGTAAAATTAAAAGATTCAACGTTTCCCTGAGGACTACCCGTACTCATCGCGGTCTAGCTACACGCGACACCGTTATTGATTGCGGTTATTCTACAAACACTTTTTTCACGATCAATCAGTAATCTACAACAAGAGGTTGTGGTGCGGAAGCTGGCGTTTACCAAACAGAGCTCCTGTATGCAAAAGTATTCCGGTAAACAAGCGAGGCACTGTACCCATGAAGAAGCCTGTTGTATCCGATCAGAAAAGAAGTGTGATTTGTGACTTTTGTCATCTACCCGGACATGTACAGAAGGACTGTCAAAGGAGGCTCGGACTTTGTCTAGTTTGTGGATCAGCTGACCATACCATCAGTGCTTGCCCTTCGAAGCTACAATCGAGAGACGATATTCAGAAACTGCCGCAGAAGTAGACCTTTAGGCAGAATCTGATCACTCAGAGGCCCAATCAAGCACGGGCCTACACCTTGACGGCCGAGGAGGCCAAGGCGTCAGAAGACGTTGTTTCAGGTATCCTAATCGTTTATAATTTTCCCACATTGGCATTATTCGATTCAGGTGCATCCCATTGCTTCCTGTCATCCAAGTTTATTAGTGCATACTCTATTCTACACATGGCCCTGTCTAGTTGCCGGAACATACACACTGGGAATGGGAGAATTATATCTAGTAGTGAGTGCAAGGGTTGCTCGATTGTTATTTGCGGACGGGAGTTATTCACATATTTCTTGGTGATTGATACTGGCAGCTATGATGTTGTCTTGGGAATGGATTTCTTGGCATTTTCCATGCTCACATTGATTGTAAAGCAAAGAAAGTGATTTTCTAGATTCCCGGACATCCGGAGTTCATATTTTTGGGAGGGAGCAGATCTGTCGGGCCATTCGAATTTAGGGCTGGGCTAACTAATGTCGTTCTTTCGTCAATGGAAGTAAACAAGGAAGATGCACCAGCAGTAGTTCGGGACTTTATGGATGTGTTCAAGGACATCTTAGGTTTACCGCCAAAACAAAATGTGGAGTTCGCGATTGATCTTATTCCTGGAGCAGCGCCAATTTGAAAGGCTTATTATCCAATGGTGTCGGTGGATCTAGAAGAGGGAAAGAAACAAGTTGCCGAATTACTGGAGAAGGGTTGGATTCGTTGCAGCGGTTCACCATAGAGAGCTCCAGTTTTTCTAATCAAGAAGAAGGATAGCACGCAAAAGATGTGCATTGACTATCGAGAATTGAATCGGGTGACTATTAAGAACAAGTACCCAATCCCTCGCATCGGCGAATTATTCGATCAACTCAATGGCGTGAGGGTATTCTCGAAGTGGGATTTGCGATCTGGGTATCATCAAGTTCGGGTGAAATCAGAAGACATTTGCAAGACGGAGTTCCGAACTCGATATGGGCATTACGAGTACTTAGTGATGCCATTTGGAGTTACTAACGCACCGGCAATATTTATGGACTTGATGAACTGAATCTTTTCACTATACCTGGACCAGTTCGTAGTGGTGTTTATTGATGATATTCTGGTCTATTCGAGGAGCAAAGAAGAGCATGTAGAACACTTGAGGATCGCACTGCAAACGTTGAGACAAGAAAAATTATATACTAAGATGAGCAAGTGCAAATTTTGGCTCGAAGAAGTGAAATTCTTGGTCATGTTGTATTCGGAGATGGAATTGCCTTTGACCCTAAAAAGATTGCAGCTGTTCATGATTAGCAATTCCAAAGAACGTAGGGAAGATCAGAAGTTTTCTTGGGCTTGCCGGATACTGCAGAAGGTTTGTGGAGAACTTCGCTTGAATTGCAGAACCATTGAACAAGCTAACACGAAAGGAGGTACTGTTTGTATGGACCGAGAAGTGTGCGTCGACTTTTGAAGCGTTGAAACAAAGATTGGCCACCGCTCCTATTCCGACAGTTCCAGATGGTTCCGGAGGACTAGTTATTCACAGCGACGCATCTGGGAAAGGCTTGGGATGTTCGGTTTCCCTTGCACTTAGTCTAGTGTATAGAAGCATCACACATGCCATCTTAAAAATTTTAAAGAGGTGCAAAGCAAACAAACCATGAATCATAACTAGAATAGTTTAGGGTAACAACAAAATTGTATCACATACAAAGAACTCTTGTAACACTAAGTGAAGAAATTACAACCTTTGTAGTCTTCCCTTGGTGACTCCTTGGACCATTGAGAGTTTGGAACGGATCGCTAGCAACCTTCCTTGTCCACGATGATCCACCCAAAGTCCCTTTGCCCAAAGCTCCTTGCTTTACTTGGTTTGTGAAAGAAGTATAGCAAACACCCTACACAAATGGGCTAGATGTGTGTAGAATGATGAGGTGGTTTGTATTCTCTAATCAAAACCCTTTCTTTTTATCACCCTCACTCAAGAGAAAACTCAAGAGATCTTGGAGGAAGAAGAAGATGATGGCAAAAGATTTTGTCAAAAAGATAATGATAAGCTTAATGAATAAATGAGAAAAGAAAGTATATATATTTTCTTTCTCTCAATTCAAACCATGCTTCAATAATATCTAGATATTTTCCATTTGGGTTAAAGTCCAAATGAAAAGTAAACCATGGGTTTAAGCTAGGTCAAAGTCAAGAAGAGTGTAGAAAAAACCATTAAAGATTTAATTTCCATTTGCCTTTTATAATCCAAATAGAAAATATATATATATATATATATATATATATATATTGAACCATATAAGTCTTATATTGCCACCAATTGTGTATCATCAACCATGACACTATGCATGTATGTGTCCATGCACATCAACATGTGCATACAAGCATGCATACATCTTCAACAAAGAAAAAGGTTTAAATAAAGAATTAAACTAAAAGTCAAATGTTAAATCAACACTTGATTTAACAAACCGGTCATATCACTTACGACCCGACCAATAGAAAAACGCTCGATTAACATACGGTATCACATACTCGCATTCAACCGGGTCCCCGCGCATATCTCATATGCACATCACATCGTTTCGCCTGAGCTAGGAAACTCCTGTGTGGGACTCTAAGACTCGTCAATACGCCGGCAGTAGGTGATGATCATATCAAACACCTACAAGCCGCAAGCGGTCAGCTAAACGTAACGGCCACCCGGGTATTGAGCGATAAGAAGAAAACCAGCGAAGCTGTCAAAACTCCCGTCGAGCCAATCAGTAACACTACCCGTGCAGTCCGGTCTCTTCATCTGATATGTCGCATATCCAGTCTAGGGGTGGTGAATGTCAGACCCCAGTAACCGATAAGTCGTGTTGATGTGAGGCTCATAACAGGTCGAGAAACTACGGATAACTCTTACCAGTAAATCTCCATAACAGCCCTGGCCAGGGACTTCCAGTTATAGCCAATCGAACACAGCGCAACATCAACTCCCAATACCGGGAGAGACGAAACCCCTCCTATCGCTCATTACCTCCATGTGATTCGGGACTGTACCCAAAAGCCACCGTTTTGCACATTCTCTTGAACGTGGTAAGGTGGAAATCAAAGCACAGTGGGAATCACACAAGACTCTATGACGATCTCGGGTCTACAGACTAACCTGTACCAGTGTCACCAGAGAACTGCTATCTGACGATAGGTATAATACCATCTAGGAGTTCTCGGCAAGTCCGTTCAGTGTACCCATTCTCCACTGAGCACCCGTACACCATCTTTGATGTCAAACACTGATGGATATGGGATCATCCATCGCCCATCATATGGGTCAAGATGCGTATACGCTGGTCTACTCTGGTGTATAGATGTCCTGTCTCGATACACCCTCGACTAGGAACAGTTATAGGATGTACTCTTGGACTACCCTGGCCTCACTAGTATGATCTGCATCATAGTCCTAGTAGTCGAGTACATATCCTAAGGGCTTTATCAACATGTGAGAGCAAAACAGTAAACCAATACAAGTCAACATGTTTAGACAAAGTGAAACCAGATAGCATACTATCATATCGAGCAAGAAATTCCTCTCTATATATATCCAAGTATCCACTATAATATACATCATATGTACAACAATGGCCTTTAGGGCATATATACAACTAACAATCTCCCACTTGCACTAAGGCCAGCTGTTGTAATATCTCATACCCAACATCCCGAAAAGTCTCTCAAATTGTATTTGGGGTATGGCCTTCGTGAGTGGATCCGCGGTGTTGTCCTTCATGCCAACTCTCCTGACCTCGATCTCGCGGCGATCAACTATCTCCCGGATCAGGTGATACCGCCTCAGAATATGTCTGGACTTCTGATGGGACCTAGGTTCCTTGGCCAAAGCCACAGCTCCATTTTTATCATAATACAAAGGTATTGGATGCTCAATGGACGAAACCACACCAAGTTCAGTGATGAACTTCTTCATCCAGACAGCCTCTTTGGCAGCATCGTTGGCAGCGATGTATTCAGCCTCCATCGTCGAGTCTGCCACGGTTTCTTTCTTGGAACTCTTCCAACAAACCGCCCCTCCATTTAGGGTAAAGACAAATCCTGAGTGTGACTTAGAGTTATCCTTATCACTTTGGAAGCTTGAATCGGTAAAGGACTCCACCTGGAGTTCTCCGTTACCATACACCAAGAACATCTCCTTAGTCCTTCTCAAGTACTTGAGAATGTTCTTCACAGCTGTCCAGTGACTCTCTCCTGGATCTGCTTGATACCTACTCACTACACTTGGTGAGTATGCTACATCGGGTCTGGTACATAGCATCGCGTACATGATAGAGTCTACTGCCGAAGCATAGGGTATCCCTTACATGCGAGCTCTCTCCAAATCAGTCTTAGGAGACATCTTTTTGGAGAGAGTGAGTCCAGAGATCGTGGGTTAGTTCCCACGCTTGGATTCTTCCATACTAAACCTCTTTAGTATGGTGTCAATGTACCTGGATTGGGATAATCCCAGTATCCGTTTAGATCTATCTCTATAGATCTTAATCCCCAAAATGCAGGAGGCATCACCTAGATCTTTCATTGAGAATCTATGTGATAAGAATAGCCTGACCGAGTGCAGCATAGGAACGTCATTTCCTATCAAGAGTATGTCATCCACGTACAATACGAGGAAGACAAACTTATTCTCTGCAACCTTCTTATAGATACAAGGTTCATCTATGTTCTTGATGAAGTCAAACTCTTTAACTACTACATCAAAACAGATGTTCCAACTCCGCGATGCCTGCTTTAACCCATAGATGGATTTAAGCAGCTTGCACACCTTTCCGCTGCTCCCACTATCTGGCTGAGTCATGTACACGCACTCCTCTAAATCACCATTTAGAAAGGCGGTCTTAATATCCATCTGCCAGATTTCGTAGTCATGGTATGCAGCAATGGCAAGCAGGATCCGGATGGACTTAAGCATAGCCACTGGAGAAAAGGTTTCGTCATAATCCACACATGGTCGTTGACGAAAACTCTTTGCAACAAGCCTAGCTTTGAAAGTCTCAAATTTTCCATCTACACCAAGTTTTTTCTTAAAGATCCATTTGCTCCCAATGGGTTTTACCCCTTCAAAAGCAACTTCCAAAGTCCATACTTTGTTGGTGTACATGGATTCCATCTCAGATCGCATTGCATCCAGCCATTTCACAGAGTCACCACTCGTGATGGTCTGCTCGAAGCTAGTGGGGTCATCATCTTCCATGATGCAATCCTCGCTCCCACCGTCTATGAGAAAACCGTAGTATCTCTCAGGTGGATGAGGAACCCTACTAGATCGGCGGAGCGACTGAGGTTCGTTGGGAACTACTGAATCCTTTGGTTCCACTAAATCTTCAGTTGCAGTTTGTGCTGCTGGAACTTCTTCCAGCTCTACCTCTTCGCCACTAATTTCTTTTGCAAGAAATTCCTTTTCCAAAAAGGTAGCATATTGAGAAACAAACACCTTTTGTTCCTCAGCGTGGTAGAAAATATATCCTTGTGAATTCTTAGGATATCCCACAAACTTGCAAAAAACTGATCGTGCCTCGAGTTTGTCCGGATTTTGCCTTTTGACATAGGCCGGACAACCCCATATCGTTTAAAGTATGGTTTCTTCCCACTCCATATCTCATATAGTGTGGTAGGTACAGATTTAGATGGAACTTGATTCAATAGGTATGCTGCTGTCTCCAACGCATCCCCCCAAAAGGAAATAGGCAACTCAGCAGTGCTCATCATAGAGCACACCATATCTAATAGGGTGCGATTCCTCCGCTCTGATACACCGTTGTGCTATTGTGTATAAGGAGGAATAAGCTGAGAGAGAATCCCATTCTCTTTTAGATAGTCCAGGAACTCTTTGCTCAAGTATTCTCCTCCTCGATCTGATCGAAAGATCTTAATACTTTTACCCGTTTGGTTCTCGACTTCGTTCTTATATTCTCTGAATTTCTCAAAAGCTTTAGATTTGTGTTTCAACAGGAACACATGTCTGTATCTTGAGAGATCGTCAGTGAATGTAATGAAGTACGAGGAACCGTTTCTGATATGTGTAGACATGGGACCACATACATCACTATGTATCAGCCCTAAGAGTTCAGTAACTCTTTCTCCGTGTCCACTAAACGGAGTTTTGGTCATCTTGCCTTTGAGACATGACTGGCAAGTATCATAAGATGAAAATTCGAACGGATTCAAATATCCATCCTTATATAACTTAGCTAGTCGTGTCGCATTGATATGACCTAGTCTACAATGCCACAAGAAGAATTCGTTCATTTCTGAACTCTTCCTCTTGTGTGTGTTTTGCGCATTAAGTGTTGTAGTTTGATTGAGAACGTATATGCCATTATTTAACGAGCCTGATTCAATCAACTTTTGATTCAGGAAGATGTTCATAACATTATCATGTACAACAAAATTATATCCCTCTTTACTTAATAAAGAAACTGATATAAGATTGCATATCAGGCTCGGAATGTAATAGCATTCGTTCAGAATCAATGTATTACCATTTGGTAATACAAGGTGATATTCGCCAACTGTTTTGGCTGCAACATTTGCACCATTCCCTACTCTTACGGAATGATCACCCTCTCCTAGTTTCCTACCTTTCCGTAACCTATGTAACATATAGCATATGTGGGATCCCGATCCGGTATCTAATACCCAGGACGTAGAGTGAACTGAGAAACAGTTCTCGATAACTAACACGCCCGAAGAAGATGCATCAACATGCTTATTCTTCGTTTGGGCGGCGTGAGAATCTGGATATTCTCCTATTTCCTACTCGGACTTATTACAATTATATGTTAGAGCGGGATCAACGTTCCCCTGCTCAGTATAATAAGCGGGTTCAGTCAATACATCCATATTATTATCTTGATTAAAGCCTGACATGGTCGCTACCTGGAGAGAGAGAGAAGAAAACACTTTAGCGTATGCTCTTGCAAGATTAGATTGGTTATTATATTATCTAATCGGGATAGCTCCCACTGTTTTCATCAAATCTTCCTTCAAACCCTAAAAGGTAAGATTAGCCGAGATTAATTACACCTTACAAGTTCGCCAATCTTTCAGCTAGGTCAGTGTTGGTACTTTGAGAGAGGTTCCCCGTGCTTTCGCACGGACCTAATTAAAATAAACCTCGTTTTCCCAGAGGCATAACCCCGTTAACACCTTTCTAGACACCTACTTGATCGGCTAATTTGTCATGTGTAAAACTCTCCCATGAGTAACTCTTACTCGTAGTGGGTATCAGGATCCAACTATCTCATAGAAAGTATGCAATCTCATTGCAAATTTCAACACTTGAAATTCCCGATAATGCTTTTGCCCCTAGCAACTTATGACCTTAACATAGTCAACAAATCATAATTGCTAGCCAAATTCAACCCGTCATTTCCCGATTGAATTAAACCCACCCGCACGATCCTTAACATAGTCAAAAAAGTCGTACGACTACCCTAATCCAATTGCATCTCATGCTTTAGCAGATAAATACTAATTAGCTACCGCACACTACGCCTTAACATAGTCAACAAACGTAGCACGAATACTAAGTAGGACTTATCTGAAATGACGGAGGGCTACGACAGGTTTTTCAGAAAACCTTTTGTGTAATGAACTTGATATCGTTGTAGAAACTAGTGATTTTGAAAAGGAGTGTTTTTTAGGCTTTTTCTAGTTTTGCTAAAGAGGTCACTCCCGGTGAAGGGATCTTGGCTCTTTCCTTATCGAATAAGGTGCAGGATATTTCACAAATTCCACTATGCAAAGCAAGAACTATAGAAGCAATCAAAAACTAAACCGTGAGTTTGTAGCATCTGCTAGTTTCACTAAAGAGGTCACTCCCGGTGAAGGGTCTCGGCTCTTTCATTATCGAATAAGGTGCTAAATATTCTACAAGGAATACCGCTATGCAAAGCAAAACTAGAGCTACCCTTTTTATAAATTTGATTCTACAACATCTTTTAGGTTTCTTTTCTTTCATTAATCTCATTAATGAATCCTATCAATTAAGCTTTCTAAGCATCATAGAAGAAACGAAAATACAACGTACGCTTATGCCATCCGCATTCGCCACTGTGTCCCGTTATGCACCGTTAGGTTACTTAACTAACGGCATACCGGGGCGGGACTAGCGTGGGTGTAAAACATAAGCAACGTTTATTATATATCATATATACAATAATAAAGTATTCGTCTCACGCATATAATATGATCACATCACAGTATATCAGCAGCAGAAGAATCATATGAAATATTGGATATACTAGGAGGTCCGTGTTTTATTTTGAGACTGTATAAAACACGGATTCCACGGTCGCGATGAATAGCCAAACCCATGCCCCTAGACCCCTACGAGATCGACAAGTGACCCTGCCAATTCTGGAGTTTAGGAGACCCGGTCTCGACTCCTCGAGATGGCCTCCTACTGAACCCTAGAACCCGGTCACTTGTGCTCCCCTCCTTGGGTCTATCCTAATGCGGAAAAGTAAATAATATACGATGGTGACATCATCCTCAACCCGGAAGTGCCCTAATAAAAGAATATTACATACATTGAATTTTACATGAATGAAAATAAAAACCCTCATCTCACATAAAACCCCCGGCTATTCAGAACACGACGATCCAATATAACATATCACAGCAACACGTAATATCTCATATTATCAACGTAAGCAAGTATGCGTTGAAAGGTTCCTAGGCACCCTATAGTGGTCTCACAATGCATCAACCATGCCAATTTACAAAAATTATGGTGCCGAGAAACCCTAATACGGATCGTCGGCTAGAATTCTAGGCGAAACAGAAATCTAGTTAACATATTAACTAAAGGAGAGAGGCTACAACCTTTGTAGATCCGGTTCTCCACTTCCTTAGCTCCACGTAGGTGTCCTCTCGCTGTCCATCTCGAATCCTAGACTCAATCGTCGGCTTCATCGGGAAAACGAGCGGGCAATGTCGTCGGCTTCGTGCCGAAGATGATCTACGTCGAGGTTGCACAAGTTCAAGCTCCAACTTCACCAAGTTGTGAAACTTGTGAAGAAAACACCCAAAACAACTTGGCAAGAGGTAGAGGGTGAAAAAATAGGAGGTGGGTTCACTTTGGAATTGGATTTCTCACACTATAGCTCAAGTTGCCATTAATGGCATCAAGCTTTTTCTTTTTGAAGATGAAGAAGAAGATGAAGCTAGAATTATGATATATCTTTTAAAATGAAAAGAAAATGAATACTTATCATAATCTAAACCATGGTGAAGTGTAGAGATTAAACTAAGGTTAGTTGGAATGGTTAGGGTTAAGGATAAGATAAGAATGGTGGACTTATTCAAAGCTTCAAGAAGCTTCAACATAAAAAACAAAATAAGCCACCATCCTTAATAATTTCCATAATGAATATATAAATAAATAACTAAGTAAATAATCAAAACCCTAACCATTCATATAACCATGGTTTAATCTTTACACAAACCCAAGTGAGCAAGTATCATCAAACATGATACAAACAAGTGTACAAAAGTATATCACATATACAATGTGTACATCAAGTGAGAAAATCCATTTAAAGTGAACCAATACTAGTTAATGCAAATTAATATATCAAATATATAATCATACATTAAATCATTAAATCAACATTTGATTCAATGATCCGGTCATGTCGCACATAACCGACTAGTATCCAATGTATCGATTTATCGAATCAATGATTCGATAACTAGGTCATATCGAATATAACCAATCGAAACATTTATCGCGAGAATGAAATGCGGTATCACATACACGCATTATTCTCGGTCCCGCACATATCTCATATGCGCTCCTATTTCGTTTCGCTTGAGCCAGGAAACCTCTGTGTAGGACTCTAAAGACTCGTCAATACGCCGGGTAGCAGATGATGATCATATCAAGCATCCACAAGACGCAAGCGGTCTGCTAAACGTAACGGCCATCCGGGTATTGAGCGATCAGAAGATCGACGAGCTAGCCCGCTCATACTCCTGTGAATCCAACCAGTAACACTTACCGTACAGTCCGATCTGTTCGTCTGATACGTCGCATATCAAGTCTAGGGGTGGTAAACGTCAGACCCCAATAACCGATAAGTCGTGCCGATGTGAGGCTCATAATGGGTCGAGAAACTACTGGTAACACTTACCAGCAAATCTCTGATCAGCCCTGGCCAGGGACTTCCCTGTTACGGCCAATCGAGCACAGCGCAATATCAACTCCCAATACCGGGAGAGACGAAACCCCTCCTATCGCTCATTGCCTCCATGTGACTCGGGACTGTACCCAAAGACCACCGTTTTGCACGCCCTCATGGACGTGGTAAGGTGGAGATCAAAGCACAGTGGGAATCACACAAGACTCTATGACGATCTCGGGTCTACAGACTAACCTGTACAAGTGTCACCTGAGAACTGCCATCTGACGTGAGGTATAATACCATCTGGGAGTTCTCGGCGAGTCCGTCCAGTGTACCCAGTCTCCACTGAGCACCCGTATACCATCTCTGATGTCAAACACCAATGGATATGGGATCATCCATCGCCCATCTCATGGGTCGAGAAGCGTATACGCTAGTCTACACTGGTATATCGATGCCCTGTCTCGATACACCCACGACTAGGGACCTTGAAGGATGTACTTATAGACTACCATGTCCCCACTAGTATGATCTGCATCATAGTCCAGGTAGTCAAGTACACATCCTAAGGGCTTTACCAACATGTAACTATAAGACAGTTTAAAGAGACAAGTGTACATGTTAAGACAAAGAGTAACCAGATAGCATACTATCATATTGAGCAAGAAAGTCATCTCTATATATGTCCAAGCATCCAATATAATATACATCATCTGTACAATACTGGCCTCTAGGGAATACATACAACTAACAATCTCCCACTTGCACTAGGGCCAGTTGCTGTAGTATCGCATACCGAGCATACCGAAGAGTCTCTCAAACTGTATCTGGGGAATGGCCTTCGTGAGTGGATCCGCCGTGTTGTTCTTCGTGTCAACCCTCCTGACCTCGATCTGCCGGCAATCAACTATCTCCCGGATCAGGTGATACCGCCTCAGAATATGCCTGGATCGCTGATGGGACCTGGGTTCCTTGGCCAAAGCCACCGCTCCATTGTTATCGCAATACAAAGGTATTGGATGCTCAATGGATGGAACCACTCCAAGTTCAGTAATGAACTTCTTGATCCAGACAGCCTCTTTGGCAGCATCGTTGGCAGCGATGTATTCAGCCTCCATCGTCGAGTCTGCCACGGTTTCCTGCTTGGAACTCTTCCAGCTAACCGCCCCTCCGTAAAGGGTAAAGACAAAACCCGACTGCGACTTAGAGTCGTCCTTATCACTCTGGAAGCTCGAATCGGTAAAGGACTCCACTTGGAGCTCTCCGTTACCATACACCAAGAACATATCTCTAGTCCTTCGCAAGTACTTGAGAATGCTCTTCACAGCTGTCCAGTGACTCTCTCCAGAATCAGCTTGATACCTGCTCACTACACTTAGTGAGTATGCTACATCGGGTCTGGTACATAGCATCGCATACATGATAGAGCCTACTGCCGAAGCATAGGGTATCCCTTGCATGCGAGCTCTCTCCAAATCAGTCTTGGGAGACATCTCTTTGGAGAGAGTGACTCCAGAGATCGTGGGCAAGTTCCCACGCTTGGACTCTTCCATACTAAACCTCTTTAGTATGGTGTCAATGTACCTGGATTGGGACAATCCCAAAATCCGTTTGGATCTATCTCTATAGATCCTAATTCCCAATATGCAGGAGGCATCACCAAGATCTTTCATTGAGAATCTTTGTGATAAGAAGAGCTTGACCGATTGCAGCATAGGAATATCATTTCCTATCAAGAGTATGTCGTCCACGTACAATACGAGGAAAACAACCTTACTCTCTGCCACCTTCTTGTAGATACAAGGTTCATCTGGGTTTTTGACGAAATCAAACTCTTTGATAACGACGTCAAAGCAGATGTTCCAACTCCGCGATGCTTGCTTTAATCCATAAATGGATTTAAGCAGCTTGCACACCTTCCCGCTGCTCCCACTGTCTACGAAGCCCTCTGGCTAGTCATGTACACGCACTCTTCTAAATCACCGTTTAGAAAGGCGGTCTTAACATCCATTTGCCAGATTTCGTAATCATGATATGCAGCGATGGCAAGCATGATCCGGATGGATTTAAGCATAGCCACTGGAGAAAAGGTTTCGTCATAGTCCACACCTGGTCTTTGGCGAAAACCTTTTGCTACAAGTCTAGCTTTGAAAGTCTCCACTTTCCCATCTACACCAAGTTTCTTCTTGAAGATCCACTTGCTCCCAATGGGTTTTACCCCTTCAGGAGCAACATCCAAAGTCCATACTTTGTTGGTGTACATGGATTCCATCTCGGACCGCATAGCATCCAGCCATTTCACTGAGTCCCCACTCGTGATGGCCTGCTCGAAGCTAGTTGGGTCATCATCCTCCATGATGCAATCCTCGCTTCCACCGTCAATGAGAAAACCGTAGTATCTCTCTGGTGGACGAGAAACCCTACTAGATCGGCGGAGAGGCTGGGGTTCGTCGAGTTCTACTGAATTCTCTGGTTCTACCAAGTCTTCTGTTATAGTTTGTGTTGCTGGAACCTCTTCCAGTTCTACCTCAATGCTACTTGTCTGTTTCATAAGAAAACTCTTTTCTAAGAAAGTGGCATGTCGAGAAACAAACACTTTTTGTTCCTCGGAGTGGTAAAAGATATACCCTCGTGAATGTTTGGGATATCCAACAAACTTACATAGAACAGACCTTGCCTCGAGCTTGTCCGGATTTTGTGTTTTAACATAGGCCGGACAACCCCATATCTGAATAAAATTAAGACATGGTCTCTTGCCATTCCATATCTCATATGGAGTGGTAGGCACTGATTTGGTTGGAACTCTATTCAATAGGTATGCAGCAGTCTCCAGTGCATATCCCCAGAAGGAAATAGGTAACTCAGCTGCACTCATCATAGAGCGCACCATATCTAATAGGGTGCGATTTCTCCGCTCCGATACACCGTTGTGCTGTGGTGTATAAGGAGGAGTAAGCTGAGAGAGAATCCCATTCTCTTTTAGATAATCTCTGAATTCGTTACTTAAGTATTCTCCTCCTCGATCAGATCGAAGGATCTTAATACTTTTGCCCGTTTGGTTCTCTACTTCTTGTTTATATTCTCTAAATTTCTCAAAAGCTTCTGATTTGTGTTTCATCAGGAACACATATCCGAATCTAGAGAGATCGTCAGTGAATGTAATGAAGTATAAAGAACCATTCCTGGCATGGGTAGACATGGGACCGCATACATCACTATGTACCAGTCCTAAGAGTTCAGTAACTCTTTCTCCGTGTCCACTAAACGGAGCTTTGGTCATTTTTCCTTTGAGACATGAATGGCAAGTATCATAAGATGATAATTCGAACGGATTCAAATAACCATCCTTATGCAACTTAGCTAGTCGTGTCTCATTGATATGGCCAAGTCTACAGTGCCACAAGAAGGATTCGTTCATTTCTGAGCTTTTCCTCTTGTGTGTGTTTTGTATATTGAAGACTGTATTTTGATTGAGAATGAATATGCCATTATGTAGCGAGCCTGATGCAATCAACTTTTGATCTAGGAATATATTCATAACATTATCCTTTACTACAAAATTATATCCTTCTTTACTTAATAAAGAAACTGATATAATGTTGCACATCATGTTCGGTATATAATAGCACTCATTCAGAATCATTGTATTACCACTTGGTAATACTAGGTGATATTCGCCAACTGCTTTGGCTGCAACACTTGCACCGTTCCCAACTTGAACGGAATGATCACCTTTTCCCAGTTCTCTACCTTTTCGTAGCCCATGTAACTGTTTACATATGTGGGATCCTGATCCGGTATCTAATACCCAGGACGTAGGGTGAACTGAGAAACAGTTCTCAATAACTAACACACCTGTAGAAGATGCATCAACATGCATGTTCTTTTGGGCGGATTGAGAATCCAGATATTCTCCTGTTTCCTGTTCATTCTTATAACACTTATAAGATAGAACGGGTTCAACGTTCCCCTGCACAGTATAACATGCGGGTTCGGTCAATACATCCATATTATTATCTTCATTAGGGCATGAAATGGTCGCTACCTGGAGAGAGAGAGAAGAAAACACTTTAGCGTATGCTCGTGCAAGATCAGATTGGTTATTATCTTATCTAATCAGGATGGCTCCCACTGCTTTTTATCAAATCTTCCTTCAAACCCTAAAAGGAAAGATTAGCCGGGATTAATTACACACTACAAGTTCGCCAATCTTTCAGCCAGGCCAGTGTCGGTACTTTGAGGGAGGTCCCCCGTGCTTTCGCACGAACCTAATTAATATAAACCTCGTTTTTCCAGAGGCGTAACCCCGTTGACACCTTTCTAGACACCTACTTGATCAGCTAATTGCAATGTGTAAAACTCTCCCAGGAGTAACTCTTACTCGCAGCGGGTATCGGGATCCAACTATCTCATAGAAGGTATGCAATCTAATCGGGAATTTCAACACTTGAAATTCCCGATAATATTTTGCCCCTAGCGTCCTATGACCTTGACGGAGGCCAAACAACCCATAGTCCGCTAGTCAAGTTCAACCATTGAATTAAACCCACCCGCACGACCCTTGACGGAGGCCAAACAACGCCGTACGAATACCCTAATCCAATCGCATCATATGCAAGCAGATAAGCACTAGTTAGCTACCGTACACTGCGCCTTGACGGAGGCCAAACTACCGCAGCACGAATACTAACTAGTACTTATCTGAAATGACGGAGAGCTACGCAGGTTTTTCATAAAAACCATGAGCGTAATGAACATGATATCGTTGTAGAATCAAATGAAGTTTTGAAATGGAGTGATTTTGATGTTTTTCTAGTTTTGCTAAAGGGGTCACTCCCGGTGAAGGGATCGTCGGCCCTTTCCTCGTCGAATGAGGTGCGGGATATATCATATATATCACTGTGCAAAGCAGAAACTATAGAAGCTATCAAAAACAAACCGAGTGTGTAGCATCTGCCAGTTATTGCTAAAGGAGTCACTCCCGGTGAAGGGATCTCGGTCCTTTCCTCATCGAATAAGGTGCGGGATATATCATATATATCGCTGTGCAAAGCAATAACTGTAGCTACCTGTTTTGTTTAAAATTCGATTCTACAACATCTTAGGTTTCTTTTCTTTCATTAATCACATTAATGAAGTCCCATCATTTAAATACCTAAACATCACAGATAAATACGACGTACACTTATGCCATCCGCATTCGCCTGGATGTCCCCTCGTGCACCGTTAGGTTAGGTAACTAACGACAGAGCAGGGCAGGGCTAGTGCGGGTGCAAAACATAAGTAACGTCTATATAATATATCATATATACTATATACTGTATCCATCACAGAACATCACATGATCACATCACAGATATCGCAGCAGAAGAAACATATGAAACATTGGATATACTAGGACGTCCGTGTTTTCAATACGAGCCAGTATAAAACACGGATTCCACGGTCGTGATGAATAGCCAATCCCACACCCCTAGACCCCTACGAGAGCGGCAAGCAACCCTGCCAATTCTAGGGCTAGGAGACCCAGACTCGACTCCTCGAGTTGGTCTCCTACTGGACCCCAGAACCCGGTTACTCGTGCTCCCCTCCTTGGGTCTATCCTAATGCGGAAAAGTAAACAATATACAAAAGGTGACAACTTCCGCTACCTGGAACTGCCCCAAATAAAAAGAATATTACATACAAGTTTTTACATGAATGAAAATGAAAAACACTCACCTCACATAAAAACCCCCGGCTATTCAAACACGACGATCCAATATAACATATCCAGCAACACATAACATCACATGTCATCAACGTAAGTAAGTATGCATACCCCAATTGTCGTTGACGTATAGCAACGAAACCGGCGATATGAACATACTACACTTACGGTCACAGAAGAGAAAGTGTAAAACTACAACAGTTGGAATCCGCAACCTCTTTAGACATCACATGCCTAATCAAATGAAATACTTAGACATCGCATGCCTAACAGTTATAAACCCCGCATTTTAGTCTCATTATCGAAAACTCTTTTCAATATCAAGTGAAACTAAACCGCTAGATTTATAACATTCATTCAGTTATCTCATAACTGTTTGTGAATTCCAATTATTGTATCACATTCCAGATAAACAGAAAATGTTAAACTTTCCGATCGAACAGTCGAATACGCAAGTTTTCCCGATACAGCTCAATACATGAAATAAGTCTAACAACATTCAGTTCGTGCCTCAGTACCAACGGTCCAGCCGTAGAAGGGTCAAGCCAACGCCTCACATGTGGCACGCCGTACTGCCCCAAACCCGAAGGTTCAAAGGGCAGTTCAAGACGGTCACATAATCGAGTTAAGGTTTGTTGTCTTCTAGAGGGTCCATTGTGTTACTTGCACTACTTAGAACGTCATTAAACTACGGAAAAATCCAACACTTGGAAATTTCCCGACAGGGGAAAAATTGGGTATTTATATCCGGTCGAACTTTTTAACATATTCTAAAAATTATCCGGAAATACACAAAGACGAAATTTGATACCCCGATCGAAACACCGAATCCCCAAAGCAACCCCAGAAAATTCAACTCTTGAATAATTATTAAAAATACCCAGGAAAATAACCACTGGAAACTAAGAATTACTGTGTAAAATTCTTTATATATAGAGGTCGTACGGCCGCGGAACCGCCGCATGAGCCATGCTCATGCCGCGGATCCTCGGCGACTTAGTGGAATTAGGCTGTCGAATTTCACACAAACTCATATATTTTCCTGATGGTTTTTCTGCATATTTTTAATCTGGAAAAATCCCAGATTTTAGAAAAAGTCCAGAGAGCACTTGGGTTTTAGGGTTTCGGGTTCGTTCGGACTTCAAACGTCGTCTAGACTTCGCCTAAGGCTCTAGCTAGGCTCTGATACCAGTGAAAAGTTCCTAGGTACCCTATAGTGGTCTCACAACGCATCAACCATGCCAATTTACAAAAATTATGGTGCCGAGAAACCCTAATACGGATCGTCGGCTAGAATTCTAGGCGAAACAGAAATCTAGTTAACATATTAACTAAAGGAGAGAGGCTACAACCTTTGTAGATCCGGTTCTCCACTTCCTTAGCTCCACGTAGGTGTCCTCTCGCTGTCCATCTCAAATCCTAGACTCAATCGTCGGCTTCATCGAGAAAACGAGCGGGCAATGTCGTCGGCTTCGTGCCGAAGATGATCTACGTCGAGGTTGCACAAGTTCACGCTCCAACTTCACCAAGTTGTGAAACTTGTGAAGAAAACACCCAAAACAACTTGGCAAGAGGTAGAGGGTGAAGAAATAGGAGGTGGGTTCACTTTGGAATTGGATTTCTCACACTATAGCTCAAGTTGCCATTAATGGCATCAAGCTTTTTCTTTTTGAAGATGAAGAAGAAGATGAAGATAGAATTATGATATATCTTTTAAAATGAAAAGAAAATGAATACTTATCATAATCTAAACCATAGTGAAGTGTAGAGATTAAACTAAGGTTAGTTGGAATGGTTAGGGTTAAGGATAAGATAAGAATGGTGGACTTATTCAAAGCTTCAAGAAGCTTCAACATAAAAAACAAAATAAGCCACCATCCTTAATAATTTCCATAATGAATATATAAATAAATAACTAAGTAAATAATCAAAACCCTAACCATTCATATAACCATGGTTTAATCTTTACACAAACCCAAGTGAGCAAGTATCATCAAACATGATACAAACAAGTGTACAAAAGTATATCACATATACAATGTGTACATCAAGTGATAAAATCCATTTAAAGTGAACCAATACTAGTTAATGCAAAGTAATATATCAAATATATAATCATACATTAAATCATTAAATCAACATTTGATTCAATGATCCGGTCATGTCGCACATAACCGACTAGTATCCAATGTATCGATTTATCGAATCAATGATTCGATAACTAGGTCATATCGAATATAACCAATCGAAACATTTATCGCGAGAATGAAATGCGGTATCACATACACGCATTATTCTTGGTCCCGCACATATCTCATATACGCTCCTATTTCGTTTCGCTTGAGCCAGGAAACCTCTGTGTAGGACTCTAAAGACTCGTCAATACGCCGGTAGCAGATGATGATCATATCAAGCATCCACAAGCCGCAAGCGGTCTGCTAAACGTAACGGCCATCCGGGTATTGAGCGATCAGAAGATCGACGAGCTAGCCCGCTCATACTCCTGTGAATCCAACCAGTAACACTTACCGTACAGTCCGATCTGTTCGTCTGATACGTCGCATATCAAGTCTAGGGGTGGTAAACGTCAGACCCCAATAACCGATAAGTCGTGCCGATGTGAGGCTCATAACGGGTCGAGAAACTACTGGTAACACTTACCAGCAAATCTCTGATCAGCCCTGGCCAGGGACTTCCCTGTTACAGCCAATCGAGCACAGCGCAACATCAACTCCCAATACCGGGAGAGACGAAACCCCTCCTATCGCTCATTGCCTCCATGTGACTCGGGACTGTACCCAAAGATCACCGTTTTGCACGCCCTCATGGACGTGGTAAGGTGGAGATCAAAGCACAGTGGGAATCACACAAGACTCTATGACGATCTCGGGTCTACAGACTAACCTGTACAAGTGTCACCTGAGAACTGCCATCTGACGTGAGGTATAATACCATCTGGAAGTTCTCGGCAAGTCCGTCCAGTGTACCCAGTCTCCACTGAGCACCCGTATACCATCTCTGATGTCAAACACCAATGGATATGGGATCATCCATCGCCCATCTCATGGGTCGAGAAGCGTATACGCTAGTCTACACTGGTATATCGATGCCCTGTCTCGATACACCCACGACTAGGGACCTTGAAGGATGTACTTATAGACTACCATGTCCCCACTAGTATGATCTGCATCATAGTCCAGGTAGTCAAGTACACATCCTAAGGGCTTTACCAACATGTAACTATAAGACAGTTTAAAGAGACAAGTGTACATGTTAAGATAAAGAGTAACCAGATAGCATACTATCATATCGAGCAAGAAAGTCATCTCTATATATGTCCAAGCATCCAATATAATATACATCATCTGTACAATACTGGCCTCTAGGGCATACATACAACTAACATGCGTATCCCGATTGTCGTTGATATATAGCAACGAAATCGGCGATACCCCACATACTACACTTACGATCGCAGAAAAGAAAGTGAAAAACTACAATATTTGGAATCCAAAATCATCTTAGACGTCGTAAACCCGAAATATCACATATTACGGATTTCATGCCTAACTATATGAATTCCACATATTGTATCACATATATGAAATATCAAGACGATGTTTAACGTTTCGATCGAATCAACATACACACATAAATTACCCCTTGAGCTCAACACTTGAGCATAGTCAAAATACTCAAAAACCGTGCCACAGTGTCTATGGACCAGCCGTAGAAGGGGTTAACCAACGCCTCACCTATGACACCACGGAACCACGGCAAACCCTAAGGTTCGATCGCGGTTTCATGGGCATAGAATCGAGTTAAGGTTAGTATATTCTTCTAGAGTGTCCATAGGGGGACTTGCACGATTTTACGAATACAATCAACTTGGTTAAATTACATCACTTGAAAATTCAGCGGGGTACAAGATGTGGAGTTCAAAATTCGTTCGAACTGCTAAACATTGTCAAGGTTACCAATACAGTGTTAAATTATACGACTACGAAATAACACGAATTAGCCCCTGATCAAATCAATCATCACATGAAAAATTGGGCTAAGCAAACAATACCTGAAACCCTAAATCCTACAGAGCAGACCACAGAAGCAATATGGAGCAATTTGGAGGCAGTCTGGCCGAGCAGGCCGGCCAAAACCCCAAAGTGCTCGGTTTTTGTGAGGTGGATTTGCCCCGTATTGCTCCAGTGTTCTCAGTACATCCATACTAACTTCTGAGTTGCTAAAATATTTTTAAACGACTTTTCAGAAAATTTCCAAAGAGCAATATCAAGGGTTTCAAATATCGTATTTTCGGAGTCGATTTCGTTTTCGTAATTGTTTCAACACTGTGTCTAAAATTCTAGCTTGGCTCTGATACCACTGTTGGGTTTCCCTTGCACCTAATCTAGTGTGTAGAAGCATCACACATACCATCTTAAAAATTTTAGAGAGGTGCAAAGCAAACAAACCATGAATCATAACTAGAATAGTTTAGGGTAACAACAAAATTGTATCACATACAAAGAACTCTTGTAACACTAAGTGAAGAAATTACAACCTTTGTAGTCTTCCCTTAGTGACTCCTTGGACCTTTGAGAGTTTGGAACGGATCGCTAGCAACCTTCCTTGTCCACGATGATCCACCCGAAATCCCTTTGCCCAAAGCTCCTTGCTTTACTTGGTTTGTGAAAGAAGTATAGCAAACACTCTACACAAATGGGCTAGATGTGTGTAGAATGATGAGGTGGTTTGTATTCTCTAATCAAAACCCTTTCTTTTTATCACCCTCACTCAAGAGAGTTTGGAGGAAGAAGAAGATGGTGGCAAAAGCTTTTGTCAAAAAGATAATGATAAGCTTAATGAATAAATGAGAAAAGAAAGTATATATATTCTCTTTCTCTCATTTCAAACCATGGTTCAATAATATCTAGATATTTTCCATTTGGGTTAAAGTCCAAATGAAAAGTAAACCATGGGTTTAAGCCAGGTCAAAGTCAAGAAGAGTGTAGAAAAACCCATTAAAGATTTAATTTCCATTTGCCTTTTATAATCCAAAGAGAATATATATATATATATATATATATATATATATATATATATTGAACTATGTAAGTCTTATATTGCCACCAATTGTGTATCATCAACCATGACACTATGCATGTAAGTGTCCATACACATCAACATGTGCATACATGCATGCATACATCTTCAACAAAGAAAAGGGTTTAAATAAATAATTAAACTAAAAGTCAAATGTTAAATCAACACTTGATTTAACAAACCGGTCATATCACATACGACCCGACCAATAGAAAAATGCCCGATTAACATACGGTATCACATACTCGCATTCAACCGGATCCCCGCGCATATCTCATATGCACACCACATCATTTCGCCTGAGCTAGGAAACTCCTGTGTGGGACTCTAAGACTCGTCAATATGCCGGCAGTAGGTGATGATCATATCAAACACCTATAAGCCGCAAGCGATCAGCTAAACGTAACGGCTACCCGGGTATTGAGCGATCAGAAGAAAACCAGCGAAGCTGTCAAAACTCCCGTCGAGCCAATCAGTAACACTACCCGTACAGTCCGGTCTCTTCGTCTGATATGTCGCATATCCAGTCTAGGGGTAGTGAACGTCAGACCCCAGTAACCGATAAGTCTTGTCGATGTGAGGCTCATAATAGGTCAAGAAACTACTGATAACTCTTACCAGTAAATCTCCATAACAATCCTGGCCAGGAACTTCCAGTTATAGCCAATCGAACACAGCGCAACATCAACTCCTAATACCGGGAGAGACGAAACCCCTCCTATCGCTCATTGCCTCCATGTGATTCGGGACTGTATCCAAAAGCCACCGTTTTGCACGTTCTCTTAAACGTGGTAAGGTGGAAATCAAAGCACAGTGGGAATCACACAAGACTCTATGACGATCTCGGGTCTACAGACTAACCTGTACCAGTGTCACCAGAGAACTGCTATCTGACGATAGGTATAATACCATCTAGGAGTTCTCGGCAAGTCCGATCAGTGTACCTAGTCTCCACTGAGCACCCGTACTCCATCTTTGATATCAAACACCGATGGATATGGGATCATCCATCGCCCATCATATGGGTCAAGATGCATATACGCTGGTCTACTCTGGTGTATAGATGCCCAGTCTTGATACACCCTCGACTAGGAACAGTTATAGGATGTACTCTTGGACTACCCTGGCCCCATTAGTATGATCTGCATCATAGTCCTAGTAGTCCAGTACATATCCTAAGGGCTTTATCAACATGTGAGAGCAAGACAGTAAACCAATACAAGTCAACATGTTTAGACAAAGTGAAACCAGATAGCATACTATCATATCGAGCAAGAAAGCCCTCTCTATATATATCCAAGCATCCACTATAATATACATCATATGTACAACAATGGCCTCTAGGGCATATATACAACTAACAAAGGATGTGTTCTAACGCAGCATGGAAAGGTCATAGCTTATGCGTCAAGACAATTGAAGACTCATGAAAAGAACTACCCAACTCATGATCTGGAGTTAGCAGCAGTGATTTTCTCTTCGAAGATTTGGAGACACTACTTATTGGGCGGAAGGGTAGAAGCATTTACCGATCACAAAAGTCTAAAGTATGTGTTCACATAGAAAGAGCTCAACATGAGGCAGCGTAGATGGTTAGAGCTGATGGCTGACTATGATCTTGATTTTAAATACCATCCGGGGAATGTTTATGTAGTCTCGGATGCTCTAAGTCAGTTGCCAGCAATACGGATGTTGACTACACATAAGGAGATTATAGCTGATCTTCAGAGATTCAAAATAAAGATTGTACTACCGAATTTTTCAGGACAGTTGATGCAGTTGCAAGTACAGTCATCCTTGATCGATAACATTAAAGCAGCACAGTCGCATGATCCGAGATTGCAAAAGTTTCAAGAACAAGTAGAAGCGGGACTCCGAACAGACTTGTTAATTCATAAAGATGGTTCGTTACAATATGGTAGTCGTTTTTGTGTGCCTAAAGGAGATGTTCGTGAAGAAGTCATGAAGGAGGCTTATAGTTCCGCGTATTCAATACACCCGGTAGGCAGAAAGATGTACAGAGATCTGCGACAGCATTTCTGGTGGGAAGGCATGAAACGGGAGATTGCTCGCTACGTATCGAAGTGCTTGGTATGCCAGCAAGTCAAGGCTGAACATCAAAAGGTAGCTGGTTTGTTGCAACCACTTCCGATTCCTCAATGGAAGTGGGAACATATAACCATGGATTTCGTGACAGCTTTACCACGGAGTCCAAAGGGCATTAATGCAGTTTGGGCGATTATCGATCGATTGACCAAGGCAGCTCAGTTTATACCATTTCGAGTTGGTCAGTCGACGGAGGCTTTGGCAGAGCGGTACATGCAGGAGATTGTGAGATTGCATGGAGTACCCTTGAGCATCGTTTTGGATCGTGATACTCGATTTCTATCACACTTTTGGAGGAGTCTATAGGAAAGTTTGGAAACTCGCTTGAAGTTTAGCACTACCTATCATCCCCAGACAGATGGCCAATCTAAAAGAATGATCCAAACTCTTGAAGATATGTTGAGAGCATGCATGTTAGACTTCAAGGGTTCATGGAAGGATCATTTGCACTTAGTGGAGTTTTCATACAATAACAGTTTTCAGGCGACTATACAGATGGCTCCATTCGAAGCATTATACGGTCTTAAGTGTCGCTCGTCTGTCTGTTGGGACGATGTTGGAGAAAGAAAATTATTGGGACCGGATCTTATTGTGCAAACGGTGGAGAAAGTTAACGTGATCTGAAATCATATGAAGGTGGCACAAGATCGACGGTGGGCTGATACTGGACGATGACCTCTGGAGTTCGCAGTTGGTGATCTTGTATTCTTGAAAATATCACCGACTAGAGGAGTAATCCGATTTGGAAGTCGAGGCAAGCTTAGTCCTCGATTCCTGGGGCCTTTCGGTATTATCGAGCGTGTTGGAGAGATAGCTTATCGCTTGGCTTTACCACCATCCTTGGCGGGTGTTCATGACGTGTTTCATGTATCTCAACTTCTCAAGTATGTTAGAGATGAGACGCACGTCCTAGATCACTCGGAACTGACAGTAAGGAAAGATTTAACATATGAAGAGCGACCAACGGCGATTGTGGATCGACAAGAAAAGGTCCTCAAGAATAAAGTTATCCCACTAGTACTTGTTTCATGGAGAAATCGTTCGCACGGAGAATCTACTTAGGATCGTGAAGACGAGATTCGACAGAAGTTTCCACACCTCTTTTCTTAGATCCGTGTTTTCTTGTATTTTCTTGTTCCGTGAATTTCGAGGATGAAATTCTTTTGTAGTTGGGTATAATGTAACACCCTAGCACTGTTATACTATATTTATTTGGGGTATTTCAAATCTTGCAGTAAATTTATTTCCTATTGTTGTTTTGGGTTGCGGATAGTGCAATTAGTAGCTATGGTTATTATCCGACCCGACCCGCATGTTTGAAACCCATCATGGTTCAAGATTACATCAAATATTTGCTAGTACAGTGTATCCCTGCAAATCTAGATTTTATAAACATATATAATATATTTTAGAATCCACATATCTTTTTAAATATAATATATTTTCTTATCTAGCCTTGCATGTCATAGTATCCCATATCATGTGGCTGCACCCATATATCGTGTTCGTATCCTAAGAGTTATACAGACAGATTATTGGATCGCTACGTGTATTTATGTAGATTCTATTTGGGGGTATATGTTTTAATTATATATATTTGCTTCATGGTTAAAATCTTACGTATATTCTTCATATTTAAAAACTAGATTTTTGAAGGGATACGTGTAATATTCGGAGTAATCTGGTATTATCTGTAAAACACTCTCTTTCTCTCCGTCTCTCTCTCAGATCCCCATCCCCACCTCCTCTCACTCCCTCTCTCTCTAATATATATATATATATATATATATATATATATATATATATATATATATATATATATATATAATAAAATTATAATACCCCCTCTCTCTCTCTCCATCGTTTCTCTTCTTCCCGTGAACGCGAACCCTAACCCATGCCCTCGTCCCTCTCATCATCGCCGCCCTCTCACCGTCGCCGCCCTCTCACTGTCGCCGTCCCCATCACTTCGCCTCCCCTACCTCATATCCATCACCCATCCTTCTCTCCTCCTACTTTTCCCGACGGCCCCAACCCCTAAGTCCTAACCCAGAACCCCGACCCAAGAACCCAACACCCCTATCACCGGCAACCCCTTGTCGCCGAAAACCCACCAACACCGACCACCTACATCACCTCCTATCGACTCCCAGAACACCAACGCACAACCACCGACCCCCTGCTCCTTTCCCCAATCACCCTCAAACCTCACGGGCCCCCTCATCCAGGCGACCTCGCCGTCGACGACTCACCTTGTCGCCGTCACCTCATCGCCACCATCTCTCCTCTGTCCTCGCCAACCCCATAACCTAGCAACAGAAACCTCTTCTTCTTCTATTCTTCTTCTATTCTTCTTCTTATTCTTTTCTTTTCTCTTTTCCGGCCATCTCGCCGGAGTTGCGCACGTCACCGACGATCCAGATGACCCAGCCACCGTCATCATCTAGCCCGGTCACCACATTACGCATCTGCTCAGCCAGGTCCAATCCTGCGTGCGTAAGTTTTGCGTCGTGACTTTATTTCGACGTCAGAACGTGACATCTGTATCTCGATGTGAGATCCGATCAGGTAAGTTCTAAACATGCAACATACTATTTTATTATATCAATATTTATTTGATAATTATAATGCATGTATTTTACTATCCAACAGAAATTATCGATTTACAGTTTTATAGTATCCGTCTGTATCCGTACTGATAATAGTTTATCTAGTTGCATGCCAGAACATCACGATATTATCATACTACTATATCAGTTCAATATGTTATCTAGATTGCATCACATATGGTAATGGACGTATAACGGTTATTACAAATAGATACATATGCATCCTGGTATTAATTGTGTTTCGATATTGATTAAAGTTTTACATTGGTATCTATTTTGGTTAAAATATATTGCATGATATATTCACGACCCACTACCAGACTTGTTACTTGGATCTTTTACTAATGCTGACAATCTTGATTTACTGTCCTGACGGACATGTCTTGTTGTCTACATAGACAAGACCTGTACCTGTTTGATCCTGTGTTGGCATTAGATTTATATCGTCAATACCTAACTTGAACACAGAACCATAGGGGAAAAGGTAAATCAAGAATATAACCGAAACGTAACTCAAGAGGATATTATTATTGTTTGCCGTGATTCCGGGCGTGAACAGAATAATCATTGTTTATTGTACCGTGGTCCCGTAGGGAATGAACGGGATATATTTTACCGTGGTCCCATGGGGAATGAACGGGATATATACTGTTGAGTTACGATGAAGATTACATTAATTGATTTCAAAGACTTATAAAATAGATAACCTAGAAGCACAGACTTTAGGATACACATCACATAAATACTGCTCACTGTTTTATACATGTGTTATTTATTTACATGCATATTTAATCATAGAGTCATATCCTGGTTATTACTATTATTGTAGTATTTATGACGCACTGACGTCTGGGTTTTGCATGGCCCAGTTCCTCTGACTTTATTGCAGGCAGATCAGGAGTACTTTAGCAAGCAAGCCGAGCAATGAGGAACTAGCTATTTAGTTTAGAGATGCTTAGTTTCTTTTATTTCCGCAGTTTTATTTCTATTGATATGATCCCATATTGGGACGTGATTCAGATACTATTGTTTATTGGATCTTGATTCGTTTCCGCTTTATGCATTTCTTGATTTTATTTATTGTGGCAGATGGACATGTGTTAGCTAGATTTTATTTTTTTGTTCTTGATATCCGATTGACAGTCGTAATGTGACTGTGGAGGGACGATTCCCAGCCACAGGTAGCATAGTTGGCTCTATCACGTGCCGTATTTACGTATTTTGGGAAGCGGGGTGTGACAAAAACTTAAGTCGTTCCAAATTGGTGAAAAGGTATGGAAGACCATACTCCCGATTGTGCATAAGAATGAGTTCAGGAAGTGGTCCCCTCAATGGGAAAGCCCCTACTTGGTTTATGAGGTTTTTAGCAAAAGGGCATATCGACTACGCGACTTTGACAATCAGATTCATAGCCGATCCATAAATGTAAAATACTTGAAGAAATATTACCCAGAATTATGGGAATCTCATAATAAATAATCAAGTAAAAGAAAACATAGTGATATTAATAAAATCCAAGGCCGATCACATCTGGATGATCGGCTCAAGGGTAACAAGTACAAAAGAAAGACATCAAAAGGTGACACATAACACGTCAAGACACATTAAGTCATGGCAACCTAACAGTTCGAGAAAAGAGCGGTCAATCGATCCAGTTCGAGAGAAGCCACGTCGAAGTTGAGGCAGAAGGATTCATCAAGGGAGGCTGTCTCACGGCCTAGGTCACCAAGGCGTTCGCGGTGTCCCGAGGTGTCGGGGATCTTCTCAAGTTGGTCCTCCAGCTGACCTCTCCGCTCACCAATCAATTCTATTTCCTGAAATATGAGGTTGGTCTTGTGGCTATCACCCCCATCTCTCAGCCTCAGTCAATCTTTCCTTCAGATCGCAAAGATCACTGCCTAGATCATCGATTTCTTAATCAAGTATCGAGCGCTGGTGTTCTAGGGTGCCAACATCGGATGCGAGCTTACCGAAAGCTCGGCGGGAAGTGTAACGACTGCACCATGATTTCATCCCTTAGAATCCTTTTCTTGTTTTCCACCATAATCGTGTCTCGACGTAAAGGAAACGAAACTGTGAACCATTCATCTCTGGTTGATCTTATTTTGTTAATCTTCGTAATTTCTTATTGTTTTCTTTCATTGACTCTGATAATAGGATTTGAGTGATTTAAATGGAGTTATGTGATTGTAACCATGAACCGCAGCATAGTTACAATACGGTACTCTACTTGAGTGATTTGAAGTTCTACCTTTGATTCTTTTTTCTCTTGATTTAGCTATGTTCTACTGCGTATCCTTATTCTTGATTATCGTATTCTATTTTCTTTGTTAACTTATATCCTTTCCTAATTTTATTCGATTGGCATCCTTATCTTTGTACCATTCTTGAATTCAATCCCTAATTACTTTTCTTCTATTCGAGTGTTGCTTAGCGGTTTTCCTGTAAACTACTCTTGAATTATCCTAACAGCATTTCCTCGTCTTCCTGGTTATCTTATCGCGAAATACTTAGAGTATCGATTGATGGAGCATAACGACGAAACGCGACGACATCATCCTAATCTTGTTTCCTTGCTCTGTTGTAAAATCCTTCTTGAGTAATTTCGATGATGAAATTATTTTTAAGGATAAGAATGTAACGACCCCAATATTACCACACTTTCGTGTTTTCTTTCTTCAGTAAAATATTGTATTTATTTATTCTTAGTATTTCTCGTATATTTTGTTTTCTATTAAATATATTATTTTATTATTCCATCTATTTTTTCCAAATCTATTTCTTTAAAATCTTAACATATTTCAAATTAAACAAAAGACCTAACCCAGCCCATAACCCACATCCAATCTCATTTTCATTTTCTTTATAAAACTGTGAGCCCAAAAGCGTACTTTCTTTTCAAACAACAGCATATATTTAATTCTTATTAAATATGTGCATGAACAACCTTATAGCTCATTGGTTAAGTCCTTGCATTATTATTTCATACGTCACATGTTCAAATCCTTATTCTTGCAATTATTTTTTATCAATTTTTATCCTTCATAACCTACAAATGAGACTTTTCATTTCATCCTCTTTTTAACTCCCAAAATAATTAGAATGGTTATGAGCTATAATTTATTAGAATTATGGTGGTCATAAACCTATTTTTATATGCCACTCCTCTTTCCTTTCTTCATCACACATTTCTATCATTTCCTATCTCTCTCTTCATCTAGATTTCTCGAAGAAGAACATGAAAAAGTTCTCAAGAAGGTCTCGTTAGTAACGCGAGACTATTGGCGGATAGAAAAGCCCGGTGACAATACCAGCTTGTGTATGTAAGTACCTTCTCTATTTCCCTCCCTCCATCTATTTCTCTTTATCTTTCTATTGTCATATTGCCATGAAAAACTTCCCTTGTCATATCATAGTCCCTAAATGAATATAAATATTGTTACATATATAAATATCGGAAACACACCAAAACAAACATATATAGTTATATAGTTTCGATTATGATTATGATTGCTTCTTGTTCAAGTTACGTTATCGTTTAATTTTATTATAACTTTCCTTCATGTCTTGCATAAAGAATTACCCTAATTATTAATATCATGAATTTAGAGGAAAATGATATGGCATGATACACATTCATATATAAGTTCTTAAGAAAATAAGTTTTGTATAAATTTTGTCGCTATTAGCAATTCATATATTTAGATTGCGGAGACCAATTAGATATATCATTTGTCGCTGTATTTTAAATTACTTTATTCAAATTTTGTAAACAAAAATGAAGTTACGAATAAATACCATGGTTTCCTCATTCTCACATATGACATATCAATACCTTTACCTTTAAAATAACTTTAGAAATTAATTTTTACTTCTGAAAATTTCAAGAAATTTATCTTGGATATATATTTTTGTGTACACGCAGTAAAAATTTTAGATCGAATCGCTTAACGGTTTAGGAATTACATCGTTTTTATTCACTGTTCGTAAAAACAGAAAACTGCATTTATCGGTCAAATTTTAAGACACATAACTTGGTCTACCGATATCCAAATTGAGAAAATTCAAGGGTTTTGGATATCTATATCGAAATATCTAGATTTTCTTAGTTGTAAGTTTTTATTGAAAACCGACGTAAAAAATAGAAAACTACGTTACAATATTTAGTGACGGATTTGGACAGAATCTGTCCTGATTCGCACACTGTTTTTAAATAGGACATAGCTCGAACTCCCGATATCCGTTTGTCGGGACCCGGTTCTTGTTCACGGAACAAAGTGCCACGCCAATTGTCATGCCAAGGGGGCGGGGGCCACATCTTGAGTCCGTGAGGGCCACCTCTTGAGTCCGTGGGACCCACTGTAGAACAATGGGGAATTTTCAGAATACATTCCGAAAGATGACCGAACTATATTATAAATGTAATGATATCACCCTCAATTACAGAGGCGCATTTTAAGTGAACCGGCACTGCAAGAGCTTGAGAGCTCCGTAATTAAGCGTGCTTGGGTCAGGGAAGTCCTGGGATGGGTGACCTCCTGGGAAGTGACCCCTGGTCCGGTTCGCTCCGAAGGACAAAACCATACGGCTTTGGCTAGAGCGGACAATACTCTCTGTACTGAGGCGTGGGGCGTTCTATTTATGGTGGCCTATGCAGGTCCCTCAATAGTAGGTCTGTGGTTCGAGGACGAACCATTATTTAAAGGTGGGGAGAATGTCGGGACCCGGTTCTTGTTCACGGAACAAAGTGTCACGCCAATTGTCATGCCAAAGGAGTGGGGGACCCACTGTAGAATATTGGAGAATCTTCGGAACACATACTGAAAGAGAACCGAACTGCATTATAAATGTAATAATACCACCCCTCAATTACAGAAGCGCCTTTTAAGTGAACGGCATTACAAGAGCTTGAGAGCTCCGTAGTTAAGCGTGCTCGGGCCAGGGAAGTCCTGGGATGGGTGACCTCCTGGGAAGTTGGCCCCTGGTCGGGTCCAGTTCGCTCCGAAGGACAAAACGTGTGGCTTTGGCCAAAGCGGACAATACTCTCTGTACAGGGACGTGGGGTGTTCTATTTATGGTGGCCCATGCAGGTCCCTCAGTAGTAGGTCTGTGGTTCGAAGAAGAACCATTGTTCAAAGATGGGGAGAATGTCGGGGCCCGGTTCTTTCTCACGGAACAAAATGCCATGCCAATTGTCATGCCTTGGTGTCGGCAGCCACCTCTTGAGTCCATGGGACCCACTGTAGAACAATGGGGAATCTTCGGAACACATCCGAAAGAGGATCGAACTGCATTATAAATGTAATGATGCCACCCTCAATTACAGAGGCGCCTTTTAAGTGAACCGGCACTACAAGATTTTGAGAGCCCCGTAGTTAAGCATGCTTGCTCACGGAACAAAGTGCCACGCCAATTGTCATGCCTTAGTGTCGGTGGCCACCTCTTGAGTCAATGGGACCCACTGTAGAACAATGGGGAATCTTCGGAACACATCCGAAAGAGGACCGAACTGCATTATAAATGTAATGATGCCACCCTCAATTACAGAGGCGCCTTTTAAGTGAACGAGCACTACAAGATTTTGAGAGCCCCGTAGTTAAGCATGCTTGCTCACGGAACAAAGTGCCACGCCAATTGTCATGCCTTGGGGTCAGCGGCCACCTCTTGAGTCCGTGGGACCCACTGTAGAACAATGGGGAATTTCGGAACACATCCGAAAGAGGACCGAACTGCATTATAAATGTAATGATGCCACCCTCAATTACAGAGGCGTCTTTTAAGTGAACCAGCACTACAATAGTTTTAGAGCCCCGTAGTTAAGCGTGCTCGGGCCAGAGAAGTCCTGGGATGGGTGACCTCCTGGGAAGTGGCCCCTGGTCGGGTCCGGTTCACTCTGAAGGACAAAACCGTGTAGTTTTGGGGCATGGGGCGTTCTATTTATGGTGTCCTATGCAGGTCCCTCAGTAGTAAGTCTGTGGTTCAAGGACGAACCATTGTTCAAAGGTGGGAAGAATGTCGGGACCCGGTTCTTGTTCATGGAACAAACTGCCACAAGTAACAAAGTGTCACGCCAATTTTCATGCCAATGGGACAGAGCCACCTCTTGATTCCATAGGAACCACTGTAGAACAATGGGGAATCTTCAGAACACATTCCGAAAGAGGACCGAACTGCATTATAAATGAAATGATGCCACCCTCAATTACAAAGACGCCTTTTAAGTGAACCGGCACTACAAGTGCTTGAGAGCTTTGTAGTTATGTGTGCTCAGGCCAGGGAAGTCCTGGGATAGCCCCAGGTCGGGTCTGGTTCGCTCCGAAGGACAAAACCGTGCGGTTTTAACGAGAGCGGACAATACTCTCTGTACTGGGGCGTGGGGCGTTCTATTTATGGTGGGCCATGTAAGTCCCTCAGTAGTAGGTCTGTGGTTCGAGGATGAACCATTGTTCAAAGGTGGGGAGAATGTCGGGACCTGGTTCTTATTCACGGAACAAAGTGCCACGCCAATTGTCATGCCAAGGGGGCGGGGCTACCTCTTAAGTCCGTTGGGGTCACTGTAGAATAATGGGGAATCTTCGGAACGCATTCTGAAAAAGGTCCGAACTGCATTATAAATGTAATGATGCCACCCTCAATTACAGAAGCGCCTTTTAAGTGAACCGACACTACAAGTACTTGAGAGCTCGGTAGTTATGCGTGCTCGGGCCAGGAAAGTCCTGGGATGGGTGACCTCCTGCGAAGTGCCCCTGGTCGGGTCCGGTTCTCTCCGAAGGACAAAACCGTGCGATTTTGGCCAACGCGGACAATACTCTCTATACTTGGGCTTTGGCCAGATCCGAGAATAAGTAGAATGTGGACTTCAAACTGACTTCATCATCCATGAAGATGGATCCTCGCTGTATGGAAGTCGATTATGTATATGTCACGACCCGAAATAGCACGTGACTGGCCCTTGAATCATATGAAGTCTATAGGACCTCATCTAATTCAAGTAAGACAAAAGCCCAGAAATCTAAAACCATTTTAAATAATAAATGAAGGAAAACTAGTTTTAAAGAAGTGAAGAAAACATGTTTTAAAACAAGGTTTTTAAGTAAGTAAGCCGGATATGCATTTTTAAAACTTCAAGTCATTTCTGAAAATTTCGGCAGAGTTTCCTTTGTAAATACTGGCCCCAAACGGGGTAGAACAAGAATAATATATGCATAAGGATAAAAGGCATCCCCAAGCGGGAGCTAGCTCTTCGTCAATCGACGGTCACAACCACGCAAGCAATATAATATACAACGCCGAAGGGCGAGGATCAAAACTCAAAAGGAAACTCAAAATCAACAAGAAAACCATAATACTACAACGCGCGACTCTAAGGTCGAAATAATACACAATTGGTTTTCTAAGTCTGAATAAATATACAAGTTTGGTTGATGGAATTTACTAGATACAACTGAAAATAAATAAGTACAATGGTGGTCACGATGCGAGTGAACCCACCTACCAAAGGAATCACCCGGAAACAGTGTGCCAGAAAAGCCGCAATGAAACCTGTACGGCAAGGACCTGCAAGAATTGTGGCACAACGGGGGTGAGTTGCCAACTCATGAATAGAAAACATCACAGAGCAGAAATCGTATGTATGACTCAATCCTAGGTCAATACGATCTGTAATAATATATCCTCAATATGAATAAGTCTGAAGCATGATAAGGTGGCAAGGGTAAACATCTATACATAAGTGTAGTACCAAGTGCTCGTGCCAGTGCCTCAGGTAGCAACATATCATAAATATGAGGTGTGATCAATGTAATCAACATGAATCAATGTCAACTATATCATGAAGTCTAAAATATGTGGATATCATCCAACTATGTGATCAATATCTGTATGTATGTGGATCTCGTCCACGTGTCAACCAATGACATAAAACATCATGCATGTAAACATCATAAAGCATATGCATGGAAGTATGAGGATATAAATAAACGTGTGTCCCTCGCGACACATCAAAATCATGCAACCTGAGTGTCCAGCATCGACACTCGAAAATATCATGAAACATGTGCCCAGCATCGGTACGTAAATCCTCATATATGTAGGGCTCCATCAGTCCGGATCGGCCCACGGGCACCGTCAGTCCGGATCGGCCCATATCATCTCTCGACTCTGGTCGGTATCCTCCGGATATCCGCCGAGCCCAAATACAATCACCGGTAGGTAGCAGTCCCTCTGCCAGGCTCACCGTCTGTATACACAGCATCACTTTCTTGCCCCGGGATACCATACCGGGCCCCACCATATACCCGCACATGGCTCACGACTCCTCCTCGCATGGGGTATATATATATACATCAGAACCGATAAAACTCATGGTGGACGCACTGAAATATCATATCAAGGGTAACCGGGTTTTTAAAACAATGCATGCTCTCTTTTGAAATACCCACGGTTCCCAAATCCAGAAATATCATGGAAAAAACATATCTCAATGAATAAAATCGTAAAGCAGGATATATGCGACATATGATAGAAATGTAAGCATATCCGTATATCATGCAACATAAAAGAGTCATATGCACATATCAAGGGGAAAACCTCTCTTTTAAATGAATCCAGTTTTAAAATATAACTTGCGGTTCCCCAAATCTCTAAAATAAGCCAGAGTCATCTATGTATGTGCAATATGTATGTAAGCAAGTATGGGTGTACAATATGTGTGCACGCAAGTATGAGTGTACAATATGCACGTGCGCCAATATAGATGTACAAATAGGTATATCCGCAAGTATGTCATGCAAGGGGTCATATCCTGATGCAACAATCTTACTGTGTAGTGACATGGCAATTATCGATGATGAAGTGTGTGAACCGGCAAGCAGGTGTACGTGGAACATACGCATCATCGATAATGGTGTTGGTATCCTGACAGCATGGGTTTAATATAACAATAAACACATTTATATATGCAATGCGATGCAAATAGCAAGAAATGCGGAAATCGAACAATAAACGCAACAGTGAAGAATCTACATCAATATGTAAATGTCATACGTTATGCCATTTGAAATAAGACGAATCGGGGTTTTTAGAAAAATAAGGGCTACGGTGTTTTTAAGAAAAGATGTGTCTTTTGAAAATATCCGTAGAATCCCTTAGCTTGTCTTTAAAATACTCACGATTCGTTAGTTATGAAAATAGGTATGACTCAGGTCTAGTCTAACATTTACAAGTAAACTACAGATCTAACTAACAAGCAAATCGAAGGGTATGGAAACCACCTAAATCTGAGTCGATATATATATAAATATAATAGTCGGTGATCCCGCCTTAATAGTATCACATACGATACGGTATACAATATGACATCCTCGAGTCAAGAGTGCGGATCAATCGTCAATATATAGCTCGTACGTAAATCCGTCGTACGGCATCCCCAAATCTGGGTACGGGTCAAATATCACATTTATCTCATCAATTATCTGGTATCATTATCATCATATCTCATGAACAGGGGTACTGATCTAAGTCTAGTACAAACGGATACCATCTATATATATATGTGCGTGTATGAAAGCACACGTCCAAAGGCCCGCTAAAATCTCATGTCGTATCTCAAAATACGAACCACATCATATCACCGATCTCATGGCATCATGCCCAATCTCATCGACTCATCTCCAAATATCATCCACTATCCTCATCATCCAAGTGTAGGTATACGAGTATATATATATACACACAGTCCCATACCTATGTGTGTGTATATATATATCTCTTCCCAAATACGCACAAGTATAACAGTAAGCATGTGTGTGCGTGTGAGTGTAAACCTATTCTAGGGTTCGCGACTAGGAAGCTATACTAGTTCACCTCTAATAACCCTAAACTAACCATTTAACACCTAATCATATCTTGAATATCCATGTCACACATAAAGCTATCATATATATATAGTATATATAGCATAATAAACATCGAACTGCGGGGGTGCTATACGCAATCCACCCAACTTCCCCCGTAGATATAATCCACTCACCTGGACCTACGCTTGCCGATGTCGACGTCGCCACGCCCTTGCTTGTCGTCTCGAAGTCTTCACGAGGGTACCTACATATCATAACGTATCGTATCGCGTTAAAATCAATTTCGAAGACGAAACGACACATGAAAACCAACACGACACGCTTAAAAGCCTATAGGTTAGAACCTATGGTTTGCATCTCGCAACTCAACCCAATAACACTCGGGATAGACGTACAAACATCAAGTGACCGAGTACAAACACAAATATCAAAACTTAGATTCGAAAACAACACAAAACATAAGGCAGCAACATTGAAAACATATTCCAGATTTTGCTAAAGGTGAACACAATGTTCCAAAACAACAGTAGGGTGATATATAGGGTGTATATGACCTACTGAAGCAACCAGGGCACCTTCTTCCACCAAGTGGCCGGCCAAACACCATTAAATTCCGACGAGCTCGGTTTTGAAGGGGAGTTGGGGCTCATCTCTTCAGGGTGTCCTCCTAATGTCCAATATAGGGTAATGGTCTTGCTAGTTTTTCCAGTAAGTGTCTAGGGTCACTCCAGATTCCCTGTAGGCCACCAATCTAACACAAAACCAAGATTCGGTATCTAAAGTTTAAGTCATGGCAATGTCACGATACTAAATTGTAGGAAATTGGTCCCAGATTTTACCCGGAGCAAAAACAAGAGAAGCAAACAAGACCAAAACTCTTATAATACCTACAAACAACAACATGCAAAGTTTCATCAGGTTCCACCAAAAATGGGCCGGCCCCTATAGGTGTGATCTCGGGTTATTTTTGGTGAAAAGGGCCCAGGTTTTTACAATAAGCTCATAACACAATTTATAGTCTAGTGTATATGTTTGCTTAACTTAAAACTACCCGGGTACTAGCAGATTCACAGTATCATAACGCTAGATTAAAACCGTATTAAAACACTAATTTGTGACATTAGGGTGTTTTAGTGAAATCTAGTGATAAGACTTGGTTTATTACACACTAACAGCACTTATATACACTACACAAGCCATAACAATCCCATTTTAACCAAACTCCTCTTAAAACACAAGGTTAGCAAAAATCACTACTTAAACACTAATTTTTCTTAAGCTTAAGGAACTAAAAGTTTGCAAAGAAGCATAGGATTTTGGTTTATACCTCAAGATGGTCTAAGTAGGTGATCCAAAGAGCTAGCACCTAAGAGTCTTGGCCAAGAACCATACTTAAGTTGAGAAGGGAAAGTAGTGATGATACTTGCTAGGGATTTGAATTTGGCTTGAAATGGAGACTTGGATTCACAATTTTCATTGGGAGAAGAAGAAGGAGAAGATGAGAGGGAGGGGGCTGCTTGCTCTGGCCGAGCTCCAAGGAGGGAAAGTGAGGGGGGGAGAGAAAGAGTGTGGGTGTGTGTGATCAAAAGGTCAATGCACATGCCTCAAATAGTGTCCCCCATACCTCTTGACTTTCTTTTCTTTATATTTTTTCTTTTCTATTTTTTCATTCTTTTAAATTTGGAATAGGACCCAAATGAAACCATGGTAGGAAAATGCACAAGTGTGAAAAAGGCTTTGTGCATACTTTGCACAAAACACGCTTAATCCGTAATTAGCGATTTTTAATCGCGATTAGCATTAAAATAGTGTCAAATAAATCATAAAATTTCATAATTTGCATAAATCACATACAGCGCCCTCATTTCAAAAATTTCCAAAATTTTCAAAAAATTTCCCCAGTTTATCGATATTTAATTATACCGCCTTATTAAAATATTCAATATAATATTATTTAATTATAAAAATTCCAAAAAATAATATTTTATTTTTCTGAAATGTTACAATCTTCCCCCCTTAAAGAAATTCGGTCCCCGAATTTAAATTTAAACCCCTCAAATACTAAAATATTTTAGTAAAAAGTCCAAGACGTCGGGGTTCCGAAATCATCAATACATAAAACGCAACATAGCGCAATGCATGCGCATGAACAATGAGCAGATTACTCAAAATCAAAACTCCGTCAAGTATCTCGCAATCATCGGAGTAATGGTGAAGACACAAATGTCAAATCCAATACTAAAACCAATATGATATAAATCAGAACTATACATGTAAACATCAAATTTATACATGTAGATATCTGAACAAAATGCATGTCAAATCCTTTTTAAGTCGCTGTGCGATGCGCATAACACTGTACATTGGCGGACGTCTCGAGTAAGAAAATAACTATATATATATATATATATATCCTTTGTTTAAATGCACGTACCGCCGGTTTGAAAACAATTTAGATGGGTTTCCTTGTTTTAAACGTTTCGTGTCATATCAGACACGTAGGTAAATACTGAGACTGTAGATCCCTTTTTGGAAATCCCTTCGATAACTATCAATGCATGCAAAATATATCCAGGTACTGTCCTCTGACTAGTCCTGCCCAATACGAAAACAAGTAGCAAATATCATAAAAAAACGTACTCCTCCATAAGAATAAATCCCAAAATGTGCATATGAATGCTACGTGCGTCTGGTGCGCACGAAAATCAAAATCCACAAATGTGCCCTACGTATGCACAGAAACAACATCTAAGTGCAACGGGTGTGCACGAAACACCTGTCAAAGGCAACGGGTGTGCCTGACAACAAATATCAGGTGCATCTGATATGCATGAAGAATCTCGATTTAGTGCATCCGGTGTGCACCAAAATCGCATCCCATAACATGCGCCCAACATGCGCGAAATCCCAAATCAGGTGCATCCATCATGCATGAATAAAATCTAAATCATGTGCATCCAATATGCACGAAATCACAAAATCCAATATCAAACGCTGAACATGCGCAAAATCTAACCAAGCGCGCCAAATATGCGCAAAAAATCCAAATCAAATCCACAGAGTGCACGAAATCAACATTAATATCATAAAAGAAATCAACGGTATACAATAAACCTCAATCCAAATCAGATATACCGCGGTATATAATCTCACAACCATGTGCATCAGCGTACACAAATCAAATCAAAACACTAAAAGTGCATGAAAACTATGCCGAAAGCATAAGTCAAATCATATGCATGCCCTAGGCATGAAGTCAAAATCAATACCTCCAATAACATCAAATCGAAGTCCTGTGCAACTGTAGTGCATAAAATACGTATCACGGCACTGCAAGCATATATGAACTATACCGAGTGCAAAAATCAAATCGGGTGCATACTATATGCACAAAATCAACCCAACTGTATGAAATCCATGAGTTCATAAGCATGTGCAGCTAAGGCACAAAAACGATATCAGGTACAATAACTGTGCACAAATATGAATACCCAGTAGGTGCAACCATGGTGCACGAAAACAAATATCATGAAACTCAGTCATCAAGACTAAATCATGCGAATAGATCGCCCAAAATACCAAAATCCAAGGTGGCGGATGTGTGATAATCGAATCACCAAATCAAAAATCATAAATACCGTTGTCGATATTTCCTCCTTCACGGTCGAGAAGGTGTCAGTGCATCCAATGCTAGCAGAGCAAGATATCTACTTGCCTCCTGTTCATGATCTGGTACCTGGTGGTTTTAGGCTCTTGTCTCTCACTCTGCATTGCTAGATATATAGCTCCTCGGCTCAACGGCCCAATATGGAATAACGACGAAAATAACCCCGCTCTGGCACATCTTCTACAAATCTCTTGCCAACTATCTCGTCGACGATGTTGAACTCTGGCCTGCTGGGTGTGCGTAATATGACCGCTCCTGGGTCCAAGTCTTCTCGTATAGTATTCCAGAAAGGTCATGTCGAAGTCTCTCTCAAATCTCGTTTCTGCCGAATTGCCCGGAAGTTACCACCGTCTACTTTATCCGTTTCTTGTTCCGGAACGGCTGCATTCTCATCCCGACTCCTTCTGGAAGATATATCCATAATCAAGGCCTCTGCATGCGTATCGCATCTCTGATGTCGGCGGAGGGGAACGTCATCTCATCAAGATCTCGTACGAACCTCTTACTCCACCTTTCTCTGATGTCGACTGCTTCGGACTCGTCTCATCGTGGCTGCATGGACTGTGCTCCAACGGCTATACTCGTATCTGGAGTCTCCCAAGCAATGCATCCCATCACATGATATCATCGATTCGTCAAAACCTCATTATCCCCTAAGAGCTCAACATTTTGGGTATAGTTTAATAGTATCGAGTACATACCACAGCATCGGTGGACCAGACATAGAAGGGCAACCCAAGCCTCACTGATGGCACCGCGGAACTACCGCAAACCCTAAGGTTCAAAGGCTTTCACATGGTCATTATGTCGAGTTAGGGTTTCATTCTTCTAGAGGGTCTATAGAATCGCTTGCATGTCTTTCCGAATACTTTAAACTTAGAAAATGGGCTCCTGACATTCGATCATCTCCATCGACTCTCAACGTACCTGCGTGAAGTCATCTCTAGCTGGAATCAATCTATCTGATGACCTCGCATCGGGGTAAGCGAACGAACCACATGTCCTAGTCATTCATCCTCGGGTGACTAGCGACCATCTTTCATATCTCTAAGTACCACTCGCACTGCAATAGCTCCAACATCTGGGGCGATATCTCGTCGTTCGCAGCAACAACTGGCTCATTTATCTGCACGCTGAACAGTGCCTCAATCATCAAATAATCAGTGCATCGACGGTCATCACATTCCGGCTGGCCTCTAGCAGTAGCCTGATCCTCTGGTGCTGATCTGCACGTCCGAGAAATCTCATAACAGCGATCTATCAAACGCTCACGGCGCGAAAACACAATAAAACGACGCTGCTCTATACAATCGTATGTCCCGGGAATCATGCCCTGGTCAGTCCTCGTCCATGACAAGCTCGTGCTGACCGCAACTCTAGCCGTAGCTCTCTCTGCCCATGTAATCGTGGCAGCAAAATCATAACCAATATCGATGAGGATAGATCATAGAAATGAATATAATACTGTGCAAGGAAATGTACATCCTAAGGCTCCTTAAGCGGAGTAGCGTATCGTAAATATGCCGTGGAACATACGTACGGTACATCACTCTACTTAAGTCACCTACTCCATCAACCAAGGTTAACCTACGCGACGAAAGTTCGGGTCTAATACCCCCTCGACTAAGTCTAAGTTCCGTAAGGTCAAGCCTAAGTTCCGTATATATACAAACGCTCTAGGCTCCGCATAGTCAAACTTAGACTCGAACCAAGGTTAACCTAGCGCTCTGATACCAACTTTGTCACGACCCAAAATAGCATGTGACTGGCCCTTGAATCATATGAAGTCTATAGGACCCCATCTAATTCAAGTAAGCCAAAAGCTCAGAAATCTAAAACCATTTTAAATAATAAATGAAGGAAAACTAGTTTTAAAGAAGTGAAGAAAACATGTTTTAAAACAAGGTTTTTAAGTAAGTAAGCCGAATATGCATTTTTAAAACCTCAAGTTTTTTCTGAAAATTTCGGCAGAGTTTCCTTTGTAAATATTGGCCCCAAACGGGGTACAACAAGAATAATATATGCATAAGGATAAAAGGCATCCCCAAGCGGGAGCTACCTCTTCGTCAATCGACGGTCACAACCATGCATGCAATATAATATACAACGCCGAAGGGCGAGGATCAAAACTCAAAAGGAAACTCAAAATCAACAAGAAAACCATAATACTACAACGCGCGACTCTAAGGTCGAAATAATACACAACTGGTTTCCTAAGTTTGAATAAATATACAAGTTTGGTTGATGGAATTTACTAGATACAACTGAAAATAAATAAGTACAATGGTAGTCACGATGCGGGTGAACCCACCTACCAAATCAATCACCCAGAAAGGAAGCAGTGTGCCAGAAAATCCGCAATGAAACCTGTACGGCAAAGACCTGCAAGAACTGTGGCACAACGGGGGTGAGTTGCCAACTCATGAATAGAAAACATCACAGAGCAGAAATCGTATGTATGACTCAATCCTAGGTCAATACGATCAGTAATAATATATCCTCAATATGAATAAGTCTGAAGCATGATAAGGTGGCAAGGGTAAACATCTATACATAAGTGTAGTACCAAGTGCTCGTGCCAGTGCCTCAGGTAGCAACATATCATAAATATGAGGTGTGATCAATGTAATCAACATGAATCAATGTCAACTATATCATGAAGTCTAAAATATGTGGATATCATCCAACTATGTGATCAATATCTGTATGTATGTGGATCTCGTCCACGTGTCAACCAATGACATAAAACATCATGCATGTAAACATCATAAAGCATATGCATGGAAGTATGAGGATATAAATCAACGTGTGTCCCTCGCGACACATCAAAATCATGCAACCTGAGTGTCCAGCATCGACACTCGAAAATATCATGAAACATGTGCCCAGCATCGGTACGTAAATCCTCATATATGTAGGGCTCCATCAGTCCGGATCGGCCCACGGGCACCGTCAGTCCGGATCGGCCCATATCATCTCTCGACTCCGGTCGGTATCCTCTGGATATCCATCGAGTCCAAATACAATCACCGGTAGGTAGTAGTCCCACTGCCAGGCTCACCGTCTGTATACACAGTATCCCTTTCTTTCCCCGGGGTACCATACCGAGCCCTACCATATACCCGCACACGGCTCACGACTCCTCCTCGCATGGGGTATATATATATACATAAGAACCGATAAAACTCATGGTGGGTGCACTGAAATATCATATCAAGGATAACCGGGTTTTTAAAACAATACATACTCTTTTTTGAAATACCCACGGTTCCCAAATCCAGAAATATCATGGAAAAAACATATCTCAATGAATAAAATCGTAAAGCAGGATATATGCGACATATGATAGAAATGTAAGCATATCCGTATATCATGCAACATAAAAGAGTCATATGCACACTTCAAGGGGAAAACTGCTCTTTTAAATTAATCCAGTTTTAAAATATATCTTGCGGTTCCCCAAATCTCCAAAATAAGCCAGAGTCATCTATGTATGTGCAATACGTATGTAAGCAAGTATGGGTGTACAATATGTGTGCACGCAAGTTTGAGTGTACAATATGCACGTGCGCCAATATGGATGTACAAGTAGGTATATCCGCAAGTATGTCATGCAAGGGGTCATATCCTGATGCAACAATCCTATTGTGTAGTGACATGGCAATTATCGATGATGAAGTGTGTGAGCCGGCAAGCAGGTGTATGTGGAACATACGCATCATCGATAATAGTGCTGGTGTCCTGACAGTATGGGTTTAATATAACAATAAACACATTTACATATGCAATGCGATGCAAATAGCAAGAAATGCAGAAATCGAACAATAAACGCAACAGTGAAGAATCTACATCAATATGTAAATGTCATACGTTATGTCATTTGAAATAAGACGAATCGGGGTTTTTAGAAAAATAAGGGCTACGGTGTTTTTAAGAAAAGATGCGTCTTTTGAAAATATCCGTAGAATCCCTTAGCCTGCCTTTAAAATACTCACGATTCGTTAGTTTTGAAAATAGGTATGACTCGGGTCTAGTCTAACATCTACAAGTAAACTACAGATCTAACTAACAAGCTGATCGAAGGGTATGGAAACCACCTAAATCTGAGTCGATATATATATAAATATAATAGTCGGTGATCCCGCCTCAATAGTATCACATACGATACGGTATACAATATGACATCCTCGAGTCAAGAGTGCGGATCAATCGTCAATATATAGCTCGTACGTAAATCCGTCGTACGGCATCCCTAAATCTGGGTACGGGTCAAATATCACATTTATCTCATCAATTATCTGGTATCCTTATCATCATATCTCATGAACAGGGGTACTGATCTAAGTCTAGTACAAACGGATACCATCTATATATATATGTGTGTGTGTGTGTGCGCGCGCGCGCGCGCGTGTATGAAAGCACACGTCCAAAGGCCCGCTAAAATCTCATGTCGTATCTCAAAATACGAAGCACATCATATCACCGATCTCATGGCATCATGCCCAATCTCATCGACTCATCTCCAAATATCATCCACTATCCTCATCATCCAAGTGTAGGTATACGAGTATATATATATATACACACAGTCCCATACCTATGTGTGTGTGTATATATATCTCTTCCCAAATACGCACAAGTATAACAGTAAGCATGTGTGTGCGTGTGAGTGTAAACCTATTCTAGGGTTCGCGACTAGGAAGCTATACTAGTTCACTTCTAATAACCCTAAACTAACCATTTAACACCTAATCATATCTTGAATATCCATGTCACACATAAAGCTATCATATATATATATATATATTATATATATAGCATAATAAACATCGAACTGCGGGGGTGCTATACGCCATCCACCCGACTTCCCCCGTAGATATAATCTACTCACCTTGACCTTTGCTTGCCGATGTCGACGTCGCCACGCGCTTGCTTGTCGTCTCGAAGTCTTCACGAGTGTACCTACACATCATAACGTATCGTATCGCGTTAAAATCAATTTCGAAGATGAAACGACACATGAAAACCAACACGACACGCTTAAAAGCCTATAGGTTAGAACCTATAGTTTGCATCTCGCAACTCAACCCAATAACACTCGGGATAGACGTACAAACGTCAAGTGACCGAGTACAAACACAAATATCAAAACTTAGATTCGAAAACAACGCAAAACATAAGGCAACAACATTGAAAACATATTCCAGATTTTTCTAAAGGTGAACACAATGTTCCAAAAAAACACTAAGGTGATATATAGGGTGTATATGACTTACTGAAGCAACCAGGGCACCTTCTTCCACCAAGTGGCCGGCCAAACACCATTAAATTCCGGCAAGCTCGGTTTTGAAGGGGAGTTGGGGTCTCATCTCTTCAGGGTGTCCTCTTAATGTCCAATATAGGGTAATGGTCTTGCTAGTTTTTCCAGTAAGTGTCTAGGGTCACTCCAGATTCCCTGTAGACCACCAATCTAACACAAAACCAAGATTTGGTATCTAAAGTTTAAGTCATGGAAATGTCACGATACTAAATTGTAGGAAATTGGTCCCAGATTTTACCCGGAGCAAAAACAAGAGAAGCAAATAAGACCAAAACTCTTATAACACCTACAGACAACTACCTGCAAAGTTTCATCAGGTTCCACCAAAAATGGGCTGGCCCCTATAGGTGTGATCTCGGGTTATTTTTGGTGAAAAGGGCCCAGGTTTTTACAATAAGCTCATAACACAATTTATAGTCTAGTGTATATGTTTGCTTAACTTAAAACTACCCGGGTACTAGCAGATTCACAGTATCATAACGCTAGATTAAAACACTAATTTATGACATTAGGGTGCTTTAGTGAAATCTAGTGATAAGACTTGGTTTCTTACACACTAACAGCACTTATATACACTACACAAGCCATAACAATCCCATTTTAACCAAACTCCTCATAAAACACAAGGTTAGCACAAATCACTAATTAAACACTAATTTTTCTTAAGCTTAAGGAACTAAAAGTTTGCAAAGAAGCATAGGATTTTGGTTTATACCTCAAGATGTTCTAAGTAGGTGATCCAAAGAGTTAGCACCTAAGAGTCTTGGCCAAGAACCATACTTGAGTTGAGAAGGGAAAGTAGTGATGATACTTGCTAGGGATTTGAATTTGTCTTGAAATGGAGACTTGGATTCACAATTTTCATTGGGAGAAGAAGAAGGAGAAGATGAGGGGGAGGGGGCTGCTTGCTCTGGCCGAGCTCCAAGGAGGGAAAGTGAGGGGGAAAGAGAAAGAGTGTGGGTGTGTGTGATCAAAAGGTCAATGCCCATGCCTCAAATAGTGTTCCCCATACCTCTTGACTTTCTTTTCTTTATAGTTTTTCTTTTCTATTTTCTCATTCTTTTAAATTTGGAATAGGAAACCCAAATGAAACCATGCTAGGAAAATGCACAAGTGTGAAAAAGACCTTGTGCATGCTTTGCACAAAACACGCTTAATCCGCTATTAGCGATTTTTAATCACGATTGGCATTAAAATAGTGTCAAATAAATCATAAAATTTTATAATTTGCATAAATCACATACAACACCCTCATTTTAGAAATTTCCAAAATTTTCAAAAAATTTCCCCAATTTATCGGTATTTAATTATACTGCCTTATTAAAATATTCAATATAATATTATTTAATTATAAAAATTCCAAAAAATAATATATTATTTTTCTGAAATGTTACTGTATACCAATCGGCCAAGTTCGAGAAGAGTTGATGAAAGAAGCTCACAGCTCTCCATATTCGATACACCCCGGTGGTACGAAAATGTATAAAGATCTACGGCAACAATGCTGGTGGCATGAAATGAAGCGCGATGTAGCTAGAAGTGTAACCAAGTATTTAGTGTGTCAGCAAGTGAAGGCTGAACATCACAGAACTGCTGGTCTACTTCAGCCGTTACCAATCCTAGAATGGAAATGGCAGCACATTACCATGGACTTCATGACTGCCCTTCCTCGCAGCACGAAGGGTAACGATGCAATATGGGTTATTGTGGATCGACTAACCAAGTTGGCTCACTTTATTCCATTTCGAGTTGGCCAGTCAACCGAGAAGTTAGCAAAGAAGTACATGGAGGTAAACATAAATCTAAAGTAAGATTTAAACCTTCAAAATATACCATATTTGATACCCATGAACTCATGCAGGAGATCGTGAGATTACATGGAGTACATGTTTGCATCGTCTCTGATCATGATACAAGATTCCGATAATAATTTTGGCAGAGTCTGCAAGCTAGCCTGGGAATGAGTCTGAATTTCAACACGGCTATTCATTCACAAACGGATGGACAGTCTGAGAGAACAATTCAGATTCTGGATGACATGCTAAAAGCTTGTATGTTAGACTTCGGAGATTCATGGGAAGATCACCTACACCTTGTGGAGTTTTCATACAACAATAGCTATCAGTCAAGTATTGGAATGGCACCATTCGCAGCACTCTATGAACGGAAGTGTCTTTCACCACTGAGTTGGGACGACGTTGGAGATGATGAACTCCTTGGACCAGAGATGATCGTGGCAACTGTGGACGTAGTTCGCACAATCAGGGAAAGAATGCGCATAGCCAAAGACCGACAGAAGAATTGGGCAAATGGGTGTCGACATCTGGAGTTCCAACCTGGTGACCATGTATTCTTAAAGATCTCTCCAAATAGAGGAGTGATCCGTTTTGGCAAGAGGGGTAAGCTAAGTACAAGATACATAGGACCGTTCGACATACTCGAACGAGTTGGAGAAGTGGCATACCGTTTAACACTACCATCCTCATTGGAAGGAGTACACACATGTTCCACATATCCCAGTTACGAAGAAATGTGAGCGACCCAGCCATATACTTGATCACTCAGAGCTCACAGTACAGACCGATCTAACCTGCGAGCAACAACCAGTTAAGATCCTGGACCAAAAGGTGAAAACATTACGGAACAAGGAAGTAAACTTGGTCCGAGTGATGTGGAAAAAGGATTCGCCAGGAGAATCAACATGGGAACGAGAAGAAGACATGCGTTCAAGATGTTGGATATGTGTGCCCTAGAGGCCATTATTGTATAGTACTAGTTTGTATAATACATTTTGGAAGCTTAGGATATATACACGGATTTACGACAGTCTTGCTCGATATAGTAGTATGCTACTTGGTTTGTATCTATCTTAATATGTGTATATGTTTCTTTTAACATATCGCTAATACATATTGATGGAGCCCTTAGGATCTTTGCTTGAATACCAGCGTTGTGATGGCGATCACACTAGTGGCGGCTGGGTAGTCTATAAGCACATCCTTATACAGGTCCCTAGTCATAGGATTATCGAGACAGGGCATCGATACTCCAGAGTAGACTAGTGCATATGCTTCTCATCCCAGCAGGGGAGATGGTTTGTCCTACAGCCATCAGTACGGCGTACTGGAGATAGTATGCAGGTGCTCGTTAGGTTACGAGTACATTGGACAGGACTCGTCGGGAACTGTTGGTTGGTATTATACCTATCGTCAGGTAGCAGTTCCCAGGTGACATGAGTACAGCTTAGTACGTTAACTTGACATTGCTACTTCGCCTCAAGTATGTTCCCACTGTTCTTTGATTGCTACCCTACCACGGCTCTATTGAGTCATGCAAACAGGTAGTAGTTGGGTGCAGTCCCGAAGCACTTAGAAGCAGTGGTGGTTAGACAGGATTCGTCTCTCCCGATATTGGGGGTTGATATCGCGATGTGTTTTGGAGAGCCATTACAGAAAGTCCTTGGCCAGGGCAAGTGAGATTTACTAGTAGGTTTTTCCACTAGTTTCTCAGGGTGTTCTGAGCTACACTCCGACATGACTTATACCGCTATTAGGAGACTGACGTTTACCACCCCCTAGGCCCGATATGCAATACTCTTAGACGAACAGACCAGACTGTACGGAGATTGTCACAGATAGGCTCAGTAGGAGTTTTGATGAGCTTGCTCGTCGACCTTCTTATCGACAGATACCTGGGTAGCCGTTACGCACAGCTAGTGCCGCTGACATGCTTGTGGTTAAACCCACTGCCAGAGTACTGTCGAGTCTTTAGAGTCCCACACAGAGGGTTTCCCAGCATCGAGCGAAACGAGTAGAGGTCGTATGGTTTTTATGACAAGGTTTGATCACATACGTGTACTTGTGCGCGTATGGTGTTCGAGCGGACAATACTAGTAGGCTTTGGTTTAAGCCGGATCCTAGTATTAGATTTTGAATTGGTTTAGTTTCTTTGTATTCGTGCTTCTCGGGACACGGATGCGGGTATGTATATACGGATGATAGGGGCAAAGAAGGAGACACCTCATTAGGGTTTTGACCATTGACTTGATTAAAACCATAATGAGATGGAGGAAATTGTTTACTAATTTTTATTAAAGATAATTGTGTCATGGCTAATTGGTTTGACCATTTGACTATGTTGACTATTGTTGACTTAGATATTTTTGTTGAGCACAAGATATTTTGCTTAGCATTAATTGTGACATGATAATGGTCAAATCAAAGGAGCCATCACAATTATCCTAATAAAACTTATTTTTCTCTTTCCTCAAAAGAGAGCTCTCTTCATTATTCTTACTCTCACACTCTCATGGTTCTCTCCTTCTTCCTCTCTCAAACCCTAGTGTATCATGTGTTGATAATCAAGGGTTAGTGAAACTAAGCCACTCAAATCACACTCTACTCACTCTAGTCTACTTATATTAGCAAGCTAAGTATTCTAGTTACCTAAAGTTAGAGGTTTAGCTCAAGGTTGGAGCTCTCGGGTGGATCATCGTTGACACAAGGAGGCCGAAGTTCAAGCACGATCCATACTTCCATCAAGGAGCTTAAAGAAAGGATCAAAGACCCGAAGGACTTGTTTTCTTTAGGTATACTTTCTATCATAGTAGATAGAACCCTAACTTGCTAACTAGGTTTATGATAAAGATCCGGTTTTGGTTTATTCTAGCGCCAAGTTTTTTATCGCTATAAAAATTTTGTTCCGCATTTGGCCACGAAAGTTGGCCGGGGCGCTAGCGTAATCCTTCATGGTATCAGAGTCAGCCCATAAACCTTAGACTAACAATTTTAAACAATGTTAAAACAACGAAACCGAAACGACTCTGTAACATCAAAACCCAAACTGCAGTTTCTGTTGATTTTAAAAAGGTTTCAAAAAAAATTTTAAACAACTGTAGAGTGATATTAACACTGTGAGATGTACCCAGAACAAAAATGACGCAATTTGACCATGTTCGAGCCGGCCACACACCCCCAAAAACCGGCCTCCTCGGTTTTGTCTTGGCAAATTGTGTCATGCTTTGGTCTGTGTTCTTGTCTCTTGCAGTTTGGGTTTCTGGTGTTGTTTGTTTTTTGCCCAAGTTTGATTCTCTGTTGTTTTCTCTACGGGGAAATTTGAAGTGTTTCGAAGTCGTTAAATTTAACACTGTTTAATAGTTTACAGTACATTCACTTTTATCTGCGACCGTGAATGTCACTTGATCGGTAAACTCGTCTAATTGCTATATGTTCTTTTAGACGGGTTTGCGAACGTGACATTCGCGTTGATATTTTGTGCTTGTGTTGTGATTGTGGTTGGCTAGTCATGATGGATAGCAAGTGGTGCAATGTTAGCAGTACAGTTTATATTCATTTGTACATTTGTTATTGCGGGGCGAGCGTCCGACATGTGGACTGCCGTCTTTGCCGGGTTGTATATTATTTTGGGGCACGACCGGGTTGAGGTCGATGTCACCATTTGTACATATTTTTTTTTCTGTACTAGGATTACCCCACGGTGGAGTGCACGGATAGCCGGGTTCTAGAAGGCAACAATCCCGCATCTCATGGCGTTGAGACGGAGGGGGCTTCGTTCTAGAATTGGCGGGCTATTCGCCGCACTCGTAGGGGTATAGTTTGACCCACGGAGGGGCGCCAAGTTTCCGGATTCCGTGAAGTGCTGGGTGGCCCATTCACTTTGTTGAAAGGGGCTGCCTCACTTCTGGGATTGGCGGGTAACTTGTAGTGCTCGTAGGGGTCCAGGTTTTCATTGCACGGGCTATCCACACGACCGGGAACGTCGGGTTTTATTTGCGGCTCAAATGAAACCCGGGGCTCCAAGATTATCCACCATTCTGTATTGTTGGCTGAGATTCTGTGATGTTGATTATTATCATGCCTGGGACGAATGTTGTATATACTTATATATATACTAGTAGATGTTGTATATGTTTTGCACCCGTGCTAGTCCAGCCCCCGCTCTGTCGTTAGTTAAGTAACCTAACGGGTGATGACGGGGCCTAGTGGCGAATGCGGATGGCATATACGTACATTGTATTTTCGTTCTTTTCTGGTGTGATAGGTTAAATTGATGGGACCGCATTAATTTTGATTAATGCAAGATAATAAACCTAAAAGACGTTGTTGGAACAAATTTCGAAAAACTACAGTTATATTATTTCGCTTTGCATAGTGGTATTCGGTCATGAATATCCAGCACCTCATTTTATGAGGCAAGAGCCGAGATCCCTTCACGGGGAGTGACCTCTTGAGCTAAAATCTATACTGTAGATTATTCGGTTTTTTCAAAAGCAGAAATTTTCAAAAAAGGCGGAGCATAAACCACTCCTTTTCAAAATTGCTCGGATTCCTTCAACGATATCAAGTTCATTACGTTAACGGGTTTTTCGCCAAAAACCCAGTCGTAGCCCTCCGTCATTTCTTACAATTAACACTTAGTATTCGTGCTGCGTTTGTTGACTCCGTCAAGACGTAGTGTACGGTAGCTGAGTGGTGCTTGTTTGTAGCACTAGATGGGATTGGTTAGGACAGTCGTATAACTTTGTTGACTCCATCAAGGGTTATGCGGGTGGGTTTGATACAATCCAGATAATGACAGGTTGAACTTGACTAGGACTCTTTGATTTGTTGACTCCGTCAATGTCACTAGGGTCCTAGAGGTAAAAACCACATCGGGAGTTTCAAATATAAAGAAAACTTGCAGATTTAGCATACCTTCTGGAGTGTGGTGACTAGAGTGGATTCCATCTAGGTCATCACACAATGATAGTTGGATCCCGATCCCACTGATGAGTAGGATTACTCTCGAGACATTATTTCACTAAACAATTAATGCTATAAACCAAGTAGGTGTCTAGAAAGGTGTTAGCGGGGCTACGCCTCCAGGGAAAAGAGCTTATATAATTAAGGAACTTCGCGAAAGCGTTGGAAAACCTCCCTCGAAGTACCAACACTAGCCTGACTGAAAGGTTAAGCAAGTATTGTAACGTGTGATTAAATCCTGACTAGTTCTTCTTTTAAGGTTTGAAGAAGAATTTGAGGAAACAGTGGGAGCCATCCCGGTTAGATAAATTAATAACCAATCTAATCTTGCAAGAGCGCACGTTGAGTGTTTCTTTTCTCTCTCTCCAGGTAGCAACCATTTCATGCCCTAATCAAGATAATAAAATGTATCGCTTAACCGATCCGAATTCTTATTCGGGGCTGGGGAACGTCGGTTTGGCTCTAACTTATGATGGCAATCGTAAGTATGAGAAAGAGAAAGAGGATTGTTTGAATTCCAAGGAGACCCCATTGAAGAAGAAGCATACTAATGCATCTACTTCAGGTGTTCTTGTAATTTAGAACTGCTTTTCGGTCAGTCCTACCTCCTGGGTACTAGATACCGGATCAGGATCTCATATCTGTAATTTATTGCAGGGACTGAGAAAAAGTAGGAAAGTTGCACCTGGTGATATGTCCCTTAGGGTAGGGAACGGAGCACAAGTTAATGCTGCAGCCGTCGGTGAATATCACCTAGTGTTACCAAATAGCAATACTATGATTTTGAACAATTGCTACTATATACCTTCCATGGTTTGCAACATCATATCAGTTTCTTTACTTGATAAAGATTGATATAACTTTGTTCTTGATAGAAATATCATGAACATTTACCTTGATGAGGTACTGGTTGCAGAAGGTACACTGTGTAATGGTATCTATGTTCTAAATCAGAATACAGTTCTCAATGTACAAAACACACGCAAGAGGAAGAGTTCAGATACGAACGAATCCTACTTGTGGGATTGTAGACTTGGTCATATCGGAGAGAAAAGACTAAGTAAGTTACATAAAGATGGACTCTTGAATACGTTCGAATTTTCATCTTATGAAACTTGTCAGTCTTGTCTCAAAGGAAAGATGACCAAATCTCTGTTCACCGGACATGGAGAAAGAGCAGCAGAGCTCTTGGGGATCATACATAGTGATGTGTGTGGTCCGATGTATATACATGCAAGGGGAGGGTTCTTATACTTCATCACATTCACTGACGATCTCTCTAGATTCGGATATGTGTATCTTATGAAACACAAATCTGAAGCTTTTGAGAAATTCAAAGAATTCAGAAACAAAGTAGAGAACCAGACTGGAAAAAGTATCAAGATTCTCCGGTCTGATAGGGGAGGGGAGTACTTAAGCACGGAATTCCTAGATTACATAAAAAAGAATGGAATTCTCTCTCAGCTTACTCCTCCTTACACACCACAGCACAACGGTGTATCGGAGCAGAGGAATCGTACCCTATTGGATATGGTTCGCTCCATGATGAGTGACACTGAGTTGCCTCTTTCATTTTGGGGATATGCACTTCAAACAGCTGCATACTTACTAAACTACGTTCTATCCAAATCTGTGCCTAAGACTCCATATGAAGTATGGAGTGGACGAAATCCATATCCTAAGCGATTTAAGATATGGGGTTGTCCGGCCTATGTGAAAACACAGAAACTGGACAAGCTAGAGGCACGGTTAGTTCTATGTAAATTTGTGGGATATCCTAAGGATTCACTAGGATATTTGTTCTACCACACTGAGGAACAGAAGGTGTTTGTATCTCGCCATGCTACCTTTTTAGAAAGGGAGTTTCTTGCAAAAGAAACTAGTGGGAGTACGGTAGAACTGGGAGAAATCTATGAACCGCAAAATGTAACTGAAGATTTGGAGGAACCACTAGATTCAGTAATCCCAGATAAACCTCAGCCACTCCGCAGATCTGGTAGGATTTCTCATCCGCCCGAGAGATATTACGGTTTTCTCATAGACGGGGATCGAGAGGATTGCATCTTGGAAGAAGATGATCCTACCAGTTTCAGGCAGGCCATTATCAGTAGGGACTCTGATAAGTGGCTGGATGCTATGCGATCCGAAATGGAGTCTATATACACCAATAAAGTGTGGACCTTGGATATTGCTCCACCTAGGGTAAAACCCGTTGGATGCAAATGGATCTACAAAAGGAAACTTGGTGTAGATGGGCAGGTGGAAACCTATAAGGCTAGACTCGTTGCAAAAGGTTTTCGTCAAAGACCTGGTGTGGACTATGACGAAACCTTTTCTCCAGTGGCTATGATCAAATCCATTCGGATCCTACTTACTATTGCTGCCTTCCATGACTATGAGATCTGGCAGATGGACGTAAAAACGACTTTTCTAAATGGCAGTTTGGAAGAGTGCGTTTATATGGATCAGCCAGAAGCTTTTGTTGACAGTGGGAGCAGCGGGAAGGTGTGCAAGTTGCTTAAATTCATTTATGGATTAAAGAAGGCATCGCGGAGCTGGAACATCTGTTTTGATGAAACAGTCAAGAAATTTGACTTCATCAAGAACGAGGATAAGCCTTGCATTTATAAGAAGATTGTAGGACGAACTGTCGTATTCCTAGTCTTGTACGTGGACAACATTCTTTTGATAGGAAATGACATTCCTATGCTACAATCGGTCAAGTTATTCTTGTCACAACGGTTCTCCATGAAAGACCTGGGTGATGCCTCGTGCATTCTGGGGATCAAGATCTGCAGAGATAGATCTAAAAGATTACTGGGACTTTCGCAGTCCAGGTACATAGAGACCGTACTTAAGAGATTTAGTATGGAAGATTCCAAGCACGGTAATATACCCGCATTGCACGGAATCACCCTCTCCAATAAGATGATCCCAAGACTGACGAGGAGAGGGTTCGCATGAGCACTATACCCTACGCTTCGGTGGTAGGATCTATAATGTATGCGATGCTATGTACAAGACCAGATGTAGATTATGTGCTAAGCGTGGTGAGCTGGTATGAGTCAGACCCAGGTGAGAACCACTGGACAGCAGTGAAGAACATTCTCAAGTACCTAAGAATGACTAAGGAGATGTTCCTGGTTTACGGTAATAGAGACCTCAGGGTCGAGTCCTTTACCGATTCAAGCTTCCAGAGTGACAAGGACGATAGCAAGTCTGTCTCGGGTTTTGTGTTTACCCTCAACGGAGGGGCGGTATGTTGGAGGAGTTCCAAACAGGATACCGTCGCAGACTCGACGATGGAGGCTGAATACATTGCTGCAAGCGATGCCGCAAAAGAGGTGGTCTAGATGAAGAAGTTCATTAGTGAACTTCAGGTAGTTCCATCCATTGTTGACCCAATACTTTTGTATTGCGATAACAATGGGGCTATAGCTTTAGCGAAGGAACCGCGGTCCCATCAGAAATCCAGACATATCTTAAGGCGGTATCACTTGATCAGGGAAATCATTGATCTCCAGGAGATCGAGGTACGGAGAGTGGACACTAAAGACAACACGGCGGATCCATTCACAAAGTCCCTCCCTCAAACACAGTTCGAGCGACTTTTTGAGCTATTAAGTATGCGGTACGCCAGCAGCTCGCCTTAGCGCAGACGTTGGATATGCGGTACACCAATTACTGGCCTTTAGTGCAAGTGGGAGATTGTTGGATATATGTGCCTTAGAGGCCATTATTGTATAGTACTAGTTTGTATAATAAATTTTGGAAGCTTGGGATATATACACGGATTTACGACAGTCTTGCTCGATATAGTAGTATGCTACTTGGTTTGTATCTATCTTAATATGTGTATATGTTTCTTTTAACATATCGCTAATACATATTGATGGAGATCTTAGGATGTTTGCTTGACTACCAGCGTTGTGATGGCGATCACACTAGTGGAGGCTGGGTAGTCTATAAGCACATCCTTATACAGGTCCCTGGTCGTAGGATTATCGAGACAGGGCATCGATACTCCAGAGTAGACTAGTGCATACGCTTCTCATCCCAGCAGGGGAGATGGTCTGTCCCACAGCCATCAGTACGTCGTACTGGAGATAGTATGCAGGTGCTCGTTAAGTTACGAGTACACTGGACAGGACTCGTCGGGAACTGTTGGTTGGTATTATACCTATCGTCAGGTAGCAGTTTCCAGGTGACATGAGTACAGCTTAGTCCGTTGACTTGACAATGCTACTTCGCCTCAAGTGTGTTCCCACTGTTCTTTGATTGCTACCCTACCACGGCTCTATTGAGTCGTGCAAACAAGTAGTAGTTGGGTGCAGTCCCGAAGCACTTGGAGGCAGTGCCGGTTAGAAAGGATTCGTCTCTCCCGGTATTGGGGGTTGATATCGCGCTGTGTTTAGGAGAGCCATTACACAAAGTCCCTGGCTAGGGCAAGTGAGATTTACTGGTAGGGTTTTTTCAGTAGTTTCTCAGGGTGTTCTGGGCTACACTCTGACATGACTTATACCGCTATTAGGGGACTGACGTTTACCACCCCCTAGGCCCGATATGCGATACTCTTAGACGAACAGACCGGACTGTACGGAGATTGTCACAGATAGGCTTAATAGGAGTTTGGATGAGCTTGCTCGTCGACCTTCTTATCGACAGATACCTAGGTAGACGTTACGCACAGCTAGTGCCACTGACGTGTTTGTGGTTAAACCCACTGCCAGAGTACTGTCGAGTCTTTAGAGTCCCACACAGAGGGTTTCCCAGCTTCGGGCGAAACGAGTAGAGGTCGTATGGTTTTTACAACAGGGTTCGATCATATACGTGTATTTGTGCGCGTGTGGTGTTCGATCGGACAATACTAGTAGGGTTTGGTTTAAGCCGGATCCCAGTATTAGATTTTGGATTGGTTTAGTCTCTTTGTATTCGTGTTTCTCGGGACACGGATGCGGGTATGTATATACGGATGATAGGGGCAGAGAAGGAGACACCACATTAGGGTTTTGACCATTGACTTGATTAAAACCATAATGAGATGGACAAAATTGTTTACTAATTTTTATTAGAGATAATTGTGTCATGGCTAATTGGTTTGACCATTTGACGATGTTGACTATTGTTGAATTAGATATTTTTCTTGAGTGATTGAGTGATTTGGCGTGCTTGCGCTTTCTAAAAGATAGATCAAAAATATTTATAACCGCAATCAAGAACGGCGTCGCTTGGTAGCTAGCCGGTGAGTACGGGTCGGTCCACAGGGATGTTGTGAATCTCCTAATCGCCCTTACGAGTTAATTCCGAAGGGTGTTCGGTTGATTATTAAATATAAAAATCTAATTAACCTAGGGCAATTATCTAGATCTACTCTTGCTAGGGCTAGGTTTAAGGATGGTTTGGAAATATAATTAAATCTCACCGCTTTCAATACCCGAATGAAGATCTGTGAGGAGTTATGGTAATTATCAATAAAGTGGATTAGATCCGTTCGGGAAGGTGTTCCTTCCTCTAGGTTCTTGTCCTTCCTTTAGAGATCCTTACCCTAACCTTCATGGAAAACAACACACCCGGGCCTTTATACTACGGTATCACCGCTACCTCGAGGGATAGAGTGCCGTAGGGAGCGGTATGTGCATGTATGCATGGAGTCCTATTGTAAATATTTGGTGGGTAAGAAACGGATGAGAGATCTCATCTCTCAAAATCCTTCCCCAAAGCTAACTCTAAATAAGTTCCTAGGGCAAAGAATTTAAATCTACACTAGGGCAAGAAATTAAATTACTTATAGATGGCTCTCTCCAAACATCAACGCAGGGTTGTCAGATCTGAATTTCTGAATTAAAGAGAGCCACCGATGCTCTCCAAAAGATTTCTAAATTTTATTCATTAAAAGGAGGCATAAAGAATTACAATGATTAGAGTTCCTATTTATAAAGAATAGGAAACCCTAGGGTTACATTTGACCCGCATATCTACAATTACAAAAATAGCCCTATAAAGACCAGTCAACGCAGCCACTGTATTTTGGTAAAAAATATTTTGCATATGGGCTTCTTCTAGCCGCGGAACCACGGCAATGGCTGGCTTGGGCCGCGGTTCCGCGGCCCTTTAGTGAGTTCAGATGCTGAAATTTTTGTGTTATTCTCTGGATATTTTTGGGCTTCTGGTTCTTGGGTTATTTTATCAATTGGGCTTCTGAATCTTCTCCAGATCTCTTAGTGAAAACTTGTAGCGATCTTTTAACCGTTTGCCTTGACATTTTGGATCTTGCGTTGCCTTGTTGATTGTGAACTGTTCTTCGTCTAGGCTTGACTAAGATCCTCCTATTTGTTGGTCAAAATCCACTTTTGCATCGTCTTTTCATCGTTTTCACTGTTTTATGTCCAAGAACCTGTAACCTGTAACATGTAGCAGACATGCGTCAAAAGCACCTGTTTATTTATAAAAAGAATAAGAATGGGGAATATAATAATACAATATTATGGTGTGAACAAATACCCCCAAACTTATCTTTTGCTCGTCCTCGAGCAAACTTATTTTTATTCACTAAAATCCTAACCGCACTTTCGCAGGGAAACGCGATTGCACTGAGCACGTGCAACAAGCCGTTAAACCTCTAGGTGTCCCTAGTAGGAGGAGTGATGTCTCCTGAGGGTTTTCAGCGGATTACACCCACAAAATCCTATCAATTCGGCCCATTAACTTTTGTTCTCCAATTAGGTCTTCTAACTAAGAATTCTATTATCATCGACCCGCAAATTATCCACCCATATTCTTCACACTTCCTCATTATTTAACTTAAGATTATATATGTTTTATAGATTTAATTAGCTTTCGGCATTTCTTAAGTTTTCCTTCTAGGGTTCCATCTCCACTTAGGAATTTCTATCAACTCTACTAAAGATACAAGTTCTATTCTTCATCCCTTTCTCTCATCTAAACTCCAATTACATACCCCCATGTGTGTGTATAAATCACCCCTACACTTGGAAATTCAAATCAAGCAATCGTACTCTCGTCCATTGTCCAAAGCACTTATTAATTAGTGAATTTTTAAATGAAATTTGCTTACACATCCTTCATGCGACCGTTAATACTTCTTGAGGTACCAACGACCGATTACAAAATGTGTTTGCACATTAAAGCGTACTTCCTAGTTTTGTAACACCCAAGACTTTAGCAGTGACTCCCAAACCAGTTGGTCTAAGGCACTAGGTGATGAAGCACCCTCGCTAAATATTTTTCTATTTTTTTACAGCCTTAAGTAATCACAAAAACCAGTGTCCATTTTTTTATTCTTTCTTCACTTTTTTTATTTTCATTATACTAAGGACTTTAGACAAGAGTATTTCAAGGTCTTTTCTACTATTCCAAGTTTCAAGGTGCGTGAATGTGCAATTTGTACGGTATATATTTTCAGAATCTAGACTTAAGCTAGGAACTATTTTTCAAACTTATACTCTAATAAGAACATCAATACTCTTCCCTTGTTTCGACTTAACTTAAGAAGTGAACCCAAAATTTGCCTATTTCTAAATACTCTACAAATACATATACTTTCTACCGTTAAACTTTAAGGAATGTTATTTTTAGGGTTTTTAATGCACTAAGTCTAAGATCTAGTTGTTCCTAGCCAGTTAACCTATTTATCAAACTCGAGTCAATTAGCCAAAATTGAATACATAAATTTTTATAATTTTTCAATTTTTATGGGTTTTTTTTTAAATAAATATGCAAATGCAAAAATATGTACAAATGAATGCGAAGGAAGAAGACGTACCGAGCATACCCCCAAACTTGAACTTGACAGTGTCCTCATTGTCATGCTAAACCAAGAGGGTCAAAATACCGGCACTCCCCTGTTTATTTATTTATAATTTTTTTTTATATTTTCAATGTTTTGAAAAAAAAATTTTAATTTTTTTTTATAGAAAAGAAAACAAAAAATATATACATATATACAAAGATTCCCCCAAACTTAAGCTTGGCCTTGCACAAGCCAAAAGTTAGCACCAACCATTCAAAAATCTTATCGTGGAAATGGTATAGTTGGTGCAAGAAAATGAGAAGCACGCGAGACCGTGTGGAAAGAAGAATGGTAGAATATGGTCTCGGTGGGGGAGAAGAATGGCGAAAAGAAGAAGGAAGTGGAGTACGATCTTGAGGGTGTAAATTTAGTAAATAAATTAGCGCAGTTTGTGATGACTGATGCGTTAAAAGCGATTGCGCTAACCTATCAACCCGTCGAGAAATGGGGTCAAATCCCTCAAGATTCGCAAGAAAACATGGGTATGCCGAACTTGGTATTGGAGATGAAAGCGTAACGGTCACTTGCACGGTCGGAACAATAGGAAGGATGGAAGGAAGTGAGTGAGGAAGGGTATCAGTTAAGGATTTAGGAGGGTGTATTGGAAAATTCGACATATCAAACGAAAATGGTTCAACCTCAATATTATTCTCAGTACTATCCTCATAATTCTCCTCAATATTTTCCTCAAAAATTTGGTTATCCGTGCCAATATCATCAAAATCAAGACGCATATGAAGTTCGGGAGAAACATCTAATGACTCGGGATGATGAGTTGAACATAAAATTTCAATCAAATCGACAGGTTCATCATCCGAAATATTCCCGGCGTCTATATCCTCAACCAAGTGAGAATCAATTTCTTTAAACACCTCATCAAAAATATGGATATTTATCAATTTAGGTTCTAGAGTGGAGGTGTAAAGATCGAAAGGATTAGGTGCGGTTTCACTCGAAAGGGGTTTCTCACAATTTGGCAAATCAATCACTACAAAATCACACAACTCATTTTTATTTTCAAAATGTGAATAATCTTGTGGATCCCTAGAACTAGATGTGTGGAGAGGGGTGAAAGATCGGCTGCGAGATTGAGCAATGTGCTCAGCAATGGACATCGGCCTAGGAGTGTCAGAAGGACTCGAAAGAGTGGTATCAACATATGGAAGTGGTGAAGGTTGACTTGGTTGACACAAAGTGGGTTGAAAAGTCAAACTGTTTCTCCTAGACTCCTCTATGTGATCTTTCAAAGATTTTTTAGGCATGGAAGGATCGTCTTTAAATTGACCGAACACATTGACATATGACGCAAAATTAGGTTCGGGATACCAAAGTTCGGCTAATGATTTTTTATGTGGGGTACCCATGTTAGAAGAAGAAAGGTGAAAAGAAGGAAGGTTGGATGGTGCAAAGTTTATTTGGGGCTAAAAAATTTTGCAAGTTCTATAAAATATTTGTCCTTTTTATTTTCATTTTTCATTGATTTTTTTTTCTTTCTCTTTATTTGGAAAAATTTTTGTTGCAAAAAGATTTTAGAGAAAAGATATGCAACAGCAAAATATTACTTGCAATTGGTTATTATTTGAAGCATATCACAAGAATCTTTATTTGGAAAAAATTGTTGCGAAAAGATATTCGAGAAAATATATGCAACAAAAAAGATTACTTGCAATCAATTTCAATTTTGAGCGGGGCCCAAAAATCCTGCACAAAATTGTTATATAGAAGGCAATATATTTTATAGCTCACAGAATCTTGCAGGAATTTCCAGAAAATATATTTCAAAAATTGTAGAGGAGGAACAGAAAATCTTACAGAAAATTTTTCAGAAGAAAATGCCACCAGATCGTCGCCCTTCCGCGGCAATTTAGCTCTAACACCGCGGTTCCGCGGTCTTCTTGATGGCTCAGATCCCTAAATTTTTTTAGTGCGATGATTCGACAAAACGGTCGCGTTTCCGCGGCCTAAGGTGGGTTTTGGCCGCGGAAATGCGGCTTGGTGGTGGAATTAGGCCTGCAGAAAAATTGCTCTGTTCCGTTATTTAATTCCCCTTCTGTTTCGATCTTCTGATTTCTGTTTCGCCTTCTGGAAATTTCCAGATCGTCTTTTTATATCCTGCAAAATTAAAACAACAAAGTATCCCTTCCAAAAATAACAAAATATATATATTTTTATATTTTTTTTGATTTTTCAGATTTTTATGATTTTTTTAATTTTATGATTAACCCGAAATCGCGAAAAGAAAATTCTACGCCATCCCCGGCAACGGCGCCATTTGATTGATGTGATTTGGCGTGCTTGCGCTTTCTAAAAGATAGATCAAAAATATTTATAACCGCAATCAAGAACGGCGTCGCTTGGTAGCTAGCCGGTGAGTACGGGTCGGTCCACAGGGATGTTGTGAATCTCCTAATCGCCCTTACGAGTTAATTCCGAAGGGTGTTCGGTTGATTATTAAATATAAAAATCTAATTAACCTAGGGCAATTATCTAGATCTACTCTTGCTAGGGCTAGGTTTAGGGATGGTTTGGAAATGTAATTAAATCTCACCGCTTTCAATACCCGAATGAAGATCTGTGAGGAGTTATGGTAATTATCAATAAAGTGGATTAGATCCGTTCGGGAAGGTGTTCCTTCCTCTAGGTTCTTGTCCTTCCTTTAGAGATCCTTACCCTAACCTCCATAGAAAACATCACACCCGGGCCTTTATACTACGGTATCACCGCTACCTCGAGGGATAGAGTGCCGTAGGGAGCGGTATGTGCATGTATGCATGGAGTCCTATTGTAAATATTTGGTGGGTAAGAAATGGATGAGAGATCTCATCTCTCAAAATCCTTCCCCAAAGCTAACTCTAAACAAGTTCCTAGGGCAAAGAATTTAAATCTACACTAGGGCAAGAAATTAAATTACTTACAGATGGCTCTCTCCAAACATCAACGCAGGGTTGTCAGATCTGAATTTCTGAATTAAAGAGAGCCACCGATGCTCTCCAAAAGATTTCTAAATTTTATTCATTAAAGGGAGGCATAAAGAATTACAATGATTAGAGTTCCTATTTATAAAGAATAGGAAACCCTAGGGTTACATTTGACCCGCATGTCTACAATTACAAAAATAGCCCTATAAAGACCAGTCAACGCAGCCACTGTATTTTGGTAAAAAATATTTTGCATATGGGCTTCTTCTAGCCGCGGAACCGCGGCAATGGCTGGCTTGGGCCGCGGTTCCGCGGCCCTTTAGTGAGTTCAGATGCTGAAATTTTTGTGTTATTCTCTGGATATTTTTGGGCTTCTGGTTCTTGGGTTATTTTATCAATTGGGCTTCTGAATCTTCTCCAGATCTCTTAATGAAAACTTGTAGCGATCTTTTAACCGTTTGCCTTGACATTTTGGATCTTGCGTTGCCTTGTTGATTGTGAACTGTTCTTCGTCTAGGCTTGACTAAGATCCTCCTATTTGTTGGTCAAAATCCACTTTTGCATCGTCTTTTCATCGTTTTCACTGTTTTCTGTCCAAGAACCTGTAACCTGTAACATGTAGCAGACATGCGTCAAAAGCACCTGTTTATTTATAAAAAGAATAAGAATGGGGAATATAATAATGCAATATTATGGTGTGAACATTGAGCACAAGATATTTTGCTTAGCATTAATTGTAACATGATAATGGTCAAATCAAAGGAGCCATCATAATTATCCTAATAAAACTTATTTTTCTCTTTCCTCAAAAAAGAGCTCTCTTCATTATTCTTACTCTTACACTCTCATGGTTCTCTCCTTCTTCCTCTCTCAAACCCTTGTGTATCATGTGTTGATAATCAAGGGTTAGTGAGACTAAGCCACTCAAATCACACTCTACTCACTCTAGTCTACTTATATTAGCAAGCTAAGTATTCTAGTTACCTCAAGTTAGAGGTTTAGCTCAAGGTTGGAGCTCTCAGTTCGATCATCGTTGACACAAGGAGGTCGAAGTTCAAGCACGATCCATACTTCCATCGAGGAGCTTAAGGAGAGGATCGAAGACCCGAAGGACTTGTTTTATTTAGGTATACTTTCTATCATAGTAGATAGAACCCTAACTTGCTAACTAGGTTTATGGTAAAGATCCGGTTTTGGTTTATTCTAGCGCCAAGTTTTTGATCGCTATTAAATTTTTGTTCCGCATTTGGCCACGGAAGTTGGCCGGGGCGCTAGTGTAACCCTTCACAAGATACCCTTATCAATTTAAAAATTAGTCCATCTGTAAATGTAAATTTCGAGGAAGAAATTTTTATAAGGAGGGTAGAATGTAATGACTCTAAAATCTTTGTACAGAAAATTTTCCTGTTTATACAGAAAAGAGTATTACAGCCTGAGTTTGAGTTATAAGTTACTTTTATTAAATAAAAGCAAAAAACAATTTGTAGCTCACTGGTAATGTCTCTACACCGCTGTGACGTAGCCCCTGTGTTCGATTCTCATCAGACACAATTATTTTTTTGATTTTTCTTTTTAACTTTTTGGAAGCCCAAAAGATTTCACGTGCAATACACGGGAAATGAAAAGTTCAGAAAAATCAAACATGTAGAAAATGGTGTAAATACTACAGAGTTTATCAGATGGCACGAATCTCAAGGCCAGAGCCTCAAGATCGACCAACCAAATTGGCTTAGGGGACGGGTGAGATGAGCCCAAATTGCCCCATGCTCTGCACACATGACTCTTCAGCTATCCCTAACCCCTCAGCACTTTTTGATATCCCTGCAATCAAACAGAGATCTTTCATTTCACAGTTTAACACAATTTTAATTCTTTTAATCCACAATTTTAATTCCCAAACCCTAATTCTCCACTATAAATACCACCTCACATTTTGGCTCAGCACCATTCTGAAAATTCTTGCCAAAACTCTCTAAAATGTCCGTAGTGCAAGTAAAGTGGAGTTAGCGAGCAAGTTCGTTCCGGCGAAGATCGAAGCCAATTCTGGAGCTCCCGCGACGCCAGGAAGATCATCCTCTCTTCTTTAACCTTTCTTTGAAGTTTCTAAACTGTAATTCCCTCCTAAACTCCCTTTCTCTTCATTGAATTTCATTTTTAATCAAAATCGGTAAAAGTGGAGCTATTACCGATATCATCTTTTCTAAAACCTATAACTCCATTTTCTTTTATCATTTGGTCAAACCAATTTTACCACTTCACTTGTAATCTTAATACCAATGTTTAAATCAAGAATCTCATGTAAAACAACTATATTTGAACTTTTACATTAAAATACCTTGAACTTTGTTATCACATCTTTTCGATAAAATTGTTTAACAATACCTTTAGGAAAACTTAATGGGGTAACGACTTACCCCACACGCACACTTGGTTTCATAGCACGATACCTATTTGTATGTATTTTTGGTTCAAAGAATAGCATTACAATAAAATACCACATAATTCTAAAACCGGGTTTCTTTTAAAAGCGGTATTTCATTTCCTTTACAATTATGCATCTACAACCCATGTTAGGAGACCCGCTAATAGATGGTGCGGATTATCGCACATTCTTGGGCTAGTAGAGCGAGATACAGACCTCCTCACGGAGCATTCGATCTCGAAAGAATTTAAATACGTTTTTAAGAAATACGAATTTTTCTAAATAAAATAAAATTAATTTTTAGAAAAATTATATAAAATTATAAATCCATATTTTCAAAATATAATAAACCTATATTTTTCTTAAAATGAAAGATTAACAAATGACAATAAAATATCATCAAGGTACCAAAAATGACAAGTTTTTCAATAAAATACCATGAACTTTCCAAGCTTAGTAATTATCACTAAAATACCCAATACTTAAAATCTATGCTCATGAAAATCCTAAGTAATACTAATCATACTCGAGATTTACTTTTTAATTATATTAAAAAAAATCATAAAACCCCCTCGAGATATATATAAAAACAATATTTAAGAACTTTTGTAAATATGGATTGAAATGGAATCAATTTTCTTGAACCCTAGAGAGCCGGAGAAAGTGAGTACTTGCCTATTTAAGGTAGACAACTTAACGGTGTTATCAATGGCAATTGTCTTGGAAAAAACACAAATCCTTTAGTCCATGTACAGCAGTTGCCGATGACTCCCGAACCTAAGAAATTCAAGATTTAAATCAGTTTACGAGCGTCTGACTCAGTCTGAGTCCAATCTCAAACCTGACTCCAAAAAATCAAACATGAATACTTGAATATGAACATGAACACTCAAATTCAAACAGTAATATCAAACATGTATACTTGACTTGACTTGACTGAACCATGGTTATAACTTGACATGAACTCGACATGACTACTTGAACACTTGATTACATTCTGAACATTAACATGAACATTTTATATCCATGGATTCGGCCAAGGTCTATAATCTTAATCAATAAAATATATTACGCGGGGATAAAAGGGTAAATTGGTACGGAACGTATACAGTGGCACGATAGGTCACTTAAAAGACACCTACATGAATTCTCGTGCCGTTGTCCCGTGGGTTAAGACAAGGCCTTGTACTACATGTTACCATAGTCCACGGGGTAAGATGGACTCCTCTCGTATACATGAATACTTTCTTAATCAAGCTACAAACAACCACGTTAGAATAACTATTATATACTGTTGGATATATATGCCCTAGAGGCTTTCATTGTATAGGATGCTAGGGATATGTATGTAAATGACAATCTTGCTTGATATGATAGTACGCTATTTGGTTTGTCTTTATCTTAACATGTGATATATTTTACTTTGTATACATGTTGATAAAGCCCGTAGGGTGTATGCCTGACTACCAGCGTTGTGATGGCAGTCATACTTATGGGAGCTGGATGGTCAATAGGCACATCCTTAAATGTCCCTAGTCGCAGGAGTATCGAGACTGGGCATCGATGCTCCAGAGTAGACTAGTGTATACATATTTAGACCCTGACGAGGGGAGATGGATTGGTCCCGCAGCCATTGGTGATGTGCACCTAAGATTGTATACAGATGCTCACTGGGTGTGAGTACACCGGACAGGACTTGCCGAGAACTGACTAGATGGTATTATACCTAGCGTCAGATAGCAGTTCTCAGATGACATGTGTGCAGATAGTCTGTCGACTTAAGGTCGTCATTTGTCTCGTGTGAGTTCCCACTGTGCTTTGATTACTACCCTACCACGGCTCAAAGGAGTCGTGCAAACAGGTTTTAGTTGGGTACAGTCCCGAGCCACATGGAGGCATTGAGCGACTGTTAGGGATTCGTCTCTCCCGGTATAGGGAGTTGATATCGCACTGTGATCAGTTGGTCATTACCATAAGTCCCTGGCCAGGGCTGATTGAGAATTACTGGTGGACTGACCAGTAGATTCTCGGATGGTCTTGAGCCATACCGGCACGACTTGTACGGTTGTTAGGGGTCTGACGTTCACCACCTCCCTAGACCATACATGCGATACTCTCAGACGAACAGACCGGACTGCACGGATATTGTCACAGACAGGCTCAGTAGGGGTTACGGACGAGTTCGCTCGTCGGCCTCCTTTTCGACATGTACCTGTCTTTCCATTACGTACAGCTAGTGCCACTGACGGACTTGTGGTTAAACCCACTGCCAGCGTACTGTCGAGTCTTTAGAGTCCCACACAGAGGGTTTCCCTATATCAGGCGAGACGATGTAGACGCCGTATGGTCTTATGGCAGGGTTTCGATCGCATTCGTGTACTGGCTACTCGAATGACGATCGGACGGATAATACTAGTAGGCTTTGGTTTAAGCCGGATACTAGTATTGTAGTATTGGATTATACTGATCTCAGTGTATCCGTATTTTTCGGAATACGGGTACGGGTATGAAAATACGGAAAAGGGTATTCTTGTAAATTCACAAGAATGACCTTCTAGAAGGAGACACCTCATTACTGTTTTATTCTTTTTCATTAAAGAATTAATGAGGTGGAAATTAGGAGATTTATGAGGCATGAGTTGAAAGCATGGCTAAGTATATGTTTATTTCATTTGGAGCCATTATTCAAGCATGGTTGTAGATTATATGATTTAATAATACCATGGTTGAATTATTGGCTCAAGACTTAGCCATCCTCTCTTCTCATTTTCATTATCATTATCACAAAAGCTTTCTCTCTCCTAGGTTTTCTTTTCTCCTTCTTCCTCAAGCTCGTACACTTGCATGTGTTGCAAAACAATGAGCTTTGAGATCAAATAATCCAATACACTCACTCTACATCAACTTAGTCTTCTCTCTTAGCAAGTTAGATCACTAAGGTATCTCTTTGAGGTTGGAGCTTGACCATAGCCCTCGGATGGATCCATCTTTGACACAAAGGAGACCGGCAAGCGAACTCTTCAAGGACCTAGAAGAAGCACAAGAAAGAAGATCAACAAGAAGGTTGAACCAAGGAGCAAGGAGCAACTTGAAGACCCGAAGGACTAGGAACGAGGGTATAACTCTTTTACTTAGTAGTTAGCTCTCTCTCTTAGTCTAGGTTTTTATTAGCTAAGGTTTAAACAAGATCCAAAAGTGGAACAAGTTCATGATGCAAAGCTAAAACAAGATCTTTTGTTATGAGAAAAAATCGTTTTTAAAGTATTCCGCCTCCCCGCGACACGTGGGGTGTGCATCATGGACTTACACTAGTATCAGAGCCCAATTAAACCCTAGCTAATAGTTTAAACGAAGTAAGAAACTACGAAACCGAAATAACTACGAAACAACGAAAACACGGATCCAAGTTTCTGTCGATTTTTACAGAGTCTCTGAAAAAATTTTAAACAATTGCAGAGTGCTCCTTTTAGTGTCCAATGAACACAGAACAAAAACGAGGCCATTCCACCGGAAATGGGCCGGCCACATTATTAATTTTTCCGGTGAGGCCGGTTTTCCAGGGTGGGATTGCCTTGATTTTTGTTCTGTGTTCTTGTGCCTTGGATTTGGGTTTTTAGGTGTTGTTTAAAATTGCCAATTTTGACTGCACTGTTAAACTTGTTCTGTGGCAATCTCGTAGTGCTTCGAAGTCATATTTTTTACTGTCGTTTATATTTTTCAGTTGTTATCTGTGATGATGTATGTGTTTCAAAACATCCGCTAATCGCTATACGCCGGTTAGCAGGGGTTGCACATATCTGTGTTTGATTAGCATGTGTATATGAACTTTATTGGATCGTCGATGATGAATAGCCGGGGGGTGTGAGACGAGTGTTTTCTTTCTTTCATTCAATGTAATTTGTAAAATTGATGTAATATTATTTTTGCGGGGCACATCCGGGTTGAGCTTGTAGCCACCGTTGTATTATTTATTTTACTGTTTTTGCTCCTAGGATAGACCCAAGGTAGGGTGCACAAACTACCGGGTACTTTGAAGTGCTTAGTGGCCTACTCACGTTGTTGAGGGAGACTACTTCACTTCTGGTACTTGGCGGGTAGTTTGCCGCACCCGTAGGGGTCTAGGGTGGGATTTTGGCTATTCATCACAACCGCGGAACCCGTCCTTCGTTATGGGCTTAAACGAAGTGCGGAATTCCTAGTATATCCAATATGTTCATCTGTGATCTGGAATGCTTATTATTGCGTGCGACGAATGGATATATCTATATATGATATTTGTTAGGCGTTGCTTATGTTTTACACCCGCGCTAGTCCAGCCCCCGCTCTGTCGTTGGTTAAGTAACCTAACGGGTGATGACGGGGCCCAGTGGCCAATGCGGATGGCATAAGTGTACGTTGTATTTTCGTTGTTGCAATGGTAGGATTAAATGATGGGACAGCATTAATTCATTAATGCAAAGAAAATAAACCTAAACTAAATCGTTGGAACAATTTCAAAACCACTCGGTTTTCTTCAAAAAGCAAATTTTAAATGCGGAGCTTAAACCACTCCTTTTAAAAAGCTATCATGGTTCCTTCGATCATATCAAGTTCATTACGTTAACGGTTTCGCCAAAAACCAGCCGTAACCCTCCGTCGTTTCAAATAAACAGCACATCGTATTCATGCTATGTTTGTTGGCCTACGTCAAGGCATAGTGTATGGTAGCAATGTGTTGCTTATTTGTTGCACAGATAGATGCATTAGTTTAGGACAGTCGTACAACCTTGTTGGCCTACGTCAAGGGCGAGTACGGATGGATCTAAATTAATCAGGACAACGATGGGTAGAACTTGACTTGCATCTTATGATTTGTTGGCCTACGTCAAGGTCATAAGAGCTTGGGGTAAAAATCACATCGGGAGTTTCAAACATAAAGGAAACTTGCAGATTTAGCATACCTTCTGGAGTGTGGTGACTAGAGTGGCTTCCATCTAGGGCATCATGCGATGATAGTTGGATCCCGATCCCACTGATGAGTAGGATTACTCTCGGGAGATTTTCTCACTTAACAATCAATGCTATAAACCAAGTAGGTGTCTAGAAAGGTGTTAGTGGGGCTACGCCTCCAGGGAAAAGAGGTTATATAATTAAGGAACTTCGCGAAAGCGTTGGAAAACCTCCCTCGAAGTACCAACACTTGCCTGGCTGAAAGGTTAAGCAAGTATTGTGACGTGCGATTAATCCTGACTAATTCTTCTTTTAGGGTTTGAAGAAGGATTTGAGGAAACAGTGGGAGCCATCCTGTTTAGATAAACTAATAAACCAATCTAAACTTGCAAGAGAATATGCTGAGTGTTTCTTTTCTCTCTCTCTGGCAGCTGCCATGACAAGACTAAAACTATTACTTGAAAAAAATACACTGACCGGGCCAAACTATAAAGATTGGCTAAGGAACGTCAACATTGCACTGACTTATGACAAAGTTGCATATGTTACCACCGTTGTTCCTCCCCCTATCTCAGGACCAGATTCCTCAGTTGCGGACAAGGAGGTTCGCAAAACTTGGGATCTAGACTGCAAGAGAGCTAAGTGTATCGTGCTGGCGTCCATGAACAATGAACTCCAGAAACAGCACGAGAGTATGGATATTATATCCATCTTTCTCCATTGCAAGGAACTGTATGGAGAGCACTCCCGTATCGCAAGGTACGAGACCTCAAGGAAACTATTCCAGATGAGGTTAGCTCCAGGATCACCTGTGGGAGAGCACGTCCTGAAAATGATCAGCCTCATTGAGGAACTCGCAAACCTGGGATGCGTGATAGAGAATGAGTTGTACATCGACTTGATTTTGCAGTCCCTTCCCCACACCTTCTCTCAGTTCATGCTGAACTTCAACATGCACGAAATGGAAGCTGATCTTCCAAAGCTCCTCAACATGTTGAGGGTAGCAAAGACCTCCTTGAAAAAGGAGAAGACCCCCATTCTGTATGTTGGTCAATCATCCTCTTCTAAATCCAAAGCGAAAGCTAAGGGGAGAAGAAGATGAAAGCCACCAAACCGAAAGGCGGGGTCAAGAAGGCGCAGGGAACGAACAAGGCAGGAAGGGTGAAGGCGGATAAGAACGAATGCTACTATTGTCACAAGCAAGGGCACTGGAAGAAGGATTGCATGGCTTTCAAATCCAAGGACACGAAGCAAGCTGCTGCTTTTGCTTCAGGTGTGTTTGTAATCGAAAATTGTCTTTCAGTAAACTCTACATCATGGGTACTTGATACCAGTTCTGGTTCTCATATCTGTAATTCTTTGCAGGCTCTGAGAAACCGTAGAGCACTGAAGACAGGTGATATGACCCTCCGGATGGGCAATGGAATGCACGTAGATGCTGTTGCAATGGGGGAATATCATCTGGGGTTGGCTAGTGGGCACATTTTGGTGTTGTACAGTTGTTTTTGTATTCCCAGTATGCTGTGTAATATTATATCAGTATCTTTGTTATCTAATGAAGGATATAATTTTGCACTTGAAAGAAATGTCATGAACATTCTCCTAAATCAAGAAATGATTAGGTTTGGCACACTGGAAAATGGCATATACATACTTAATCAACCCCAAGTTTTCAATATTCAAAACACGCTTAAAAGGAAGGCTCCAGATTCAAGCCAAGCCTTCTTATGGCATTGTAGACTTGGTCATATAAATGAAACAAGGTTGACTAAGTTACATAAAGATGGATATTTAGATCCGTCTGAATATTCATCGTATGCAACTTGTCAATCATGTATCAAAGGAAAGATGACCAAATCTCCGTTCACCGGACACAGAGAAAGAGCCACGGAACTCTTGGGACTTGTACACAGCGATATATGTGGTCCGATGTCTACACATGCACGAAGCGGTCACTCCTACTTCATCACTTTTACTGATGATTTTTCGAGGTATGGACATGTGTTTTTAATGAAGCATAAATCCGAGGCCTTTGAGAGGTTTAAGGAGTATAAAAATGAAGTGGAGAAACAGACTGGTAAAAGCATCAAGACACTTCAATCTGATCGAGATGGAGAATACTTAAGTACCAGTTTCCTTGAATACTTAAAAGAGAATGGAATTCTCTCTCAGCTTACTCCACCATATACACCTCAGCATAATGCTGTATCAGAAAGGAGGAATCGCACGCTACTGGACATGGTGCGTTCAATGATGAGTAGTGTTGAGTTGCCACTTTCCCTCTGGGGTTTTGCACTAAAATCAGCTGCATACCTATTGAATAGAGTTTCGACTAAGTCTGTGCCTACCACTCCATATGAAATTTGGAGCGGATAGAGACCATGTCTCAAGTATATCAAGATATGGGGGTGTCCGGCATTTGTTAAAAAGCATAATCCGGACAAGCTCGAGGCACGATCGGTTTTGTGCAAGTTTGTGGGATACCCCAAGCATTCAAGGGGATATATTGTCTACCACGCTGAAGAACAAAAGGTGTTTGTCGCTCGCCACATTGTCTTCTTAGAGAGCGAATTTCTTGTAAAAGAAATTAGTGGGAGCGCGGTAGAGCTGGAAGAAATTCCAGAACCTCAAACTACTGCCGAGAACTTAGTAGAACCTTAGGTTTCAATAGAGCCCAACGAACCAATGCCACTCCGCAGATCTAGTAGGCTTTCTCGTCCTCCTGAAAGATACTATGGGTTTCTTGTTGATGGGGATCGAGAGGATTGCATCATCGATGATGATGAGCCTACTAATTTTCAGCAGGCTATCACGAGTAAAGACTCGGTGAAGTGGCTGGATGCTATGAGATCCGAAATGGAATCTATGTACACCAATAAAGTATGGACTTTAGATGTTGCTCCTCCTGGGGTGAAACCAGTTGGATGCAAATGGATCTTCAAAAAGAAGATTGGTGCATTTGGACAAGTGGAAACCTACAAAGCTAGACTCGTTGCAAAAGGTTTTCGTCAAAGACGAGGATTGGACTATAATGAAACCTTTTCACCAGTAGCTATACTTAAATCCATTCAGATCCTGCTTGCCATTGCTGCCTTCCATGACTATGAAATCTGGCAGATGGACGTAAAAACAGCTTTTCTAAATGAACATTTAGAAGAAAGTGTTTACATGGATCAACCAGAAGGTTTCTTAGACAGTGGAAGCAGCGAAAAGGTGTGCAAGTTGGTTAAATCCATTTATGGATTAAAGCAAGCATTGCGGACTTGGAACATCTGCTTTGATGAGACGGTCAAAGAATTTGACTTTATCAAAAATATAGATGAACCATGCATTTATAGGAAGATTGTAGAATGAACAGTAGTCTTCCTCATTTTGTACGTCGACGACATACTACTGATAGGGAATGATGTCCCTATGCTACAATCAGTAAAGCTCTTCTTGTCACAGAAATTCTCCATGAAAGACTTGGGAGATGCATCCTACATTCTGGGCATTAAGATCTATTGTGATAGATCCAAAAGGATGTTGAGGCTTTCACAGTCCGGGTATATTGACACTATACTAAAGAGATTTAGTATGGAAGATTCCAAGCGCGGTAATTTACCCGCTTGTCATGGGATCTGTTAGTTATATGTATGCCCTAGAGGCCATTACAGTACATTGGATGTACATTGTAGTGGATGCTTGGACATATATAGGGAGGACTTTCTTGCTCGACATGATAGTATGCTATCTGGTTGATCTTTACCTTAACGTGTACACTGATTGTCTCTCTGATACATGTTGGTAAAGCCCTTAGGATGTGTACTTGACTACCTGGACTATGATGCGGATCATACTAGTGGGGACATGGTAGTCCATAAGTACATCCTTCAAAGTCCCTAGTCGTGGGTATATCGAGACGGGGCATCGATATACCAGAGTAGACTAGCGTATACCTTCTCGACCCATACAGATGGGCGATGGATGATCCCATATCCATTGGTGTTTGACATCAGAGATGATATACGGGTGCTCAGTGGAGACTGGGTACACTGGACGGACTCGTCGAGAACTCCCAGATGGTATTATACCTTACGTCAGATGGCAGTTCTCTGGTGACACTGGTACAGAGTAGTCTGTTGACCCGAGATCGTCATAGAGTCTTGTGTGGTTCCCACTGTGCTTTGATTTCCACCTTACCACGTCCAAGAGGGCGTGCAAAACGGTGGTTTTTGGGTACAGTCCCGAATCACATGGAGGCAATGAGCGATAGGAGGGGATTCGTCTCTCCCGGTATAGGGAGTTGATGTTGCGCTGTGTTCGATTGGCTATAACCGGAAATCCCTGGCCAGGGTTGCTGAGATTTACTGGTAAGTGTTACCAGCAGTTTCTCGAATTGTTATAGACCTCATATCGACACGACTTATCGAGCTATTGGGGTCTGACGTTTACCACCCCTAGGCGAGATATGCGACATATCAGACGATCAGACCGGACTGTACGGTAGTGTTACTGGTTGGATTCACTGGAGTGTGAGCGGGCTTGCTCGTCGATCTTCTGATCGCTCAATACCCGGGTGGCCGTTACGTTTGGCAGACCGCTTGCGGCTTGTGGGTGTTTGATATGATCATCACCTGCTGCCGGCGTATTGACGAGTCTTTAGAGTCCTACACAGAGGTTTCCTGGCTCAAGCGAAACGAAATAGGAGCGCATATGAGATATGCGCGGGACCGAGAATAATGCGTGTATGTGATACCGTATTCTATTCTCGCGATGATTGTATCGAATGGTTGTATGCGATATAACCTAGTTATCGAATCGAGGATTGATTCGATAAACCGATACATAGGATACTAGTCGGTTATATGCGATATGACCGGATCGTTAAATCAAGTGTTGATTTAATGATTTAATGTATAATTATATATTTGATATATTACTTTGCATTAACTAGTATTGGTTCACTTTAAATGGATTTTCTCACTTGGATTGTGCAAGTTGTATATGTGATATACTTTTGTGCACATGATTGTATCATGTTTGATGATACATGCTAGTTTGGGTTTGTGTAAAGAACTAAACCATGGTTACTTAAGTGGTTAGGGTTTCATTTCCTTTTCTCATTTATTTATCTATTTATTCATTTTGGAAATAAAAAAGCATAAAGAGAAAATGGTGGCTAATTTTGTTTCATATTGAAGCTTCTTGAAGACTTTGACCAAGTGACCATTTTGTCTCATGCTTAACCCTAACCATTCCATTTAACCATGATTAACTCTCTACACATTACCATGGTTTGAATATGATAAGTATTCATTTTCTTTTGGATTTAAAAAAAACTCATCATATTCATTTCTTTCTTCTTCTTCTTCTTCATCACATGAAGAAAGCTTGCTACTACAATGGCAACTTGAGAAAACAAGTGAGAAATCCAATTCTAAAGTGAACCCACTTCCTATTTCTTCATCCTCTACCTCTTGCCAAGTAGTAGAGTGTGTTTCCTTCACAAGTTTTCTTGACTTGGTGAAGTTGGAGCTTGATCTAGCGATGCCTCGACGTAGATCATCTTCGGCACGTCGTCGATGACCTAGCCCGCTTCTTCTCCGATGAAGCCGACGCTAGAGCCCGGGATTGCATGAGGACAGCGGAGAGGACTTCATCATGGAGCCATGAAGGTGGAGGACCGGATCTACAAAGGTTGTATTTCCGTATTCTTGTAGTTAAGTGTTAACTAGTTTGTTTTTCGCCTAAACTTCTAGCCAACGATCCGTATTAGGGTTTCTCGGCACCGTTAAATTTTGAAATTGGCATGGTTGATGCCTTGTGAGACCTCTTGAGAGTGCCAAGGAACCCTACAGTGGTATCAGAGCTACTAGGCATTGGATGTCGACCTATGGGGGGTTCTCACTGTGTGACAGTGTGGCGAAGCATAGGCTCTTACCCCCAGGGTGTCCCGAGACCGGAAGGTGTTCCGGCGGGTTGTAGTCCTCGCGAGGGGGCATGCGTAAAAAGTAGCGGCTGAGGGACCCGTTGGTGCCACGGCGACCCCATTGGATGGGGTGGCTGCCTGACCTACAGTGGTATCAGAGCCTAGCTAGAGCCTTAGGCGAAGTCTAGACGGAGTTTGAAGTCCGATCGACCCGAAACCCAAACCCTAAACATGCTCTCTGGACATTTCTGTAAAATGTGTATTTTTAGAAAATAAAAATATTCAGAAAAATCAGCAGGAAGATCTAAGGGTTACTGCAAAATTCGAGAGCCTAATTCCTTAATATCGCCGCGGATCAGCGGCATGAGCGTGCTCATGCGGCGGTTCCGCGGCCACTTTGTCTTTTTGTGCATCGAATTTTGCACCTTAATTCTTGTTTTTCAGTTCTGGTTTTCCTGGGAATTTTTAATATTTTTTTCCAGAGTTTTATTTTCTGGGTTGTATTGGGGATTCGGAGATTCGATCGGACTGTCTAATTTTGTCTGTGTGTTTTTCCGGGTAAATATTAGAATATGTTAAAAAGTTCGACCGGATATAAATACCCAATTTTTCCCCTGTCGGGAAATTTCCAAGTGTTTGATTTTTCCGTAGTTTAAAGACGTTCTAAGTAGTGCAAGTAACGCGATGGACCCTCTAGAAGACAACAAACCTTAACTCGATTATGTGACCGTCTTGAACTGCCCTTTGAACCTTCAGGTTTGGGGCAGTACGGCGTGCCACATGTGAGGCGTTGGCTTGACCCTTCTACGGCTGGACCGTTGGTACTGAGGCACGAACTGAATGTTTTTAGACTTATTTCATGTGTTGATCTGTATTGGGAAAACTTGGGTGTTCGAATGTTCAATCGGAAAGTTTAACATTTTCTATTTTATTCGGAATGTGATACAATAATTGGAATTCACAATAAGTTATGAGATAACTGAATGAATGTTATAAACATAGCAGTTTAGTCTCACTTGATCGGTTGCCACGGAATTTTGATGTGATCAAAAGTCCGTCGCAATCACGTAGCGTACGCGGATACTCGCCGGATAAACTTAATAGACAGCCTCACCCCATAGCCCCGACCAAGTGACTGTAGGAGAACCCCGTCGCCGAAAGCATCCGTCCGGGTGCTCGCGGCAGCGATGTTCCGCCTTGGTGCACTTCGTCGACGGTATCAGGGGTGCGGCCGCCTACTAAAGTTTGCGACGAGCATTCGATCAGTTTTTCGGGAATCTTGTTGAATTGCCCGACTTGATATTGAAAAGTGTTTTCGATAATGAGACTAAAATGCGGGGTTTATAATTGTTAGGCATGCGATGTCTAAAGAATTCATTTGGTCAGGCATGCGATGTCTGAGGTGGTTGCGGATTCCAACTGTTGTAGTTTTACACTTTCTTTTCTGTGACCGTAAGTGTAATATGTGATATCGCCGGTTTCGTTGCTATATGTCAACGACAATTGGGATGGACATATTTACTTACGTTGATGACATGTGATGTTATGTGTTGCTGGATATGTTATATTGGATCGTCGTGTTTGAATAGCCGGGGGTTTTTATGTGAGATGAGTGTTTTTCATTTTCATTCATGTAAAAACTTGTATGTAATATTCTTTTATTGGGGCACTTCCAGGTTGCGGAAGATGTCACCGTTTGTATATTATTTACTTTTCCGCACTAGGATAGACCCAAGGAGGAGGGCACAAGTAACCGGGTTCTGGAGTCCAGTGGGAGACCAACTCGAGGAGTCGAGTCCGGGTCTCCTAACTCTAGAATTGGTAGGGTTGCTTGCCGCTCTCGTAGGGGTATAGGGGTATGGGTTTGGCTATTCATCGCGACCGTGGAATCCGTGTTTTATACTGGCTCGTATTGAAAACACGGACGTCCTAGTATATCCAATATTTCATATGATTCTTCTGCTGCGATATCTGTGATGTGATCATGTGATGTTCTGTGATAGATACAGTATATATTATATATGATATATTATATAGGCGTTACTTATGTTTTACACCCGTGCTAGCCCTGTCCCGCTCTGCCGTTAGTTACCTAACCTAACGGTGCACGAGGGGACATCGAGGCGAATGCGGATGGCATAAGTGTACGTCGTATTTATCTGTGATGTTTAGGTATTTAAATGATGGGACTTCATTAATGAGATTAATGAAATAAAAGAAACCTAAGATGTTGTAGAATCGAATTTCAAAATTAAAACAGGGTAGCTACAGTTCTTGCTTTGCACAGCGGTATATGTGATATATCCTGCACCTTATTCGATAAGGAAAGGACTGAGATCCTTTCACCGGGAGTGACTCCTTTAGCAATAACTGGCAGATGCTACACACTCGGTTTATCTTTTGATTGCTTTTAAGTGTTTTTGCTTTGCACAGTGATATATATGATATATCCCGCACCTCATTCGACGAGGAAAGGACCGACGATCCCTTCACCGGGAGTGACTCCTTTAGCAAAACTGGAAAAGCCTCAAAAGCACTCCATTTCAAAATCATTTGATTCTACAACGATATCAAGTTCATTACGCAATAGGTTTTCAGAAAAACCTGTCGTAGCCCTCCGTCATTTCAGATAAGTGGTAGTTAGTATTCGTGCTACGTTTGTTGGCCTGCGTCAAGGCGTAGTGTGCGGTAGCTAACTAGTATTTATCTGCTTATGCATATGATGCAGATTGGATTAGGGTAGTCGTGCGACTTTGTTGGCCTGCGTCAAGGGTCGTGCGGGTGGGTTTAATTCAATCAGGAAATGACGGGTTGAACTTGACTAGCGCACTATGGTTTGTTGGCCTGCGTCAAGGTCATAGGACGCTAGGGGAAAAATTATCGGGAATTTCAAGTGTTGAAATTTGCAATGAGATTGCATACCTTCTATGAGATAGTTGGATCCCGATACCCGCTGCGAGTAAGTGTTACTCCTGGGAGAGTTTTACACATTACAATTAGCCGATCAAGTAGGTGTCTAGAAAGATGTTAACGAGGTTACGCCTCTGGGAAAACGAGGTTTACATTAATTAGGTCCGTGCGAAAGCACGGGGCACCTCCCTCAAAGTACCGACACTGGCCTGGCTGAAAGATTGGCGAACTTGTAGTGTGTAATTAATCCCGGCTAGTCTTTCCTTTTAGAGTTTGAAGGAAGATTTGATAAAAAGCAGTGGGAGCCATCCTGATTAGATAAAATAATAACCAATCTGATCTTGCAAGAGCGCACGCTGAGTGTTTTCTTCTCTCTCTCTCCAGGTAGCGACCATATCACGCCTTAATCAAGATAACAATACGGAATATTGACCGAACCCGCTTGTTATACTGAGCTGGGGAACGTTGGTCCCGCTCCAACTTATAATTGTTATAAGACAGAGTAGGAAATTGGGGATTACCAGAATTCCCGTGCCGCCCAAACGAGGAGAGTGCATGATGATGCATCATCTTCGGGTGTGTTCATTACAGAGAACTATTTCTCAGTATCCTTTACGTCCTGGGTATGTGACACCAGATCAGGATCCCAGATATGTAATCTGTTACATAGGGCTGCAGCAAGGTAGAAAAACTGAGAACGGGTGATAAGTTTCATGAGACAGAAAACGGGACAAGTGTTGCAGCCAAGTCTGTTGGTCACTGTCACCCTGTATTATCAGTACATTGATTCTGAACGAATGTTATTAGATACCGAACCTGATATACAAAATCATATCAGTCTCTTTAGAAGTAAAGAAATGAAAAAAATTTGTATTGATGGATAATGTTTTGAACATTTCCTATATCAAAAGTTGATCGGTTCAGGCACGTTATCTAAAAGCATTAATGTTCTAAATCAAACTACAGTTCTTTAGTATACGGAACACACACAAGAGGAAGAGTTCAGGAATGAACGAATCCTACTTGAGGCATTATAGACTAGGTCATATCAATGCGACCCGACTAGCTGAAGTTACATGAAGATGCATATTTAAATCTGTTTGAATTTACATCTTGTGAAACTTGCCAGTCATGTCACAGAGATAAGATGACCATAGCTCCGTTTACTGGAAACAGAGAAAGAGTTAATGAACTCTTGGGATGATACATGTTGATGTATGTAGGTCCCCTGTCTACATTTGCCAAGACCGGTTCTTTATACTTCATTAAATTCTCTAATAATCTCTTTTGATTCAGACATGTGTTCCTGTTGAAACACAAGTCAGAACCTTTTGAGATATTCACAGAATATAAGTTAGAAGTAGAGAACCAATACGGGTATAAGCATTATGTCCTTTGATGAGATCAAGGAGGAGAATACTTGAGCACGGAATTCCTGGACTATTCTAAAGGAGAATGAGATTCTCTCTCAGCATTACTCCTCCGTATACACCATAGCACGATGGTATATCGGGGCAGAGCATTCACACCCTATTCGATATGGTGCGCTCTATGATGAGTACTACTGAGTTACCTGTTTCCTTTTGGGAGTTATGCGCTTGAGAAGCTGCATACCTATTAAATAGGGTTCGAATCAGATCACAGCCTACCACTCCATATGAGATATGGTAAGGGAAGAGCCCATATCTTAAGTTAGTTAAGATTTGGGGTTGTCCGGCCTATGTCTAAAAGCAAAATCCGGACAAACTCGAGGCAAGGTCAGTTATGTAGAACTGGAAAGGTTCCAGCTATACAAACTACAGCAAATGATTTGGTAGAACCGAAGGATTCAATAGTAACCAACGAACCTCAGCCTCTCCGCCGATCTAGTAGGGTTCCTCACTCACCTGAGAGATACTTCGGTTTCTCTATGACAGTGGGAGCAAGGATTGCATCATGAGATGATGACCCAACTAGTTTCGAGCTGGCCATCAGGAGTGGGACTCTGTAAGAATGGCTGGATGCTTAGCGATCTGAGATGGAATCCATGTACACCAACAAAGTATGGACTTTGGTTGCTATATCTGAAGGGTTAAATCCCCATCAGGAGCAAGTATATCTTGAGAAGATTACTTGGTGTAGATGGAAAAGTTGAGACTTTCAAAGCTAGACTTGTTAAAGCTTTTCGTCATCGACCAGGCGTGGATAATGATGAAACCTTTTCAAGTGGCTATGCTTAAGTCCATCCAGATCCTACTTGCCACGGCTACATACCATGACTGTGATATCTAGCGGTTGGGTGTCATGACTGCTTTTCTAAATGATATTTTAGAAGAATGCGTCTATAAGTACACAGCCAGAGGGCCTCGTAGACAGTGGGAGCAGCGGAAACGTGTGCAAGATGTTTTATAGGATAAAGCAGGCATCACGGAGTTGGAACGTCTATTTTGATGAAGTAGTCAAAGAGTTTGACATCATCAAAATGGTAGATGAACCTTGTATAAACAAAAAGGTAGTAGGGAGTATGGTGACGATCCTCGTAGAGTACGTGGATAACATACCCTTGATAGGGAAGGAGTTTCCTATGCTACGCTCGATCAATCTCCGCTTATCACAATGATTCTCCATATAGGATCAAAAGTGATACCTCCTAAATCCTGGATTTTGGATCTATGAGATAGATCTAATTGGATATTAGGATACTCACTAGTTGTAGTGAGATGGTATCAACCGATCCTGGGGAGAATCACTGGAAGTATTCCAGGGTGATACAGACGACTAAATGTCAGTCACAGGCATTGTCTTTACCCTCAGTAAAGGGACGGTATGTTGGAAGAGTTCCAAGCTAGATACCGTGGCTAACTAGACGATAAAGGCAGGATACATCGCTACTTGAGATGCTACCAAAGAGGCAGTCTGGATGTATATTTGTTCATAAGATGAACTTAGTTCCTCCCATTGTGTGACAATGGAGTTGTGGCTTATGCCAAGGAACGCCCGTCCCATCAGTGATCCAGACATATTCTAAGGCAGTATCACCTGATCATGGAGATGGTTGATCTCCAGGGGATCGAGGTTAGGAGAGTAGACTCATAGGATAACACGGCGGATCCACTCACGAAGGCCTTTTCCCAGAGAGAGACTTTTATGGGATGGTTGAGTATGAGATACTGCAACCACTGCTATCAGATGGCCCTAGTGCAAGTGGGAGATTGTTAGTTATATGTATGCCCTAGAGGCCATTACTGTACATTGGATGTACATTGTAGTGGATGCTTGGACATATATAGGGAGGACTTTCTTGCTCGACATGATAGTATGCTATCTGGTTGATCTTTACCTTAACGTGTACACTGATTGTCTCTCTGATACATGTTGGTAAAGCCCTTAGGATGTGTACTTGACTACCTGGACTATGATGCGGATCATACTAGTGGGGACATGGTAGTCCATAAGTACATCCTTCAAAGTCCCTAGTCGTGGGTATATCGAGACGGGGCATCGATATACCAGAGTAGACTAGCGTATACCTTATCGACCCATACAGATGGGTGATGGATGATCCCATATCCATTGGTGTTTGACATCAGAGATGATATACGGGTGCTCAGTGGAGACTGGGTACACTGGACGGACTCGCCGAGAACTCCCAGATGGTATTATACCTTACGTCAGATGGCAGTTCTCTGGTGACACTGGTACAGAGTAGTCTGTTGACCCGAGATCATCATAGAGTCTTGTGTGGTTCCCACTGTGCTTTGATTTCCACCTTACCACGTCCAAGAGGGCGTGCAAAACGGTGGTTTTTGGGTACAGTCCCGAATCACATGGAGGCAATGAGCGATAGGAGGGGATTCATCTCTCCCGGTATAGGGAGTTGATGTTGCGCTGTGTTCGATTGGCTATAACCGGAAATCCCTGGCCAGGGTTGCTGAGATTTACTGGTAAGTGTTACCAGCAGTTTCTCGAATTGTTATAGACCTCATATCGACACGACTTATCGAGCTATTGGGGTCTGACGTTTACCACCCCTAGGCGAGATATGCGACATATCAGACAATCAGACCGGACTGTACGGTAGTGTTACTGGTTGGATTCACTGGAGTGTGAGCGGGCTTGCTCGTCGATCTTCCGATCGCTCAAAACCCGGGTGGCCGTTACGTTTGGCAGACCGCTTGCGGCTTGTGGGTGTTTGATATGATCATCACCTGCTGCCGGCGTATTGACGAGTCTTTAGAGTCCTACACAGAGGTTTCCTGGCTCAAGCGAAACGAAATAGGAGCGCATATGAGATATGTGCGGGACCGAGAATAATGCGTGTATGTGATACCGTATTCTATTCTCGTGATGATTGTATCGAATGGTTGTATGCGATATAACCTAGTTATCGAATCGAGGATTGATTCGATAAACCGATACATAGGATACTAGTCGGTTATATGCGATATGACCGGATCGTTAAATCAAGTGTTGATTTAATGATTTAATGTATAATTATATATTTGATATATTACTTTGCATTAACTAGTATTGGTTCACTTTAAATGGATTTTCTCACTTGGATTGTGCAAGTTGTATATGTGATATACTTTTGTGCACATTATTGTATCATGTTTGATGATACATGCTAGTTTGGGTTTGTGTAAAGAATTAAACCATGGTTACTTAAGTGGTTAGGGTTTCATTTCCTTTTCTCATTTATTTATCTATTTATTCATTTTGGAAATAAAAAAGCATAAAGAGAAAATGGTGGCTAATTTTGTTTCATATTGAAGCTTCTTGAAGACTTTGACCAAGTGACCATTTTGTCTCATGCTTAACCCTAACCATTCCATTTAACCATGATTAACTCTCTACACATTACCATGGTTTGAATATGATAAGTATTCATTTTCTTTTGGATTTAAAAAAAACTCATCATATTCATTTCTTTCTTCTTCTTCTTCTTCATCACATGAAGAAAGCTTGCTACTACAATGGCAACTTGAGAAAACAAGTGAGAAATCCAATTCTAAAGTGAACCCACTTCCTATTTCTTCATCCTCTACCTCTTGCCAAGTAGTAGAGTGTGTTTCCTTCACAAGTTTTCTTGACTTGGTGAAGTTGGAGCTTGATCTAGCGATGCCTCGACGTAGATCATCTTCGGCACGTCGTCGATGACCTAGCCCGCTTCTTCTCCGATGAAGCCGACGCTAGAGCCCGGGATTGCATGAGGACAGCGGAGAGGACTTCATCATGGAGCCATGAAGGTGGAGGACCGGATCTACAAAGGTTGTATTTCCGTATTCTTGTAGTTAAGTGTTAACTAGTTTGTTTTTCGTCTAAACTTCTAGCCAACGATCCGTATTAGGGTTTCTCGGCACAGTTAAATTTTGAAATTGGCATGGTTGATGCCTTGTGAGACCTCTTGAGAGTGCCAAGGAACCCTACAGGATCACCCTCTCCAAAGAGATGTCTCCAAAGACTGATGAAGAGAGGGCTCGCATGGGCATTATACCCTACGCTTCGGCAGTAGGATCCATAATGTATGCGATGTTATGTACCAGATCAGATGTAGCTTACGCACTTAGTGTGGTAAGCAGGTATCAGTCTGACCCTGGTGAGAGGCATTGGATAGCGGTAAAGAACATTCTCAAGTACCTGAGAAGGACTAAGGAGATGTTCTTGGTTTACGGTAATGGGGACCTCCAGGTCGAGGCTTTTACCGACTCCAGCTTCTAAAGTGACAAAGATGACTCTAAATCCGTTTCGGGTTTTGTGTTTACCCTCAATGGAGGGGTGGTATGTTGGAGGAGTTCCAAACAGGATACGGTCGCAGACTCAACTATGGAGGCTGAGTATATAGCTGCTAACGATACCGCAAAAGAGGCTGTCTGGATGAAGAAGTTCACCTCTGAACTTCAGGTGGTTCCGTCCATTGCCAATCCAATACCTTTGTATAGTGATAACAATAGGGCTGTAGCATTAGCAAAGGAACCAAGGTCCAATCAGAAATCCAGGCATATCTTGAGGCGGTATCACCTTATCAGGGAGATCGTGGATCGCCGGGGGATCGAGGTGCAGAGAGTGGACACAAAAGACAACACGGCAGATCCATTCACCAAGGTCATCCCTCAAGTCCAGTTCGAAAGGCTGTTTGAGATGTTGGGCATGCGGTACGCCAGCAATTGGATCTAGTGCAGACAGTGGGTACTCATTGCGCCAATTACAGGCCTTAATGCAAGTGGAAGATTGTTGGATATATACGCCCTAGAGGCCTTCATTGTATAGGATGCTAGGGATATGTATGTAAATAACAATCTTGCTTGATATGATAGTACGCTATTTGGTTTGTCTTTATCTTAACATGTGATATATTTTACTTTGTATACATGTTGATAAAGCCCGTAGGGTGTGTGCCTGACTACCAGCGTTGTGATGGCAGTCATACTTATGGGAGCTGGATGGTCAATAGGCACAACCTTAAATGTCCCTAGTCGCAGGAGTATCGAGACTGGGCATCGATACTCCAGAGTAGACTAGTGTATACATATTTAGACCCTGACGAGGGGCGATGGATTGGTCCCGCAGCCATTGGTGATGTGCACCTAAGATTGTATACAGATGCTCACTGAGTGTGAGTACACCGGACAGGACTTGCCGAGAACTGACTAGATGGTATTATACCTAGCGTCAGATAGCAGTTCTCAGGTGACATGTGTGCAGATAGTCTGTCGACTTAAGGTCGTCATTTGTCTCGTGTGAGTTCCCACTGTGCTTTGATTACTATCCTACCACGGCTCAAAGGAGTCGTGCAAACAGGTTTTAGTTGGGTACAGTCCCGAGCCACATGGAGGCAGTGAGCGACTGTTAGGGATTCGTCTCTCCCGGTATAGCGAGTTGATATCGCACTGTGATCAGATGGTCATTACCATAAGTCCCTGGCCAGGGCTGATTGAGAATTACTGGTGGACTGACCAGTAGATTCTCGGATGGTCTTGAGCCATACCGGCACGACTTGTACGGTTGTTAGGGGCCTGACGTTCACCACCTCCCTAGACCATACATGCGATACTCTCAGACGAACAGACCGGACTGCACGAATATTGTCACGGACAGGCTCAGTAGGGGTTACGGACGAGTTCGCTCGTCGGCCTCCTTTTCGACATGTACCTGGGTTGCCATTACGTACAGCTAGTGCCACTGACGGACTTATGGTTAAACCCACTGCCAGCATACTGTCGAGTCTTTAGAGTCCCACACAGAGGGTTTCCCTGGATTAGGCTAGACGATGTAGACGTCGTATGGTCTTACGGCAGGGTTTCGATCGCATTCGTGTACTGGCTACTCGAATGACGATCGGACGGATAATACTAGTAGGCTTTGATTTAAGCCGGATACTAGTATTGTAGTATTGGATTATACTGATCTCAGTGTATCCGTATTTTTCGGAATACGGATACGGGTATGAAAATACGGAAAAGGGTATTCTTGTAAATTCACAAGAATGACCTTCTAGAAGGAGACACCTCATTATTGTTTTATTCTTTTTCATTAAAGAATTAATGAGGTGGAAATTAGGAGATTTATGAGGCATGGGTTGAAAGCATGGCTAAATATTTGTTTATTTCATTTGGAGCCACTATTCAAGCATGGTTGTAGATTATATGATTTAATAATACCATGGTTGAATTATTGGCTCAAGACTTAGCCATCCTCTCTTCTCATTTTCATTATCATTATCACAAAAGCTTTCTCTCTCCTAGATTTTCTTCTCTCCTTCTTCCTCAAGCTCATACACTTGCATGTGTTGCAAAACAATGAGCTTTGAGATCAAATAATCCAATATACTCACTCTACATCAACTTAGTCTTCTCTCTTAGAAAGTTAGATCACTAAGGTATCTCTTTGAGGTTGGAGCTTGACCATAGCCCTCGGGTGGATCCATCTTTGACACAATGGAGACCGGCAAGCGAACTCTTCAAGGACCTAGAAGAAGCACAAGAAAGAAGATCAACAAGAAGGTTGAACCAAGGAGTAAGGAGCAACTAGAAGACCCGAAGGACTAGGAACGAAGGTATAACTCTTTTACTTAGTAGTTAGCTCTCTCCTAGATTTTTGTTAGCTAAGGTTTAAACAAGATCCAAAAGTGGAACAAGTTCATGATGCAAAGCTAAAAAAAGATCTTTTGTTATGAGAAAAATCGTTTTTAAAGTATTCCGCCTCCCCGCGACACGTGGGGTGTGCATCATGGACTTACATATACCAGTAATTAATCATATACACTTACATGCCCATTTCACATTACTTGTTATATTCTCTTTTTTCTTTTAGGACTTACCGAGCGTTAGTTCGCTGACGTCATTCCTTTCTATTTCTTTTTTTGGAATGTTCGTCAGGAGGACCGGACTCTGAGTAGATCGAGTCTAGCCAGGAGGACTTAGACCAGTTTATTGCTCAACCCGACTATTAGTTCCTTTGCACTTACTTTTCTGTGTGCCATTGTTTAGGCATTGCTTTTACATCATTGTACCTTTTATTTCCAAAACAGTTGTATGAAAAGATGAATGTAAATAAAGCTGATGTTCTATTTTAATACTCTTGTCATTCTTGTACATTTACATATTGCTTAATTATGCTTAACGTATTTATTTCTTAGTAAATACGTTGCAGCCTGCCACGTCACCGTGTCCGTCTACTGGGAAGCGGGGCGTGACACCGTTTGTAACAAACTTTAGATGTATAGATGGACAATTGATAGAACTATAATTTTTTGTATATTATATTACTTAGAAATGCATGAAACAATCCGATATAGTCTTTTCAATACAATATAAAGTTGATATCCAGAAATCTGAATTTCTGTTTTGAACGCTGATATTAAAATGATCATAAGTAAAGCTTCAGAAATCCAAATCGCGCAAATCTTGGTGTTTTGGATAACTACATCGAAAGACCTATAATTTTCTAATAATCTTCGTAACCTGAAACCTGATGGAAATTGACCCAAACTGTATTTTACAAATATAAAAAGTTATTACCTAAAACACTTTGCTTTTGATTGATTTTCTTATCTCTTGTTTCTCCTAAAACTATATTTAAGTTTTATTTCTCTCTAAAATCTATTGGTAGCCCTCCCTAAAGCATATGATTTCTTATTAAATCTATCAAAACCCAACTATCAAAATTATATCATATTTTATCCCATCTAATCATCTTTTCTTCCTCTTGGTAAATAAAACTTATGATCTAAACACTTATTATAGTTAGGATATCTTTTGCATCTATCTCCACAAAACTTGCCTAATTGCCACTACTAAAATAGGGGGTTGCCCCTACGGATAACAACATCCGTAGGGGCAGATAAAGTTTGGCCCTACGGATTAATCCGTAGGGCCAAACGGTTGCCCCTACGGTCCTTACATATTTATTTAAAAATTATTAAATCTTAAATTGTTGTTTGCCCCTACGGAGCCGCAAACCAAGAACCTACGGACTTATCCGTAGGGGCATCTAAATAGGGATTTATGTAAAAAGGCAGATCAATCCCTATGCTGATTATCTTTTATTTTCTCATCACTGCACGCGAACCCAAAACCCCAAACCCTCGTTCCCGCCGATCGCGGTTCTTGTCGTCGCCGTTCTCGTCGTCGCCAGCGCCGGCCGATTCGTCGTCGACACCGCCTGCTTCTTCCTCATCTCCGTTCGCCGTCGCCACCGCCTGCTACTTCCTCATCTCCGTTCGTCGTCGCCACCGATTCGTCGTCGCCACCCGCCTGCACAGGTTAGGAAATCTTCAATTAAACAAATTTTTGATTGTTTTAGGCATCGGTTGGGGTTAGCGTTTGGGTTAGGGCTGGGGCTGGGGGGCTGCAGTTGCGGTTGGGGTCGGGGTCGGCAGGGGGTTGCGCTTGGGGTTGGGCTTGGGGTTAGGGTTAGGGTTGGGGTTCGGCTGGGGTTGGGGCTGGGGCTGGTGGTAGGGTTTTCCCTGAAACAATCCCTTTGTACTCATTTCTCAATTTAAAAAAAGAAGGGTAACATTTTTTGGAGAAGAAACCTTAATCCTACGTTCGAAGAAAATCAGGCACTAGCCCTCTCTCTTCTATCTCTTCCTAATCTTCTTGTTTCACACGCTCCATCCTACAATAGGCACAATCCCTAATATATTTTAGATAGGCTTCTTAAAATTTGTTGAATAAACCATAGTTTTGTATTTTGGATATTCTTTGTTGTTGTTTCTTGATTAAATTAAGATTTATCATAATCTTTTTTTTAATGAAAAAAGATAGTTTTTCTCTAAATTGGATCAAATATATAATGATTATGATATAAGTGAATTATTTTATATTTTATTCCGTATGGTTGTTCTCTAAATTGGATCAAATTGATTATCATCATACAATAGATATTAATTATTTTAGATTTTATTTAATATCGTAAATGAATCAAACAAATTAAGAATCTTTAAAATTCTATTTAAGATCATTGTCAAAAGTGACAAAGGAAAGATATGATTTTTGTAAAAATCGATTGCAATATCTCATTGCTATCAAAGTTTTCAATGACTTCATTTAGATTCCTGAATTATTTTATATTTTATTATTCGAAACCTGGGGTTAGGATTGGGGTTGGGGTTGGGGTTAGAAACTGGATGCTGTTACCGCAGTAGATTGCAAAGGCTGATATTTTGCCAGTGAGATTACAAAATTAGGTAAATACATCTTTGACATAGCCCAAAAACAAAAGAAGCGATGTTGGAAAGCTATAACTGAGCGAGCTAGACACTGTTAAGAAGTTGAAGTTTCAAGAATTATAAAATATATTTGTGGAGCTTAATGTATGTATATGCTACCTGCCTTTATCTTAGCATATCTTACATGTTGTTTTTCCGTCGTTAATCGTAAGAATTGAATTAGGAATCTAGGATGATGCAACTTAAGTTGCTTTATCTACTTTTATCATATGATTTTGGAAATAAATTTGAACATAGGATTATGACATTCTTTCTTTTTCTTTTCGTTATAACCTTTAACTGATTTTAGCAATAAAATGTCCTTTAAACAAGAGAAGCCAGTGTCTTGTCAAGAAATTTGACTTTCTTAATTGTTTTAAGCTTATCTATTGATGTATGCTTGGTATTGTAGGCAGAACTTTACAGGGTGAGGAAAGCATTTGATAAAGCTGAGCCATTATATTTAGAAGCCATAACTATTCTGGAAGAAGTGTTTGGTTCTGATGACGTACGGTGTGTATATTATTTCAGTTGAAATTTATTTTATTTTCTAACCTTGTAGACATGTATGCTTAGTAAGTAACTAATGTTAAATCTAATAATTTGTATAAATAGTTATTAATGAAGTTCAGTGAAGGGTCTTTAAGCCTTTTTGACTTTTTTTTAATGATATATACTTACATTATATGTGTAGAACAGATATAGTAATTCTGTTTTTTAATATATGATTTTATGTATTTTTACCTTTTTAGTCACCTAAATTGGATGATGGACACATTTGTCATTCTTGAAGGTTTCTTGCTTTTGCAGAGTAGGGGCTGCTTTACACAACCTAGGGCAATTTTACTTTGTCCAGCGAAAACTTGAGCAGGCTCAGAAGTGCTATGAGGTATAAGTTCTTTCGAAGCACTTTTTTCTTTATGAATTTTTCTATTTTAATAATATTTTTTCCATGAACCATGATACTTGATATGATAGTTGTTAGTAATAAAGCATAAATTTCAAGACAAGGTTCTTAGAACTCTAATGTTGTATTTCGATAGATTTATATCTAAGCTTTAAGGCAATCAACTTTCATCTTTTATGGGCTATTTCTCATCTTCTTCCCCCAAAAGAAAACCCCTCTACTTCTATGTCTTCCCCTCCATTTCATATTTCCAGGTTCTCCCAAAAGAAATTATAATAACATGTCACATCTTCTTTAAGCAGCATAAGTTAATTGTTTATTTATCTATCAATTCCTATGTGATAATCTGTTCTATTGTCTTTCTGTTTCTTTTGGCAGCATGCTCTAAAGGTATGAAACAATGCTTGAATTCTCTGTCTTTCATCTCCGATATGGTGGTTCTTTTCCTTTTATTGCTATATGCTGTTTATGTTTTGCGTAGATAGAAGGACATGTTCTGGGCTATGGTGTGCTTATACAATGTATTATCTTAAGAAGGGTAATACCGTGTTTTTCTAATATGGATAATTTGTCATTGTTAATCCATCTTCTTGAAAACGGTTTATACGGAGGAAGTATATTTCATGGTACTTGAGAAAAATATATATTGAAGTCAAAAGTTATCAAGATTTAAATGCTCCGCTTATAGTCTTCCAAGATATTTTATATTCCAAGGTAAGGTGACAATAATTGCATGCTTGTGCACGATTTGGTATGTAGATTCAAGGTTATGCATGGCTACGACCCTTTCTTATGGTTTCTTATCATAATTTTCTGTACACTTGTAGTTTATAAAGACAGTTAGATCATATCATTATACGAAATATTGTATTGTGTTCTATTGTGTATGGTGGATCACACACTAGAAACCAAGACATTGCATGCCTGTGCACGTTTTGGTATATTCCTCGATACGTGAAACAAATTTAATAAGGGAAAACTTAAAATAACAACCTTTATACTAAAAAAATTATATATGCTATTACTTAGTAGTTTATGGTTTTCAGATACAAAATCCATTTGAGAAATACTTTTCCTACCCACTATTAATCCATATTCTCAATATAGTCACCATAACCTACACTTTATATGATACAGTCTAACATGGCCCATGAGTACGTCAGGGTTAAGGACTGGATGTATGTGAATTGGCAACAACGTATGCAACCTAAGTTTGTCACTGGAGTTTCTGCTTTCATTGAATTTGCACGCGCACATAATAAGAAGGAGAAGACAGTAATGTGGCAGAAGAAGAAGGAGAAGATAGTAATGTGGCAGAAGAAGAAGAAAATGACATTCCTTATTCTCTGTTTCAGCATCAATCTTCTGATATGAACTAATGATGGCTTTCACATTGGCTTTTCCTTTTAGAGACTTCTTAGTGTCCAATGGAAAGTATACATCAGATTTGTGCAGGTCAGGTTCTTCTATGATTTTCAAGAGTTTCAACTGATTCTGTAAATTACACCCTTGTTGGGTGATACTTTTACCATTTCTCACTGCAGGTGCGTTCTCTAATATCCATTTTGAATGTAATATTATAGATATTCATGCCCGTTTATATCAAAATTACTTATATTGTCAATGGTTGATTGTCTAGTTGTTGGTGATGCGTCCATATCAGAGACAGAGGCCACTCCCGCTCCTCCAGGTATGTTTATATATCATATAGTGCATGTATATTGATTTAGAATGCCATATCATAAATATACACACATTCCTTTTGCTCTTATTTAGATAGTAATTTTTATTATTGTCTAGCTGTAGGTGGTGACAGTAGTTGACAATAAAATTTGTCATCCTAGAAACTATGATTTTTATATGTGCTCGCATGCGGGAATGATTGTAAGTCGTGGACCTGGACAATAAATTCTTATTTGGTATTTGTTTGAAATCAAATTGAATACTATATAATTGATAAGTTTGTTATATTTGTATTTAGTTTGGAATTAACACAATATTTATTCACGCAGCATGCACTTATGAGAAATAGGGCACCACGCGTCCAACTCATTATCATGTGCTGCTTGATGATATTAGATTTGCGCCTGATGATCTACAAGAGCTTGTTCACTCCCTGTCTTATATGTAAGCAGCGCTATATGCGAGTTTATCTTGTTAATATGTATGTACTGAAATTAATTAATATTATTCAAATTTTGATACATGCAGATACCAGTCCTCATGCCGAGAGGTTCGGCCGGTATATGGGGGATGAGAGCCGGCTCGTGAAGAACTATCCACTTCACGTTGAGTGGGGCGAGCAGCACCGGCGCTCATTCGCCCTCTTCTTTGATCAGGCTCGGGTATTAATATATTTTTTCATTTGTGATATAATGCAATATTAAGAGTTATTTTCTAATATATCTATTATTAAGAGTTATTTTCTAATATTGCAGACAGCTCAGACCCTGGCGCAAGATGGTACACCGAGCGTGCTGTCCGCATATCTTGCCGTCCACGGCACCTCGACATATCCCGCCACGGGCGAGCTTCGATATCCCGACGTCGCTACCCAGGAGTATTGCGTAAGTGTTAATATTTATTCAACCCATATTTAAAATTTTAGTTTTGGAAGGTTCAAATTTAAATTTTATACTTATACTTTACTGCTTAATGTCGGTGTAGGAGCGGGTGGTTGAGCAGGCCGAGGCCTCAGGGATCGATTTTAACGGACAGAGCGATCCGAGGATGCTGACCCCAGTCCTGGACGCCGCACACGGACGACACCACGGAGGTTGGGAGAGAGGCCGAGGACTGGGCCCTAGCAGGGCCCATATGAGGCTGGACTCCACCCCGGCGGTTACTTCCTCCGTCTCCAGTGAGCGACGTGTCCAGCAGGAACTGGAGAGCTTGAAGGCTACCGTTCAGGAGTTGAAGGAGATGCTGGTATGTATACTACTTAATAGTAAAATATCATGTCATATTATAGATATCAACATATCCAATATTAGTACGTAGCCTGAGCTTATTTGGTTGTAGACTTAGGTTTGATTAATCATACATACATATCTAATTAAAATAAACTACGGTTTTCCAAACCAGATATCCAAATGGGGTTTCGAAATAACTTGATAATGATAAGAATTCGAATAATACACGGTTCTTATACGCTTATTACACACGTTAGGTCCAGACGCGACGGGGTACATCGGCCGAGCCTCCACATGCATCTCCTTCGGCTGCGGCTCCGCAAGCTACTACATCGGCTGCGGTTCCGCAGACAGCTCCTATAGCTCCACCGCACGCTCAGACTCCCGCAGCCGCGGCTCCGCAAGCCACTACCTCGACGGCGGCTGCGCAGACCACATCGCCAGCTCCACAGCCCGCTCAGACTCCCGCACGCGCCGAATTGCATGGTTTATTGACCGAGAAGCAAGCGCGCCAGATTCTAGCGTTTATCAGAGGTGAAGCTGGACCGAGCTAGGATAGTTTTTTGATTCTTATTTTTTGAAACATTTATTTATTTATATGATACATATTGTACTACATTTTGAAACATTTTGGACGATATTGATATTGGTTTATATTTATATCATATTCAGTTTTTGGGTTTCTTTTGTATATTATATGCGTGAGATGTGATTATGAATACTGTGATATATGTTGTGTGATGATTAATTTTATATTTGATTGATGTATATATTATTGTGTACAGGGCGGGAAAAAATCAGGCAGTCCTTTTTTTTAAAAAAAATACAGATAATGTGTACCTAAGGATTAATCCGTAGGTACACATATTGCCCCTACGGCTATATCCGTAGGTGCAAAATATCTGCAGTAACTGATATTTCCTTCCTGATCTCAGTACCAGGGGGATTGGGAGTGCCCCTACGGACATATCCGCAGGGGCCATTGCTTCGCCCCTACGGATAAGTACCTACGTAGGTATCCATAGGGAATAGTACGTGGCCCTACGGCTATATCCGTAGGTACGGTTAATATATTTAAAAAACCGTAAATATTATAACTTTTTTTACCCTATGGCCTACTCCGTAGGTGAAACATGACCTACACAGAAATCCGTAGGGGCAAGATTTTGCCCGTAGGGGCAAGTTCAGGGCTTCAACTTGCACCTGCGGCCTTTGCACCTACGGGGTCTTTTTTCGCCCCTACGCACATCTCCGTAGGGGCAGTGGGTTGCCCCTACCGATAAATCCGTAAGGGCAACCCTTATTTGTAGTAGTGTGCATATATCCCTTCATTTTATCTTATTATGCACCGCTTTTTTTTAAAATATATTTGTTATAAATCTTCCCTCAAGTTAAATTAACCAGCAATAAAAAAAAATTGTAAGCACGTTACTAATTTGGGTGGCAATGGAAAATGTTGTACTTAGTTTTTGACATTTAAATTAATACCATTATACCTGACAAGCTGGACATGGCTGCTGGGAGGCGTACATGTGTCTGACACATATCGGACACATACATATGCCCGATATTGTGTTGGATGCATGTGAGTTGGTTGGACACAAATGTGGACACATGAATAGATCTCTTTTGATTAAAGAAAGGGAAAATAGGAAAAGAAGAGAGTTCAAACTTTACCTTGTTGCGATGCGAGGGAGCTTGTTAGGTTGGACACAAATGTGGACACATGTTCTATATTCATCCTTGTATGCTACATTTACTACATTTTATGTGTCTCAAAAGAATGTCTTCCACATGCTAAATATTTTCTGTACAATCCACTATACACTGTTCATTGTTAGGTTAAGCTGGGCATTGCTGGTTCTAGGAATAGGCCTTTGATGAATTGGAGAACAATTATTTGTTTGAAGATTTTGACGTATCTAGCATATCGGACTCAGAAGATGAGCTTGAAATAGGCTCAATTCCAAACTCAGGCATATCAGAGAAAGGAACAGAAGGGGCTAAACAAAAACTTTATCTCCATCCGCATTCAGGAGAGAAGATATCTAATTATAAAAGCTTAATTCTGGATGAATCTGAAGATCTCTCCCATGAGAATGGCAAGTTAAGAGATGTAGTAGATGCTGGATGTTCCTCGAATGTGGAGGGGAAACAAGTTAATTAATATGAAAACAGCCTTAGAGGGGGGTGAATACGGCTACTATACGTCCTATGACAAATTTAAAATTCTAACTACTATATTTTAGTGATTATCAAGTTTTTGCGGAAAAATATTTAAACTAGTTTAAACAAAGAAACTAAAATTGGCAATCAATACAAGTACTGAAAAATAAAGAGTAAGAATAATGCAAACACAGAGAATTGTTGACTAGGGTTCACCATACTCCTATGGCTAGTCCTCGCCTGAGACACCTTATCAGGATTTATGCACTGTGGTTGGAAAGAATACAAATATCTTATCACAAGGATGTGAAGAACAACAATACCTCTTCACTAGGATCACACTCTTGAACTTGCGATTCACTAGGAAACAAGTTTTCTTCCTCTCTATTCCGTGATTCTCTAGAAAAACCGCACTTTCATTTTTAATCCACGTCTCTCTAGAAAGATCTCTTTTTCCACTCCGAATCCACACAATTCAAGCAATGAGAGGCACCCCCTCCCGTGGGTTAAGAAGCACCCCTTCTCGTGGGTAGAAGAATATCGAATCTTCTTCGGAGATTTACACTTGTTTTACAAATAACAAATTAACTCACTCTCGGTCATATGATCTCAATAGATTATAACCGGTGTTGCACAAAAATTGATTTGAGAGATAATATCAGGTTTTGGCTCTGAGGAAATGGAAAGGATTTGGACAAATTAAACACGAGAAGAACAAGAAGATTCCTCAATGGATTTGTAATGAACGTCTTTTTTTTCTTAAGAAAAGTGTTTGATCTCATATGGTATTTATAGGAATCAAATGGGAAGTTATTCTAACTCCCAATAATTACCAATAACTGTCATAAAACAGTTAATGACCGTTAGAAGCAATTAGGACTGAAAAAGCGCAAGTGCCCAATCGATTCGAATTTAAAATTTCAAATTTTAGAAAACAAAACTGCCCGTGGAGACGTCTGTACAGCCGTCTGTCCATTGATCAAATTCCTACTAGAGGCGTTTGTATAGTTGTCGCTGAAATTTGTCCACTATTATGATTTTGGGAATTTAAGCTAGAGACGTCTGGGATTCAAAATGATTTGAGCTACAGGCGTTTGGGAGACGTCAAGTGTTCAAAATGATTTGAGCTACAGACGTCTGGGGAGAAGTCAGGTGTTCAAAATTTTCGAGACAGACATATGTTTTATGACATGAATGAATATCAGATGTTGAAACTTGGCAGTTTGAATTCCAACGGATTGGCTAGACGTCTCTAAAAGAGAAGGAGACGTCTTGAGTATTAGAAACAAGTTGAAATGAGTTTCTAACCTTATGAGATCATCACTAAACAAAAATATAACACTCATAACTTCTATCTTCGTCTTGGTTCTTCGATTAGCTTTATTTTCTTGAATCGTTATGTTGAGACGTTATTAAATCTTGATTAGGCTTGCATCACGTTATCACTTGCTTCAAGTTATCATACCATATCACTGTTTTTGAGCACGTATCGTATTGTAGGCAATCTTGCTTGATATTTAATATGTTGTGCATACTGTACTTAAAACATAAACTTGGAAATGTCATCGGTAACTTATGAATTCGTTTAAATAAAATTTTAAACTAAATAATCAAAACTGAGGATCGTGTGACACGGATGTCAACATAATAGATTAAAACTTTTGGTCCATGAGCCACGAAATAAGACATGCACTTAAGGATCGTGTTGCTTGCGAGCGGTGGGCATTTTGCTGGCAGTGTTTTTGATGGAAATTCAATTATAGCCCACAACATTTCATAGGTTCGACCTATAATCCCAACCTCGTGCTCTAGTGAGTAGTTTTTATTTTTTATTTATTTGACAGAAGAGCTGGGCTCAGAAAAATCCCGCCTCATGCAGATTTTATTGAATTAGCGTAGCCATTAAGTACTTATATTGTTTTGTAGGCTGAATGTAGTTTACTGATTTGCCTCTTGTTATCGAACCAACTATTCAACATCAGTTTGATGGGGTGATGAATATTTTATGAGGTTCTTTTATCATACACTGAACGCTTATATGCCCCCCAACCCCCCAAACCCCCGGTAAAAAAAAGAAAAGGAAAAGGAAAATAATTTAATGAATTCTATCAAATGTGACACAAAATGAAATATCTCATCATAGATACACTTCTGGATTTTCTATTGCAACGATAATATTTTGCAACAGAATGTTCTCTTTCCTTATTCTTATAGTTAAGTTCATAGTTTCCTTTCCTTGTCGTTAGTCAAAGTTTGAAGTCGTTATTGGAATGATCTGAAATTGATAGATAAGCCTGTGGATTGAGAAATTTTTAGAACGAGTTGTATCATTTGATGTCTTAGTCCAATGTGTTTGTCTAAAAAACCTGTATATTTTTACACCCTTTTTATCTGGATCATCCACCACTTCAAGCCTCATCTTCATATATTAAAACTCTTGTTGTTTCTGAGTTTGCTAGTTTTGATGAATTTACCTTCCGATTTATAGTGTTAGCTGCCAAAATTAACGTCCTGACATTGCATGTGTGAAATGGAACAGCCTGAAGGCTGGAGAAACTGGATTAATGATTTTATGTCAATTAACAAGTTTAGTTCTGAAATCTTCCTGCTGTGTCCATGCAAATGTTTTAGGCCAGTTAGTAGCAAGATTTTACTTAGAATGTGTTCAGATTGATTTTAGCATATTCCAGGAAAAGCTATCAATCAGAGTTTTGAATATTTAAGTTGTGGTTTAAAATGCTAGTCATGTTTACATTGCTAGTCATATTTAAGATATATGGCTTGAAATCTTGATAAATGGGACTGGCATGCTGCCAATGTGCCAAGTGCATTGACAGAGGAACTGGAAGAGTCTCAGGCAGCAAAGCAGGTATCATACATGGTGTAATATTACCATCGGTTCAATTTTCTCATTATCTTACAATTTACGAACTCATAAATTAGCATTTTCTATACTCAAATGGTGTTATATCACCATTGGTTCAATTGCTCATTATCTTACAATTTACTGATAATAAATTAGCCTTTCTATACTCAACTAGAGAAGATTTTATCCTGTTCCGGGCACAAATTGCTTATGAAAAGTGTCCTAGAGGGGTGAATAGGATAATGGCTAACAATTAAAATTTATTGTTCAAATCAATAGAAGTTGCGGAATTATAATGAATAATAACAAACACAATAATAGCAATAGATATAAAAAGTTAGAAAATTCAAACTCAGTAGAACATTGACGATTGGTAACGAAGTTCAATACCGCATTATCTAGTCTCCGTCTAGGTCTCTCCTTAGGAATTATCCACTAATCAACTCTTCTTAAGGTAAAGATACCTTTACAAATTGATGGACCACCTCCTTCGGGTTTACATCTGATGGACCACCTCCACCGAGTAATCTTTTCAAGGCTCAGATCAAATCTTTACAACTCAACACGTGATGGACAAGCTCCACCGGATAATCTTTTCCAAGACTCAGATCAAACCTTTACAATTCAAAACTAAAAGAAAAACTCGACTCGTAATCTCATATTTGAATCAAATAATTTTAAAACAGCGAATTAGGGTTTTTGATATATCACAAGATAAAGCACTTTTTTGATCTCAAAGATAATTGATAAAGGATTTTAGAACAAGAGATCAAGTTTTGCAAAGCCTAATGATTTAAACAAGTTTTAAAAATAATGCTTTGCAAAATGTAAAACAGTTTTTACAAAACCAACAAAGATTTTAGAACCTGGTGACGATCTAGGGTTTCGAAAAGCTTGGAGAAGATGATCAACTTGAGCAAGAGAGATGATAATAATCTGTAGAATTCCTTAAAATAATTTCGACCAAGGCAGTATTTAAAATGTTGGGAAAGAATCCCACAAATCTGGAAACAAATTGGTCAAGATAAAATCAAGGATTTCAAACGGTCAAGTATTGAGCCGGCTAAAAAATATCATGGGCCGTCTCAACAACTCAGAAGATAAATTCATCAATCAAAATAAATGTTGAGACGGCTCAAAATGGACATGAGTCGTCTCTAGCAAACAAAGACTTAAATATGTCAGCCAAGACAAGTGTTGAGACTGCTCAAACGGGACGAGCCGTCTCATGCACACAGAGACTTAAGCATCAATGAAATCAAGCGTTGAGCCGGCTCAACACTTAATTTCATTGATACTTAAGTCTCTGTGTGCATGAAACGGTTCATATCCTGGTCGAGTGTAAATATGATAATTCAAGGACTTCGTGAGACGGCTTAAAGTGTGGTGGAGACGGTCCATGGAGACATAATGCAAATGAATATCCAAGAGAACATGTGAGACGGCTTAAAACATCATAAGCCGACTCAAGACAGATACATTAGATATTTGAGAGATTTTGAAGACTTTTAAAACTGGATGACTCATACAAGATACCTATGACCCAATAAAGAGAAAATACATAAATTACACATATTAAGTATGTTCTCTGAGTCGTTTTGAGTTTTCATCTCTAAATCCATGTCTTTTTGATTCTACGTCTTGTTAATCCAAGTCGCCATGCCTTTTATGCTCTTCGATATCGCTATACTTGTTTTTTTTCTTCGATATTGCTATACCCATTATGTCTCACACTGAAAACATACAACTCAACTACAAGCAACGTCAGTATATAAAATAGTTAAATGGTGTTTTATCCAATATCAAAATCAAGATGAATAGATGTTACCCAAAAAATCAACAATATTCACCTTTTTTATATTTGACAAAATCTATTTACAATATACGATTTTGAGACATAACCAAATGAAAGAACTAATGAAAAACTATAAAAACTCTCACTGAATTCAATATCCATATAAATAAGCATAAATTCAAGTTTTATACCAATGTCAATTTAGAAAAACCAAAAAAAATTCATCTGAAAGTTTGAAAGTCATGTGTGCACACCAATATCGATAATATTTTCTCCTCCTTTTTGTCGAAAATAAAAAAGAAATAAATGAGATATATAACAACAATAATAACTTGCATACCATCAATAAAATTAAACCATGCACACCATGATATCATATCCATATCGCAATATCAAAATTATAACCTTCACCATATCAAAAACATCCATATCCACATCCATAACATCGAAATCAAAATATCATATCCGCCATCACAACTAAAATATCCATACCATAAAAAATATTACAACCATATCCAAAAAAACTTATCTTTTCATCACAACATCAAAAAAATACTACATCCATTTCCACCATCAAATCCTAAAACAAAATACTAAAGTTGCAAAAACGCATAACTACGCTCCAATGTATCGTCATTACTGACGTACTAAGGCACGGGAGCAGCCGGATCATGCGAAGTCGTGGTAGAAGTAGGAGGGACAACAGAGGGAATGAGAAGGAACGGAGCAGAACGAGAAGGATTCACAGCAAAGAAACCAGCAATAAAAGCAAAGATTTTGTTCTCTGATTCGATTTACCTATTAGAGAGACGAGCTTCAAGGACATCTATCCTATGAAGACGTCGTTTAGCATCAGAAGTAATGAGTAGGAGCCGTGGGAGGAATAAAATTATCGGTGTGAGGAGGAGCATCATCAGGAATAGGATCCGAGTGTGGAGAAAGATCATTTAAAGTAGACGGTTTTGGATCCAATACGGGCTCCGACTCGAAAGAAGAGAGAATCAATAGCGTCGTCAGGGGCAACATAATCAGGAGAAATGTTCATAAACATCACCTTATGCCGAGTGAAGGGCTTATCGGAGATCTTGATCAGGAATTCACCAACAAAAATTTGGAAGTGTTCAAGGATTTTGGTAATGATCTTTCCGTAGGCAAGGGTATTACGAGCTATGACTAAATTCTACATATGTTTGCAAAGAAAGAGTGGAAGATTGACACGAATTTTCTTTAGGATGCAAAAGGTAAGGCGTTTATGACATGCAGTATATTTGGTATGGCTTCCCGTCTTGGGAAGTATGCAAAAACCAAGAATTTTGGCGAAAAGGTGGGCTTGTGAAGTCAAAGGATCCGATAGCTCAGAATTAATGAATGTCGCATCGTTGTGGATCAAGATCGAAGCAGTTGCAGGACTTTCGTTTTCCGGATAATAAGGAAACAAAGATATTAAACTCGTAGATATCTGGACCCTCGTTTGGAATACGCAAAATAATGCTTAGAATACTAGGGTTAAAAGTAAAATCACGATAGAAATAAGAGATGAGTAATTCAGGCGATTGGGAATCACAAGTGATATTTGCAAACACACATCGGCCGACATACATATACGTCAAACAGTCAAGAGATAAAAAATCTAACCAACCCTGGTACTCAAACAAAAACATGATGTTCCAATCATCTAACCTTTCAAAATCGATCACGGATCCCGTTAACACGTTACAAGTCAAATTTTTCGTAAAGATTTCAAAATGTCCCCGCTTATGATAATGAGCATCAAACATATGGGATGGTGTATGGAATACAGTAGGCAAAGACTACAAAGAAACGGTAGATGTAGGAGTAGACGTCGAAGAACGAAGGTTACATCGGGGTTTAGCAACAAGTTTAGGAGGTTTCTTTGCGAGATCCTTGTGATTCAAGTCACCAGTGCTAGGGGTGACCAGTTTGCGCTTTGACGTACGCGACAGCTCCATCATGTCCTTCACAATCCGAAATGACATAGATTAAAGGTTTTCGCTTTGGAGCCATCAATTCCGGTTGAAATCGAGAGAATCCATTGCGTAGGTGAGGAGTTGACGAGAATCTGTGGAGAAATCGATGAAGAATCGATCGAATAGGAGGAATTTTGATCAAAAATTTAGGAATTAAGGAGTTTAGAGTTTCGATCGAAGAGGGGAGAGACGGCTCGAAAGAGAGAAATAACATGTAGGGTCGTTTTAAATAGGATCGAAAATGCTGGAAAATAGTTTAAGACGACTCAAAGTTTAGTTCAGCCGGCTCAAATAAACAGAAGCTCAAACAGACAAAGGTTTAATCTTTGAGACGACTCAACATGGGTTTGAGCTGGCTCAAAAACATATATCTTGAAATGTCAGAAAAAATGTTAGGGAAAGAGCTTTTGAGATGGCTCATGCTTGGTTGAGTCGGCTTAAAACCCGAGAATTGACATACTAAGAAAATTTAGCGTACTCTCGCTTGTTTATCGACTTCTCAGCATTGGAGATTTAATAAAAACTAATATTAAGTTTTGAAAACCATTTTTAACATCAAATCTCATTGAAAACATGATATTGATCGTTTCACTTCATTTCTCACTTGATGAATCGACAGCCCTGTGAAGGGTTCCCCAAACATCTCTGCTAGACCTGTGAATATGATTTGTTATAATCAACGAAATTCACAACTGGGTTCCCCTAAAAAAATTGTAGAAACCGTTTGGCAAAGTGAACTTAGAAGTTACTCTTGATCTCATAAAAAACACATGGAAATTCAAGAAAAATATTGTGAATATTAGTGTCAACTTTCATAAAATCATTAAACAAGATTCAAATCTCACAAATCAATCCAAAATATCATGAAATCATGCATCTATATATATCAAACTCAGGGATCCTCGAATTGTAGTAAAGTAAGCCTTATCCAAGGGTTTGGTAAAATATTTGCCAATTGAAATTTAGTTGGCACATATTCAAGAATAATATCAACTTTGTGATAATGATCGCGCAAAAAGTGATAACGAATATCGATATACTTAGTCTTTGAGTGTTGGTCCGCGTTTTTAGTCATATGCATATTACTAGTATTGTCGCACAAAATTGGAATTTTTGAAAAATATTCATCATATTCGTTTAAAGTATATTTCATCCACAGTGTTTGTGCGCAGCATCTACCGGCAGCGATGTATTCTGTCTCGGCTGTGAAGATAAAGAAACTGAATTTTGTTTCTTAGAAATCCATGAACAAGACAGTTACCAAGTAGATGACAAATGTCACTGGTGCTCTTGCGATCGACTTGACTACCCGCATAATCAGCATCCGAATAATAAGTCAAAAAAGTTATTTTTCTTCGAATACCAGTCCTAAATTAGTCGTACCTTTCAGATATTTGAAAATACGTTTAACAGCAGAAATGTGTGATTCTTTAAGATCTGAAAACGCGCACACTGACAAACACTAAACATAATATCCGGCTGACTCGCCGTTAAATAAAGCAAGCTACATATAATACATCGGCATAAAGTCTTATCTATACTCTTACCATTCTCGTCCTTTGATAGCTTAACTACTGTAGGCATTGGCGTGTCGTACGTTCGCGAGCTTTCCAAACTTAACTTCTTGATTAACTCATTTTTGTACTTCGCTTGGTTTATAAAAACTCCGTCATTAGTTTGTCTTATTTAGAGTCAAAGAAAATAACTCAATTCGCCCATCATGCTCATCTCAAACTCATCCTGAATAGACTTGGTAAACTCTTGGCAAAGACCTTCGTTCGTAAATCCAAAAATAATATCGTTTACATAAATTTGCACCAACAAAATATGTTTATCAAAATGTTTTGGAAAGAGCGTTTTATCAACAATCCCTTTTGAAAAATCGATATTTAGTAAAAATGCACTTAGACTCCCATACCAAGTTTTACGAGCTTGTTTGAGACCGTATAAGGCTTTGTGGGGTTTAAACACATGATTTGGGAATTGATGATTTTCAAAACCGGGAGGTTGTTCCACACTTCCTTCTCTATTTTACCATTCAAAAATGCACTCTTTACATCCATTTGAAAAAGATTAAAATTCTTGTAACAAGCATAAACCAATAGAATTCGAATGGCTTCAAGTCGGGTTACGGGAGCGTTAGTCTCCTCGTAATCAATTTCTTCAATCTGGCTATAACCTTGTGCAACCAACCGTGCTTTGTTCCTAACCACGTTGCCGGAATCATCAAACTTGTTCCTAAACACCCACTTAGTACTAACAACTGGTCTATCGTCAGGTTTAGACACAAGTTGCCAAACTTTGTTCCTTTCGAATTATACTAACTCTTCTTACATAACAAGAATCCAATCACTGTCTAACTCGGCTTCTTTAAAAGTTTTAGATTCAATTTTGGAAATAAGAGCCAAGTTTAGACAGCTAAGAAAATTTGAAGAACGCGTAATAAGTCCCTGTTCTACGTTACCAATGATTTGCTCTTTTGGATGATCTTTCTTAAAATGCTAATCCTTAGGAAGCTCTTGATGTACATCAACAATTTGTTCGTCTTCCTTTGGATTCCGGTAGCATCATCCTTTAAGTTCATCTCCTGCAGTCCTTCTTCTATATATGCATCATCAAAGCTAGCACTTTCCTTGACAGGAATGTTAGACTCATCAAATTTTACATAAATACTTTCTACTATAGTTTGAGTCCTTTTGTTAAATGTTCTATACACTTTGCTAGTTAATGAATATCTAAGAAAGATGCCTTCATCACTTTTAGAATCGAATTTTCCCAAATTATCCAAAATGTTTAAAACAAAGCATTTGCAGACAAACACTTTAAAATATTTTATGGTTGGTTTATTTTCATAAAACAATTCATAAGGCGTTTTCTTTAAAAACTTTCGCAATGAAATTCGATTCAAAATATAACAAGCAATGTTAACTGCTTCAGCCCAAAAATATTTAGATAAAGAATTTTCTTTTAACATAGTTCTCGCCATTTCTTGTAAAGACCGATTTTTTCTTTTCACAACACCGTTTTGTTGTGGTGTCCTTGGATAAGAGAAATCATGTTTTAAACCAACATTTTCTTAATTTTTTTTAAATAAGGCATTTTCAAACTCTCCTTCATGATCACTACGGTTCATAGAGATTTTCAAATTCATTTCGTTTTGAATACGTTTTAAAAAGATTTTAAAAGAGTAAACGCATCATTGTTACTAGTAAGAAAGAATACCCAATAAAAAACGTAAATAGTCATCAACTATTACATCTACATATGATTTTCCATATAGACTCAAGGTTCAAGATGGACCAAATAAAGCCATATATAATAGTTGAAGGAGTTTTGAAGAGGTTACCTCGGTCTTCATCTTGAATGAAGACTTTACCTGTTTATCTAATTGACAAGTAGCGCACAACTTATCTTTTTCAAACTTCAATTTGGGGATTCCTTTTACGTGGTCACTGTTCACAATTTTGTTCAACAAGACCATTAACGCATGACCAAGCTTACGATGCCAAAGCCATCTATCTGCATCGTCTGCAACTAAGCACTTAATCTTAACGTTAGCAAAGTCATTTCAGTCAACAATATAAATATTATAGTGACTTTTGCCTAAAAGAATACACTTGTCATCTTAAAAAAATTTGCAACAGATTTTATCAAAAACAGCGGTGTATCCTTCATTGCAAAATTGACTAATGCTAAGCAAATTGTATTTCAAATTATTTACTAATAAAACATCATCAATGTTGGTAGAATCGCTTACCACGATCTTACCCTTACCCTTTATATGCCCTTTCTTATTATCTCCGAAGGTGACGCTGCCACCTTTTTATCTTGATAGTGAGTTAAAACTAGATATATCTCCGGTTATGTGTCTCGAACACCCACTATCAAGGTACCATGTGGTTTACATTGCGGCTGGGACACGTGAAATGGAACATTTAGGTATGACATTTGGAACCCATATCATCTTAGGTCCATGGGAGTTAGTAGCATGCATATATGTTCTAGAAGTAAATGATCTAATGTTACCTTTAAGATAGTTATATGTTTATATGTTGAATTGTTCTTGATAGGATAGTATCCAACGGTATAGCCAAGAGCAAGACATTAGTGACAAGTTTTCAAAGCGTGTCTATGGCTATATTGGTAAGTAGTGCCCCTAAGAAATCTATTGGTTGAAGTACCAGCGTAGTGCTAGGATTAAAATCAAGATCAAAAGATTTGTGGTTCCCGCTAAATTCACCAAGTACGATATCCAACTTGTTCGTGCCTTGGGTGAACTTAATGAGAGCCACTTCAAGCTTTATGGTCTTTTTTTTGGTACTAACAAACTCGTGTTCCAATTTAGCATTTGAAGTTTGTAAATCTTTAAGGGAAAATGTTAAATTGTCACGCTCAAGCTTGATAGTTTCAAGCTTGGTATTCAATTCAGAGATTTTATCTTTCAAAACATTATTTTCATTCTTGAGAATGTTACAAGAGTTACAAAAAGTATGAGACGATTTCTTTTTCAAACTCTTATACTTTGAAAATAATTTTTGAAAGTTATCATGAAGTTCAACATATATATCGATCAATTCATCTCTATCTAAGTTATCTAAATCATCATCGCATAACTCGTCGTTGTCCTCATGTGTCATAAAGCACATGTTGGTAACGAGCTTTTCTTCGTTGTCATAAGCGTCTGAATCGGATTCGTCCCATTTTGCTTGGAACGTTCTTTTCTTTTCATGTTTATCATTTCCATCCTTATACTTGTTCTTGCTTTTGTTCAATGTTGGACAATCGGTTTTCATGTAGCTCTTCTTGTGGCATTCATAACAAGTAGGATTAGTATTAGAACTTGAACTCTTATTATCTCGGTAGTTTTCTCTTTTTTTTTGGAGTTTCGGAACTTCATGAATCGCATAAATTGGTTAATGAGCGCTGCCATATCATTTTCATTTCCATTTTGGTTGCTCTCGCTTTCTGATTCTTCAAGTGTAGTGCTCTTTGATTTCAAGGCTAGGCTTCTTTTCTTTTAAGGCTCTTCATTCTTTTGCCTTTGCCCTAATGTCGTTGAGCTTCATTTTGTGGTCTTGAGTTTCCTGACAAGATTCTCTAAGGTTAGTTCATCTAGATCGTTCGCTTCTTCAATAGCTGTAATATTGGGTTGCCATTCTTCCGTGGGAACCCTCAAGATCTTCAAGCATTTCTCATTTTCTGTAAAAGTTTTACCATGATTGAAAAGTTTTACCATAATTGAAAAGTTCAATAATGATCTTATTAAATTTAGAATACATAACATCAATCATTTCATCAGTGCTCATTCTAAATTGTTCGTATTCACTCACGAGCGGATTGATTTTACTTTCTTTCACCTAACTCGTCTCTTCATGAGAAGTTTTGAGAGTCTTTCAAATCTCATGTGCGGTGGCGCACATAGAGACTCGGTTGAACTCATCGGGTGAAATAGAGCAGTGTAATGCATTCATCTCTTTAATATTCAAAGCTTTATCTTTTCGTGCACTTGCACTGTAAGGTCTATCCGGTATAACGAATTTATCCACTACAACGTCTAGAATATCAAGATCGATGTATTGAAGGAAAATTCGCATCTTGATTTTTCAGAAGTTGTAGTTTGTGCAATCAAAGAGTGGCGGCCTATTGGTAGCTTGACCTTCCAGTGATCCATTGTTTTGAGTAATGTTATTATTGTTAGCCATAAGATCTAAACTGTAGGGTTTTAAGCTAAAAAGAGAGCTAACCGCTCTGATACCAATTGAAGAGTATCCTAGAGGGGGTGAATAAGACAATGGTTAACAATTAAAATTTTACTGCTCAAATCAATACAAGTTGCGGAATTATAATGAATCATAACAAACACAACAATAACAATAGATATAAAGAGTTAGAAAATGCAAACTCAGTATAACACTGGCGATCGGTAACGAACTTCGATACCGCGTTATCTAGTCTCCTCCTAGGTCTCTCCCTAAGAACCATTCACTAATCAACTCTTCTTAAGATGAATAAAACTTTACAACTTGATGGACTACCTCCTTCGGGTTTACAACTGATGGACCATCTCCACCGGTTAATTTTTTCAAGGTTCAGATCAAACCTTTACAACTCAACACATGATGGACAAGCTCCACCGAGTAATCTTTTCTAAGGCTCAGATCAAACATTTACAACTCAAAACTAAAAGAAAAACTCGACTCCTAATCTCATATTTGAATCAAAAAATTTTGAAACAGAGAATTAGGGTTTTTGATATATCACAAGATAAAACACCTTTTTGATCTCAAAGAAAATTGATAAAGGATTTTAGAACAAAAGATCAAGTTTTGCAAAGCCTAATGATTTAAACAACTTTTTAGAAAATGCTTTGCAAAAAGTAGAACAGCTTTTACAAAACTAACAAAGATTTTAGAACCTGGTGATGATCTAGGATTTCGAAAAGTTTGGAGAAGATGATCAACTTGAGCAAGAGAGATGATAATAATTAGTAGAATTCTTTAAAATAATTTCGACTAAGGCAGTATTTAAAATGTTGGGAAAGAATCCTACAAATCTGGAAACAAATTGGTCAAGATAAAATCAAGGATTTTAAACTGTCAAGTATTGAGCCGGCTCAAAAATATCATGAGCCATCTCAACAACTCAGAAGATAAATTTATCAATCAAAATAAATGTTGAGACGGCTCAAAATGGACATAAGCTGTCTCTAGCAAACAGAGACTTAAATATATCAACCAAGACAAGTGTTGAGACGGCTCAAACAGGACATGAGCCGTCTCATGCACACACTTAAGCATCAACGAAATCAAGTGTTGAGCTAGCTCAAACAGGACATGAGCCGTCTCATACACACAAAGTGTAAACATGATTCAATGACTTTGTGAGACAGCTCAAAGTGTGGTTGAGTTGGTTCATGGAGACAGAATGCAAATGAATATTCAAAAGGACATGTGAGACGGCTCAAAACGTCATGAGCCGTCTCAAGACAGATATTTGAGAGATTTTGAAGACTTTTAAAACTGGATGACTCATATGAGATACCTGCGACTCAATAAAGAGAAAATACATGAATTACACATATTAAGCATGTTCTCTGAGTCACTTTGAGTTTTCATTTCTAAGTCCATGTTCTTTTGATTCTACGTCTTATTAATCCAAGTCGGCATGTCCTTTATGCTCTTCGATATCGCTATACTTGTTCTTTTTCTTCGATATTTCTATACATGTTATATCTCTCACATTGGAAACATATAACTCAACTACAAGCAACGTCAGTGTGTAAAATAGTTAAATGATGTTTTATCCAATATCAAAACTAAGATGAGTAGATGTTACCCAACAAGGTCAACAGTTTATACCATGAACTTTTTTCTTTTTAATCCTCAAGTTTGTCTATTACGCACTATAATCATGCATGATACCAAAACTTGGTCAGATGTAGTTTGTAAAACAATTCTGGTTTTATTCATAATTTGGGTGAAAAACTAAAATGTGTTTGAGCCAAAAGTACATAAAATATCTGGCTACTAGACCTAAAGTAGCTCATTGATCTCATAAATTTTGCATTTTTTACTTGTTTCTTTTGCACTAAATACCGAGTGTTTTGTTTAATATATTGTGTGACTTTTGGCCGTGTCTTATGGATACAAGAGGTTTCATGAGGTAGTATTTAAAATTTCTGCTGTAATTTATGTAAGGACCCTAGCGCTCGAGTCGTAAGACTCTTGGCGAAGACGGAAGCGAAATCAAAGATTTTAAAGCAAGCACTAGTGACCTATATCTTAGAATTGATTCCAAACACTAAACTAGATAACTAAACATACAAGGTTAGGGGGCTAGCTATCTTTGTAGCATATCCGCACAATTGTAAAAGACCCCTATTCCGTTCTAAAGACTCTAGCAATGCTCCGGGAACAAGCTTGCACGTTGATCCTCCTCGTCGAAAATGATCCACCCGAGATAATCCGATTCAAGCTATATCTTCACATCTAAAAACCTCAAGTGAAGCAACTCACAAACCAAACTTATTAAGAATGGATTGTGAGAGTGATGTAGTGATGAATCTCATATTTTCTCTTTTCTAATTTTCCATTCTCATCTTTAGTAGCTAACATCAAGAAGAAGAATGAATTATCAATAAAATCCATACCCATCATAATCTTTTCCTTTCTCCTTATAATTGTGGAGAGTGGGTGGATGAGTGATTCACCCCCAATGAGTTATCCATCCACATGTAGGGTTCCTAGGCACCCTAATGAGGTCTCACAAGGCATCAACCATGCCAATCTAAAATTTTACGGTGCCGAGAAACCCTAAACTACGGATCGTTGGCTAGATTTCTAGGCGAAAAGTAAACTAGTTAACACTTAACTAAGAGATACGGAAATACAACCTTTGTAGATCCGGTGCTCCACCTCCATAGCTCCGCAACGAAGTCCTCTCCGCTGTCCAAAAAGAATCCGGGCTCTAGCGTCGACTTCATCGGAGAATAAGCGAGCTAGGTCGTCGATGTCCATGCCGAAGATGATCTACGTCGAGGCATCGCTAAATCAAGCTCCGACTTCATCAAGTCAAGAAACTTGTGAAGAAAACACACTCTACTACTTGGCAAGAGGTAGAGGATGAAGAAATAGGAGGTGGGTTCAATTTAGAATTGGATTTCTCACTCTTTATCATCAATCACCATTGATGAAGAAAGCTTTTTCTTCATGAAAGAAGATGAAGAAGAAGAAGAATATTGTGATAAGATTATTCAAAAAAGAAAAGAATAACAATACTTATCATAATATTAACTCTAGTCAAGTGTAGAGAATGAATCATAGTTAGTGGGAATGGTTAGGGTTAAGGATGAGATAAGAATGGTTGACTTGATCAAAGTTTCATGAAGCTTCAACTAAACTCCAAATTAAGCCACCATTCTTTTCTCCTTTCCATTTATTTTCCAAAAGAAATGGATAAATAAATAAGTGAATAAAACAAAACCCTAACCATAATCATGTAACCATGGTTTGATCTTTACACAAAAACCCTAGCAAAACATGAATCATCAAACATGATACAATGAAGTGCACAAAAGTATATCACATATACAATGTGTACAATCCGAGTGAGAAAATCCATTTAAAGTGAACCAATACTAGTTAACGCAAAGTAATATATCAAATATATAATTATGCATTAAATCATTAAATCAACACTTGATTTAACGATCCGGTCATATCGCATATAACCGACTAGTATCCAATGTATCGTCTTATCGAATCAACCCTCGATTCGATAACTAGGTTATATCGCATATAACCATACGACACATTCATCGCGAGAATGTAATACGGTATCACATACACGTATTATTCTCGGTCCCGCACATATCTCATATGCGCTCCTATTTCGTTTCGCTTGAGCCAGGAAACCTCTGTGTAGGACTCTAAAGACTCGTCAATACGCCGGCAGCAGGTGATGATCATATCAAACACCCACAAGCCGCAAGCGGTCTGCTAAACGTAACGGCCACCCGGGTATTGAGCGATCTGAAGATCGACGAGCAAGCCCGCTCACACTCCAGTGAATCCAACCAGTAACACTACCGTACAGTCCGGTCTGATCGTCTGATATGTCGCATATCTTGCCTAGGGGTGGTAAACGTCAGACCCCAATAGCTCGATAAGTCGTGTCGATATGAGGTCTATAACTGTTCGAGAAACTACTGGTAACACTTACCAGTAAATCTCAGCAACCCTGGCCAGGGATTTCCTGTTATAGCCAATCGAACACAGCGCAACATCAACTCCCTATACCGGGAGAGACGAATCCCCTCCTATCGCTCATTGCCTCCATGTGACTCGGGACTGTACCCAAAAACCACCGTTTTGCACGCCCTCTTGGACGTGGTAAAATGGAAATCAAAGCACAGTGGGAACCACACAAGACTCTATGACGATCTCGGGTCAACAGACTACTCTGTACCAGTGTCACCAGAGAACTGCCATCTGACGTGAGGTATAATACCATCTGGGAGTTCTCGGCGAGTCCGTCCAGTGTACCCAGTCTCTACTGAGCACCCGTATATCATCCCTGATGTCAAACACCAATGGATATGGGATCATCCATCGCCCATCTGTATGGGTCGAGAAGGTATACGCTAGTCTACTATGGTATATCGATGCCCCGTCTCGATACACCCACGACTAGCGACTTTGAAGGATGTACTTATGGACTACCATGTCCCCACTAGTATGATCCGCATCATAGTCCAGGTAGTCAAGCACACATCCTAAGGGCTTTACCAACATGTAACAGAGAGACAATCAGTATACACATTAAGGTAAAGTTCAACCAGATAGCATACTATCATGTCGAGCAAGAAAGTCCTCCCTATATATGTCCCAGCATCCACTACAATATACATCCTATGTATAGTAATGGCCTCTAGGGCATGCATATAACTAACAATCTCCCACTTGCACTAGGGCCATCTGTAGCAGTAGTTGTAGTATCTCATACTCAACCATCCCATAAAAGTCTCTCTCTGGGAACAGGCCTTTGTGAGTGGATCCGCTGTGTTGTCCTCTTAGTCTACTCTCCTATACCTCGATCTCCTTGGAGATCAAGCATCTCCATGATCAGGTAATACTGCCTTAGAATATGTCTGGATCACTGATGGGACGGGCGTTCCTTGGCATAAGCCACAACTCCATTGTCACACAATGGGAGGAACTAAGTTCATCTCATGAACTAATATACACCTAGACAGCCTCTTTGGTAGCATCTTAAATAGCGATGTATCAAGCCTTTATCGTCTAGTATGCCACGGTATCTAGCTTGGAACTCTTCCAACATACCGTCCCTCGATTGAGGGTAAAGACAATGCCTGCGACTGACATTCTGTCGTCTTTATCACCCTGGAACCGTTCCAGTGATTCTCCCCAGGGTCGATTGATACCTTCTCACTACAACTAGTGAGAATCCTAACATCCATTTAGATCTATCTCATAGATCCAAAACCTAGGATTTAGTAGGTATCACTTTGATCCTATATGGAGAATCATTGTGATAAGCGGAGATTGATCGAGCGTAGCATAGGAAACTCCTTCCCTATCAAGAGTATGTCATCCACGTGCTCTACAAGGATCACCACCATACTCCCTACTACCTTTTTGTATATACAAGGTTCATCTACCATTTTGATGATGTCAAACTATTTGACTAATCCATCAAAACAGATGTTCCAACTCCGCGATGCCTGCTTTATCCTATAAAGCATCTTGCACACGTTTCCGCTGCTCCCACTGTCTACGAAGCCCTCTGGCTGTGTACTTATAGACGCTCTCTTCCAAAATATCATTTAGAAAAGCAGTCATGACACCCAACCACCAGATATTGTAGTCATGGTATGTAGCCGTGGTAAGTAGGATCTGGATGGACTTAAGCATAGCTACTTGAAAAAGGTTTCATCATTATCCACACCTGGTCAATGATGCACACTTTTATCAAGTCTAGCTTTGAAAGTCTCAAATTTTCCATCTACACCAAGTAATCTTCTCAAGATATACTTGCTCCTGATGGGGATTTAACCCTTCAGATATAGCAACTAAAGTCCATACTTTGTTGGTGTATAAGGATTCCATCTCAGATCGCTAAGCATCCAGCCATTCTTACAGAGTCTCACTCCTGATGGCCAACTCGAAACTAGTTGGGTCATCATCTCATGATGCAGTCCTCGCTCCCACTGTCATAGAGAAACCGAAGTATCTCTCAGGTGGGTGAGGAACCCTACTAGATCGGCGGAGAGGCTGAGGTTCGTTGGTAACTATTGAATCATTTGGTTTTACCAAATCATCTGCCGTAGTTTGTATAGCTGGAACCTTTCCAGTTCTACATAACAGACCTTGCCTCGAGCTTGTCCGGATTTTGCTTTTAGACATAGGCCGGACAACCCCAAATCTTAACTATCTTAAGAGATGGGCTCTTCCCTTTCCATATCACATATGAAGCGGTAGGCATCTGATTTGATTAGAACCCTTTTTCAATAGGTATGCAACTTCATAAGTGCATAACTCCCAAAAAGGAAAAAGGTAACTCAGTATTACTCATCATAGAGCACACCATATCAAATAGGGTGTATCTGCTCCGCCCCGACATACCAACGTGCTATGGTATATACGGAGGAGTAATGCTGAGAGAGAATCTCATTCTCCTTTAGAATAGTCCAGGATTTCCGTGCTCAAGTATTCTCCTCCCTGATCTCATCATAGGACATAATACTTATACCCGTATTTTGGTTCTCTACTTCTAACTTATATTCCGTGAATATCTCAAAAGGTTCGGACTTGTGTTTCAACAAGAACATAGATCTGAATCTCGAGAGATTATCAGAGAATGTAATGAAGTACAAAGAACCGGTCTTGGCATGTGTAGACAGGGGACCTACATACATCAACATGTATCATCCCAAGAGTTCAGTAACTCTTTCTCTGTTTCCAGTAAACGGAGCTATGATCATCTTATCTTTGTGACATGACTGGCGAGTTTCACAAGATGTAAATTCAAACTGATTTAAATATGCATCTATATGTAACTCTAGCTAGTCGGGTCACATTGATCTGACCTAGTCTACAATACCTCAAGAAGAATTCGTTCATTTCTGAACTCTTCCTCTTGTGTGTGTTCCGTATACTTAGAACTGTAGTTTGATTTAGAACATCAACGCTTTTAGATAACGTGCCTGAACCGATCAACTTTTGATATAGGAAATGTTCAAAACATTATCCAACAATACAAAATTTTACCGTTTCTTTACTAATAAAGAGACAGATATGATTTTGTATATCAGGTTCGGTATCTAATAACATTCGTTCAGAATCAATGTATTTGTAATACAGGGTGACAGTGACCAACAGACTTGGCTGCAACACTTGCCCCGTTTTCTGCCTCATGAAACTTATCACCCGTTCTCAGTTCTCTACCTATCTGTAGCCCTATGTAACATTTTACATATCTGGGATCCTGATCTGGTATCACATACCCAGGACGTAGAGGATACTGAGAAACAGTTCTGTATAATGAACACACCCGAAGATGATGCATCAGCATGCACTCTCTTCGTTTGGGCGGCACGGGAAATCTGGTATTCCCCAATTTCCTACTCTGTCTTATAACAATTATAAGTTGGAGCGGGACCAACGTTCCCCAGCTCAGTATAACAAGCGGGTTCGGTCAATATTCCGTATTATTATCTTGATTAAGGCGTGATATGGTCGCTACCAGGAGAGAGAGAGAAGAAAACACTCAGCGTGCGCTCTGTCAAGAATAGATTGGTTATTATTTTATCTAATCAGGATGGCTCCCACTGCTTTTTATCAAATCTTCCTTCAAACCCTAAAAGGAAATACTAGCCGGGATTAATTACACACTACAAGTTCGCCAATCTTTCAGCCAGGCCAGTGTCGGTACTTTGAGGGAGGTTGTAATACCCAGCTTCTTATTATACCAATATCTGTATTTTGGTATTCTTGAATTTTATTTAAGTTATTTCTCTTCAATTAAACAACCCATTTTACCCAACCCCTTTTTATGTCAAAATCGGTATTTTTATGCCCTAGGATCCTATTTATTATTATTTACAATTTTAATCATTTTACTTATAATTTATTTATTTTATTTACAAATTTATTTCATTCTAAACCCTATTTTCTTCATCAATAAAACCCCATTGAACCCAAATCTTAATTCTAATTAATTTTTCCCATTCAAATCCCCCAGCTCACTATTCTTTAATTTAAATCCATTTCCCTTTTAAATTCAGCCCGAGCCCACCCCATTTCCTCAGACATTTTCCCTATATTTCCTCACAAATCCTTTCTGGCCCGGCCCCCTTCCATTTTATTTATTAATTCTTCGTGGCCCAATCAAGCTCGGCCCGGCCTTCTTATTCTTTTCCCTTAATTCTTTTATTTTATTTTTCCTTCAGCCCAACTCTCTTGCTCGGCCCGTTCATGAATTTCCTTTATTATTTCTCGGCCCAGCCCATTTCCCCCACTTCCAGCCCCTAACTCGCGCCCGTTTCCCCACACTGTTCATCTCCTTTCTCTCCAACGGCTAGTTCCCAATCTCGCGCGCACGTTTCGCTTTCCCCGCCGCCTCCTTCGCCCGCGCTTGCGCCACGTCGTCGCGACGTTATCCCACGAAGCGCACCCCCTCTCTAACCCCCGTCGCCTCCTTCCCCTCTCATCCTCGTCTCCCTCGTTCTCCTTCCTCCTCAAACTCCTCTGCAACTTTTCCCATCACCGGCTACCACTCCTCCATCGAGCCCCGCCGCGACCACCTTGCGCCACCTCCTTCTCCTCCTCACACCATCACTCCTCCCCCTTTCCTTCACCGCCCCGAGCGCCTCGCCTGCACCATTTCCCGAGCTCGACTCCCCTGCACTGTCGCCGCCGTCACCCCACTGCGCCGTCATCGACCCATGATCACCATCGTCGACGCCGCCGTCGTCGTCGTCACAATCTCTGTGCCTCTCTCTCTCTCTGTCTCAACTCCCTCTCTCATTTCTCACTCTCTCTTTCTCCCTCTCTCTCACAGTTTCCCCTCCCTCTCTTTCTCACTCTGCATCTCTCCCTCACCCTACTCTCCCTCTCTCTCTCGACCTACTCTCTATCTCACTCTCTCTGTCTTTTTCTCTCTCACTGTCTCTCTCTCTATCTCATTTATATCTCCCTCACTCTCTAGTTCTTTCTCTCTCTAACTCCTTCTCTCTCTAAATTCTCCCCCTCTTCCTCTGCAATATCTCCATCGGCCTCGTCAGCATCAGCAGTCCCCGGCCACAACATCGCCTGAGCACCTAGCGAGCCCCAACTTCCACGAGCCTCGACTGCATCCTGGTCGAGATCCGTTACGCGTTTGCTACCCGTGCCCGGGACGTGTCGCTACTGCTTTAACTGCCGCGCCATCAGTACACCGTGTCCAGGCAAGTTCTTACTTGCTTTCATGCTATTCTATATATGTTACAAATCAATATCGTATATATATCCCATGTTACCTTATATTAAAATATTGCAACACAACTGTTCGATGCTTGTTCCCTTAGGAAAACATTATCAAATTTGACGGAACTCGATGGTGTAGGTTGGCCCGTAGGGCTGTGAACATAGTGTGTGATTTTCGTTAGATAATTTGATCGTTAACGACTAAAACAACTACCCCCAAGTTTAACCGTAAAACTGAATTTCTACTGTACCTGAAAATCGTTAATTCTACCATAAATCATATACATACTAGATTAGTGCGTTCGAGGGCTCAAAACGAAGCCAACTCGATGAGCTTTAATCCTACACTGGTTTCCTGACATTTCTGTATTTAAACTGTGATGATATTCGTGTCGGAGTACGACTCTGGACTGCAGTCCAGAGCTACTCCAATCATTGCTTGCTGTTCCGTATTGGATACCATAGAATTTCCTTAACTCTTAGGTTGCGGAACTCCGCTGGTTATTGTATATAAACCTGTTAGCTAGAAAACACAACTGGTTTCATTCTGTTTCGTTACCGTTTGATATTTTATCGGTGATTTAATATATCGGGACACATAACAGTCCCAGCAGATTCAGGATTGACATGTTGATATTAAACAGATGATAACTCCTAACGTACAGACGCGATTGAAGATCCGTTTGTGGCGTTGAAAACTTTACTGAAAACCCTAGAATTCATCCAACTGTAGCGTCGCTAAATTATGATCCCAACAGGGGTTAAAATGCGTTGCGAAATGGATTCCTGATTCTGAAACTGGATTTCCAGCCGCGTGCGCTTAAAATGAAACAGTTATAAATAGTGATCCTGAAACCCGATTGGCTTGAAACAAAATTCTATGGATAGCTAACTGAACATATTAATTACTACCTGTTTATCATTTCGCCAAATTACATACATATACTTCATGATAAATCGTGCAAGTAATAAACTGTTGTTTTTATGACACCTTAATTGTGCTTTTATACTTGTTCATGCATCATATCTTAACCATATCATGTTAGTGATAACCTAGTGACATCGTGCATTTACCCAGTGTTAGATTTTAGTGATGATTGTGGCAAGTACGTCAGTGTTCGTGCATTCGTGATCAAGTGAAAGTGATACGTACTTGTGCACAATCAGAGTCCCTTTTATTCGACTGCATTGTCGACGTCTGTGGGATGTGTGTACGTGTGACTATAAGTGGTATGGGACACTTATGGGAGCGCTTGCACGGATGTCACAGATAAGGCATCCGACACTGCCATTTATCTTAGGTATTAGTCGGGACGTGCTTGATGGAGGTCCTGCCTCCAGTTCTCGCGCAGACTTGTCACGGATCGATTAGTATTTAGGGTTATGGTTAGCGTTTGATGTAGACCTCGGGGTGTGGGGTAGTTCAAGTGTGAATTCAACAGAATCTCGGGAGTCCCATGCCGGCTTATATATTTAGGGAGTTATATGGAGATTTACAGGGTATGTGCTATAGACACCGTGATACATTCGTTACATGTTGGGCCCGTGGTCCCTTGCCCTTGGGTTCTACCCTTGGGTGGAGGACACTCGCGAGTGATTGACTCTCACACTTGGGCTGACGATAGGCTTATTGACCTGTGCAGTGAGACTTAGAGACTGATAGGGTTACTGTCATTTACATTCCTTATATACTGTGTTGACATACATGACACATCGTTATACTGTTTTACTGCTCCGCTGCATTTATCCCCGCTCATTTATATTCATGCTGTCACTGATTTACTGTTATTCATATTCTTTACCACTGTTAGAACTGTTATTTAACTATATACATTATATTGCTATTGTGTCGCTCTGACGACCTGAGTATGCATGCTCAGTGTGAGGAGAAGATTTAGCTTGGACCAGATCTAGACGTGCATCACAGACTTCTTGACTTGCCTTCCCGATTTACATTCATTTGTTCCACTTCAGGTCAGTCTTTATATTGTTTCCTTCAGTTACTGTATTTCTCATTACCTGCGCATCGTTTACTGTTTACCATGATAAACTAGAAGCCGAAGTGTGACTACGGCAAGACATTTCCTTGACCGTAGGAGCATGGCTGGCCTTGTCTACCCCTCGTATTCCGTATTTTGGGAAGCGGGGCGTGACAGAGGTCCCCCGTGCTTTCGCACGAACCTAATTAATGTAAACCTCGTTTTCCCAGAGGCGTAACCTCGTTAACACCTTTCTAGACACCTACTTGATCGGCTAATTGTAATGTATAAAACTCTCCCAGGAGTAACACTTACTCGCAGCGGGTATCGGGATCCAACTATCTCATAGAAGGTATGCAATCTCATTGCAAATTTCAACACTTGAAATTCCCGATAATCTTTTGCCCCTAGCGTCCTATGACCTTGACGCAGGCCAACAAACCATAGTCCGCTAGTCAAGTTCAACCCGTCATTTCCTGATTGAATTAAACCCACCCGCACGACCCTTGACGCAGGCCAACAAAGTCGCACGACTACCCTAATCCAATCACATCATATGCTTATACAGATAAGCACCAGTTAGCTACCGCACACTACGCCTTGACGCAGGCCAACAAACGTAGCACGAATACTAACTACTACTTATCTGAAATGACGGAGGGCTACGACAGGTTTTTCTGAAAATCTATTGCGTAATGAACTTGATATCGTTGTAGGATCGAATGAATTTTGAAATGGAGTGTTTTTGAGGCTTTTCTAGTTTTGCTAAAGGAGTCACTCCCGGTGAAGGGATCGTCGGTCCTTTCCTCGTCGAATGAGGTGCGGGATATATCATATATATCACTGTGCAAAGCAAAAACTTTTAAAAGCAATCAAAAGACAAACCGAGTGTGTAGCATCTGCCAGTTATTGCTAAAGGAGTCACTCCCGGTGAAGGGATCTCGGTCCTTTCCTCATCGAATAAGGTGCAGGATATATCACATATATCGCTGTGCAAAGCAAGAACTGTAGCTACCTGTTTTATTTTGAAATTCGATTCTACAACATCTTAGGTTTCTTTTTATTTCATTAATCACATTAATGAAGTCCCATCATTTAAGTACCTAAACATCACAGATAAATACGACGTACACTTATGCCATCCGCATTCGCCTCGATGTCCCCTCATGCACCGTTAGGTTAGGTAACTAACGGCAGAGCGGGGCAGGGCTAGCTCGGGTGTAAAACATAAGTAACGTCTATATAATATATCATATATACTATATACTGTATCTATCACAGAACATCACATGATCACATCACAGATATCGCAGCAGAAGAATCATATGAAATATTGGATATACTAGGACGTCCGTGTTTTCAATACGAGCCAGTATAAAACACGGATTCCACGGTCGCGATGAATAGCCAAACCCACACCCCTAGACCCCTACGAGAGCGGCAAGCAACCCTACCAATTCTGGAGTTAGGAGACCCGGACTCGACTCCTCGAGTTGGTCTCCCACTGGACTCCAGAACCCGGTTACTTGTGCCCTCCTCCTTGGGTCTATCCTAGTGCGGAAAAGTAAATAATATACAAAAGGTGACTACTTCCGCAACCTGGAAGCGCCCCAATAAAAGAATATTACATACAAGTTTTTACATGAATGAAAATGAAAAACACTCATCTCACATAAAAACCCCCGGCTATTCAAACACGACGATCCAATATAACATATCCAGCAACACATAACATCACATGTCATCAACGTAATTAAATATGCGCATCCCAATTGTCGTTGGCATATAGCAACGAAACCGGCGATATCACATATTACACTTACAGTCACAGAAAAGAAAGTGTAAAACTACAACAGTTGGAATCCGCAACCACCTCAGACATCGCATGCCTGACCAAATGAATTACTTAGACATCGCATGCCTAACAATTATAAACCCCGCATTTTAGTCTCAAAATCGAAAACACTTTTCAATACCAAGTCGGGCAATTCAACAAGATTCCCGACATCCTAATCGAATGCTCGTCGCAAACTTCAGTAGACGGCTGCACCCCCGATACCGTCGACGAAGTGCACCAAGGCGGAACACCGCAGCCGCGAGCACCCGAACGGATGCTTTCGGCGACGGGGTTCTCCTACGGTCACTTGGTCGGGGCTATGGAGTGAGGCTGTCTATTAAGTTTACCCGGCGAGTATCCGCGTACGCTACGTGATTGCGACGGACTTTTGATCACATCAAAATTCCGTGGCAACCGATCAAGTGAGACTAAACTGCTATGTTTATAACATTCATTTAGTTATCTCATAACTCATTGTGAATTCCAATTATTGTATCCCATTCCGGATAAATAGAAAATGTCAAACTTTCCGATCGAACAATCGAACACCCAAGTTTTCCCGATACAGATCAACACATGAAACAAGTCTAACAACATTCCGTTCGTGCCTCAGTACCAACGGTCCAGCCGTAGAAGGGTCAAGCCAACGCCTCACATGTGGCATGCCGTACTGCCCCAAACCCGAAGGTTCAAAGGGCAGTTCAAGACGGTCACATAATCGAGTTAAGGTTTGTTGTCTTCTAGAGGGTCCATCGCGTTACTTGCACTACTTCGAACGTCGTTAAACTACGGAAAAATCTAACACTTGGAAATTTCCCGACAGGAGAAAAATTGGGTATTTATATCCGGTCGAACTTTTTAACATATTTTAAAATTTATCCGGAAAGCCAAATAGACAAAATTTGATACCCCGATCGAAACATCGAATCCCCAAAACAACTCCAGAATATTCAACACTTGAATAAATATTAAAAATACCCAGGAAAACCAGCACTGTTAAATAGGAGTTGCTGTGCAAACATCACCACACAAAACGACAAACAGGCCGCGTTTCCGCCGCACGAGCCATGCTCGTGCCGCGGAAGCGCGGCGCTTTAATGGAATTAGGGTTACGAATTGCACAGTTACTCTTATATTTTCTTGCTGATATTTCTACATATTTTTAATACTGAAAAATCCCTGTTTTTAGAAAAAGTACAGAGAGCACATTTGAGTTGGGGTTTCGGGTTCGTTCGGGTTTCAAACTTCGTCTGGACTTCGCCTAAGGCTCTAGCTAGTCTCTGATACCACTGTAGGGTTCCTAGGCACCCTAATGAGGTCTCACAAGGCATCAACCATGCCAATCTAAAATTTTACGGTGCCGAGAAACCCTAAACTACGGATCGTTGGCTAGATTTCTAGGCGAAAAGTAAACTAGTTAACACTTAACTAAGAGATACGGAAATACAACCTTTGTAGATCCGGTGCTCCACCTCCATAGCTCCGCAACGAAGTCCTCTCCGCTGTCCAAAAAGAATCCGGGCTCTAGCGTCGACTTCATCGGAGAATAAGCGAGCTAGGTCGTCGATGTCCATGCCGAAGATGATCTACGTCGAGGCATCGCTAAATCAAGCTCCGACTTCATCAAGTCAAGAAACTTGTGAAGAAAACACACTCTACTACTTGGCAAGAGGTAGAGGATGAAGAAATAGGAAGTGGGTTCAATTTAGAATTGGATTTCTCACTCTTTATCATCAATCACCATTGATGAAGAAAGCTTTTTCTTCATGAAAGAAGATGAAGAAGAAGAAGAATATTGTGATAAGATTATTCAAAAAAGAAAAGAATAACAATACTTATCATAATATTAACTCTAGTCAAGTGTAGAGAATGAATCATGGTTAGTGGGAATGGTTAGGGTTAAGGATGAGATAAGAATGGTTGACTTGATCAAAGTTTCATGAAGCTTCAACTAAACTCCAAATTAAGCCACCATTCTTTTCTCCTTTCCATTTATTTTCCAAAAGAAATGGATAAATAAATAAGTGAATAAAACAAAACCCTAACCATAATCATGTAACCATGGTTTGATCTTTACACAAAAACCCTAGCAAAACATGTATCATCAAACATGATACAATGAAGTGCACAAAAGTATATCACATATACAATGTGTACAATCCGAGTGAGAAAATCCATTTAAAGTGAACCAATACTAGTTAACGCAAAGTAATATATCAAATATATAATTATGCATTAAATCATTAAATCAACACTTGATTTAACGATCCGGTCATATCGCATATAACCGACTAGTATCCAATGTATCGTCTTATCGAATCAACCCTCGATTCGATAACTAGGTTATATCGCATATAACCATACGACACATTCATCGCGAGAATGTAATACGGTATCACATACACGTATTATTCTCGGTCCCGCACATATCTCATATGCGCTCCTATTTCGTTTCGCTTGAACCAGGAAACCTCTGTGTAGGACTCTAAAGACTCGTCAATACGCCGGCAGCAGGTGATGATCATATCAAACACCCACAAGCCGCAAGCGGTCTGCTAAACGTAACGGCCACCCGGGTATTGAGCGATCTGAAGATCGACGAGCAAGCCCGCTCACACTCCAGTGAATCCAACCAGTAACACTACCGTACAGTCCGGTCTGATCGTCTGATATGTCGCATATCTTGCCTAGGGGTGGTAAACGTCAGACCCCAATAGCTCGATAAGTCGTGTCGATATGAGGTCTATAACTGTTCGAGAAACTACTGGTAACACTTACCAGTAAATCTCAGCAACCCTGGCCAGGGATTTCCTGTTATAGCCAATCGAACACAGCGCAACATCAACTCCCTATACCGGGAGAGACGAATCCCCTCCTATCGCTCATTGCCTCCATGTGACTCGGGACTGTACCCAAAAACCACCGTTTTGCACGCCCTCTTGGACGTGGTAAGATGGAAATCAAAGCACAGTGGGAACCACACAAGACTCTATGACGATCTCGGGTCAACAGACTACTCTGTACCAGTGTCACCAGAGAACTGCCATCTGACGTGAGGTATAATACCATCTGGGAGTTCTCGGCGAGTCCGTCCAGTGTACCCAGTCTCTACTGAGCACCCGTATATCATCCCTGATGTCAAACACCAATGGATATGGGATCATCCATCGCCCATCTGTATGGGTCGAGAAGGTATACGCTAGTCTACTATGGTATATCGATGCCCCGTCTCGATACACCCACGACTAGCGACTTTGAAGGATGTACTTATGGACTACCATGTCCCCACTAGTATGATCCGCATCATAGTCCAGGTAGTCAAGCACACATCCTAAGGGCTTTACCAACATGTAACAGAGAGACAATCAGTATACACATTAAGGTAAAGTTCAACCAGTTAGCATACTATCATGTCGAGCAAGAAAGTCCTCCCTATATATGTCCCAGCATCCACTACAATATACATCCTATGTATAGTAATGGCCTCTAGGGCATACATATAACTAACACCACACTCTTCACAAAGCTTCTAAAATGAAGTGGAAATGGTGTGTACAAATACACGTATGCATACATACATATACACACACACATATATATACATACAAACAAATATGTATCAAAATATATATTCGTATTCATATCAAAATACATATATCCATATTCGTATTGAGATAAAAATACCCGTATTCGTATTAAAATTCAAATACCCATATTTATACAAATACTCGTATTCATATTAAAATACAAATACCGCATTCATATAAAAATACGAATATCAAAAGAGATAATGAGATATATATAATACTAGCTCACAGTGATCCGGCTATATTTCAAACTTGCCAGTATTATCATAACGTCTGATTAAAGTATGTGCACTAAATACATATATTTAATCGAACCTGAGTGCACATCAAAATACGCACATACTATATCGTTCACATGAACTGAGAAACCCTCTGTGTGGGACTTTAAAGTTTCGACAATACGCTGGCAGTGGGTTTTGAAAGTGTATGTTAGCACTACCACTGGGTTTTAGTAGCATCAAGCATGCCATTTTTTAAAAATTTGGGGTGCTAAACTACACTAACCAAAATCATTAACTAGATGATTAGGGTTTAAGCTAGATATCAACTAAACTATAAGAAGAGAACGAAACCAAAACCTTTGTAGATCGTGTCCTCTTCAAATGCTCCGGGTTGTAGTCCACACGACTCCACTAGGCTTCTCTTAAAGTTGGAACAAGCTCCCTTCTTGATCTTCGTGCCAAAGACGATCCATCCGAAACCTTTCTAATCCAAATTATCTCTTCACTAAACTCTTTATTGAAGATAACACCCTAAGCCAAAGTGCTAATCTAGTTTAGGATGGTGAAGTAGGGGTTGTGTTTGCTCACTAGGGTTCTCACAAGCTCAAGGATTCACAACTCACGTGAAGGTTTGAGCTTGGAGGTGGAGGTGAAGAATAAGGAGAGAGCTAAAGAGCAAGAGCTCAAGAAAATGGCTAAGGCATCAAGCATAGAATGAAGAATGGCTCATCCATATCTCTCACTCATTGAAGCATGAATATTTTCACATAGAAAATATGCACCATGATTCAATAGTGAAGTCAAACCAATAAAATATATTATGAATCATGCCTCACAACCATGCCTAAAATATCTCCATATTTTACACCTCATTTTCTATTTTCTAAAAATAGAAAATCCATGCCATGCTTCATATAATATATCTATATATATATCATGAAGAATGATTAGTGAGCTAATAATATTAGTTAATATATAATTATATCAAATATAATATATATCAAATTATTAAATTAACACTTGATTTAATAATCCGGTTATATGACATATAACCGGCTAATATCATTTATCTGTATATCATATTATCAAATCAACACTTGATTCAATAATCCGGTTATATCACATATAATCTAACTGATAACAAATAGCCGCCAGATTACAATACGGAATCTCATACTCGTATTTAATCAGACCCCCACACATATCAGCATATGTGTCCTACTTCGTTTCGCTTGAACCAGGAAATTTCTGTGTGGGACTCTAAAAGACTCATCGATATGCCAACAGTAAGTGATGATCACATCAATCACCCACAAACCGTCAGTGGTACTAGCTGGACATAACGGCTACTCAGGTATTGAACGATTAGAAAGAAAGCTTGTCCAAACTTCCATGAAGCCTATAGGTAACACTTACCTTCCAGTCTGGTCTCTTCGTCTGATATGTCGCATATGAAGTCTAGGGGTGGTAAATGTCAGACCCTCAGTAACTTGATAAGTCATGCCAATGTGTGGTTCATAACAGTTTGAGAAACTACTGACAACTCTTATCAGTAAATCTCAGCAACCCTGACCAGGGATCTGCAGTTATAGCTAATCGAGCATAGCGCAACATCAACTCTCTATACCGGGAAAGACGAAACCCTTTCTATCGCTCACCGTCTCTATGTGATTTGGTACTGTACCCAAAATTCACATGTTTGCACGACTCCTTTGAGCCGTGGTAGGGAGGAAATCAAAGCACAGTGGGAAATCACACAAGACACTATGACGATCTCGGGTCTATAGACTAACATGTACCAGTGTCACCAGAGAACTGCTATCTGACAATAGGTATAATACCATGTAGGAGTTCTCGGCGAGTCCTGTTCGGTGTACCTATTCTCTAATGAGCACCTGTGTACAATCTTTGATATCACACATCAATAGATGTGGGATCAACCATCGCCCCATACAGGGTCAAGAAATGTACACACTAGTCTACTCTGGAATATCGATGCCCTGTCTCGATATCCCCTCGACTAGGAACTTTTTAAAGGATGTACTTGTGGACCACCCTGGCCCCACTAGTATGATCTGCATCATAGTCCTGGTAGTCAAGTACATATCCTAAGGGCTTTATCAACATGTAAGAAAAAGATAGTATAATAATACCAGTCTACATATTAAGATAAAGGCAACCAGATAGCATACTATCATGTCGAGCAAGAAAGTCTTCTATATATATATGTGTGTGTGTCCAAGCATCCACTATAATACACATCAATGTACAATAATGGCCTCTATGACATACATATTCCTAACAATCTCCCACTTGCACTAAGGCCATGTGTTGTAGTATCCCATACCCAACATCCCAAAAAGTCTCTCAAATTGCGTCTGGGGGAGGGCCTTCATGAGTAAATCCGCTACGTTGTCTTTCGTGTCAACTCTCCTGACCTCGATCTCCCGGCAATCTACTATCTCCCTGATCAGGTGATACCACTTAAGAATATGTCTGGATCGCTGATTGGACCGGGGTTCCTTGGCTAAAACCACAGCTCCATTGTTATCACAATACACAGGTATTGGATACTTAATGGATGGAATCGCACCAAGTTCAGCTATGAACTTCTTCATCCAGACAGTCTATTTGGCAGCATCGTTGGCAGCGATGTATTCAGCCTCTATTGTCGAGTCTTCTACGGTATCTTGTTTGAAACTCTTCCAACATACCGTCCCTTCATTGAGGGTAAAGACAAAATCCGAGACCGACTTACTGTCGTCCTTATTACTCTGAAAGCTCGAATCGGTAAAAGACTCCATCTGGAGTTCACCGTTACCATATACCAAGAACATTTCTTTAGTCCTTCTCAAGTACTTAAGAATGTTCTTTACAGCTGTCCAGTATTTCTTCCCATGATCTGATTGATACATACTCACTACATTTAGTGAGTAAGCTACATCCGATATGGTATATAATATCGCATACATGATTGACCCGACTGCCGAAGCATAGGGTATCCCTTGCATGCGAGCCCTTTCCAAATCAGTCTTTGGAGACATCTCTTTGGAGAGAGCGATTTCTGAGCAAGTAGGTAAATTACCACGCTTAGAATTTTCCATACTAAATCTCTTTAGTATGGTGTTTATGTATCTGGATTGGGACAATCCCAACATCTGCTTAGATCTATCTCTATAGATCTTAATCCTCGGGATGTAGGAGGCATCACCAAGATCTTTCATGGAGAACTTATGTGATAAGAAGAGCTTGACCGAGTGTAGCATATGAACATCGTTTCCTATCAAGAGTATGTCATCCACGTACAATACGAGCAAAACAACCTTACTCTCTACAGCCTTCTTATATATACAAGGTTCATCTATATTTTTGATGAAGTTAAACTCTTTGACAGCTTCATCAAAATAGATGTTCCAGCTCCGCGACGTCTGCTTTAATCCGTAGATTGATTTAAGCAGCTTGCACACACTTCCGCTGCTCCTACTATCTACGAAGCCCTCTAGCTGAGTCATGTACACGCTCTCTTCTAAATCACCATTTAGAAAAGCGGTCTTGACGTCCATCTGCCAGACTTCGTAATCATGGTATGCAGTAATGGCAAGTAGGATCCCGATGGATTTAAGTATAGCCACTGGAGAAAAGGTTTCATCATAGTCGACTCCTGGTCATTGATGAAAACCTTTTGCTACAAGTCTAGCTTTGAAAGTCTCAACTTTTCCATTTACACCAAGTTTCTTTTTAAAGATCCACTTGCTCCCGATGGGTTTTACCCCTTCAGGAGCAACTTCCAAAGTCAATACTTTGTTGGTGTACATGGATTCCATCTCGAATCGCATAGCATCCAGCCATTTCACAGAGTCTCCACTTGTGATGGCCTGTTCGAAACTAGTTAGGTCATCATCTTCCATGATGCAATCCTCGCTCCTACCGTCTACGAGACAATCGTAGTATCTCTCAGGTGGATGAAAAACCCTACTAGACCTGCGGAGTGGCTGGGGTTCGATGGGTTCTATTGAATCCTCAGGTTCCATCAAATTGGAAGTTGTAGTTTGTGTAGCTGGAACTTCTTCCAGTTCTACCTCATTGCCTCTAATTTCTTTCACAAGAAATTCCTTTTCTAAAAAGGCTGCATGTTGAGCAACAAACACTTTTTGTTCCTCAATGTGGTAGAAGATATGTTCTCGCAAATGTTTGGGATATCTTACAAACTTGCACAGAACTGACCTTGCCTCGAGATTGTCCGGATTTTACTTTTTGACATAAGCCGGACAACCCCGTATCTTAATGTAATTAAGACATGGTCTACTTTTTGACATAAGCCGGACAACCCCGTATCTTAATGTAATTAAGACATGGTCTCTTCCCCTCCTATATCTCATATGGAGTGCTAGGTACTAATTTGGTTGGAACCCTATTCAATAGGTATGCAGCTGTCTCAAGTGTATAACCCCAAAAGGAAATCGGTAACTTAGCAACACTCATCATATAGCGCACCATATCTAATAGGGTGCGATTTCTCCGCTCCGATACTCCGTTGTGCTGTGGTGTATATGGAGGAGTAAACTGAGAGAGAATCTCATTCTCTTTTAAATAATTCATGAACTCCGTGCTTAAGTATTCTCCTCCTCGATCAGATCGAAGGATTTTAATACTTTTACCCGTCTGGTTCTCTATTTCGTTCTTATGTTCCTTAAATTTCTCAAAAAACTTCAAACTTGTGTTTCAACAAGAACACATGTCCGAATCTTGAGAGATCATCGGTGAATGTAATAAAATACGAGAAACCATTCCTGGTATGTGTAGACATAAGACCACATGTATCACTACATATCAGCCCCAAGAGTTCAGTAGCTCTTTTTCCATGTCCAGTAAACAGAGTTTTGGTCATCTTACCATTGAGACATTATTCGCAGGTTTTATAAGATGTAAATTCGAACGGATTCAAGTATCCATCTTTATGTAACCTAGCTAGCCTTGTCGCATTGATATGACCTAATCTACAGTGCCACAAGAAGGCTTCATTCATTTCTGAACTCTTCCTCTTGTGCGTGTTCTGTACGTTTAGAACTGTCATTTGATTTAGAATGTATATACCATTACATAACGTACCAAACCCAATCAACACTCGATTTAAAAAAATGTTCATAACATTATCCTCTAATGTGAAATTATATCCTTCTTTAGTTAGTAAAGAAACCGATATAATATTGCACATCATCCTTGGTATGTAGTAGCAGTCGTTCAGAATCAATGTATTACCAGTTGGTAACACTAGGTGATATTCGCCAACTGCTTTAGCTGCAACAATTGCACCATTCCCTACTATTAGAGATTTATCACATTTTCCCAGTTCTCTACATCTCTTTAGCCCATGTAACAAATTACATACGTGGGATCCTGATCCGGTATCCAATACCCAAGACGTAGAGCAAATTGAGAAACAGTTCTCGGTTACGAACACACCCGAAGATGATGCATCAACATGCTTATTCTTCGTTCGGGTGGCGTGGGAATCCGGGTATCCCCTATTCCTTGCTCAGACTTATGACAGTCATAAGATAGAGCGGAACCTAGCCTAGTATAATAAACGGGTTTGGTCAATACATCCATATTATCTTGATTAAGGCGTGTCATTGGTCGCTACCTGAAGAGAGAGAAGGAAACGCATTAGCGTGCGCTCTTTGCAAGATTAGATTGGTTATTATCTTATCTGATCAGGATGGCTCCCACTGTTTTTATCAAATCCTCCTTCAAACCCTAAAAGGTAAGATTTTCCGGGATTAATTACACCCTACAAGTTCGCCAATCATTCGAACAGGCAGGTGTTGGTACTCCGAGGAAGTCTTCTCATGCTTTCGCATGGAACTAATTAAATAATCTCGTTTCCACAGGGGCATAACCCCATTAACACCTTTCTTAGACACATAATGGATCGGCTGATTGTAAAGTGGAAAACTCTCCCAGTAGTAACTCTACTCGCAGTGGGTATCGGGATCCAACTATCATATAGAAGGTATGCAATCTCATTGCAAATTTCAACATTTGAAATTCCCGATAATTGTTTTTACCCCTAGCATCCTATGATCTTGACGGAGGTTAACAAAGTATAGGCCGCTAGTCAAGTTTAACCCATTCATTTCGTGATTGAATTAAACCCACCCACACGATCCTTGATGGAGGTCAACAAGGCCGTACGACTACCCTAATCCAATCGCATCACATGCGGCAGATACGCACTAATCGGCTACCGCACACTATGCCTTAACGGAGGTCAACAAACGCAGCACGAATACTAAATAGTACTTATCTGAAATGATGGAGGGCTACGGCTGGTTGTTAAGAAAACCTTTAACGTAATGAACTTGATATCGTTGTAGAATTTAGTAATTTGAAAATGAGTGTTTTTTTGTAGCTTTTGCTAGTTTCGCTAAAGAGGTCACTTCCGGTGAAGGGATCTCGGCTCTTTCCTCATCGAATGAGGTGCTGGATATTCATCAAGGAATACCACTAAGCAAAACAAGAACTAGAGAAGCTATAAAAACAAAACCGAGTGGGTTGTAGCATTTGCTAGTTTTGCTAAAAAGGTCACTCCCGGTGAAAGGATTTCAGCTTTTTCCTCATCGAATGAGGTGCTGGATATCCATCAAGGAATACCACTATACAAAGCAAGAACTAGAGCTACCTTTTAAAAACTTTTGATTCTACAACATTTTTAGGTTTCTTTTCTTTTCATTAATCTCATTAATGAAGTTCCATCATTTAATGTTTCCTAAACATCACAGAAAATGAAACGAAAATAGAACGTACGCTTATGCCATCCGTATTCGCCACGGGGCCCCGTTATGCACTGTAAGGTTACTTAACTAACGGAAGAGCGGGGGCTGGACTAACGTAGGTGCAAAACATAAGCAACGTTTATTACATATCATATATATAAAGCATTCGTCTCACGCAGTTATATGATCAACATCACAAAACATAGCAGCAGAAGACAACATATGAAATATTGGATATGCTTGGAGGTCCGTGTTTTAAATTCAGCCAGTAATGATAAACACGGATTCCACAGTCATGATGAATAGCCAAACCCACATCCCTAAACCCCTACGAGAGCGGCAAGCAACCCTGCCAATTCTAGAGTTAGGAGACCCGGTCTCAACTCCTCGAGATGGTCTCCCACTGGACTCCAGAACCCGGTTACTTGTGCTCCCCGTCTTGGGTCTATCCTAATGCGGAAAAGTAAATAATATATATCAATGGTGACACCATCCTCAACCCGGAAGTGTCCCAATAAAAGAATATTACATACAAATATTACATAAATGAAAATTGAAAAACTCTCATCTCATATAAAACCCTCGGTTATTCATTCACGACGATCCAATATAATATATCACAGTAACACAAAACATCACATGTCATCAACGTAAGTAAATACACGTATCCCAAATTCTGTTAACATATAACAACGAGATTTAGAATACCCTACATATTACACTTACGGCCGCAGAAAAGAAATGAAAAACTACAATAATTAGAATCCGCATTTCCTTAGACATTATAAACCCGGAATATCTTATATTCCGAATTTCATGCCTAATAATATAAACTCCGAATTTTAGTCTCATATCGAAAACTCTTTTCAATAACTTAGTCGGGTAATTCAATAGGATTCCCGACTATCCGATCGAATACTCGTCGGAAACTTTAGTAGATGGCCGCACCCCCGATACCGTCGATCAAGTGCACTTAGACGAAACACCGTGGCCGCAAGTATCCGAGTGAATGCTGTTGGCAACGAGATTCTCCTAAAATCACTTGGTCGGGCTATGGGGCGTGGCTATCTAGTAAAGTTATTCGGCGAATATTCATGTACGATACGTGATTGCAACGAAGTTTTGATTCGAATCGAAACTTCGTGGCCATTGATCAAAAGAGACTAACATGCTAGATTTACAATCACTAACTAGTTTTCACAAAACTAATTAACTACGGATTCCAAGTATTGTATCACATCAAACTTAAATCCGAAACGACGTAAAAATTACGACTACGAAACCCTCCGTATTAGCCCATTAACAAAATTAACATCACATTCAATTTTGGGTTAAACCTGAAACCCCAAAACTAAGCCAACAGAACACCAAACGAACACGAGACCAAATGAAGCAAGGCGGGCCAGCGATGCCGGTAAAAAGCTCAATCCCGCCGGGTGAATAGTGGCCTTTTGGTCTCGTTTTTGTTCAGTGTTCTAGTTATATCATATATAACATTCTGCAACTATTTTAAAAAAATTTAGTGACCATTTTGAAATCAACAAAAACTTGGTTTTTCGGGTTTCGGTTTCGGAGTAGTTTTGTTTTCGTAATTCTAACTATATCGTATAATCTTCTACCTTTGGCTCTGATACCATGAAAGTGTATGTTAGCACCACCACTGGGTTTAGTAGCATCAAGCATGCCATTTTTAAAAAAATTGGGGTGCTAAACTATACTAACCAAGATCATTAACTAGATGGCTAGGGTTTAAACTAGATATCAACTAAATTATAAGAAGAGAACGAAACTACAATCTTTGTAGATCGTTTCCTTTTCAAATGCTCCGGGTTGTAGTCCACGCGACTCCACCAGGCTCCTCTTGAAGTTGGAACAAGCTCCCTTCTTGATCTTCATGCCAAAGACGATCCACCTGAAACCTCTCTAATCCAAACTATCTCTTCATTAAACTCTTTAGTGAAGATAACACCCTAAGCTAAAGTGCTAATCTAGTTTAGGATGGTGAAGTAAGGGTTGTGTTTGCTCACTAGGGTTCTCACAAGCTCAAGAATTCACAACTCATGTGAGGATTTGAGCTTGGAGGTGGAGGTGAAGAATGAGGAGAGAGCTAGAGAGCAAGAGCTCAAGAAAATGGCTAAGGCATCAAGCATAGAATGAAGAATGGCTCACCCATATATCTCACTCATTAAAGCATGAATATTTTCACATAGAAAATATGCATCATGCTTCAATAGTGAAGTTAAAACAATAAAATATATTATGAACCATGACTAAAATATCTCCACATTTTACACCTCATTTTCTATTTTTCTAAAAATAGAAAATCCATGCCATGCTTCATATATATATATCATATATATATCTATATCTATATATATATATATATATATATATATATATATATATATATCATGAAGAATGATTAGAGAGCTACTAATATTAGTTAATATATAATTATATCAAATATAATATATATCAAATTATTAAATCAACACTTGATTTAACAATCCGGTTATATCACATATAACCGACTAATATCATCTATATGTATATCATATTATCAAATCAACACTTGATTCAATAATCCGGTTATATCACATATAACCTAACTGATAACAAATAGCCGCCAGATTACAATACAGTATCTCATACTCGTATTTAATCAGGCCCCCACACATATCAGTATATGTGCCTTACTTCGTTTCGCTTGAACCAGGAAACTTCTGCGTGGGACTCTAAAGACTTATCAATACGCCAGCAGTAGGTGACCACATCAATCACTCATAAGCCGTCAACGGTACTAGATGGACGTAACGGCTACCCAGGTATTGAGCGATTAGAAGATCAAAAAGTAAGCTTGTCCAAACTCCCATGAAGCCTATAGGTAACACTTACCGTATAGTCCAGTCTCTTCGTCTGATATGTGCATATGAAGTCTAGGGGTGGTAAATGTCAGACCCCAGTAACTTGATAAGTCATGCCGATGTGTGGCTCATAACAGTTCGAGAAACTACTGATAACTCTTATTAGTAAATCTCAGCAATCCTGGCCAGGGATTTGCAGTTATAGCTAATCGAGCATAGCGCAACATCAACTCCCTATATCGGTAGAGACGAAACCCTTCCTATCGCTCACCGCCTCCATATGATTCGGGACTGTACCCAAAATCCACCTGTTTGCACGACTCCTTTGAGCCATGGTAGTGAGAAAATCAAAGTACAGTGGGAATCACACAAGACATTATGACGATCTTGGGTCTACAGACTAATCTGTATCGGTATCACCAGAGAACTGCTATCTGACAATAGGTATAATACCATCTAGGAGTTCTCTGCGAGTCCTGTTCGGTGTACCCATTCTTTAATGAGCATATATGTACAATCTTTGATGTCACATATCAATGGTTGTGGGATCAACCATCGCCCCATACAGGGTCAATAAACGTACACACTAGTCTACTCTGGAATATCGATGCCCTCTCTCGATATCCCCTCGACTAGGAACTTTTTAAAGAATGTACTTGCGGACCACCCTGGCCCCACCAGTATGATCTGCATTATAGTCCTGGCAGTCAAGTACATATCCTAAGGGCTTTATCAACATGTAATTGAAATACGGTATAATAATACCAGTCTACATATTAAGATAAAGGCAACCAGATAGCATACTATCATGTCGAGCAAGAAAGTCCTCTATATATATGTCCAAGCATTCACTATAATATACATCAATGTATAATAATGACCTCTAGGGCATACATATTCCTAACAGTTTAACCGCAAGCACGTCAGCGGCACTATCTGTACGTAGCGGCTACTCAGGTATTGAACGAAAGGAAGATCGACAAGCAAACTCGACCGTACCCTTACCGAGCCTGTAAATGACACTCTCCGTTCGGTCTGGTCTCTTCGTCTAAGAGTATCGCATACCGGATCTAGGGGTGGATAACGTCAGACCTCTAATAACCCGATAAATTGTGCCAGTGTCAAGCCCATTATCAACCGAGAAACTACTGATCACCAATCAGTAAATCTCATCCGCCCTGGAAAAGGACTTATGGTGATGGCCAACCGAACACAGCGCGACATTGGCTTTCTATAACGGGAAAGACGAATCCCTAACGGTCACTCACTGCCTCCATGCAGTTCGGGACTGTATCCAACTAAAACCTGTTGCACTACTCAGTAGAGTCGTGGTATGGTAGTAATCTAAATACAGTAGGAACTCACACGAGACAAATGACGATCTCAGTCAACAGACTATCTGTACTCATGTCAAATGAGAATTGCTATCTGACGATAGGTATAATACCATCAAAAAATTCTCGGCAAGTCCGTCCGGTGTACTCACCTCCAGTAACTATATGTATATAATCTTAGGTGCAACACACTAATGGCTATAAGACCTGCCACTGGCCCTCGTCGGGGGTCTAGAAACGTATACACTAGTCTACTCTGGAATATTGATGCCCAGTCTCGATACTCCCATGATTAGGGATATTTAAGGATGTGTTTATGGACTACCCGGCTCTTATTAGTATGATCGCCATAATAACTCTGACAGTCAAGCAAAGATGCTACGGGCTTTATCATTATGTATTAGCAACACATAATAAAACGTATACATATCAATGATAAAAACAAACTAGATAACATACTATCATATCGAGCAAGACTGTTCTACCTGTATAGGTCCTCCTTCAATTGCTATAATCATCTACTTTCGATTACAATAATTGTCTTGAGAGCATTATATACAACAATTTATTAGTTGTAGTTGTATGGATTTTGTAGACTGAGAAGGATGCTAAGAGGAAAGCTAAAGCAAAAGAGCTTAAGAAATTACAAAAAGCAAAAGAGAAGGACAAGGAATGCCTATACCGCTCCTTATGGAGATCATTTAAGTGATTATTTTGTGTATGTTTGATTCCTATTTTATCCGTAGCTGCGCTTTCGATAGACTGATGTCTAGGTTAAAAACCAATTGTAATAAGCTAATTTTTAGATGCCTTTCCTAAATTGTAAAGATCTTCCTATAAAATCAAAATAACTTTGATGCCAGAACTGTTTATATTTACGGTTTTGAAAACCTACTCTATTTGTAAAGTAGAATACGATAGACAATATCAATGTTTAAAATCTCGGTATCGGTGCTCAAACCAGGCAACCACTTTTGGAATCGTAATTGGCCATCTTGGCTGAATTAGTCATCTGGAATCGAAATTTTGGGTTTTTATCATACAACTTAACGAGTTTTCTAAACCTATAAAACAATTGCAAAATAAGTTTATTGGATTCAGAAGAAGTCTCCAACCTAAACCTGCTTCATAAACCTAACCCAGCCCAAATATTTATATGATGTCTTATGAGGCCGAATAATTGTTTCCATGCGTCCGTATATTGAAAAATTATGCCTGATCCGTTAGTCAAGCCTCCGCATATGCATACGCGAGCACATATTTGCGTGCATAGTTTGGCTTCTTCAACGCTGGACATGAAGACTTGTCAAAAACATTTATGTTCACGTCGTCTCTTATCTCTTATCTTATATTGCGACATTTGTATCTTCATTAAAAAAAAATTACTGCTCTTTATTTTTTAAGTAACTTAATCTCGACTTCCCAAAAAGTTCGGGATGTTTGTTGGCGGTAAATTAATCTTGACTTCCTGCTAATGTAGTGCATACGAAAATTAATTATCTTCACATTTGGTTTTCTTTGGCTCACATTGTTGTTTCTAGTATTTTTGCATGTGTGGTGCATGTGTGTATATTTTGAACAACATATATACATCCCAATGAAGGCATTTGTACGAATTTTTACCCATAAACATTGCATATAAATTTCTAATGATGTCTATAGAATTCAAACTAAATGAATGTGGTTAGTGGTAATATAGAATTGAGAAGTTTATGAGTCATGAAATAACATAGATATAGGGGCTTTTGGGTTTTGGAGCATAAGAGAGAATGAGCAATGAATTGAAAGAGAAAGAGATGATTGTTGAGTTTCATTTACCTATTTTTGTCTTTTGTTTATCTGGAAGAAATAAAAAGTGTGGATGAGATGGGCATATTCTATTCTCAACTTTGGTTATAGGAATTGTCATTTTTCTATTTTTTTATTTTGCTAGTTAATGATATCAACCAAGAGACCTTTAGTTATAATAGTAAAGCTTAGTTGTAAAATCATGTCGGGCTACTCTCCACTGCCTTTATAATCAAAAGAATTGACCTCTTCTGATCGTAGGTTAAATAGTTACTTTCAACACTGTCTCGTATATGACCACAGATTGAATGACCGTGAAATTTTAGATTGCTTATAATAAATCGTAGTTATATACAATGTTATAGGACACGATATGCGTTTTCATGCGTCTAAGGACCGCATGGCGCATAAGCGATTTGCATTATTTAAATTAAAAAATCCAAAAAATATATATTAATGGCAAAAATGAAAAAAAATTATATAAAATATGAAACATGTGTTCAAAATATAGTGTCTAATGTAATGATTATTATTGAATTATTAAGTAATCAACTTTTTGTTAAGAAAAAAGATCAAGATGCATGAAATTTTAGGGTTTCTAAAAAGATAAACATGAAAATTGAAGGAAAAAATATAACCTTTTTGTCAAGAAGAAGCTAAAGAGCTTTCTCAAGTTTCTTGCCTAAAACGGCGATGTCTTACTAGAGTTCTGTCAGAGTTTTCGTCGGAGAGTAAAGGAGAAGAGGATGAAGGCGGGCCCTAATTGATATGGGAGAGAAAATGAGAGATAAGTAGAAATAATTCATTTGGCTTTTGGAGAGATTTTTTTAGGTGCACTTAAGTTATTGGGTTTGAACTTTGGTTACAGGTATAATAGAAAACTCATACATGTTTCATAACCCAATCGAAACCTTAAGTTTCTATGCGCAATATGTGGTCGCATAATGCAATATACCGCTGGATAACAATTTCTATGCATCAAAGAAAACTTTTTCACCGCATATATCAAGAAAACCACCAGTTTTCATGTGCCAAGTGGGCGCATTCGCATATGCGACTGCATAGAACGTATTTTTGAACATTGGTTATATATATCTAGTTCTGTGCTAGCGCTGTTGTTTCTGACCATGTGCAGAGATCATAATGATCGGAATGCCAGTTTGGGTTGTGCTTCTCTCGCACACCCAAAAAAAAAATTCTGTTAAATTCTAGGCCATGATGGTACCTGGATTTAACATTTAATAATTTTGACAGCTTCACGTTTGGTTAAAAGCAACTTCACTTCATATCGTCTGTTTGAATCTATTATTTGTGGGAAGTTTGGGATGAATCGGAACTGAATACATTACTGATTAATCAATACCCGGAAATTGTCTCCTAAAGAGAGAAGAGAGCAGCGGCCGCAGAAAGGAGAGCCGCAGCTCTAAATGCCGCGACTAGTACTACAGTAGCAGAGGCACCAAGTAATAATTCTAAACCAAAAGGAAGCTCGAGCGATGATGTAGCCTGCTCATGCAGTAATGCTTCCTTGGCCGGGAAAATCCTGTTCCATAGGTACGACTACAAATATTGCAGCACTACCTGTATGCATGTTCACAGAGACTCTCGAGGATGGATAGGACTTTTTGTAGAAAAACCATGTTATACTTATTTTTTTCTTTTTAAATCTGGCATTTATCACACCAATTTGTTCCATCTACATGATTTTTAACATAATGAAAATTTTCTGCCTTCGGTTAAATGTTTTGGAGACTTGCCTTTGGATGGGGATCATGTATTAGCTTGAGCTCAGCTTATATGGTATCTGAAGCTTGCGAAGTTAAAAATGGTATTGTTAGCCGTTTAGTGCTGCATTTGGTTTTTAGAAGAAATGGCCATTAATATAGCCTGTTCACTGGATAATGACTATTCCGATATCATTATTCTTGCAATGTCTACTCATGGCCATTGGTAATACTAAATGCTAGAGAGAAACCCTGCACGATCCATGGGAATTTTGGTGCATGGGAATTTTGGGAGATTAGTCGGCACTTTTGAAGATGCAAGGAAAGAAAATCTAGAAAGCCGTCTTTGATAAAGTTACGTTGTAATCCCTGCGACAAAATACATTGATGAAACATGAGCTTTGCATAAGTAGATGAAAGCATAGCAGAATAACCTCTTCGTTTTTCCTTTTTCTTCCAATTGTGCACGGCTATAACTTTTCAACCTTCTCTTTTTTAATATACCCTTGTCCTTTCGTTCCTATATTTTTTAACATATGTTTTTTATCTTTTTAATGATGAGCCTCACAACACTCATATGAACCCCTCTTTCCCTGTGGTCATGGAGCTCAAGCAATCACGAGCTAAGAATATTCTCCAATGCAAAATACCGTATACAGCCCATATCATCCACTTCATTTCCAAAATTTCAACCAAATGTAGAAAGATATAGATATGATGGCAATTTCAAGGAGAAAGGAAAATATTTAAAATTCAACAGCAGCTTTAAGAGACCCCTTTTCATATTTAGCTTTAGCAACATGTTTGGTAGACAGTAAGTGAGAGAAGAAGTCAGAAAGCAAGAGGAACATGTTTAGTAGATAATAAGTGGGAGAAAAATTGAGAAAGTAGGAGGAAATCGGCTACTATATTTGCTTGGAGACAAGAAAGTGGCAAGTAAATAACCACTTTCTTGCGGCATGGGATTATTTTCCAATCGGCTTCCTGAGAATGTGAAATTATATATTATTTTAGTAGTTTTTATGTATTAGCTATCACTTATAGTAATGCTCTCGACTATATTTACAAGCTAACATCTTTTTCATACATAATCCCCAGCTCAGGGTCCTGGAGTCAAAAACGGACACTCTAACAGTTCGTCCACGGAGGGTGAGTCAAGACCTAAGCCTCTAACTCATCATCTTTTCCTTGGTTAAAACAAACAAATTTTGTCAATTTCTTATAATTTTGCTTTCTTACTGTTTTTCTACATTTTTTAAAAAAATCCTCTTTTTATTTCCTAAACATGCCCTCAGTAAGATTATTTGATGGTATATACACCCTCATTGCATGTGATATCAAAACCCAATTATGTTACCCTAACCCTGTATCTTTCATAAATGAACCCATCATTTGTGTTTTCATATATCGGGCCTCTTACACTACCTGCCTAAATCTCTAGATTCATGTCTGTATGCATGTATATATCAGTACTAGCAATGGCCCCTTTGCGCGGTCACGAAATCCAAAATTAAGAATAAACATATTAATTTTAAAAGGTTTATTTTGGCATTATTTGTAAGTTGTAATATTCTCTTATTTATGAACTAGGTATGAAAAACATGTGAAAGATTAACTTTCAAATACTTGGCCATTTTCTTTAGATTTTAAATATTTTTCCTGCTATAACATACAAAATCGTGATGTTTGTTATTATCTAAAAAAAATTCCGGTTTTTCAATATTTTGATTGTTATAACACATGAGAATCATGTAATATCCAAAAAATCTTTTTTTTGGTTTCTTTAAATTTTCAACATTTTTCACGCGGTATAGTATACAAATATGGAAAAAGTTAACGGTCTCAAAATTTCAATTTTTCAATATTTTATTAGCTATATTATGCATATTACACTAATTTTTTAAAATTTTCTAAATTTTTTAAAATTTTCTAAATTTTTTAAAATTTTCTAAATTTTTAATCTTGTTCGGCTTTTTAATTATTTTGCATTTTATAGCACATGATAACCGCAAAATTTTCAAAAGATCCGAAAATTATTTATTTTCTTCAAATTTATTATACTACTCACCCTCCACACGAATATTGTGTTGTTTTAAAAGTCTCAAAATTTTCTTTTTTATTTCGGATTTTCAATATTTTATTTTCTATATACACGAAAATTGTGATATTTTTAAGGATTTCAAAGTTTTCTACTTACTTCATATTATTAATATTTTTCATTAGCACACGAACACGTCGACTTTTCAAAACTCAAAATTTCTTCAAATTTCCAATATTTTGCATTATGGAAATTACAAAAATTTCAAAAATCTTAATATTTTTTGTTTTATCCAGTTTTTCTACATTTTGCTTGATGTAGCATTTAAAGATCGCAAACATTTCAAAAATATAATTTTTTTTTGTTTTTTCCCCGTTTCTCGATGTTTTGCTTTTTATAGCACACGAAAAGAGCTAAATCTTAAAGAGCCTTAAATTTCTTTTCGTTTTCTTCGGTTTTATAATTTTAGATCATAAAATTTTCAAAAATCTCAAAATTTACTTTTTTCTTCGTTTTTAAAATTATTTGGCTTGGTATATAGAGCATGAAAATTGATTTTTTTTTTGTTTTTCCAATATTTTGTACGCTATAACAAAAAAAATCGCAAAGTTTATAGAATTCTAAAAAATTTCCGTTCTCTTCGCTTTTTCAATATATTACATGATATAACACATGAAAATCATAAAATTTTCAAAAATCTAAAAAGACGGCTTTCTTTCTTTTTTCCCATATTTTATCTTTACAATTATTATTCGTGTTGATTGAAATATATAAATTCAAAGTTGTGACATTTCTTTTCTTATTGAACATGTTCTATGGGAGACATAATTGAATTTGTTTTTGCTTCAAATATTATTTTGTCTATTCGCAAGAAATTGCAAGAAATTTATGATTATCTGTACAATAATTTTCTTCGAAACAAAATTTTTATCGAGCACAATCATCATCATCTATATATAATACATTATTGTTCAAATAAATTCTTATTGAAAATTTTTGTAACATACATAATATTGAAAAGAAATAAAACAAATTTTTTTGAGATTTTCTTTTGTTATATCATAAAAAATACTGAATAACCGATAACCGATATCCTTGAATATTTCATGATTTTCTTATATTATAGCAAATGAAATTTTGAGAAAATTAAATTGCACTATATTCATATATTATGCAGTGTGCAAACTGTTTAAAATTTGAAGAAAAGAGAAAAAATGGGATTTTTGTACATTACGTGATTCTCATGTGCTATGGAAATCAAAATATTGAAAACCGAAAAAAAAAGTTATAAGATTTTTATAAATTTCATGATTTTTATATGCTATAGCAAGAAAAATATTTTGAATTTGAAAGAAAATGCCCAACGATTTGAAAGTTTATCTTTCATATATTTTTTTCGTATGAAATTCATAAATATGAGATATTACAACTTACAAATAGTATAACAATAAACTTTGAAATTAATATAATTATTTTTTTACTTTAGATTTCGTGCCCATGCATTATGCGGGGGAAAATACTAAATAATTTTCAATTTTGTTGTCGTGCAAAACCTGCAAAATGATAAAATTGAAAGGGAAAAAAAAACAAAACAAAAGGAAAAGATATAAATAAATTTTGAAGAAAATTACATATCTAACGTAATTTTGGTGAATATTATTTTTATACTGGTATGAGCTTAGAATAGGGTTAGCTTACATTTTATAGAAAGTTAGGGACCTAAACTAATTTTTGCACATACAGATGAGCTTAGAATGCGATTAATTTACATTTTATAGAAAATTAGGGATCTAAACTAATTTTTGCGCATAGACATGGGTTTACAATATGATTAGTTTACGTTTTATAGAAAGTTAGAGACCTAAACTAAATTTTGCACATACAGATGAGCTTAGGATAGGATTAATTTCTATTTTATAGAAAGTTAGAGATCTAAACTAATTTTTTTTAAATCTATACTAATTTTTGCACATCGATATAAGCTGAGAAGAGAATTGGTTTATATTTTATAGAAAGTTAGGGGTCTAAACTCCTTTTCGCACATACAAACAAAATAAAAATGGGAATATTCCTTAGAATATGATTTTCAAATCCATCATCGCCGCTCCCAAGCCCGAATGAGAAAGGATGAGAATTGTGATAGGCTTGTGACAGCCAACGTAAAATTTTGTCACATTTTATGACATGAACCATAATAAGAATATTGTTGGGACGTTCCCTATTCAGCGATGTTCTACATCAGATCCGGGTGTAGTGTTAAGTATGTAAGGGCTTCTAGATTGTCGTCCGGAAGCGGCGCGCTACATCGGACCCCGAGTGTAGTGACAAATAAGAAAGGGTTTTATAGGATCCGTCTAGTATCTTGAAACATAGGTTCACTTATGGGTAAACTAACAGAATTAGTGGAGATGGATTAGGAAAAGAATTGGTATTATATGTTTGTAAGAAACTAAGTGAGCAGGTGAAAAGGGTAGAGTCATAGAGTCTTAAAGTTATAAGTTTTGGTATACGGGCAGAGATAAAAATCGTAATGGAGTAGGCATAATCATAAATAGATGGTTGCTTGAGGATATAATTGAGATTAGGAGAAAAGATGATAGGATATTACTGTTTAAGTTATTTCTAGATGGGAAAATCCTTAATATTATTAGTGCTTATGCACTACAGATAGGACTTTATGACACTAGTAAGCGTCTATTCTGAGAGGATTTAGATGAGATGGTGTAAAAAATACCTAGTAGAGAGAAGTTATTTATTGGTAGTGATCCCAATGGACATGTAGGTACTAGTCGAAATGGGTTTGATACTATTCATGGAGGTTTTGGTTTTGGACAAAGAATGAAGTAGGTGGCTCGATTCTAGATTTTGCCTTATCTTATGACTTGATCTTAGCAAACACTTTGTTTAGAAAAAGAGAGTCTCGCCTTATCACTTTTAGGAGCGGATCAAGTGCAAATCCAATAGACTTTTTTCTGATGAGAAAAATAGATAGAGATTGTTGTATCGATTGTAAGGTAGTACCCAGTGAGAGTGTAACCATTCAACATAGACTTTTAATTCTAGATTTTCGATTTAGAAAAAGATCTAGAAAGATTAGACGTAAAATAGAGCCTAGAATTAAGTGGTGGCGACTGAAAGAAGGAAACAAAATTTTTTTATAGATCGTGTAGTACAAGAGGCGGATTAGCAATCTGAAGATGATTCAGACACAATATGGAACAAGATGGTTAGTTGTATCAAAAGGGTAGTTAGAGATCTACTTGGTGAGTCGAGAGGTGATGCTTCACCATCTAAAAATACATCATGGTGAAACGAAGAAATTAAGCCTAATATTAAAATCAAGAGAGATTCTTATAAGAATTTGAATAAAAACAGAAACGCGGAGAGATTTGAGAAATATAAAATGGCTAAAAAAGAAATTAAGAAAGCTGTTCGGAAAACTAAACCTAAGATTTATAAGGAGGTGTACAAGAAGTTGGACACTAAGGATTCTGAAAATGATATATACAGAATTGCTTAGATGCGGGAAATGCAGACCAGAGATTTATGTGCGGTGAAGTGTCCAAAATGAAGATTATAAAGTTTTAGTTTGAGATGAGAATATCAAGAAAATGTGGAGAGATTATTTTGTCGAATTGTTCAATAAGAGCTTTACTAAGAATTTATATGGATTTGTTATTCAATCTCAAGATATAAACCGTAATTTCATGCGTAAAATAAGAGTATCTGAGATTAAAAGGGCTTTGAAGAGGATAAAATCCAGAAAAGCGGTTGGTCCAGACGAGATTCCTATCGACTTTGGAGATGCTTAGGTGAGATAGGAGTTAAGTGACTAACAGATCTGTTTAATAAGATTTGACAGACCCAAAAAATACCAAATGAGTGGAGGAAAAGTACCTTTGTACCTATTTATAAGAATAAGGGTGACATTCAAAATTACTCAAGATATCGTGGAATAAAACTTATGAGTCATACCATGAAATTTTGGGAGAAAGTAATTGAACAAATGCTAAGAAAGGATGTGAAGATAATAGAGAAATAGTTTGGGTTCATGCCCGGACGATCGACAACAGAGGTTATTCATTTGCTTCATCAATTTATCGAGCGTTTTCGAGAGAGGAAAAGAGATTTGCATATGATATTTATTGACTTAGAGAAAGCATATGACAAGATACCTAAAGAGATATTATGGGAGACAATGATGAAGAAGGGGTTCCAGTCAAGCACATTGACATAATCAAGGATGTGTACGATAGAGTAGTGACAAATGTCAGAACTTGTGGTGGCCTAACGAGTGATTTTCCGATTACAATTGGTTTACATCAAGAATCTGCATTAAGTTAATTCATGTTTACCATCGTGATTGATGAGTTTATTAGAACTATTTAAGATAAGATACCTTGGTGTCTGGTCTTCGCTGATGATATTGTTCTAGTAAATGAGACGAAAGCAAGGTTTAATGCCAAATTGAAGTTATGAAGACAAACATTGAAATCTTGGGGGTTCAGATTGAGCAGGTCCAAGACAGTATATATGTATTGCAAATTTAGCATACAGAGAAGAGACCACAGTGGTGTAACACTTTTTGGGCAAGAGATATCACCGACCGATCAATTTAGATATCTAGGTTACATCATCCAAAAGTATAGGGATATCGATAGCGATGTCAATCAAAGGATCCAAACTGGTTGGTTGAAATGGATAAGTACAATATGAATTTTTTGCGATCGTAACTTTCCGTTAAGATTGAAATGGAAGTTTTATCGGAGCGCTATTCAACATGTCTTATTATATGGTACAGAATGTTGGGCTCCTAAAAAGTATCATACACAGAAGATGCACGTAGCAGAGATGCGCATACTTCGTTGGATGTGTGGTGACACTAGAAAAAATAAGGTGCAGAATAAGGATATTCGTGCAAAAGTTGGTGTAGCACCTGTGGAGAAGAAGATGCAGGAAAACCGGTTAAGTTGATTTGGTCATGTGCGACGCAGACCTATGCAAGCACCTGTTCGACGAATAGATACTCTCGATATAGGCAATATCAAAAGGGTGAAAGGGAGATCGAAAAAAACATGGATGGAGATGATACGAAAAGAAATGGTTGCCAAAAGCCTCAATGAAAATATATTATTCGATAGGAGTAAGTGGAGGCATAGGATTCATGTGCTGGACCCGGCGTGATTGTCATGTTGGTTCATGTAGCCTATCCCATATGCTTGGGATAAAAGGCTCAGTTGTTGTTATCTTTCATATAATTTTTCGTATGAAGTTAATAAATATAAAATATTACAACTTACAAATAATATAACAATAAATTTTGAAATTAATATTACTTTTTACTTTGGATTTCGTGCCTACGCATTGCGTAGAGGAAAAGATTAAATAATTTTCAATATTTTTACCGTTCTAAAACCTACAAAATGAAAAAATTGAATCAGAAAAAACGAAAAGAAAGAAAAAATATAAATAAGTTCTCAACATGCCAAGAGTATTACCAAAATATAAAGGAACCGACATTTATTTTCTATCCCATTAATATTATTTATATATTGTGATGGGCCTAAAATGGGGTCAATTTAAATTTTGAATAAAATTGCATATCTAATATAATTTTGGTGAATATTATTTCTATACTGATATGAGCTAAGAATATGGTTAGTTTACATTTTATAAAAAGTTAGGGATCTAAACTAATCTTTGCACATACAAATGAGATTAGAATGAGATTAATTTACATTTTATAGAAAATTTGGGACCTAAGCTAAATTTTGCACATAGACATGAGCTTAGAATAGGATTAGTTTACATTTTATAGAAAGTTAGAGACCCAAACTAATTTTTGCACGTACAAATGGGTTTAGAATGAGATTAGTTTATATTTTATAGAAAATTAGGGACCTAAACTAAATTTTGCACATAGATATGAGCTTAGAATAGCATTAATTTACATTTTATAGAAAGCAAGGGACCTAAACTAAATTTTTTTTGAACCTAAACTAACTTTTGTACATAGATATTAGTTTAGAATAGGATTGGTGTACATTTTATAGAAAGTTAAGGGCCTAAACTAATTTTCACAAGTACAAACAAAAATAGAGAAGTGGGAATATTCCCTACAATATGATTTGATATAGCTTTTATAGGTATACGTATATAGTAGATTGTAGATCAACAGATAGATAGATAGATTGAGCCATCTAACTCTAAAATAGAAGTGCACTCAATGATCTATGTAGCGTGGGTTAGGATACGGAATACGATTCGATATAGGTTCATGGATTCGTAATTTCCCAAAAAACTAGATACCAAATACGATTACACACACATATATATACACAGATAAATATATAATAATATAAATAAATAATAACATTATGCTAGATAGTTCATGCAATTTCAAATTTTCTAGAGATTTAATTTTTGAGAGAAAGAGAAGAGTCATCAATTTGAGAGAGGTTGGTGAAACGTTTACAAATCCGAGAGAATCCAAATGAATCCGAAAGTTTCCGAGAGTTTCGGAGTCCGATACGTGATTGGGCACGATTTGTATGGCAGTTCAAGTGTCCATGCTTCATAGTCGATGATCACGTGATATCAAATATATAGACCATGATGTTTTTTCCTTCACCTAAAATAAAGAAAGAAAAAGAAAAAAAAAGACTTAATCATGCTTATGACTAGAAAATTATTTGGTACATAAGGTGCAATGCACTTGAAAGTACTCATGGTTCTTTTTTCTCTCTCATGACCGGACATATATGTTAACCGGTACATAGAAAAATTTGCCTTCGACTGCAGACAACACATGATAGATAAATCGTAAAGTCTTTCTAAACGGTTTTAAATTATGGAGGTATCAGAAAGCTAGAACATAGTTCAATATGTAAATTCCTTGTACTACTCAAAGTTAGGATTTTTATATGGTTGGTATTGAATAATGCGATTTTAATAAGGGATAACATGCGCAAAGGGAAATGGATAGGATCAACGCTTTCTGAAATGTGTACGATGGAGATGGAATCGGTAGACCACTTGTTTATAACGTACGAGTTTGCTAGACAGATTTGGTATAGGTTTGAGAATACTACTAGGGCTAGAATGTATTTTGGTTCTTTCGTTGATCTTCGGAGCCAATGGAAGTATGGGTTGGATTTACGTTATCATGGGAGTAGGGGTATAACTGAGTCGACAATTTGTTGGGGTATTTGGACGGTGAGGCATATTAGAATTTTTAATAATATTAAAAATTCTAATATGCATGTGGTTAATGGTATTGAATCAAACGTTACATTTTGATCAGGTGCAGCATCGTCAAAGGTAAGGAAGAAAGCGAAAATACAAACGGCGAAGGAGAGAATTGATGAGGAGCAACATGGTCAGCGTTCACCTTGTATTTCAGATGATGGGGGTCGAGACGAGTAGATGGTAGGCTGAGGACGTAACCTGACAATTAGGATTTGTGTGGGAGTTTTGTTAACATAAGTTAGTAGAGAGGAGTGTGCTTAGTGTTGGATTTGTTTTCTTCCGTCTTTGTTTTTTTATTTTCTGCTCTTACTTTTTATGTTTGGTGACTTTTTTGTATGTTTAGTTAAAATTTTCGTTTAATTAAACGGAGAGGCCTCCGTTTCGATCCCGAAAAAGAAAAAATGACCCCAAAATTAGTTGAATCTATCTTAGATATTTTGGCATATCAACATCAAGTCTATTATGTATGTGTAATTGATAGAGTATCTAGAATGCTACCGTAGGTTTCAACTTACAGTGATGTTGATACCTTGATTTCAATTTATTACATTGTTTAAAATGTAGATCGAGTAAAAATGGCTACTGGAGTCTCTTACCCGTGAAGGCAGGAAGAGTATCTGTTGTTAACAAAACGGAGTGGAGTCTTAAACATTTCTCGCACTGGTCTCAAAAACGAAATTCTCGTATTTTCAGGCAGAGCACTAGTCAAAAGACATAGAGGCCTATGAAAGTGACGTTTTCACTTAAGAAAGATGGCGCCTTTGCGAGGATGTCTTTAATCAGCCAATGCCAAGGCAACAGAGCTAGCATCAAACCTACCCGCCAGACCTCTTTGAGAATCATACTCCTATCGTTCTTTCTATTCGCTCTTCAGCGATTACACCGGAAGACCCATTTATTTTGGTTGAGATAAATAAAATATAAGAAAATATGAAAAGTTTCAGATTCCATTTGGTAAGCTGGAGTACATCAACATATTTCTGGAATTCTTTTAATTTTATGCCCAGGATTTTTCTTTTAAATTGAAAATTTGGAGTTTTTGTTAGTTCCACAAGCAAAATATGAAGGAAAAAAATTAGTAAAATTTAGACTTAAATTAATCCAACATAAACAAAGCCTCCAAATTCAATGGGTCCCAATTGAGAGCTGATGCTGCACGAAATATTGTGTATCTGCCAGCATCAATAAATTTTGTATCCTGGGCCGTGAGCAAAGCGTTAGGTCTCTGAATTCGAGAACCTGAAATATAAAGGATACCCTTAGATGCAGGGACGGACCCAAGAATTTAGGTTAGAGGAGGCACACCGATAACCATATATAATATTAATTAATATGCTCAATTTCATTATTTATTTAAGCCATTATATAATTTAGTAACTAGATAATGAAATTATATATTAATATGAAAATAATAATTTGTACAATAATTAAAGCAATAGAGTTCATATGTTGTATCCCATTATACACATTCTAGACTCTATAGGTATATACAAAATTTTATTTTAAAAAACTAGATGTTCATTAAGTTCTTAAAATGGGACAAAGCATTCTTTGAAAAGAGACTAAATAAAAACAAAAATATTAATGAGTTTGATGGAATTTGATCTCATGAGCTACTATATGTGAATGGCAATTCACTAACACTTGAGCTATACACTCTTATCCTTGACTTTTTTTTAAGCAATAAATATATATAAGTTACATTTAAGAATATCGTGATTCATTAACAATCAATACTAAACTTTATTTTCCCCAAATTTGAGAGAGAGCACGTGCCCCCTCCGGGCTGAGTGTGGGTCCGCTCTTGCTTAGATGGTTCTCCGCTCTTTTATGCCTACGCCAGTAGCCGCTATGAAAACTAAGGTTGCAAGAGCGGAAAGTATGTGTATCATGGCATGAATAGCGGCCCTATGGCCTGGGCCCTTGGTTGGGACTCTATGGGTGCGGATCCATGTCCACTTCAAGTGAGAGCATGCGGAATAGAGGCGTTTGAGGTTGGTTTCTCGATAGCTCGGGTAAGGGCTATTCAATGTTGTATCAAGAGTCATTTTCTCAGTTTCTTCGGATAACCTTGCAATCCGAAACGCCCTTGCCATTATTATCTAAAGCTCGACACTCAAAAAAAAATTACTTCGGAAATATATGGTTAATTGTTTCCTCATCTGAATTACAAAACAAGACCAGTATTCTACACATCCTTTACGTCTCATTAAGCTTCCACACAGCATTATCATCTTTTGTGGTGCAATTACATCAAACGGTTGTTAAAAGATTCTTCCATTCCGTTAGAGCTTCATCATTTAATAAGAAAAGATTTGATAACCACTACCACAATCCACTTTAAGATAGATATCCCATTTACCACAATCCACTCTAAGATAGATACCGCATTTACCACAATCCACTTTAAGATAGATACCTCATTTTGCTTTCCGTAACTTCATTATTTATCGTTAAGTGGGGGAAAATTGGAATTATAAACTTCAGAGGATGATCTCTTATCCATTGGTCCGGCTAGCTGAATTGTTTTGTCTTTATCCAAATACCTGACGACTGTATATAACGAATATATATAGATAATAAGATCTTATCTAAAACTTTATTCTTGAACACCATGCCATTTCTAATAATTAGCTACCTTCAATTTTTTCTAGCATGATTATATATAGGTGTAGTAATCTCCAAACTATGTACCGACTTTGGACAACATATTTTATGTAACATCAAATTAATAAAACTAACAACAAACAATAAAGTGTTGCCATATGATCATTATATTAATATATATCAAGTCTTTCTCTGAATGCCGTACATGTCAGTACACTTCATTTATGCTCGCTGCAATCTTTCTCCACTGCTGAATCTCCAATATTTGAAGTTAATTACAATTATATAATATTAAGAAGGAAAGTAGGCTGCATGTCCAAACTGCAGTGGTCTCTTACATGGATCAGTGGAGCTTGTTTGCTATTTTACAGTTAGATCCATGGATCCCATTGGTCCATGTGAGAGGCCACTGCAGTTTTGGACATGCAGGCTCCTTGCATGTCCCGTTTTCTCAAAATAAAAAGTAAATTATAGTAAACCTTCTTGAATCTTTATTGTGTTAAGATATAATTACTGAACATGTAGCCAACACACAGAAGATTTTTCCCTGTTTGGGTTATCAGACTTCTTCCCATGGTTATTTTGGATTCTCCATATTCTATATACTAGGTTTAGACCCGATACTTAACGCATGGAATAAAAAATGATCGAATATATTTATAGACAAATATTTTATTTTTTTTGGCTATGTTTAAGAAAAATATACAAATATTATTGTTTATACATATATTTTCATTATGTTTGAAAAAGGATAAGTGATGTTGTTGGTTATTTTTTATTATTTAATTAGATACAAATATTAAAATCTTTGAGAAATAACTCAATCATGAACATTTTTTTAAAGGAAGTCATGAACATTTTTTTACAAAAAACTCAATATATGATGTCCTAAGGATAAATCTTTGCAAAAAACTCAATCATGAACATTTTTCAAAAATTAAAATAAAAGAAATGAGGGGAAATTTACTTAATCATTTTTAGTTATGAGAAATTCTTGAGAAATAACTTTTTAGCTAAATGAATTAAAGTAAAATAAAAACCAAATTATTAAAAAAGAAATAACTCACAAATTAATTTTACTTTCTTCTCGGGTCTCATATTAATGGGCCTTTTGAAAAATGAATAATGGAAAAGGATATAGAAATGAAAAATGAATAATGGAGAAGGATATATAAATAAATATAGGTAAAGAGATGGGTAAAAGGGGAAATGCCAAAATTAACGTTTTGAGTTACGAAAGATTCTTCGACTTAGATTCTCCGTATTATGGGGATTCTCCGTATTCTGGCGAGTTTATGGCCAGAAACAAATTGTTTAACGAAATTCAGGTGTGAGCCAACTACAAAAACTAAATTGACAGGCAAGAGATGGCCCTAACTTAAACTCAACCCACTATTTGTAGCTTCATGCAATATAATTAAAAGGCCATGATCATGACTTTTGACTATCAAAATAGACCCAAATCACGTAAATAAACCAACAAGGGAGTCAAAATTGCTGCTCGTGACATTCAAATGATCTAAAGCTACCATCCTCTCCTTTTGTCCTTCTTCTTCCTCTCCTCTCAATCTCTCATTCAATCATTCACAAACAACTCATCAAACCTGGCCTTTTTCACTCCCCCCTCGTGACATGTCCCAACTATCAACTCTCGTGGCTCCAAATGCAATATTGCATATGCAAACCCTTCTGAAAAGTTTTGAAAGATGTTTTCATGTTGACATTACATATACAGAATCTCAAGATTATACATGGACACCAAAACATCAAGAAGCTAGCAATGGCGAGCGGCCCGATTTCTTCGACGCAACATACGGTTAATGACTCATACATAAATTTGAGCAGAAAATTCACTAGTTAAATGACTCATACATAGATTTTTCAAGAAGTTAATGACTAAAATCATCAGCTCGAATATTCAGTTTCCATTGTAGGGTAAATCTGATCATTTAGCTACAATTTTAGAGAAAATCTTTTCTTATTCACAATTTACTTTAAATGTAACATTATATGAAGCATGAACCTTATTATGTCTGTACCATCAGAGTACCCTTATTTCTTTTGTATCTTAAATTTATTGATGAGCTTCCAAATTCATTTCCAAACCAACAAATGCTGCATGTAACTGTAGAATTAATCAGAGGACATCCTCCTAGGGATAGACGAGCTGTGGCCGTTCCTCCTGCGCTTCCCGATCAACTGCTTCGGTATTGCCCTCGGCCTCGGCAGCAAAGCCATCCTATGGAACGCCCCTCCATGAGCTCCGCCACCTCCTTCCTCCACATCACCCCGGATATCAACCTGGCCATCTGGCTCGTCACCCTCCTCCTCCTCCTCTTCGTCACCGTCATCTATGCCCTCAAATGCATCTTCTACTTCCACGCCATCCGCCGTGAGTACTCCTACCCCGTCCGCGTCAACTTCTTTTTCGCCCCTTGGATCGCATGCATCTTCCTCATTATCGGCACCCCTTGCGCCTTCACTCACCAACATCTCTCAACTCTCCACCGGGTTCTGTGGTGTGCGTTCATGACCCCCATATTCATCCTCGAGCTCAAGATTTACAAGCAACGGTTATCTCGCGGAAAGAGAAGGCTATATATGCAAAGTGACCGACCTGTCTTCGCATTTATCCGTAGTTGGGAATTTCGTAAGGGCTATTCTAGCGGCTAAAGTGGGATGGGAAGAGGCGGGAAAGTTCTTTTGGGCAGTTGGGTTGGCGCATTATATTTGTGTGTTCGTTACGCTATATCAGAGGCTGCCGATCGACTAGCGAAGCCTTGCCCAACGAGCTACACTCGGTGTACTCCATGTTCATCGCTACGCCTTCTGCAGCTAGCATCGCATGGAAAAATATTTACAGGGAGTTTGATGCAGTTTCAAGGACATTTTTCTTTATCGCCCTCTTTCTCTGCATCTCTCTCATTGTCAGGATCAACTTCTTAAGAGGATTCAAGTAAGCACTTTCTTATCACTAGCAGTAATACGGAATTTTGCAGGTTCTCTCTTTGCTCGGTGGTCTTTTACATTCCCCATGACTACAGCTTCGACAGCAGCAATAAGCAATGCTGAAGAAGTTCCTTGCTTCTTCAGCAAAGAGCTGGCGTTGAGCCTATCATTCATGTCTTCAGCCATGGTGTCAGTATTGTTTGTTTCGACACTGCTCCATACTTTAGTGTGGCGCACCTTGATTACCAAGAGCTAGCACACTAGTCCGAGACTGCAGGCCCCAAAGGAGAAGAGACCTACGGCGAAAAAGGGTTATGATATTACACAACAGGCACGAAGGAATCTTCACCCTCGCTTGTTACTTCTATAACCAATAAAAACTCAGCAGAAAAGAATACTGATGAGAAAGTAGAGGCGTTTCTCTCCCATGAGGAGAAAACATGAAATGCCAACCGAGAAAGAAAACAGTTGCTGCAGAAATTTTGAATTTTATATGTACATGCATACAAGAAATGATTTCGCCCTCTGAATTTATAGAATAGTTCCAGGCTCTAGAGGCTTTAGCTAGAACAATGGTTCTAAATAAAAAATGGAATGTCTGAAACATGAACACCCGTCATTTTAATGCATGAGTTCTGGAAATTTTCTATTCTAAACAAAAAATGATGTACTTTTCGCAAGCACAGTAAATATATCTGATATCAAAGGTCTTGAACCACATATAAACAATGTATTTTCTATTTAATGGCAAAAACTTCAACAGCTCTTTTATATCTATGAGCGCAGTACCTGTACAAACTTTCGCCTGTTACATTTCATGAGTCATTGCTCAGTCACTTCACAAAAACTTCAATAAACTTGTTGCTCCAGTTTCTAGGCGGTTACAAGCACCCTCTCTATCTTGTAGCTTATGTTGAAGCAGCAAAAATAGCAATTCCAAAAACTTTGCTATATACTGCGGATGAAAAATCGGAAAACGCAATGTACGACAGATTTCCCAAACAGGCGGCAGAAAATCTGCACATTAAGATTCTGCTTCCTTGAACTCCACAAGCCTTGCTACAGTCAACATGCTGAACAGATGTTATAACAATTTCACTTGTAACGGCATAAGGGGAACTCAGTCGCTTTCACCGGATGCCCATGCTGCACTTACAAAATCAGACGATGTAAGAAACTGAATTAAGCAGCTGATATGACAAACTTTGATTTGGTAATTATATTAGCTTCTGTTAAAAGGCTAGCGCTAGAATAGCCCACACAGCAAGGTCAACGCAGTGAAGAAAATTATAATAATGATGCTAATGTAGCCATTTGCTGTAAAGTAGAAGGCAGTAAAGTGAGAATTGTTCTTTAGAATGAAATGCAGAGGTCAAATTTTGAAATTTGCCGACGAAGAAATTAACCGTATTTATTAGCACACGGTATAAAGTGCAATTAGAGAATCTAAAATTATATGTACAGAACAAATATCGTTTCTCAATAAAGCAGTGTGTGGAGCATGGAAAAGTGTAGCATAACAAACTTATTTTTACCGTCCTTAAACTTAAGATGATGTTGGGAGATTAAACTCCGTCCACTTCAATGAATCCACCCTATGTGAAACCTTGATTCATCCTTCAAAGCTATAAACGAAAGCTTGCTTTTAAGATCTTTCACTAAATTCGGAAGTTACAAACCCTTGAGACATCTTAATTAACTAAGAAGTTTAAATTAAGGCGTTCAATTTGAAAAGGGTGCAAAAAAGTGATACCCAAAACAATTAATTTTGGTTGAAAGTTACAGAACAAGATTCCATCCATACACAAGTAAATTAAATTGTCATGTTAGGTTATCTGACGCCCATCATACACAAAGGAATCCCTTTTTGAAAAGAAAAAAACATATTAACACTTGCAGATAAATATGATATTTCAGAATGCAGTGAAGATGTATTGCATTCGAGTAAGATATTTTACTGTATGCGATATCACAAGTAAAACAGTTAGCATTTAACTGACACAAGAATTAATAAAAAAAACTGGATGCCAAGTAGAATATTCAGGAACCAAGTGAAAATTTATTATGTAATTATGAGCATGGCCTCTATGTTAACTAAAGCATGCCAATTTAAAGTAACTGGTAAAGAATGCTCCCGTCTAAATATAATGTTCCTAACCATAGGAAAAAATTTGTAAGTCGTTATATGCTTTACCACAGCTTATTTGTTTTTGATCTCTGATCAGGAAGTGCTGCAACCTCGGTCTCAACATGCGTTTTCCCGTGTCTTCTTGACTCTTCCTTCACATAAATACCCTGGATGGAGATTGGGAATTACATTTAACATCAGCTCAAGAAAATAGATAAGGGGGTTGCAGTGAGCAGGCCCGGGCGACTGTTGCTGTGATGATTAAAAAAATCAATTTACAGAATGTAGAGTAGAAAATAGATGACAAGCGTACCTTGTGCCCATGCTGTACAGTGCAATTCATGTTCTCTTTCCAATCCTAGAGGCAATCAGCTGAAGATAAATAAGTATGTTTGAAAAGAAACTCCACAATGGATCAGGAGATGGCAACCTTATTTACTCCATGAGGTGGAAACATTTTGTGTGATGCTGTCTGATGCATGTTGGTATTTAAAGAAAGCTGTTTACACACAAAATGAAAGAGCATATCAAATAAGAAAAAAATTGTACATACTTAGGGGAGATAAAGTGAGAAGCAGAAATAACAAGGATAGATTCATATTAGATGTATATCATAACAAAGTGATTGTTTGAAATGACAAGGATAGATTTCTAAAAGACTTCATAGGTTCCATGTAGTTTAATGAAACATAGCAACAATGCTGGAATCTACTATGATGTATGTGCATGAGTCTAACCTTGTTGAAAAGTTCTATTGGTGGATCTTGCTGACTTCTTTTGCTAGATGACAAGTTGAACTCCTAGCAGAAAGGGGAAACATGGATGAAACAAATGCCACCTTCATAATGTACATAAAATTCAAAATTAGATACCATGGGTTTGGTTGTTTCCCGCTTGGTACTTCGAAATACACCAATATCTCCTTTGCTTGATAAAATCTGTAAATGAAAACAGGAAGCTTGTAAATATGTTATGTCAAGATCAACGACAAAGACATAACGTAAGTAGATTTTAAAATTTAAAAAAAAAACTGAAATGGTTGTAAAGGACAGGCTTGTTATATGGAAACCAAGAGAATGTTGAAGGGCCAGAAAGGGATAAAGGTTATCACAATAGGAAAATGTTAATACCAACATGAAACATGCATGCACTCATGCATAGAAAGAACTATTGCTCTCAATCACTGAAGTGCATTGTGTAGGTGGACCTCAAAAGCTAATTCCCAAATTCCAAAAAGTGCAAGATTCAAAATACCATTAAATAATTAAACATGCTACAATATTGTACAAGAGAAATCAAGCAGTCTCATTAGTCATACAACAACAACTGAGCCTTTTATCCCAAGCATATGGAGTAGGCTACATGAACCAACATGAGAATCACGCCGGGTCCAGCACATGAATTCTCTGTCTCCACTCACTTCTATCGAACAATATACCTTCATTGAGTCCTTTGGCAACCATATCGTTTCGTATCACCTCCATCCATGTTTTCTTCGGTCTCCCTTTTGCCCTTTTGCCATTACCCATATCGAGAGTTATCTATTCGTCGAACTGGTGCTTCCATAGGTCTGCGTCGCACATGACCAAACCATCTAAGCCGGGTTTCCCGCATCTTCTCCTCCACGGGTGCTACACCAACTTTTGCACGAATATCCTCATTTCGCACCTTGTCTTTCCTAGTGTTACCGCACATCCAACGAAGCATGCGAAGCAGTCTCATTAGTCATATTATACGAAAATTAACTTGTATGCATTTTCATGGCTCTACGATGCCTAAATCAAATGCAGATAAATATACTGAATCACAATGGCTTTCACAGTTTTTGCGATAATTCCATGAACTTATTGCAGTTTTTGTGATAAACCATGAAAATTTCAAAGTACTTGCAATAAATACCATGAACATCATGGACTACAATAAAATACAATGGGCTTCATTTAGTGCAACTAAATAAATCTGGTGTTAACAGCACTTGTATTTTTTCTCTTCTTCCTCCCCTTTTTATCTATTTCAAACCCTATCTTCCCTCCCCGCCTCCATCCCCACCCCCTTAAAAAAAAGAAGGAAAGAAGAAAGAAGGACGACATCTTTCTTTTAAATTTATCTCAGCTTTTTACTCATCTTTCAATGAAACCCATCCAAATTTAAAGCGGCACTGTCTTCCTCTCCAACGCATTTTTTCCTCCAAACTCAAATATCACGGTTAGAACTAGTTGTTTCTACAAAACTCATCTTTATTTAAACCCATCTTCCCCAACAAATGTATCTTTCCCTTAAAACGTATATTTATTTATTTTGGATTTTCATTTTCCTCCTTCAAAGTCTTCGTTCCTCCAAACCCATCTCTCGCATGCTTTCCTTATGGATATAAGCTAAGTTTTCCCAACTCACGTTCAAAGGTGGTGTTTCCCTTACGGATTGTCTATTGAATGTTTTGAAAGAGAATCATCATATTTTTTCCAACAAGTAGTATCGGAGTGTAGTATTTTGAAGGTGGGATTGTTATCACTGAAAAGGGATTATTATCGTCTCTTCAGCACTAGGCAGTTGGAATATTGTCTAGCCGCTTAGACAGTTTTAGTGATTTTTAGTAAAAGTTATTTTATACACACATAATAGAAACCATGCATGAATATTCATAAAAATTTATATTAAGAATATAGTGGTTAAACATACATAATATTATAAAATTAATTGGTTGTACATCTAGTATTTAATACTTGATATTATAAACTTACATAATTAAATTGATTGGATCATTTCGCAGAATAAGTTTAAATATTAAGCATGTGCCATTTAATTGGCCATCTAAACACCCGTCTAGATGGCTTGAGTCGTTTAATCGACCACGTAGACGTTTGCCTAGGTGGTCTGGCCTCTTAATTAGACGCCTTTATACCCAACTGTTTAATATGACCGTTTAATTAAAAAATATATCGGACGGTTGGACACGGCTTTTTCCTAGACGGCCGCACTGTTCTGTTGGTGGAATTGGGATTTCTCAAGCCCATTCTTTCCCTTCAAGCCCATTCCGCAAAAGTCCAAACTCCTTTCTCTTTCTATTCTCCAACTCTTCCTTTTCATTCCTCTTCTAAAAGTCACGACAACTTCTATAGTCCAATCAACCCATTCAAAACTTCTTAGCAAATCCAAATTCTATAAGTTGTTTAGCATTTCCTATTTTTACTTTCCGTACCAAGTTAAAAGTTCAAAAACCATCTCTATACAAGCAAGCAAATGTTTGCATATGACAACAAAGTTTTTGGTATTTAAGCGACATCGGCAATGGTAGTTTATGGTATTTAAGTGGCATCGGCAATGGTAGTTTATGGTATTTTATGTCATTTACAAAGTATATGGTATTTATCACTAATTTGTCGGTGTCCATGGTATTTTAGAATATTTAACCCAAATAATCATCTTAATATATATATTACGTTGTTTAGATGATGATGGATGATGGTGATGATTTATTAAAATTGGTTAACATATACTTTACATTAATCGGATGAAAAAACCACTACACCATGTTGATGTGCCTTCAAACTATTATTGTTGTTTGATATATATTCTTGGGCAACAAAATGAATGGTTATTTATACGAGGCTAAAGATCATAAGTTTTAAAACGTTATAAGTAAAACTCTCTTAATTTGATTCCTACTATTTTGCCTCTTCAAGATAGTTATCACTCTACTCAATCTCTCATTTGATTAAGGGTCTACTGTAAAGACAATTTGAGACAGTTTGTATGCATGCATATCAACTTACGATTTTGAGTTTGGACGATAACATAGAGTGGTCATTTATACATGGTAGAACATCACCAAGTTTTCAAATGTTATGAGTAAATTTCCCTCAATTTGATTCCTATTAGTCTGTTTCACCATGGCAGCCATCGTCCTGCTGAATCTCCTGATTATGGGATTAGTGTTAAGATATCTCTAAATATGTTACATTCCTATAAATCAGCAGCTTAAGCTTTTACGCACGACGCTTATATAATACAAGCAACAAAAATGGTGCAAAATGAGTGATACAAACCAACATTTATGCACACATGGATTCTGATTGATTTTTCACCGTATTATTTTGAATTAGGATAGAAAACCTATTTTGATATTTATTTATGAAAAACGAGTCCATCTAATTTCATTATAAGAATAGCATTCTTTTGTGCTTGTCATTAAATGGTATAGTTCCCATCAACTAGTAATTCAGTTTTGATAATGGAGTTGGAAAGGCTTTAAGATTTTAATCCTAAAACATAAAATCTCACCACAGTTTCTTTTTTCCTATGGTTATCTAAGTGCTATCAATCCGAGGGCTTCACATTAACTATAAAACACTAGTAAATAGATCTCTAAGCCATCATCCTCAATTTGATGTATTTTCACGGTTGCTAAAAAACACCATTGTATCAATCAATGAAGTCCAATACATACTCATCGTGTCAAACCCATTATTGTGTATGGGCATTACGTCGAATGCTTTGGCATATATTAATGGTACGTCGCATTGAACTCTATCATTATTGATGATGTAGAGGATGACAATTAGCATTTAAAGTCTCTGTCCTGTATCAAAACTCCAAAATTATGGTGAGTTGAAAGATATATCTTATACGCTTACACGTCTTTACAGGTCGAGCTTCCTTTCATTGGCTGAAAAATAGAGTAATGCATGATTAACTTACTCTTTATATCAATGAAATATGAACGCCGTTTGTTTTAATGCAATCTTAAATTCACTCCACTATACCAAAATTCAGGCGTTATGATGAGGACCAATGAAAGATATTTTTGCATTTTAAAACAAGCTATGATTGGTAAAGAAAGTGATAGGCCACAGTAGATCAAAAAATTTATTTCTTTTGTTAGAATATAATATATTCTAGATGATTTTAGAGTATTTTAAGTATGACTTATCATATGTAATTGAAGAGGGGTGTATGTGTAAATTACCAAGTCTATGTAAAGAATGTTCAGGGCTTATCCTTAATCATCCAAAATCATTCCCCTAAATTTCTCTCTAAGCAACATAGTATTGAGGATGTCCATCACTGCTCTCTAAATCTTAGCCATCGATCCCAACAAACCTTGACTTCATTGTCGTCAAGATTCCATCTCACTGCCGACCATTACCTAATCTCGTCGTCGCCGAGGTCCCATCACCTCATCAGCCTCGACTTCATCTCATCATTGATCCCATCGACTTCTCCTTCGCCAACCGATCCTGCCACCATCGCCGAGATCCTCCACCATCACTGAGATCTCATTGCCGTGGATCGATTACATCACTGAGATCCCGCCACCATTGCCGAGATCCCATTGTCATGGATCAATTCCATCACCGAGATCCCGCCACCATCATCGAGATCCCCCACCAATCAATCATGCCACCATTGTCGAGATCCTATCAACTTCATCGCATGGCCATAGATTTTGATCTTGAGCCATGAGCCTTTGAGATTTAGTCTTGATACTCCATAAAGATACCCTATATCTCGATTTATATAGGATTTTCCCTTTCATCCAGAACCGGATCTCTCTTGATTGTGATGTCCTTATCATTTTTATAAACATCTATCCCACTGATTGAAAGATGAATCACTGTGGTGTTTATTGTATTGCATGTGCTATTGGAGATATTGTGCCATCGGATGCCGTGATCGGATCCAATCTTATGCTTCGAGTAGTTTGTTGTGATCGGTCAATAGGTCAATCATGATTTTTAGTGTTGGATCTTGGAAGATTTTGTTTCTTGATTCTTGATTGTATGGTAGTTGATTGGATCTCTGAACAGATCGATCATTGAGTATGATCGACTGTTAAAATTAGAAGCGTTGTTTGAAGAAGATGGAGTGGTTCGGTTACTTCAACCGCAATGATTGCAACTAAAATGGTCGACATTAAGTTGAATGAGAAGAACTTGCATGGTTGAAAGCGAATGGTAGAAATGTACAACGATGGGAGAGGCAAAGACAACCATCTTACAAGCCCTCTTCCCATGACCGCTAAGTGAAAGAAGGATGATGTCCAGCTTTGCCATCGCATGATGAGTTCCATAGAGAGATCGGTAATAAAGTTACTAATAAATCTGAAGACGACGAAAGAGATTTAGAATTGCCTAGTTGCCTAGTAGATCTTTACTTAAGGCAGCAGAACCTCTCTCGAGCCTTTCAACTAGTGCAGACTTTGTATCAGGTACAACAAGGATCTCATTTTCTTTACCAGTACTGCTCAGATTTTAAAAAGATTGCTCAAGAGGTATCAAAGATATTCCCCATTACCAGTGATATTGAAGTGCAAACACGAGAATCTTCTCGTTATAGACCAGATACAATGAATGGTTAAAGATATTCCGTTGCAACAAATTCCTGATATGAAGTAACAACATCCTAATTCAAGGAATACATAATATTCTGTATAATAACTAGAATGTTTTGTAAATCTTTGTACCCATTGCAGGAGATTTTTTACATCTTTCATGGTATCAGAGCGCTAACGTCTTGCGACTCTTTGATCCTCTGCTCCTTCATTTTCATGGCCTCCACAGAAATTCCGGCTTTCTCCTCCCTTTCCCTCTCTTCTTCTCTAACTAACATCGGCATACACCTCTATGATTTTAACTATCTCTTGTGGAAGACCAGATTTAAGCCTTTTTTATGAGCATATCAAATGCATGTTGAAGGCAGAACATGGCTGCCGGCAATCCTACCCTCATCCGATGGCAAAGCCGACTCATCTCCCAACCCGGCTTATGAGCCTTGGATTGTTCGTGACCAGCTTGCTCTTGGTTGGATTCTTAGTTCCATCGACAATTCTATCATTCCGCAACTGATTGGCACCCCTCTCGTGTTGAATGGGAAACGCTTGAGCAGCACTACTCACAACAAAATCAAACTCACGTTTATGCCATTCCGTAACTGATTCAACCATTCAGTAGCTGATGATGAAGTCACCTCTCGTTTGCTTCTCGGGCTTGGTCCAGAATATACCCAATTTCACACAGCTTTGAATGCTACCGGGATGAAGCACACCATTGACTCACTACATGATGTTATAACTCAACATGCAGCCCTAATGCTTGATTACCTCACTATCTCCGATACTACAACATCAACACCAATGGAAAATCTTATGCACTGAGTATGGACACAGTGGGGATGAAATGAGCAAGAGATGCCAGATGCATAAAGTTATGTAGGCAAATCATAAGACTGAGGAGTCAATTTACAGCGAGAGAGAGAGCGGGTCGGCAACCCCGATTTCGAAGTCATGTTATATTTTGCCGCGTGAACTACACCTTCTACCTACATGATTAAGAAAGTTGCAATTTTCATAAATAATTTAGAATAAGGTCCTCTTTTTAGAAACAAACATCAACAAGGCTACCAATCTACACAAACCTTAGAATAAGGGCATGTACATCAAGAATATGCTTGATTGGTGGTGACCTAACAGTCTAACACATTAATAACAAGACCATGTTCTTGTGGCCATATTCTTTAAGCTTTCTCTTATCAAATTGGTAGAATATGCACAACTTTATCATACGACTAGCTATCAATCTACACAAACCTTGCTGCTTAGCCAAATTCGAACCTAAGGAAACAAACATTGTTTTTCATAAGAAACTGCTAGGTGCTAGCAGATAAGTAGCAACATGCGTCCGTTGATCATACAGATTAAGCTCCTAGAAACATAGGACAGGCTCCAAAATTAGTCAGAAATGAAAAGGAAAAAAATCTAGGCTAAAAGGTGATTGATAAGGTTTGGAGTAAAGAATGGAGTTTATATTTCGGTCACTGTTTAAGAAAAGACGTCATAACAAAAGGAATTCCATGCAAGCTCTACAATGATTTTTTTTTTAAATCAAGCATTTTTTAAAATCTTCTCACCTATGTATCTTGCGGTTACATGATAAATAGTTTCCTAAAGAAACTTTATTGGATATGCGGACAGATCCACAATATTCAAAACAATAACAATCAATAATGAGACTTATAATCTGGGCATCCGGTTATTAGCAGTCACAAAACATGCTCTGTTTTTCTTACCAAGTTTTGAGGTACATATATTATAATTTCATAATGTTTGAAATGATCTAACCGTTCCTTACGCACGCACGCAAGCACATACTAGTTTTTGCATGTTGTGACGCACGTGTAAATGAAGAAAATTGCATTGCATATTAAAATTAAAAATTAAAATCTTATAGAGGGTGAACAATAATCATATACTGTATAAAGATATAATAACAAATAATATCAAGTTTTAGGTGTAATGTGAAATTTGATTTAATTTCCTTTCTCATAATTTTGGTATAATAAAAATTCTTATGTTATTGAGCTAATTATTTTATTATATTAAAAAAGTTGGAAGTACATATAGAAATTTATATGCATTCAATTGTCATTTTTCAATGATCTTTTAATGTTTTTCTAGATCTTTTGCAAGAGAATTCTTTTTTCAAAGTGACAAGGAGGGGTGAGAAATTATATTTGGTGAAAAATTTTATTTTTAATTTTTTTGGCGTGTGTGTACACACAACAACAACAACAACTGAGCCTTTTATCCCAAGCATATGGGGTAGGCTACATGAACCAACATGAGAATCACGTCGGGTCCAGCACATGAATCCTCTGTCTCCACTCACTTCTATCGAACAATATACTTTCATTGAGTCCTTTGGCAACCATATCGTTTCGTATCACCTCCATCCATGTTTTCTTCGGTCTCCCTTTTGCCCTTTTGCCATTACCCATATCGAGAGTATCTATTCGTCGAACCGGTGCTTCCATAGGTCTGCGTCGCACATGACCAAACCATCTAAGCCGGTTTTCCCGCATCTTCTCCTCCACGGGTGCTACACCAACTTTTGCACGAATATCCTCATTTCGCACCTTGTCTTTTCTAGTGTTACCGCACATCCAACGAAGCATGCGCATCTCCGCTACGTGCATCTTCTGTGTATGATGCTTCTTAGGAGCCCAGCATTCTGTACCATATAATAAGGCAGGCCGAATAGCGCTCCGATAAAACTTCCCTTTCAATTTTAACGGAAAGTTACGATCACACAAAATCCCTGTTGCACTCCTCCATTTCAACCAACCAGCTTGGATCCTTTGTTTAACATCACTATCGATCTCCCCATTCCTTTGGATGATGGAACCTAGATATCTAAACCGGTCGCTCGGTGATATCTCTTGCCCTTCCAATGTTATACCAATATGGTTTTGACTTCTCTGGCTACTAAATTTGCAGTGCATATATGCTGTCTTGGACCTGCTCAATCTGAATCCCCGAGATTCCAATGTTTGTCTCCATAATTCCAATTTTGCATTAACCCCTGCTTTCGTCTCATTTACTAGAACAATATCATCAGCGAATAGCATACACCAAGGGACCTCATCTTGGCGTGTGTGTACTTAAGGCTAATTTACTCGTATGACATAACCAGTTTAATTATGCCCTATGGATAATTACTTGCTTATCCTTCATGCATGGATAGAATAAGGGTGGTTTTGGTCATTTATAAAGAAAGATAAAGTGGAGAATCTTCTAAAAAATCCTATAAGATTCTCTTCTTGAATTAATCAATTGCTTTATTAATTACAAGTTTTTTCACTTTCTCTCACTTTATACATGATCAAGATTGTAAAAAGCATTTTTTAAAATCTTCTCACCTATCTTGTGGTTACATGTAAAAAGTTTCTTAAAGAAATTTTACTGGATATGCGGACAAATCCATAATATTCAAAACAATAATAATGAACAATGAGGCTTATAATCTGGGCATCCGGTTACTAGCAGTCACAAAACATGCTCTGTTTTTCTTACCAAGTTTTGAGGTACATTTATTATAATTTCATAATGTTCGAAATGATCTAAGCATTCCTTACGCACGCATGCAAGCACATATTGGTTTTTTTGCATGTGTGACACACGTGTAATTGAAGAAAATTGCATTGCATATTAAAATTAAAAATTAAAATCTCATAGAGGGTGAACAGTAATCATATACTATATAAAGATATAATAATAAATAATATCAATTTTTAGGTGTAATGTGAAATTTGATTTAATTTCCTCTCATTTTGGTATAATAAAAATTCTTATGTTGTTGAGCAAATTATTTTATTATATAAAAAAAGGTTGGAAGTACATATAGAAATTTGTATGCATTCAATTGTCATTTTTCAATGATCTTTTAATGTTTTTATAGACCTTTTGAAAGAGAGAATTCTTTTTTCAAAGTGACAATGAGGAATGAGAAATTATATTTGATGAGAGATTTTATTTTTAAATTTTTTAGGGTGTGTACGTAAGGCTGATTTACTCCCATGACATAACCAATTTAATTACACCCTATGGATAATTACTTACTTGCTCTTCATGCATGGATAGAGCAAGGATGGTTTTGGTCATTTATAAAGAAAGATAAAGTGAAGAATCTTTTAAAAAATCCTATAAGATTCTCTTCTTGAATTAATCAATTGCCTCATTAATTACAAGTTTTTCACTCTTTATACATAACCAAGGATGTAAAAAGCGCTAGACGAAACTGAGTGGTTAGGGTACCGCCTAGCGCCTAGCCGTTTACGTGCCATTTAAGCGTCGTCTATACTGTTTTTTTAATTCTAGTTAAAATTATATTTAATATATATACATATTAAAATTTTAGTAGTATATTGACGCTTCAGCATATAAAACATATTGAAATTTCAGCGTTAGAAACAAAAATATATTGATATTTCAGCATAATAACCATTAATATATTGATGTTTTAATAGTAAAAATTCGCAAAAAATAGATTTTGAGCTATATAATTCAAAAATTATTCAGAAAAAAGGGACAAAATTGACTAACTTTTATTTCAGTAAGTATGGGTTTGGTCAGGTATGGTGAAAAGAGAACAAACCTTACCCATGATACTTCAAAATGACTAAATTTTATTCCATTAAGTGGATTGGGTCCGCTTAGGCGGCCGCTTAAGCACTTAACTAAGCCACTTTGGGCTGAATCGGAGTGGCCTAACACCGCTTCCGCCTAAACGGCCGTCTAGACCGTTTTTTATAACACTGTAAATGACCAAAACCACCATTACTTTATCCATACATGAAGGGCAAGTAATTATCCAATGAGCATAACTAAGCTGGTTATGCTCTGAGAGTAAATTAGCCTTACCTTATATATGTATATATAGGGTGAAACCGGACCGGGTTAGGCAGGTTTTTGACAATTTTTATACCCGATTCGAAAATTAAAACCTAAACCCAAAACTTGCCCAAACCCGACGGGTTTACAATTCGCTAATCCTAAATCCGCAACTTTGGATTTCAAGCGAGTTTCGGGTTTATGCGGGCGGATCGGTTTTTGTAGGTTTTTTGGGCTTCGCCCTTTATAATTTGTCAAAAAAATTAAAAGTACAATACTTAAGGTATGTTCTACCAAATATATATACACAAAATTTATACTTTGATAAAACTATATAAATTTTATATGACAGATTTATAAACTATACTTAAAATTTGCATTAAACATATATCTACAATAAATCACAATAGGTATTTTTTAATATTTAGAATTAAATAATTGTGTCATGTGCGACGCAGACCTATGGAAGCACCAGTTCGACGAATAAATACTCTCGATATGGGCAATGGTAAAAGGGCAAAAAGGAGACCGAAGAAAACATGGATGGAGGCGATACGAAACGATATGGTTTCCAAAGACCTCAATGAAAGTATATTGTTCGATAGGAGTGAGTGGAGACGGAGGATTCATGTGCTGGACCCGGCGTGATTCTCATGTTGGTTCATGTAGCTACCCTATATGTTTGGGATAAAAGGCTCAATTGTTGTTGTTGTGAGAATTAAATAATTGTGTAACATATTGAGTTGGAACGGGTATAGAAAGCAGGTTTAGTTCGGGACGGGTTTAAGGTTCAAAGGGGCGGGTTTAACACTAAACTCATACCCAACCCGAAATTTCTTTATCTAATCTCCAACCCGCGCGATCGGGTTCGGACAGGTATAAGATGTCTAAAAACCCGGAAAAATCGGGTCGGGTCAACCCGATCCGACTATATAGAGAGAATAATGGAGAAAATGAGCCATTAGAGGGAATTTCCTCTTATGGCGTCGAAATAACACCCTCCCTGATTTTTTCGACGATCGGCACCCATCATTATCATCAAAGATGTGGATACATCAAATTTCACATGATTCTACCACTTTTCATCATTGAATTAGCAATGCAAATAGTTCTATTGTCAGTAAACCATTAATTTTGCACCCAATAAATTAATGGTGAAAAAGTTATAGCATCACATGAAATATAGTGTATCCACATCTTAGATGATAAAAATGAAGATGATTAGTGCCGATTGTTGTGAAAAATGGAGGATGTATTTTTTCGACGCTATAGAAGATAATCCCCACCTATAGCATCTTTCCTCCATTATTCTCATATGTGTGTGATATCAATGATGTGATTAACGAAAAACATAACATATTCTTTCCATAATTGCTAGCACACATCCCAAGTCTAATCCAAAGGTTATAGGTAGAATTTGTTTCCAATTCCTACCGATAGGAGCATAGTCGTACTATATATATATATATATACAGAGAGAGAGAGAGAAAGAGAGAAAACGGGTTATCAGCTAGTAGCTGATATTAACCATCAGCTAGTGTCTCGAGGTGATCCAATCTGACCGTCAAATCGACGATCCGTTCCAGCCACCTTGTTCTACACCTAGATTGACCTACGTGTGAAATTTTGATCAATTTGGCACCTTCTATGTTTTCGATCAAGTGTCCCCGATCTATGGCATTTTTATTTTGTTTAAAAGTCATCCAATTTTAAATGCTTGATCCATCATTCGTAGTAGATTATATTAATCAAAACGTCACACATAGATCACTCCATATGGAGAGCAAGGTGGCCGGAGCGGATTGTCAATTTGACTGTCGGATTGAGCCACCTCTAGGCACTAACTGACAGTTTAATATCGTTACTAGCTGATAACCTGTTTCCTTATATATCTCTATTATAGTGCAAAAGGGAAGAGATCTCCAATTTTGAAATCAATTTGAAACTTTGGTTATCTAATTTGCAAGTGACATTCAATAAAAAATATATATTTAAAAAATTAAACCTTAAATTGTAACCACAACTAACCCCATACATGTCTTCCAAAAACCAACTCCATAAATTTCTCTCGGTAACTAACTTAATGCATACCTTTTTTTAATTACACATATCTTTTTTTAATTACACATATTTTTTTAATTACACTTAACGTGCATCGCACATGCAAAACACTAGTAGAGAGAGAGTGAGTGTGCTTGTTTGACCTTGTTCGACTAATTGAAAGTTTAAATGAGAATTGATGACATGGATAGACTATATGATGGGGGACTTGAGAGAGGATTTTTTCTTCTTTTTATAATATTTTCCCACAAAAGTGGAGGTATCTAGATCCATACAAAAAGACAATCAATTAGGGCCCAAAACAGTTTGCATTATAAGAGTAGAGGTACATGGAACAAAATTAATATTTTATTACTTCTATCTTTAATCAGCATTCTGCGATGTATAATCTGTATGATCCACTAATGCAACCACATGATGGATAACTTCAAAAAACCTTTTTTTATTATTTACTGGATGCACTTGATGTCCAGTTAGTTCCAACAAGGTGGAATCTAAAGTACGCTGATCTTTCCTTTTATAAACATACATGAAAGATATTTTTTAACAAGTATATCTGGGTATATGAACAAATTACCTTCTTATTTAGAGGTTGAGCTTTGAACTTCATCAGTGAGCTATCACATCCTTCCATCTTTTGTTCAATTCTGCAAATCCAAATAAAGAACACCAATAAGAAACCAGTACTGTAAACATAAATAAAGACTGATATTTGCTAGAAGTATTCATGTTTAAGTGTAAAAATATCAACACTCACCCACTAGAGCACATAGTTAAGTCACATTGAAAAATGTTTCCATAAACAATATTCTAGATACATTTCCCGGTAATGCAGCAATCAGCCATGTGAATAATATGAACGAATTGAATAGTTAGTTTTGATAATGCTTATACTAAGATCTTAGCATGATGCAAACAACGAATAGCCAGCGAAAGAATCTTCCTGGAAACCTTCAGGATTTGCAATTAATTCTTGGGTTTGCTAAACACAGACATGCCCGAGTTGTTGAATGATTATTGCATATGACACAAAAACATAAGAGTGCACAATAAAGTATATAATGATTGCGATTTGGCAAACAGACCTCCCCCAGGAAAAAAGAAGGGGGGAAAACCATCGCTGCACACAGTCACATACAGTGTTTTCATCCAGATACCCAAAAGGAATGACTCTAGCAGTACATATATGCTCCTCAGGATGGAAGTTCACTAATTAGAATCATGCGGTCATCTCATATGAGAAAAATCAATTATATAAAGGACTACTTTGGCAGCCTCAAATGCGAATGGACGAAGATTGCACCATTTTTCACTATCTGCATTGCTTGACCGTCCATTTTCGAACAACTAAAACATATTACCGATTTATAGAAATCATCTACATAAGGTCCTATATAAACCTTTAGCTACTCTTACAGTTGCATCTATCTTTCCCCATCAACAGAAATCCATTACATCATCTACTATTTACGAGTTTAGATATTTCAAACTCAGAAATCTGCTTTTCCCGTAGATATTTGTGAAATGTCCCTACCACTAAACCAAAACTCCGAAGTTATGATGAGTGTTGAGAGAACATATTTTATATTCTACCACGCCCCCGCAGGTCGAAGGCCCTTTAGGCCGAAACATGGGCTTTTGCGTAGCAATACTTTTAATTTAAATAAAACCGCATTTTAATACGCGCCCGGTGAGACGCAAACCTGGCCTCCCTCATCATAACTTCGGAGGTGCACCAAAACTCACTGCACCAAAACTCCGAAATTATGATGAGGGTTGAGAGAATATATTTTATATTCTAACAATATTCTTAGACATGAAATTCCTAATTTTGAGAGGTTAGCAAATCATTAAATCTCACCATCATAATACGCTAGCATCACCGAGGTTACATTATCATGTCAAGTTTTGTATTTTTCTTTAATTAATAGAGACATGGCAAAGGGATCAAACAAATTTATTGCGACAATTTTTCTGTTTGGTAGTACGATTCTATTTCAAAACACAAGTGCATACATAATAATATTGGTGAAGCCCCCATAAGATATTTTAAAACTACAGCATGCCTCTACTGATGGGTGAGGGGCCTGAAAAACCATGAGCACCATGATATTATAGTTGCATCCTTCACTCTATTGGAATCTTATACGCTAAATTTAATAGAAACATATCAAATAATTATAGTTGCAGCATTTACTGTATCGGAATCTATATGTAGAAACATATCATACAATTAACGAAATTTGGCTAATTAAAACTGAATATGTTGTGCTAATTCTTTCAGGACTTCCTGAATACAAGATATGTATGGATTCAGATATTTCGAAAATCTAACAAAACATCTCATACACAACTTGCGGTCAGCAAAATTTCCAAGTCTCAGTCAAAAATATCCTCTTATTTTTACCAGATGTTGCATAGACAATTATATAGAATCCAAGAAGAAGATGCTTACTTTGGTTGTATAGAAGCACTAGAAGATTGACAATGCAATTTTCTCAGGTTTGGTGCACCAGCTTGTTCAGTACAAGGTGAAAAAGGGTTCTTCACGACCTGCCATGGTGAATATATAATTCTTAACAATCTAGAAAGACCATGATATGGCACCATTATTCACAAAAGATTTGCACTTTTCTCAGACCAAAGTACAAAATAAAAAACATGATTTTTTTACTTTCTTTAGCTAAAATATTAAAGGAATATTCTCTCACACTGTCGGTGCAAATGAAGGATCAAATACTTCTAAAATGATGCTACACAGAGGCAAGTAGCATACCAATGATGAAGCTGGAATTGTAGTGTGTTGAAGAGCCCTCTCGTCAGTTTTTAAATGGAAAGGCTAAGAAGGGATTAGACAAGAAATAAGTCAACAGAAGGGGAAAAAAGATATTTATATTACTGTTCTGTTGCCCTGTGATGCAAGTCTTTGTTAAAAAGGTAACAACTAAACTTCTGGATGCCTACTTGGAACTGAGGCAACCGAGGCATGCTCTTTTGTGGAAGGGGCAATGAAGGAGCCTCAAGAATCTGTGGAGTTAATGACCAAAGCCTTGTAAGGAAAGAAAAAATCAAGCATTCGATTAAAATGCATAACAAACTATAATGATTACCAACTTTTCTGTTTAAGGGGCGTGCTGTGAATGTTGGTATAGCAGGCGCTTTTCCTTGTTGCGATTCCTTAGCACCATCAGACCTATGTTATCATATAAGACTGGTTAGAATTATAGATATCATCCATATAAATAAACAGTGTAATTTGATCTTTAAGCAAGCCAACTGTAATCTTTGAGCCCTTTGTCTTCGTGCCCGTTGTGCTGTTTCCAGTTCAGGTTCTCTTGGAATAGTGATTCTCATTCTTGAACGATGAAAATTAAAATCAACATGCACACTTTCCTGTTCATCCAGAAAAATTATGTTTGTAACTGAAAAGTTTACTGAATGTGCTGAATTAAAAACTTATGAGTAGCTGCTAGCTTCAATTTCAGCGTCCATAGATTATATTAAAATTGCCCATAGTTCAGTTTAGTAAATAACTAAAAGGTGAAATCAGCGGGAGCAATTAAGGTCCTCAAATAAATGTTTGCTAGTTATGGTTCTGGAGCTGCCTCGGATGAGAAAAGGTGGTTTCGAATATAAGTTTACCTTTTGTGGAGCCTTGTGCAAGAAGAAGTTCGTCTCTTCTTTCACACCTGCAACCTACAATGCAGAACAATAAGGTAGGCAGTGGTAAGTGTAAAGATAAAATTGGAAACAGCAGATAATTAGGGAACAGAATGTTTAGTTGCACCTTCCACAGATTCCCTCCCTCTAGCTTCTGTCGTTTGGAAGCATGGGTGCCAGAATCGTGTGAGTCCTCAATGATCTCTTCACGTTTTTGTAAAGATGGTTTTGCAAACCTAATTATTATTAGATATAAAGAAAAAGCGGAAGCAACAGTTGTTAGGCCGATTAGATTTCGTTAACTAGGAAATCATAATATCATAATAGAATAATTACATTTATCAAAAAGAAAATGGTAGATCAAGATGCAACCACAGTTTAAAGTAAAAGGTGAAAAGGATAATCATAAGCTTTATGTAGACAGCAAACTAATGAAATGTTGCTGAGTGAATATCCAGACGAACTTTTTGACAAACTTTATAAGAAAAGAAATTTGAAGGGATACCAAAGACTACCTATGCACAGATTGACTACGCTTTACTTGCCGAAGACGATTTTGCTTGGCCAGCTGACTTAGAGTGGGTTTCATCAATGTCGAGCCACTTGAAAATGGACCCTTAGTAAATTTCTTAGCCTCTCTTAGAGAATCATATGTGCCATTTTGAACTTTGCAGGCTAGAAACAAGACAAAAACTTGGTAAGCATAGGGTAGAGTTGATCGATAAAATTCCGCCTATAAACAAATCCTACAAAGAAGACTGCTTATAAGAATATTTTATAACCACAAAGAACGGTAGTGCTCATTCAAAGCTGCGAAGAAAAGAAAATAAAGGGCGCACGCCTATGCTATGTGAAATTGAAAAGTTCATACATATAATCCTGAAATTAAGATGACAAAAACATGTTAATATATTGGAGGCAAATGGATGTATTTTCAATTTTAATACGATTACAGAGTGGCGCATTATATGGTTGCATAGCTAAGGAAATAGAAACAAATGAGAAAAGGGGGCCTGCAGGCCCAAACTGCAGTGGCCTCTCACATGGGCCAGTAGGGTCCAAGGGACTAACTGCAAAATAGCCAGCAGACCCCGCTGGCCCATGTGAGAAGCCACTGTAGTTTGGGCCTGCAGGATCCCTACAAGCCCCGTTTCCTTGAAACAAATAGTACAGATATATAGCATTTTGGCACAAACACCTGGTCCTCACCCCTCTACACAAGGTGGATTACTGCCTGGTTCTTCTGAACCAAAAATTAGCTTACTTCAACCGTTTGTCCTGAGCTAAACAATAAACATAATAGGTTTCATTTGAAATAAAATAAAGATCAGTAGCTTGCCGGCATAGTTCTTCTAAGGATTAATGACGGAATATGTTGCACAATAATCTTTTATATAAAAAAGGAAACCATGGACATGAACGTAGTTGATAAACTATTTGTTTACGTTACTATCGAATCCTATAGGTACATATTCAACATAGTATAATAATGGAAAATGTAGAGTTAACAATAGAAGAGAAGTAAACTGCTAACTGAAAAAAAATGTTTTGCATTTGTGAATTTAGGAATACCTTCACTAGTTTCAGCAAGTGAACAGAATTCAGGACCACAACGAAGATTAGATTGAGCACAAACATACTCAGAATTTTCTGCTTCTTCCAACTTCGAGAGGGTAGTAACGTTCTCCATCGTAACGTTCTCCAGCAGAGCATTCTCGCCGATGTTTAACCTTGCTATAAAAGCTGAAATCAAACAAAAAGGAGGAATTAAGATATCTCAAGTAAATTATTATTATTATATATGGAGTTTAACTTGAACCCTATTCATAGGATTTAGAAACAAATGATAGCAAATTTGTATCCATTAGATCTGCTTAGGGACATGTGCAAACAATTATGAAGAGTTCTCAGTCTTTTCAACAACGCCATTATGTTCGCACACATCTCGCTGCAGATCTAATGGATACGAAGTTGGTAGGATGTGTGTGCGCGTATGGGCACGAGTGTGCATTGGGGTGTGTTATAGGAACTTGTTCTGTTGCAAACCAGTTTGCAAAATAAGACAAGGGAGGCTTTTGATTAACAAAAAAATTAGACGTTCATGTTGTTCTGCATATCTTTGAACCTGTATGCATGGAAAATCAAAAGATTTGAAGGCCTTTTACCCATGTACTGAAAGAACCTTGTGTTCTATTATTGGAACGACGTTCATTTTGGACCAACTTAATGGATGTTTAAGGACCTCCAAATCTTTTGAATTGTCATATGTATAGGTTTTAAGGTATTGAGATCAACATGAAAGGGACGGATGGTCTGGCTATTTTTTGGTGTGCAAACAGTGCATATGTACACAGATATGTGTGTATATGCATATGTCCGGAGATACAGATATGTCTGCATACAAATGTGTATGTGTGTAACAAAAATTGTATTGAAGAAAAACCTACAAAATTACAAAACGTTCAAGGCCATTTTAAAAGGGTAATTCTGCAAACAAAACTATCTTTATGTCAAGTTCAGTGTGCCAGGCTTCAATTTATTTCGCTGGATATGAGTATAGAACTTTTTCCCCCTTTTTCGTATTGTCCTTTTTTTAAAAAAAGGGGGTCCCAATGGTATACAAGCACCCAACTCATAAGGTATTATACAAGAGATATGATACTGCTGTATAAATTTAAAAATCAAAATATCAGATCATGAAAAAGGTAATAAGAAGTGACATGTTCCAAATACTAAGCAAGTGTTCGTCCATGCCGAGATGCAATATGAAATGTTTAGCATGTTGCGATAATTCTAGCCTCCATAAGAACGATGCACATAATTAAGATGAGCTGTTTCCATAAACATGGACATGCCCTATACAATATTTTTTAAACAATTAAGTTATGTATTCTCGTGCTACCTTAAAAAAAATTGTTCACAGGCATCCTGACAATGTCAAAGTTCAGCAATAGATGTTGAATATTTAATACAGTCCTATATATAGGTTTGGGATAGGCAGTTGAAAGATAGCATATTAGAATCCAAAACACAAGTGTCGTAAGAAAAATAGCATATTAGAATAAAAAATACAAATGTTGTAAGAAAAACGCAAGTAAACATGAAATGATTAGAATGCATTATGGTGTACTTTTAAATGCCTTTACAATAAAGATCAAGCCCTTGTCATTTGCATGTCGTTGCTAGGATAACTCTTTTAGAGCTAAGCTGAATATTGTACAAGATTTTTTTCAAAACTTTTGCAAATAATTGTCCCTCTTATACAAACTTCGCATAGCAACATTCGACCTAGTGTTAGCAAGAAAAATGTGGATCAGATGAACTTGAGATGAGAAACATATGTATGTTGGAGTCAAAAATGTAGACTCTTGAACAAAACCCTAAATATACCCACTTCGGGTATCTCATGCACAAGAAAAACATGAGAAGCGGGTATCTAAAATAGACCGACCCATTAAGCGGATATCTCCCTTCGACCAAAGTCAAAGCGGATACCCGCTTTGATGAAGCGGCTACGGGTATATCAAATGAGAGACCCGCATGGGCAGTTAAGCCCACTTTCTTTGCGAGTTAGTGGGGTTTTCACCCCACTCTTCTCCTAAATGTGAGAGAGTGGTTACATATCTCAAAGAAAAGGTATAAATACCCCTCTAAAGACAGAAATAAAGACATAATCATCATTACTCTCTAGAATTATTAAGACTTGAAGAATTGATGCTCTCGGCTTTTGAAGAAAGAAGAAGAACAAAGAAGTTGGACACTTGATGTAGGCCTTCTCTACATAATTTCTTTCCTTTCTCCTTCATCAAAATGGCTTTTGCTATGGAACACTTAGGGTTGAGGGCTTTGGGAATTCCTACCAATTCTCACAATCAAGTACTTTCCGATGGACTCAAGAAACATGTCGAACTCATGTTTCTTTGACAAATGGAGAACGGGAGAGTAATCTCACTGTTATCTACAAATTAGAAAATAGGGGAAACCCTATTTTCTGCATATTTCAAGAATACGGGTCATAACCCGGTATTCTTCACATAACTTGAAAATAAGGGGAAACCTTAATTTTCTACCAAACAAACTTGAAAATAGGGTTAACACTCTATTTTCTTGATTTTGAACATATCACTATGTTCACTATATCTTGGAAATGAGATAACGTATCATTTCCTCCTTAAAAAGACATAAAATTGCCCAACACTTAACAATTTTGTCTTTAAAAAATGATTAAAGCGGTATCTCAAAAGAGATACCCGCATGTCGGGTACTTTCATTTAGGAACCCGACTTCATCAAAACTTCAGGTATCTCCTAAATAGATACCCACACATCAGGTATCCCAAAAGGTGCCCGCATGTGTCTTCTTTGGTCGGATACCTCTTATAAAGATATATGCATCTTATCTAATTAGGGTCTAGGCGGGTATCTCGCAACTAGATACCCGCACATCGGGTATCCCAAAAGGTGCCTGCATGTGCCTTCTTTGGTCGGATACCTGTTATAAAGGTATTTGCATCTTATCTAATCGGGGTTTGGGTCCCACTTGGAGTTACCCACCCACGTTCTAAGCAATATGTGATATAAGTCCCGCACAAAGGTATCCGCATTTGCTTTGGTTGACTAAGTTTGGAAGTACCCACTTAGGCTTTTAAAATAATATCAACTTTGATATTAAACTCTCCTTGCTTTTCAAAGTACACTTGCATTTCTTTTAATTCTCTTTGTATAAGTTTGAGATGTAAGGGAATGTATATGTATCAAAGTTGTACACAATTCAGTATGATAAAATCTTTTGATGACTCTTTTATAGTCTTTCCTTTGCAAGTGTGTGTGTGTGTGTGTGAGAGAGAGAGAGAGCGAGAGATTTGATCTTTTCTTTAAACGATGGGATTTAAAACGGTCTAACAAGGTATCCCGTCTAGATTAGGACCTGAGACAATAGGGTGTAAATTAATAGTACGTGCTTGCGCTTATTAGAAGTCATGAACCCATGACGTTCTGATTAAACTTTAAAACTTAAACTTTGTTTTGTTTAAAATCTTTCTTTTAACGTTCAATCGTTAAAGGTACTAAAAAAGGGTAAACATTAAACAATATATATTCGATCAAAATAACTAAATGGAATCTTGTACCTCTTAATATCAAAAACTCTAGAAAATTCTTGAATAATTTATATGCAAATTCATCTCAATCTCAGGGAGAAGCTTGAGTGCAACCAGAATACTTCTGAGACAAGCAATACTGGTTTGAAAGAAATCTTGTTGGCCACATTTGGTTTTAGCTCAATGATACAACTAAGTTTCATAATTACAATTGTTTATATAGTGGTACTTGGAGAAGGGCCCTTGGACATTGTTATATCTAAACTCCTTTACTTGTTAATCTAATTAAAGGTGTAGCATGTTAACATATTGATTTTCGCTACTTTTGATAGGGGTATATTTAAGAGAGAAAAGAGAAGTTGCATTAATGAAAGGAAACAAAAAAGAAACTGATGGATCATGGATATATAAACTGAAGTCATCTTTCATAATTAAATTCAACATTTCCTTAAACTTTTACAACGTTGAAGATGCCTGATTTGATACCTATGAGGTGAGCTGGTGATGTAAAGAGTGACAGCGAGAACAAAGAAGTGAGATGGGTTTAACTCAAGATTGAGATAGTTGCTGCAGAAATGCCTTCAACCCAGCCTTGCATTAAAAGGATAATTGAGCAAGGGACAATTAGTTCCATCATTTGGTCAGTCTTGTCATTACACCAATTTCCTGCAGTAGTTGATACAGGCTTGAAGAAAATGATTACTTGGGTCATATGACCTTTAAGCTTTAAATCACTTTGGTAAGTCTTCATATGATTTCAGATTGATCTAGATAAGCACTAGCAACTATTACTGCTTCGGTGAAATGTGGGTGTCGGCTTTTTATTATACAAATTACTTGACCAAGGATCTTCTTTTATTCAGTTTATCCATTGAGGTTGCAGGGCGTTTCTTCTTCTATTTTTGTATTACATACAATCTTTTGTTTCATAAATTTTTCCCCACTATCCCATCCCTAATGCTTTATGTCTAATTTTATGAAATCTTCAAATGTGATACTATATTTAACTGAAATTCACGCGTTGGGTTCTCTTATATCAAAATCGATGAGCCAATCGCTACATTAACTAACAAAGGTTGTAGCTTTATCAAATTCAAAACAAGAATAATCAAAATCAAGCCAAAAGAAACCCTAAATCTAAACATAGCAACCAAAAAGGAAACAGATCGATAGGGTTAGGGTTCGTACGCGAAGGGGGATAGCTTCCAGCAGTCTCGAACCATCGCTGCGACTCCCAAGCTTCGTAAATCGACTCCTCTCTGCTGAAATCGAAGTATCGCGCCGCGTCGAACTCGTAATCGAGATCGATCTCCAAGCTGAGGAGATCCCCTCTCAAGGGCTCCCCCATTTCCTCATCGATCATCTTCTCTCCCTCTCTCTCTCTCCGCGGTCTGGTCACCGCCGCCGGTGACCGTACGCGTTCGCCTCCTTCACAAAGGGAGAAAGGACTGAGGCGGCAGAAATTTGAATGCGGCGTGGGGATTGACGAGGACGAAAGGACGAGACTGCCCCTCTTCCACTTCTGCTGGAATTTAATTCTGGGTACGGATTCTAGAGGTGGCATCAGTGTGATTTTGGAAGTTTTGCGGGGTATAATTGGAAAGAGGAGGTGTTTCGGGCGTTGGGGCTGGGAATTGGGCTGCGGATAGGCTCCTATATTCGAAATGTTGGATGCTGATAATGAAATGTCCAGTTTACCCTTCATGTCTTGATTTGAAATGGAGAAGAGACATGTGAGATAGTATGAGGACAAAAGGGTATAAAGGTAACATCTCAAAAATTGGGCCGCTGCTCCAGTGCCGTTTCCAGACCGTTGATTATTATTTTATTTTGGGTTTCCCTGTATTTTGAAAAAAACACCTTCAAAAGATCAAAAAATTTAAAAACAATCTTTAAAGATTTACAGTTAATTAAATAGGACCCTCTGTTACGGTAACTCATCTTGGACCCTAAGTTAGGAACTACCATGGTAAGCTTGGATATATTAAATGTCCCAATTGCCCCTGATCTCCAAAATCCCCATTCATCACAAAAGTTATGTCTTTCTTAAGATTCCATACAAAAACTCTTCATCTCGAAATCTTCTTTTCTCCCTCCAAGATGACTTCGACTGCGAGCCCAACGACATCAAGATCTTAGGTCCCAAGGCATCCTACATCTCCTTCAAGGGCTTCGTTTGCCGCTGTTTTTTGTCTAATTTAGATTGTGTTTTTTTGGTTTTTTGGGATTTTATCTCAAAATTTGAGGAAAGATGCATCCTTTGTTTGATTTTGGATGTGGTAATTTGTCCTTGGGGGAGTTAGTTTTGTTGCGCCACGGCAGCGCCACGGCTGTCTACTCAAGGCCAAAATGCGGAATCAAAATTTTTCTTAACTTTAACCGGCGCTACCGCGGACAATATACCCGGATCGTAACCATTAACCTAATCCTAGCTATCAAGAGAATGGGGTAGAGAGCTATACCAAGCGATCCGTGTCCTTCGGTCTTCGTCTCCACTCCGATCTCCCGCGGAATCTCTGTCCGTCACCTCCTCGTCGAAAAGAGCACCACGTAGCCGGATTCTTTTACGGGCTCCCACCTCTGGACCGAGGCAACTCGGGCGCGAAGTTGGCTAGCCGACGAGTCCAAGGGTACTGTAGGTTGTAGTGAAGAAAACATTGTCTCAATGGGGTTGAAGTCGCCTTTGATGATGGAGGTGAAGAATGGAAATGAGCTTAGAATTTTGGTGTAGCAAAAATGATATGATATGAACATTTTTGCCACACCACCAAATGAACCTCTATCTCTCTCCCTCCTATGTGTGGCCGGCCCCTTAAAGAATGGAGGAGGAAAAAAGAATAATGCAACAAGGGAGGTGAGCGTAGGAAACATGAAGGGGTGACCGCATCCAAAGCAAACCTCACATCCAAATCAAGATCAACTCCAATCTCATTAAAGCATGTAATGATGTATGAAAAGAAAAGATGCCATCATAATCAATCCATATGCAAGAAACCCCCTCCACAAATGTTATTTACAAACTTGCAAATAACCCCCTCCATCAGAAAGTCCGGCCGTGAAGGAATAAAGGAAAATCGACCGGAACGGAATGCAAACTGGCAACTTCAGAAAACTGATCCCGTAATAAATTACAGGAAAACCCCGCTACTGCAAATACATGCCCGCATTTGTATTCCCACTGAACACAAATGCAAAGAGACAAAATCTACACTGTCTAATACTAGGATCCGGCTTAAGCCAAAGCCGGCTAGTAAAAACCGTCCGATCACGATCCGTGTAATACCGCACGTATCTGATCGAACCCTGCCATATCTCCATACGGCCTCTACAGCGTTTCGCCCGAAACTTGAGTAACTGAGTGTGGTGGACTCTAAAGACTCGTCAATACTATGGCTGTGGATTTAACCACTAGCACGTCAGAGGTATTAGCCATACGTGACGGGCCACCAGCTATTGACCAAAAAGGACGTCGATGAGCGAACTCATCCTGACACCCTACTGAGCCTGTCAGTGACAATATCCGTACAGTCCGGTCCGTTCGTCTATGAGTATCGCATGGCGGGCCTAAGGGGTTGGTAAAAGTCAGACCCCCAAAAGCGGTACAAGTCGTGTCGGAGTGTAGCCCAGAACACCCTGAGATACTACTGGAATACCTACCAGTAAATCTCCTGCCTCGGCCGAGGGCTTTGTGTAATGGCTCTCCTAGACACACGCGACCTCACCCCCAATACCGGGAGAGACGAACCCCTGCAGATCCGCTCACTTCCTCTATGTGGCTCGGGACTGTACCCAACTAAAACCTGTTTGCACAACTCCTTTGAGCCGTGGTAGGGTAGTAATTAAAGCACAGTGGGAACTCACACGAGACAAATGACGATCTCAGGTCAATGAACTAACCTGTACACATGTCACCAGGGAACTGCTATCTGACGTCTGGTATAATCCCAACTAGCAGGTTCCCGGCGAGTCCTATCCGGTGTACTCATAACCCAATGAGTACCTATATACATCTTAGGTGAACCAACTGACACCAATGGCTTGTGAGACCGGTCACCGCCCCTTGTCGGGGTCTCGACTGTATACACTAGTCAACTAATGGAGTATCGATGCCCAGTCTCGAAACTCCCACGACTAGGGATCTTTTAAGGATGTGCTTATAGACTCCAGCTCTCACGTATATGATCGCCCTCATACTGCTGGTAGTCAAGCAAGAATCCTAGGGGCTCTATCAACGTGTAATAGCGACTCGTAAGGTCACCTAAAGCAGTATACGATGATAAAGATAAACCAGATAGCATACTATCATCTTGAGTAAGACTGTCCTACTGGGATAGGCCCTCCCCAATCATTGCAATCACGTGCCTGTGATCCAATAATTGACTCTGAGGGCACTATCTCCAACAATCTCCCACTTGCACTCAAGGCTAATTATTGCGATGTCGCATATTCACAGCCCGTGTGATACCGAACACCCAACTCCTCTAGTAGTCAGTCTCACAAAGCTCGTTTGCGAAACTATTGCGTTCGAGGAATAGCCTCAGTGAGTGGATCCACTGTGACGTTTCTTTCTATGTCTCTCTTTATCTCAAGTTCGCGGAGAAAGCCATCTCCCGAAATGAGCAATACCTGTCTTAGAATGTGTCTGGATATCTGATGGGACCTAGCTCATAAATGAACTCCAAATCCAAACTTCTTAGACTGTATCGTCAACTGAACTTAATCAGTATCCTGCGCCATGCCTCCCATAGTATCCGCCTGGACCACCTGTCCAAAATACTGCCCCTCATCAGAGGGAAAACTATAACTCTGACAGCCACTCTGCCATCCAGGTCACCTTGGAAGCCTGGAATGATAACCGTCTCCTAAAGGAGGCTGCCGTTATCAAATCCCTAGAACATTCACTTATGTTCTAAAACTGCTTCCGATTGTTTCTCCAGGATTGGATTAATATCAACTTATTGCATCTACTGCAAGAACAACATCTGGTGTGGTACTTGACATCTCATGATTGACTCAATTGCCTAAGCAAGTGATCTGCCAATCATGCACATCCCTCTCCCCTTTAGTCTGTAAGACACCTTTAGAGAGGGTGAATCCATCACCTACAGGTACACTACCGTGCCAGGAGTCGTCTATTCTAAATACTTATAGAATGCTGTCTAAGTACCCAGATTGGGAAACCACCCAAATCTAGATCTAAAACCATAGATCCAGTAACCAGAATGTCTAATATAATATCCAAGTCCTATGTGGAGAAACCACTGTGTGACAACCAAAGTATAACCAATCGTAGTATAGGAATATCACTTCCTACTCTGTGTATGTCATCCAAATACCAGGACATCACACCCTACTACCTTCTTAACAGATCCATCCCTTATTCTGATGAAGTCAAACCTATGACTGTCACATCAGAAATAGATGATCTATCTCCGCTATATCTGCTTTAGTCTATAAATAGACATAAGCCAACTATCCACCAATGCTTCCGCTGCTCCCACTGACCACGACAACCCTCTAGCAGAGTCATATAGACGTACACTTCTAAAGCTAGTTTAGAACGACGCTATACTCATCCTCCTGCCGGGTCTCACAGTCTGGAGCAACAGCAATGGCAAGTCTGGGTAAACAAGAACCTCCCTGCCACCGTCCTTGAGCATACCGAAGTACCTCTCGAGTGCCTGAGGTTACCCACTTTATCTGCGGAGTGGCCAATGGAATGTCAAATCAGATTGAATCTTTAGGTTCTTATCAAATCTTCAGTAATCGTTTGCGGTTCTGGAATCACTTCCAGTTCTACCATACTCCCACTACAGTTTTCTGAAAAAATCCATTTCTTTTAAAAATGTGGCGAGTCAAAGAACAATATCACTATTGATCTTCCAGATGGTAGAAAGTCAACCCTCGTCATAGCCTGGGTCAACCCACAAACAGCCATTACAGAAACGTGGCTTGAGTTGTCCAGTGTCTGGTTTCAAGCATAAGCCAGACAACTCCCCGTATCTTAACAATGTCAAGATATGAACTGTTCTATATCCAATATAGAAACAAAGGCACTGATTTAATTGGAACCAGATTCAAATCATGCAGCTGTCTTCAGTGCATGTCAACTAAATGGAAGGAGGCCGATCAGCGTTACTCAACTTAGGAATACTTCCAATTATGAGTAACCTGAAAGAGAAGCTAGTTCTCTTAATCATTACTATCAACTGAATACCATTCACAAGTATCTACATCTTCGATCACCTTGAAGAATCCCGATACTTGTAACATCTGGTTCTCTACTTTATTCATATACCTATAACTTCTCAAAACTTCGGACCTTGTGTTTCTACGAAAACACTTGTCTAAAAACTAGAGAAGTCATAAGTAAGCCGAATATAGTATGAGGACCAACCCCTCTGTCCTAATGGATACTGGACAATATACAATACTCTGTATAAGTCTCTGAGTCTAACAACTCATTCACTGTGTGTCATAGGTTGAAAACTGTACTTATGGTTAAGAAGAATTACACCGTTGTTCAATGCTCCTTACCTAACCAGCCACTGGTATAGGTAAATGTCATAGACATAATTCCAAAAAGGTATATCTCATTCTATAAAAATAGACGTACAGATATATCAATTTGAAATTGGTGCACAACAACGGATATTCAAAACCAAACATTTGCCGTCCGGCAAACAACCCAGGTGACTTTCTCAAATATCACCAATTACAACGAATTCCGATATAATGAAGATAATCACCTAATTCCCAATAACTTACTCCCACTCATCATCTGTAAAACCATACAGATGTGAGGATCATACCTGGTAAATACATACCCTGGAGCAAGGGCTAATTGGGAAATCAGTTTTCTTTTAACGGTACACAGTGAAACTGAAACATTGAAATGTTTCGATGGGGTATCCCGGTATTCCTAGTAATGCCTCTTCCATTATCCAGATTCACAACTATAACCGTATAATTCTTTGCCACCTCTCCAAATCCCTTTATATGTCTTTAGTCATTACCTTCTGTACACCCCTTTAGGCCAATTGGTTTTCTTCCTTCCCTACCGTTCGGCACCAGCCTATGGTTTGGAAGAAGACTATCCAATAAGCATAATGGGTGTACTGTCCTAATCCTAGGAGCACTCACAATGCGAGAGAAGGTGAAGATAAAAGACAACCGAATAAACCTTATTCCTATTTCTCCTGAACCAGAATCCATCCCCGAACTGGAACGAGTTCCTTTCGAGTTCGTATATAACCATACGATGGATTATCCAATAAACTTGGGATCTTCATAGTGATACGGAGTGTCCTGGAGAAATACAAAGGTGATTTAGGATTGGCGAAGAAAAACTTGGTTTGGTCGTGAATAGCAGTCGCAGTTTACTTTGCCCTCTTACTAATCCCTTTCTTTGTCTTAACTTAATACCTTCTATACACCATTTAGGCTAATTGGTTTTCTTCATTCCTTATCGGTCGGCACCTGCCTATGGTTTGGAAGAAGACTATCCAATTTGCGTAATAGGTGTACTATCTCCTAAACCAAGGAGTACTCGCAATGAGAGAAGGTGAAAGGAAAAGACAACTGAATAATCCTATTCGTTTTCTCCAGAACCGGAAACTATCCTTGAATTCCTTCGAGTTCGTATATAACCATACGATGGTTTTTTCTAATGGAAGTGGACGTTCGTAGTAATACGGGGTGTCCTGGAGAAAAGGGTAAAAGTAGGAGTGGCAATGAGCTTTGCAACTCTGACAATCCAAAAGCCAGTGTTAAGAAGGTTCGGTCAACTTGGTCACTGAGTCATAGTCTAGGGTCGGGTCAAAGAGAGAGAGAAAAGAAACACTCAGCGTGCACTCTAACCTAGATCAGAATGGTTATCACTTTATCTAATCTGGAAATCTCCCACTGTAACGTCAAATTCTTCCCCAAACCTGAAAGAAGAATTAGTCGGGATCACCCGAGGAGTAAACCAACTCATCAGTGGGAATCGGGATCCAACTATCATCGCATGACAACGTAACGGAATCCACTCACGTCACCACACTCCAGAAGGTATGCGCATGCCTGGCAAGTTTCAGTTTCTTTAGAAACTCCCGATGTAAGTTTTTACCCCTAGGACCCAAGTGACCTTGACGGAGTCAACAAATCAAAGAGTCCTAGTCAAGTTCAACCCGTCATTATCTGGATTGCATTAAACCCACCCGTACGTGCCCTTGACGGAGTCAACAAGGCCGCACGACTGTCCTAACCAATCCCATTTATGCTACAAACAAGCACCACTTAGCTACCGTACACTATGCCTTGACGGAGTCAACAAACGCAGCACGAATACTAAATAATACCCGTAAGAAATGACGGAGGGCTACGGCTGGTTTTTGGCGAAAAACCTTTAACGTAATGAACTTGATATCGTTGAAGGAACTGCATAGCTTTTTATAAAAAATATAGTAACGAAAACCTTTGCTAAAGAGGTCACTCCCGGTGAAGGGATCTCGGCTCTTTCCCCGTAGAATGAGGTGCAGGATATTCCAACTGAGTACCACGATGCAAAGCAAAAAGTAATCGGCTATAGTGAAGTTATTGCCCTGATGCAAACTTTTGTCCAAGGGGTCACTCCCGGTGAAGGGATCCCGGCCCTTGCCTTGTCGACTGAGGAGCAGGATATTCCAACTGAATACCACGATGCAAAACAAAAGAGAACGCCCTTGCAATAACAGCTTTTTGAAAAATGTTCCAACAACATCAGAATAGGTTTGTTTATCTTTCATTGATCCAAATCAACGCAGTCCCATCAATTGATCACACCACAAAAGAACGAAAATAATGATGTACGTATATGCCATCCGCATTCGCCACTGGGTCCCGTCATCACCCGTTAGGTTACTTAACTAACGACAGAGCGGGGACTGGACTAGCGCGGATGCAAAACATATACAACATCTACTAGAATATATATAATATATAATTTTCGCTCAAGGCGTGATAAAATATGCAGCATCACAGAAATGTAACCAGCATCATAGAACAATACAGATATCTGGGATCTCCGGGTTTCACAGAGCCGCTGCTGAAACCCGACGTTCCCCTGGTCGTGTGGATAGCCTGTGCAATGAAAATCCTAGACCTCTACGGGCGCGGCAAGTCACCCGCCAAAACCTGAAGCGAGGCAGCCCCCTTCAGCAACGTGAATGGACCACCCAGCACTTCATGGAATCCGGTAACTTAGGCACCCCTCCTGGGTCAACCTATACCCCCTACGAGTGCGGCGAACAGCCCGCCAATTCTAGAGTAAAGCCCCCTCCGTCTCAATGCCATGAGATGCGGGCTCGTTGCCCTCTAGAACCCGGCTATCCGTGCACCCCACCTTGGGGTAATTCTAGTACAGAAAGTAAAATATACATACAACGGGTACATCGACCGCAATCAGGTCATGCCCCAAAAGAATAATACAAACAGGCAGTGACGGCAGTCCACATGTCGGATGCTCGCCCCGCAATATCAAATGTACATATAAAACAAAACTGTACTACCACTGCAACCAGGCTATCCCCACGACCGATCCGCAACAACACAGCACAACATAGAACATCAACGTGAATGTCACGTTCGCAAATCCGTCTAAAAGGGCTATAGCAGATAGACTGGATTTACCGATCGAGTGACATTCACGGTCGCAGATATAATGTAAATACCGTGAACTAATGTGTTTAAAATATCCGATCGATCAAATTTTATCGAAGTGGGCCCCAAGCATTACTGTAGCACTTAAAGAGAGTCTAGGCCCAAAAAGAATATTCCAAAAACCCCATTTTCAACCCAGGAGCTCACTGCAAAAATTTGGTCCAATGAATAGTAAAAATGGCCGCGGAACCGCGACAAATACGTGGGTTTGGCCGCGGTTCCGCGGTGGAATAGTGAGATCACGCGACCAAATTTTCACAGAATGCTTAGAATTCCCTGCACATGTCACTGCAATGTACTGAAAAATTTTTGGAGCCAAAAAAATTTCGACAGAAAACTGTGCAAATGAAAATGGGTTTTCGGAAAATCCGTTCGATCGAACTTGTAAACACGTTAGAGCAAGCTAGACTAGGTTAATGGCGTGTCTCTGATACCATGTTGCGCCACGGCAGCGCCCCGGCTGTCTACTCAAGGCCAAAATGCGGAATCAAAATTTTTCTTAACTTTAACCGGCGCTACCGCGGACAATATACCCGGATCGTAACCATTAACCTAATCCTAGATATCAAGAGAATGGGGTAGAGAGCTATACCAAGCGATCCGTGTCCTTCGGTCTTCGTCTCCACTCCGATCTCCCGCGGAATCTCTGTCCGTCACCTTCTCGTCGAAAAGGGCATCACGTAGCCGGATTCTTTTACGGGCTCCCACCTCTGGACCGAGGCAACTCGGGCGCGAAGTTGGCTAGCCGACGAGTCCAAGGGTACTGTAGGTTGTAGTGAAGAAAACATTGTCTCAATGGGGTTGAAGTCGCCTTTGATGATGGAGGTGAAGAATGGAAATGAGCTTAGAATTTTGGTGTAGCAAAAATGATATGATATGAACATTTTTGCCACACCACTAAATGAACCTCTATCTCTCTCCCTCCTATGTGTGGCCGGCCCCTTAAAGAATGGAGGAGGAAAAAAGAATAATGCAACAAAGGAGGTGAGTGTAGGAAACATGAAGGGGTGACCACATCCAAAGCAAACCTCACATCCAAATCAAGATCAACTCCAATCTCATTAAAGCATGTAATGATGTATGAAAAGAAAAGATGCCATCATAATCAATCCATATGCAAGAAACCCCCTCCACAAATGTTATTTGCAAACTTGCAAATAACCCCCTCCATCAGAAAGTCCGGCCGTGAAGGAACAAAGGAAAATCGGCTGGAACGGAATGCAAACTGGCAACTTCAGAAAACTGATCCCGTAATAAATTACAGGAAAACCCCGCTACTGCAAATACATGCCCGCATTTGTATTCCCACTAAACACAAATGCAAAGAGACAAAATCTACACTGTCTAATACTGGGATCCGGCTTAAGCCAAAGCCGGCTAGTAAAAACCGTCTGATCACGATCCGTGCAATACCGCACGTATCTTATCGAACCCTGCCATATCTCCATACGGCCTCTACAGGGTTTCGCCCGAAACTTGAGTAACTGAGTGTGGTGGACTCTAAAGACTCGTCAATACTATGGCTGTGGATTTAACCACTAGCACGTCAGAGGTATTAGCCATACGTGACGGGCCACCAGCTATTGACCAAAAGGGACGTCGATGAGCGAACTCATCCTGACACCCTACTGAGCCTGTCAGTGACAATATCCGTACAGTCCGGTCTGTTCGTCTATGAGTATCGCATGGCGGGCCTAAGGGGTTGGTAAAAGTCAGACCCCCAAAAGCGGTACAAGTCGTGTCGGAGTGTAGCCCAGAACACCCTGAGATACTACTGGAATACCTACCAGTAAATCTCCTGCCTCGGCCGAGGGCTTTGTGTAATGGCTCTCCTAGACACAGCGCGACCTCACCCCCAATACCGGGAGAGACGAACCTCTGCAGATCCGCTCACTGCCTCCATGTGGCTCGGGACTGTACCCAACTAAAACCTGTTTGCACGACTCCTTTGAGCCGTGGTAGGGTAGTAATCAAAGCACAGTGGGAACTCACACGAGACAAATGACGATCTCAGGTCGATGAACTAACCTGTACACATGTCACCAGGGAACTGCTATCTGACGTCTGGTATAATCCCAACTAGCAGGTTCCCAGCGAGTCCTATCCGGTGTACTCATAACCCAATGAGCACCTGTATACATCTTAGGTGAACCAACTAACACCAATGGCTTGTGAGACCGGCCACCGCCCCTCGTCGGGGTCTCGACTGTATACACTAGTCTACTAATGGAGTATCGATACCCAGTCTCGAAACTCTCACGACTAGGGACCTTTTAAGGATGTGCTTATAGACTCCAGCTCTCACGTATATGATCGCCCTCATACTGCTGGTAGTTAAGCAAGAATCTTAGGGGCTCTATCAATGTGTAATAGCGACTCGTAAGGTCATCTAAAGCAGTACACGATGATAAAGATAAACCAGATAGCATACTATCATCTTGAGTAAGACTGTCCTACTGGGATAGGTCCTCTCCAATCATTGCAATCACGTGCCTGTGATCCAATAATTGACTCTGAGGGCACTATCTCCAACAAGTTTTAGAATTGGGAGAAAGATGGTTCTTTTTTTTATCATGAATGATCTGCATGCCACCGATTGATCAAATTTGATGATTTTTGTTAAGCTAAAGTTCAATAAATCCCAGTACATTTGGCCATATCCCAAAAAAAACCCTAAAAAGTTTGATTGACGTATAAATCCCCCAAAGAAAACGATGGCTAGCCAATGGTGTTAAGTAGGCATTAAAATGACTATTTTGCCCTTTTAAAAATATGCAACGTCTGTGTTTTTCTAATACATAATAAAGGCTTAGTACAATTTTTCCTTGAGTCAAGATAATTATTTTAATGATACATTTGTTGTAAAACACTTTTAAAAGATTGTTCTATTTTTAAGACTAATTAGTATAATTTTTAGAAAATTTTAAATATTTAATTAGAATTTTTACAAAAGGATAAAGATTTATAGGATATTTTTAATACCGGAAAAGAAGGTTATTTTTACCAAATCTTGTTAAAAAATGAAGAAAACATTAAAATAGATTTTCTATAAATTTTCCAATATTTTAAAGGATTTTCAAATAATTCTTCTAATTAAAATTACATTTTTAAATAAAACGGTTTGAATTTTTTAAAAAAGAAAAAAAAATATATATAACGGGAAATGGGGTCGTTGGATCCTCGATCCAACGGCCCAATCACCCGCGTAGGGGAGCGACCGTGTGGGGACCATGCGCTTGCGTGTGCAGGCGCGTGCGCCCACTTGGCGCGACTCATGCCTGCGAGCGCGAGTGTGGGTTGTTGGATTGCTTGATCCAACGACGGAGATGAACGAGCGGGATAACCGCTGCATGGGTTCGGGCAATGGTCGGCGGCGGATCCGGGTCGAATTTAATGTTCGAAACCCTATAAACATCTCTCCATTCATTCTCATTTTTCTCACAAAATACCCAGCCGAAAATTCTGAAAAAAATACCCCGTTCTTTGTTATCTCGACGCCGACACTATGGTGCTACCCGTTCATCCAGAAAAAATCTGAAGAAGGAGATATTCATGTTACGGTGCAGCTCGACGTTTTCGACCCATTCCTTTCACTCGTCTTAAAAAGATAGGATCCGTCTCACTCCCACTCGATCCCGTCGCCTTCTTGATCTGTATTTAAACTGAAATAATATTTTCTCTCTTGTTTTCATTTCGATCGATCACTATTTCTTTCACCTAATAAACCCTATGAACTCTTTTATATATCAAACCGTTGCCACCGAATGTTTAGTTAGTAGAACCTAACACTGATAGATAGTTAAGCACGGGATTACGACCTACCTCCACTCCTTCATGCTCATGCTATTACACATTAATACGCCGTTATGCAGCCATTTGTAAAATGAGTAAACACCTTCGAGACTTTAAATAGCGCAATTTTACATAAAACAACCTCGAAACTTTAAATAGCGCATTCTTACATAAAACATCCTCGAGACTCTAAATAGCGTAATTTTATATAAATATCATAAAGTTTCCGAATAACATATTTTCACATAAATACCCTAAGCTTTACAAATACCGTATTTTCACATAAATACCCTAAGATTACCAAAACTAGTATTTTTAAATAGATATCCCGACTTTTCTAAAAGTCGTATTTTCTAAATAAGTACCATAAACTTCTAAGTCATATTATCGTCTGATTCTCCACTTAGTTGATCCTAATAAATTAGAACAGCTGGTGGATTTACATGTCATCTTATTTCTTGAGTCTCGGAGAACCGAAGATAAGGCACCCTACACCTGCCCCTAAATGTAGAGATTTAATAATTAAGAGACATCTGTAAAAAAAAACCTTCCCTAAGCCATCCTTTCACTAAAATACCATGAATTTTTATGGAAACCGAATCACATGGGTATTGTCCTATAATAATCCAACTCATGATAGGGCACATGACATGCTATCTGGTACGGTTAGGATTAGACACGCGAATCCTCGGTATGTAATACTTATTGATGACTTCGATATACAGATGCAACTTTATACTATTGATGACTCCGATATACGGATGCGACCTTATACTAATGATGACTCCGATATACGGATGCCACCTTATACTATTGATGACTCCGATATATGGATATGACCTTATACTATGGAAATTCCATGGTTAGTAGAACTATGTGCTAACACCAACCTGTACTACTATACCACTGTATAAGACCAGGTCTAGGTACCCATGCCTACCAAACTATAAGTTAATAATACTTAGTAAATACCTGAAATTTTTTACTACCACATATATATGACATCATGCACCACACACATGGTTCCTTACCTGCCTTTCCTTATGAGACATCCTACCCGAGTTTAACTCGCCGACGGACTTCCTTTCCTTGTATCTCTTTCTGGAACATCCGTTAGATGAGTACGAACCACGTGTCAAGGACGAAGGTGTGGAACCCACGGAAGAAGAGGACTATGCAGACTCGTCAACCTACTACTAGGAATAGTTCCTTTTCTTTTCTTTTTGCCCGCCTGTTTAGGGCTTGTCTTCCCGTTTTGGATGTAATAAACTCAGTTTTATTTCGATGCCCCTGTAATGTAATAAAGATTTTAGTTAATGAGAATAATTGCTTTTGCTTTTATTTGGTATTTTGGTACATTGCTTGCATGTTATGTTTACACTTAACATAACTGTATCGAGTTAGACCCTCCTCGGTACAATTGGGTTGCGGACCGTGCCACATCACTACTTCGATACTTTGAGAAATGGAGCGTGACAGGTTTTAGTGGTGGCTCATGCAGGTCTTCAATGCACTAAAATGAAAAATTAACTAAATTTTATTATGTCTTTGAATTTTATCTGATCTATCCTTTCATTTCTCTCCATGTCCCTCGTTGCTATATTTTTCTTCATATTCCGATTTTTGACAATGGCTTTTCCTTTTTAGACCATGGCTGACTTCAGAGTAGCACCACTTCCCAACGAGGAAACCCAGTCATGAATCACATTTGACCACCTACTCGAGAGTTCGGACGACAAAGTCCAGGGAGGACCCCCACAGGTTATCTTGGCTGACAACGACTCCGAGGACGAGGGAGTCGAGGTCACAGCACCAGAGATCATTGCGATCAGTGACTCCGAGTCAGAGGATGTTGAATATGTATGCCCTAGAGGCCATTATTATATATGTATACATGTGGATGCTTGGACATATGTATATACAGAACAATCTTGCTCGATATGATAGTATGCTATTTGGTTTGTCTTTATCTTAACATGTACATATGTTTTACTTGTTATTAGTGTAGGGTTCCTAGGCATGCTAATGAAGTCTCACAAGGCATCAACCATGCCAATTTCAAATTTTACAAGTGCCGAGAAACCCTAATACGGATTCGTTGACTAGAGTTTAGGCGAAAAGTGAAACTAGTTAACATTTTAACTAAAAGAAAGAGGCTACAACCTTTGTAGATCCGGTTCTCCACTTCCTTAGCTCCACATAGACATCCCCTCGCTGTCCATGTCGGATCTCGGACTCTCGCATCGGCTTCATCGGAGAAATGAGCGGACTAGTCGTCGGCTGCGATGCCGAAGATGATCTACGTCGAGGCTACACAAGATCAAGCTCCAACTTCACCAAGTCGTGAAACTTGTGAAGAAAACACCCTATACTACTTGGCAAGAGGTAGAGGATGAAGAAATAGGAGGTGGGTTCACTTTAGAATTGGATTTCTCACTAATTTACTCAAGGTGCCATTAAAGCTAGTAAGCTTTTCTTCTTGTTCAAGAGGAAGAAGAATGAAGATAGAATATGATAAGTCTTTTTAAAAAGAAAAACAATATGAATACTTATCATATCCTAACCTTGGTTAGGTGTAGAGAATAGACCATGGTTACTTTTAGTGGTTAGGGTTAAGCATGAGACAAGAATGGTGGACTTGTTCAAAGCTTCATGAAGCTTCAACAAGCATCCAAAGAAAGCCACCATATCATATTTATCTTTTCCATAATGGAAAAATAAATAAATAAATAAATAAGCAAATAAACAAAACCCTAATCATTAACTTAACCATGGTTTAATTCTTTGCACAAACCCAAGTGAGTATGTATCATCAAACATGATACAATCAAGTGCACACAAAATATATCACATATACAATGTGCACATCAAGTGAGAAAATCCTTTTAAAATGAACCAATACTAGTTAATGCAAAGTAATATATCAAATATATAATTATACATTAAATCATTAAATCAACACTTGATTCAATGATTCGGTCATGTCGCACATAACCGTCTAGTATCCAATGTATCGACTTATCGAATCAATCTTCGATTCGATAACTAGGTTATATCTCATACAACCAATCGAAAAATTCATCGCGAGAATGAAATACGGTATCACATACACGTATTATTCTCGGTCCCGCACATATCTCATATGCGCTCCTAGTTCGTTTCGCTTGAGTCAGGAAACCTCTGTGTAGGACTCTAAAGACTCGTCAATACGCCGGCAGCAGATGATGATCATATCAATCACCCACAAGCCGCAAGCGGTCTGCCGAACGTAACGGCCACCCAGGTATTGAGCGATCAGAAGATCGACGAGCAAGCCCGCTCACACTCCTGTGAATCCAACTAGTAACACTTACCGTACAGTCCGGTCTGTTCGTCTGATATGTCGCATATCAAGTCTAGGGGTGGTAAACGTCAGACCCCAATAACCGATAAGTCGTGCCGATGTGAGGCTCATAACGGGTCAAGAAACTAATGGTAACACTTACCAGCAAATCTCTGATCAGCCCTGGCCAGGGACTTCCCTGTTACGGCCAATCGAGCACAGTGCAACATCAACCCCCAATACCGGGAGAGACGAAACCCCTCTTATCGCTCATTGCCTCCATGTGACTCGGGACCGTACCCAAAAACCACCATTTTGCACGCCCTCATGGACGTGGTAAGGTGGAGATCAAAGCACAGTGGGAATCACACAAGACTCTATGACGATCTCGGGTCTACAGACTAAGCTGCACAAGTGTCACCTGAGAACTGCCATCTGACGTGAGGTATAATACCATCTGGGAGTTCTCGGCGAGTCCGTCCAGTGTACCCAGTCTCTACTGAGCACCCGTATACCATCTCTGATGTCAAACACCAATGGATATGGGATCATCCATCGCCCATCTCATGGGTCGAGAAGCGTATACGCTAGTCTACACTGGTATATCGATGCCCCGTCTCGATACACCCACGACTAGGGACCTTGAAGGATGTACCTATGGACTACCGTGTCCCCACTAGTATGATCTGCATCATAGTCCAGGTAGTCAAGTACACATCCTAAGGGCTTTACCAACATGTAACTATAAGACAGTTTAAAGAGACTAGTATACATGTTAAGATAAAGAGCAACCAGATAGCATACTATCATAACGAGCAAGAAAGTCATCTCTATATATGTCTAAGCATCCAATATAATATACATCATCTGTACAATACTGGCCTCTAGGGCATACATACAACTAACAATCTTCCACTTGCACTAGGGCCAGCTGCTGTAGTATCGCATACCGAGCATCCCGAAGAGTCTCTCAAACTGTATCTGGGGAATGGCCTTCGTGAGTGGATTCGCCGTGTTGTTCTTCGTGTCAACCCTCCTGACCTCGATCTCTCGGCGATCAACAATCTCCCGGATCAGGTGATACCGCCTCAGAATATGCCTGGATCGCTGATGGGACCTAGGTTCCTTGGCCAAAGCCACCGCTCCATTGTTATCGCAATACAAAGGTATTGGATGCTCAATGGATGGAACCACTCCAAGTTCAGTAATGAACTTCTTGATCCAGACAGCCTCTTTAGCAGCATCGTTGGCAGCGATGTATTCAGCCTCCATCGTCGAGTCTGCCACGGTTTCCTGCTTGGAACTCTTCCAGCTAACCGTCCCTCCGTAAAGGGTAAAGACAAATCCCGACTGCGACTTAGAGTCGTCCTTATCACTCTGGAAGCTCGAATCGGTAAAGGACTCCACTTGGAGTTCTCCGTTACCATACACCAAGAGCATCTCTTTAGTCCTTCGTAAGTACTTGAGAATGCTCTTCACAGCTATCCAGTGACTTTCTCCAGGATCAGCTTGATACCTGCTCACTATACTTAGTGAGTATGCTACATCGGGTCTGGTACATAGCATCGCGTACATGATAGAGCCTACAGCCGAAGCATAGGGTATCCCTTGCATGCGAGCTCTCTCTAAATCAGTCTTGGGAGACATCTCTTTGGAGAGAGTGACTCTAGAGATCGTGGGCAAGTTCCCACGCTTGGATTCTTCCATACTAAAGCTCTTTAGTATGGTGTCAATATACCTGGATTGGGACAATCCCAATATCCATTTGGATCTATCTCTATAGATCCTAATTCCCAATATGTAGGAGGCATCACCAAGATCTTTTATTGAGAATCTTTGTGATAAGAAGAGCTTGACCGATTGCAGCATAGGAATATCATTTCCTATCAAGAGTATGTCGTCCACATACAATACGAGGAAAACAACCTTACTCTCTGCTACCTTCTTGTAGATACAAGGTTCATCTGGGTTTTTGACGAAATCAAACTCTTTGATAACGACGTCAAAGCAGATGTTCCAACTCCGCGATGCTTGCTTTAATCCATAAATGGATTTAAGCAGCTTGCACACCTTCCCGCTGCTCCCATTGTCTACGAAGCCCTCTGGCTGAGTCATGTACACGCACTCTTCTAAATCACCGTTTAGAAAGGCGGTCTTAACATCCATTTGCCAGATTTCGTAGTCATGATATGCAGCGATGGCAAGCATGATCCGGATGGATTTAAGCATAGCCACTGGAGAAAATGTTTCGTCATAGTCCACACCTGGTCTTTGACGAAAACCCTTTGCAACAAGTCTAGCTTTGAAAGTCTCCACTTTTCCATCTACACCAAGTTTTTTCTTGAAGATCCACTTGCTCCCAATGGGTTTTACCCCTTCAGGAGCAACTTCCAAAGTCCATACTTTGTTGGTGTACATGGATTCCATCTCGGATCGCATAGCATCCAGCCATTTCACTGAGTCCCTACTCGTGATGGCCTGCTCGAAACTAGTTGGGTCATCATCCTCCATGATGCAATCCTCGCTCCCACCATCCATGAGAAAACCGTAGTATCTCTCAGGTTGGCGAAGAACCCTACTAGATCGGCGGAGAGGCTGAGGTTCATTGGGAGCTACTGAATCCTCTGGTTCCACTAAATCTTCTGTTGTGTTTTGTTCAGCTGGAACCTCTTCCAGTTCTACCTCAGAGCCACTAATCTCTTTTGCAAGAAATTCCTTTTCTAAAAAGGTGGCATGTTGAGCAACAAAAACTCTTTGTTCCTCACTGTGGTAGAAGATATACCCTCGCGAATGTTTGGGATATCCAACAAATTTGCACAAAACAGACCTTGCCTCGAGTTTGTCCGGTTTTTGTCTTTTGACATAGGCCGGGCAACCCCAGATCTTTATAAAATTAAGATATGGTCTCTTCCCCTCCCATATCTCATATGGTGTGGTAGGCATAGATTTGGTGGGAACCCTATTCAGTAGGTATGCCGCTGTCTCCAGCGCATATCCCCAGAAGGAAATAGGTAACTCAGCTGTGCTCATCATAGAGCGCACCATATCTAATAGGGTGCGGTTCCTCCGTTCTGATACACCGTTGTGCTGTGGTGTATATGGAGGAGTCAGCTGAGAGAGAATCCCATTCTCTTTTAGGAAGTCCAGGAATTCATTGCTTAAGTATTCACCTCCTCGATCAGATCGAAGGATTTTAATACTTTTTCCGGTTTGGTTCTCGACTTCTTGTTTATATTCTCTAAATTTCTCAAAAGCTTCTGATTTGTGTTTCATCAGGAACACATATCCGAATCTAGAGAGATCGTCAGTGAATGTAATGAAGTACGAAAAACCATCCCTGGCATGTGTAGACATGGGACCGCATACATCACTATGTATCAGTCCCAAGAGTTCGGTAACTCTATCTCCGTGTCCTATAAACGGAGTTTTGGTCATCTTTCCTTTGAGACATGACTGGCAAGTGTCATAAGATGAAAATTCAAACGGATTCAAATATCCATCCTTATGCAACTTAGCCAGTCGTGTCGCATTGATGTGACCCAGTCTACAATGCCACAAGAAGGATTCGTTCAGTTCTGAACTCTTCCTCTTGTGTGTATTTGTTATACTTAGAACTGTTGATTGATTTAGAACATAAATCCCATTGCACAACGTACCTGATCCAACCAACTTTTGGTTACGGAAAATGTTCATAACATTATCCTTTAATACAAAATTATATCCTTCTTTACTCAATAAAGAAACCGATATAATGTTGCATATTAGGTTCGGCATGTAATAGCATTCGTTCAGAACCAATGTATTACCAGTTGGTAATGCAAGGTGATATTCCCCGACAGTCTTAGCTGCAACAATTGCGCCATTTCCAACTCTTATGTCTTTATCACCTTCTCCAAGTTCTCTACCTTTCCTTAGCCCATGTAACTGATTACATATGTGGGATCCTGACCCGGTATCTAATACCCAGGACGTAGGGCAAATGGAGAAACAGTTCTCTGTAACGAACACACCCGAAGAAAATGCATCATCATGTACTTTCTTCATTCGGGTGGCTTGGGAATCCTGGTATTCCCCTATGTCCTGTTCATTCCTATAACTCTTATAAGAAAGAACGGAACCAACGTTCCCCAGCACAGTAAAACATGCGGGTTCAGTCAATACATCCATATTATTATCTTTATTAGGGCATGACATGGTCGCTACCTGGAGAGAGAGAGAAGAAAACACTTTAGCGTATGCTCGTGCAAGATCAGATTGGTTATTATCTTATCTAATCAGGATGGCTCCCACTGGTTTTTATCAAATCTTCCTTCAAACCCTAAAAGGAAAGACTAGCCGGGATTAATTACACCCTACAACTTCGCCAATATTTCAGCCAGGCCAGTGTCGGTACTTTGAGGGAGGTTCCCCGTGCTTTCGCACGGACCTAATTAGAGTAAACCTCGTTTTCCCAGAGGCGTAACCCCGTTGACACCTTTCTAGACACCTACTTGATCGGCTAATTGTAATGTGTAAAACTCTCCCAGGAGTAACACTTACTCCCAGTGGGTATCGGGATCCAACTATCTCATAGAAGGTATGCAATCTCATTGCAAATTTCAACACTTGAAATTCCCGATAATATTTTGCCCCAAGTATCCTATGACCTTGACGGAGGTCAACAAACCACAGGGTGCAAGTCAAGTTCAACCCGTTATTTCTTGATTGAATCAAACCCACCCGCACGACCCTTGACGGAGGTCAACAAGGTCGTACGACTACCCTAATCCAATCTACATCACATGCATAAGCAGATAAATACTAGTTAGCTACCGCACACTACGCCTTGACGGAGGTCAACAAACGTAGCACGAATACTAAGTAGGATTTATCTGAAATGACGGAGGGCTACGTCAGGTTTTTTTGAAAAACTATTGCGTAATGAACTTGATATCGTTGTAGAATCAAGTGAAGTTTTGAAATGGAGTGATTTCGAGGCTTTTCTAGTTTTGCTAAAGGGGTCACTCCCGGTGAAGGGATCGTCGGTCCTTTCCTCGTCGAATGAGGTGCGGGATATATCATATATATCGCTGTGCAAAGGAAAACTCCAAAAGCAATCAAAAGCAAACCGAGTGTGTAGCATCTGCCAGTTATTGCTAAAGGAGTCACTCCCGGTGAAGGGATCTCGGTCCTTTCCTCATCGAATAAGGTGCAGGGTATATCATATATACCGCTATACAAAGCAAAACTGTAGCTACCCTTTTTGTTTAAAATTTGATTCTACAACATCTTTTAGGTTTCTTTTCTTTCATTAATCACATTAATGAAGTCCCATCATTTAAGTCACCTAAACATCACAGATAAATACGACGTACACTTATGCCATCCGCATTCGCCTCGATGTCCCCTCGTGCACCGTTAGGTTAGGTAACTAACGACAGAGCAGGGCAGGGCTAGTGCGGGTGCAAAACATAAGTAACGTCTATATAATATATCATATATACTATATACTGTATCTATCATAACATATCAAATGATCACATCACAGATATCGCAGCAGAAAATATCATATGAAATATTGGATATACTAGGACGTCCGTGTTTTTAATACGAGCCAGTATAAAACACGGATTCCACGGTCGTGATGAATAGCTAATCCCACACCCCTAGACCCCTACGAGAGCGGCAAGCAACCCTACCAATTCTAAGGTTAGGAGACCCGGACTCGACTCCTCGAGATGGTCTCCCACTGGACCCTAGAACCCGGTTACTTGTGCTCCCCTCCTTGGGTCTATCCTAATGCGGAAAAGTAAATAATATACAAAAGGTGACAACCTCCGCAACCTGGAAGTGCCCCAATAAAAGAATATTACATACAAGTTTTTACATGAATGAAAATGGAAAAAACACCCATCTCACATAAAAACCCCCGGCTATTCAAACACGACGATCCAATATAACATATCCAGCAACACATAACATCACATGTCATCAACGTAAGTAAGTATGCATACACCGATTGTCGTCGACGTATAGCAACGACAATCGGCAATAGCACTACATACTATACTTACGGTCACAGAAAAGAAAGTGTAAAACTACAACAATTGGAATCCGCAACCTCTTTAGACATCGCATGCCTAATCAAATGAAATACTTAGACATCACATGCCTAACAATTATAAACCCCGCATTTTAGTCTCATTATCGAAAACTCTTTTCAATATCAAGTGAAACTAAACCGCTAGATTTATAACATTCATTCAGTTATCTCATAACTGTTTGTGAATTCCAATTATTGTATCCCATTCCGGATAAATAGAAAATATTAAACTTTCCGATCGAACATTCGAACACCCAAGTTTTCCCGAAACCGTTCAACACATGAAATAAGTTCAAAGACATTCACTTCATGCCTCAGTACCAACGGTCCAGCCGTAGAAGGGTCAAGCCAACGCCTCACATGTGGCACGCCGTACTGCCCCAAACCCGAAGGTTCTAAGGGCAGTTCAAGACGGTCACATAATCGAGTTAAGGTTTGTTGTCTTCTAGAGGGACCATCGCGTTACTTGCACTACTCAGAACGTCCTTAAACCACAGAAAAATCCAACACTTGGAAATTTTCAGGCAGGGAAAAAATTGGGTATTTATATCCGGTCGAACTTTTTAACATATTCTAAAATTATCCGGAAAAACACATAGACGAAGCTTGATAATCCGATCGAAACAACGATTTCCATTGCAACCCCAGAACACTCAACTCTTGAGTCAAATTAAAAATTCCCAGAAAACTCAGCATCAGAAAAGAGGAATTACTGTGCAAAAATGGGAAGGTGACGTCATCAGATGGCCGCGGAACCGCCGCAGAAGCCAGGCTTCTGCCGCGGTTCCGCCGCACTTTGGACATGTCTTTTGTCAAATTTTGCACCGTAATTCTTAGAATTTCCTGCTGAATTTTTTAAGCATTTTTAATCTGGAAAAAACCCAGTTTTTGAAAAAAGTCCAGAGAGCATTTTTAAATTAGGGTTTCGGTTCGATCGGACTTCAAACTCCGTCTACGCATCGCCTAAGGCTCTAGCTAGGCTCTGATACCACTGTAGGGTTCCTAGGCACGCTAATGAAGTCTCACAAGGCATCAACCATGCCAATTTCAAATTTTACAAGTGCCGAGAAACCCTAATACGGATTCGTTGACTAGAGTTTAGGCGAAAAGTGAAACTAGTTAACATTTTAACTAAAAGAAAGAGGCTACAACCTTTGTAGATCCGGTTCTCCACTTCCTTAGCTCTACATAGACATCCCCTCGCTGTCCATGTCGGATCTCGGACTCTCGCATCGGCTTCATCGGAGAAATGAGCGGACTAGTCGTCGGCTGCGATGCCGAAGATGATCTACGTCGAGGCTACACAAGATCAAGCTCCAACTTCACCAAGTCGTGAAACTTGTGAAGAAAACACCCTATACTACTTGGCAAGAGGTAGAGGATGAAGAAATAGGAGGTGGGTTCACTTTAGAATTGGATTTCTCACTAATTTACTCAAGGTGCCATTAAAGCTAGTAAGCTTTTCTTCTTGTTCAAGAGGAAGAAGAATGAAGATAGAATATGATAAGTCTTTTTAAAAAGAAAAACAATATGAATACTTATCATATTCTAACCTTGGTTAGGTGTAGAGAATAGACCATGGTTACTTTTAGTGGTTAGGGTTAAGCATGAGACAAGAATGGTGGACTTGTTCAAAGCTTCATGAAGCTTCAACAAGCATCCAAAGAAAGCCACCATATCATATTTATCTTTTCCATAATGGAAAAATAAATAAATAAATAAATAAGCAAATAAACAAAACCCTAATCATTAACTTAACCATGGTTTAATTCTTTGCACAAACCCAAGTGAGTATGTATCATCAAACATGATACAATCAAGTGCACACAAAATATATCACATATACAATGTGCACATCAAGTGAGAAAATCCTTTTAAAATGAACCAATACTAGTTAATGCAAAGTAATATATCAAATATATAATTATACATTAAATCATTAAATCAACACTTGATTCAATGATTCGGTCATGTCGCACATAACCGTCTAGTATCCAATGTATCGACTTATCGAATCAATCTTCGATTCGATAACTAGGTTATATCTCATACAACCAATCGAAAAATTCATCGCGAGAATGAAATACGGTATCACATACACGTATTATTCTCGGTCCCGCACATATCTCATATGCGCTCCTATTTCGTTTCGCTTGAGCCAGGAAACCTCTGTGTAGGACTCTAAAGACTCGTCAATACGCCGGCAGCAGATGATGATCATATCAATCACCCACAAGCCGCAAGCGGTCTCCCGAACGTAACGGCCACCCGGGTATTGAGCGATCAGAAGATCGACGAGCAAGCCCGCTCACACTCCTGTGAATCCAACTAGTAACACTTACCGTACAGTCCGGTCTGTTCGTCTGATATGTCGCATATCAAGTCTAGGGGTGGTAAACGTCAGACCCCAATAACCGATAAGTCATGCCGATGTGAGGCTCATAACGGGTTGAGAAACTAATGGTAACACTTACCAGCAAATCTCTGATCAGCCCTGGCCAGGGACTTCCCTGTTACGGCCAATCGAGCACAGTGCAACATCAACCCCCAATACCGGGAGAGACGAAACCCCTCTTATCGCTCATTGCCTCCATGTGACTCGGGACCGTACCCAAAAACCACCGTTTTGCACGCCCTCATGGACGTGGTAAGGTGGAGATCAAAGCACAGTGGGAATCACACAAGACTCTATGACGATCTCGGGTCTACAGACTAAGCTGCACAAGTGTCACCTGAGAACTGCCATCTGACGTGAGGTATAATACCATCTGGGAGTTCTCGGCGAGTCCGTCCAGTGTACCCAGTCTCCACTGAGCACCCGTATACCATCTCTGATGTCAAACACCAATGGATATGGGATCATCCATCGCTCATCTCATGGGTCGAGAAGCGTATACGCTAGTCTACACTGGTATATCGATACCCCGTCTCGATACACCCACGACTAGGGACCTTGAAGGATGTACCTATGAACTACCATGTCCCCACTAGTATGATCTGCATCATAGTCCAGGTAGTCAAGTACACATCCTAAGGGCTTTACCAACATGTAACTATAAGACAGTTTAAAGAGACTAGTATACATGTTAAGATAAAGAGCAACCAGATAGCATACTATCATATCGAGCAAGAAAGTCATCTCTATATATGTCCAAGCATCCAATATAATATACATCATCTGTACAAAACTGGCCTCTAGGGCATACATACAACTAACAATTAGGTATCATTTATACATGTTGATAAAGCCCGTAGGATTATTGCTTGACTACCGGCGTTGTGATGGCGATCATACTTATGGGAGCTGGGTAGTCGATAAGCACATCCTTAAAATGTCCATAGTCGTGGAAGTATCAAGACTGGGCATCGATATTCCGGAGTAGACTAATGTATACGTTTCTAGACCCCGACGAGGGGCGATGGTTGGTCCCACAGCCATTGGTTTTTCGCACCTAAGATCGTATACAGGTTCTCACTGGGGTGAGTCTACTGGACGGACTCGCCGGGAACTTCTAGATGGTATTATACCTATCGTCAGATAGCAGTTCTCAGGTGACATGAGTACAGGTTAGTCTTCAGACCTGAGATTGTCATTTGTCTCATGTGAGTTCCCACTGTACTTAGATTACTACTCTACCACGGCTCTACTGAGTCATGCAAACATGATTTAGTTGGGTATAGTCCCGAGCCACATGGAGGTAGTGAGCGATTGTTGGGGATTCGTCTTTCCCTGTATAGAGAGTCGATATCGCACTGTGTTCGATTGGCAAGCACCATAAGACCTTGTCCAAGGCAGTTGGGATTTACTGATAATTAGATTAGTAGTTTCCCGGATTGGTCCTGAGCCATATGAGCATGAATTATCGGGTTATTAGGGTCTGACGTTTACCACCCCTAGACCCGGTATGCGATACTCTCAGACGAAGAGCCCGGACTGTATGGAGATTGTCATAGATAGGCTTAGTAGGGATCCGGATGAGTTTGCTCGTCGGCCTTACTTTTCGACAGGTACCCGGATAGCCGTTACATACAGCTAGTGCCGCTGACGTGCTTATGATTATGGATTTATCCAGTAACTCACTGCCGGTGTACTGTCGAGTCTTTAAAGTCCCACACAGAGGGTTTCCCTGGTTCAGGAGAAATGATGTAGTAGCCGTATTTTGATACGTGCAGGGTTCCGATCGAATGATTGTACTAGTTACCCGAACTTTCGATCGGAATACGCATAGGGTTCCGATCGAATGATTGTACTAGTTACCCGGACTTTCGATCGGACGGTTGATAATACTATCCGGCTTGGGATTGAGCCGGATTATTAAATCAGGTGTTGATTTAATAATTTACGTATATATATTTCGATATGTATATTCTAGTATTATGTTCTTTGTGCTATTCTATCTCTTTAGGTATTCGTATTTTGATACGAATACGAGTATGTATATACAGTTGAGTGTATTCCGTATTTTTACAGAAATCATTCTAGAAGGTAGACACCTCATTTTAGTTTTATCCATTTTTTTAAAATGGAAAATGAGGTGTAAAGGTAGTGAGGTGAGTATGGTGAGAACCATACTTCAATAGTGTTGGCAAATGAATTGAATATTCATTTGTGCAAAATATTCAAGCATGGTTGTGTTTTAATATTGGAAAAATATTTTTACAAAACTATGGTTTGTGTTTTTCTCTCTCATGGATGATTTCATTCTCACCATTTTGCTTCTCTCTCCTCACTAGCCTTTTTTGAGCTCCTCCTCCTTCTTCATGATCTTCCTCTCTACAATCTCATGTGTTGAGAATCAATAGAGGAAGTGAGATAGATATACACTAAGAATCACTCACAATATCCTAAACATTTTAGATTAGCAACCTAGAGTCTCTAGTTGCTCCACTAGACTTTTAGTGTGGAGCTAGAGCCATGAACTACATCACTCGGGTGAATCATCTTCGACGAAGAAAGACCGGTGGTCAAGCTCGATCAAGGAGATCTCAAGGAGCGAAGGAAGAAGATAGAAAACCGAAGGACACGGATATTTTAGTAAAACAATTCTATCATAGTAGTTAAGATCTCTTATATTAACTAGTTTCTGTTTATGGTTAGATTCTAGGACGAGTTTTTTAGTGCCGAATTTTTAAAAACACCAAATTTTTATTCTGCAACGACCGCGGTAAATGGCCAGGGCGCTAGAAAACCCCAACATGGTATCAGAGCCACTCCATAAACCTTTACTAACTAGTTTACACAAGTTTAAAGTCTCGATTGACGAACTTTTCCAAATCGCAATTCTATTTATCATGCCCGCTGTCGGTTTTGAAAGTTGTTCAAAAAAATATTCAGATTACCTTAAAATTACGTGCAGGCATTTTTAGAGGCCCTGAAGAAATTTGGGCACATAAGCCCAACATACGGCCGTGGAACCGCCGCCTAACAGGCCTATTGGCCGCGGTTCCGCTGTCGAAATGTGGCCGTTGTGCTCCAAATTTCTTTTGGCACTCTATAATATGGAAATGTGATTTTTGGGATATATGATTTTGGCCCAGAATTGTTTGAGTACTGGTTTGCACTTGGGGCCAATGTGGAAATGTTTTAGTCGATCGAAATTTTGAATACGTGTTTATCAATGCATGTGTTAGTATCTGCGACCGTGAATATCATTGAGCGGTATAACCCGACTAATTGCTATATGTACAATTAGACGGGTTTACGAACATGATATTCACGTTGATGTTCTGTGTTGCGCTGATATTGTGGATGGATTGTCGTGGTGGATAGCCTATACTGCAATGGTAGTAGTACAGTTCAGATGTATTTGTATATTCATTATTGCGGGGCGAGCGTCCAACATGTGGACTGTCGTTTCTGTCAGATTGTATATTCTTTTATTGGGACACGACCGGGTTGAGGTCGATGTCGCCATTGTATATATATTTTTCTTTTCTGCACTAGGATTACTCCGTGGTGGAGTGCTCGAGTAGCTGGATTCTAGAGGGCAACGGGCCCGTATCTCATGGCGTTGAGACGGAGGGGGCCTTACTCTAGAATTGGCGGGCTATTCGCCGCACTCGTAGGGGGTATAGGATGACCTACGGAGGGGTGCTCAAGTTACCGGATTCCGTGAAGTGTTGGATGACCCATTCACTTTGTTGATTGGGGTTGCCTCACTTCTGGGATTGGCGAGTAACTTGCCGCGCTTGTAGGGGTCCGGGTTTTTCATTGCACGGGCTATCGACACGACCGGGAACGTCGGGTCTTATTTGCGGCTCAAATGAAATCCGAGGCTCCAAAATTATCCGCCATTCCATGTTGCTTATTGTTGTTCTGTGATGTTTCTTATATCATGCCTGGGACGAATGTTATATATATACTTATATATACTAGTAGATGTTGTATATGATTTGCACCCGCGCTAGTCCAACCCCCGCTCTACTGTTAGTTAAGTAACCTAACGGTGCATGACGGGGCCCCATGGCGAATGCGGATGGCATAAACGTACATCGTATTTTTGTTCTTTTCTGGTGTGATAGGGATTAATTGATGGGACCACATTAATTTTGATTAATGCAAGAAAAGAAACCTAAAAGATGTTGGAACAAATTTCGAAAAACTATAGTCATATTCTTTCGCTTTGCATAGTGGTATTCGTTTAGGAATATCCAGCACCTCATTCGAGAAGGCAAGAGCCTAGATCCCTTCGCCGAGAGTGACTTCTTGAGCAAAAGTTTATACTGTAGATTACTCGGTTTTCTTCAAAACCACAAGTTTTCAAAAGCGAAGCCTAAACCACTCCTTTTCAAAACTAATTGGTTCCTTCAACGATATCAAGTTCATTACATTAAAGGTTTTCGCCAAAAACCAGCCGTAGCCCTCCGTCATTTCAGATAATTAGTACTTAGTATTCGTGTTGCGTTTGTTGATTATTCGTCAAGACGTAGTGAACGGTAGCTAAGTAATGATTCTCTGTCGCATAGATAATGCGATTGGTTAGGACAGTCGCATGATTTTGTTGATTATTCGTCAAGGGTCATGCGGGTAGGTCTAATGCAATCTTGGATAATGACAGGTTGAACTTGACTAGGATATTTTTATTTGTTGATTATTCGTCAAGGTCACTAAGGTCCTAGGGGCAAAAACCACACCGGGAGTTTCAAATATACAGGAAACTTGCTAGCGTTGCATACCTTCTGGAGTGTGGTTACTAGAGAGGCTTCCATCTAGTATATCATGCAATGATAGTTGGATCCCGATCCCACTGATGAGCAGGATTACTCTTAGGAGATATTTTTCACTTCACAATTAGTTGACCTATTAGGTGTCTAGAAAGGTGTTAACGGGGTTATGCTTCTGCGGAAACGAGGTTTATTTTAATTAGGTCCGTGCGAGAGCACGGGAAACCTCCCTCGGAGTACCAACACTAACCTGGCTGAGCGGTTAGTGAACTTGTAAGGTGTTAATGATCCCAGCTAATTCTCCTTTTAAGATTTGAAGGAGAATTCGAGGAAACAGTGGGAGCCATCCTGATTAGATAAACTAATAACCAATCTAATTTTACAAGAGCGCACGCTGAGTGTTTCTTTTCTCTCTCTCCAGGTAGCAACCAATTCATGCTTTAATTAAGATAATAAAATGTATGACTTGACCGATCCGGATTCTTATTCGGGACTGGAGAACGTCGGTTCGGCTCTAACTTATGACAACTGTCATGAGAATGAGCAAAAGAAAGAGGATTGCATGAATTCCTTGATGACCCTAACGAAAAAGAAGCATACTATTGCGTCTCCTTCAGGTGTTCTTGTTATTGAGAACCTTTTTTCGATCAGTCCTACCTCCTGGGTACTAGATACCGGATCAGGATCTCATATCTGTAATTTATTGCAGGGACTGAGAAAAAGTAGGATGGTTGGACCTGGTGATATAACTCTCAGAGTGGGGAACGGAGCACAAGTTGATGCTGCTGCCATCGGTGAATATCATCTAGCATTGCCAAGTGGCAATACTATGATTTTGAACAATTGCTACTATGTACCTTCCATGCTTTGCAACATCATATCAGTTTCTTTACTTGATAAAGATGGATATAAGTTTGTTCTAGATAGAAATATCATGAACATTTACCTTAATCGGGTATTGGTTGCAGAAGGTACACTGTGTAATGGTATCTATGTTCTAAATCAAAACACAGTTTTCAATATATAAAACACACGCAAAAGGAAGAGTTCAGAAGTGAACGAATCCTACTTGTGGCATTGTACACTTGGTCATATCAATGAGAAAAGACTATCTAAGTCACATAAACATGGATATTTGAATCCGTTCGAATTTTAATCTTATGGAACTTGTCAGTCTTATCTCAAAGGAATGATGACCAAATCTCCATTCACCGAACACGGAGAAAGAGCAACAGAGCTCTTGGGACTCATACACAGTGATGTATGTGGTCCAATGTCTATACATGCAAGGGGTAGATTCTCATACTTCATAACATTCACCGACAATCTTTCTAGGTTCGGATATGTGTATCTTATGAAATACAACTCTGAAGCTTTTGAGAAATTCAAAGAATATAGAAACAAAATAGAGAACCGGACTGGCAAAAGTATTAAGATCCTCCGATCTGATAGAGGAGGGGAGTACTTAAGCACGAAATTCCTAGAATATCTAAAAGAGAATGGAATTCTCTCTCAGCTTACTCCTCCGTATACACCACAGCACAACAGTGTATTGGAGCGGAGGAATCGTACCCTATTGGATATGGTTCGCTCCATGATGAGTAGTGCTGAGTTACCTCTTTCATTTTAGGGACATGCGCTTCAAACAGCAGCATATCTTTTGAATTAAGCTCCGACCAAATTCGTGCCTACCACTCCATATGAAATATGGAGTGGTAAGAAACCATGTCTTAAATTCATTAAGACATGGGGTTGTCCGGCTTATGTTAAAATGCAAAAACCGGACAAACTGGAGGCACGATCAGTTCTGTGTAAGTTTGTGGGATATCCTAAGAATTCACTAGGATATATGTTCTACCACACTGAGGAACAGAAGGTATTTGTATTTTGCCACGCTACCTTTTTGGAATGGAAAGGGAATTTCTTGCAAAAGAAATTAGTGGGAGTACGGTAGAACTGGAAGAAATTCTTGAACCACAAACTGTAACTGAAGATTTGGTGGAACCGCTAGATTTAGTAGTACCTGATGAATCTCAGCCACTCCGCAGATCTAATAGGATTTCTCATCCGCCTGAGAGATACTACAGTTTTCTCATAGACGAGGATCGAGAGGATTGCATCTTGGAAGAAGATGATCCTACTAATTTCAAACAGGCCATCACCAGTAGGGACTCTGGTAAATGGCTGGATGCTATGCAATCCGAAATAGAGTCCATGTACACCAATAAAGTTTGGACCTTGGATATTGCTCTACCTGGGGTAAAACCCGTTGGATGCAAATAGATCTACAAAAAGAAAATTGGTGTAGATGGACAGGTGGAAACCTATAAGGCTAGATTTATTGCAAAAGGTTTTCGTCAAAGACCACGTGTGGACTATGATGAAACCTTTTCTCCAATGGCTATACTCAAATCTATTCAGATCCTACTTGCCATTGCTGCCTTCCATGACTATGAAATCTGGCAGATGGAGGTAAAAACGGCTTTTCTAAACGGAAGTTTGGAAGAGTGCGTTTATATAGATCAGCTGGAGGGATTCGTAGATAGTGGGAGTAGCGGGAAGGTGTGCAAGTTGCTTAAATCCATTTATGGATTAAAGCAGGCATTGTGGAGCTGGAACATCTGTTTTGATAAAACAGTCAAGGAATTTGACTTCATCAAAAATGAGGATGAGCCTTGTATATATAAGAAGATTGTAGGACGAACCGTTGTATTCCTAGTCTTGTACGTGGACGATATTTTTTTGATAGGAAATGATATTCCTATGCTACAATCGGTCAAGCTATTTTTGTCACAAAGGTTATCCATGAAAGACCTGGGTGATGCCTCGTACATTCTGGGGATTAAGATCTACAAAGATAGATCCAAGAGATTGTTGGGACTTTCACATTCCAGATAAATAGAGTCCATACTAAAGAGATTTAGTATGGAAGATTTCAAGCGGGTTAATATACCCGCATTGCACGAAATCACCCTCTCCAAAGAGATGTCTCCCAAGACTGATGAGGAGAGAGTTCACATGAGCATTATACCCTACGCTTCGGCGGTAGGATCTATAATGTATGCGATACTATATACCAGACCAGATATAGCTTACGCACTTAGCGTGGTGAGCCGGTATCAGTCAAACCCAGAAGAGAACCACTGGACAGCAGTGAAGAACATTCTTAAGTACCTGAGAAGGACTAATGAACTGTTCCTGGTATTCGGTAATAGGGACCTCCAGGTGGAGTCCTTTACCGACTCGAGCTTCTAGAGTGACAAGGATGACAGCAAGTCTGTCTCGGGTTTTGTGTTTACCCTCAACAGAGGGGCGGTCTGTTGGAAGAGCTCCAAACAGGACACCATCGCAGACTCGACGATAGAGGCTGAATACATTGCTGCCAACGATGCCGCAAAGGAAGCGGTCTAGATTAAGAAGTTCATTACTGAACTTAAGGTGGTTCCATCCATTGTTAATCCAATACCTTTGTATTGCGACAACAATGGAGCTATGGATTTAGCAAAGGAACCACAGTCTCATAAGAAATCTAGACACATCTTGAGGCGGTATCACCTGATTAGGGAGACCGTTGATCGTCGGGAGATCGAGGTGCGGAGAGTGGACACAAAAGACAACACGGCGGATCCATTCACCAAGGCCCTCCCTCAAGCACAGTTCGAGAGACTATTTGAGATGTTGGGTATGCGATATGCCAATAATTGGCCCTAGTGCAGATGTTGGGTACTCGATACACCAATATATAGCCTTAGTGCAAGTGGGAGATTGTTGGATATGTATGCCCTAGAGGCCATTATTGTATATATATACATGTGGATGCTTGGACATATGTATGTACAGGACAATCTTGCTCGATATGATAGTATGCTATTTGGTTTGTCTTTATCTTAACATATGCATATGTTTTACTTGTTATTACGTATCATTTATACATGTTGATAAAGCTCGTAGGATTATTGCTTGACTACCGGCGTTGTGATGACGATCATACTTGTGGGAGCTGGGTAGTCGATAAGCACATCCTTAAAATGTCCCTATTCGTGGGAGTATCAAGACTGGGCATCGATATTCTGGAGTAGACTAGTGTATACGTTTCTAGACCCCGGCAAGGGGCGATGGTTGGTCCTATAGCCATTGGTCTTTCGCACCTAAGATCGTATACAAGTGCTCACTGGGGTGAGTACACTGGACGGACTCGCCGAAAACTTCTAGATGGTATTATAGCTATCGTTAGATAGCAGTTCTCAGGTGACATGAGTACAGGTTAGTCTTCACACCCGATATCGTCATTTGTCTCGTGTGAGTTCCCACTGTACTTAGATTACTACCTTACCACGGCTCTACTGAGTCGTGCAAACAGAATTTAGTTGGGTACAGTCCCGAGCCACATGAAGGCAGTGAGTGATTGTTGGGGATTTTATTGGCTATAATGCCCTTAAAGCAATTATCATAGTCGCAGGCAGGTGATTATGATGATTGAGGGAGGACCTATACCGGTAGAACAGTCTTACTCGAGATAGTATGCTATCTGGTTTTTCTTTATCATCATGTACAACATTAGGTGGCATTACAGATCACTATTACATGTTGATAGAGCCCATAGGATTCTTGCTTGATTGGCAGTATGATGGCGATCATATACACGGGAGCTGGGTGGTCTATAAGCACATCCTTAAATGTCCCTAGTCGTAGGAGTTTCGAGACTGGGCATCGATACTCCAGAGTAGATTAGTGTATACTGATCAAGACCCCGACAAGGGGCGGTGGCTGCTCTCACAAGCCATTGGTGTCAGTTTGTTCACCTAAGATGTATACATGTGCTCATTGGGTTATCAGTACATCGGACAGACTTGCCGGGAACATGCTAGTTGGTATTATACCTATCGTCAGATAGCAGTTCTCAGGTGACATGAATACAGGTTAGTCTTCAGACCTGAGATCGTCATTTGTCTCATGTGAGTTCCCACTGTGCTTTGATTACTACCCTACCATGGCTCAAAGGAGTCGTGCAAACAGGTTTTAGTTGGGTACAGTCCCGAGCCACATGGAGGCAATAAGCGGATCGTCAAGGGATTCGTCTCTCCCGGTATTGGGGCTTGATGTCGCGTTGTGTACGGGTGGCCATCACCAGAAATCCTTGGCCAAGGTAGTCGAGAATTACTGATTCGGATCAGTAGTTTCTCAGTGGGTGATGAGCTCCATACCGACACTAAATGTCGCGTTGTTAGGGGTCTGACTTTATCCACCCCCTAGACTCGATATGCGATACTCATAGACGGATGGACCGGACTGTACGGATATTGTCACTGTCAGACTCAGTAGGGTTTCAGGATGAGTTTGCTCGTCGGCCTCCCTTTCGCTCAATACCTGGGTAGCCGTTACGTACAGCTAGTGCCGCTGACATGCTTGTGGTTAAACCCATTGCCAGCGTATTGACGAGTCTTTAGAGTCCCACACAGAGGGTTTCCCGTGCTTCGGGCGAAACGATGTAGAGGACGTATGGTTTTACGGCAGGGTTCGAGCACATACATGTACTTGTCCACGGATGATGTTCGGACGGATAATACTAGTGGGCTTTGGTTTAAGCCGGATCCTAGTATTATATTGTTGGATTATTTTCGTCTCATTGTATTCGTATTCTTCGGAATACGGATGCGGGTATGTATATATGGTTGAGGGGTATTCTTGTAATTTCTTACAAGATTACTTTTAGAAGATTACACCTCATTATGGTTTAGACTTTTTTGGATTAAAAGGTTATTGAGGTGTAGGATGAGGTGTTTATTGCATTTTTTGCGGCATGGCTTATTAGTGACCCATGGTTACTATTCTAAGCATGCTTAGGGTTTTTGTTTGTTGTGAGAATTTTGTTGACTTGAGATATTTTAGTTGACTCTAGATATTTTTTGATGGCTCCATTTATTAATTCTCACAACACACAAAAATCATTCAAGCTATTTTTTCCTCTCTCCTACAACACTCTCATCCTCATGGCATCTTCTTCTTCCTCCACCCAAACCCTCTCATGTGTTGAGAAACTTTGGGTGTCTTGAGACAAATTAATCCTTCATCACTCTCTATTTCTTCTACGATATCTAGTGTAGCGATCTAGGTACCCTAGTTACCTCGGATATGAGGTTGGAGCTCGATTCATAGACTCTCGGGTGGATCATCTTCGATGGAGGGAGACCTGAGATCAAGCTTGATCAAGGAGGCCTCTAGGAGCTTGGGAAGGTGGATGAAGCCCGAAGGACACAGATCAATTCGGTATAACCATTCTATCTCCTTTGCATGTTTTGTTATCTAGGACTTATGGGTCGATCTGGGTTATCGGGTTGTTCTAGCGTCGGTTTTTGAAAAATTTTGTTCCGCAATGGCTACGGTTTGATGGCCGGGGCGCTTGCATAACCCAACAGATTCGCCTCTCCCGGTATAGGGAGTTGATATCGCACTGTGTTCGATTGACCAGCACCATAAGACCTTAGTCAAGGCAGTTGGGATTTACTAATAGTTAGATCAGTAGTTTCCCAGATTGGTCCTGAGCCATATTAGCACGAATTATCGGGTTATTAGGTTCTGACGTTTACCACCCCTAGACCCGGTATGCGATACTCTCAGACGAAGAGACCGAACTGTACGGAGATTGTCATAGATAGGCTCAGTAGGTGTTGGATATATGTATGCCCTAGATGCAATTATTTGATAGTGGATGTATATATATATATATATATATATATATATATATATATATATATATATATATATATTCAGAGGACTTTCTTGCTTGACATGATAGTATGCTGTCTGGTTACTCTTTATCTTAACATGTTCACTTGATTCTGTATACTGTTCATTTGTTACATGTTGATAAAGCCCTTAGGATATTTGCTTGACTACTGTGATTATGATGCAGATCATACTAGTGGGACATGCATAGTTTATGAGCATATCCTTAAATGTTCCTAGTCGTGGGTGTATCGAGACGGGGCATCGATATTCCAGAGTAGACTAGCGTATACGTTTCTTGACCCATTTGATGGGCGATGGATGATCCTATATCCATTGGTGTTTGACATCAAAGATTGTATACGGGTGTGTTAGTTATATGTATGCCCTAGAGGCCATTACTGTACATAGGATGTATATTGTAGTGGATGCTGGGACATATATAGGTATGACTTTCTTGCTCGACATGATAGTACGCTATCTGGTTGCTCTTTATCTTAACATGTATACTTGCAGTCTCTCTATTACATGTTGATAAAGCCCTTAGGATGTGTGCTCGACTTCTAGGACTATGATGTAGTTCATACTAGTGGGGCCTGGGTAGTCAATGAGTACATCCTTCAATGTTCCTAGTCGTGGGAATATCGAGAGGGGGCATCGATATTCCAGAGTAGACTAGAGTATATCTTCTCGACCCATGTGATGGGGGATGGATGATCCCATATCCATTGATGTTTGACATCAGAGATGGTATGCGGGTGCTCAGTGGTGACTGGGTGTACTGAACGGACTCGCCGAGAACTCCCAGATGGTATTATACCTCACGTCAGATGGCAGTTCTCTGGTGACACTGGTACAGCTTAGTCTGTTGACCCGAGATCGTCATAGAGTCTTGTGTGTCTCCCACTGTGCTTTGATTTCCACCCTACCACAACTCTATTGAGTCGTGCAAACAAGTGGTTTTTGGGTACAGTCCCGATTCACATGGAGGCACTGAGCGATAGGAGGGGATTCGTCTCTCCCGGTATTGGGGGTTGATGTTGCGCTATGCTCGACTGGCCATAACTGGAAATCCCTGGCCAGGGTTGCAGTGATTTACTGGTAAGAGTTATCAGTAGTTTCATGCTTGTTATGGACCTTACGTCGGTATGACTTATCAAGCTACTGGGGTCTGACGTTTACCACCCCTAGGCGAGATATGCGACATATCAGACGAACAGACCGGACTGTACGGTAAGTGTTGCTGGTTGGATTCACAGGAGTGTGAGCGGGCTTGCTCGTTGATCTTCTGATCGCTCAATACCCGGGTGGCCGTTACGTTTAGCAGACCGCTTGCGGCTTGTGGGTGTTTGATATGATCATCACCTACTGCCGGCGTATTGACGAGTCTTTAGAGTCCTACACAGAGGTTTCCTGGCTCAAGCGAAACGAAATCGCGAGAATAGAATACAGTATCACATACTGGTATTATTCTACGTCCCGCACATATCTCATATGCGCTCCTATTTCATTTCGCTTGAGCCAGGAAACCTCTGTGTAGGACTCTAAAGACTCGTCAATACGCTGGCAGTAGGTGATGATCATATCAAACACCCACAAGCCGCAAGCGGTCTGCTAAACGTAACGGCCACCCGGGTATTGAGCGATCAGAAGATCAACGAGTAAGCCCGCTCACACTCCTGTGAATCCAACCAGCAACACTTACCGTACAGTCCGGTCTGTTCGTCTGATATGTCGCATATCTCGCCTAGGGGTGGTAAACGTCAGACCCCAGTAGCTTGATAAGTCATGCCGACGTAAGGTCCATAACAAGCATGAAACTACTGATAACTCTTACCAGTAAATCACTGCAACCCTGGCTAGGGATTTCCAGTTATGGCCAGTCGAGCATAGCGCAACATCAACCCCCAATACCGGGAGAGACGAATCCCCTCCTATCGCTCATTGCCTCCATGTGAATCGGGACTGTACCCAAAAACCACCTGTTTGCACGACTCAATAGAGTCGTGGTAGGGTGGAAATCAAAGCACAGTAGGAGACACACAAGACTCTATGACGATCTCGGGTCAACAGACTAAGCTGTACCAGTGTCATCAGAGAACTGCCATCTGACGTAAGGTATAATACCATCTGGGAGTTCTCGGCGAGTCCGTTCAGTGTACCCAGTCACCACTGAGCACCCGCATACCATCTCTGATGTCAAACACCAATGGATATGGGATCATCCATCCCCCATCACATGGGTCGAGAAGATATACGCTAGTCTACTCTGGAATATCGATGCCCCGTCTCGATATTTCCACGACTAGGAACATTGAAGGATGTACTCATTGACTACCCAGGCCCCACTAGTATGAACTAAATCATAGTCCTAGAAGTCGAGCACACATCCTAAGGGCTTTATCAACATGTAATAGAGAGACTGCAAGTATACATGTTAAGATAAAGAGCAACCAGATAGCGTACTATCATGTCGAGCAAGAAAGTCATACCTATATATGTCCCAGCATCCACTACAATATACATCCTATGTACAGTAATGGCCTCTAGGGCATACATATAACTAACAATCTCCCACTTGCACTAGGGCCATCTGTAGCAGTATTTGCAGTATCTAATACTCAACCATCCCATAAAAAGTCTCTCTCTGGAAAAAAGCCTTTATGAGTGGATCCGCCGTGTTGTCCTCTGAGTCTACTCTCCTAACCTCGATCACCCTGGAGATCAACTATCTCCATGATCAGGTGATGCTGCCTCAGAATATGTCTGGGTCACTGATGGGATCGGGGTTCCTGGGCCAAAGCCACACTTCCATTGTCACACAATGGTAGGAACCTAGTTCATCTTATGAACCAATATACACCCAAACTGCCTCTTTGGTAGTATCTTTGATAGCGATGTCACCAGCCTTTATCGTCTAGTCTGCCACGGTATATAGCTTGGAACTCTTCCAACATACCGTCCCTCCACTGAGGGTAAAGAAATTGCCTGTGACTGACATTCAGTCGTCTTTATCACCCTGGAACCTTTCCAGTGATTCTCCCCAGGATCGATTGATACCATCTCACTAAACCTAGTGAGAATCCTAACATCCATTTAGATTTATCTCATAGATCCAAATCCTAGGATTTAGGAGGTATCACCTTTATCCTATTTGGAGAATCCTTGTGATAAGAGGAGATTGACCGTGTATAGTATAGGAAACTCTTTTCCTATCAAGACTATGTTGTCCACGTACAATACGAGGATGATCACCTTACTCTCTACTACCTTTTTGTATATACAAGGTTCATCTACCATTTTGATGAAGTCAAACTCTTTAACTATCGCATCAAAACAGACGTTCCAACTCCGCGATACCTTCTTTATTCTGTAAAGCAGCTTGCACACGTTTCCGCTGCTCCCATTGTTTACGAAGCCCTCTGGCTGTGTTCTTATAGACGTTCTCTTCTAAATCATTATTATTTAGAAAAGTAGTCATGGCACCCAACCGCCAGATATCGTAGTCATGGTATGTAGCCGTGGCAAGTAGGATCCGGATGGACTTAAGCATAGCCACTGGAAAAGGCTTCATCATTATCCACGCCTGGTCGATGACGAAAACCTTTAACAAGTCTAGCTTTGAAAGTCTCAACTTTTCCATCTACACCAAGTAATCTTCTCAAGATATACTTGCTCCTGATGGGGATTTAACCCTTCAGATATAGCAACCAAAGTCCATACTTTGTTGGTGTATATGGATTCCATCTCAGATCGCTAAGCATCCAACCATTCTTACAGAGTCCCCACTCTTGATGGCCAGCTCGAAACTAGTTAGGTCATCATCTCATGATGCAATCCTCGCTCCCACTGTCACCGAGAAACCGAAGTATCTCTCAGGCGGATGAGGAACCCGACCAGATCGGCGGAGAGGCTGAGGTTCGTTGGGGACTATTGAATCCTTTGGTTCTGTCAAATCATCAGCTTTAGTTTGTATAACTGGAACTCCTTCCAGTTCTACAGAACTGACCTTGCCTCGATCTTGTCCGGATTTTGCTTTTGACATAGGCCGGACAATCCCAAATCTTAACTTACTTAAGAGATAGGTTGTTCCCATACCATATCTTATATGGAGTGGTAGGCACTGATTTGATTCGAATCCAATTCAATAGGTATGCAACTTCTCAAGTGCACAACCCCAAAAGGAAATAGATAACTCAGTAGTAATCATCATAGAGCACACCATATCTAATATGGTGCGATTGCTCCACCCCGACACACCGTTGTGCTGTGGTGTATTCAGAGGAGTAACACTGAGAGAGAATCTCATTCTCCTTTAGAATAGTCCAAAAATTCCATGCACAAGTATTCTCCTCCCTGATCTTATCATAGGACATAATACTTATACCCAGTTTTTGGTTCTCTACTTCTAACTTATATTCTGTGAATATCTCAAAAACTTCGGATTTATGTTTCAACAGGAACATATAGCTGAATCTTAAGAGATCATCAGAGAATGTAATGAAGTACAAAGAACCGGTCCTGGCATGTGTAGACAGGGGACCTTGCATACATCACTATGTATCAGTCCCAAGAGTTCACTAACTCTTTCTCTGTTTCCAATAAACAGAGCTATGGTCATCTAATCTTTGTGACATGACTGGAAAGTTTCATAAGATGTAAATTCAAACTAATTTAAATATGCATCTAAATGTAACTTCAGCCAGTCGGGTCGCATTGATATGACCTAGTCTACAATGCCTCAAGAAGGATTCGTTCATTTCTGAACTCTTCCTCTTGTGTGTGTTCCGTATATTAGGAACTGTAGTTTGATTTAGAACGTCAATGCTTATAGATAACGTGCCTGAACCGATCAACTTTTGAAATGTTCAAAACAATATTCAACAATACAAAATTATATCCTTCTTTAATAAATAATGAGATTGATATGATTTTGTATATCAGGTTCGGTATCTAATAGCATTTGTTCAGAATCAATGTATTGATAATACAGGGTGACAGTGACCAACAGACTTGGCTGCAACACTTGCACCGTTTTCTGTCTTATGAAACTTATCACCCGTTCTCAGTTCTCTGCCTTTCTGTAGCCCTATGTAACAGATTACATAGCTGGGATCCTGATCCGGTATCAGATACCCAGGACGCAGAGGATACTGAGAAACAGTTCTGTATAACGAACACACCCGAAGAAGATGCATCATATGCACTTTCTTCGTTTGGGCGGCATGGGAATATTGGTATTCCCCTAATTCCTGCTCGGTCTTATAACAATTATAAGTTAGAGCGGGACCAACGTTCCCCAGCTCAGTATAACAAGCGGGTTCGGTCAATACATCCATATTATTATCTTGATTAAGGCGTGATGTAGTTGCTACCTGGAGAGAGAGAGAAGAAAACACTCTGCGTGCGCTCTTGCAAGATTAGATTGGTTATATATCTTATCTAATCAGGATGGCTCCCACTGTTTTTATCAAATCTTCCTTCAAACCTTAAAAGGAAAGACTAGCCGGGATTAATTACACCCTATAAGTTCGCCAATCTTTCAGCCAGGCCAGTGTCGGTACTTTGAGGGAGGTTTCCCGTGCTTTCGCACGGACCTAATTAAAGTAAACCTCGTTTTCCCAGAGGCGTAACCCCGTTGACACCTTTCTAGACACCTACTTGATCGGCTAATTGTAAAGTGCAAAACTCTCCCAGGAGTAACAATTACTCGCAGTGGGTATCGGGATCCAACTATCATATAGAAGGTATGCAATCTCATTGCAAATTTCAACACTTGAAATTCCCGATAAAGGTTTTTACTCCTAGCACTTATGACCTTAACTATGGTCAACAAATCATAAGCATTAGTCAAGTTCTACCCGTCATTTCGTGATTAATTAGACCCACTCACATGACCCTTAACTAAGGTCAACAAAGTTACGCGACTGTCCTAACTAATCGCATCATATGCGGTGTAGGAAGACATCACTTAGCTACCGTACACTGTGCCTTGACTATGGTCAACAAACATAGCACGAATACTAAGTACTCTACTTCCTAAAATGACGGAGGGTTGCGAATGGTTTTTTATAAAAACCTTTAACGCTTTGAACTTGATCTCGTTGCGAAATCAAATGGTTTTTAAATGGAGCGTTTTTTAGGCTTTTCTAGTTTTGCTAAAGGGGTCACTCCCGGTGAAGGGATCGTCGGCCCTTTCCTCATCGAACAAGGTGCAGGATATATCATATATACCGCTGTGCAAAGCAAAAACTATATAAGAAATCAAAAGACAAACCGAGGGTTGTAGCATCTGCCAGTTATTGCTAAAGGAGTCACTCCCGGTGAAGGGATCTCGGTCCTTTCCTTATCGAATAAGGTGTGGGATGTTCTACAAGGAACACCGCGATGCAAAGCAAGAACTGTAGCTACCTTTTTTTTATTTTTGAAATTCGATTCCACAACATCTTTTAGGTTTATTTTCTTTCATTAATCTCATTAATGAATGTCCCATCATTTAAGTCCACCTAAACATCACAGATAAATATAACGTACGCTTATGCCATCCGCATTCGTCTCGATGTCCCGTCTGCACCGTTAGGTTAGGTAACTAACGGCAGAGCGGGGCAGGGCTAGCGCGGGTGTAAAACATAAGCAACGTCCATATAATATATCATATATACTATATGCAATATCGATCTGAACATATCATATGATCACATCACAGATAACGCAGCAAAAAATATCATATGAAATATTGGATATACTAGGACGTCCGTGTTTTATTTTGAGCCTGAATAAAACACGGATTCCACGGTCATGATGAATAGCCAATCCCATACCCCTAGACCCCTACGAGAGCGGCAAGCAACCCTACCAATTCTAGGGTTAGGAGACCCGGACTCGACTCCTCGAGATGGTCTCCCACTGGACCTTAGAACCCGGTTACTTGTGCTCCCCTCCTTGGGTCTATCCTAATGCTGAAAAGTAAATAATATACAAATGGTGACATCATCCGCAACCTGGAAGTGCCCCAATAAAAGAATATTACATACAAGTTTTTTTACATGAATGAAAATGAAAAACACTCATCTCACATAAAAACCCCCGGCTATTCAAACACGACGATCCAATATAACATATCCAGCAACACATAACATCACATGTCATCAACGTAAGTAAATATGCCCATCCCAATTGTCGTTGACATATAGCAACGAAACCGGCGATATCACATATTACACTTACGGTCGCAGAAAAGAAAGTGTAAAACTACAACAGTTGGAATCCGCAACCTGCTTAGACATCGCATGCCTAACCAAATGAATTCCTTAGACATCGCATGCCTAACAATTATAAACCCCGCATTTTAGTCTCATTATCGAAAACACTTTTCAATATGAAGTCGGGCAATTCAACAAGATTCCCGATATCCAGAACAAATGCTCGTCGCAAACTTTAGTAGACGGCCGCACCCCCGATACCGTCGACGAAGTGCACTAAGGCGGAACATCGCTGCCGCGAGCATCCGAACGGATGCTTTCGGCGACGGGGTTCTCCTACAGTCACTTGGTCGGGGCTATAGGGCGTGGCTGTCTATTAAGTTTACCCGGCGAGTATCCGCGTATCCAACGTGATTGCGACGAACTTTTGATCACATCAAAATTCCGTGGCAACCGATCAAGTGAGACTAAAGTGCTATATTTATAACATCCATTCAGTTATCTCATAACTACTTGTGGATTCCAAATATTGTATCACATTCCAGATAAATAGAAAATGTTAAACTTTCCGATCGAACAATCAAACACCCAAGTTTTCCCGAATGGTTTTCAACACTTGAAATAAGTTTAAAAACATCCATTTCATGCCACAGTACCAACGGTCCAGCCGTAGAAGGGTCAAGCCAACGCCTCACATGTGGCACGCCGTACTGCCCCAAACCCTAAGGTTCAAAGGGCAGTTCAAGATGGTCATATAATCGAGTTAAGGTTTGTTGTCTTCTAGAGGGTCCATCGCGTTACTTGCACTACTTAGAACATTCTTAAACTACGGAAAAATCCAACACTTGGAAATTTCCCGGCAGGGGAAAAAGTGGGTATTTATATCCGGTCGAACTTTTTAACAGTTTCTAAAATATCCGGAAAAACATAAACGAAGTTAAATTATCCGATCAAGTAGGTGTCTAGAAAGGTGTCAACGGGGTTACGCCTCTGGGAAAATGAGGTTTACTTTAATTAGGTCCGTGGGAAAACGAGGTTTACTTTAATTATGACTTTCTTGCTCGACATGATAGTATGCTATCTGGTTGCTCTGATACCAATGTTGGTCAGGCAGCCACCCCATCCAATGGGGTCGCCGTGGCACCAACGGGTCCCTCAGCCGCTACTTTTTACGCATGCCCCCTCGCGAGGACTACAACCCGCCGGAACACCTTCCGGTCTCGGGACACCCTGGGGGTAAGAGCCTATGCTTCGCCACACTGTCACACAGTGAGAACCCCCTATAGGTCGACATCCAATGCCTAGTAGCTCTGATACCTCTATGACGATCTCGGGTCAACAGATGGTATTATACCTCACGTCAGATGACAGTTCTCTGGTGACACTGGTACAGCTTAGTCTATTGACCCGAGATCGTCATAGAGGTATCAGAGCTACTAGGCATTGGATGTCGACCTATGGGGGGTTCTCACTGTGTGACAGTGTGGCGAAGCATAGGCTCTTACCCCCAGGGTGTCCCGAGACCAGAAGGTGCTCCGGCGGGTTGTAGTCCTCGCGAGGGGGCATGCGTAAAAAGTAGCGGCTGAGGGACCCGTTGGTGCCACGGCGACCCCATTGGATGGGGTGGTATCATTGGACGGTTATATATGATATAGCCGGGTTAGCGAATCAAGTGTTGATTCGATACATTGATACACTTGATATTAGTCGGTTATATGCGATATGACCGGATCATTAAATCAAGTGTTGATTTAATGATTTGATGTATAATTATATATTTTATATATTACTTTACATTAACTAGTATTTGTTCACTTAAGATTGATTTTCTCATTTGATTGTGCACATTGTATATATGATATATGTTTGTGCACTAATTTGTATCATGTTTGATGATACATGCAAACTTGGGTGTGTATGCTATACACCATGTTTAGTTAATGGTTAGGGTTTCATTTGCCTTATTTATTTATTTTCTTTATTTATTGGCAAGAAACAAAGTGGTGGTGGCTTTTCTCACTTTGGCTTGAAGCTTCATGAAGCTTCATAGCATCTTTGACAAAGTCTAAGCCATTTTGTTTTATCCTTAACCCAACCATTAGCCTAAACCCTAGTTTACTCTCTACATGAGTTTACTCACCCATGGTTGCTAAATGATAAGATTCACTTGAATTTTCTTTTAAGTTAATTCTTTTTCATTTTCCTTCTTCTTCTTCTTGATGAAGAAAAGAAAAAGCTCTCTTGAAAATTCCAAGTGATGAATCCAAGTGAGAAATCCAAATCCAAAGTGAACCCACTTCCTATTTCTTCATACTCTACCACTTGCCATGTAGTAGAGAGTGTTATCTTCACAAGTTTCATGACCAAGTGAAGATGGAGCTTGAGTTTGAGTTGCCTCGACGTAGATCATCTTCGGCATCGAAGTCAACGACCTAGCCCGATCATTTCTCCGACGAAACCATCGCTAGAGTCCGGGATCCGATGATCGCAGCGGAGGGACATCATCACGGAGCTAAAGAGGTGGAGGACCGGATCTACAAAGGTTGTAGTCACTTTCACTTTATAGTAAAGTTGTTTACTTGCATATTTCGCCTTACCTCTAGTTAACGATCTAGTATAGGGTTCTTTGGCACATGGAAATTTTTGATTTTGGCATGGTTGATCAGTTGTAGAACCTCATGGGTGTGCCTAGGAACCCTACAGGGTGCTCAGTGGAGACTGGGTACACTGAACGGACTCGCCGAGAACTTCTATATGGTATTATATTTATCTTTGGATAGCAGTTCTCAGGTGACACTTGTACAGGTTAGTCTGTAGACCCGAGATCGTCATAGAGTCTTGTGTGTTCTCCCACTGTACTTTGATTTCCATCTTACCATGGCTCTACTGAGTCATGCAAGAAGGTGGCTTTTGGGTATAGTCCCGAGACACATGGAGGCAATGAGCGATAGGAGGGGTTTCGTCTCTCTCGGTATTAGGGGTAGATGTTGCGCTGTGCTCGATTGGCTATAACTGGAAGTCCCTGGCCATGACTGATGAGATTTACTGATAAGCGTTATCAGTAGTTTCTCGATCTGTTATAGACCATACATCGGTATGACTTATTGAGTTATTGGGGTCGACGATACCATCCCTAGACTCAATATGCAGCATATCTGACGAAGAGACCGGACTGTACGGTAAATGTTACTGGTTGGCTCTACGGGAGTTTTGATAGGTTCGCTTGTTGTTCTTATGTTCGCTCAATACCTCGGAGCCGTTACGTGCAGCTAGTACCATTGACGGCTTGTGGGTATGTGATGTGATCACTACCTACTGCTAGCGTATTGACGAGTCTTAGAGTCCTGCAAAAGGGTTTCCAAGCTTAGGCAAAAAGATGTGGGGCGCATACGGGGATATGTGCAGGAGCTTGATTAAATACGAGTATATGATACCGTATCTTAATCTGGCGTTTTCTATTAGTCGGGTCGTATGTGATATGACCGGATTATTAAATAAAGTGTTGATTTAATATCATGTGACCATTAGCTCATTTATTAAATCCTTTCTTTATTTGTATGCATGTATGTACGTATGTTTATATTGATATGTATGCACACATGCATGCATACATGTGTCATGGTTGATGATACATTGGAGATGGATATGCAAGACTCACATGGAAACTATTATGATATTTTTATAATTATTGAGTTAAAGGAAATTAGAAATTAATCCATGGTTGGTTTTTTCCTTCTACACACTTCTTAAAATATCTAAGTAACCATGGTTTCATTTCTAATCCTCCACTAACCCAACTACTAAAAATATCTAGATATTTTTCATGGTTGGGTTATTAGTGAGTGTGGCTCTCTCTCTCTTTTATTATTCTTGTGTTCATCTCTCTTGAGCTCTAGCTAAGCCATTTTCCATCTCCTTCTTCCTCCAAGCTCTCTACCATATTCTAGTGAGTGAAGAAAAAGAAAAAGAAAGGTTTTTTTAATGCGCTTATTACCCACTTCACCAATCTATATTAGTCTAGTCCACTAGTGTAGGTTGTTTGCCTCACTTCTACTTAGGTCAAGTGAAGCAAGGAGCTTGAGCAAAGGAACTCTGTGGTGGATCATCGTGGACTTCGAAGGCCTCAAGCGGACCTGTTCAAGTTTCGAGTAGAACCAAGGAGTCAAGGAGGAGAGGTCTACAAAGGTTGTTTTTCTTTTCCTCTTAGTGTTTGACACTTACTTGTATGTGATACTTGTTAGCTTTTGCGCATAATCCTCTAGTTCGATTCTAGGTTCGAGTTGGTTAGTACCCTAGTTTTTAAAGTTGCATGTTTGATACGTGTTAAAACCTAGTGAGGGTGCTAAGAAAACCCCAACGCTGGTATCAGAGCCAAAGATAGAGAATTAGATGATATTAGTTGAATTACGTAAATGAAATAACTCCGAAACTTGGAATCTGAAACCTTAGTTTCTGTCGAATTTTTTTAAGTCCTCTAAATTTTTTTTAAACAAGTGCAAAAAGCTAGTTATGATGTATCCAGAACACCAGAAAAATTTGAAGCAAAACCACAAAAATTTTGCCGGCTATATTGCCTCAAAAACCGGCCTTACCTTTATTTCTGTGGCAAAAAATCTTGAAATTTTTGTGGTGTTCTGATCTCTTGGTTTTAGGGTTTCAGGTTATGTTTGTTTTTGTCAAGATTGCATGTGATGCTATCTTTCTGTTGTGGCAATACGGAGTGTTTCGTAGTCGTATTTTAACATCGTTTCGGGTTTGATATTGAAATATGATACAATATTTAGAATCCATGATAATTAGTTTTGTGAAAACTAGTTAGTGTTCTGTAAATCTAGCAATTTATTCTCTTTTGATAGATTGCCACGGAGTTTCGATTCGGATCAAAACTCCGTCGCAATCTCGTATAGCATGTGAATATTCGCCGGGTACCACTACTAGATAGCCATACTCCATAGCCCCGACCAAGTGACTGTAGGAGAACCCCGTTGCCAAAAACATCCCCTCGGGTGCTCGCGGTTATGGTGTTCCGCCTAAGTGCACTTCGTTGACGGCATCAGGGGTACGACCATCTACTAATGTTTTCGACGAGTATTCGATCAAGCAATCGACAATCTTGTTTAATTACCCGACTAGGTTATTGAAAATGTGTTTTCAATATGAGACTAAAATACAAGGTTTATATGTTAAGCATGAAATTCGGGGTATGAGATATTCCGCGTTTATGATATCTAAGGATGTTGCGGATTCTAATTATTGTAGTTTTCGTTTTCTTTTCTGCTACCGTAAGTGTAATATGTGGTGTATCGCTTGCTATACGTCAACGACAATTAGGATAGGCATATTTGCTTACGTTGATGACATGTGATGTTATGTGTTGCTGTGATATGATGTATAGGATCGTCGTGAATGGATAGCCGGTTTTTTTTATGTGAGATGAGAGTTTTTCTTTTCATTCCTGTAATATTCATTGTATGTAATATTCTTTTATTGGGGCACTTCCGGGTTGAGGATGATGTCACCATTGATGTATATTATTTACTTTTCCGTATTATGATAGACCCAAGGTGGAGAGCACAAGTGACCGGGTTCTAGAGTCCAGTGGGAGGCCATCTTGAGGAGTCGAGACTCGATCTCCTAACACTAGAACTGGCGGGGTCGCTTGCCGCTCTCGTAGGGGTCTAGGGGTGTGGGCTTGGCTATTCATCACGACCATGGAATCCGTATTTTCTATCGTTGGCTAAATACAAAATACGGACCTCCTAGTATATCCTATATTTTCATATATGTGCTTCTGCTGTTGTTATTCTGTGATGTGATCACTTTATATGCTGAGACGAATGGTGTATTATATATATGATATATAATAAATGTTGCTTATATTTTGCATCCGCGCTAGTCCTGCCCCCGCTCTGCCGTTAGTTAAGTAACCTAACGGTGCATGACGGGACCCCGTAGCGAATGCGGATGGCATAAGCGTACGTTCTATTTTCGTTTCTTTTCTGTGTGGCTTAAGGACTTAAATGATGGGACTGTTGGCTATAGTGCCCTTAAGGCAATTATCGTAGTCGCCGGCAGGTGATTATGATGATTGAGGGAAGACCTATACCGGCAGAACAGTCTTACTCGAGATGATAGTATGCTATCTGGTTTGTCTTTATCATCACTGTTGCATGTTGATAGAGCCCATAGGATTCTTGCTTGACTACCAGCATTATGATGGCGATCATATATGTGGGAGCTGGGGGTCTATAAGCAAATCTTTAAATGTCCCTAGTCGTGGGAGTTTCGAGACTGGGCATCGATACTCCAGTGTAGACTAGTGTATACTGATCGAGACCCCGACGAGGGGCGGTGGCTAGGTCTCACAAGCTATTGGTGTTAGTTTATTCACTTAAGATAGTATACAGGTGCTCATTAGGTTATGAGTACACTGGACGGACTCGCTGGGAACCTGCTAGTTGGTATTATACCTATTGTCAGATAGCAGTTCCCAGGTGACATGTGTACATGTTAGTCTGTCGACCTGAGATCGTCATTTGTCTCGTGTGAGTTCCCACTGTGCTTTGATTACTACCCTACCATGGCTCAAAGGAGTCATGCAAATAGGTTTTAGTTGGGTATAGTCCCGAGCCACATGGAGGCAGTGAGCGGATCGTCGGGGATTCGTCTCTCCCCGTATTAGGGGTTAATGTCACGTTGTGCACGGGTGGCCATCACCAGAAATCCTTGGCCGGGGTAGACGAGAATTATCAATCCAGGATCGATAGTTTCTCAGGTGGTGATGGGTTTCATACCGACATGAATTATCGCGTCAGTAGGGGTCTGACTTTATCCACCCCCTAGACTCGATATGCGATACTCTTACACGAACAGACTGGACTGTACGAATGTTGTCACTGTCAGGCTCAGTAGGGTTTCAGGATGAGTTTGCTCGTCGGCCTTCCTTTTGCTCAATACCTGGGTAGCCGTTACGTACAGCTAGTGCCGCTGACGTGCTTGTGGTTAAACCCATTGCCAGCGTATTGACGAGATTTTAGAGTCCCACACAGAGAGTTTTCACGGTTCAGGCGATATGGTGTAGATGACGTATGTTGGTACATACAGATGTCCGATTAAATATGTGTACAAGTTGCACAGAATTTAATCGGACGGTTGATAATACTAGCGGCTTAGGATTAAGCCGGATTATTAAATCGGGTTTTGATTTAATAATTTATATGTATGTATTTATATATATGTATTTTAGTATTATTGTTCACTATTCATTTTCTCTCTTGACTATTCGTATTTTGATACGAATACGCGTATATGTATTTCGATACGTGTACCGGGCAGTATTCCGTATTTATACGGAATAGCTTCTAGAAGATGACCACCTCATTATTGATTTTCTTTTTAGAAAATCATTTTGGAAATGAGGTGGAAGGGTGTGGCATGAGCATGGGCTTGAGCATGTAGAGAGGTATGGCATGCATTTGTTTATTTGGAAAATGGAAGAGATATTTTTTTTGTTGGATGATTGGAAAAAAGGGGGGGCTGCCATCATTCTTCACTAGCCTTGCCCACTTGTTTTTCTTCACTTGAGTGCATTCTCTTCTCACAAAAACACTTAGCCACATTTCTTGAGTTGCTCATGCCACTTGTTTTCCTCACATCCTCTGATCTTCTATGGTTGCTCTTTGAGCATGTGTTGATGAGAGAAAATTATAGTGACACATTCCTACACCTCCACTCTCCATTGCTAGCAACCTTAGAGCCTCGGTTACCTCGCTTGGCGAGGTTGAAGCTTGCGCCGTTTCCCTCAGGTAGATCATCGTAGATGGAGGAAGACCGGCAACCAAACTCGATTCGCAACCTCTAGGAGCTTGGAATGAAGGTTGAATACCGAAGGACATGGATCAACTCGGTATAACAATCCAACTCTTTATATTACTTGCTAGTATATGGTTTATGGTAGATCCGGGCATCGGGTAATGGTAGCGTCAGTTTAGAAAAATTTTGTTCCGCATTTGGCCACGGTTTGATGGCCGGGACGCTGCCGTAACCCAACATGGTATCAGAGCCAACCCGTAAACCCCTTACTAGCAGTTTTAGACAATGTTAAGTATCGAAATCGAAACAACCCCAAAACAGTGCACTGCACATTTCACTTTCTGTCGAAATTTCAGAGCCTTCAAAATTTTTTTTTAGCAATTGCAGAAGACTACTAGTATGACCACTAGAACACTCCCTAAATACGAACCCATTCCATCGGTTTTGGACCGGCCACATGTGCAAAATTTCCGAGCTCGCCGGCCCTTCTTTTGAATTAGGGTTTCGTATTTTAGGTGTGTGTTAGTCTCTGGAATATTGGTGCAGTGGTATTGCTTGTTTTGCCCAGTTTTGATATAGAGTTATCTTTAGTTCAGGGGCAATTCGGGGGGTTTCAAAGTCGATAATTTAACACTGTTTAAATGTTTATCAGTACATGCATTACTATCTGCGACCGTGAATGTCATTCGAGCGGTACAACTCGTCTAATTGCTATATGTTCTTTTAGACGGGTTTGCGAACGTGACATTCACGTTGATGTTCTGTGTTGTGCTGTGTTGTGGTTGGATCGTCGTGGTGGATAGCTTGGGTGCAATGTTAGTACAGTTTAGTTTCATTTGTACATTTGATATTGCAGAGCGAGTGTCCGACATGTGGACTGCCGTCACTGCCCGTTTGTATATTATTTGTTTGGGGCACGACCGGGTTGAGGTCGATGTCACCTTTGTACATATTATTTTCTTTTCTGTACTAGGATTACCCCACGGTGGAGTGCACGAATAGCCGGGTTCTAGAAGGTAACGGGTCCGCATCTCATGGCGTTGAGACGGAGGGGACCTTACTCTAGAATTGGCGGGTTATTCGCCGCACTCGTAAGGGTATAGGTTGACCCACGGAAGGGTGCTCAAGTTACCGGATTTCGTGAAGTACTGGGTGGCCCATTCACGTTGTTGATTGGGGTTGCCTCGCTTCTGGGATTGGCGGGTAACTTGCCGTACTCATAGGGGTCTAGGTTTTCATTGCACAGGCTATCCACACGACAGGGAACATCGGGTCTCATTTGCGGCTCAACTGAAACCCGAGGCTCCAAGGGATTATCCACCACTCTGTGTTGTTGCTTCTGTGATGATTCTGTGATGTTGCCTTATATCATGCCTGGGATGATTGTTATATATATTTATATATATACTAGTAGATATTGTATATGTTTTGCACTCGCGCTAGTCTAGTCTCCGCTCTGTCGTTAGTTAAGTAACCTAACGAGTGATGACGGGACCCAGTGGCGAATGCGGATGGCATATATGTACATCATATTTTCGTTCTTTTCTGGTGTGATTAAATGATGGGACTGCGTTGATTTTGATCAATGCAAGGATAAAACAAACCTATATATGATGTTGTTGGAACCAAGTATTTAAAAACTGACATTACAGACGTACTCTTTTGCTTTGCATAGTGGTATTCGGTTATGAATATCCTGCACCTCATTCGACGAGGCAAGGGCCGAGATCCCTTCATTGGGAGTGACCCCTTGAGCAAAAGTTTGCATCAACGTAATAACTTCATTATAGTCGTTTCTTTTGCTTTGTATCATGGTATTCAGTTTGGAATATCCTGCACCTCATTTGACAAGGAAAGAGCCGAGATCCCTTCATATGGAGTGACCTCTTTAGCGAAAGTTTTCGCCACTATATATTTATAAAACCACTCGGTTCCTTCAACGATATCAAGTTCATTACGTTAAAGGTTTTCCCTAAAAACCAGCCATAGCCCTCCGTCATTTCAGATTGGTATTGCTTAGTATTCGTGCTACGTTTGTCGTGCCTTGTCGAGGCATAGTGTGCGGTAGCTCTGTAATACTTTTCTGTCGCAAGGATATGTGGATTGGTTAGGACAGTCGTTCAACCTTGTTGACCTTGTCAAGGGTCGGTGCGGGTGGGTCTAATGCAATCAGTATAGTGACGGGTTGAACTTGACTAGGACCCTTTGACTTGTTGACCTTGTCAAGGTCACTTGGATCCTAGGGGTAAAAACACACATCGGGAGTTTCAAACATACAGGAAACTTGCCAGGCATGCGCATACCTTCTGGAGTGTAGTAACTTGAGTGGCTTCCATCAGGTTATCATGCGATGATAGTTAGATCCCGATTCCCACTGATGAGTAGGTTTACTCCTCGGGTGATTTTAGATGATCCCGACTAATTCTTCTTTTGGGTTTGGAGGAGAATTCGAGGAAACAGTGGGAGCCATCCAGATTAGATAAAGTGATTAACCATTCTGATTTAATTTAGAGTGCACGCTGAGTGTTTCTTTTCTCTCTCTCTTTGGCAGCGACCATGGCCCGACCCTTGACTAAAACTCATGAATCAAGTTAACCGAACCTTCTTAAAACATTTTGGATTTTTGGAATGTCACGGTGTCGCATATATCATTGCCACCTCTATATCACCTTTGCATTTCTCCAGAACACCCTGTATCATTACGAACATCCACTTCTATTGGATAAATCCATCGTATAGTTACATACGAACTCGAAGGAACTTGTTCTAGATTCGAGGATGGATTCTGGTTCTGGAGAGATTGAATAGGATTATTCGGTTGTCTTTTCTCTTTACCTTCTCTCAAGTTGTGAGGGCTTCTAAGATTAGGAGAGGGTACACCTATTGAGCTTATTGGATAGTCTTCCTCCAGACCATAGACAGGTGACGAAAGGTGGGGAAGGAAGAAAACCAATTAGCCTAAAGGCGGTGTACAGAAGGTAATAAGTAAAGACATATAAAGGGATTAGAATAACGGCAAAGAAAATTGCGACTGCTATTATTCCCGACAAAACCGTGTATACCCCTGCCACTTCCACATCCACTTTGGATTTCTCTAGAACACTTCGTATCACTACGAACGTCCATAATGCTTGGACATGCCATCGTATAGTCACATACGAACTCGAAGGAATTCGTTCCAGATTCGAGGATGGTTTCCGGTTTAGGAGAAATAGAATATGATTATTCAGATGTCTTTTCCCATTACCTTCTCTCAGGTTACGAGGGCTCCTGGCATAAGGAGTGTACACCTATTACGCTTATTGGATAGTCTTCTTCCAAACCTTAGGCTGGTGCTGAAGGGTAGGGAAGGAAGAAAACCAATTAGCCTAAAGAAGGTGTACAGAAGGTAATAAGTAAATGCATAATAAAGGGATTGGAGTAAGGGCATGGAAGTATACGGTTACAGTCATGAATCAGGATAGTGGAAGAGGCATTACTAGGAATACCCGGTTACCCCTTTGAAACATTTTCATGTTTCAATCCGACTGTGCGATGTTAATTGAAAACTGTTTTCCCAATAGGAATCTAACTCTAGGGTATGTATTTACCAGATCAGTTTCTCACATCTGTATGGTATTACAGATGGTGAGTGGGAGTAAGATATTGGGAATTGGGTGATTAGATCCTCATTATATCGGAATTCGTTGTAATTGGTGATATTTGAGGAAATCACCTGGGTTTTACCGGATGGAAAAATTTTGGTTTTGAATATTCGTAGTTATGCACCAGTTTCAAACGGATATATCTGTGCGTTTATTTTATAAAGTGAGATATAACTTTTTGAAATTATGTCTATGATATTTACCTATATTTGTTGATGGTTAGGTAAGGTGTATTCAACATCGGTGTAATTCTTCTTAACCATAGTACAGTTTTCAACCTACGACACAAAATGTTTGAGTTATTGAACTCAGGGGACTTGTACAAAGTATTGTATGTTGTCCAGTGTCCATTAGGACAATAGGGTTAGTCCTATATTCTGTTTACTCATGACTTCTCCAGTTCTAGACAAGCATTTTGTTGAAATACAAGGTCCATATTTTGAGAAGTTATAGGTATAAGAATAAAGTAGAGAACCATTTTTTGGAAGTATCAGGATTCTTCGAGGTGATCGAAGATGTAGATACTTTTGTTTGGTATTCCGTTGATAGTAATGGTTTTGAGAACTTGCTTCTCTTTCAGGTTACTCATATATGGATGCACTCCTAGTTCCATTTGGTTGATATGCACTGGAGACAGCTGCATGATTTTGAATCTGGTTCCAATTAAATTAGTGCTTTTGTTTCTATATTGGATATATATAGAATCAATTTATATCTTAACGATGTTAAGGTATAGGGAGTTGTCCGGCTGATGCTTAAAACCAGAATCCGGATAAACTCGAGGCACGTTTCAGTAATGGCAGTTTGTGGGTTATCCCGGGTTTTGACGAGGGTTAACTTTCTACCATCAGGAAGATCAATAGTGATATTTTTCTTGACTCGCCATAGTTTTAGTAAAATGGATTTTTTCAGAAAACAAAAGTGGGAGTATGGTAGAACTGGAAGTGATTCCAGAACCATAAACGATCACTGAAGATTTAATAGAACCCGAGGATTCAATTGGATTTGATATTCCATTAGCCACTCCGCAGATTTTGGTGGGTAACCTCAGGCACCCGAGAGGTACTTCGGTCTCCTCAAAGACGGTGACCGGGGGTTCTTGTTTACCCAAACTTGCTATTGGTGCTGTTCTAGACTATGAAACCCGGCGGGAGGATGAGTATAACGTCGTTCTGAACTAGCTTTAGAAGTGTAAGTGTATATGACTCTGCCAGGGGTTGTTGTAGTCAATGGGAGCAGCGGAAGCGCAGTGGGCAAGTAGCTTATGTCTATTTATAGACTAAAGCAGTTATAGCAGAAATAGATAATCTATTTTGAATGTGACAATCATAGGCTTTGACTTCATCAGAATAGGAGATGGATCTGGTAAGAAGGTAGTAGGGTGTGATGTCCTGGTATTTGGGATGACATGCACTTTATAGGAAGTGAAATTCCTATACTACGATCGGTTATACTGTGGTTGTTACACAGTTGTTTCTCCACATAGTACATGGATATAATATCAGGGTTTCTGGTTACTAGATCTATGGTTTTAGATCTAGATTTGGGAAATTTCCCAATTTGGGTGCTTTGACACTATTCTAAAGGTGTTTTAGAATGGACGACTCCTGGCATGGTGGTGTACCTGCAGGTGATGGAGTCACCCTCTCTAAAGGATGTCTTACAGACTAAAGGGAAGAGGGATTTGCATGATTGGCATATCACCTGCTTAGGCAATTGAGTCAACCATGTGATGTCAAGTACCACACCAGATATTGCTTTTGCACTAGCTGCAATAAGCATATATTAATCTAATCCTGGAGAAACATTGGGAAGCAGTTATGAACATAAGTGGAAGTTCTTGGTATATGGTAACGGCAGCTTCCTTCGGGAGGCGGTTATCATTTCAGGCTTCCAAGGTGACCTGAATGACAGAGTGACTGTCATAGTTATAGTTTTTCCCTCATTTGAGGGACAGTATGTTGGACAGGTGGTCCAAGCGGATACTGAGGAAGGAATGGATATACTAATTAAATTCAGTGGATGATATAGTCTAAGAAGTTTGCTGGATTCGGAGTTCATTTATGAACTGGGTTCCATCAGATATCCAGACAAATTCTAAGACAAGGTATTGCTCATTTCGGGAGATGGTTATTCTCCGCGAAGTTGAGATATAGAGAGATAAAGATAGAAACAATCGAGCTGATCTACTCACCGAGGCTATTTCTCGAACAAAATAGTTTCACAAACGAGTTTTGCGAAACTGCTTAGTAGAGAAGTTGGGTGTTCGGTATCACACAAGCTGTGAGTATGCAACACCGCAATAATTTGCCTTAAGTGCAAGTGGGAGATTGTTGGCTATAGTGCCCTCAAGACAATTATCGTAGTCGCAGGCAGGTGATTATGATGATTGAGGGATGACCTATACCGGTAGAACAGTCTTACTCGAGATGATAGTATGCTATCTGGTTTGTCTTTATCATACTGTTGCATGTTGATAGAGCCCATAGGATTCTTGCTTGACTACCGGCATTATGTGGCGATCATATATGTGGGAGCTGGGGGTCTATAAACAAATCCTTAAATGTCCCTAGTCGTGGGAGTTTCGAGACTGGGCATCGATACTCCAGTGTAGACTAGTGTATACTGATTGAGACCCCGACGAGGGGCGGTGGCTAGGTCTCATAAGCCATTGGTGTTAGTTTGTTCACCTAAGATAGTATACAGGTGCTCATTGGGTTATGAGTACACTGGACGGACTCGCTGGGAACCTGCTAGTTGGTATTATACCTATTTTCAGATAGCAGTTCCAGGTGACATGTGTACAGGTTAGTCTGTCGACCTGAGATCGTCATTTATCTCATGTGAGTTCCTACTGTGCTTTGATTACTACCCTACCACGGCTCAAAGGAGTCGTTCAAACAGGTTTTAGTTGGGTACAGTCCCGAACCACATGGAGGCAGTGAGCGGATCGTCGAGGATTCGTCTCTTCCAGTATTGGGGGTTGATGTCGCGTTGTGTACGGGTGGCCATCACCAGAAATCCTCGGCCGGGATAGACGAGAATTACCGATCCAGGATCGATAATTTCTCAGGTGGTGATGGGTTTCATACCGACACGAATTATCGCGTCAGTAGGGGTCTGACTTTATCCACCCCCTAAACTCGATATACGATACTCTTAGATGAACAGACCGGACTGTACGGATGTTGTCACTGTCAGGCTCAGTAGGGGTTTGGATGAGTTTGCTCGTCGGCCTTCCTTTCGCTCAATACCTGGGTATCCGTTACGTACAGCTAGTGCCGCTGACGTGCTTGTGGTTAAACCCACTGCCAGCGTATTGACGAGTCTTTAGAGTCCCACACAGAGGGTTTTCAAGGTTCAGGCGATATGGTGTAGATGACGTATGTTGGTACATACAAGTGTCTGATTAAATATGTGTAGAGGTTGCACAGATTTTAATCGGACGGTTGATAATATTAGCGGCTTATGATTAAACCGGATTATTAAATCGGGTTTTGATTTAATAATTTATATATATGTATTCTAGTATTATTGTTCACTATTCATTTTCTCTCTTGGCTATTCGTATTTTGATACGAATACGCGTATATGTATTTCGATACGTGTATCGGGTAGTATTCCGTATTTATACGAAATAGCTTCTAGAAGATGGCCACCTCATTATTGATTTTCTTTTTAGAAAATCATTTTGGAAATGAGGTAGAGGGGTGAGTTGGCATGAGCATGGGCTTGAGCATGTAGAGAGGTATGGCATGCATTTGTTTATTTGGAAAATGGAAGAGATATTTTTTTGTTGGATGATTGGAAAAAAATGGGGGGTTGCCATCATTCTTCACTAGCCTTGCCCACTTGTTTTTCTTCACTTGATTGCATTCTCTTCTCACAAAAACACTTAGACACATTTCTTGAGTTGCTCATGCCACTTGTTTTCCTCACATCCTCTTGATCTTCTATGGTTGCTCTTTGAGCATGTGTGATGAGAGAAAATTATAGTGACACATTCCTACACCTCCACTCTCCATTGCTAGCAACCTTGGAGCATCGGTTACCTCGCTTGGCGAGGTTGAAGCTTACGCCGTTTTCCTCAGGTGGATCATCGTAGATGGAGGAAGACCGGAAACCAAACTCGATCCGCAACCTCTAGGAGCTTGGAATGAAGGTTGAAGACCGAAGGACATGGATCAACTCGGTATAACCATCCAACTCTTTATATTACTTGCTAGTATAGGGTTTACGGTAGATCCGGGCATCGGGTAATGGTAGCGCTAGTTTAGAAAATTTTTGTTCCGCTTTTGGCCACGGTTTGATAGCCGGAGCGCTGCCGTAACCCAACAGGGACTACATTAATGAGATTAATATAAAGAAAAAGAAACCTAAAAGGTGTTGCAGAATCAAATTTGAAACTCACTCGGCCTTTTTATGAAAAAGCAAGTTTCAAAAATGCGGAGCTTAAGCCACTCCTTTTAAAACTATTTGATTCTACAACGAGATCAAGTTCAAGGCGTTAAAGGTTGTCTTAAAAATCATCCGCAACCCTCCATCATTTTAGGAAGTAGAGTACTTAGTATTCGTGCTACGTATGTTGATCATAGTCAAGACGTAGTGCATGGTAGCTAAGTGATGTCTTCCTACACAGCATATGATGCTATTAGTTAGGACATTTATGTGATTATGTTGATCATAGTCAAGGGTCATGTGAATGGGTCTAATTAATCACGAAATAACGGGCAGAACTTGACTAGTGCTTTTGATATGTTGACCGTAGCCAAGGTCATAAGCTGCTAGGGGTAAAAACCATATCGGGAGTTTCAAGAGTTGAAATTTGCAATGAGATTGCATACCTTCTATATGATAGTTGGATCCCGATCCCACTGTGAGTAAGAGTTACTCCCAGGAGAGTTTTGCAATTTACAATTAGCTAACCCATTAGGTGTCTAGAAAGGTGTCAACGGGGTTATGCCTCTGGGAAAATGAGATTTACTTTAATTAGGTCCGTGCGAAAGCACGGGGAACCTCCCTCAAAGTACCGACACTGGCCTGGCTGACCGGTTAGCGAAATTGTAGAATGTAATTAATCCTGGCTAATTTTCTTTTTATGGTTTGAAGGAAAATTTGATAAAAGCAGTGGGAGACATCGATTAGATAAGATAATAACCAATCTAATCTTTGCAAGAGCTTTCGCTGAGTGTATTCTTTTCTCTTTCCTAATGGCAGATGCCCATGACTGGACTTAAGCTTCTGTTAGAGAAAAATAAACTGATAGGACCCAATTATAAAGACTGGCTGAGGAACATAAACATTGCCCTTACATATGATAAGGTATCATATGTCCTCACTGCCCCAGCCCCTCCCAGCCCAGGCCTTACATCTTCTGTTGCAGATAGGGAGATCCGCAAGATATGGGACATTGATTGTGCCACTGCCAAATGCCTCACGCTTGCTTCGATGGATAATGTACATCAAAAGTAGCATGAGAAGATGGATGTTCAATCCATCTTTCTCCATACAAAGGAGTTGTATGGAGAGCAATCTCGTACCCTGTGCTACGAGACATCTAAAAAGCTATTTCGGATGAGAATGGCTCCTGGCACACCAGTAGGTGATCATGTCTTGAAGATGATAGCTCTTATTGAAGAGCTTGAGGTCCTCGGATGGACAATGGAGAACGAACAGTATATTGATATTGTTTTGCAGTCTCCCCCTTGCCTTTGCTCAGTTCATAGTAAACTTCAACATGCACAACGTGGAGAAGTCACTATTTGAACTTCTCAATATGTTAAGAAGTGCAGAGAGCACGTTGAAGACAGCGAAAACTCCCGCTTTGCTTGCTGGGCCATTTTCCTCTTCTCTCCTAAAAGCCAAGGCCAAGGGAAAGGTGAAGAAGAAACCCACCAAACCAAGAGGTAGAGTGAAAAAGGCAAAAGGGAAAGACAAATCGAGGGCTGAGGAGTCAGGAAAGGGAGAATGTTTCTACTGAAAAAAGTTGGGACACTGGAAGCGAAATTGTATTGAGTATATCGCTGATCTCAAGAAAAAGAAGCATGGTGATGCTTACGCTTCAGGTGTGTTTGTGACTGAAAACTGTTTTTCTATAAACTCTGCTTTCTGGGTATTGAATACCGGTTCGGGTTCTCACATCTGCAATTGTATGCAGGGATTGAGAAATAGCAGAGTTTTGAAGACTGGTGATCACACTCTCCGGGTTGGAAATGGTTCCAATGTACATGCAGTATCAGTAGGAGAATATCACCTGGGGTTGCCATCAGGATGTATATTGGTTTTGAACCTGTGTTATTATGTACCAAGCATGCTATGTAATATAATATCCGTTTCTTTGTTAGACAACGAAGGATATAATTTTGTATTGCAAAATAATGTTATGAACATTAACCCGAATCAAGAGTTGATTGGGTATGGTGCACTAAATAACGGGATATACGTTCTAAATCAACAAACAGTTTTCAACATACAACACACAAATAAAAGAAAATTTTCAGATATAAATGAAGCTTTTCTTTGGCATTGTAGACTTGGTTATATTAACGAAATAAGACTAAACAAGCTACATAAAGATGGATATTTAAATTCTTTTGAATATAAATCTTATGCGACTTGTCAGTCTTGTATCAAAGGTAAAATGACCAAAACTCCGTTTACGGGACATAGAGAAAGAGCTACAGAACTCTTAGGCCTCATACATAGTGATGTATGTGGACCAATATCTACACATGCTAGAGGCGGTTTTTCTTACTTCATAACTTTTACTGATGATTTCTCAAGATTCGGACATGTGTTTTTATTAAAGCATAAGTCTAAAGCTTTCGAGAAATTCAAAGAGTACAAACTTGAAGTAGAAAAACAAACAGGTTTGAGCATCAAGAAACTTCGATCGGATTGAGGTGGAGAGTATCTGAGTACAGAGTTTTCGGACTTCTTAAAAGAGAATGTGATTCTCTCTCAGCTCACTCTCTCTTACACACCACAGCACAACGGTGTGTCAGAGTAGCAGAATCGTACCCTACTAGATATGATGCGATCCATGATGAGTGATGCTGAGTTACCTCTCTCCTTTTGGGGGCATGCATTGGAGACTGCAGCATATCTGTTGAACAGGGTTCCAACCAAGACTGTGTCTACCACTCCATATGAGATATGGTATGGGAAGAGACCATCTCTTAAACGAGTTAGGATTTGGGGTTGTCCGGCTTTTGTCAAAAAGCAGAATCCAGACAAACTCGAGACACTATCGGTTCAGTGTATATTTGTGGGATATCCAAAACATTCGTATGGATATCTTTTCTACCACAAGGAGGAACAAAGAGTGCTTGTTTCTCAACATGCCACATTTTTTTAAAATGAAATTTTTTCAAATAACACTGATGGCAATGCGGTAGAACTAGAAGAAGTTCTAGAGACACAAGTTACAAATGACGACTTGGTTGAACCTGATGTTGCAACAGAAACTTATGAACCTCAGCCACTCCGTAGATCTAGTAGGACTTCTCGCCCACCAGAGAGATACTACGGTTTCCTCATTGATGGTGATAGAGAAGATTGCATCATGGATGATAATGACCCTACTAGTTTTCAGCAAGCTATCACGAGTGGTGACTCTGTGAAGTGGCTGGATGCCATGAGATCCGAAATGGAGTCTATGTACACCAACAAAGTGTAGACTTTGGAAGTTGTACCCTCTGGGGTAAAACCCGTAGGGTGCAAATGGATCTTTAAGAGAAAGATCGGTGTAGATGGGCAGGTGGAGACCTATAAGGCAAGGCTTATGGAGAAATGATTTCGTCAAAGACCAGGACTGTACTATGACGAAACATTCTCTCCTGTAGCCATGCTTAAATCCATTCGGATCCTATTTGCTATTGCTGGTCACTACGACTATGAAATCAGGCAGATGGACGTTAAAATTGCATTTCTAAATGGTGATTTAGAAGAGTGCGTTTATATAGAATAGCCAGAGGGCTTCGTTGATAGTAGGAGCAGCAGGAAAGCATGTAGATTGCTTAAATCCATTTATGGATTAAAGCAGGCATCATGGAGTTGGAAAATCTGTTTTGATGATGCGATCAAAGAGTTTGATTTCGTCAAAAATCCAAATGAGTCTTGTATTTATAAGAAGATTGTAGGGAGTACTGTCACGTTCCTCGTATTGTACGTAGATGACATTCTCCTGATAGGAAACAATGTTCCTATGCTACAATCGGTCAAATTGTTCTTATCACAAAGGTTCTTCATGAAGGACCTGGGTGATGCCTCGTACATGTTGGGCATTAAGATCTATAGAGATAGATCTAAAAGGTTGTTGGAATTGTCCCAATCCAGGTACATTAACACCATCCTAAAGAGATTTAGTATGGAAGATTCCAAGCGGGGTGCTTTACCCGCTTGTCACGGAATCACTCTCTCCAAAGACTTTTGCCTAAAGTCTGATGAAGAGAGAGCTCGCATGAGCATTATACCCTACGCTTTAGCCATATGATCTATAATATATGCGATGTTATGTACTCGCCCTGATGTAGCTTATGCACTAGGTGTAGTAAGCAGGTATCAATCCAACCCAGGGGAGAAACACTGGACAACTATGAAGAACATTCTTAAGTACTTGCGAAGGACTAAAGAAATGTTCTTGGTGTATGGTAACGGGGATCTCTAAATGGAGGCCTTTACCGATTCGAGCTTCCAGAGTGATAAGGATGACAGAAAATCTATCTCAGGGTTTGTATTTACACTCAATGGAGGGGTGGTATGTTGGAAGAGTTCCAAGCAGGATACCGTTGCAGACTCTACGATGGAAGCTGAGTATATTGCTGCAAATGATGCTGCCAAGGAAACCGTCTGGATGGGGAAGTTCATTTCGGAGCTAGGAGTAGTTCCAACCATTATTAACCTAATACCATTGTATTGTGATAATAATGGGGCTATGGCGTTGGCTAAAGAACCTAGGTCCCATCAGCGATCCAGATACATCCTGAGGCGATATCATTTGATCCGGAAGATAGTTGATCCCCGCGAGATCATGATTCGGAGAGTAGATACAAAGAATAACACTACGGATCCACTCACCAAGGCCCTCCCACAGCCGCAGCATGAGCGACTTTTTGAGATGTTGGGTATGAGATACGCCAATAATTGGCCTTAGTGCAAGTGGGAGATTATTGGATATATGTATGCCCTAGAGGCCATTATTTGATAGTGGATGTATAGACATGTGTGTGTGTACACACACACACACATACATATACATATATATATACATATACATATATATATATATACATATACATATATATATTCAGAGGACTTTCTTGCTCGACATGATAGTATGATATCTGGTTACTCTTTATCTTAACATGTTCACTTGATTCTGTATACTGTTCATTTGTTACATATTGATAAAGCCCTTAAGATATTTGCTTGATTACTGTGATTATGATACAGATCATACTAGTGGGACATGCGTAGTTTATAAGCATATCCTTAAATGTTCCTAGTCGTGGGTGTATCGAGACGAGGCATCAATATTCCAGAGTAGACTAGCGTATACGTTTCTTGACCCATTTGATGGGCGATGAATGATCCCATATCCATTGGTGTTTGACATTAAAGATTGTATATGGGTGCTCAGTGGAAACTGGGTACACTGAACGGACTCGCCGAGAACTCCTATATGGTATTATATCTATCGTCGGATAGCAGTTCTCAGATGACACTTGTACATGTTAGTCTGAAGACCCGAGATCGTCATAGAGTCTTGTGTGTTCTCCTACTGTACTTTGATTTCCACCCTACCACGGCTCTACTGAGTCGTGCAAGCAGGTGGCTTTTGGGTACAGTCCCGAGACACATGGAGGCAACGAGCGATAGGAGGGGTTTCGTCTCTCCCGGTATTGGAGGTAGATGTTGCACTGTGCTCGATTGGATATAACTGGAAGTCCCTGGCCATGGCTGATGAGATTTACTGATAAGTGTTATCAGTAGTTTCTCGATCTGTTATAGACCATACATTGGCATGACTTATTGAGTTATTGGGGTCAACGATACCATCCCTAGACTCAATATGCAGCATATCTGACGAAGAGACCGGACTGTACGGTAAGTGTTACTGGTTGGCTCTACGGGAGTTTTGACAGGTTCACTTGTTGTTCTTCTGTTCGCTCAATACCTCGGAGCCGTTACGTGCAGCTAGTGCCGCTGACGGTTTGTGGGTATGCGACGTGATCACTGCCTACTGCTAGCGTATTGACGAGTCTTAGAGTTCCACAAAGAGGTTTCCAAGCTTAGGCGAAAAGATGTGGGGTGCATATGGGGATATGTGCAGGAGCTTGATTAAATACGGGTATATGATACCGTATCTTAATCTGGCATTTTCTATTGGTCGGGTCGTATGTGATATGACCGGATTATTAAATCAAGTGTTGATTTAATATCATGTGACCATTAGCTCATTTATTAAATCCTTTCTTTATTTGTATGCATGTATGTATGTATGTTTATATTGATATGTATGCACACATGCATGCATACATGTGTCATGGTTGATGATACATTGGAGATGGATGCAAGACTCACATGGAAACTATTATGATATTTTTATAATTATTCAGTTAAAGGAAATTAGAAATTAATCCATGGTTGGTTTTTTTTCCTTCTACACTCTTCTTAAAATATCTAAGTAACCATGGTTTCATTTCTAATCCTCCACTAACTCAACTACTAAAAATATCTAGATATTTTTCATGGTTGGGTTATTAGTGAGTGTGACTCTCTCTTCTTTATTATTCTTGTGTTCATCTCTCTTGAGCTCTAGCTAAGCCATTTTCAATCTCCTTCTTCCTCCAAGCTCTCTACCATATTCTAGTGAGTGAAGAAAAAGAAAAAGAAAGGGTTTTTAGTGAGCTTATTACCCACTTCACCAATCTATATTAGTTTAGCCCACTAGTGTAGGTTGTTTGCCTTACTTTTACTTAGGTCAAGTGAAGCAAGGAGCTTGAGCAAAGGAACTCTGTGGTGGATTATCGTGGACTTCGAAGGCCTCAAGCGAACCCGTTCAAGTTTCGAGTAGAACCAAGGAGTCAAGGAGGAGAGGTCTACAAAGGATGAATTTCTTTTCCTCTTAGTGTTAGACACTTACTAGTATGTGATACTTGTTAGCTTTTGCGCATATTCCTCTAGTTCTATTCTAGGTTCGGGTTGGTTAGTACCCTAGTTTTTAAAGTTGCATGTTTGATACTTGTTAAAACCTAGTGAGGGTGCTAAGCAAATCCCAACAGTAGGGATCCGGATGAGTTTGCTCGTCGGCCATTCTTTTCGACAGGTACCCAGGTAGCCGTTGTTGGATATAGTGCCCTCTAAGTCAATTATTGGATCGCAGGTACGTGATTGCAATGATTGAGGGATGACCTATACCGATAGAACAGTCTTACCCGAGATGATAGTATGCTATCTGGTTTGTTTTTATCATCATGTAGATGTTGATAGAGCCCATAGGATTCTTGCTTGACTACTAGCAGTATGATGGCGATCATATATGTGGGAGCTGGGGTCTATAAGCACATCCTTAAAGTGTCCCTAGTCGTGGGAGTTTCGAGACAGGGCATCGATACTCCGGAGTAGACTAGTGTATATATTCGAGACCCCGACGAGGGGCGGTGGCCGGTCTCACAAACCATTGGTGTTAGTTGGTTCACCTAAGATGTATACAAATGCTCATTGGGTTATGAGTACACCGGACAGGACTAGCCGGGAACATGCTAGTTGGTATTATACATATCGTCAGATAGCAGTTCCCTGGTGACATGTGTACAGGTTAGTTCATCGACCTGAGGTCATCATTTGTCTCGTGTGAGTTCCCACTGTGCTTTGATTTATACCCTACCACGGGTCAAAAGAGTCGTGCAGACATGTATATTTTGGGTACAGTTCCGAGCCATGTGGAGGCAGTGAGAAGATCTTCGGGGATTCGTCTCTCCCGGTATTGGGGGTGAGATCGACCTGTGTTCAGGAGAGCCATTACACGAAATCCCTGGTTAGGGTAATCGAGATATACTGGTAGGTATACCAGTAGTATCTCAGGGTGTTCTGGGCTGCTCTCTGACACGACTTATGCAGCTATTTGGGGTCTGACGTTTACCGACCCCCTAGGCCTAATATGCGATACTCATAGACGAATGGACCGGACTGTATGGATATTGTCACTATCAGGCTCAGTAGGGTTTATAGATGAGTTCGCTTGTCAGCTTCCCTTCCTATCAGTGCATAGGCAAACCGTTACGTACAGCTTGTACATCTGACATGCTAGAGGTTATATCCAGTACCAGTATGTTGATGAGTCATTAGAGTCCCCCACAGACACTTTCCCAAGTTCGGGCGAAACGTTGTAGATGCCGTATGGTATTATGGCAGGGTTCGGAAAATGCACGTGCGTTTTCGCACGTGTCATTTTTCGGGCAGATAATAATGGTAGGCTTTGGTTTAAGCCGGATCCCAGTATTATATTGTGTAGATATAATATCTTTGTCTCTGTTGCATTTGTATTCCGTCGTAATACAAATGCGGGTATGTTTATACTGTTACGGGGTTATCCTGAAATTCGTTTCGGGATCACTTTTGGAAGTTGCCAGTTTCCAGTTTTCTATCACCCGTCTTTTAACATTCGGTTAAAGACGGATTTATTTTTTCTTGAGATGAGTATGGAAGCTTCTAGATGGTGACTAGGATGATGAGGTGGCTTGTGACTCATTTGTTCATTAATGGTGCTTTAATTAGATGATGACTAAGGGTTATGAATCATCACTCTCATTAATGTGTTCATACTAGGTGTTTAGATGATTCATTCATATCTTTTTGTGGTCACCTCCCCTCTCCTACACTCACCTCCCTCCCTCTACAAAGTGGCCGGCCCCTCATTGTGAGGTAGATGATTTTTTTTTCATTTTGATTTGCTTGAAAAGATTATGATAGTTTGGTGTATGGAAATTTCTTAGTTCATTCCATCACAATTCCAAATGGCAACTTCCTTAACCGTTCGTCCATAGCCTTGGACGTAATGAGACAAAGTGTTCTACTCATTCTCTACAACATCTTGGTCATCTCTTTTAGCAAACTTGACGATCGAGTTGCCTCGGTTCAGAGGCGGGAGCCCGTTTAAAGATCCGTCGACGTGGTGCCACCTGGACGACGAGACTGGAGTTTCAGAAGATCGAAGCCACAGCAACAAAGCGTGGGATGATGGTTAAAGACCGAAGGACTCGGATCGTTCGGTATAACAATTCTACCCTCTTTACAATTTGTTAGTTTAGCTTTAATGGCAGATCCGGGTTATAGTACGCGATAGCGCCAGTCGTAAAAGTTTTGTTCCGCATATTGGCGTCTGTTAGACGGCCGGGGCGCTACCGTGGACTTACAGTGGTATCAGAGCCTCACCATTAAGCTATACTAACTTGTGCTAACGCGTTTAAAATATCGATCGAACGGATTATCGAAAATCATAATTTTCAAGTATAAAGTTTCTGTTTATTTTTTAACTGTTCTAAAAATTATTTTGACCATACAGAAAAATCAAGCAGGCTTTTTAATGAAGACGTAAGAAAAACGATCCATCAATTCGTCCGTACGACCACGGAAGCGCGGTCAAAGCCTAGCTTTGACCGCGGAAGTGCGGCCGTATTGGCAACTTGGTGGGCCGTTTTTCTTCTGGGCTTTCAACTAGGGAAATTGTGGTTTCTGGTAAGGTTCTTTTGGGCCCAGTTTTGGTTACTGTACAGCAGATGTTTGTGGGGCCCACTTCGGGAAATTTTGTCGATCGAAATTTAAACGTATTAGTTTACAGTACTTACTTTATATCTCCGACCGGGAATGCCATTTGATCGGTAAACCGCGTCTGATTGCTATAGTTCTTTTAGACGGGTTTGCGAACGTGACATTCACATTGATGTTCTGTGTTGTGCTGTGATGTTGCGGATTTGTCGTGGTGGATAGCAGGGTGCAATGATAGTGCAGTTTGGATTTATTTGTACATTTTATATTGCGGGGTGAGCGTCCAACATGTGGACTGCCGTCACTGCCTGTTGTATAATATTCTTTTGGGGCACGACCGGGTTGAGGTCGATGTACCCGTTGTACATATTTTTATTTCTGTACTAGGTTTATCCCGTGAAGGAGTGCACGGATAGCCGGGTTCTGGAGGGCAACGGGTCCGTATCTCATGGCTTTGAGAGGCAAAGGGACCTCACACTAGAATTGGCAGACTATTCGCCGCACTCGTAGGGGGTACAAGTTGACCCAAGGAGGGGTGCTCAATTTACCGGATTCCGTGAAGTGCCGGGTGTTCCATTCACTATGTTGTGGGGACTACCTTGCTTCAGGTTTTGGCGGGTAACTTGCTGCACCCGTAGGGGTCTAGGTTTCATTGCACAGGCTATCCACACAACCAGGGGAACGTCGGGTTTCAGCAGCGGCTCTGTGAAATCCGGGGATCCCAGATTATCTGTATTGTTCTGTGATGCTTATTACTTTTCTGTAATATTGCATATTATCATGCCTGGAGCGATTATTGTATATTAGTCTATATACTATTAAATGTTGTATATGTTTTACACCCGCGCTAGTCCATCCCCCGCTCTGTCGTTAGTTAAGTAACCTAACGGGTGATGACGGGATCCAGTGACGAATGCGGATGGCATATACGTACATTTTTATTTTCGTTCTTTTCTGGTGTGATTGATTGATGGGACTGCATTGATTCTTATCAATGCAAGATAAAACAAACCTAGATTTGATGTTGTTGGAACAAATTACAAAGATGTTTCCTTTTGTTTTGCATAGTGATATTCGGTTAGAATATCCTGCACCTCATTCGACGAGGCAAGGGCCGAGATCCCTTCACCGGGAGTGACCCCTTGGGCAGAAGTTTATGTCAGGGTAATAACTTAAATATAGTCGATCACAAGTTGCTATGCATAGCGGTATTCAGTTAGAATATCCTGCACCTCATTCTATGAGGAAAGAGCCAAGATCCCTTCACCGGGAGTGACTTCTTTAGCAAAACGTTTTCGCCACTATATTTTTATTCTATCAAGTTCCTTCGACAAGATCAAGTTCATTACGTTAAAAGTTTTTCGCCAAAAACCAGCCGTAATCCTCCGTCATTTCTTATGGATGGTCAGCAGTATTCAAGCTATGTTTGTTGGCCTACGTCAAGGCATAGTGTTTGGTAGCTACTGGGGTATTCATTTGTTGCATAGATAGATGCATTAGTTTAGGACAGACGTACAGCCTTGTTGGCCTACGTCAAGGGCATGTATGATGACCTAAATTAATCAGGACAACGACGGGTAGAACATTGACATTGACTTATGATTTGTTGGCCTACGTCAAGGTCATAAGAGCATGGGATAAAAATTATATCGGGAGTTTCAAACATACAGGAAACTTGCCAAACTTGGGCATACCTTCTGGAGTATAATAACGTGAGTGGATACCGTCACGTTATCATGCGATGAGAGTTGGATCCCGATTCCCACTGATGAGTTAGTTTACTCTTCGGGTGATCCCGACTAATTCTTCTTTCAGGTTTGGAGGAGAATTTGAGATTACAGTGGGAGGTTTCCTAAATTAGATAAAGTGATAACCATTCTGATCTAGTTTTGAGTGCACGCAGAGTGTTTCTTTTCTCTCTCTCTTTTTGGCAGCGACTTTTGACCGAACCTAGACTATAACTCAGTGACCAAGTTGACCGAACCTTCTTAATATACTGGCTTTTGGATTGTCCGAGTTGCATAAGTCATTGCCACTCCTTCTTTTACCCTTTGTATTTCTCAGAACAACCCGTATCACTACGGATATCCACTTTCATTGGATAGATCTATCGTATGGTTATATACGAACTCGGAGGGATTTCTTCGAGGATGGATCCAGGTTCAGGAGAAATAGAATTGGTTTATTCAGTTGTCTTTTATTATCACCTTCTCTCAGGTTGCGAGGGCTCCTTGGTTTAGGAGAGTACACCTATTACGCTTATTGGATAGTTTTATTCCAAACCATAGGCAGGTGCCGAAAGGTAGGGAATGAAGAAAACCAATTAGCCTAAGTAGGATGTGCAGAAGGTAATATGTAAAGACAAATAAAGGAATTAGAAAGAGGGCAAAGTAAATTGCGACTGCTAACATTCACGACCAAACCACGTATTTCATCGCCACTCCTACTTCACCTTTATTTCTCCCGAACAACTCGTATCATTACGAACATCCAATTCCATTAGATAAATCCATCGTATGGTTATATACGAACTCGAAGGATATTTTTTCGAGGATGGATTCTGGTTCAGGAGAAAAAGGAATAAGGTTTATTCAGTTGTCTTTTATCATCACCTTCTCTCAAGTTGCGAGTACTCCTAGGATTAGGAGGGTACACCTATTATGCTTACTAGATATTCTTCTTCCAAACCATAGGCTGGTGCCGAACGGTAGGAAAGGAAGAAAACCACTTAGCCTAATGATGGTGTACTAAAGGTAACGACTAAAGACAAATAAAGGGAATTGGAAAGATGGCAGGGAAATATACGGTCAAAAGTCATGAATTGGATTATGGAAGAGGCATTACTAAGAATACCAGGACACCCCTTCGAAACATTTTCATGTTTCAGTTACACTGTGCATTGTTAATTGAAATCTGATTTCCCGATTAGATACTTACTCCAGGGTATGTATTTACCAGGTATGATTCTCACATCTGTATGGTTTTACAAATGTTGAGTGGGAGCAAGTTATTGGGAATTAGGTGATCATCCTCATTATATCAGAATTCATTGTAATTGGTGATATTTGAGGAAATCGCGTGGGGACAGTTTTCAACCTACGACGCACAGGTTTTGAGTTATTCAACTCAGCGGACTTATACAGAGTGTTGTATGTTGTCCAGTGTCCATCAGGACAAAAGGGCTGGTCCTCGTACTATATTCTATTTACTTGTGACTTCTCTAGTTTATAGACAAGTGTTTCGTAGAAATACAATGTCTAAGTATTGAGAAGTTGTGGGTATAAGAATAAAGTAGAGAACCAAGTATCGCAAGTATTGGGATTCTTCAAAGAGATCGAAGATGTAGATTCTTATGAATGGTATTCAGTTGATAGTAATGGTTTTGAGAAACTTGTTTCTCTTTCAGGTTACTCATAATTGGATGGATTCCTAAGTTGAGTAATGCTGATTAGCCTCTCTCCATTAAGTTGATATGCACTGGAGACAGCTGCAGGATTTGAGTCTGGTTCCAATCAAATAAGTGCCTATGTTTCTATATTGGATATAGATTGCTTCATATCTTAACGATATTAAGGTAAAGGGAGTTGTCCAGCTTATGCTTAAAAACAGACACTGGAAAAACTCAAGGCACGTTTCTGTAATGGCAGTTTGTGGGTTGACCTTAGCTTTGACGAGGGTTGATTTTCTATCATCTGGAAGATCAATAGTGATATTGTTTTTGACTCGCCACAGTTTTATTAAAATGGATTTTTTCAGAAAACAGTAGTGGGAGTATGGTAGAACTGGAAGTGATTCCAGAACCGTAAACGATTACGAAAAATTTAATAGGACCTATATATTCAATTAGGTTTGACATTCCAATAGCCACTCCGCAGATATGGTGGGTAACCTCAGACACCCGAGAGGTACTCCAGTAGCCTCAAGGAAGGTGGCAGGGAGGTTCTTGTTTACCCAAACATGACACTACTGTTGTTCCAGACTATGACACCCGGCAGGAGGATATGTATAGCGTCGTTCTAAACTAGTTTTAGAAATGTACGTATATATATTATTCTGCCAGAGGGTTGTCGTAGTCAGTGGGAGCAGCGGAAGCATAGTGGGCAAGCAGCTTATGTCTATTTATAGACTTAAGCACATATAGCAGAGATAAGATCATCTAATTTTTGATGTGACAGTCATGGGTTTGACTTCATCGGAATAGGGGATGGATCTGTTAAGAAGGTAGTAGGGTGTGATGTCTTGGTATTTGGATGACATACACAGAGTAGGAAGTAAAATTCCTATACTACGATCGGTTGTACTGTGGTTATCACACAGTTGTTTCTCCACAAAGGATATGGATATAATTTCTGACATTCTGGTTACTAGATCTATGGTTTTAGATCTAGATTTGGGTAGTTTCCCAATGTGGGTATTTTGACAGTATTCTAATAGTATTTTAGAATAGATGACTCCTGGCATGGTGGTGTACCTGCAGGTGATGGAGTCACCCTCTCTAAAGGTGTCTTACAGACTAAAGGGGAGAGTGACGTACATGATTGACATATCACTTGCTTAGGAAATTGAGTCAATCGTGAGATGTCAAGTACCACACCAGATGTCGTTTTTGCACTAGATGCGATAAATTTATATTAATCCAATCCTGAAGAAACATACGGAAGCAGTTTTAGAACATAAGTGCATGTTCTACGGATTTGATGACGGCAGCCTCCTTCGGGAGACAGTTATCATTCCAGGCTTCAAAGGTGACATGGATGACAGAGTGATTGTCAGAGTTATAGTTTTCCCTCAGACGAGAGAGAGTATTATGGACAGGTGATCCAAGGGGATACTGTGGGAGGCATGGTGCTGAACACTGATTAGTTTCAGTGATTGATACAGTCTAAGAAGTTTGGATTTGGAGTTCATTTATGAACTAGGTCCTATCAGATATCCAGACATATTCTAAGACATGTATTACTCAATTCGGGAGATGGTTTTCTCCGCGAGGTTGAGATATAGAGAGATACAGAAAGAAACACCGAAGCGGATCCACTCACCGAGGCTATTTCTCGAACACAATAGTTTTGCAAACGAGCTTTGGGAAACTGATTAGTAGAGGAGTTGGATGCTCGGTATCGCACGAGCTGTGAGTACGCGACATCGCAATAATTAGCCTTAAGTGCAAGTGGGAGATTGTTGGATATAGTGCCCTCTAAGTCAATTATTGGATCGCAGGTACGTGATTGCAATGATTGAGGGATGACCTATACCGATAGAACAGTCTTACTTGAGATGATAGTATGCTATCTGGTTTGTATTTATCATCATGTAGATGTTGATAGAGCCCATAGGATTCTTGCTTGACTACTAGCAGTATGATGGCGATCATATATGTGGGAGCTGGGGTCTATAAGCACATCCTTAAAGTGTCCCTAGTCGTGGGAGTTTCGAGACAGGGCATCGATACTCCGGAGTAGACTAGTGTATACATTCGAGACCCCGACGAGGGGCGGTGGCCAGTCTCACAAGCCATTGGTGTTAGTTGGTTCACCTAAGATGTATACAGATGCTCATTGGGTTATGAGTACACCGGACAGGACTCGCTGGGAACATGCTAGTTGGTATTATACATATCGTCAGATAGCAGTTCCCTGGTGACATGTGTACAGGTTAGTTCATCGACCTGAGGTCGTCATTTGTCTCATGTGAGTTCCCACTGTGCTTTAATTTATACCCTACCACGGGTCAAAGGAGTCGTGAAAACAGGTATATTTTGGGTACAGCCCCGAGCCACGTGGAGGCAGTGAGCAGATCTTCGGGGATTCGTCTCTCCCGGTATTGGGGGTGAGATCGCGCTGTGTTTAGGAGAGCCATTACATGAAATCCCTGGCCAGGGTAATCGAGATATACTGGTAGGTATACCAGTAGTATCTCAGGGTGTTCTTGGCTGCTCTCTGACACGACTTATGTAGCTATTTGGGGTTTGACGTTTACCAACCCCCTAGGCCTAATATGCGATACTCATAGACGAATGGACCGGACTGTATGGATATTGTCACTATCAGGCTCAGTAGGGTTTATAGATGAGTTCGCTCGTCAGCTTCCCTTCCTATCAATGCATAGGCAAACCGTTACGTACAGCTTGTACCTCTGACGTGTTAGAGGTTATACCCAGTGCCAGTGTGTTGATGAGTCATTAGAGTCCCCCACAGACACTTTCCCAAGTTCGGGTGAAACGTTGTAGATGCCGTATGGTATTATGGCAGGGTTCGGAAAATGCACGTGCGTTTTCGCACGTGTCATTTTTCGGGCAGATAATACTGGTAGGCTTTGGTTTAAGCTGGATCCCAGTATTATATTGTGTAGATATAATATATTTATCTCAGTTGCATTTGTATTTCGTCGTAATACAAATGCGGGTATGTTTATACTGTTACGGGGTTATCCTGAAATTCGTTTCGGAATCACTTTTGGAAGTTGCCAGTTTCCAGTTTTCTATCACCCGTCTTTTAACATTCGGTTAAAGACGGATTTATCTTTTCTTGAGATGAGTGTGGAAACTTCTAGATGGTGACTAGGATGATGAGGTGGCTTGTGACTCATTTGTTCATTAATGGTGCATTAATTAGATGATGACTAAGGGTTATGAATCATCACTCTCATTAATGTGTTCATACTAGGTGTTTAGATGATTCATTCATATCTTTTTGTGGTCACCTCCCCTCTCCTACACTCACCTCCCTCCCTCTACAAAGTGGCCGACCCCTCATTGTGAGGTAGATGATTTTTTGTTCATTTTGATTTGCTTGAAAAGATTATGATAGTTTGGTGTATGGAAATTTCTTAATTCATTCCATCACAATTCTAAATGGCAACTTCCTTAACCGTTCGTCCATAGCCTTGGACGTAACGAGACAAAGTGTTCTACTCATTCTCTACAGCATCTTGGTCGTCTCTTTTTCCAAACTTGACGATCGAGTTGCCTCGGTTCAGAGGCGGGAGCCTGTTTAAAGATCCGTCGACGTGGTGCCACCTGGACGACGAGACTGGAGTTTCAGAAGATCGAAGCCGCCGCAACAAAGCGTGGGATGATGGTTAAAGACCGAAGGACTAGGATCGTTCGGTATAACAATTCTACCCTCTTTACAATTTTTTAGTTTAGCTTAATGGCAGATCCGGGTTATAGTACACGATAGCGCCAGTCGTAAAAGTTTTGTTCCGCATATTGGCGTCTGTTAGACGGCCGGGGCGCTACCGTGGACTTACAGCCGTTACGTACAGCTAGTGCCGCTGACGTGCTTGTGGTTATGGATTTATCCAGTAACTCACTATCGGCGTACTGTCGAGTCTTTAGAGTCCCATACAGAGGGTTTCCCTGGTTCAGGTGAAATGATGTAGTAGCCGTATTTTGATATGTGCAGGGTTCCGATCGAATGATTGTACTAGTTACCTGGACTTTCGATCGGGATACGCATAGGGTTCCGATCGAATGATTGTACTAGTTACCCAGACTTTCGATCGGACGGTTGATGATACTAGCCGGCTTGGAATTGAGCCGGATTATTAAATCATGTGTTGATTTAATAATTTACGTATATATATTTCGATATGTATATTCTAGTATTATGTTCTTTGTGCTATTCTATCTCTTTGGGTATTCGTATTTTGATATGAATACGGGTATATATATACAGTTGAGTGTATTCCGTATTTTTACAGAAATCATTCTAGAAGGTAGATACCTCATTTTAGTTTTATCCATTTATTTTAAATGGAAAATGAGGTGTAAAGGTAGTGAGGTGAGTATGGTGAGAACCATACTTCAATGGTGATGACAAATGAATTGAATATTCATTTGTGCAAACTATTCAAGCATGGTTGTGTTTTAATATTGGAAAAATGTTTTTACAAAACTATGGTTTGTGTTTTTCTCTCTCATGGATGATTTCATTCTCACCATTTTATTTCTCTCTCCTCACTAGCCTTTCTTGAGCTCCTTGTTGGAGATAGTGCCCTCAGAGTCAATTATTGGATCACAGGCACGTGATTGCAATGATTGAGGGAGGACCTATCCCGGTAGGACAGTCTTACTCGAGATGATAGTATGCTATCTGGTTTACCTTTATCATCGTGTACTGCTTTAGGTGACCTGACATGTCGCTATTGCACGTTGATAGAGCCCCTAGGATTCTTGCTTGACTGCCAGCAGTATGATGGCGATCATATACGTGGGAGCTGGTAGTCTATAAGCACATCCTTAAAAGGTCCCTAGTCGTAGGAGTTTCGAGACAGGGCATCGATTCTCCAGAGTAGACTAGTGTATACAGTCGAGACCCCTACGAGGGGCGGTGGCCGGTCTCACAAGCCACTGGTGTCAGTTGGTTCACCTAAGTTGTATACAGGTGCTCATTGGGTTATGAGTACACCGGACAGGACTCGCCGGGAACCTGCTAGTTGGTCTTATACCAGATGTCAGATAGCAGTTCCCTGGTGACATGTGTACAGGTTAGTTCATCGACCTGAGATCGTCATTTGTCTCGTGTGAGTTCCCACTGTGCTTTGATTACTACCCTACCACGGCTCAAAGGAGTCGTGCAAACAGGTTTTAGTTGGGTACAGTCCCGAGCCACATGGAGGCAGTGAGCGGATCTGCAGGGGTTCGTCTCTCCCGGTATTGGGGGTGAGGTCGCGCTGTGTCTAGGAGAGCCATTACGCAAAGCCCTCGGCCGAGGCAGGAGATTTACTGGTGGTATTCCAGTAGTATCTCAGGGTGTTCTGGGCTACACTCCGACACGACTTGTACCGCTTTTGGGGGTCTGACTTTTACCAACCCCCTAGGCCCGCCATGCGATACTCATAGACGAACGGACCGGACTGTACGGATATTGTCACTGACAGGCTCAGTAGGGTGTCAGGATGAGTTCGCTCATCGACGTCCCTTTTGGTCAATAGCTGGTGGCCCGTCACGTATTGGCTAATACCTCTGACGTGCTAGTGGTTAAATCCACAGCCATAGTATTGACGAGTCTTTAGAGTCCACCACACTTACAGTTACTCAAGCTTTCAGGCGAAACGCTGTAGAAGCCGTATGGAGATATGGCAGGGTCCGATCAGATACGTGCGGTATTGCACGGATCAGGATCGGACGGTTTGTATTAGAGGCCGTATAGTTATATGGCAGGGTTCGATCAGATACGTGCGGTATTGCACGGATCAGGATCGGACGGATATTACTAGCCGGCTTTGGTTTAAGCCGGATCCTAGTATAGTACAGTGTAGATTTTGTCTCTTTGCATTTGTATCCGGACGGAATACAGATGCGGGTGTGTATGCACAGTATCGGGGTTTTCCTGTAATTTATTACGGGACCAGTTTTCTGGAGTTGCCAGTTTGCATTCCGTCCCGGCCGGTTTTCCTTTGTTCTTTCCCGGCCGGACTTTTATGATGGAGGGGGTTATTTGCAAGTTTGCAAATAACACATTGTGGAGGGGTTTCTTGCAAATGTATTTATTATGATAGCATCTTTTTGATACCATTCTTTTCTATCATCATTTCTTGCTTTTGTGAGATTAGAAAGGATTTGAGGTTGATGTGAGTTTTGTTATGATGATGTTTGGTTGTGGTCACCTTTCTTTTTCTCCTACACTCACCTCCCTTCATGTTATGGTTTTGATATTCATTCCTCCACCATTCTCATTACAAGAGGGTTGATGACATTTGAGAGAAAAAAGATGAGAGCTTCATCTTGAGAGTTTCATTCTTGATCTCATTTTCATGCTAGAAAAATGCAAGTACCATTTTTCTAATCTTGATTCCTCCATCATCTTCAAAGGAAACAAACCCCAAATGAGACATAGCCTCTACACTACACATTCTACAGCATATCTTGAGCATGTCGAGTTGCCGGCTTCATGCCCGAGTTGCCTCGGTATTGAGGCGGGAGCCCGTAAAAGACGCAGGCGATGTGGTGCCCTTCCGGCGAGGAGGCGACGATGTGGAGACAAGACTTTCCGCGGGAGATCGGGACGATGATGAGAAGACCGGAGGACTCGGATCACTCGGTATACTTCTCTTCCCATCTCTTGTTAACTAGTATAGGTTAATGGTTAACGATCCGGGTTTTCATTGTCCGCGGTAGCGCCAGTTTCCAAGTAAGGAAAAATTTTGATTCCGCATTTTGGCCTCGGATAGACGGCCGGGGCGCTGCCGTGGCGCAACACTCCTCCTCCTTCTTCATGATCTTCCTCTCTACAATATCATGTGTTGAGAATCAAGAAAGGAAGCGAGATAGATATACACTAAGAACCACTCACTACGTCCTAAACATTTTAAATTAGCAACCTAGAGTCTCTAGTTGCTCCACTAGACTTTTAGTGTGGAGCTAGAGCCATGGACTACATCACTCGGGTGGATCATCTTCGACGGAGGAAGACCGGTGGACAAGCTCGATCAAGGAGATCTCAAGGAGTAAAGGAAGAAGATAGAAAACCGAAGGACACGATCTTTTAGTAAAACAATTCTATCATAGTAGTTAAGATCTCTTATATTAACTAGTTTCTGTTTATGGTCAGATTCTAGGACGAGTTTTTTAGCGCCGAATTTTTAAAAACGATAAATTTTTGTTCTGCAACGACCGCGGTAAATGTTCAGGGCGCTAGAAAACCCTAACATGGTATGCGATACTCTCAGACGAAAAGACCGAACTGTACGGAGATTGTCACAGATAGGCTCATAAGGTGTTGAATATATGTATGCCCTAGAGGCCATTATTTGATAGTGGATGTATAGACATGTGTGTGTGTGTGTATATTTAGAGGACTTTCTTGCTCGACATGATAGTATGCTCTCTGATTACTCTTTATCTTAACATGTTCACTTGATTCGTATACTGTTCATTTGTTACATGTTGATAAAGCCCTTAGGATATTTGCTTGATTACTGTGATTATGATGCAGATCATACTAGTGGGACATGCGTAGTATATGAGCATATCCTTAAATGTTCCTAGTCGTGGGTGTATCGAGACGCGGCATCGATATTCCTGAGTAGACTAGCGTATACATTTCTTGACCTATTTGATGGGCGATGGATGATCCCATATCTATTGGTGTTTGACATCAAAGATTGTATACGGGTGCTCAGTGGAGACTGGATATACTGAACGGACTCGCCGAGAACTCCTATATGGTATTATATCTATCGTCGGATAGCAGTTCTCAGATGACACTTGTACAGGTTAGTCTGTAGACCCGAGATCGTTATAGAGTCTTGTGTGTTCTCCCACTGTACTTTGATTTCCACCCTACGACGGCTCTACTGAGTCATGCAAGCAGGTGGGTTTTGGGTACAGTCCCGAGACACATGGAGGCAATGAGCGATAGGAGGGGTTTCGTCTCTCACGGTATTGGGGGTAGATGTTGCACTGTGCTCGATTAGCTATAACCGGAAGTCCCTGGCCATGGCTGATGAGATTTACTGATAAGTGTTATCAGTAGTTTCTCAATCTGTTATAGACCATACATCGGCATGACTTATTGAGTTATTGGGGTTGACGATACCATCCCTAGACTCAATATGCAGCATATCCGACGAAGAGACCGGACTGTACGGTAAGTGTTACTGGTTGGCTCTATGGGAGTTTTGACTGGTTCGCTTGTTGTTCTTCTGTTCGCTCAATACCTCGGAGCCGTTACGTGCAGCAAGTACCGCCGACGGTTTGTGGGTATATGACGTGATCACTACCTACTGCTAGCGTATTGACGAGTCTTAGAGTTCCACAAAGGGGTTTCCAAGCTTAGGCGAAAAGATGTGAGGCGCATATGGGGATATGTGCAGGAGCTTGATTACATACGAGTATATGATACTGTATCTTAATCTGGCGTTTTCTATTGGTCGGGTCGTATGTGATATGACCGGATTATTAAATCAAGTGTTGATTTAATATCATGTGACCATTAGCTCATTTATTAAATCCTTTCTTTATTTGTATGCATGTATGTATGTATGTTTATATTGATATGTATGCACACATGCATGCATACATGTGTCATGGTTGATGATACATTGGAGATGGATGCAAGACTCACATGGAAACTATTATGGTAATTTTATAATTATTAAATTAAAGGAAACTAGAAATTAATCCTGTAGGGTTCCTAGGCACTCTCAAGAGGTCTCACAAGGCATCAACCATGCCAATTTCAAAAATTATGGTGCCGAGAAACCCTAGTGTACGGATCGTTGGCTAGATGTCTAGGCGAAAAAGCAACTAGTTAACAACTTTAACTAAGTGAACGAAAATACAACCTTTGTAGATCCGGTTCTCCACCTCCATAGCTCCGCAACGAAGTATCCTCGCTGTCCAAATCGAAATCCGGGCTCTTGCGTCGGCTTCACCGGAGAAGAAGCGGGCTAGGTCATCGACGACGTGCCGAAGATGATCTACGTCGAAGCATCACTAGATCAAGCTCCACCTTCACCAAGCCATGAAAACTTGTGAAGGAAACACACTCTACTACTTGGCAAGAGGTAGAGGATGAAGAAATAGGAAGTGGGTAAACTTTAGAATTGGATTTCTCACTCTAATTCATCAATCACCATTGATGAAGAAAGGTTTTCTTCCATGAAGAAGAAGAAGAAGATGATAATTGTTATGATAAGTTTTTTTAAAATAGAAAAGAAAATCCAAACTTATCATAATCTAACCATGGTTATGTGTAGAGACTAAACTAGGGTTAGTGGGAATGGTTAGGGTTAAGGATGAGATAAGAATGGTTGACTTGATCAAAGCTTCAAGAAGCTTCAACATAAAAACAAAACAAGCCACCATCCTTAAAACTTTCCAAAATGAATATATAAATAAATAAATAGATAATAAGAGAATAAACAAAACCCTAACTACTCTCACAACCATGGTTTAATCTTCACACAAATCCAAGTTAACATGTATCATCAAACATGACACAATCAAGTGCACAAAAGTATATCACATATACAACTTGTGCATTGCAAGTGAGAAAATCCATTTAAAGTGAACCAATATTAGTTAATGCAAAGTAATATATCAAATATATAATTATATATTAAACCATTAAATCAACACTTGATTTAACGATCCGGTCATATCGCATATAACCGACTAATATCCAATGTATCGATTTATCGAATCAATCCTTGATTCGATAACTAGGTTATATCGCATACAACCATTCGAAACATTCATCGCGAGAATAGAATACGGTATCACATACACGCATTATTCTCGGTCCCGCACATATCTCATATGCGCTCCTATTTCGTTTTGCTTGAGCCAGGAAACCTCTGTGTAGGACTCTTAAGACTTGTCAATACGCCGGCAGCAGGTGATGATCATATCAAACACCCACAAGCCGCAAGCGGTCTGCTAAACGTAACGGCCACCCGGGTATTGAGCGATCTGAAGATCGACGAGCAAGCCCGCTCACACTCCAGTGAATCCAACCAGTAACACTACCGTACAGTCCGGTCTGATCGTCTGATATGTCGCATATCTCCCCTAGGGGTGGTAAACGTCAGACCCCAATAGCTCGATAAGTCGTGTCGATATGAGGTCTATAACAATTCGAGAAACTACTGGTAACACTTACCAGTAAATCTCAGCAACCCTGGCCAGGGATTTCCTGTTATAGCCAATCGAACACAGCGCAACATCAACTCCCTATACCGGGAGAGACGAATCCCCTCCTATCGCTCATTGCCTCCATGTGACTCGGGACTGTACCCAAAAACCACCGTTTTGTACGCCCTCTTGGACGTGGTAAGATGGAAATCAAAGCACAGTGGGAACCACACAAGACTCTATGACGATCTCGGGTCAACAGACTACTCTGTACCAGTGTCACCAGAGAACTGCCATCTGACGTGGGGTATAATACCATCTGGGAGTTCTCGGCGAGTCCGTCCAGTGTACCCAGTCTCTACTGAGCACCCGTATATCATCTCTGATGTCAAACACCAATGGATATGGGATCATCCATCGCCCATCTGTATGGGTCGAGAAGGTATACGCTAGTCTACTCTGGTATATCGATGCCCCGTCTCGATACACCCACGACTAGGGACTTTGAAGGATGTACTTATGGACTACCATGTCCCCACTAGTATGATCCGCATCATAGTCCAGGTAATCAAGTACACATCCTAAGGGCTTTACCAACATGTAACAGAGAGACAATCAGTGTACACGTTAAGGCAAAGAGCAACCAGATAGCATACTATCATGTCGAGCAAGAAAGTCCTCCCTATATTCGTCCTAGAATTCACTATAATATACATCATATGTACAGTAATGGCCTCTAGGGCATAGATATAACTAACAATCTCCTACTTGCACTAGGGCCATCTATAGCAGTGGTTGTAGTATCTCATACTCAACCATCCCATAAAAGTCTCTCTCTGGGAAAAGGCCTTTGTGAGTGGATCCGCCGTGTTGTCCTCTGAGTCTACTCTCCAAACCTCGATCTCCCTGGAGATCAACCATCTCCATGATCAGGTGACACTGCCTTAGAATATGTCTGGATCACTGATGGGACGGACGTTCCTTGGCATAAGCCACAACTCCATTGTCACACAATGGGAGGAACATAGTTCATCTCATGAACCAATATACACCCAAACATCATCTTTTGGTAGCATCTTAAGCAGCGATGTATCCAGCCTTTATCGTCTAGTATGTCACGGTATCTAGCTTGGAACTCTTCCATCATATCGTCCCTTTACTGAGGGTAAAGACAATGCCTGCGACTGACATTCAGTCGTCTTTATCACCCTGGAACCCTTCCAGTGATTCTCCCCAGGATCGGTTGATACCATCTCACTACAACTAGTGAGAATCCTAACATCCATTTAGATCTATCTCATAGATCCAAAAACCCAGGATTTAGGAGATATCACTTTGATCCTATGTGGAGAATCATTTTGATAAGCGGAGATTGATCGAGCGTAGCATAGGAAACTCTTTCCCTATCAAGAGTATGTCATACACGTACTCTACGAGGATCGTCACCATACTCCCTATTACCTTTTTGTTTATACAAGGTTCATCTACCATTTTGATGATGTCAAACTCTTTGACTAATTCATCAAAACAGATGTTCCAACTCCGCGATGCCTGCTTTATCCTATAAAGCATCTTGCACACGTTTCCGCTGCTCCCACTGTCTACGAGGCCCTCTGGCTGTGTACTTATAGACGCTCTCTTCCAAAACATTATTTAGAAAAGTTGTCATGACACCCAACCACCAGATATCGTAGTCATGGTATGTAGCCGTGGCAAGTAGTATCTGGATAGACTTAAGCATAGGTACTGGAAAAGGTTTCATCATTATCCACGCCTGGTCGATGACGAAGACCTTTAACAAGTCTAGCTTTGAAAGTCTCAACTCTTCCATGTACACCAAGTAATCTTCTCAAGATATACTTGCTCCTGATGGGGATTTAACCCTTCAGATATAGCAACCAAAGTCTATACTTTGTTGGTGTATATGGATTCCATCTCAGATCACTAAGCATCCAGCCATTCTTACAGAGTCTTACTCCTGATGGCCAGCTCGAAACTAGTTGGGTCATCATCTCATGATGCAATCCTCGCTCCCACTGTCATAGAGAAACAGAAGTATCTCTCAGGTGGGTGAGGAACCCTACTAGATCGGCGGAGAGGCTGAGGTTCGTTGGTAACTATCGAATCCTTTGGTTCTGTCAAATCTTCAGCTGCAGTTTTGTATAGCTGGAACATTTCCAGTTCTACATGACTGACCTTGCCTCGAGCTTGTCCGGATTTTGCTTTTCAGACATAGGCCGGACAACCCCAAATCTTAACTAACTTAAGAAATGGGCTCTTCCTTTTTCATATCACATATGAAGTGGTAGGCAACTGATTTGATTTGAACCCTATCTAATAGGTATGCAACTTCATAAGTGCATAACCCCCAAAAGGAAACAGGTAACTCAGTAGTACTCATCATAGAGCACACCTTATCATATAGGGTGTGATTGCTCCGCCATGATATTCCATCTTGCTATGGTGTATGCGGAGGAGTAATGCTGAGAGAGAATCTCATTCTCCTTTAGAAAAGTCCAGGATTTCCGTGCTCAAGTATTCTCCTCCTCGATCACATCAAAGGACATAATACTTATACCCTTATTGGTTCTCTACTTCTAACTTATATTCTATGAATATCTCAAAAGGTTCGGACTTGTGTTTCAACAGGAACATATGTCTGAATCTCGAGAGATCATCAGAGAATGTAACGAAGTATAAAGAACCAGTTCTGGCATATGTAGACAGGGGACCTTACATACATCAACATGTATCATCCCAAGAGTTTACTTAACTCTTTCTCTGTTTTCAATAAACGGAGCTATGGTCATCTAATCTTTGTGACATGACTGGCAAGTTTCACAAGATGTAAATTCAAACTCATTTAAATATGCATCTTTATATAACTTCAGCTAGTCGGGTCACATTGATATGACCTAGTCTACAATGCCTCAAGAAGGATTCGTTCATTTCTGAACTCTTCCTCTTGTGTGTGTTCCGTATACTAAGGAACTGTAGTTTGATTTAGAACATCAACGCTTTTAGATAACGTGCCTGAACCGATCAACTTTTGATATAGGAAATGTTCAAAACATTATCCAACAATACAAAATTATATCCTTTCTTTACTAATAAAGAGATTGATATGATTTTGTATATCAGGTTCGGTATCTAATAACATTCGTTCAGAATCAAAGTATTTGGAATACAGGGTGACAGTGACCAACAGACTTGGCTGCAACTCTTGTCCCGTTTTCTGCCTCATGAAACTCATCACCCGTTCTCAGTTCTCTACCTTTTTGTAGCCCTATGTAACAGATTACATATCTGGGATCCTGATCCGGTATCACATACCCAGGACGTAAAGGATACTGAGAAACAGTTCTCTGTAATGAACACACCCGAAGATGATGCATCAGCATGCACTCTCTTCGTTTGGGCTGCACGGGAAATCTGGTATTCCCCAATTTCCTGCTCTGTCTTATAACAATTATAAGTTGGAGCGGGACCAACGTTCCTCAGCTCAGTATAACAAGCGGGTTCGGTCAATAATCCGTATTATTATCTTGATTAAGGCGTGATATGGTCGCTACTTAGAGAGAGAGAGAAGAAAACACTCAGCGTGCGCTCTTGCAAGAATAGATTGGTTATTATTTTATCTAATCAGGATGGCTCCCACTGCTTTTTATCAAATCTTCCTTCAAACCCTAAAAGGAAGACTAGCCGGGATTAATTACACACTACAAGTTCGCCAATCTTTCAGCCAGGCCAGTGTCGGTACTTTGAGGGAGGTCCCCCGTGCTTTCGCACGAACCTAATTAATGTAAACCTCGTTTTCCCAGAGGCATAACCTCGTTAACACCTTTCTAGACACCTACTTGATCGGCTAATTGTAATGTATAAAACTCTCCCAGGAGTAACACTTACTCGCAGCGGGTATCGGGATCCAACTATCTCATAGAAGGTATGCAATCTCATTGCAAATTTCTACACTTGAAATTCCCGATAATATTTTGCCCCTAACGTGCTATGACCTTGACGAAAGCCAACAAACCATAGCCCGCTAGTCAAGTTCAACCCGTACATTTCTTGATCGAATTAAACCCACCCGCACGACCCTTGACGAAAGCCAACAAAGCCGCACGACTACCCTAATCCAATCGCATCGTATGCAGCAGATAAGCAGCATATAGCTACCGCACACTGCACCTTAACGAAAGCCAACAAATGCAGCACGAATACTATATACAACTTATCTGAAATGACGGAGAGCTACGACAGGTTTTTCTGAAAACCTATTGCGTAATGAACTTGATATCGTTGTAGGATCGAATGAATTTTGAAATGGAGTGTTTTTGAGGCTTTTCTAGTTTTGCTAAAGGAGTCACTCCCGGTGAAGGGATCGTCGGTCCTTTCCTCGTCGAATGAGGTGCGGGATATATCATATATATCACTGTGCAAAGCAAAAACACTTAAAAGCAATCAAAAGACAAACCGAGTGTGTAGCATCTGCCAGTTATTGCTAAAGGAGTCACTCCCGGTGAAGGGATCTCGGTCCTTTCCTCATCGAATAAGGTGCAGGATATATCACATATACCGCTGTGCAAAGCAAAAACTGTAGCTACCTGTTTTATTTTGAAATTCGATTCTACAACATCTTAGGTTTCTTTTATTTTCATTAATCACATTAATGAAGTCCCATCAATTATGTACCTAAACATCACAGATAAATACGACGTACACTTATGCCATCCGCATTCGCCTCGATGTCCCCTCGTGCACCGTTAGGTTAGGTAACTAACGGCAGAGCGGGGTAGGGCTAGCGCGGGTGTAAAACATAAGTAACGTCTATATAATATATCATATATACTATATACAGTATCTATCACAGAACATCACATGATCACATCACAGATATCGCAGCAGAAGAAACATATGAAATATTGGATATACTAGGACGTCCGTGTTTTCAATACGAGCCAGTATAAAACACGGATTCCATGGTCGTGATGAATAGCCAAATCCACACCCCTAGACCCCTACGAGAGCGGTAAGCAACCCTACCAATTCTAGGGTTAGGAGACCCGGACTCGACTCCTCGAGTTGGTCTCCCACTGGACCCTAGAACCCGGTTACTTGTGCTCCCCTCCTTGGGTCTATCCTAGTGCGGAAAAGTAAATAATATACAAACGGTGACAACTTCCGCAACCTGGAAGTGCCCCAATAAAAGAATATTACATACAGATTTTTACATGAATGAAAATGAAAAACACTCATCTCACATAAAAACCCCCGGCTATTCAAACACGACGATCCAATATAACATATCCAGCAACACATAACATCACATGTCATCAACGTAAGTAAATATGCGCATCCCAATTGTCGTTGACATATAGCAACGAAACCGGCGATATCACATATTACACTTACGGTCACAGAAAAGAAAGTGTAAAACTACAACAGTTGGAATCCGCAACCTCCTCAGACATCGCATGCCTGACCAAATGAATTACTTAGACATCGCATGCCTAACAATTATAAACCCCACATTTTAGTCTCTTTATCGAAAACACTTTTCAATACCAAGTCGGGCAATTCAACAGGATTTCCGACATTTTGATCGAATGCTCGTCGCAAACTTCAGTAGACGGCCGCAACCCCGACGCCGTCGACAAAGTGCACCAAGGCGGAACACCGCTACCGCGAGCACCCGAACGGATGCTTTCGGCGACGGGGTTCTCCTACAGTCACTTGGTCGGGGCTATGGGGTGTAGCTGTCTATTAAGTTTACCCGGCGAGTATCCGCGTACGCTACGTGATTGCGACGGACTTTTGATCACATCAAAATTCCGTGGCAACCGATCAAGTGAGACTAAATTGCTAGATTTATAACATTCATTCAGTTATCTCATAACTATTGTGAATTCCAATTATTGTATCCCATTCCAGATAAATAGAAAATGATAAACTTTCCGATCGAACTGTCAAACACCCAAGTTTTCCCGAAACAGATCAACTCTTGAAATAAGTCTAAAAACATTCAGTTCGTGCCTCAGTACCAACGGTCCAGCCGTAGAAGGGTCAAGCCAACGCATCACATGTGGCACGCTGTACTGCCCCAAACCCGAAGGTTCAAAGGGCAATTCAAGACGGTCACATAATCGAGTTAAGGTTTGTTGTCTTCTAGAGGGTCCATCGAGTTATTTGCACTACTTAGAACGTCTTTAAACTACGGAAAAATCCAACACTTGGAAATTTCCCGACAGGGGAAAAATTGGGTATTTATATCCGGTCGAACTTTTTAACATATTCTAAAATTTATCCGGAAAGCCACATAGACAAAATCTGATAATCCGATCGAACATTCGAATCCCCAAAAAAACTCAGAAAATAAAACTCTGGAAAAAATATTAAAAATTCCCAGGAAAACCAGAACTGAAAACTAAGAATTAAGGTGCAAATTTCGAAGCACAAAACGACAAAAGGGCCGCGGATCCGCCGCATGAGCCTCCTGTAAGGCCGCGGATCCGCGCCCCCTTTATGGAATCACGCGCTCGAATTTTGCAGTAAACCTTATATCTTCCTGCTGATTTTTCTGAATATTTTTAATCTGGAAAAAATCACGATTTTGAAAATTGTCCAGAGAGCTATTTTTGAGTTGGGTTTCGGGTTCGTTCGGGTTTCAAATTCCGTCTACAATTCGCCTAAGGCTCTAGCTAGGCTCTGATACCACTGTAGGGTTCCTAGGCACTCTCAAGAGGTCTCACAAGGCATCAACCATGCCAATTTCAAAAATTATGGTGCCGAGAAACCCTAGTGTACGGATCGTTGGCTAGATGTCTAGGCGAAAAAGCAACTAGTTAACAACTTTAACTAAGTGAACGGAAATACAACCTTTGTAGATCCGGTTCTCCACCTCCATAGCTCCGCAACGAAGTATCTTCGCTGTCCAAATCGAAATCCGGGCTCTTGCGTCGGCTTCATCGGAGAAGAAGCGGGCTAGGTCATCGACGACGTGCCGAAGATGATCTACGTCGAAGCATCACTAGATCAAGCTCCACCTTCACCAAGCCATGAAAACTTGTGAAGGAAACACACTCTACTACTTGGCAAGAGGTAGAGGATGAAGAAATAGGAAGTGGGTAAACTTTAGAATTGGATTTCTCACTCTAATTCATCAATCACCATTGATGAAGAAAGGTTTTCTTCCATGAAGAAGAAGAAGAAGATGATAATTGTTATGATAAGTTTTTTTAAAATAGAAAAGAAAATCCAAACTTATCATAATCCAACCATGGTTATGTATAGAGACTAAACTAGGGTTAGTGGGAATGGTTAGGGTTAAGGATGAGATAAGAATGGTTGACTTGATCAAAGCTTCAAGAAGCTTCAACATAAAAACAAAACAAGCCACCATCCTTAAAACTTTCCAAAATGAATATATAAATAAATAAATAGATAATAAGAGAATAAACAAAACCCTAACCACTCTCACAACCATGGTTTAATCTTCACACAAATCCAAGTTAACATGTATCATCAAACATGACACAATCAAGTGCACAAAAGTATATCACATATACAACTTGTGCATTGCAAGTGAGAAAATCCATTTAAAGTGAACCAATATTAGTTAATGCAAAGTAATATATCAAATATATAATTATACATTAAACCATTAAATCAACACTTGATTTAACGATCCGGTCATATCGCATATAACCGACTAATATCCAATGTATCGATTTATCGAATCAATCCTTGATTCGATAACTAGGTTATATCGCATACAACCATTCGACACATTCATCGCGAGAATAGAATACGGTATCACATACACGCATTATTCTCGGTCCCGCACATATCTCATATGCGCTCCTATTTCGTTTTGCTTGAGCCAGGAAACCTCTGTGTAGGACTCTAAAGACTCGTCAATACGCCGGCAGCAGGTGATGATCATATCAAACACCCACAAGCCGCAAGCGGTCTGCTAAACGTAACGGCCACCCGGGTATTGAGCGATCTGAAGATCGACGAGCAAGCCCGCTCACACTCCAGTGAATCCAACCAGTAACACTACTGTACAGTCCGGTCTGATCGTCTGATATGTCGCATATCTCGCCTAGGGGTGGTAAACGTCAGACCCCAATAGCTCGATAAGTCGTGTCGATATGAGTTCTATAACAATTCGAGAAACTACTGGTAACACTTACCAGTAAATCTCAGCAACCCTGGCCAGGGATTTCCTGTTATAGCCAATCGAACACAGCGCAACATCAACTCCCTATACCGGGAGAGACGAATCCCCTCCTATCGCTCATTGCCTCCATGTGACTTGGGACTGTACCCAAAAACCACCGTTTTGCACGCCCTCTTGGACGTGGTAAGATAGAAATCAAAGCACAGTGGGAACCACACAAGACTCTATGACGATCTCGGGTCAACAGACTACTCTGTACCAGTGTCACCAGAGAACTGCCATCTGACGTGAGGTATAATACCATCTGGGAGTTCTCGACGAGTCCGTCCAGTGTACCCAGTCTCTACTGAGCACCCGTATATCATCTCTGATGTCAAACACCAATGGATATGGGATCATCCATTGCCCATCTGTATAGGTCGAGAAGGTATACGCTAGTCTACTCTGGTATATCGATGCCCCGTCTCGATACACCCATGACTAGGGACTTTGAAGGATGTACTTATGGACTACCATGTCCCCACTAGTATGATCCGCATCATAGTCCAGGTAATCAAGTACACATCCTAAGGGCTTTACCAACATGTAACAGAGAGACAATCAGTGTACACGTTAAGGCAAAGAGCAACCAGATAGCATACTATCATGTCGAGCAAGAAAGTCCTCCTTATATACGTCCTAGCATCCACTACAATATACATCATATGTACAGTAATGGCCTCTAGGGCATACATATAACTAACAAATCCATGGTTGGTTTTTTTTCCTTCTACACACTTCTTAAAATATCTAAGTAACCATGGTTTCATTTCTAATCCTTCACTAACTCAACTACTAAAAATATCTAGATATTTTTCATGGTTGGGTTATTAGTGAGTGTGACTCTCTCTCTTTTTTATTATTCTTGTGTTCATCTCTCTTGAGCTCTAGCTAAGCCATTTTCCATCTCCTTCTTCCTCCAAGCTCTCTACTATATTCTAGTGAGTGAAGAAAAAGAAAAAGAAAGGTTTTTGAGTGAGCTTATTACCCACTTCACCAATCTATATTAGTTTAGCCCACTAGTGTAGGTTGTTTTCCTCACTTTTACTTAGGTCAAGTGAAGTAAGGAGCTCGAGCAAAGGAACTCCGTGGTGGATCATCGTGGACTTCGAACGCCTCAAGCGGACCCGTTCAAGTTTCGAGTAGAACCAAGGAGTCAAGGAGGATAGGTCTACAAAGGATGTATTTCTTTTCCTCTTAGTGTTAGACACTTACTAGTATGTGATACTTGTTAGTTTTTGTGCATAATCCTCTAGTTCGATTCTAGGTTCGGGTTGGTTAGTACCCTAGTTTTTAAAGTTGCATGTTTGATACTTGTTAAAACCTAGTGAGGGTGCTAAGCAAACCCCAACAGTAGGGATCCGGATGAGTTTGCTCGTCGGCCATTCTTTTCGACAGGTACCCAGGTAGTCGTTACGTACAGCTAGTGCCGCTGACGTGCTTGTGGTTATGGATTTATCCAGTAACTCACTGTCGGCGTACCGTCGAGTCTTTAACTCCTACACAGAGGGTTTCCCTGGTTCAGGCGAAATGATATAGTAGCCGTATTTTGATATGTGCAGGGTTCCGATCGAATGATTGTACTAGTTACCCAGACTTTCGATCGAGATACGCATAGGGTTCCGATCGAATGATTGTATTAGTTACCCGGACTTTCGATCGGATGGTTGATGATATTAGCCGGCTTGGAATTGAGCCGGATTATTAAATCAGGTGTTGATTTAATAATTTACGTATATATATTTCTATATGTATATTCTAGTATTATGTTCTTTGTGCTATTCTATCTCTTTCGGTATTCGTATTTTGATATGAATACGGGTATGTATATACAGTTGAGTGTATTCCGTATTTTTACAGAAATCATTCTAGAAGGTGGACACCTCGTTTTAGTTTTATCCATTTATTTTAAATGGAAAATGAGGTGTAAAGGTAGTGAGGTGAGTATGGTGAGAACCATACTTCAATAGTGTTGACAAATGAATTGAATATTCATTTGTGCAAACTATTCAAGCATGGTTGTGTTTTAATATTGGAATTTTTTTTTACAAAACTATGGTTTGTGTTTCTCTCTCTCATGGATGATTTTATTCTCACCATTTTGCTTCTCTCTCCTCACAAGCCTTTCTTGAGCTCCCCCTCCTTTTTCATGATCTTCCTTTCTACAATCTCATGTGTTGAGAATCAAGAGAGGAAGTGAGATAGACATAAACTAAGAACCACTCACTACATCCTAGACACTTTAGATTAGCAACCTAGAGTCTCTAGTTGCTCCACTAGACTTTTAGTGTGGAGCTAGAGTCATGGACTACATCACTCGGGTGGATCATCTTCGACGGAGGAAGACCGGCGGTCAAGCTCGATCAAGAAGATCTCAAGGAGCAAGGGAAGAAGATAGAAGAATGAAGGACACGGATCTTTTGGTAAAACAATTCTATCGTAGTAGTCAAGATCTCTTATGTTAGCTAGTTTCGGTTTATGGTTAGATTCTAGGATGCGTTTTTAGCGCCAGATTTTTTAAAACACCAAATTTTTGTTCCGCAACGGCCGGTGTAGATGGCCAGGGCACTAGGAAACCCCAAAAGAGGATGAGGAGGAGCCCGAAGAAGAGGCTCCCGCTGAGAAAGAGGAGCTCGAAGAGGAGGATCCCATTGAGGAGGAGCCAGAAGGAGAGGCTCCTGCGGAGGATGAGAAGTCAGAAGATGATGCTCTTGCAGAAGAGGAACCGAAGGAGTACGCCCCCCACATGTGGTTCATTTGGGAAATACTCTAAATCCGATAGGGGAAGCTTATCGATGCGAGTGATGCAACCATCTGTGTCTCTACCACCATGACATACCAGGTGTTCCTTACAAAAATAACAATAATTAATAAACAATAACCCATGGGACTTAAGTACATGCGCCAGAAAGATGGACGCTGCCAAAAAGCATGCACCAATGATTCCTGGAGCTGCGCCAATCTTTGAAGCCCTCCCTTCTTTGATAACTTAAGCTATATTTGGAAAAAATAATTTTCCTATCTTTATCAAACAGAAAGAATAAATTTGGTTAACAAGAAGATCTCCAAATGAGAGATTTAAAATACATAGTTTAAGCTATTTAAAATATTCTTTATCTTTCTAAAAACAGAAAGATAATTTTGTTAACAAGAGATAAAAATCTTTTATAGTTTTCTAAACAAAAAAAATATAAACCTTGTTAACAGATAACCCTTGGATCTATAATCCAACGGTGCTTAAACACCAGGGCTTGATCTTAAAATCAATTAGAGAAATCTCAAAGAGAGATCATCTCTACTTGCCCAACAATATCTATATCCTATAGAAAGGACCCTAGAGGTTAAAATTTCATAAACAAAATCAACCCTATAAGCTTGTTCGGGAACTTAACTTCTCTGTAATAACAGCTAACGTCTTTTTCCTCCTCCTCATCATCAACCGAGGTGAGAAAAGAAGATCAATCTCCATGATATAAAAGGCTTAAGCTTCATTCATGAGAAGGTTAACCTTCACGTACAAAACTGAAGTTTTTTTCACTGATCTTAAGATCTTTAGATCAAACTTCGCCTTTAGAAAACTTAAGTTTTCATTAGAGAGATTCCTTTAATCTTAAGATCTAGGCTTTGAGAGAAGAACCGGACCCCTTCATAAAAATATAATGATGATGGACGAGGAAATTTAAATTTCCAAAAACCGATCATGTGACCCATACATAAAGATCCCAGATAATAAAGTATTGATCTTTTTTTTATCGTTAATAGCCAGAATAGCCATTAACAAAAGCTTAAACTTCATGAAACTTAAGTTTCAAAAGAACAAAGATTAATCTCTATGAAAAAACCCTAAGCAGCCATACGCCAGAGGCATACACGCAAATAGACATGCGCCACATAGAGATGCACAAAGAAAGGCCATGCGCCAATAAGGGCATATGCGTAAATGGAGACCAGCTATGTGGCATGCGCTAAAACCTATGAGCATTAATATTTAACGCGTCAGAGACCAAAACGTCAAACGCATGCTCCAATCCCCATTGTATACGTGGCATGCGCCACAACCTGATGCGCTAATGATATAATATTCCATAAACCCATATATCTTTGTCTGTGTGACACGTAGCATGCGCCAAAGCTTCTGGGCGCCAGTATTATATTTCAGAGCCAATTCTTACTCTAAATTGACTGTGTGATAAAGCTGAAGCTTCTATGATATGTCTTGAGCCAATACGCTCATATATTTTGTAAGTTGACCTTAATCTAAGACAAGATTAACGGCCCTTAGATACATTTTTTAAGTCGATAATATTCTCATATACGACTAATGGTCCTTAGACATATACCCCGAACTGATGAAACATATGATTTAGGTTCAACCCAAATCTGAGATTTACGGATTTGAACTAATCCATGCCCTACGGGCAACGACATATATTAGTCTCCGTATACAATCCAAGGGCAAACCCCAAAATAAACAAAATATAACATGACACGAAGTAATATACATGGAGAAGGTGAAAATTGTTATCGCTTGATGATAACGTAATTAACTGTAGGGGCTTGTGCCTACAGGAAAAAGCGTCTTCACAATAAAAAAAACCCTCACATATGAGGGGGGATATGATAAGTCTACTACAACGATCACATCCATCCAAACCTCCGATATACGGTTCCATAAATCAACTTGGTATCTTCGGAGAAGTGGACTAATATGTTTCATATAACATTTGCCCCATATTTAGGCTGTACGTGCTCCCCACGCCTCGGTCCGGTTTCCGGTGGTAAACAGATTCCGGCACGCTCGGTGGGACCTTTTTCTCTTTCCACTCCACACTTTGTGTGTCGTGTTTCGCGAACATAATCGTGGTATATATGTTGCCCTTGGATGTTTGGGTCATTAAAGCCGGTGTTTCACTTCCGTGCAGCCACATCTAATAGCTCCAACACCACTCCAGCTAGAGTAACTAAGTCAGAGCAGGCTATGGCCCATGTACTCTGCATTTCGATGGCTCAGGTGGCATAACTTGATAGGCTCTTTTTTGGAACGATACTTCCACCTCCCTCCCTTGGCATCTCAGCGCTAAAGGAGAAGACGCCGAAGAAGTCAGTCTTTGATAGGCTAACAACTACTGCTGCTCTGCTGATGAACCTGCTCACTCTGAAGGTTTGATCTTCTAAAAGCTGAAGTCCAACTCTGCGAGTTTCTCTAAAAAGCCTGCGATCCCAAAGAAGTCAGTCTTCAAATGGCTGGCATTCATGGCCCCTAATGTGACCAAGACCCCGAAGGATCATGCTCCGCCCAAGCAGTCTGTCTTTCTGTCACGACCCAAAATTTAGTTCGTGACCGGCACTTAAATCATGCCACGTCTACAAGCGTAACGTAATTCAAGTAAGCCGAAACACAGAAATCTAAACCTTTTTAAGAAAATTTTTTTTTATTTCATCAACTTTGTCACGACCCAAAATTTAGTTCGTGACCGGCACTTAAATCACGCCACGTCTATAAGCGTAACGTAATTCAAGTAAGCCGAAACACAGAAATCTAAACCTTTTTAAGAAAACTTTTTTTTTATTTCATCAACTTTGTCACGACCCAAAATTTAGTTCGTGACCGGCACTTAAATCACGCCACGTCTACAGGCGTAACATAATTCAGGTAAGCCGAAACCCAGAAATCTAAACCTTTTAAAGAAAATAAAAGAGGTGAAGTTTTGAAATAAAGGTGTGATGAAATAAAAAAAAGTTTTCTTAAATGCATAGACGAGGGAACATGAAAATACAAGTGGATTATACAAGTTGAAAAACATGTTTCATCTTTTTAAAAATTTGGGCAGCACCTCCTTTGTATATTTTGATCCAAAACCACATATACAAGATAATGATAAAGGCATCCCCAAGCGGATGCTAGCTATTCGCCAATCGGCGGAATCACAACCACGCAAGACAGTATATATGTATACGACGCCCAACTGCGAAGATCACCACAAAAGATAAAGAATAAAGCAAGACATCAACCCAAAAAGCGAACATAAACCCTCGCTCTAAGTCTCGCAGCCACAAGTCTCACTATGTCTTACTACTTATACAAATACTAGTTTCTGATTTGATGGAGTTAACTAGATACAACAGGAATAATATATACAAAAGGGGTACGATCCAACATGTACCACCTACCAAAGCAAGTCACCCGAATACAAGCTGTGTGCCAACGATGCCGCTACCGATCCATGCGGTCAACCTGCAAGAATTGTGGCACAACGGGGGTGAGTTGCCAACTCGTGAGTAGAAAACATCATCAGGTAGAAATCGAATAAACAACGATTCCTAGGTCAACTATATCATAAAGGTAATACTATGATATCTAGGGTGACCGTGTCTACATATATACCAACAATAATCAAAGCCTGCATGCATGTGGATATCATCCAACAATACGCTATCCACCCGACTTTCCCTATAGATATAAATCTACTCACCTGCGGAACTCCTCGTTCAGCCGTAGTCGATGTGCTTTGTCGTCTCGGAAGTCCACGTGAGGGTACCTACAATAAATACACAATCGAAAATTCTATTAACATCAAGTTCCGAAATCCGATACGGCACACGAATTGCCTATAAGTTAGAACCTATAGGCTACGTATGCAAAAACAACCAAACAACCCTCGTCGTTGACGTACAAACATCCAACGACTTAATACAATATCAAATACTAAATCCATGAATTCCAAAATACGTAAAGCATAAACAAAAACACCCCAATGTGCTCCCAGATTTTGGTTCAGGTCAATTGGAACAAAACTAGCAAGTATAGGGTGTTGTATATGGAGTATGTGAGCTACTGGACTAACCTAGACACCAGACACCACAACTTGGCCGGCCACACTCCTCAAAAATCCGGCGAGCTCGGCCAGAATAGGAGGCAATGGTCTCGTATTTTCAGGGTGGTCTCCTATTGGTCTAACTAGGTCTCTGGAGTTGTTTGTTTAACTCGGAAACTTCCCAGGTTGCCCCAGATTCCCTGTAGGCCAACACAACTTCACAAAACCGACACGGGTAATTTCCTAAGTCCGTATTTTGGTTTCTAATCCGGGTCTTGGTTGGTAAGATCAACGCTAAGGTCTTGTAACAGCCCCTAAACATCACAAATCCACACAATCACCCAAACCCTTCTCTTGGGATTTATAACTTCACCATTCCATACTTAATCAACTTCTAAACTAAACTAGAATGTAAGGAACTAAAAACTAAACTAAATGAAAGGAATTATACCTCATTTAGGCAACTCAAGAAAAACCCTAGCTTCCCAAAGTCTTCAAAATCCAACTTTGCTTGGTCCAATGTGTTGAGGATGAGGTGGGGATCAACTTTTGTGAAGGGGGTATAGGGTTTTGATGAAGATTTTGAGATGGGTCATGAGGGTAGAATGAGAGAGTTTGAACATGAAGAAGGAGAAGAAAAATGATGGGGGAAAAATGAATGAGGCAGCCCTCTCTCTCTCTCTTCTTATTCTCACTCTCTCACACTCATGTCTCACTCACTCTCTCTCTCTCTCTCCAATCATTCTCCATTTAACCCCTTTCTCTTTTTCTCATAAAAATACACATAATACTCATAAAACAACACAAATGCAACAACATGCAATAAAATACAACATGACATGGTGCACTAGCCATGGAAAACTGTAGAAATACGGATTTGGCTTAATCGCGATTAGTAGTGCACTAATCGGGTTTAATTTTTAAACTGCATATAATTAATTATAAAATTGCCAAATCCAATAAATATATTTTTAAATGAATAAATCATTTTAATCTCCAATTATTTCATAATTATTGGTATATATTTATACCATTTTACGAAAACCCCAATTTCGCAAATCGGGTAGTTTTCGCGAAATATATTATTTTAATATTAAATTCCAAAAATAATATTTTATATTTTCTGAAATGTTTCAATCTTCCCCCCTTAAATAAATTCGGTCCCCGAATTTAAATTTAAACCCCCAAATACTAAAATATTTCAATAATCTGCTCAAATCAACGGGGCTCCGAAATCACGGAAGATATCGAAATATTACAGCGCATCGCGTGCGCCTGAAAACGAGTATGAAACTCAAAATCGAACTGGGTCAAGCGTCACGCAAATCATCGAATTTGCACGCATATCATCGGAGTTACAATGGATATACAGATTCCGAAATCCACTACTGAAATCCCATATGCACTAGTCAAATACTATAATATGCATATAGTACGCATCCTTGGAAAAATCTTCTAAAACAGAATAACACACATGCAAAATCTTTTCTAAAGTGCCGTGTGATGCGTAACTCAAGGCACAAGTGACGGACGCTTATTTGTCAAGTAATAAATATATGTTAATATATGTTTTGCTCAAATATACGTTCCGCCCTTTTAAAATATCTCAAAAGGTTTTCCTTTGTAAACTTTCGTATCGCTCGCGGACACGTAAGAAATAGCGAGACTATAACTCGTTTTTTTTGAAAACATCTGTTAATCTTTTTATGCATGCAAAGTACTCAGGTACCGTCCTTAGATAAGTCCTATTCGGCTACTACATAACATAGTGCCCATCATGAAAACAAGGTGCTCAAGAGCGAAATCAGCCTCAAAAGGCGTATCCAATAATCACGTGCGTCTGGTGCACACGGAAATCAAATCCAAATACAAGTGCCACGAATGTGTACGAAACCAAACTAAGTGCAACGGGTGTGCACGAAAACATCTGTCCAGTGCAACGGGTGTGCACGACAACAATATCAAGTGCATCTAGAGTGCACGAAAATCTCAACCCAGTGCAACTAACATGCACGAATGAAAATCTCAATCGAGTGCATCCGGTGTGCACAAAATCACATCTCATATCATGCGCCCAACATGCGCTAAATCCAAATCAAGTGCATCCGTCATGCATAAATGAAATCTAATTCAAGTGCATCCGACATGCACGAATAAAATCTAATTCAAGTGCATCTAACATGCACGAATGAAATCACATCCAATATGCACAGATAAGATCTAAATCAAGGGCATCCAACATGCACAAGTAAAATCCCACTCAAGTGCATCCTATTAGCACAAAATCCAATATCAAACGCCTAATTGTTAGTTATATGTATGCCCTAGAGGCCATTACTATACATGAGATGTATATTGTAGTGGATGCTTGGACATATATAGGAAGGACTTTCTTGCTCGACATGATAGTATGCTATCTGGTTACTCTTTACCTTAACGTGTATACTGATTGTCTCTCTGTTACATGTTGGTAAAGCCCTTAGGATGTGTACTTGACTACCTAGACTATGATGCGGATCATACTAGTGGGGACATGGTAGTCCATAAGTACATCCTTCAAGGTCTCTAGTCGTGGGTGTATCGAGACAGGGCATCGATATACTAGAGTAGACTAGCGTATGCCTTCTCGATCCATACAGATGGGTGATGGATGATCCCATATCCATTGGTGTTTGACATCAGAGATGATATACGGGTGCTCAGTAGAGACTGGGTACACTGGACGGACTCTCCGAGAACTCCCAGATGGTATTATACCTTATGTCAGATGGCAGTTCTCAAGTGACACTGGTACAGGTTAGTCTGTAGACCCGAGATCGTCATAGAGTCTTGTGTGATTCCCACCGTGCTTTGATTTCCACCTTACCACATCCAAGAGGGCGTGCAAAACGGTGGTTTTTGGGTACAGTCCCGAGTCACATGGAGCCAATGAGCGATAGGAGGGGTTTCGTCTCTCCCGGTATTGGGGGTTGATGTCGCGCTATGCTCGATTGGCCATAACAGGGAAGTCCCTGGCCAAGGATGGTTTAGAGATTTACTGGTAAGTGTTACCAGTAGTTTCTCGACCCGTTATGAGCCTCATATCGGCATGACTTATCGGTTATTGGGGTCTGACGTTTACCACCCCTAGACTTGATATGCGACATATCAGACGAGGAGACCGGACTGTACGGTAGTGTCACTATCAGGCTTTTACAGGAGTTGGAGCGGGCTTGCTTGCTGATCTTCTGATCGCTCAATACCCGGGTAGCCGTTACGTCCAGCTAGTACCGCTGACGGCTTGTGGGTGCTTGATATGATCATCACCTACTGCCGGCGTATTGACGAGTCTTTAGAGTCCTACATAGAGGTTGTACTGGCTCAGGCAAAACGAAATAAAAGCGCATATGTGATATGTGCGGGACCGAGAATAATGCGAGTATGTGATACCGTATTCTATTCTCGCGATGTTTGTGTCGATCGGTTATATGCGATATAACCAAGTTATCGAATCAAGGGTTGATTCGATAAGTCGATACATTGGATGTTAGTCGGTTATATGTGATATAACCGGATTATTAAGTCAAGTGTTGATTTAATAATTTAGTGCATAATTATATATTAGATATACTAATTTACATTAACTAACATTGGTTCACTTAAGCATTTATTTTTCTCACTTGTGCACAAGTTAATATATATGTGATATATATTTATTAGTGTACAAATTGTATCATGGTTGTTGATACAACTATCATGGGTGTAGAAGACTTATACCATACTAATTATATTTGTCAGGTTTTTATATTTAAAGTAATTCTAAAACAAATGGATAATGAGCACAAATGTATGAAGCTTCATGAAGCTTGCGTTTGCATTTGAATTAGTTCACTAATTTTGTTTTACTTAAGATATTAGTTAACCTAACCACTATGATTACCCATAGTAATGTCTCTACATGAGTTAGTATATGATACTCACTCACCATGGTTAGCTCATTCTCTCTCTTGATTATTTTTCATATTCATTTTGAGCTCATCTTCTTCATCCTTGAAATTCTTTCTAGGGTTTGAAAAAGAGAGAGAACCAAAGTGAGAAATCAAATTCTAAAGTGTACCCATTTCCTATCTCACCATCCTCTACTAGACCAGCACTTTAGTTTAGGGTGTTTGCTTCACTAATTCTTTGGTTAGTGAAGTAGAAGCTTGAGTTCGTATTCCCTTGACGTAGATCATCTTCGGCCTCGAAGACGTCAAGCAATTCCGTTACCTCTTCTCATAGAGCCGTCCGAGAGTCCGGGAGTTCGATGATCGCAGCGAAGGGACTACTATAAGGAGCTTAAGAAGTGAAGGACCGATCTACAAAGGTTGTATTTCGTATTCACTAAATGTTAAAGAGTTTAACTTGCATGTGTTAACCTAATTTTCCAGCAAAGATCTTGTTTAGAGTTATTCGGCACGGCTAAAATTTTAATCCGGCATGGTTGATGCCTTGTAGATCCTTATTAGAGTGCCTAGTAACCCTACAGTGGTATCAGAGCCTAGCTAGAGCATTAGGCGATGTGTTTACGAAGTTAAAACCCCGATCGAACCCGGAAACTACAAAGTAAACCCCTCTCTGGAAAATTTTTCAAAACCGGGATTTTTCTGTATTAAAAATGCCTAAAAAATTCAGCAGGGTTTTCTAAGAATTACCATGAAAAACGAGCCCCTAAACCCTCCACGTGGCCGCGGAGCTGCGGCAATAAGCCACTTTCTGCGGCGGTTCCGCGGCATAAATAGGGTATTAAGGACGGTTCTTTATGCGGTAATGACCGTAGCTGCATGTATAGTTTTCTGGGCATTTTTAACCTGACTCATGAGTTGAGTGTTCTGGGGATTATTTTGTATTCGTTGATTCGATCGGAATATTTAATTTCGTTATGTTTTTCGGATATTTAGAAAATATTAAAAAGTTCGAACGGATATCAATAACTCACTTTTTCCCGACCCGGAAAATTTCCAAGTGTTGGATTTTTCCGTCTGTTTAAGAACGTCTAGATCGTGCAAGTTACGCGATGGATCCTCTAGAAGACAACAAACCTTAACTCGATTATGTGACCGTCTTGAACTGCCTTTTGAACCTTAGGGTTTGGGGAAGTACGGCGTGCCACATGTGAGGCGTTGGCTTGACCCTTCTACGGCTGGACCATTGGTACTGTGGCATGTGATGGATGTTTTTAAACTCCCCTCAAGTGTTGAGAATATTTGGGAAAACTTGGGTGTTTGATCATTCGATCGGAAAGTTTAACATTGTCTAGTTATCTGGAATGTGATACAATATTTGGAATCCACAAGCAGTTATGAGATAACTGATTTGGATGTTATAAACATAGCAGTTTAGTCTCAGATGATCGGTTGCCACGGAATTTTGATGCGATCAAAAGTCCGTCGCAATCACGTAGCGTACGCGGATACTCGCCGGGTAAACTTAATAGACAGCCATGCCCCATAGCCCCGACCAAGTGACTGTAGGAGAACCCCGTCGCCAAAAGCATCCGTTCGAGTGCTCGCGGCAGCGGTATTCCGCCTTAGTGCACTTCGTCGACGGCATCCGGGGGTGCGGCCGTCTACTAAAGTTTGCGACGAGCATTCGATCAGAATATCGGGAATCTTGTTGAATTGCCCGACTTGATATTGAAAAGTGTTTTTGATATAGAGACTAAAATGCGGGGTTTATAATAGTTTGGCATACGATATCTAAGGAGGTTGCGGATTCCAACTGTTGTAGTTTTACACTTTCTTTTCTGCGACCGTAAGTGTAATATGTGATATCGCCGGTTTCGTTGCTCTATGTCAACGACAATTGGGATGCGCATATTTACTTACGTTGATGACATGTGATGTTATGTGTTGCTGGATATGTTATATTGGATCGTCGCGTTTTGAATAGCCCGGGGTTTTATGTGAGATGAGGGTTGTTCCCCTCCGAACGGCGGCCGAGACGTTAGGGCGTCTTTGCCTGAGGTTCGGGGCAGATGCTATTTGGTTTTATCCGTCCATCTCTCCGAAGATGCCAAGTTGATTTATGGCACTGTGTATCGGAGGTTTAGACGGATGCGGCCGATGTAGCAGACTTCGTCAGATTCCCCCTCGCTAGAGGGGTTTTTGATTGTGGGGACGCTCTTCCCTGCAGGCGCAAGCCCCTGCAGTTAATTACGCTACCGCATCGCGGTAGCCACTTTCTCCTTCTCCAGAATTTCACTTCGTGTCGTGTGTGTTTGTTTTGTTTGTGGTTGCCCGTGGATTGTATACGGAGACTGAGTAATGCCGTCGCCCGTAGGACGTGGATTAGTCCAAATCCGTATTTACTTAGATTTGGGTTTGATGTTTTAGTTTAAGGATACGTTAGCCTCGTTGAGGCTAAGATCAACTTAAACGTGATTTATTTAATATATGGCCATCGGGACTCGTCACCTCTCTGACGTCGTTGAAGGATTACAACGATAAGTGTCAGAGGAGTTCAGAGATGTACCCTCGAACCGAAGTTGATTTAGGGTTTTATAGTCCATTTGAATGTTTAAGGATACGTTAGCCGTGTTTGGGGCTAAGATCAACTTAAACGGGAACGTTTAGATCCGGCAAAAGAGCATTTGGAGGCTCTATTGTTCCAGTTTAGGGACGTAGTGGTCCATAGGTAGTTTAAGGACGTTGCGGTCCATATTCCAGTTTAGGGACGTGGTGGTCCATTATTGGTTTAAGGACGTTTCGGTCCGACATTAGTTTAGGGACGTTTCGGTCCGATATTAGTTTAGGGACGTTTCGGTCCACGAGTTTAAGGACCCCGCAGTCCATATTCATGTGTGGTCGTTGGGACCCGTCGCCTCTCTGACGTCGTTGAAGGATTACAACGACAGATGTCAAAGGAGCTCGGAGATGTACCCTTGAACCGGATATAAATTGATTTAAAGGAGCAATCTTGCTCAGTCAATTTAATTTGAGGACTTATGGCCAAAATTGGGCTAAGTCCATCTGAAAATGTCCAACATTTTATTTGCTTTTGTATTGCATTTCTTTTTATTTTTATTTGGGCTTTGCCCAGAAAGGATGCAGAGCATCAATTTGTTTTGGGCTCTGTCCTTTATAAATAATGCAGAGCATCAATTTCATTTGGGCTCTACCCTTTTATTGCTTTGCAATTTATTTCGGCCTGTTAGGTCTTTTTGACTTGGGCCTGGCCCTTCAAGTAATGCATTGCATTTGTGCAGAGCACTAAGAATCTTTTTAGATTCAAGAACAGAAGTGCAAAACACTATTAATTTGAGAATCTTTTAGATTCAAGAACCGATGGTTCATAAAAGAAGTGCAAAGCACTATTTGATTTAGATCTAAGAAAAAAAAGTTTTTTCTTGTTTTTCTTATCTCAGAGAACCAATGGTTCATAAAAGTGCAAAGCACTATTTTTTATTTATTTTTATTTTTTCCTGTTTTAAAGAACCAGTGGTTCATAAGAAGTGCAAAGCACTATTTATTATGTGAAGATCATTGATCTTGTTTTTAGATCAATGATCTATTAGAGGAAATTTCTTCTCTCTTATAAAGGTTTTTACCTTTTTCTTGAAATTTTTCTCAGAGTTCTCTCTGTTTAAAGCTCTTGATTTTTTTTTTTCAAGAAAATGTTGTTTTTTTTGAATTGAGCTCTAGGGTCCTTTTTATAGTGCCCATAAATTAGTTAAAGTTTGTTAAAGAGATCATTCTCTGAGTGATTTGGGGAATTTTCCCCACCGTTGGATCTTTGATCCGAAGGCCTCTGTTTTACAGAAGAAAATCTTCTTGTTTTAACAAGAACATAAAAGATTTCTCAGAATTTTAATTCTGCTTGGCGCAAATGCTCCAGAGCATGACACGTGTCGCGCTGCGCTGACACGTGTCGCGTAGCCCATTTTTTTTTAATGCGTTGCGCACAGTTGCGCTGCGCTGACACGTGTCGCGCAGCGCACAGTTGCGCTGCGCTGACACGTGTCGCGCAGCACAGCAGCGCTTGAGCAATTTTTTTTTTGCAGTGCGCACAGTTGCGCTGCGCTGACACGTGTCGCGCAGCGTACAGTTGCGCTGCGCTGACACGTGTCGCGCAGCGCAGCAGCGCTTGCGATAGGTTTTTTTTTTTTTTTTGGTTAAAGACAGAGCTTTGCTCTGATTGGAGAAAAACAGAAGCATTGCTTCTTTTCCCACCTTGGAATTTGAACAGAGTTTTATTTGATTGAGGTAAACAAATGCCCTCCCACCGTTGCGCTTACGTGGCCTCCTAACGTGAGCGTAGCGGTGGCAGACTCCGAACCGTCGCGCCATCCCTTGGAAGCTGAAAGGGCACTTGATGCCTATAAATAGGACCTTTGGTCCCTTAGATGATTCTCATCTCTAAAATTTTACTTTCAGAACTCAGAGCCCCGCTCTTTATTTTCAAGAACTTTAAGAGTTAAACTCTTAAAACTTTTAGGTGAAAATTTTAATTTGGATTAAATTAAATTAAATTAATTTTCATTGATAGAGCCTCGCTCTCAATAGATCCCTGATCTAAAAGAAACCTATTTAAGGTTTCACTTAGCAGAGCTTTACTCTATTGGTCTTAAAAGGATCTAAAGAGAACTAAAGGGGATCCTACTAGGGTTCCATAGAGCTCTGCTCTCTGAAAGATTTTCTTTGGATTTTCTTAACTCATTAATGGAGCTTTGCTCCTCCCAAATCATATAGAAGAACTCTTAAGAATTCTTCATGGATCTTGGAATTTAAAGATGGCATTTTATTCCTCAGTGTATTATATCGTTTTGCTTAATCAGTCTTTCTGATAATTCTGTTGATCCTCTTTCACAGGAACAATGAACGCCCACATGTATGCTCTTAACGAGATCATCTCTCATGAGGGCATCCGCCGACTTGGCCGCTCTCAAAATCAGGAGTTCACAAACGAGGAGTGTGCTGAAATAATGAGTCGCTTCGACGCATACAATGGTCCACTGCTTTCCCGACGTTCCTCTCTTCTTAAACTTATCGTGGGAGCTATCTGGGAAGCGCTTCCCCTATTCTGTTCTGGCGTGCCGCTTAGGGCGTTGGATGCCGCTGAGGACAAGGTGCACTCTGTGTACCTATTGAACTTTATCTCGAAGAGACGGCGAGACAGTCTTATCGACCTCTTGCACGAGGTCTTTCAACAGTCTGCCATACTCGCTGCTTATCGGAGGGTGGTAGACATCGGGGGGGACCCTGACGCTTGTGCTCACGAAAGGAAGCACACTATGATGGTCCGCGAGGCTTGGAAAGTCATAGATAGGGTCACTTTTGGTTTCCTCAATCCATGCACTGGATCTGAGGTTATTCCATTGTAACTTTCGTTTATTGTTTGTATAACTGTAAGAACTTCGGGCAATATTAATGGAATTTTTTTTATCCCAGCTTGTCTTTATTATATATCTTTTGTCCTGAGTCTTTTTGCCCATGCATGAATGAATGTGTCTTGAACGCTTGATCAAATGTAAATCGGATGCTCTTTCTGTTGCTTTTCCTCTTTCTCAGCATGTCGTCACAATTAGCAGGTAATAGAGTAAGCTTCTTGATTTCTTCACGAGATAGCGAGGGCTTAGGCCGCAGGTTCAGATCTGCTGCCTAAGACTTTTCAACTCTATGAGCCGTGAGGGTCTCATAGAGACTTTTCTCCCTACGGATCGAGAGGATCTCGTAGGTGGGTTTTTCTCCTTAGGAATCATGAGGATTCCTAAGTGTGGTTTTCTCTTATAAGTCGTAAGGATCCTACAAGAGAATTTTTCCCTCTTACGAGTCGAGAGGACTTGTAAGCGATTGTTTCCCTCCTTGTCGAAGTTCGATGTTGGAGAGTGAGACCCGTGGATGGTATGCAAGAGACCGTTTTGGGCCAACTTGCACGGTCCCAGTGCTTAAGAAACAGGCTTCTTTTATGCCCACTGCCTAAGGCTTTATCTCACGAGTCGAGCCGCCTCAACAATTTTTTTCGCAAGTCGAGACGAATCGAGCGTTTCTCGCAAGAACATCTTAACGTCGCATTTAACCTCTGCTCTTTATGACAGAAGCCCGTTAAGGTTGGTGGTACTTAGGGTTTTGGCCATCGTACCGTCGCATAAGTTGATATAGTCCTCGATAGGCAATCATGATGTTCGAGTAGTCCTGCGACTGCCGTGTCTCTGATCCCTTCGGGGGCTGGACAAGACGTCTTCAAGCAAACCTCCTTGGCAGTTTGACCGTCGGAAGAGCAAGCGTTAGGAATTTGCCATGTCGCTTTTTACTTGAGGTTAGGCTTATTTTGGTGAACCCCGATGAGTCATAACCACTCCGTGCTGGTGTGGGGATGATCTCCGATAGTCTTTCGGGCTTTATATGAGTTGCCGTCAAGACCCTGAAGCTAGGAATTTGGTCGTTGCTTCGTTTGCTGGCATTGCGTCTGCTGTATCGAGACGAATGTTGCGGTGGGAACTAGGGATTTTGCCGTGGCTCCGTTTGTTTGATGACGTTGTGTCTGCTGTGTCGAGACGAACGTTGGGGTGACAACTCGTCTGCTGTATCGAGACGGACGTCGAGGTTGTCTCTAGGTTGCTGGTGAACCGCCGAGGTTTGGAACTAGGGATTTTGCCGTGGCTCCATTCGTTTAATGACGTTGCGTCTGCTGTGTCGAGACGAACATTGGGGTGACATCTCGTCTACTGTATCGAGACGGACGTCGAGGTTGTCTCTAGGTTGCTGGTGAACCATCGAGGTTTGGAACTAGGGATTTTGCCGTGGCTCCATTCGTTTAATGACGTTGCGTATGCTGTGTCGAGACGAACATTGGGGTGACATCTCGTCTGCTGTATTGAGACGGACGTCGAGGTGGTGACCATTCTGTGCTGGTGCGAGATGATCTCCGATTGTCTTTCCGGTTTTATATGAGTTACCGTCAAGACGTCGAAGCTAGGAATGTGGCCTTCGCTTCGTTTGCTTTGGTGTGTCCAAATCCTGTTGGAGGAAGAACGCTGGGGTTGACATTTCGTCTGCTGTATCGAGACGAATGTCCAGGTGGTGACCACTCTGTGCTGGTGCGAGATGATCTCCGATTGTCTTTCCGGTTTTATATGAGTTACCGTCAAGACGTCGAAGCTAGGAATGTGGCCTTCGCTTTGTTTGCTTTGGTGTGTCCAAATCCTGTTGGAGGAAGAACGCTGGGGTTAACATTTCGTCTGCTGTATCGAGACGAACGTCAAGGTGGTGACCACTCTGTGCTGGTGCGAGATGACCTCCGATTGTCTTTCCGGTTTTATATGAGTTACCGTAAAGACGTTGAAGTTAGGAATGTGGCCTTCGCTTCGTTTGCTTTGTCACGTCCAAATCCCTGCTGGAGGAAGAACGCTGGGGTGACAACTCGTCTGCTGTATCGAAACGAACGTCGAGGAGGTGACCACTCCATGTGAGATGATCTCCGGTGGTCTTTCAGGCTTTATATGACTTGCCGTTAAGACTTTGAAGCTAGGAATTTGGCCTTCGCTTCATTTGCTCACACTGCGTCTGGTGTATTGAAACGAATGCTGAGGTAGAGCTGGGATTTTGCCGTCACTCCGCTTGGTTTCGACCATGGGGTCTTTTGTTAACTTTGCATGTACACCCTGCTAGACTGCGAAGGAATGCCGTTGTTGGCATTGCGTCTGCTGTAACGAGACGAATGCTAAGGTGGGGTTGGGATTTTGCCGTTACTCCACTTTGTTTCGACCGTGAGGTCTTTTGTTGACGTTGCATCTGCCTCCAGCTGGACTGCGGAGGAACGCTGTTGTTGACATTGCGTCTACTGTATCGAGACGAACGTTGGGGTGACATCTCGTCTGCTGTATCGAGACGGACGTCAAGGTTGTCTCTAGGTTGCTGATGAACCATCGAGTTTTGGAACTAGGGATTTTGCCGTGGCTCCATTTGTTTGATGATTGTTGCGTCTGCTGTGTCGAGACGAACGTCGAAGTGGTGACCATTGCGCACTGGTGTGAGATGATCTCTAGTTGTCTTTCAGGCTTTATATGACTCGCCGTTAAGACCTTGAAGCTAGGAATTTGGCCTTCGCTTCGTTTGCTTTGTCACGTCCGAATCCTGTAAGAGGAAGAACGCTGGGGTGACAATTCGTCTGCTGTATCGAAACGAACGTCGGGGTGGAGCTGGGATTTTGCCGTGGCTCCGTTTGTTTGATTGTTAGGCCGTAGATATTGCCGTTAAGATTTGGCTCCGTTTTCTGATGGAGCATTGGGAAGGAAAGGGTGCCTCCTTCTTTGTTTGTGCCCCTGGATCGTATACAAGGATTGCTGTACTATCGCCTGTAGGGCCAAAGTTTCATTCATTCATTTTTTTTATTTCCGCGATACTCTATCATTTCAGCTTTTATATCGCGAAGGTCGCGATTGCCCAATCATTTCGGTTATTTTTCGCGGTGCCCAATCATTTCGGCTATTTATTTTATTTTTACTCGCTGCTTTTTATTGCGAGTTGCCCAATCATTTCGGCTATTTTGCATGCATATATTTTTACTTGCTGCTTTTTATTGTAAGTTGCCCTATCATTTCGGCTATTTCGTATGCATGTGTGGCTCGCTGATTTTTTATCGCGAGTGTGGAACTTGGAATCTGACACCAATCTCAGCATCAGTATCGCTACAACTGGAATATTGCCAGGAGCGAATCATCATTTTCCATGAAGGGACTTGGAATTTGATACCATTTTAGGCATCAACATCGCTACAACTGGGATATTGCCAGGAGCGAATCATCATTTGCCTTTGTCGATATCGAACAAAGGGTGGCTTAGTAAACAGGGTTAGGATTCTGTCGACTAAGGCTTTTGACTTCATGAGCCGTAAGGGTCTCACAAAGGTATTTCTCCCTACAAGTCGTGAGGATCTCGTAGGTGTGTTTTCTCCTTAGGGATCATGAGGATTCCTAAGTGTATGTTCCTATGTAAGTCGTAAGGATCTTACAAAAGGGTTTTCTCCTTATAAGTCGAGAGGACTTGCAAGGGTCGTTCACCATATGGACATATCCCCAGTCACGGATGGGACTTGGTTAGGGAATGTTTATTCGCGCCCGTGTATTGTATACAAGGGTCAGTATCGAGCCGCTTGTAGGGCCATAACGAAAGTTGTGGGGTTGCTTAAGCACAGGTTTAGGTCTCTGTAACTTAAGACTTTCAAATCTTATGAGTCGTGAGGGTCCCATAAGAGAGTTCTCCTTACGAGTCGTGAGGATCTCGCAAGTGTATTTTCTCCTTAGGAATCGTGGGGATCCCTAAGTGTGCTGCTCCCTTTGTGAGTCGTAAGGATCTCACGTGGGTGGTTTCTCCTTACAAGGTCGAGGGGACCTTATAAGTGTCTTTTAACGAGGTTGTGCCCTTTCGGGTTTTCACGAACACTCGCCGGTAGCCCTGCTGTTTTTTACTCACGGAGCCCTTTCGGGTTTTCATCCGTGCCCGTTTCGCTTATGGACATACCGTCTCTCTTTTTTTTGTGTTTACGAGGTCGCGCCCTTTCGGGTTTTCACGAACATTCGCCGGTAGTCCTGCTGTTTTTACTCACGGAGCCCTTTCGGGTTTTCATCCGTGCCCGTTTTGCTTATGGACATACCGTCTCTTTTTTTTTTATTTACGAGGTCGCGCCCTTTCGGGTTTTCACGAACACTCGCCGGTAGTCCTGCTGTTTTTACTCACGGAGCCCTTTCGGGTTTTCATCCGTGCCCGTTTTGCTTATGGACATACCATTTTTACTTCTTTTTTTTTAAATTTTTATTCTTTATATTTATATTTTTTTATATTTTTTTTCATCTCGTCAGCCTAAGGATGCTGCGGTAGTAGTTTAAAGACATTTCGGTCATTTGCAAGTTTTAGGACATTGCGGTCCATCATTAGTTTAAGGACATCTCGGTCCGCCGTCGCCGTATTTGAGGCGAATATCTAGTTTATTGACTTTTCGGTCTATGGGTCTTTCTCTATGACTGACCATGATGCCCCCGGCGTATCCATCTTTCTCGGAGCATGCGGTTGTGGCGGGTTCACCTTCCAATTTTCGGACAGCGCGAACTTGCCTTATTGGTATTGGTCTTCAACCCAGTTCTTGAAGACGTAGCAATCCTCGATCAGATGACCTACCGTTTGATGGTAAGGGCAATAATTAGGATTATCAACATCGCCTAGCCGCAACGGACGTTTTGGACTCGGCAGATTGATGAGTCTGTCGCACACTGCCAGCTCGAACAGTCCCATTGTTTTATCTTGCGGAAATGAGTAAGGACGTTTCAACTTTTCCTGGAGGGGTTGCCGCTTGTTGCTTTGGCGAGCAACCGGTCTAGGGTCACTTAATTGTTGTTGAGCGCTGGCGACGAAGGCCGTTTTTCCTTTTCCTTTATTCTTTTTGTTCGGTCCCTTGTTTACGGGGCCGAGATTTTTTTCGAATAGCGTGCGATTACATGGCTGAACGTTCTCGCAGCTTCTCAATTCCTTTATTTTTGAAATAGATTCCCCGAGGGAAAAGTTGGGGATAGCTTCTTCGTCAGAGTCGCTTCCAAAGGTGATAATTTGTGATCCCTTGAAGTCGGCTATATGACAGTTTGCGGCGGCTCCTTTGCGCTTATATATCGCATTTTTCCAATGTCCACAAGCTTCACACTTTGTCCTGTCGAAGTGTTGCTTTTGAGCGACATACCCTTGCCACCAATAGTTAAAGGACTCGCAGTCTTCGGTAGGATGTATGATCTTCTGATGATATAAACAGAAGTTAGGGTGCATCTCTACCTCAGAGAAAGAATTTTCTTCAGAGGGCGGTAGCTTCATTCCTACTGATAGAGCTTTGGCGAACCGTTTCCTCGTCTTGAATTTGTTTTTACCCGCAGTGTATGGCTTTTGATTTGACGGGAATACCTTGGTTCTTTCTAGTATGGCCATTTCAGGCTCTTGATTGGCTTTTGCTTTCAGATGAATTTCACTTAGGAAGACATCGATCAACTCGTCTGATGGCTGTAGAATCTCCGGCTCAGGATTCGCCATTGGTTTCTCAGCGCAAGGAGCCTCTTTATCATCCGTCAGTGAATGAGAAATCATATGACAAGTCGCTACGTAGTCTTCGGATTCATCCGATGAGTTTTCTCCATTGTTTTCATCCTTGACTAAAGAACAAGCTGCCCCCGGCGTGTCCGTCTTGTTTGGAGAGTGCGGCTGTGGTGGGTTTACCTTCCAGCTTTCAGACAGCGCGAACTTGCCTTGCAGGTATTGATCCTCGATCCATCCCTTAAAGACGAAACAATCCTCAATCGGGTGACTTACCGTTTGGTGGTAAGGGCAATAATTGGGATTATTCAGATCGCCTGGCTGCGACAGACGCTTTGGACTTGGCAGATTGATGAGTCTGTTACGCACTGCCAGCTCAAACAGTCTTCTCGTTTTATTCTGAGGAAACGAGTAAGGACGTCCCAGCCTCTCTTCGAGGGATGGGCGTGGACGCGCGTTGTTTTGGCGAACGACCGGCTTTGAGTTGCTCGACTGTTGTTGAGCATTGGCGACGACGATCGCTTTCCCTTTTCCTTTCTCATCTCGGGAATCTGATTTTGGAGGAGACGGTCTATGGCCCATCTGGTCCATTTGGGCTAATTTGTCAATCAAGGCCTGGAAGGTGGTCGGCCTGAAGAACATCATGAATTGTGAGATGGTCGCCTGCGGATCGAGAGTGCCCACAAACATGCCTACTGCAGGTGCCTCTTCTATGCGTTGTTCGCATTTCGACCATAGGTTCCGCCATCGTGTTGCGTATTGAACCCACGTTTCGCTTGGCCTTATCCTGGCATTTATCAGTGCTGTTATCGGGGTGTGTTCACTAGCACTCGCGAATCTTTGTGTAAACAGCAGTTCCATCTCTGCAAATGTTTTGACAGAGTCGTTAGGTAGCTCTGAATACCATTCAAAGGCTGTTTCTGCTAAGCTGCCGACGAATTTATGTAGCAACAATTTGTCATCGCCTCCAGTATTGCCGCATAAGGCCCTGAATTGAGCGACATGCTGATGCGGATTCTCTGTCCCTTTATATACGTGGAATTTAGGGATCGTATATCCTGGCGGGTAACTGATTTAGTCATACCAGCCCGGATATGGTCGTCCGGTTCTAACAATTTGCCCAGCAGCTTCATTCGCCTGATGAACCCGGATCTGCTGAGCTATATATTCGTCTAGGTCAACTTTGGAGATTGCCTCCTCCTTGGCTGTTGACAGAGCCGGCGGAGGATTTGACGTTTCTCCCCTGTCGTCTTCAAGGACGATCAGAGGATCTTCAGCAGGAGGGTCCGGCTGTAACATCATCCCTACCATATCTTGGAAGAGGAGCGCCATCTGTTTTATGTTAGCCGCTTGCTCTGCAGCTTCTTTGTCCCTCTTTTCGAGGACTCTGCGTAAAAAGTCAGCGTCGGTTTCTTGTTCTTGACGCTCATCCGAAGACGTTTCAGAGCTTTCTTTTGGCTCAGTGAGTGCAGCCATTGTAGTCATCATTTCCTGAAGCTTTTGTTGTTTCTCCTGGGCTTTCGTCACGGATCGGGTGAGCGGTCGGTGGCCCGTAGAAGTGCGGCTTTCCTCCTTTCCAGAAGCCATATAAACAGTGTGCACCACCATGCCCCCAGATTTGGGGCGTTTGTGTTCAGCGCTTTTATGCTTCGCCATGTTCACAGGGGCTTTTTTTGGCCTCCTTTTTTGAGTGATTGGAGTTAAGGGAGCCGTTGTAGTGGGCACCCAAGTAGATTTTGCTTTTTGTGGTTTGACAGAGTAATCCTTCCCCTGCCGAACCTTCATCTTTTTCTGTCGTCGGAGGCAGTCTTGATCGATCACCGACTCTTGGACCTGTCGCCAGACTTTGTAAATTTTAGAGGACAGCCGTTGAGGGGGGCTGCTCTAGCTTCTTTTCTGGAGTATTCTCCACAGGTGAAGGAGTTCGTTTCAACATCGCAGTAGGAGAGTTTCTGCGCACCTTGTTGAGCAGTTCAAAGCTATTCTTGGTTGGAACAGCAGCATCGATCCTCACCATCGGAGCTGACGGAGTTATCCCAGAGGGGGAGTTGCCCCCAGCCTTCCTTACTCGACGCCAGTGGCGACGTCGAGCGTGTCTTGCGGATGGAGTCACCTCCGTTGTTGGATAAGCTTCTTCATGCCCCCTGCTCTGGGTAGGGGAAGCAGCTTTGAGGACCTCGCCTGGAGCAGTAACCGGAATGGCCAGCCCCGTAAAAACTGACTTCTCGGAAGAAGGAACCTTTCCAATGATTTAGTCCGTTTGCGTCGGAATGGCTATCCGCTTTGGGATGGCAGCTTCGGGTATCGCAGGTTTGCGGACGTTCTGGCCCAGTTTGTTGAAAACTGAGGTATTGAAACTGGGCGACCCGTTGAGAGGGGTCGTAGTAGTAGCAAGCCGATCGAATGCCGACTTCTTGGGAGCTTCTTGCGATTCATTGGGGCATTGACGCTCATTGGTGGGATCATGGTCCCAAAGAACAGCCTAGTGGTGGCCTGAGTTACCTGTTCCACCGGCATAGCGAAGATGGAGGCCGCCTGAGGCCCATAAGTCACTCCTCCGGACGGGATGGAGCGAGAGTTGCAGTTGCAGGTAGTGCAGTTTGAAGCCATTGATCTTTTGTTTTCTGCACGGAGCAAGACACCAAATCTTAGTACCTCGAATCCATAGGCAACCACAGCAAACCGCGATTCGTTCACGAACACGACATACGAAGTGTGGAGTGGAAAGAGGAAAAGGTCCCACCGGGCGTGCCAGAATCTGTTCCCCTCCGAACGGCGGCCGAGACGTTAGGGCGTCTTTGCCTGAGGTTCGGGGCAGATGCTATTTGGTTTTATCCATCCACCTCTCCGAAGATGCCAAGTTGATTTATGGCACCGTGTATCGGAGGTTTAGACGGATGCGGCCGATGTAGCAGACTTCGTCAGATTCCCCCTCGCTAGAGGGGTTTTTGATTGTGGGGACGCTCTTCCCTGCAGGCGCAAGCCCCTGCAGTTAATTACGCTACCGCATCGTGGTAGCCACTTTCTCCTTCTCCAGAATTTCACTTCGTGTCGTGTGTGTTTGTTTTGTTTGTGGTTGCCCGTGGATTGTATACGGAGACTGAGTAATGCCGTCGCCCGTAGGACGTGGATTAGTCCAAATCCGTATTTACTTAGATTTGGGTTTGATGTTTTAGTTTAAGGATACGTTAGCCTCGTTGAGGCTAAGATCAACTTAAACGTGATTTATTTAATATATGGCCATCGGGACTCGTCACCTCTCTGACGTCGTTGAAGGATTACAACGATAAGTGTCAGAGGAGTTCAGAGATGTACCCTCGAACCGAAGTTGATTTAGGGTTTTATAGTCCATTTGAATGTTTAAGGATACGTTAGCCGTGTTTGGGGCTAAGATCAACTTAAACGGGACCGTTTAGATCCGGCAAAAGAGCATTTGGAGGCTCTATTGTTCCAGTTTAGGGACGTAGTGGTCCATAGGTAGTTTAAGAACGTTGCGGTCCATATTCCAGTTTAGGGACGTGGTGGTCCATTATTGGTTTAAGGACGTTTCGGTCCGACATTAGTTTAAGGACGTTTCGGTCCGATATTATTTTAAGGACGTTCCGGTCCGATATTAGTTTAGGGATGTTTCGGTCCATCATTAGTTTAGGGACGTTTCGGTCCGATATTAGTTTAGGGACGTTTCGGTCCGATATTAGTTTAGGGACGTTTCGGTCCACGAGTTTAAGGACCCCGCAGTCCATATTCATGTGTGGTCGTTGGGACCCGTCGCCTCTGTGACGTCGTTGAAGGATTACAACGACAGATGTCAAAGGAGCTCGGAGATGTACCCTTGAACCGGATATAAATTGATTTAAAGGAGCAATCTTGCTCAGTCAATTTAATTTGAGGACTTATGGCCAAAATTGGGCTAAGTCCATCTGAAAATGTCCAACATTTTATTTGCTTTTGTATTGCATTTCTTTTTATTTTTATTTGGGCTTTGCCCAGAAAGGATGCAGAGCATCAATTTGTTTTGGGCTCTGTCCTTTATAAATAATGCAGAGCATCAATTTCATTTGGGCTCTGCCCTTTTATTGCTTTGCAATTTATTTCGGCCTGTTAGGTCTTTTTGACTTGGGCCTGGCCCTTCAAGTAATGCATTGCATTTGTGCAGAGCACTAAGAATCTTTTTAGATTCAAGAACAGAAGTGCAAAACACTATTAATTTGAGAATCTTTTAGATTCAAGAACCGATGGTTCATAAAAGAAGTGCAAAGCACTATTTGATTTAGATCTAAGAAAAAAAAGTTTTTTCTTGTTTTTCTTATCTCAGAGAACCAATGGTTCATAAAAGTGCAAAGCACTATTTTTTTATTTATTTTTATTTTTTCCTGTTTTAAAGAACCAGTGGTTCATAAGAAGTGCAAAGCACTATTTATTATGTGAAGATCATTGATCTTGTTTTTAGATCAATGATCTATTAGAGGAAATTTCTTCTCTCTAATAAAGGTTTTTACCTTTTTCTTGAAATTTTTCTCAGAGTTCTCTCTGTTTAAAGCTCTTGATTTTTTTTTTCAAGAAAATGTTGTTTTTTTTGAATTGAGGTTTAGGGTCCTTTTTATAGTGCCTATAAATTAGTTAAAGTTTGTTAAACAGATCATTCTCTGAGTGATTTGGGGAATTTTCCCCACCGTTGGATTTTTGATCCGAAGGCCTCTGTTTTACAGAAGAAAATCTTCTTGTTTTAACAAGAACAGAAAAGATTTCTCAGAATTTTAATTCTGCTTGGCGCAAATGCTCCAGAGCGTGACACGTGTCGCGCTGCGCTGACACGTGTCGCGCAGCCCATTTTTTTTTTTTGCGTTGCGCACAGTTGCGCTGCGCTGACACGTGTCGCGCAGCGCAGCAACGCTTGTGCAATTTTTATTTTTTTGCGGTGCGCACAGTTGCGCTGCGCTGACACGTGTCGCGCAGCGCACAGTTGCACTGCGCTGACACGTGTCGCGCAGCGCAGCAGCGCTTGCGCAAGGTTTTTTTTTTTCCGCTGCGCACAGTTGCGCTGCGCTGACACGTGTCGCGCAGCGCAGCAGCGCTTGCGAAGGTTTTTTTTTTTTTTTTTGGTTAAAGACAGAGCTTTGCTCTGATTGGAGAAAAACAGAAGCATTGCTTCTTTTCCCACCTTGGAATTTGAACAGAGCTTTGCTCCGATTGAGGCAAACAAGGGTTTTTATTTTCATTCATGTAAAATTTAATGTATGTAATATTCTTTTATTGGGGCACTTCTGGGATGAGGTTGATGTCACCATTTGTATATTATTTGCTTTTCCACACTAGGATAGACCCAAGGAGGAGAGCACAAGTAACCGGGTTATAGGGTCCAGTGGGAGACCAACTCGAGGAGTCGAGTCCGGGTCTCCTAACTCTAGAATTGGCAGGGTTGCTTGCCGCTCTCGTAGGGGTCTAGGGGTGTAGGTTTGGCTATTCATCGCGACCGTGGAATCCGTGTTTTATAGAGGCTCAAAATAAAACACGGACGTCCTAATATATCCAATGTTTCATATGTTTCTTCTGCTGCGATATCTGTGATGTGATCATTTGATGTGCTGTGATAAATACTGTATATAGTATATATGATATATTATATAGGCGTTACTTATGTTTTACACCCACGCTAGCCCTGCCCCGCTCTGCCGTTAGTTACCTAACCTAACGGTGCACGAGGGGACATCGAGACGAATGCGGATGGCATAAGTGTACGTCGTATTTATCTGTGATGTTTAGGTGATTTAAATGATGGGACTTCATTAATGTGATTAATGAAAGAAAAGAAACCTAAAAGTTGTTGTGGAATCGAATTTTCAAAAACAGGTAGCTACAGTTCTTGCTTTGCATCGCGGTGTTTCTTGTAGAACATCCTGCACCTTATTCGATAAGGAAAGGGCCGAGATCCCTTCACCGGGAGTGACCCCTTTAGCAATGACTGGCAGATGCTACACCCCTTGGTTTTGTCTTTTGATTGCTTTTCTAGTTCTTGCTTTGCACAGTGATATATATGATATATCCTGCACCTTATTCCATAAGGAAAGAGCCGAGATCCCTTCACCGGGAGTGACCTCTTTAGCGAAACTAGTAAAAGCCTCAAAAACACTTCATTTTAAAATCATTTGATTCTACAACGATATCAAGTTCATTACGCAATAGGTTTTCAGAAAAACTTATCGTAGCCCTCCGTCATTTCAGATAAGTCCTACTTAGTATTCGTGCTACGTTTGTTGACCTCCGTCAAGGCGTAGTGTGCGGTAGCTAACTAGTATTTATCTGCTTATGCATATGATGCAGATTGGATTATGGTAGTCGTACGACCTTGTTGACCTCCATCAAGGGTCGTGCGGGTGGGTTTGATTCAATCAAGAAATGACAGGTTGAACTTGACTAGTGGCCTATGGTTTGTTGACCTCCGTCAAGGTCATAGGGTGCTAGGGGCAAAATTATCGGGAATTTCAAGTGTTGAAATTTGCAATGAGATTGCATACCTTCTATGAGATAGTTGGATCCCGATACCCACTGCGAGTAATTGTTACTCCTGGGAGAGTTTTACACATTACAATTAGCCGATCAAGTAGGTGTCTAGAAAGGTGTCAACGGGGTTACGCCTATGGGAAAACGAGGTTTACTTTAATTAGGTCCGTGCGAAAGCACGGGGAACCTCCCTCAAAGTACCGACACTGGCCTGGCTGAAAAATTAGCGAAGTTGTAGGGTGTAATTAATCCCGGCTAGTCTTTCCTTTTAGGGTTTGAAGGAAGATTTGATAAAAAATAGTGGGAGCCATCCTGATTAGATAAAATAATAACCAATCTGATCTTGCAAGAACGCACGCAGAGTGTTTTCTTCTCTCTCTCTCCAGGTAGCGACCATATCACGCCTTAATCAAGATAATAATACAGATGTATTGACCGAACCCGCTTGTTATACTGAGCTGGAGAACGTTGGTCCCGCTCCAACTTATAATTGTTATAAGACAGAGCAGGAATTTGGGGATTACCAGAATTCCCGTGCCGCCCAAACGAAGAAAGTGCATGATGATGAATCTTCTTCGGGTGTGTTCATTACAGAGAACTGGTTCTCAGTATCCTTTATGTCCTGGGTATGTGATACTGGATCAGGATCCCGCATATGTAATCTGTTACATGGACTACAGATTGGTAGAGAACTGAGAACGGGTGATAAGTTTCATGAGATAGAAAACGGTGCAAGTGTTGCAGCCAAGTCTGTTGGTCACTATCACCCTGTATTACCAGAATACATTGATTCTGAACGAATGTTGTTAGATACCGAACCTGATATACAACATGATATCAGCCTTTTTATTTTTAAAGAAAGGATATAATTTTGTATTGTCAGATAATGTTTTGAACATTTCCTATATCAAGAGTTGATCGGTTCAGGCACGTTATCTAAAAGCATTGAAGTTCTAAATCAAACTACAGTTCTTAGTATACAGAACACACACAGGAGGAAGAGTTCAGAAATGAACGAATCCTTCTTGTGGTATTGTAGACTAGGTCATATCAATGCGACCCGACTAGCTGAAGTTATATAAAGATGCATATTTAAATTAGTTTAAATTTACATCTTGTGAAACTTGCCGGTCATGTCACAGAGATAAGATGACCACAGCTCCGTTTATTGGAAACAGAGAAAGAGTTAGTGAACTCTTGGGATGATACATGTTGATGTATGAAGGTCCCCTGTCTACACATGCCAAGACCTGTTCTTTGTACTTCATTACTTTCTCTGATGATCTCTCAAGATTCAGACATATGTTCCTGTTGAAACACAAGTCCGAAACTTTTGAGATATTCACATAATATAAGTTAGAAGTAGAGAACCAAAACGGGTATAAGTATTATGTCCTTTGATGTGATCAGGGAGGAGAATACTTGAGCATGGGATTCCTGGACTATTCTAAAAGAGAATGAGATTCTCTCTCAGCATTACTCCTCCGTATACACCAAAGCACGTCGGTGTATCGGGGTGGAGCAACCACACCCTATTTGATGTGGTGCGCTCTATGATGAGTACTACTGAGTTTCCTATTTCCTTTTAGGGAGTTATGCACTTATGAAGTTGCATACATATTGAATAGGGTTCAAATCAAATCAGTTCCCTACCACTTCATATGTGATATGGAATGGGAAGAGCCCATATCTTAAGTATGTTAAGATTTGGGGTTGTCCGGCCTATGTCTGAAAAGCAAAATCCGGACAAGCTCGAGGCAAGGTCTGTTATGTAGAACTGGAAAGAGTTCCAGCTATACAAACTACAGCTGACGATTTGGTAGAACCGGAGGATTCAATAGCTTCCAACGAACCTCAGCCTCTCCGCCGATCTAGTAGGGTTCCTCACCCATCTGAGAGATATTTCGGTTTCTCTATGACAGTGGGAGCGAGGATTGCATCATGAGATGATGACCCAACTAGTTTCGAGCTGGCCATCAGGAGTGGGACTCTGTAAGAATGGCTGGATGCTTAGCGACCTGAGATGGAATCCTTATACACCAACAAAGTATGGACTTTGGTTGCTTTATCTGAAGGGTTAAATCCCCATCAGGAGCAAGTATATCTTGAGAAGATTACTTGGTGTACATGGAAAAGTTGAGACTTCAAAACTAGACTTGTTAAAGGTTTGCATCATTGACCAGGTATGGATTATGATGAAACCTTTTCTAAGTAGCCATGCTTAAGTCCGTCCAGATCCTACTTGCCACGGCTACATACCATGACTACGATATCTGGCAGTTGGGTGTCATGACCGCTTTTCTAAATGAGGTTTTAGAAGAAAGAGTCTATAAGTACACAGTCAGAGGGCTTCGTAGACAGTGGGAGAAGCAGATACATGTACAAGATGTTTTATGTGATAAAGCAGGCATCGCGGAATTGGAACGTCTGTTTTGATGAATTAGTCAAAGAGTTTGACATCATCAAAATGGTAGATGAACCTTGTATATACAAAAAGGTAGTAGGGAGTATGGTGGTGATCCTCGTAGAGTACGTGGATAACATGCTCTTGATAGGAAAGGAGTTTCCTATGCTACGCTCGATCAATCTCCGCTTATCATAAGTATTCTCCATACAGGATCAAAATGATACCTCCTAAATCCTGAGTTTTGATCTATGAGATAGATGTAAATGGATGTTAGGATTCTCGCTAGTTGTAGTGAGATCGTATCAATCGATCCTGGGGAGAATCACTGGAAAATTTCCAGGGTGATAAGGACGACTGAATGTCAGTCACATGCATTGTCTTTACCCTCAGTAGAGGGACGGTATGTTGGAAGAGTTCCAAGCTAGATACCGTGGCATACTAGACGATAAAGGCTGGATACATCGCTAGCAAAGATGCTACCAAAGAGGAAGTCTGGGTGTATATTAGTTCATGAGATGAACTTCGTTCTTATCATTGTATGACAATGGAGTTGTGGCCTATGCCTAGGAACGCCCTTCCCATCAGTGATCCAGACATATTCTAAGGCAGTGTCACCCGATCATGGAGATGGTTGATATCCAGGGGATCGAGGTCAGGAGAGTAGACTCAGAGGACAACACGGCGGATCCACTCACAAAGGCCTTTTCCCAGAGAGAGACTTTTAAGGGATGGTTGAGTATGAGATACTACAACCACTGTTATCAGATGGCCCTAGTGCAAGTGGGAGATTGTTAATTATATGTATGCCCTAGAGGCCATTACTATACATGAGATGTATATTGTAATGGATGCTTGGACATATATAGGAAGGACTTTCTTGCTCGACATGATAGTATGCTATCTGGTTACTCTTTACCTTAACGTGTATACTGATTGTCTCTCTGTTACATGTTGGTAAAGCACTTAGGATGTGTACTTGACTACCTGGACTATGATGCAGATCATACTAGTGGGGACATGGTAGTCCATAAGTACATCCTTCAAGGTCCCTAGTCGTGGGTGTTGGATATATGTATGCCGTAGAGGCCATTATATGATAGTGGATGTATCTATACATGTATATATATATTCAGTATGCATTCTTGCTCGACATGATAGTATGCTATCTGGTTCTTCTTTATCTGACATGTTGATTTGATCATGCTTTTATTCATTCATACATGCTGATAAAGCCCTAAGGATATCGGCTTGACTGCTCTGATTATGATAGAGATCATACTAGTGGGACATCTGTAGTCTATAAGCATATCCTGAAAAGTCCCTAGTCGTAAGTATATCGAGACGGGGCACTGATATACCAGAGTAGACTGGCGTATATGATACTAGACCCATACAATGGGCGATGAATGTTCCCATATTCATCGATGTTTGACATCAAGATCATATACGGGTGCTCAGTGGTGACTGGGTACACTGGACGGACTCACCGAGAACTCCTATATGGAATTATATCTATCGTCGGATAGCAGTTCTCAGGTGACACTGGTACAGGTTAGTCTGTAGACCCGAGATCGTCATAGAGTCTTGTATGTTCTCCCACTGTACTTTGATTGCCACCCTACCACGGCTCTACTGAGTCGTGCAAACAGGTGGCCGTTGGGTACAGTCCCGAGACACACGAAGGCAATGAGCGATAGGAGGGGTTTCGTCTCTTCCGGTATTGGGAGTTGATGCTGTGCTGTGCCCGACTGGTTATATCAGTAAGTCCCTGGCCAGGGCTGCTGAGATTTGCTGATAAGTGTTATCAGTAGTTTCTCGATCTGTTATAGACCATTCATCGGCATGACTTATTGAGTTATTGGGGTCGACGTGACCATCCCTAGGCTCGATATGCAGTATATCTGACGAATAGACCGGACTGTACGGTAGTGTTGCCGGTTGGCTCGACGGGAGTTGTAGCAGGTTCGCTTGTTTTCTTCTGATCGCTCAATACCCGGGTGGCCGTTACGTTTAGCTGACCGCTTACGGCTTGGGGGTGCTTGATATGATCATCACCCTCTGCCGGCGTATTGACGAGTCTTAGAGTCCCACACAGGAGTTACCTAGTCCAGGCGAAACGTTGTGGTGCGCGTATGCGATATGCGCATGGACCCGATTAAAATGCGCGTATATGATACCGTACATTGATCGGGCGGCTTGCTTTTGGTAGGGTCATATGTGATATGGCCGGATTGATAAATCAAGTGTTGATTTATCATTTAACCATTAGTTTTCTCACTTAAAACCTTTCTTGAATATGATGGATGTATGCATGCATGTATGTGTTTCTTTCTTTCTTTCTAGTTTCATGCATATATGGATGTGCATACATACATACATACATACACCCATCTATCATGGTTGCTTACACATGGAAATGGTGGCAATATAAGACTCACACCATGGATAAATATATGGATTATTATTTAATTTTATGTTTAAAACAAAATAGAAAAGGAAAGGATAATTCTTGAGTTGTTTCTACACTCTTCTTTAACCTAACCATTCTCACCTATCCTTAACCTTGGATTAAACTTTCCTTATATGTTTTAAACCCTAATTAAATAATAACTTAAAGATTTAACCATGGTTTGTAGTGAGAAGAAATAAAATATATATAGATATATTTCATTTCTTTTCAAGGGTGATCATTCTACTCTTGTTAAAAGAAAGCCTCCATCTTCTTCCTCCTTTCTTCCTCCTTCACCATTTGCTCTCTAGTTTCTTCTAGTGAGTAAAATACACATAAAGAAAGGTTTTTGAAGTGAGAATCTTAACCACAACATCATTCTAAACAAGTTTAGCCAACTTGTTTAGAGTGTTCTCTTCGATTCTCATCTTGATAATCGAAGTTGCGAGCTTGGATGAGGAACTCCGGATGGATCGTCGTGGACGTGAGAGGACTTCAAGAGGACCTTCTTCCAACACCCAAGAGACCAAAGAGTCCAGCGAAAGGGAGCTACAAAGGTTGTAGTCTCGGAACCCTAGTTTTTATTCGCATTAACTTTCGAAACCCTAATTTTCTAGGATCGATTCCTTTGTATGCTTGTTTAGCACCTTAAAAATTTGAACTTTGTGACATGTGATGCTTCAAAACTATACATAGGGTGTCAGGCAAACCTTTCGGTGGGTGTATCGAGATGGGGCATCGATATACCAGAGTAGACTAGCGTATGCCTTCTCGACCCATACAGATGGGCGATGGATGATCCCATATCCATTGGTGTTTGACATCAGAGATGATATACGGGTGCTCAGTAGAGACTGGGTACACTGGACGGACTCGCCGAGAACTCCCAGATGGTATTATACCTTACGTCAGATGGCAGTTCTCAGGTGACACTGGTACAGGTTAGTCTGTAGACCCGAGATCGTCATAGAGTCTTGTGTGATTCCCACTGTGCTTTGATTTCCACCTTACCACGTCCAAGAGGGCATGCAAAACGGTGGTTTTTGGGTACAGTCCCGAGTCACATGGAGGCAATGAGCGATAGGAGGGGTTTCGTCTCTCCCGGTATTGGGGGTTGATGTCGCGCTATGCTCGATTGGCCATAACAGGGAAGTCCCTGGCCAGGGCTGGTTTAGAGATTTACTGGTAAGTGTTACCAGTAGTTTCTCGACCCGTTATGAGCCTCATATCGGCATGACTTATCGGTTATTGGGGTCTGACATTTACCACCCCTAGACTTGATATGCGACATATCAGACGAGGAGACCGGACTGTACGGTAGTGTCACTGTCAGGCTTTTACAGGAGTTGGAGCGGGCTTGCTTGCTGATCTTCTGATCGCTCAATACCCGGGTAGCCGTTACGTCCAGCTAGTACCGCTGACGGCTTGTGGGTGCTTGATATGATCATCACCTACTGCCGGCGTATTGACGAGTCTTTAGAGTCCTACATAGAGGTTGTACTGGCTCAGGCAAAATGAAATAAGAGCGCATATGTGATATGTGCGGGACCGAGAATAATGCGAGTACGTGATACCGTATTCTATTCTCGCGATGTTTGTGTCGATCAGTTATATGCGATATAACCAAGTTATCGAATCAAGGGTTGATTCGATAAGTCGATATATTGGATGTTAGTCGGTTATATGTGATATAACCGGATTATTAAGTCAAGTGTTGATTTAATAATTTAGTGCATAATTGTATATTAGATATACTAATTTACATTAACTAATATTGGTTCACTTAAGCATTTATTTTTCTCACTTGTGCACAAGTTAATATATATGTGATATATATTTATTAGTGTACAAATTGTATCATGGTTGTTGATACAACTATCATGGGTGTAGAAGACTTATACCATACTAATTATATTTTTTAGGTTTTTATATTTAAAGTAATTCTAAAACAAATGGATAATGAGCACAAATGCATGAAGCTTCATGAAGCTTGTGTTTGCATTTGACTTAGTCCACTAGTTTTGTTTTACTTAAGATATTAGTTAACCTAACCACTATGATTACCCATGGTAATGTCTCTACATGAGTTAGTATATGATACTCACTCACCATGGTTAGCTCATTCTCTCTCTTGATTATTTTTCATATTCATTTTGAGCTCATCTTCTTCCTCCTTGAAATTCTTTCTAGGGTTTGAAAAAGAGAGAGAACCAAAGTGAGAAATCAAATTCTAAAGTGTACCCATTTCCTATCTCACCATCCTCTACTAGACTAGCACTTTAGTTTAGGGTGTTTGCTTCACTAATTCTTTGGTTAGTGAAGTAGAAGCTTGAGTTCGTATTCCTTCGACGTAGATCATTTTCGGCCTCGAAGACTTCAAGCAATTCCGTTGCCTCTTCTCATAGAGCCGTCCGAGAGTCCGGGAGTTCGATGATTGCAGCGAAGGGACTATTACAAGGAGCTTAAGAAGTGAAAGACCGATCTACAAAGGTTGTATTTCGTATTCACTAAATGATAAAGAGTTTAACTTGCATGTGTTAACCTAATTTCTAGCAAAGATCTTGTTTAGAGTTATTCGGCACGGCTAAAATTTTAATCCGGCATGGTTGATGCCTTGTAGATCCTTATTAGAGTGCCTAGTAACCCTACACTAATATGCGCAAAAATCCAACCCAAGCGTGTCAGGTCCATATAAATGCCCAGTGCGGTAAAGCGTACGAATAACGAACGTCAAGTGCAACGCGCACAAAAACATAAATATGGTAAAACGAATGCTCAAAGACAAAAATCGGTGCAACCAATGTACGGAGTATAAATCTAGTGCAACCAATGCACGAAATACCGATCTGGTGCAACTAATGTACAAAAATATAAATCCAATGCAACAAATGCACGAAATATAAATCTGGTGCGACAAATGCACGAAATGAAAATCTAGTGCAACAAATGCACGAAGCACAAATCCGGTGCATCGAGTGCACGAAATACAAATCCGGTGCATCTAGTGCACGAAATACAAGTACAGTGCAACAAATGCACGACGTTAAAACCTAGTGCAACAATTGCACAAAATATAAATCAGGTGCAACAAGTGCACGGAAATGCATTAATAACTCAAATGCGTATAAAAACAACACCGAGTGTACCAAGGTGTTTAACATCATAAACGTGTGCAACTGCGTACACAAAACACATATCAATGCATGCAAGCACATATAAGCTATACCGAGTGCATAAATCAAATCGAGTGCGTACCATATGTACAAATCAAATCAACTGTATGAAATCCACGAAACCATAAACACGTGCAGCCAAGGCACAAAATGAATATCAAGTGCAACAGATATGCACAAATCGTAAACTAACACAACAGTGTGTAAAACGTATATCAAGTGCAATAACTATGCATAAAATGTAAATACCCAGTAGGTGCAGCTAAGGTGCACGGAAACAATATCATGAAACCCAATCATCAAAACTCAAATCCAAGCGATATAAGCGTGATACTCGGATCACAAACGCAAATCGCAACAAATGACATTGAGGTACACCTCCTACAATGTCGAAAAATATCGGTGCGCCCAAAACTGGCAGAGCAAGAACATCCGTCTGCCTCCTGCTCACGGTCTGGCGTCCTCTGTCTCTGGGTCCTCATTTTCTCTGCGGATTACCAATCTCGCAATCCATCGGCTCGTCGTCCCGGTCCGGTGTACTAACGGAAACGATCCACTCTAGTACTCCTCTGGTCAATCTCGGCCAATTAGTATGACCACTCGTAAAACAGCACGTCACTAGCGTCGGCCTCTGGCCCTTTGAATACACACGACACAACTGATCCTGGGTGCAAATCTTATCGTAGCAGTGTCTTGGAAGGAACCTGCTCAGGGTCTCTTCCGATCTCGCCTATGCTAAATTATACGGAGGCTGGTACTCTTGCATAATCTTTTCTCGCTTTCTGGACATCTGCGTTCTCAGCACAACATTTCCTCGGGAACTGGTCGTATCTCACACCTCTGTATACATATCAGATCTCCAATCTCAACGGGGAGTAACAACAGCTCGTTAGCATCCAGCACGAACCTCTTGTTCCACTCGTCTTTATTATCGTCCGCTTTGACGTCACGTCATGCTATCTGCGTACTGCAAATGTTCTCGGCTACAGTCAATCCGGAATCTCTCACACGGACTCGAAATCGCGAACTCGGTATCTTAATCACTATGTAGAAGATATCTAGCCGAACACGTTCTCGGGAATTTGTCCCAACCATCGGAGGAATACTCAAAACTCGTCTGTTCTCGATCAACTCACAACGCATCTGGGTGAGGTCCTCTATCTGAAGCTGGTCCACTTACTGATCTCCTATCGGATCATTCAACGAACAACGTCATCTCTGGATCGATCTACTCTAGATCTGAGTAAGATTCTCAACACTGGAAATCTTCAACTCAACTGGGCCTGTGTCGGCGCATCAAATCTGACGAATCACATTCGTCTCTCAACTCAAGATAGACTAGCCATCATCTGTCGCATCTCTGCCTAAAAGCTCCAGCAATCTCAGCTCGTAAGCTCTGGAAGCGACATCTCATCAATTTTAGCAACAGCTGGGGTCATATGTCTACAAGGTAGACGACATCACAACTCTGAGGTAGGCTGTACATCAACAGTCCTCTCACAACAGGCAGCCTCTAACAATGGCCCGATCATCCGGTGCAAAACCGAACACTCGACTCAAACAAGATGTCACAACACAGATACATTGAGACGTTCCCGTGTCACCAGAAAACACGATGGTCAGTCCTCGTCCACGATGAGCTCGCCCCGACCGCAACACTAGCAGCAGCTCAATCTGCGCTCAAACCATGGTGACAGGAACCTCAAGTATGTATCGATGAAAATAGATCAAAGGAAAGAAAGGAGTCAACAGATCTAGAATGGATACATGATCATAAGGAGGAACGGAATCAGTGAGAGTATGATCATGGAAATGAATAAAATCAAGGATCTCAAATGGATGTATAATCAAGGGAACGAAGAGAATCATAGATCTCAAAATATGTACATCCTAAGGTTTCTTAAGTGGAGTATCGTATTGTAAATATGCCGCGGAACATACGTACGGTATGTCACTCTACTCAAGCTACCTACTCCATCAATCAGGGTCAACCTATGTAACGAAAGTTCGGGTCTAATACCCCCCTGTTCAAGTCTAAGTTCCGTAAGGTCAAGCCTAGATTCCGAAATATTTACGCTCCAGACTCCACATAGTCAAACCTAGATTCGAACCAAGATTAAACCTAGCGCTCTGATGCCAACTTTGTCACGACCCAAAATTTAGTTCGTGACCGGCACTTAAATCACGCCACGTCTACAGGCGTAACGTAATTTAAGTAAGCCGAAACCCAGAAATCTAAACCTTTTAAAGAAAATAAAAGAGGTGAAGTTTTGAAATAAAGGTATGATGAAATAAAAAAAAGTTTTCTTAAATGCATAAATGAGGGAACATGAAAATATAAGTGGATTATGCAAGTTGGAAAACAAGTTTCGACTTTTTAAAAATTTGGGCAGCACCTCCTTTGTATGTTTTGATCCAAAACCACATATACAAGATAATGATACAGGCATCCACAGGCGGGAGCTAGCTCTTCACCAATCAGTGGAATCACAATCACGCAAGACAGTATATATGTATACGATGCCCAACGTCGAAGATCACCATAAAAGATAAAGAATAAAGCAAGACATCAACCCAAAAAACGAACATAAACCCTAGCTCTATGTCTCGCAGCCACAAGTCTCACTAAGTCTTACTACTTATACAAATACTAGTTTCTGATTTGATGGAGTTAACTAGATACAACATGAATAATAAATACAAAAGGGGTAGGATCCAACATGTACCACCTACCAAAGCAAGTCACCCGAATATAAGCTGTGTGCCAACGATGCCGCTACCGATCCATGCGGTCAACCTGCAAGAACTGTGGCACAACGGGGGTGAGTTGCCAACTCGTGAGTAGAAAACATCATCAGGTATAAATCGAATAAACAACGATTCCTATGTCAACTATATCATAAAGGTAATACTATGATATCTAGGGTAACCATGTCTACATATATGCCAACAATAATCAAAGGCTGCGTGCATGTGGATATCATCCAACAATGCAATCAATGCATGTATGCATGTCGATCTCGTCCACGTGTCCATCAATGACACAACAACGTCATGCATGTAAATATCATAAAAGCATATGCATGAAAGTATGAGGATATAAATCAACGTGTGTCCCTCGCGACACATAAAAATCATGGAACCTGAGTGTCTAGCATCGACACTCGAAACATCATGAAACCCGTGTCCAACATCGACACGTAAATCCTCATATATCTCGGGCTCCGTCAGTCCGGATCGGCCCTCGGGCTCCATCTGCGGGATTGGCCCTCGGGCTCCGGCAGAACGGGTCGGCCCATATCTATCTTTCGACTCCGGTCGGTATCCTCTGTATAACCGCCAGGTCCAAATACTATCACCGGTAGGTAGTAGTCCCTCCGCTAGGCTCATTGTCTACTCCATAAAATCCCTTTCTTGCCCCGAGGTACCATACCGGGTCCACCATGAACCCGCAAACGGATCATACACCTTCTCGAATCGGGTTTCTATCACACGTCTCAGAACCGAGAAAACGCATAGTGGATGCACTGAAATATCATATCAAGAGAAACCGGGTTTTTAAAATAATATATACTTTCCTTTGAAATAACCACGGTTCTCAAATCCAGAAATCTCATGAAAACAACATCTCAATGCATATGATCGTAAAGCATGATGTATGCGACATATAACAAAATGTAAGCATATCCGTATATCATGCAACTTGAAACAGTGATATGAACAATATCAGTATATCATGCGACATATCATAATGATGTGGCAATTCTAATATGTAGGTGGCATAGCAATTATCGATGATGAAGTGTGTGAGCTGGCAATCCGTGTAAGTGTAACATACGCATTATCGATAATGGTGTAGGTGTACTTGCACAGGTATAAGTAATGCAATGATACATTGTAAGCGAAGTGCTATAATGTATACATATACAACATTATAATCGAGTCGGTGAATCTATCAATCGACATCCAGCCTCACAACATCACGTACGGTATAACCCATCGTACGGCATCCTCTAGTCAAGGATACAGATCAATCATCATAAAACTCATCGCGTACGGTAAATCATCGTACGGCGGCATTAAACCATTAGGGATCCTATCAACCTATATGACAATGAGGGTACGGACCTAACGTCTTGTACGGCATATCACTCATGATTCACAACATTATATATATCTATATACCTATGTCCCAGGTCACATCCATAACAATCTCATATCAGGGGACCGGTAAGGGTATCAATCCTCTCATATCGACTCGCATTCGTATACCGACATATCAATCAGGTCATCATATTACATTGTACATTCTTTTCATCACATTAATATCCCACATCAAGTCATTTTACATATATATATATATATATATATATCCTATCTTATAAATCTCATGTCACATCCTTATACATCTCGTTTCATATCCTATATCAATCATATCCGCTCGTATTATCTTATCTCATTACATGCCACTAAAATCTCATACTTAATCTAATGCAATTACACATCTATATATCGTGATTTACATTCACCTTTCATATCCTTATATATCAATTCGAGACATTATTCCTATCATATCATGTCAAAGAGTCATATCCCTATAGCTTTCATCTCATATCTCGATATATATTCAATCATTCATATCATCTCTAACTATCTTTCTAACCCTCTCCATAGTTTTCTAATCTAGGTTTCCTTAACCATATTCTATATATCGGTTTCCATCAAAACTTGCGGGGGTGCTATACGCCATCCACCCGACTTCCCCCGTAGATATAAATCTACTCACCTGCGGAACTCCTCGTTCAGCCGTAGTCGATGTTCTTCATCATCTCGGAAGTCCACGCGAGGGTACCTACAATAAATACACAATCGCAAATTCTATTAACATCAAGTTCCGAAATCCGATACGGCACACGAATTGCCTATAGGTTAGAACCTATAGGCTACGCATGTAAAAACAACCAAACAACCCTCATCGTTGACGTACAAACATCCAACGACCCAATACAATATCAAATACTAAATCCACGAATTCCAAAATACGTAAAACCTAACCAAAAACACTCTAATGTGCTCCCAAATTTTGGTTCAGGGCAATTGGAACAAAACTAACAAGTATAGAGTGTTGTATATGGAGTATGTGAGCTACTGGACCAAGCTAGATACCAGATACCACAACTTGGCCGGCCACACTCCTCAAAAATCCGGCGAGCTCGGCCAGAATAGGAGGGAATGGTCTCGTATTTTCAGGGTGGTCTCCTATTGGTCTAACTAGGTCTCTGGAGTTGTTTGTTTAACTCGGAAACTTCCCAGGTTGCCCCAGATTCCCTGTAGGCCAACACAACTTCACAAAACTGACACGGGTAATTTCCTAAGTCCGTATTTTGGTTTCTAATTTGGGTCTTGTCCAGTAAGATCAATGCTAAGGTCTTGTAACAGCCCCTAAACATCACAAATCCACACAATCACCCAAATCCTTCTCTTGGGATTTTTAACTTCACCATTTCACACTTAATCAACTTCTAAACTAAACTAGAATGCAAGGAACTAAGAACTAAACTAAATGAAAGGAATTATAGCTCATTTGGGCAACTCAAGAAAAACCCTAGCTTCCCAAAGTCTTCAAAATCCAACTTTGCTTGGTCCAATGTGTTGAGGATAAGGTGGGGATCAACTTTTGTGAAGGGAGTATAGGGTTTTGATGAAGATTTTGAGATGGATCATGAGGGTAGAATGAGGGAGCTTGAAGGTGAAGAAGGAGAAGAAAAATGATGGGGGAAAAATAAATGAGGCAGCCCTCTCTCTCTTCTTATTCTCACCCTCTCACACTCATGTCTCACTCTCTCTCCAATCATTCTCTTTTTAACCCCTTTCTCTTTTTCTCACAAAAATACACATAATACTCATAAAACAACACAAATGCAACAACATGCAACAAAATGCAACATGACATGGTGCACTAGTCATGGAAAACTGTAGAAATAAGGATTTGGTTTAATTGCGATTAGTAGTGCACTAATTGGGTTTAATTTTCAAACTGCATATAATTAATTATAAAATTTCCAAATCCAATAAATATATTTTTAAATGAATAAATCATTTTAATCTCCAATTATTTCACAATTATTGGTATATATTTATACCATTTTACGAAAACCCCAATTTCGCAAATCGGGTAGTTTTTGCAGAATATATTATTTTAATATTAAATTCCAAAAATAATATTTTATATTTTCTGAAATGTTACACTTTCACAGGATAACGCCTTAAGCTGCTGCTACTCCCATGCCTAGACAGTCTGTTTTCAAGCGGCTGTCACATACTAAAGCTTTATATAAACGCAGGGAGCAAAATAGTCCGAAAGAACATAGGGGGCGGATCCATGAAGCTCCTATGGCCAAAGAAGCACCGGCCCCTGCTACCAGAGGTGCCCGACGCTGAAACTGGAGTCGAGTGAGGCAGGTTGGGGGTAGCTCCCCATCTGGGCTAACTCCACCTACTCCGATGATCCGAGCTGCTGTTCCAACTGAAAATAGCTTTGAACCTCTTAAGGTGATTAAACGCAATTCTCTCACCGCTATACTGAAGAAGTCGCCACCTCCTGTGGAAATGCATGATGAGCCGAAGATGATACATTCGATCATACGACTTTCCTCAACCATCCACAGAGTTTGGAAAGAAGTCCAGAACTTTGTCATTGATAACAGCTACTCTCACCGACCAAATAAGCCTCACTACGGATGAACTCCAAAGATGATCAAGCAGCAGCCAAACTCGCCAAAGAATTGGTCAATGAAAACCCTGACGATGTAAGGATCATCATCCAAAGTCACAAGATCCTGGCTCCGGTAGAGATATCTTTAGAACCTCTAACCAAATCAGTAGATGAAAATGTCCTTCAAGAGAAAGAAGCCAAAGAAGAAGATGACTGAAAAGAAAGCTTTATATACTACTCCAAGTCTCAATAGATGCCTAAAGATGCATTGCAAAGACATCATCTCATGAAAAGAGCCTTGTCGTTTGTCCCAATCAACAAAACTCTATATAAAAGGTCATTCGACCATGTATGGCTAAGGTGCCTAAGGCCAAAGGAAGCCCAAAAGGTCATTCAAGTAATTCACGATGGGCTTTGCGGATCCCATTAAGCCGGTCCAAAGATGAAATTGAAGATCAAAAGAATGGGCTACTACTAGCTCACGATGATCCAAGACGGCATCGACTATGCAAGGCGAGGCCACTCATGCCAAATACACGGGAACTTCATACATCAGCACCCCAATCCACTACATCTGACCGTAGCCAGTTGGCCGTTTGAAATGTGGGGGGTCGATATAATAGGCCCCATCGAGCCGGCGTCATCCTGAGGACATCGGTTCATATTGGCGACAACCAATTACTTCTCCAAATGGGCGAGGCGATACCACTGAGAGAAGTAAAGACAAATAATATCCTCTATTTTTTTCAAAACCATGTCATATACCGGATAGTCTCAGACAACGGACTAGTATATAGATGCCATAAAATAAGTGGCTTTGCCAAATAACACAAGATAGATTGAAGATATTCCTCCGTCTATAATCCCGAACTAATGGTTTATCGAAGCCTTCAACAAGACGCTAACCAAGCTCATAAAGAAGATGGTGTCTAAGAATAAAAAGAACTGGCATAAAATATTGCATGAAGCATTTTGGGCGTACCAAACAATGTTCAAGAAAGCCATGAAGACAACACCTTATGCGTTGGTGTTTGGAGCCGAAGCAGTGCTCCCGTTGGAAATCAAACTCCCCTCACTACGGATGGCGGTTCAATATGAACTTATAGATGAAGAGAATACCCATCTCCGGCTTAAAGAACTTGATGCTCTCGACGAGACCCGCCTTATAGCACTGCAGAATTTGGAAGCTTACAGGGCAACGATGACACGATCATATGAAAGGTTAACCAGACCGAGGACATTCCACTAAGGCGAACTCGTACTGGTTGTCAAAAGGCCGATGATCGCCAACCGCACGAAACGTGGGGAGTTTGAGCAGAATTATAAGGGCCCGTATGTCATAGATAAGGTCTACTAAGATGGAGCTTACCTACTTATGGATATGCACGGAGAAAGGCCGTTTCAGTCAATGAACGACCGATTTCTTTAGAAGTACCATGCTTGAAGAGTCACGACTTGGGTCAATGATAGATGGCCACACCTATGTCTATTTGCTATTCCTACCGAATGATATGCGCCCCGGTTATGTTGATGATGGACCGCTATGTTCCTAAACTGGAATGATGGAACAAAATGCCCCTAAACTAATATGTTGCCCTACGACATGGATCATATAACCAGCCGTATACAATCCATGAGAATGAGCGATATGTATCGCTGCTATGTTTTCCCGAATATATGTTGACCTATGGACTCCTTGAGATCCATGTTGCACCCGAAGTCCCGCCGGCAAAGATTGCAACTCAAGTCCCACCTGGAGGCTGCACCCGAATTCCCACCGGCTATGAAGCTCCACCGATGATGCAATCCTCCAAAAGATGTTATGCCCTACGACTGATCTCCATATTGATCACCGTAGACAATCCACAGATATAAATGATCCATATCTCGCCCAAGTCCTACTGGAAAGCGTTGTTGGGTCACCCGCAGGGAAGCTACGTCCGAGAGTTTCCAAAAAAAGGTATGTCCACAAGCAAAATAGGCACGGATGAAAACCCGAAAGGGCTCCGTGAGTAAAAAAAGCAGGACTACCGACGAGCTTGTGAAAACCCGAAAGAGTGCAAACTCGTTGAAAGAAAAGAAAGATGCACTTGCAAAGTCCTCTCGACTTTGTAAAGAGAAAATACCTGCGCGGGATCCTTACAACTCATAAAGGAGCACCACACTTAGGAATCCATACGATTCCTAAGGAGAAGATACACTTACGAGATCCTCTTGACTTGTAAGGAGAAGATACCCTCTATAAGACTCTCACAGCTTATAGAATTCAAAAGCCTTAATTCATAGGAATCCAAGCCTTTTTATTAAGCCATCATATCCCCATGAGATTTATGTCCTACAAGTAGTTCAATATTGACTCTTGTATATAATCTACGGGCGTAAATAAATGTGTTCCCAACCAAATTCCACCAAAGACGATCAATATTCCCAACATGGTGAATGGCACTTGTGAATCTCCTCGACTTGCAAGGAGAAAATACTCTTGTAAGATTCTTACGACTTACAAGAGAAAAACACACTTAGGAATCTATACGATTCCTAAGGAGAAAATACATCTACGAGATCCTCTCGACTTGTAGAGAGAAATACCTTCATGAGACCCATACGGCTTATGAAGATGGAAAAAGCCTTAGTTAGTAGAGATCTAAACTTCTTTTCTAAGCTATCTTTTTCCAAACAGACAATCGCAATGACGAGTCGCTTCTGGCCTTACGCTTCAGTGTTAGCAATACTGATGCCGAACGACATGCAAAATCTTATGTTCCAAACTCTCATACCCTTGAGTCGTTAAATTGGGACATATATATATATGTATATGGATATGAAATAGCCGAAAAGATGGGGCAACTCAAAAAAAATCGTCGAGTAAAAAAAGCTGAAATAATTGGGCACCACGAACAAATAGCCAAAATGATTAGGCAATCGCGGCTTTCGTAATAAGAAAAGCTGAAATGATAGAGCATCGTGGAGAATAAAAATAAAAAAATGATAAAATAAATTTTTTTCTGCCCTGCAGGTGGTTCGAATCTCGACTTCTGTAGACAGTTCACGGGCATAAATGAATGAAAAGGAGAGATGTGTTTCCTCATGCTCCATCAAATGAATAACTGAGCCTTGATGGCATTTGTATAGCACAAAAACTATTTGGATGTCCGATTCACTCCAGTGAAGTACGATTGCGGCATCATCAACGACCCAAGGGTCAAAATGAAGCGAAGTGATTGCATATTCCTAGTTTCGGGTTTTGATGGCAATACATACAAAACCTGAAGACCATCGGATGTTATCCCACCTCGGATGGATGCGGCTCTGACTTCCCTGGGACTTCTTAAAGAAGGGAGCCCGGCCTCAAGGTAAAGCGCTACAGTGACGCCTAACGCTGAATCATCTGACGGCAATACGGACATACCGGCCTAGGAAGGTTACTTGAGATGTTGTATCGTGCAGCGGTAGGGTTAGGTGATACAGCAAGTATACGGCTACTCGAGCCAACAACCCGAGTGGACGTGGATCGAAAAGAAATTGGCTGACGTAACAGTACGATGAACTAAACCCAGCACCACAAATCTAACAGACTCATGTATTAACAGGGGAAAATATGACTTATGAGAGAAAATACACTTAGAGATCCCTACGATTCCTAAGAAGAAAATACACATATAAGATTCTCTAGACTCATAGAGAGAAAACAACTTTGTGGGACCTTTACGGTCATGAAGATTGAAAAAGCCTTGGGTAACATGGACTTAAACATGTTTTCTAAGCCATCAAATCTCTGGTGGTGCATTAATTTCACTATTTAACCCACGTACATACTTACGTGGGCAAAATAGCAGGGGGCACTTGTTCCCTCCAAAAATAATAATAATTAATAAACAATAACTCATGAGACTTAATTCTATGTGTCAGAAAGATGGACGCTGCCAAAAAGCATGCACTAATGATTCCTGGCACTGCGTCAATCTTTGAAGTCCTCGCTTCTTTGATGGCTTAAGCTATATTTAGAAAAAATAATTTTTCTATCTTTCTTAAACAGAAAGAATAAATTTGGTTAACCAGAAGATCTTCAAATGAGAGATTTAAAATATATAGCTTAAGCTATTTAAAATATTCTCTATCTTTCTAAAAATTATAAAAGATTTTATCTTTTGTTAACAAAAGATAAAATCTTTTATATTTTTCTACACAAAGAAAAAATATAAACTTTGTTAACAGATAACCCTTGGATCTATAATGTAATGTGCTTAAGCACCCGGGTTTGATCTTAAGATCAATTAGAGAAATCCCAAAGAGAGATTATCTCTACACGCCCAACAATATCTATACCCTATATAAAGGACCTTGGAAGTCAAAATTTCATATATAAAATCGACCCCATAAGCTTGATCAGGAACTTAAGTTCTCTGCAATCACAGCAATCGTCTTCTTTCTCACCATCACCATCAACCGATGTGAGAAAAGGAGATCAATTTCCATGATATAAAAGGATTAAGCTTCATCCATGAGAAGGTGTCACGCCCTGCTTCCCGGTATACGGCGAAGGGGACGCGACTGGTACGCTACGTATTTACTATGAAGTAAATACGCTAAGCGTATCTAAACAATATAAAAGTAAATATACAAAAGACAAGATATATAAACTGAACAGCAACTTTATTTATTAACATTCTTTTGTACAATGCATGAAAAGGAAATACAACTGAAATAAAAACAATGCCTAAACAATGGCATGACAGGGAATTAAAGGTACTGAATAGAAAATGTACAATGTCTAGAGTTCAGGGTCTTCGCTGTACTGATCCAAGTCTTCTGCAGTTGGCTCGATCTCTGACGGATCTAAATCACCTGACGACATTCAAAGAAAAAAGAAATAGAATGTCGTCAGCGAACAGGTCGCTCGGTAAGTCCCAAAGATAAGAGGAAAGTAGAATAGACAGAATAAGAAAGTATCTTTTAAAGTTATATTATATTGTTGTAATATTGTGTTAACACTGTTATTTATAGCTTGGTACAGAAGGATGCCAGTGTATACGAGAGGGGTCTCTATATGCTAGAGACTAGGGCAAATGGAATGTACAAGGAACCGTTAAGCCATGGTACAACAGCAACGGAATATAGGTTAGGTGTCTTAATCTTACCGTCTCATGCCACTTTTAACACCTTCCGTACCAATCTACCCCTTAAACCCCGTAGTGTTTTGATTGTATTGTTGTCTTGTATTGTATAGTTGGATGACTGACCAAAACCATGATATCAGTAAACAGATGTAACTGCATAATCATGTAAATGGAATAACTGGATAATGGATGTATATCCATGGTTTGATTCAGTAAAGTTGTATAGATTGATAACTGGATTCATGTGTTCATGTTGAATTGTAATATTGTAGATTGTATATGGTACTTGAATCATATTCAAGTCAGATTATAATCAGACTCAAACCCGAGTCAGACTATTAGAAATGTAAATCGAAGTCTTGATTTTTTTCTTAAACTTATATTTACTAGGGTCCTTAGGGTAATTTATAAAACTTGAGGGGGTTTTATGTAAAAATATTTTTTATATAGTTTTCAAGATAAACCCCAAGTAATTATTATCGTCTTTAGAGTTGTAATAATTATAGATTTTATATTAGTGATATTTCTAATGAGAATAACCTAATTCCATAAATAAAGGTATTTATGTGTAAATATTGTTTAAATGGAATTCATGGTATTTTAGTGTAAACCGATTCTTGTGATTTTTAGAAAAAGGTGGAATATTTATATCATAACAAAATAGGTATTTTAATGATAAATATACATATATTTATACAAAAATAATTTTAATATATTTTTTATATTCTAAAAATCTCATTTTCTTAAGATGTCGTATTTTAAATCTTTCGAGACCGAATGCTCCTTGCGGAGGTCTGAATCTCGTACTACTAAGCCCGAGGATGTGCGATAATCCGCACCATCCCGAACGGGTTCCCAAAAATGGGTTGTAGCGGCGTTTTGCAAAGATTTGTATAAATACTAAATCCTTTAGAAAACAGTTTTATTAAGTAAATGGTATATATTTGCAAAGATGTCAATTTTCCGTATTCTATGTTCTAGGGTCTCCTAAGTCAATTAGACTATTCCTAACTGATCCAAAGCGACAAGTTGTGAGATAGCTCAAATCGCCTCTTCACAACCAATTGTGGCCAGGTAAGTATAAATGAAGAAAGGAGGGATCCGCTCACGAATCACCGTGAGACAGGCCTTTTAAAGTTACCTTTCTCACTTGCTTAGCCTAGACACCATAAAGTCAGGTTTAGATAAACGACTGATGTCCACAACTTATCCTAGTTTCATAATAAGTGGTATTTATTTAAAAAGTGTATCAATATTAAATCTTTTAGAAACGACTTTATTTAGTAAACGATATTTAAATGAAAATGTTCGTTTTCCGTATTCTGTGTTCTCGAGGGTATCGTGTTAGGTTGTATGTGAATGTGTGAGGAGATAGGTCGTTACCTCGTGATCTACTTTAAATGTATAGCAAGTATGATGGAGTTAAATGTAGGATTGAAATAGTGCGGTATTTAAGTGAAAAATACGATGAATGGAAATAGCTATCATTTTATGTAATGAAACTTGATCAATTTGTATGATTAGTGTTTAATCGTCAACATGAGGAAGTTTAAGTATGGTTGTATTAGTGAGAAGTGGAATTTTATAGGAAACCGAATCGGAAATCGGATTTGTTCCAATTTCATCGGGTTTTGTAAATCCGTATTTTTAGATAGAAGAGATAGGTAGAAATTGGGACTTACGGGTTTTAGGTCACACAAGAGGGTGAGAGGGAAGTAGAGGAAACACCAATATGTTGCGTCGTCACCGGTAGTTCCTAAAACGATCGCCGGAAGTTCGCCGGAGCTTCGCCTTGAGCTCGTTTTCAATGTGTACAAGATTCTTGAAATTTTGAGAGAGTGGGCTCAGAATTTTGGGGTGAGAGGGTAGAGGGTAGGGGTGTATTTATAGGGTTAGGGTAGGTGTAGGGTTTTTAATAAAAAAAATGTAAAAATGTGTGAAAAATCCTTAAAAATTGAAGTAAATTGGTGTTAATGTGCTTTCTGGAACCGTTCCAATTAATTGGAGTGTGCAGGGGGGTTAAGGAGGTGAAGAGACAAATTTTTGGTGTTGGGGACTCGTCCGTCCGGCCGAGTCTGGCCGGCGGCGCCGGCCCGAGTCGGGCCGAGTCGGGGTGCCAGGGGTGGGAGGTCGTCAGGTGTGGCCTCTGGTATTTTTACATTAGTGGGTGTAGTGGGAAAAATGAGAGTTATCACGTGTTGACTGTTGGTATTCTAAAAAATTCAAAACAAAATAATATTAAAAATAATGTGGGGCATGGGATTTGAACTCTGGTGGCTTGGTTCAGCAGTGCAAGGTATTACCAATGAGCCGCAAGCTCCTTCTTGTAATTATGGTGTGAGATAAATACTTAAAGTGATAACAGCAACATTAAATACTCTAAGTATACTTTAAATTTAAAGCAAATTTATGTACACTAAAAATGGAGTTGTTACAGTCTACCCTCCTTACAAAAATTTCGTCCTCGAAATTTACAACTTTTATTTGAGGACTAGTTTACAAAGAGGTGAGGATATCTTGCACGCATTTCATCTTTCCTTTCCCAAGTGGACTCTCCTGGAGTGTCTTTCCTCCACATCACTCGGACCAAGTTAACTTCCTTGTTCCGAAGTGTCTTCACTTTCCTGTCCAGGATCTCCACAGGCTGTTTCTCACAAGATAAGTCGGGCTGTATAGTGAGCTCGGATTGATCGAGGACATGGTTGGGATCACTCACATACCTTCTGAGTTGGGATATGTGGAACACATTATGTACTTCTTCCAATGAAGGTGGAAGCGCTAAGCGGTATGCCACTACACCGACTCGTTCGAGTATGTCGAACGGTCTAATATATCTCGGACTTAATTTACCCCGTCTTCCTGTCACGATCCGAAATATTAGCTCGTGACCAGCACTTGAATCACGCAACGTCTAAAGGCGTAACAGAATTCAAGTAAGCTGAAACCCATAAATCTAAACCTTTTTAAGAAAATAAAGGAGGTGAAGTTTTTGAAATAAAAGTATAATGAAATCAAGTGTGTTTAAATGCATAGAAAAGAAACATGAATGATGCAAGTGAAATTTACTAAGTTTGAAAATGTGTTTCGTCTTTTTAAAATTTTGGCAGCACCTCCTTTGTATATTTTGATCCAAAACCACAAATACATAATAAGAATAATGGCATCCCCAAGCGGGAGCTAGCTCTTCGCCAAACGGTGGATCACAACCACACAAAACAGTAAATATCAGTATACGACGCCCAACGGCGAAGTTCACCACAAAGAATAAAGAATAAAGCGAGAAATCAAAACCACAAGAAGCTAAATACCCCTCGTTCTAAGTCTCGCAACCACAATCCCACTAAGTCTTATTACTTATACAAATTTCTAATTTTGATTGATTGATGGAGTTAACTAGATACAATATGAAATATAATACAAGAGTGGGTACGATACAAATGTCCCACCTACCACTGCAAAACACCCAAATGAAGCTATGTGCCAGCGATGCCGCTACTGATCCAAGCGACCAATCTGCAAGAACTGTGGCACAACGGGGGTGAGTTGCCAACTCGTGAATAGAAAAATATCTACAAGTAGAAATCGAATAAACAACGACTCCTAGGTCAACTATACCATCAAGGTAATACTATAATATCTAGGGTGACCGGGTCGTATATGTGCCAACAAGGTATTCAAACCTATATGCATGCGGATAACATCCAACAGTAATAATCAATGCATGTATATGGATCTCGTCCAACCATAATCAAGGTATGCATGCATGTGTATCTCGTCCACCCATATAACCAGTGTCTGTATGCACGTAAATATCATAAAAGAGTGTGCATGAAAGTATGAGGATATATATATCAACGGTGTCCCTCCCGACACCTCAAAATCATGGAGCCAGAGTGCCTAGCGTCGACACTCGAAAACATCATAAAAATCGTGCCCAGCAGCGGCACGTAAATCCTCATATATCGGGCTCCATCAGTCCGGATCGGCCCACGGGCTCCGTCAGTCCGGATCGGCCCATATCATCTCTCGACTCCGGTCGGTATCCTCCGGATATCCGCCGAGCCTAAATACTATCACCGGTAGGTAGTAGTCCCTCTGCCAGGCTCACCGTCTACTGCATAGCGATCCGTTCTCGCCCCGGGGTACCATACCGGGTCAACCATGTACCCGCAATCGGCCTCATCTGCCTCCTCGAATCGAGTTTCACATGTCGCTCTCAGAACCGAGAAAACACATGGTGGACGCACTGAAATATCATATCAGGAGCCGGGTTTTTAAAACAACACATAATCTCTTTAAAATGTCCACGGTTCTCAAATCCAGAAATCTCATGAAAACAGCATATCTCAATGCGTAAAATCATAGAGCATGATGCATGCGACATATAATAGAAATGTAAGCACATCCGTATATCATGCAACATGGAAAGGTGATATGATATGTTAAGGGTGAAAACCGTCCTTTTAAATGATTCCAGTTTTTAAAATATAACATGCGGTTCCCAATTTCCAAATAAAATCAGTTATCTATGTAGGTACAATATGTATATGCGCAAGTATAGATGTACCAATGTATGTGTGCACCAATATGGATATACAAATGTGTATATGCACAAGTATGAATATATCAATATATATGTGCACCAATGTGAATATACAATGTGTATGTGCACAAGTAAGGATGTATCAATGTATATGTGCACAATATGAATATACAATGTGTATGTGCGCAAATAAGGATGTATCAATATATATGTGCACAATATGAATATACAATGTGTATGTGCGCAAATAAGGTTGTATCAATGTATATGTGCACAGTATGAATATACAATATGTATGTGCGCAAATAAGGATGTATCAATGTATATGCACAAGCAGGTTATGCGAAGAGTCACATCATGATGCAACAATCTTACTGTGTAGTGACATGGCAATTATCGATGATGAAGTGTGTGAGCCTACAATCTGTGTACGTGCAACATACGCATCATCGATAATGGTGCAGGTGTACTATCACAGGTATAAGTAGTACAATGTGAATAACATGAAAGTATCATAAGGTAAATCGTCAGCTAGTAGCTATAAGGTATACATATCTAACATGATCGAGTCGGTGAATCTATCAATCAGCATCGGGCCTAACAACATTGCGTACGGTATCATCCATCGTACGACAACCTCTAGTCAAGGGTATGGATCAATCATCAAATCAAACTCATCACGCACGGAGAATCATCGTACGGCGGCATTAAGCTAATAGGGATTCTATCATCCTATACGAAAAATGAAAGTACGGCCTAATATCACGCACGACTTATCATCCATGATTCACAACATTATATATATATATATATATATATATATATATATATATCCCTACATACCTATGTCCCAGGTCACATCCGCAATAATCTCATGTCAGGGGAGCGGCAGGGTATAAATTATCTCGATTGACTCGCATACGTATACCATCATATCATCATATCATCATCTCATCATATCAGTCTTGTATTCTTTCATCGCATTTATATCATATATCAAATCGAATTACATAAGCATTCTATCACTACTAAGTATAAGTATCTAATTTAACATACACATCGGAACCATACAATCAGATTTTTAAAGAAGTGAATTGTAGTTTTGAAAATATGGGTTACGGTGTTTTTAAGAAAAAGATATCATTTGAAAATCCGTAACATCCCTCAAGGTATATATTTAAAAGGTACATACGATTCTTCGGTTTAGAAAAAGGTATGGTTCGGATGACGCATCTGCATCGACTATCTAGTCCTACAGTATCCTAAACGGCAATATCGCTAAACGTCATCCTATGATAGTAGTAACATATCACTTCTAACTATCCTCAAGTTTCTAATATGGTTTCATAGCTATCTCAATCTAACCCTAGTTTCCTAATCTAGGTTTCCTAACCATATTCTATAAATCAGTTTTCCATCAAAACTTTGCGGGGGTGCTATACGTGTAAGTCCACGGTAGCGCCCCGGCCGTTTAACAGACGCCAAATGCGGAACAAAAACTTTTTACAACTGGCGCTATCGCGTACTATAACCCGGATCTTCCATTAAAGCTAAACCAAAAAATTACAAAGTGGGTAGAAATGTTATACCGAATGATCCAAGTCCTTCGGTCTTCAACCATCATCTCACGCTTTGTTGAGGCTACTCCGATCTCCTGAATCTCCAATCTTCTCGTCCAGGTGGCACCACGTCGACGGATCTTTAAACGGGCTCCCGCCTTTGAACTGAGGCAACTCGATCATCAAGTTTGCTAAAAGAGATAACCAAGATTGATGTAGAGAATAAGTAGAACACTTTGTCTCGTTACGTCCAAGGTTATGGACGAACGGTTAATGAAGTTGCCTTTTGAATCGGGGAAATGAGAAATGGGCATATGAAATTTCCATGAAACAAATTCCTAATCTTTTTCCCAAAATGAACAACAACCATCATCCCACAAGAGGGGAGGAGGCCGGCCACTATATAGAGGGGAGGGAGGTGAGTGTAGGAGAGGGGGAGGTGATCACAAGATCAATGAAGAGGATGAGTCACATAACACCTTGTATGAACACAATTAATGAAAACAATGAATCACCTTAACTAGTCACCAAATCATTTAATGCAATAATTAATGCAATAATTAATCACTAGCCTAGTCACCATCCTAGTCACCATCTAGAAACATCTAGAGCCTTCCACACTCATCAAGAAAAGATAAATCCGTCTTTAACAGAATGTTAAATACGGCTGATAGAAAACTGGAAACTGGCAACTTCCAAAAGTGATCCTGAAACGAATTTCAGGATAACCCCGTATCAGTATAAACATACCCGCATTTGTATTACCACTGAATACAAATGCAACTGAGACAAAGATATTATATCTACACAGCATAATACTCGGATCCGGCTTAAACCAAAGCCGACCAGTATTATCTGCCCGAAATATGACACGTGCGTAAACGCACGTGCATTTTCCGAACCCTGCCATAAAACCATACGGCCTCTACAACGTTTCGTCCGAACTTAGAAAAGTGTCTGTGGGGGACTCTAATGACTCATCAACACACTGGCACTGGGTATAACCACTAGCACGTCAGAGGTACTGGCTGTACGTAACGGTTGCCTATGTATTGATTGGAAGGGAAGCTGACGAGCGAACTCATCCATAAACCCTACCGAGCCTAACAGTGACAATATACATACAGTCCGGTCCGTTCGTCTATGAGTATCACATATCGGCCTAGGGGCTGGTAACGTCAGACCCCCAATAGCAGTATAAGTCGTGTCAGAGAGTGGCCCAGAACACCCTGAGATACTACTGGAGTACTTACCAGTAAATCTCTTGCCTCGGCCGAGGGCTTTGTGTAATGGCTCTCCTAGACACAGCACGATCTCACCCCCAATACCGGGAGAGACGAATCCTCTGCCGATCCGCTCACTTGCCTCCATGGGCTCGGGACTGTACCCAAAAAAGACCTGTTTGCACGACTCCTTTGAGCCGTGGGAGGGTAGAAATCAAAGCACAGTGGGAACTCACACGAGACAAATGACGACCTCAGGTCGATGAACTAACCTGTACACATGTCACCAGGGAACTGCTATCTGACGATATGTATAATACCAACTAGCATGTTCCCAGCGAGTCCTGTCCGGTGTACTCATAACCTAATGAGCACCTGTATATATCTTAGGTGAACTAACTGACACCAATGGCTTGTGAGACCGGCCACCGCTCCTCGTCCGGTCTCGACTGTATACACTAGTCTACTCTGGAGTATCGATGCCCTGTCTCGAAACTCCCACGACTAGGGACACTTTAAAGGATGTGCTTACAGACCCCAGCTCCCACGTATATGATCGCCATCATACTGCTGGTAGTTAAGCAAGAATCCTATAGGCTCTATCATCATGCAATAGTGAACTAAAGCATGTATACGATGATAAAGACAAACTAGATAGCATACTATCATCTCGAGCAAGACTGTCATATCGGTATAGGTCCTGCCAATCACGTACCTGCGATCCAATAATTGACTTTGAGGGCACTATCTCCAACAATCTCCCACTTGCACTTAAGGCTAATTATTGTGATGTCGCATACTCACAGCCCGTGTGATACCGAACATCCAACTCCTCTATTAATCAGTTTCACAAAACTAGTTTGTAAAACTCTTGTGTTCGAGAAATAGCCTCAGTGAGTGGATCCTCCCTGATGTTTCTTTCTATGTCTCTCTTAATCTCAAGTTCGAGGAGAAAACCATCTCCCGAATCGAGTAATACCTGTCTTAGAATATGTCTGAATATCTGATGGGACCTAGTACATAAATGAACTCCAAATCCAAACTTCTTAGATTGTATTGATAACTGAACCTAATCAGTATCCAGCACCATGCCTCCCACAGTATCCTCTTGGACCAACTGTCCATAATACCGTCCCTCGTCAGAAGGAAAACTATAACTCTGACAATCACTCTGTCATCCATGTCACCTTTGAAGCCTGGAATGATAACCGTCTCCCGAAAGAGGCTGCCATTATCAAATCCGTAGAACATGCACTTATGTTCTAAAACCGCTTCCTTATGTTTCAAAACCGCTTCCTTATGTTTCTTCAGGATTGGATTAATATAAACTTATTGCATCTAGTGCAAAAACAACATCTGGTGTGGTACTTGACATCTCATGATTGACTCAATTGCCTAAGCAAGTGATCTGCCGATCATGCACATCCCTCTCTCCTTTAGTCTCTAAGACACTTTTAGAGAGGGTGACTCCATCACCTGCAGGTACACCACCATGCCAGGAGTCATCTATTCTAAAATACTATTAGAATATTGTCAAAGTACCTATATTGGGAAACTACCCAAATCTAGATCTAAAACTATAGATCTAGTAACCAGAATGTCAGATATTATATCCATATCCTTTGTGGAGAAACAACTGTGTGACGACCACAGTACAACCGATCGTAGTATAGGAATTTTACTTCCTACTCTGTGTGTGTCATCCAAATACCAGGACATCACACCTTACTACCTTCTCAACAGATCCATCCCCTATTCTGATGAAGTCAAAGCCATGACTGTCTCATCAAAATTAGATGATCTATCTCCACTATAACTGCTGAAGTCTATAAATAGACATAAGCTACTTGCCCACTATTCTTCCGCTGCTCCCACTGACTATGATAACCCTCTGGCAGAATAATCTATACGTACACTTCTAAAGCTAGTTTAGAACGACGCTATACTTATCCTCCTGCCGGGTCTCATAGCCTGGAACAACCATAGTGTCAAGTCTGGGTAAACAAGACCTCCCTGTCACCGTCCTTGAGGCTACCGGAGTATCTCTCAGGTGTCTGAGGTTACCCACCATATCTGAGGAGTGGCTAATGGAATGTCAAAACCTGATTGAATATATAAGTCCTATTAAATTTTCCGTAATCGTTTGCGGTTCTGGAATCACTTCCAGTTCTACCATACTCCCACAACTGTTTTCTGAAAAAATATATTTTACTAAAACTGTGGCGAGTCAAGAACAATATCACTATTGATCTTCCAAATGGTAGAAAATCAACCCTCGACATAGCCCGGGTCAACCCACAAACTGCCATTACAGAAACGTGCCTTGAATTATCCAGTGTCTGGTTTTAAGCATAAGCTGGACAACTCCCCGTACCTTAACATCGTTAAGATATGAACCATTCTATATCTAATATAGAAACTTTGGCACTTATTTAATTGGAACCAGATTCAAATCTTGCAGCTGTTTCTAGTACATATCAACTTAATGGAGAGAGGCTAATCAACATTACTCAACTTACGAATCCATCCAATTATGAGTAACCTGAAAGAGAAACAAGTTTCTCAAAACCATTACTATCATCTGAATACCTATCACAAGAATCTACATCTTCGATTTCTTTGAAGAATCCTGATACTTGCGACACCTGGTTCTCTACTTTATTCCTATACCCACAACTTCTCAAAACTTAGACATTGTATTTCTACGAAACACTTGTCTAAAAACTAGAGAAGTCATAAGTAAACGGAACATATTATGAGGACCTACCCCTTTGTCCTGACGGACACTGGACAACATACAATACTCTGTATAAGTCCGCTGAGTTGAATAACTCAAAACCTGTGCATCGTAGGTTGAAAACTGTACTTATGGTTAAGAACTACTCCGTTGTTCAATGCTCCTTACCCAATTATCAACTGATATAGGTAAATGTCACAGACATAATTTCAAAAAGTTATATCTCACTTTATAAAAATAAACGTACAGATATATCATTTTGAAATTGGTACACAACAACGGATACTCAAAACCAAATACATGCCGTCCGGCAAAAACCTCAGGCGACTTCCTCAAATATTACCAATTACAACGAATTCCGATATAATGAGGATGATCACCTTATTCCCAATAACCTACTCCCACTCATCATCTGTAAAATCATACAGATATGAGAATAAAACCTGGTAAATACATATCCTGTAGTAAGTATCTAATCGGGAAATCAATTTTCCTTTAACAATGCACAGTGTAACTGAAACATGAAAATGTTTCGTAGGGGTATCCTGGTATTCTTAGTAATGCCTCTTCCATAATCCAATTCATGACTTTAACCGTATATTTTATTGCCATCTCTCCAAATCCCTTTATTTATCTTTAGTCGTTACCTTCTATACACCATCGTTAGGTTAAATGGTTTTCTTCCTTCCCTACCGTTCGGCACCAGCCTATGGTTTGGAAGAAGACTATCCAGTAAGCATAATAGGTGTACCCTCCTAAACCTAGGAGTGCTCGCAACTTGAGAGAAGGTGATGATAAAAGACAACTGAATAATACCTTATTCTATTTCTCCCGAACTGGGGAAAAAAGCAAAGGTGAAATAGGAGTGGCGATGAAGTACGTGGTTTAGGTCGTGAATGATAACAGTCGCAATTTACTTTGCCCTCTTTCTAATCCCTTTATTTTGTCTTTAGCTATTACCTTCTGTACACCCTACTTAGGCTAATTGGTTTTCTTCATTCCCTACCTTTCGGCACCTGCCTATGGTTTGGAATAAGACTATCCAATAAGCGTAATAGGTGTACTCTCCTAAACTAAGGAGCCCTCGCAACCTGAGAGAAGGTGATAATAAAAGACAACTGAATAAACCAATTCTATTTCTCCTGAACCTGGATCTATCCTCGAAGTAGTACCTTCGAGTTCGTATATAACCATACGATGGATCTATTCAATGGAAGTGGATATCCGTAGTAATACGGGGTGTTCTGAGAAATACAAAGGGTAAAAGAAGGAGCAGCAATGACTTATGCAACTCAGACAATCCAAAAGCCAGTATTTTAAGAAGGTTCGGTCAACTTGGTCACTGAGTCATAGTCTAGGGTCGGTCAAAGGTCGCTGCCAACGAGAGAGAGAGAAAAGAAACACTCTGCGTGTACTCTAACCTAGATCAGAATGGTTATCACTTTATCTAATCAGGAAACCTCCCACTGTAATCTCAAATTCTCCTCCAAACCTGAAAGAAGAATTAGTCAGGATCACCCGAAGAGTAAACCAACTCATCTGTGAGAATCGGGATCCAACTATCATCGCATGATAACTTGATGGAAGTCACTCAAGTTATCACACTCCAGAAGGTATGCGCATGCCTGGCAAGTTTCCTGTATGTTTGAAATTCCCGAGTTTATTTTTTCCCCATGCTCTTATGACCTTGGCGTTGGTCAAAATATCATAAGTCACATGCCAAGTTCTACCCGTCACTGTCCAGGTCAAATTGAACCCACCCGCACATGCCCTTGACGTTGGCCAAAATGGCAGAATGACTGTCCCAAACCAACTCATCTATCTATGCAACAAATGAATACCCAGCAGCTACCAAACACTATGCCTTGGCGTTGGTCAAAATACATAGCTTGAATACTACTGAATACCCAAAAGAAATGACGGAGGGCCACGGCTGGTTTTTGGCGAAAAACCTTTAACGTAATGAACTTGATCTCGTTGAAGGAATCTGATAGCTTTTTATAAAAATATAGTGACGAAAACCTTTTGCTAAAGAGGTCACTCCCGGTGAAGGGATCTCGGCTCTTTCCTCGTGGAATGAGGTGCAGGATATTCCAACTGAATACCGCTATGCAAAGCAACTTGTAATCGACTATAGTAAAGTTATTACCCTGACGTAAACTTCTGCCCAAGGGGTCACTCCCGGTGAAGGGATCTCGGCCCTTGCGTCGTCGAATGAGGTGCAGGATATTCTAACTGAATACCGCTATGCAAAACAAAAGGAAACATCTTTGTAATAACACCTTTTAAAATTTGTTCCAACAACATCAAATATAGGTTTGTTTTATCCTTGCATTGATAAGAATCAATGCCTCCCATCAATCAATCACACCAGAAAAGAACGAAAATAAAATGTACGTATATGCCGTCCGCATTCGTCACTGGGTCCCGTCATCACCCGTTAGGTTACTTAACTAACGACAGAGCGGGGGCTGGACTAGCGTGGATGTAAAACATATACAACATCTAATAGTATATAAACCAATATAAAATAATCGCTCCAGGCGTGATAATATGCAACATTACAGAAAAGTAATAAGCATCACAGAACAATACAGATAATCTGGGATCCCCGGGTTTCACAGAGCCGCTGCTGAAACCCGACGTTCCCCTGATCGTGTGGATAGCCTGTGCAATGAAACCTAGACCCCTACGGGTGCGGCAAGTTACCCACCAAAACCTGAAGCGAGGTAGTTGTTAGTGTATATGCCCTAGAGGCCATTACTGTATCATACTAGTTTGTATATTACTTAATGGAAGCTTGGGATATTCACAGTTGTATATACAATCTTGCTCGAAATGGTAGTATGCTACTTGGTTTGTCTCTGCTTTAATATGTGCATGTGTTTCTTTTAGCATATTGCTGGTATACATATTAGTAGAGCCCTTAGGATCTTTGCTTGATTACCAGCGTTGTGATGGCGCTCGCACTCGTGGGAGCTGGGTAATCTATAAGCACATCCTTATACAGGTCCCTGGTCGTTGGACTATCGAGACAGGGCATCGATACTCCGGAGTAGACTAGCGTATGCGCTTCTCATCCCATTGTGGGAGACGGTCTGTCCCACAGCCGTTAGTACGTCGTACTTGGGATAGTATGCGGGTGCTCGTTAGGTTACGAGTACACTGGACAGGACTCGTCGGGAACTGTTGGTTGGTAATATACCTATCGTCAGTTATCAGTTCCCAGGTGACATGAGTACAGCTTAGTCCGTTGACTTGACACTGTCACTTCGCCTCGAGTGTGTTCCCACTGCACTTTGATTACTACCCTACCACGGCTTGAAGGAGTCGTGCAAACAGGTAGTTTTTGGGTGCAGTCCCGAAGCACTTGGAGGCAGTGACGGTTAGACAGGATTCGTCTCTCCCGGTATTGGGGGTTGACATCGCGCTGTGTCAAGGAGAGCCATTACACGAGTAGTCCCTGGCCAGGGCAAGCGAGATATACTGGTAGGTTTCCAGTGTTATCTCAGGGTGTTCTGGGCTACACTCCGACACGACTTGTACCGCTATTAGGGGACTGACGTTCACCGCCCTCCTAGGCCCGCCATGCGATGTATCAGACGAACAGACCGGACTGTACGGAGACTGTCACATACAGGCTCAGTAGGAGTGCAGATGGGGTTCACCTCGTCAGTCTTCTTATCGACATCTACCTGGGGACCGTTACGTACAGCTAGTGCCGCTTGCGGTCTGTGGTTAAACCCACTGCCAGCGTAGTGTCGAGTCTTTAGAGTCCCACACAGAGAGCTATTCGCCTTTAGGCAAAATGAGTAGAGGTCGCATGGTTTTGCGACAGGGTTCGTTCACATTCGCGCACTTGTGCACGTTTGCTGTCCGGACAGTTTATACTAGCGGGCTTTGGTTTAAGCCGGATCCTAGTATATGATTTGAGATTGGTTTTTCTCATTGTGTTTGTGTTCCTCGGATCACGAATGCGGGTGCGTATGCACAGTTGCTTGAGATTGAGGGAGAGGACCTTGATTAGGGTTAATGGTTGTTGTTATTTTATTAACCCTAATATTTATGTGTGTGTTATTGTTAATTAGTAATTAGTTTAATAATTATCCATGGTTGTGGTTGTTGACCTTTTGACTTCTTTGACTTGTTGACCAAGGTTGACACTTTGACCATCATAATTTCTTTTGGAAGATGCTTTTTGATCTTTGCAATTTGAAATGATAATGGTCATGTCATGATTTACCATGATAATTATCTAGCTAATTATTCAATTAAATTAATTCACACATATTAGTGAGAAGAGCTCTATTATTTTCTCATTCTCTCATATCATTTCTCTCTCTTGCTCATCCTCTCCCTCAAGCTCTCTCCCTCTCATGTGTTGAGAAACAAAAAGCTTGAGAAAAACCTTCACTTGATCCTCTCTACTCTCTTCTAGGGTTCAAGTCTTAGCATTTCTTGCACTCTAGTTACTCCTAGCTTGGAGTTGAAGCTAAAGGTGGTGGCTTTCAAGTGGATCTTTCTTTGACGGGAGAAGACAAGCAAGGTGAACTTTTTCTACCATTCCTAGGAGCAAGGAGAGAAGGACTAAAGACCAAAGGTATAACCTTTCTACAACTTAGTTAGTTGTTAGTTTACTTTAGCTAGTTTTCGTTTAGCAAAGATCCTCACAAGCAAGGTCCATGTTGCCTAAGTCATTAAAAATCAAATTTTTATTATGTTTTCCGCCTCCCCGTAAGCACCGGGGTGGGCAACACGGACTTACAGTGGTATCAGAGCCTAACTAAACTCAAACTAGCTAAGTAGTGAAGTGTAACGAAGTTTCGAAACCGGAAAATCCAAAAACCGAACTTTTGCAAAACCCTAGTTTCTGTTAAAATTTTTTCTGCTCAAAATGAAAATATTTATACTTGTAAAATCGTCTCAGGGTTTTGTAAATACACCCAAGAAAAACGATACCCCAATTCCCTCAAACCGCCGCCCTTCCGCCGCACGAGGTAGGCATGTGCGACGGAAGCGCCGCGGTTTGTCGTTATCGGCGCATCGTTTTTCGTGCAGTGTGTGTTGTTGTTGGTTTTGGGATTTTTAGGATATATTATATGTGCCCAGATTTTCCAGAACTAAAATTTACTTTTGGGGGCCTATAAATCCGTATTTTTCCGGAACTTCACTACACTTTAACTACATCGGTTATATCTGTAATGCTTGCATGTATTGAACGTCGGCTAATCGCTATAAGACGATTAGTCGGGGTTATACATGATCTGTGATTGTTATTGGTTTGTGGATATGAATGGATTGGATCGTCGCGGGTGAATAGCCGGGGTGGATGTGAGATGAGCGTTGTTTTTCTTTCATTCATTTGTAACATGTAAATTGATGTAATAATATTCTTTGTATGGCCGCACAACCGGGTCGGGGTTGTAGCCGTCATTGTATAATTCTTTTTACTGTTTTTGCTCCTAGGATAGACCCATGGAGGGGGTGCACAAACTACCGGGTATCTCGAAGCGCCGAGTGGCCTACTCACGGTGGTGAGGGAGGTTGCTTCGCTTCGGGTGCTTGGCGGGTAGTTTGCCGCACCCGTAGGGGTCTTGGGTGGGGTATTGGCTATTCACCGCGACCGTGTAATCCGCTTTGCGTTGCAGGCTCGAACGCATTGCGGATTCCTAGTATATCCAATGTATTCATCTGTGATCTGTAATGTCTATCATTGCTATATATTTATATATAATAACTATTTAGGCGTTGCTTATGTTTTACAGCCGCGCTAGCCCAGCCCCCGCTCTGTCGTTAGTTAAGTAACCTAACGGGTGATGACGGGGCCCCGTGGCGAATGCGAATGGCATAAGCGTACGTCATATTTTGGTTGTTTTCTGCAATGGTAGGATTAAATGATGGGACGCATTAAAAGAACTAATGCAAGAAATAAACCAAGTAAAAGTCGATTGGAACACTTTGAAAACCACTCGGTTCTTTTCAAAACTAAACTTTTAAACGCGGAGCTTGAACCACTCCTTTTAAAAGCTATCTCGTTCCATCGATTATATCAAGTTCACTACGTTCACGGTTTCGCCAAAACCATTCGTAGCCCTCCGTCATTCCACATGAATGGTCAAAAGTATTCAAGCTGTGTATTTTGGCCAAAGTCAAGGCATAGTGATTGGTAGCGTTTGGGTATTCATGTGCAGCATAGATAGATGCGTTGATTTGGGACAGTCGTGCTGCCATTTTGGCCAAAGTCAAGGGTAGGTACGGGTGGGTCCAAATTAACCAGGAGAATGACAGGTAGAACTTGACATGTGACTTATGATATTTTGGCCAAAGTCAAGGTCATAAGAGCATGGGGCAAAAATCCACATCGGGAGTTTCATAAGTACTGAAACTTGCTAGATTTGCATACCATTTGGAGTGTGATGATTCTGGTAGGATTCCTTCGGTTTTATCACGCGATGATATTTGGATCCCGATCCTACTGTGAGTATATGCTACTCCTCGGGAAAACTCTCACTTAACGATCAATGCTATAAACCTAGTAGGTGCCTAGAAAGGTGTTAGCGGGGCTACGCCCACAGGGAAAAGAGGTTACTTAATTAAGGAACTTCGCGAAAGCGTTGGAAAACCTCCCTCGAAGTACCGACACTGGCCTGGCTGAACGGTTAAGCAAGTATTGTACGGTGAGAATGATCCCGGCTAATCCTTTTCTTTACGGTTTGAGAAGGGATTCGAGAGACAGTGGGAGCCATCCAGTTTAGACAAACTAAAAACCACTCTAAACTTGCAAGAGCATCATGCTAAAGTGTTTCTTTTCTCTCTCCTAATTGCAGCGACCATTCAAGATGACCGGACTTAAGTTACTATTAGATAAAAACATATTGACAGGGCCAAACTACAAAGATTGGCTCAGGAATGTCAAGATGGCTATCACTTATGACAAGCTGGGGTATATACTTACCACCAAAGCTCCCCCTGTCCCAGGTCCCACCTCCAGCGTCGCGGATGTTGAAATCCGTAAGACATGGGAGATAGATTGCGCGAGGGCCAGATGCCTCGTACTAGCCTCGATGGACAACGAACATCAGAGGAGGCACGAGAATATGGACCTAGAGTCCATATTTCTCCATACAAAAGAACTGTATGGAGAGCAGTCTCGTATCGCTAGATACGAAGTGTCGAAGAAGCTCTTTTCGGCAAGGTTGGCCGTCGGATCATCGGTAGCGGACCACGTGCTTAAGATGATCGGCTACATAGAGGAGCTCGCGGACCTTGGGACCATGTTGGAGAATGAACTCTATACCGATTTGATTCTCCAGTCCCTTCCTTCCACTTACGCCCAGTTCATTCTTAACTTCAACATGCAAGGAAAGGAGGTTGAACTTGCCGAACTTCTGAACATGTTGAGGACTGCTGAGGGCACCCTACAGAAGGGTAGGGAGACATCCACTTTGTTTGTAGGAGGATCTTCCTCTTCTAGGTCCAGGGCGAAAGCCAAGGGCAAGAAGAAGAAAGCCCCCGCCAAACCAAGAGGCGGTGTCGGTAAAGTGGATACGAAGGGAAAGGGTAAAGCAACAAAGGTAGCGGGGAAGCTGGTAGGGAAGGAAGAATGCTTCTATTGTCACAAAAGTGGTCACTGGAAACAAGATTGCAAGGCTTGGAAAGCCAGAACACAGGATTTGAAGCGAGTTGCAGCTTCAGCTTCAGGTGTGTATGTTATTGAAAACTGTCTATCTATAAACTCTACTTCCTGGGTATTGGATACCGGATCAGGGTCTCATATCTGTAATTCTTTGCAGGCGTTGAGAAAGCGTAGAGTTTTGAAGGAAGGTGACATGACCCTCAGAGTTGCGAACGGTGCTAGCATGGATGCTGAGGCCGTGGGGGACTATCACCTGGGATTATCAGATGGACACTTTTTGGTTTTGCGTAGTTGTTATTATGTACCAAATGCAACCTGTAATATCATTTCTGTATCTTTATTATCTAAAGAAGGTTATGAATTTGCATTTGTAAGTAATGTAGTGAACATTCACCTTAATCAAGTATTGATTGGGTCAGGTACATTGAACAACGGTATATACGTTTTAAACCAACCACAGATTTTCAATATCCAGAATACACACAAAAGAAAGTCTCCAGAAATTAATAAAACTTTCTTATGGCATTGTAGACTGGGTCACATCAACGAGAGAAGATTGACTAAGTTACATACTGAAGGATATTTAGATTCGTTCGAATATCAATCGTATGCAACTTGTCAATCCTGTCTCAAAGGAAAGATGACAAAGGCTCCGTTTTCTGGACACGGAGAAAGAGCGAGCGAGCTCTTGGGACTCGTACACAGCGACGTGTGCGGTCCAATGTCTACACATGCACGAAGCGGTTATTCTTACTTCATTACCTTTACGGATGATTTTTCAAGGTACGGTTATGTCTTCTTAATGAAACATAAATCCGAGGCTTTTGAAAAATTCCAGGAATATAAGAATGAAGTAGAAAAACAAACAGGCAAAAGTATCAAGATCCTAAGATCGGATCGAGGAGGAGAATACTTAAGTGCCGAATTCCTGAACTATTTAAAAGAGAATGGAATTCTCTCTCAGCTTACTCCTCCATACACTCCGCAACATAACGGTGTATCGGAGAGACGGAACCGAACCCTATTGGATATGGTACGGTCCATGATGAGTAACGCTGAGTTACCGCGATCGTTCTGGGGGTATGCGCTAGAAACAGCTGCATATCTTTTGAACCGTGTTCCCACTAAGACTGTGCCTACCACACCATATGAGTTATGGAGTGGGAAGAAACCCTATCTTAATCACATTAAGACATGGGGATGTCCAGCTTTTGTAAAAAAGCAGCATGCGGACAAGCTCGAGGCACGCTCAGTACAGTGCAAGTTTGTGGGATATCCAAAGAACTCCAAGGGATATTACTTCTATTGCGAAGAGGAACAAAAAGTCCTTGTTCCTCGCCATGCCCACTTTCTAGAACATCAGTTCATAGAAAAGGAAATAAGTGGGAGCGCAATAGAACTGGAAGAAATTCCAGAACCACAAACTATTACTGAAAGTTTAGTGGAACCAAAAGGTTCAAAAGAACAGGACATTCCTACGCCGCTCCGCAGGAGTAGTAGGCAGTCTCATCCGCCCGAGAGGTACTACGGTTTTCTCATTGACGGGGATAGAGAGGACTGCATCATAGATTGTGATGAGCCTACTAGCTTCCAGCAAGCCATTCAGAGCGTCGACTCGGTAAAATGGCTGGATGCAATGCGGACCGAGATGGAGTCCATGTACACCAACAAAGTATGGACGTTGGACATTGCTCCAGACGGGGTAAAACCCGTAGGATGCAAGTGGATCTTCAAAAGGAAGATTGGTGTAGATGGACAGGTTGAGACCTATAAAGCTAGACTGGTAGCAAAGGGTTTTCGTCAGCGACCTGGTTTGGACTATGACGAAACCTTTTCTCCAGTAGCTATGCTGAAATCCATTCGGATCCTTCTTGCCATCGCTGCTTTCCACGATTATGAGATTTAGCAGATGGACGTAAAGACAGCTTTTCTAAATGGTCATTTAGAGGAGTGTGTCTATATGGACCAGCCAGAGGGTTTCATTCAGGGTGGGAGCAGCGGAAAGGTGTGCAAGTTGCTCAAGTCCATTTATGGACTCAAGCAGGCATCGCGGAGTTGGAACATCTGTTTTGATGAGAAGGTCAAAGAATTTGGCTTTATCAAAAATCCAGATGAACCATGCATCTATTGTAGATTTGTAGCGAGAACTGTAGTATTCCTCGTTTTATACGTGGATGACATTCTCTTAATAGGAAATGACATTCCTATGCTACAATCTGTCAAGGGGTTCTTGTCACACAGGTTCTCCATGAAAGACCTGGGTGATGCCTCATACATTCTGGGTATCCGGATCTACCGTGACAGATCCAAGAGGATATTAGGACTCTCGCAGTCCAGGTACATCGACACCATACTGAAGAGATTCAGTATGGAAGATTCCAAGCGCGGTAATCTACCGGCTTGTCACGGGATCACCCTCTCCAAAGAGATGTCTCCCAAGACTGATTTGGAGAGGGATCGCATGTCTATTATACCCTACGCTTCTGCGGTAGGCTCTATAATGTATGCGATGTTGTGTACCAGACCGGATGTGGCTTATGCACTGAGTGTGGTAAGCAGGTATCAGTCAAACCCTGGGGAGAAACATTGGATAGCAGTAAAGAACATTCTCAAGTACCTGAGAAGGACTAAGGAGATGTTCTTGGTGTATGGCGGAAAAGACCTGCAGGTTGAGGCCTTTGCTGACTCCAGCTTCCAGAGTGACAAGGATGATTCCAAGTCCATGTCGGGTTTTGTCTTTACCCTCAATGGAGGGGCGGTGTGTTGGAAGAGCTCCAAACAGGAAACCGTTGCTGACTCGACTATGGAAGCGGAATACATCGCTGCATCTGATGCCGCAAAAGAAGCTGTCTGGATGAGGAAGTTCTTGAAAGAACTTCAGGTGGTTCCGTCCATTGTTGACCCAATACCTCTGTATTGCGACAACAACGGGGCTATAGCTTTAGCGAAGGAACCCAGGTCCCATCAGAAATCCAGACACATCTTAAGGCGGTATCACCTGATCAGGGAGATCGTGGATCGCCAGGAGATCGAGGTCCGGAGAGTTGCATCAGAGGATAACACTGCAGATCCACTCACAAAGGCCCTACCCCAGACTCAGTTCGAGCGGCTGATCGAGATGATAGGTCTTCGATACGCCAGTACATGGCCTTAGTGCAAGTGGGAGATTGTTAGTGTATATGCCCTAGAGGCCATTACTGTATCATACTAGTTTGTATATTACTTAATGGAAGCTTGGGATATTCACAGTTGTATATACAATCTTGCTCGAAATGGTAGTATGCTACTTGGTTTGTCTCTGCTTTAATATGTGCATGTGTTTCTTTTAGCATATTGCTGGTATACATATTAGTAGAGCCCTTAGGATCTTTGCTTGATTACCAGCGTTGTGATGGCGCTCGCACTCGTGGGAGCTGGGTAATCTATAAGCACATCCTTATACAGGTCCCTGGTCGTTGGACTATCGAGACAGGGCATCGATACTCCGGAGTAGACTAGCGTATGCGCTTCTCATCCCAGTGTGGGAGACGGTCTGTCCCACAGCCGTTAGTACGTCGTACTTGGGATAGTATGCGGGTGCTCGTTAGGTTACGAGTACACTGGACAGGACTCGTCGGGAACTGTTGGTTGGTAATATACCTATCGTCAGTTATCAGTTCCCAGGTGACATGAGTACAGCTTAGTCCGTTGACTTGACACTGTCACTTCGCCTCGAGTGTGTTCCCACTGCACTTTGATTACTACCCTACCACGGCTTGAAGGAGTCGTGCAAACAGGTAGTTTTTGGGTGCAGTCCCGAAGCACTTGGAGGCAGTGACGGTTAGACAGGATTCGTCTCTCCCGGTATTGGGGGTTGACATCGCGCTGTGTCAAGGAGAGCCATTACACGAGTAGTCCCTGGCCAGGGCAAGCGAGATATACTGGTAGGTTTCCAGTGTTATCTCAGGGTGTTCTGGGCTACACTCCGACACGACTTGTACCGCTATTAGGGGACTGACGTTCACCGCCCCCCTAGGCCCGCCATGCGATGTATCAGACGAACAGACCGGACTGTACGGAGACTGTCACATACAGGCTCAGTAGGAGTGCAGATGGGGTTCACCTCGTCAGTCTTCTTATCGACATCTACCTGGGGACCGTTACGTACAGCTAGTGCCGCTTGCGGTCTGTGGTTAAACCCACTGCCAGCGTAGTGTCGAGTCTTTAGAGTCCCACACAGAGAGCTATTCGCCTTTAGGCAAAATGAGTAGAGGTCGCATGGTTTTGCGACAGGGTTCGTTCACATTCGCGCACTTGTGCACGTTTGCTGTCCGGACAGTTTATACTAGCGGGCTTTGGTTTAAGCCGGATCCTAGTATATGATTTGAGATTGGTTTTTCTCATTGTGTTCGTGTTCCTCGGATCACGAATGCGGGTGCGTATGCACAGTTGCTTGAGATTGAGGGAGAGGACCTTGATTAGGGTTAATGGTTGTTGTTATTTTATTAACCCTAATATTTATGTGTGTGTTATTGTTAATTAGTAATTAGTTTAATAATTATCCATGGTTGTGGTTGTTGACCTTTTGACTTCTTTGACTTGTTGACCAAGGTTGACACTTTGACCATCATAATTTCTTTTGGAAGATGCTTTTTGATCTTTGCAATTTGAAATGATAATGGTCATGTCATGATTTACCATGATAATTATCTAGCTAATTATTCAATTAAATTAATTCACACATATTAGTGAGAAGAGCTCTATTATTTTCTCATTCTCTCATATCATTTCTCTCTCTTGCTCATCCTCTCCCTCAAGCTCTCTCCCTCTCATGTGTTGAGAAACAAAAAGCTTGAGAAAAACCTTCACTTGATCCTCTCTACTCTCTTCTAGGGTTCAAGTCTTAGCATTTCTTGCACTCTAGTTACTCCTAGCTTGGAGTTGAAGCTAAAGGTGGTGGCTTTCAAGTGGATCTTTCTTTGACGGGAGAAGACAAGCAAGGTGAACTTTTTCTACCATTCCTAGGAGCAAGGAGAGAAGGACTAAAGACCAAAGGTATAACCTTTCTACAACTTAGTTAGTTGTTAGTTTACTTTAGCTAGTTTTCGTTTAGCAAAGATCCTCACAAGCAAGGTCCATGTTGCCTAAGTCATTAAAAATCAAATTTTTATTATGTTTTCCGCCTCCCCGTAAGCACCGGGGTGGGCAACACGGACTTACAGTAGTCCCCACAACATAGTGAATGGAACACCCGGCACTTCACGGAATCCAGTAACTTGAGCACCCCTTCTTGGGTCAACCTGTACCCCCATACGAGTGCGGCGAATAGTCTGCCAATTCTAAAGCGAGGCCCATCTGCCTCTCAAAGCCATGAGATACGGACCCGTTGCCCTCCAGAACCCGGCTGTCCGTGCACTCTTTCGCGGGATAAACCTAGTACAGAAATAAAAATATGTACAACGGGTACATCGACCTCAACCCGGTCGTGCCCCAAAAGAATATAATATACAAACAGGCAGTGACGGCAGTCCACATGTTGGACGCTCGCCCCGCAATATCAAATGTACAAATAAATCCAAACTGCACTATCATTGCACCCTGCTATCCACCACGACAAATCCGCAATATCACAGCACACCACAAAACATCAACGCGAATGTCACGTTCGCAAACCCGTCTAAAAGAACTATAGCAATTAGACGCGGTTTACCGATCGAATGGCATTTTCGGTCGGAGATATAAAGTAAGTACTACAAACTAACATGTTTAAATTTCGATCGACCAAATATCCCAAAGTGGGCCCCATAAACATCTACTGTACAGTAACAAAATCTGGGCCCAAAAGAAATATTCCAGAAGCCACAATTTCACATGAAGAACATACTGGAAAAATTTGGTCCACTGTTGCCACATACTGGCCGCGGATCCGCGGTCAAACCCAAGCTTTGACCGCGGTTCCACGACGGTATAGTGGTAACACGTGTCCAAATTTTACCGTAACTCTTCAAAAACCCTGCTCAATTTTCTGTGATATGCAAAATAATTTTTAGACTTGTTTTAAAATCGACAGAAAGTTTAGCACTGAAAAATGTGATTTTCGAAATTCCGTTCGATCGATATTTTAAACGTGTTAGCACAAGTTAGTATAGCTTAATGGTGAGACTCTGATACCACTGTAAGTCCACGGTAGCGCCCCGACCGTCTAACAGACGCCAAATGCGGAACAAAAACTTTTTACAACTGGCGCTATTGCGTACTATAACCCGGATCTTCCATTAAAGCTAAACTAACAAATTACAAAGTGGGTAAAAATGTTATACCGAACTATTCGAGTCCTTCGGTCTTCAACCATCATCCCACGCTTTGTTGCGGCTGCTCCGATCTCCTGAATCTCCAATCTTCTCGTCCAGGTGGCACCACGTCGACGGATCTTTAAACGGGCTCCCGCCTCTGAACCGAGGCAACTCGATCATCAAGTTTGCTAAAAGAGATGACCAAGATTGATGTAGAGAATGAGTAGAACACTTTGTCTCGTTACGTCCAAGGCTATGGACGAACGGTTAATGAAGTTTCCTTTTGAATCGGAGAAATGAGAAATGGGCATATGAATTTTCCATGAAACAAATTCCTAATCTTTTTCCCAAAATGAACAACAACCATCATCCCACAAGAGGGGGGAGGCCGGCCACTATATAGAGGGGAGGGAGGTGAGTGTAGGAGAGGGGGAGGTGATCACAAGATCAATGAAGAGGATGAGTCACATAACACCTTGTATGAACACAATTAATGAAAACAATGAATCACCTTAACTAGTCACTAAATCATTTAATGCAATAATTAATGCACTAATGACTCACTAGCCTAGTCACCATCCTAGTCACCATCTAGAAACATCTAGAGCCTTCTACACTCATCAAGAAAAGATAAATCCATCTTTAACAGAATGTTAAATACGGCTGATAGAAAACTGGAAACTGGCAACTTCCAAAAGTGATCCTGAAACGAATTTCAGGATAACCCCGTATCAGTATAAACATACCCGCATTTGTATTACCACTGAATACAAATGCAACTGAGACAAAGATATTATATCTACACAGCATAATACTCGGATCCGGCTTAAACCAAAGCCGACCAGTATTATCTGCCCGAAATATGACACGTGCGTAAACGCATGTGCATTTTCCGAACACTGCCATAAAACCATACGGCTTCTACAACGTTTCGCCCGAACTTGGGAAAGTGTCTGTGGGGGACTCTAATGACTCATCAACACACTGGTACTGGGTATAACCACTAGCACGTCAGAGGTACTGGCTGTACGTAACGGTTGCCAATGTATTGATTGGAAGGGAAGTTGACGAGCGAACTCATCCATAAATCCTACCGAGCCTAACAGTGACAATATACATACAGTCCGGTCCGTTCGTCTATGAGTATCGCATATCGGCCTAGGGGCTGGTAACGTCAGACCCCCAATAGCAGTATAAGTCGTGTCAGAGAGTGGCCCAGAACACCCTGAGATACTACTGGAGTACCTACCAGTAAGTCTCCTGCCTCGGCCGAGGGCTTTGTGTAATGGCTCTCCTAGACACAGCGCGATCTCACCCCCAATACCGGGAGAGACGCATCCTCTGCCGATCCGCTCACTTGCCTCCATGTGGCTCGGGATTGTACCCAAAAAAGACCTGTTTGCACGACTCCTTTGAGCCGTGGTAGGGTAGAAATCAGAGCACAGTGGGAACTCACACGAGACAAATGACGACCTCAGGTCGATGAACTAACCTGTACACATGTTACCAGGGAACTGCTATCTGACGATATGTATAATACCAACTAGCATGTTCCCAGCGAGTCCTGTCCGGTGTACTCATAACCCAATGAGCACCTGTATACATCTTAGGTGAACTAATTGACACCAATGGCTTGTGAGACCGGCCACCGCCCCTCGTCGGGGTCTCGACTGTATACATTAGTCTACTCTGGAGTATCGATGCCCTGTCTCGAAACTCCCACGACTAGGGACACTTTAAAGGATGTGCTTACAGACCCCAGCTCCCACGCATATGATCGCCATCATACTGCTGGTAGTCAAGCAAGAATCCTATGGGCTCTATCATCATGCAATAGTGAACTAAAGCATGTATACGATGATAAAGACAAACCAGATAGCATACTATCATCTCGAGCAAGACTGTCATATCGGTATAGGTCCTGCCTCAATCATTATAATAACGTACCTGCGATCCAATAATTGACTTTGAGGGCACTATCTCCAACAATACGCCATCCACCCGACTTCCCCGGTAGATATAGATCTACTCACAGTAGTCTTCGCTCGCCGAAGTCGATGACGCCTCGCTCCGTCACTTTGGAATCCACGCGAAGGTACCTACAATAACAACACATATCGTAACGATATTAAAATCAAGTTCTAAAATCCAAAATGGCACGCGTATTGCTCGTAGGTTAGAACCTATAGCATATGCGTACAAAATCAACCAAACAACCCTTGTTGTCGATGTAAAAACATGCGACAACCAAAAACGAATCCAATATCAAAACTCATCATTCAAAATACGGAAAACAGATCCTAAATCACACATAAGTGTTCCCAGATTTTGACTTAGGTCAAATAAATCCAAGCAAACAAGTTTAGGGTGATGTATAGGGTCTATATGAGCTATGAGGGCAACCTGGGCATCTATCCTCTCAGAGGGGCCGGCCACACTAAGGCAAATTCCGGCCAGGCCGGTTTTCCAGGTGAGTTGGGATCTCATTTTTTCAAGGTGGTCTCCTCTGGTCTAAAATTGGACTCTGGTATTGTTTGGTTGTCTCAGATATTTCCCAGGTCATCCCAGATTCACAGTAGGCACACTAAAAGTCCCAAAACCAATACGGAAAAAATCCTAAGTTCGTGCATCGGGTTCAGGTCTATGGCTCAGGTCAGGAATCGTGTCACCATGTCATGTAAACACCCCTAACAGCTCCCAGATTTTACCTATAGTCAATACAGAAAAATCCAGTATGACCAAGCACCCTTAAACACCTTCAGGCAACTACCCTACAAAATCCAAACCCTAGCTTTCCTATCCACCCGAGGTCGCCGGATTTGTCTCCATGGTCGCCGGCCAAAACCGGTGGGGAAGGTCTCGTTCTTCAGGTGGTCACTTAGGGTTACAGGTACAACACTATCTCACTGTTTGTTTTCACTAAAAAGTCTCTGGGTCACAACAGGTTGTTGATGTCACAAAACGACACTAAAATACGACATCTCACAAAACTAATCTAAAGGGAAGAAATTATACCTCATCTAGTCCACTCTAGGCAGCACTAACTTCCCAACGTCGTCAAAATCCCACTTTGCTCGGTTCAAAGTGTAGAGGAAGAGATGGGGATTAATTTTTGTGAAGGGAGTGTAGGGTTTTGGGGTTTGTTTGGAGATAGATCTAGGGTTTGAAGTGGAGGGTTGTGGAGTTGAGGAAGATGAAGAGGGAGAGGAAAAAAAGGATGGGAGATTCAAATGGCAGCAGCCCCCCTCTCACTCTCACATAATCACACACACACACACACTCTCTCTCTCCAAAAGCCCACCTAACCTAATCATTTTGTCCCCCCTTTGACTGTTCCTTTTTTTCCCATTCTATTTCTCACCCAAATACATACACCCATATAAAACCATAAATGAAATAACATGTAACCAAATGAAACATGTCATGATGCACTAAACATGAAAACTGTAGAAACACGGATTTGGCTTAATCGCGATTAGTAGTGCACTAATCGGGTTTTTATCAAAACTGCGTATAATAAATTTTAAAATTGCCAAATTCGTTAAATATATTTTTAAATGAATAAATCATTTTAATTTCCTTTTATATCACAATTATTGGTATATATTTATACCCTTTTTCGAAAACCCCAATTTCGCAAATCGGGCAGTTTTCGGGAAATATATTATTTTAATATTAAATTCCAAAAATAATATTTTATATTTTCTGAAATGTTACAGTCTTCCCCCCTTAAATAAATTCGATCCCCGAATTGAAATTTAAACCCCCAAAATCTAAAACATTTCAATAATCAGCTCAAATCAACGGGGCTCCGAAGTCAAAGAAAATGCAGAAATAACACAGCGCGTCAAGTGCGCATAAAACCGAGTACAAAACTCAAGATCGAACTCCGTCAAGCGTCACACAAATCATCAGATTTGCACGCATATCCTCGGAGTTACAATAGAGATACAGATATCGAAATCTACTACTGAAATCCAATATAAACTAGTCAAACACTATAATATGCGTATAGTACGCATCTTTGAAAAACTTTCAAGAACCAAATAAAACTCATGCGAAAATCTTTTCTAAATCGCCGTGTGATGCGTAACTCACGGCCTAAGTGACGGACGTCCATTTGTAAGGAAATAGTATATGTCCATATATATTTTGCTAAATATACGTTCCGTCGTTTTGAAAATATCCCAAAAGGTTTTCCTTTATAAACGTTCGTGCTGCTCACGGACACATAGGAAATAGCGAGACTATAGCTCCTTTTTCAAAAACCTCTTGGTACACTTTTAATGCATGCAAAGTACTCAGGTACTATCCTCGGATCAGTCCTGTTTGGCTACTACACAATATAGTGCCCAACATGAAAACAAGGTACTCAAAAGCAAAATCAGCCTCAAAAGGCGTATCCAATAATCACATGCGTCTGGTGCGCATGGAAATCAAATCCAAATACCGGTGCCACAATACGCACAAAGCAAATCTAAGTGCAACGGGTGTGCACAAAAGCATTTGTACACTACAACGGGTGTGCACGACAACAAAACATGGTGCATCTATTGTGCACGAAAATCTCAATCATGTGTACCCAACATGCACGAAATCACGAAATCCAATATCAAGCTCCGATCATGTGCAAGAATCCAATCAGGTGCATAAGGTGCACAAAACAAATATCGAGTATCAAAATCGAAATCGACGGCATACAACACATTTCGATCCAAATCCAAATCAGGTATACCGTGGCATATAATCTCACAACCATGTGCATCAGCGTGCACAAAAGCAAATCAAATACCAAAAGTGCATGAAAACTATGCCGAAAACATAAATCAAATCATATGCATGCCCCAGGCATGAAATCACAATAAATGTCTCAAATGCGATCAAAACGAAGTCAGGTGCAATTGTGGCGCACCAAATACCTATCAATGCACTACGAGCACATATAAGCTATACCGAGTGCAAAGATCAAATCATCAGTATGAAATCTACGAAATCATAAACACATGCTACGAAGGTAAAAAATCGACATCAATGCAATAGACATGCGCAAATAGCAAATCAACACGACGGTGTATAAAATATGTGTCAAATGTGACAACTATGCACAAAATGTAAATACTCAGTAGGTGCAGCCATGGTGCAGGAAATCAATATCAGGAAACTCGTCATCAAAACTAAAATCCAAGCGATATAAGCGTGATACTCGGATCACAAATGCAAATCGCAACAAAGGACATCGAGGTACACCTCCTACAATGTCGAAAAACAAATCGGTGCGCCTAAAAACCGGCAGAACAAGAACACCCTCTCGCCTCCTGCCCACGGTCTGGCGTCTTCTGGCTCTGGGTCTTCTTTTTCTCTGTGGATTACTACTCTCGCAATTCATCGGCTCATCGGCCCTGTCAGGTGTGCTAACGGGGACGATTCCGTTTTGGCACTTCTCTGGTCATCCCCCGGTCAATCATCACGACCATTCGTAGGGCAACACTTCACTGGCGTCGGCCTCTGGTTCCCTGAATACACTTGACCCATCAGATCCTGGGTGCAAATCTCATTGCAGCAGTGTCCCGGAAGGAATCCTGCTCAAGGTCTCTTCCGATCTCGCCTATGCCGAACTGTTCAGAGGCTGGTACTCTTGCATACTTTTCTCTCATTTTTTGAACATCTGCGTTTCAGCGCAACGTTCCTCGGGAATTGGCCGCATCCCAACGCTTCTGTAAGCATATCAGATCTCTAATCTCGACGGGGAGTAGCAACAGCTCGTCAGCATCGCGCATGAACCTCTGGCTCCACTCGCCTTTGTCATCGTCCGCTTCGACGTCACGTCATGCTATCTATGTACTGCAACGGTTCTCGACCACAGTCAATCTGAAGTCTCTCACATGGACTCGAAATCGCGTACTATGTATCTTCATCGCTCTGTAGAAGATATCTGGCCGAACGCGTCCTCGGGAACTCGCCCCAACCATCGGAGGAATACTCAATACTCGCCCGCTCTCGATCAACTCACAATGCATCTGGGTGAGGTCCTCTATCCGAAGCTGGTCAGCTTACTTATCTCTTATCACATGGTATCTGGACAGCGTCAAACTTTTCGATCGAGTCATCGAGGTCCCCAAAATTTCCTTAAGGCTCAACACCTGAGCGCAGTCCAAAAATATCTGGTACATACCACAACACCTCTGGACCAGCCGTAGAAGGGCAAACCCAAGCCTCACTGATGACACCGCTAAACTGCCACAAACCCTAAGGTTCAAAGCGGTTCCATGGTCATCATGTCGAGTTAGGGTTTTATTCTTCTAGAGGGTCCACAGAATTACCTGCATGTTCCTCCGAACACTTTAAACTTGGGAAAAATGGATTTCTGACACTCGTTCGAACTTTTTAACTTCGCCTAGCCGACATGCGAATACCCTCCGTCCGCATGCTAAACAATGCCTCAATCCTCCAGGAAAGGCGATACATCAGCGGCCATCTCTGGATCGGTCTGCTCTAGATCCGAGTAAGACTCTCCACACTGGAAATCTTCAACTCAACTGGGCCTACGTCGGAGCATCAATCTGACGAATCACCTTCGTCTCTCAACTCGGGGTAGACTAGCTATCATCTGTCGTATTTCTGCCTGGAAGATCCGGCAATCTTAGCTCGTAAGCTCCAGAAGCGACATCCCATCATCTCAGTAACAGCTGGGTCACCTGTCTGCATGGTAGGCGACATCAAAATCTCTGAGGTATGCTGTACATCAACAGTCCTCTCGCAACTGGCAGCTCTAACAATGGCCCGATCATCCGGTGTAAAACCAAGCACTCGCCTCCACAAGAGGCCACAACATAACACTACATCGAGACGTTCCTATGTCACCAGAAAACACAATGGTCAGTCCTCGTACCAGACGAGCTCGCCCTGACCGTAACACTAGCAGCAGCTCAAACTGCGCTCACGCATGGTGACAGGAACCTCAATCGAGTATCGAAGAAAGAAGGCCAACGACATGAAAGGAAACGACAGATCCAGAATGGATACATGATCATAAGAAGGAACGGCCTCAATGAGAGTATGATCATGGAACAAATAATATCAAGGATCTCAAATGGATGTATAATCATGGATATGAAGAGAATCACTGGTCCCAAAATATGTACATCATAAGGTTTCTTAAGTGGAGTATCGTATCGTAAACATGCTGCGGAAGATACGTACGGTACGTCACTCTACTCAATCCACCTACTCCATCAATTAGGGTCAGCCTATGAAACGAAAGTTCGGGTCTAATACCCCCCGTTCAAGTCTAAGTTCCGTAAGGTCAAGCCTAGGTTCCGAAATACATACCCGTCCTAGACTCCGCATAGTCAAACATAGACTCGAACAAAGGTTAAACCTAACGCTCTGATACCAACTTTGTCACGACCCGAAATATTAGTTCGTGACCAACACTTGAATCACGCAACGTCTAAAGGCGTAACGGAATTCAAGTAAGCTGAAACCCAGAAATCTAAACCTTTTAAAGAAAATAAAAGAGGTAAAGTTTTTGAAATAAAGGTATAATGAAATCAAGTGTGTTTAAATGCATAAAAAAGAAACATGAATGATGCAAGTGAAATTTACTAAGTTTGAAAACGTGTTTCGTCTTTTTAAAATTTTGGCAGTACCTCCTTTGTATATTTTGATCCAAAACCACAAATATATAATAAGAACAATGGCATCCCCAAGCGGGAGCTAGCTCTTCGCCAAATGGCGGATCACAACCACGCAAAACAGTAAATATCAGTATACGACGCCCAACGGAGAAGTTCACCACAAAGAATAAAGAATAAAACGAGAAATCAAAACCACAAGAAGCTAAATACCCCTCGCTCTAAGTCTCGCAACCACAATCCCACTAAGTCTCATTACTTATACAAATTTCTAATTTTGATTGATTGATGGAGTTAACTAGATACAATATGAAATATAATACAAGAGTGGGTACGATACAAATGTCCCACCTACCACTGCAAAACACCCAAATGAAGCTATGTACCAGCGATGCCGCTACTGATCCAAGCGGTCAACCTGCAAGAACTGTGGCACAACGGGGGTGAGTTGCCAACTCGTGAATAGAAAAATATGTTAGTTATATGTATGCCCTAGAGGCCATTACTGTACATTGGATGTATATTGTAGTGGATGCTGGGACATATATAGGTAGGACTTTCTTGCTCGACATGATAGTACGCTATCTGGTTGCTCTTTATCTTAACGTGTATACTTTCTGTCTCTCTGATTACATGTTGATAAAGCCCTTAGGATGTGTACTCGACTTCCAGGACTATGATGCAGATCATACTAGTGGGGCCTGGATAGTCCATGAGTACATCCTTCAATGTTCCTAGTCGAGGGAATATCGAGACGGGGCATCGATATTCCAGAGTAGACTAGCGTATATCTTCTTGACCCATGTGATGGGCGATGGATGATCCCATATCCATTGGTGTTTGACATCAGAGATGGTATACGGGTGCTCAGTGGAGACTGGGTACACTGAACGGACTCGCCGAGAACTCCCAGATGGTATTATACCTCACGTCAGATGGCAGTTCTCTGGTGACACTGGTGCAGCTTAGTCTGTTGACCCGAGATCGTCATAGAGTCTTGTGTGTCTCCCACTATGCTTTGATTTCCACCCTACCACGGCTCTACTGAGTCGTGCAAACAGGTGGTTTTTGGGTACAGTCCCGATTCACATGGAGGCAATGAGCGATAGGAGGGGATTCGTCTCTCCTGGTATTCGGGGTTGATGTTGTGCTATGCTCGACTGGCCATAACAGGAAATCCCTGGCCAGGGTTGCAGTGACCTACTGGTAAGTGTTATCAGTAGTTTCACACATGTCATGGACTTCACGTCGGCATGACTTATCGACCTACTGGGGTTTGACGTTTACCACCCCTAGGCGAGATATGCGACATATCAGACGAACAGACCGGACTGTACGGTAAGTGTTACTGGTTGGATTCACAGGAGTGTGAGCGGGCTTGCTCGTCGATCTTCTGATCGGTCAATACCCGGGTGGCCGTTACGTTTAGCAGACCGCTTGCGGCTTGTGGGTGCTTGATATGATCGTCATCTGCTGCCGGCGTATTGACGAGTCTTTAGAGTCCTACACAGAGGTTTCCTAGCTCAAGCGAAACGAAATAGGAGCGCATATGAGATATGTGCAGGACCGAGAATAATGCGTGTATGTGATATCGTATTTCATTCTCGCGATGAATGTATCGATTGGTTATATGTGATATAACCTAGTTATCGAATCAAGGATTGATTCGATAAGCCGATACATAGGATACTAGTCGGTTATATGCGATATGACCGGATCATTAAATCAAGTGTTGATTTAATGATTTAATGTATAATTATATATTTGATATATTACTTTACATTAACTAGTATTGGTTCACTTTAAATGGATTTTCTCACTTGAATTGTGCAAGTTGTATATGTGATATACTTTTGTGCACTTGATTGTATCATGTTTGATGATACATGTTTACTTGGTTAAGTGTAAAGAATTAAACCATGGTTAAACTAATGATTAAGGTTTTGTTTATCTATTTATTTATAATTCTTATTTTGGAAAAGATAATGAAAGAATGGTGGGGTTTTTGTTTGCTAGTTGAAGCTTCATGAAGCTTTGACCAAATCCACCATTCTTGTCTCATGCTTAACCCTAACCATTAAAACTAACCATGGTCTATTCTCTACACTCAACCAAGGTTAGTAAATGATAAGTGTTGTTTTTATTTTCTATTTTGAATAACACTTATCATATATCTTCTTCTTCTTCTTCATCTTCTTCTTCCATGAAGAAAAGCTTGCTACATCAATGGCAAGTGATGAAAACAAGTGAGAAATCCAATTCTAAAGTGAACCCACTTCCTATTTCTTCATCCTCTACCTCTTGCCAAGTAGTATAGGGTGTTTTCTTCACAAGTTTCATGACTTGGTGAAGTGGGAGCTTGATCTAGTGATGCCTCGACGTAGATCATCTTCGGCATCGAAGCCGACGACCAAGCCCGCCCATTTCTTCGATGAAGCCGATGCTAGAGTCCGGAATCCGATTTGGACAGCGGAGGGACATCATCGCGGAGCTTAGGAAGTGGTGGACCGGATCTACAAAGGTTGTATCCCCTTTCCTCTTAGATAAATTCTTTTACTTGCATCGCATCGCCTCATTATCTAGTTAACGATCCGTATTAGGGTTTGTAGGCACAAGGAAAAATTTGAATTAGCCATGTTTGATGCCTTGTGAGACTTCATTAGTGTGCCTAGAAACCCTGCAGTGGTATCAGAGCCTAGCTAGAGCCTTAGGCGATGCGTAGACGGAGTTAGAAATCCGATCGAACCGAAACCCTAACCCTAATATTGCTCTCTGTACATTTTTGAAATTCGTGGATTTTTGTAAATTAAAAATATGCAGAAAAATCAGCAGGTATTTCTAAGAATTACTGTGAAGTTCGAGCACCTAAGTCGATAGAAGAGCGGCGGAACCGCGGCAATAGCATGCCTATTGCGGCGGTTCCGCGGCAAAAGAGTGCAATCAATCAATTATGTTTTCACAGTAACTCCTAGTTTTTAGTGCTGGTTTTCCTGGGAATTTTTAATTTGAATTCAAGAGTTGAATTTTCTGGGTTGTATTGGGGACTCGGTGTATCGATCGGATTGTCTAATTCTATCTGTGTACTTTTCCGGATAATTTTAGAATATGTTAAAAAGTTCGACCGGATATAAATACCCAAGTTTTCCACTGTTGGGAAATTTCCAATTGTTGGACTTTTCCGGGGTTTAAAGACGTTCTAAGTAGTGCAAGTAACGCGATGGACCCTCTAGAAGACAACAAACCTTAACTTGATTATGTGACCGTCTTGAACTACCCTTTGAACCTTCGGCTTTGGGGCAGTACGGCGTGCCACATGTGAGGCGTTGGCTTGACCCTTCTACGGCTGGACCGTTGGTACTGAGGCACGAAGTGAATGTTTTTAAACTTATTTCATGTGTTGATCTGTTTCGGGAAAACTTGGGTGTTCGATTGTTCGATCGAAAAGTTTAGCATTTTCTATTTATCCGGAATGTGATACAATAATTGGAATTCACAAATAGTTATGAGATAACTGAATGAATTTTATAAACATAGCAGTTTGGTCTCACTTGATCGGTTGCCACGGAATTTTGATGTGATCAAAAGTCCGTCGCAATCACGTAGTGTACGCGGATACTCGCCGGGTAAACTTAATAGACAGCCTCACCCCATAACCCCGACTAAGTGACTGTAGGAGAACCCCGTCGCCAAAAGCTTCCGTTTGGGTGCTCGCGATAGCGGTGTTCCGCCTTGGTGCACTTCGTCGACGGTATCGGGGGTGCAGCCGCCTACTAAAGTTTGCGACGAGCATTCGATCAGAATGTCGGGAATCCCGTTGAATTGCTCGACTTTATATTGAAAAGTGTTTTCGATAATGAGACTAAAATGCGGGGTTTATAATTGTTAGGCATATGATGTCTAAGGAATTCATTTGATTAGGCATGCAATGTCTAAGTAGGTTACGGATTCCAACTGTTGTAGTTTTACACTTTCTTTTCTGTGACCGTAAGTGTAATATGTGATATCGCCGATTTCGTTGCTATATGTCAACGACAATTGGGATGCGCATATTTACTTACGTTGATGACATGTGATGTTATGTGTTGCTGGATATGTTATATTGGATCGTCGTGTTTGAATAGCCGGGTTTTTTTATGTGAGATGAGTGTTTTTCATTTTCATTCATGTAAAAACTTGTATGTAATATTCTTTTATTGGGGCACTTCCAGGTTGCGGAAGATATCACCTTTTGTATATTATTTACTTTTCTGCACTAGGATAGACCCAAGGAGGGGAGCACAAGTAACCGGGTTCTGGGGTCCAGTGGGAGACCAACTCGAGGAGTCGAGTCCGGGTCTCCTAACCCTAGAATTGGTAGGGTTGCTTGCCGCTCTCGTAGGGGTCTAGGGGTGTGGGATTGGCTATTCATCACGACCGTGGAATCCGTTTTTTATACTGGCTCGTATTGAAAACACGGACGTCCTAGTATATCCAATATTTCATATGTTTCTTCTGCTGTGATGTTCTGTGACAGATATTATATATAGTATATATGATATATTATATAGACGTTGCTTATGTTTTACACCCGCGCTAGCCCTGCCTCGCTCTGGCGTTAGTTACCTAACCTAACGGTGCAGACGGGACATCGAGGCGAATGCGGATGGCATAAGCGTACGTTATATTTATCTGTGATGATTAGGTGGACTTATATGATGGGATATTCATTAACGAGACTAATGAAAGAAAATAAACCTAATTGATGTTGTGGAATCGAATTTCAAAATAAAAACAGGTAGCTACAGTTCTTGCTTTGCATCGCGGTGTTCCTTGTAGAACATCCTGCACCTTATTCGATGAGGAAAGGACCGAGATCCCTTCACCGGGAGTGACTCCTTTAGCAATAACTGGCAGATGCTACACACTCGGTTTGTTTTTTATTGCTTCTATAGTTTCTGCTTTGCACAGTGATATATATGATATATCCTGCACCTCATTCGACGAGGAAAGGGCCGACGATCCCTTCACCGGGAGTGACCCCTTTAGCAAAACTAGAAAAGACTCAAAAACATTCCATTTAAAAACCATTTGATTCCGCAACGAGATCAAGTTCAAAGCGTTAAAGGTTTTCATAAAAACCATTCGCAACCCTCCGTCATTTTAGGAAGTAGAGTACTTAGTATTCGCGCTACGTTTGTCGACCATAGCCGAGGCGTAGTGTGCGGTAGCTAAGTGATGTCTTCCTACACCGCATATGATGCGATTAGTTAGGACAGTCATGTGGCTTTGTTGATCTTAGCCAAGGGTCATGTGGGTGGGTCTAATTAATCACGAAATGACGGGTAGAACTTGACTAGTACCTATGATTTGTTGACCTTAGCCAAGGTCATAGGTGCTAGGGGTAAAAACTATTATCGGGAGTTTCAAGTGTTGAAATTTGCAATGAGATTGCATACCTTCTATATGATAGTTGGATCCCGATACCCACTGCGAGTAATTGTTACTCCTGGGAGAGTTTTGCACTTTGCAATTAGCCGATCAAGTAGGTGTCTAGAAAGGTGTCAACGGGGTTACGCCTCTGGGAAAACGAGGTTTACATTAATTAGGTCCGTGCGAAAGCACGGGGAACCTCCCTCAAAGTACCGACACTGGCCTGGCTGAAAGATTGGCGAACTTGTAGAGTGTAATTAATCCCGGCTAGTCTTTCCTTTTAAGGTTTGAAGGAAGATTTGATAAAAATAGTGGGAGCCATCCTGATTAGATAAAATGTATAACTAGTCTGATCTTGCAAGAGCGCACGCAGAGTGTTTTTCTCTCTCTCTCTCCAGGTAGCGACCATAGCACGCCTTAATCAAGATAATAATACGGATGTATTGACCGAACCCGCTTGTTATACTGAGCTGGGGAAAGTTGGTCCCGCTCCAACTTATAATTGTTATAAGACAGAGCAGGAAATAGGGAATACCAGAATTCCTATGCCGCCCAAACGAAGAAAGTGCATATGATGCATCTCCTTCGGGTGTGTTCATTATAAAGAACTGTATCTCAGTATCCTCTGAATCCTGGGTATTTGATACCGGATCAGGATCCCAGATATGTAATCTGTTACATAGGGCTACAAAAAGGTAGAAAAACTGAGAACGGGTGATAAGTTTCATGAGACAGAAAATGGGGCAAGTGTTGCAGCCAAGTCTGTTGGTCACTGTCACCCTGTATTACCGATACATTGATTCTGAACAAATACTATTAGATACCGAACCTGATATACAAAATCATATCAGTCTCTTTATTAGTAAAGAGATGATAAAATTTTGTATTGATGGATAATGCTCTGAACATTTCCTATATCAAAAATTGATCGGTTCAGGCACGTTATCTAAAAGCATTGACGTTCTAAATCAAACTACAGTTCTTAGTATATAGAACACACACAAGAGGAAGAGTTCAGAAATGAACGATTCCTTCTTGAAGCATTATAGACTAGGTCATATCAATGCGACCCGACTAGCTGAAGTTACATTTTAGATGCATATTTAAATCAGTTTGAATTTACATCTTGTGAAACTTGCCAGTCATGTCACAAAGATTAGATGACCATAGCTCTGTTTATTGGAAGCAGAGAAAGAGTTAGTAAACTCTTGGGACTGATATATGATGATGTATGTAAGGTCCCCTGTCTACACATGCCAGGACCGGTTCCTTGTACTTCATTACATTCTCTGATAATCTCTCAAGATTCAGACCTATGTTCCTGTTGAAACACAAGTCCGAACCTTTTGAGATATTCACAGAATATAAGTTAGAAGTAGAGAACCAAAACGGGTATAAGTATTATGTCCTTTGATGTGATCAAGGAGGAGAATACTTGAGCACGGAATTCCTGGACTATTCTAAAGGAGAACGAGATTCTCTCTCAGCATTACTCCTCCGTATACACCATAGCACGATGGTATATCGGGGCGGAGCAATCACACCTTATATGATAAGGTGTGCTCTATGATGAGTATTACTGAGTTGCCTATTTCCTTTTTGGATGTTATGCACTTGAGAAGCTGCATACCTATTGAATTAGGTTCGAATCAAATCAGTTGCCTACCACTTCATATGTGATATGGAAAGGGAAGAGCCTATATCTTAAGTTAGTTAAGATTTGGGGTTGTCCGGCCTATGTCTAAAAGCAAAAATCCGGACAAGATCAAGGCAAGGTCTGTTGTGTAGAACTGGAAAGGTTCCAGCTATACTAACTACAGCAGGTGATTTGGTAGAACTAAAGGATTCAGTAGATTCCAACGAACCTCAGCCTCTCCGCCGATCTAGTAGGGTTCCTCATCCACTTGAGAGATACTTCGGTTTCTCGATGACAGTGGGAGCGAGGATTGCATCATGAAATGATGACCCAACTAGTTTCGAGCAGGTCATCAAGAGTAGGGACTCTGTAAGGATGGCTGGATGCTTAGCGATCTGAGATGGAATCCATGTACACCAACAAAGTATGGACTTTGGTTGCTATATCTGAAGGGTTAAATCCCCATCAGGAGCAAGTATATCTTGAGAAGATTACTTGGTGTAGATGGACAAGTTGAGACTTTCAAAGCTAGACTTGTTAAAGGTTTTCGTCATCGACCAGGCACGAATAATGATGAAACCTTTTCCAGGGACTATGCTTAAGTCCATCCAGATCCTACTGGCCACGGCTACATACCATGACTGCGATATCTGGTAGTTGGGTGCCATGACTACTTTTCTAAATAATGATTTAGAAGAGAACGTCTATAAGAACACAGCCAGAGGGCTACGTAAACAATGGGAGCAGCGGAAACGTGTGCAAGATGTTTTATGTGATGAAGCAGGCATCGCGGAGTTGGAACATCTGTTTTGATGAGTTAGTCAAACAGTTTGACATCATCAAAATAGTAAACAAACCTTGTATATACAAAAAGGTAGTAGAGAGTAAGGTGGCCGTCCTCGTATTGTACATGGACAACATACTCTTGATAGGAAAAGAGTTTCCTATACTACGATCGGTCGATCTCCTCTTATCACATGGATTCTCCAATAGGATAAAGATGATACCTCCTAAATCCTGAGATTTGGATCTATGAGATAGATCTAAAGGGATGTTAGGGTTCTCACTAGGTACAGTAAGATTGTATCAATCGATCCTGGGGAGAATCACTGGAAAGGGTTCCAGGGTGATAAAGACGACTGAATGTCAGTCACAGGCATTGTCTTTACCCTCAGTAAAGGGACGGTATATTGGAAGAGTTCCAAGCTGCATACCGTGGCAAACTAGACGATAAAGGCTGGTGACATCGCTATTTAAAGATACTACCAAAGGGGTAGTTTGGGTGTATATTGGTTCATAAGATGAACTAGGTTCCTACCATTGTATGACAATGGAACTGTGGCTTTGGCCTAGGAACCCTGGTCCCATCAGTGACCCAGACACATTCTGAGGCAGCATCACCTGATCATGGAGATAGATGATCTCTAGGGTGATCGAGGTTAGGAGAGTAGACTCAGAGGACAACACGGCGGATCCACTCACAAAGGCTTTTTCCCAGAGAGAGACTTATATGGGATGGTTGAGTATGTGATACTGCAACCACTGCTACAGATGGCCCTAGTGCAAGTGGGAGATTGTTAGTTATATGTATGCCCTAGAGTCCATTACTGTACATTGGATGTATATTGTAGTGGATGCTGGGACATATATAGGTAGGACTTTCTTGCTCGACATGATAGTACGCTATCTGGTTGCTCTTTATCTTAACGTGTATACTTTCTGTCTCTCTGATTACATGTTGATAAAGCCCTTAGGATGTGTACTCGACTTCCAGGACTATGATGCAGATCATACTAGTGGGGCCTGGATAGTCCATGAGTACATCCTTCAATGTTCCTAGTCGAGGGAATATCGAGACGGGGCATCGATATTCTAGAGTAGACTAGCGTATATCTTCTTGACCCATGTGATGGGCGATGGATGATCCCATATCCATTGGTGTTTGACATCAGAGATGGTATACGGGTGCTCAGTGGAGACTGGGTACACTGAACAGACTCGCCGAGAACTCCCAGATGGTATTATACCTCACGTCAGATGGCAGTTCTCTGGTGACACTGGTGCAGCTTAGTCTGTTGACCCGAGATCGTCATAGAGTCTTGTGTGTCTCCCACTGTGCTTTGATTTCCACCCTACCACGGCTCTACTGAGCCGTGCAAACAGGTGGTTTTTAGGTACAGTCCCGATTCACATGGAGGCAATGAGCGATAGGAGGGGATTCGTCTCTCCCGGTATTGGGGGTTGATGTTGCGCTATGCTCGACTGGCCATAACAGGAAATCCCTGGCCAGGGTTGCAGTGACCTACTGGTAAGTGTTATCAGTAGTTTCATACATGTCATGGACTTCACGTCGGCATGACTTATCGAGCTACTGGGGTCTGACGTTTACCACCCCTAGGCGAGATATGCGACATATCAGACGAACAGACCGGACTGTACGGTAAGTGTTACTGGTTGGATTCACAGGAGTGTGAGCGGGCTTGCTCGTCGATCTTCTGATCGCTCAATACCCGGGTGGCCGTTACGTTTAGCAGACCGCTTGCGGCTTGTGGATGCTTGATATGATCATCATCTGCTGCCGGCGTATTGACGAGTCTTTAGAGTCCTACACAGAGGTTTCCTGGCTCAAGCGAAACGAAATAGGAGCGCATATGAGATATGTGCAGGACCGAGAATAATGCGTGTATGTGATATCGTATTTCATTCTCGCGATGAATGTATCGATTGGTTATATGCGATATAACCTAGTTATCGAATCAAGGATTGATTCGATAAGCCGATACATAGGATACTAGTCGGTTATATGCGATATGACCGGATCGTTAAATCAAGTGTTGATTTAATGATTTAATGTATAATTATATATTTGATATATTACTTTGCATTAACTAGTATTGGTTCACTTTAAATGGATTTTCTCACTTGAATTGTGCAAGTTGTATATGTGATATACTTTTGTGCACTTGATTGTATCATGTTTGATGATACATGTTTACTTGGTTAAGTGTAAAGAATTAAACCATGGTTAAACTAATGATTAGGGTTTTGTTTATCTATTTATTTATAATTCTTATTTTGGAAAAGATAAAGAAAGAATGGTGGGGTTTTTGTTTGCTAGTTGAAGCTTCATGAAGCTTTGACCAAATCCACCATTCTTGTCTCATGCTTAACCCTAACCATTAAAACTAACCATGGTCTATTCTCGACACTCAACCAAGGTTAGTAAATGATAAGTGTTGTTTTTATTTTCTATTTTGAATAACACTTATCATATATCTTCTTCTTCTTCTTCTTCATCTTCTTCTTCCATGAAGAAAAGCTTGCTACATCAATGGCAAGTGATGAAAACAAGTGAGAAATCCAATTCTAAAGTGAACCCACTTCCTATTTCTTCATCCTCTACCTCTTGCCAAGTAGTATAGGGTGTTTTCTTCACAAGTTTCATGACTTGGTGAAGTGGGAGCTTGATCTAGTGATGCCTCGACGTAGATCATCTTCGGCATCGAAGCCGACGACCAAGCCCGCCCATTTCTTCGATGAAGCCGATGCTAGAGTCCGGAATCCGATTTGGACAGCGGAGGGACATCATCGCGGAGCTTAGGAAGTGGTGGACCGGATCTACAAAGGTTGTAGCCCCTTTCCTCTTAGATAAATTCTTTTACTTGCATCGCATCGCCTCATTATCTAGTTAACGATCCGTATTAGGGTTTGTAGGCACAAGGAAAAATTTGAATTAGCCATGTTTGATGCCTTGTGAGACTTCATTAGTGTGCCTAGAAACCTTGCAAAATATCTACAAGTAGGAATCCAATAAACAACGACACCTAGGTCAACTATACTGTCAATGTAATACTATGATATCTAGGGTGACCGGGTCGTATATGTGCCAACAAGGTAGTCAAACCTATATGCATGCGGATAACATCTAACAGTAATAATCAATGCATGTATATGGATCTCGTCCAACCATAATCAAGGTATGCATGCATGTGGATCTCGTCCACCCATATAATCAGTGTCTGTATGCACGTAAATATCATAAAGGAGTATGCATGAAAGTATGAGGATGTATATATCAACGGTGTCCCTCCCGACACCTCAAAATCGTGGAACCTGAGTGCCTAGCATCGACACTCGAAAACATCATGAAAACCGTGCCCAGCAACGGCACGTAAATCCTCATATATCGGGCTCCGTCAGTCCGGATCGGCCCACGGGCTCCGTCAGTCCTGATCGGTCCATATCATCTCTCGACTCCGGTCGGTATCCTTCGGATATCTGCCGAGCCCAAATACTATCACCAGTAGGTAGTAATCCCTCTGCCAGGCTCACCTCTACTGCACAGCGATCCGTTCTTGCCCCGGGGTACCATACCGGGTCTACCATGTACCTGTAAGTCCACGTTGCCCACCCCGGTGCTTGCGGGGAGGCGGAAAACGGAATAAAAATCGGATTTTTATCAACTTAGGCAACATGGACTAGACTATGAAGGATCTTTGCTAAACAAAAACAAGCTAAAGCTAACTAGAAACTAGCTAAGTGCTAGAAAGGTTATACCTTGGGCTTTATGTCCTTCTCTCCTTGCTCCTTGGAGTGGTGGAAGGAGGTCACCTTTGTCGTCTTCTCACGTCGAAGAAAGATCCACCCGAAAGCCTCAACCTTTGGCTTCAACTCCAAGCTAGAAGTAACTAGGGTGCAAGAAGTGCTAATCCTTGAACCGTAGATGAGAGTAGAGATTATCAAGAGAGGGTTTTTCTCAAGCTCAAGTGTTTCTCAACACATGAGAGGGGAGAGCTTGAGGGAGAGGAAGAACAAGAGAGAGAAAGTAAATGATAGAATGAGAATGAAATAAACCATTCTCACATATATGTGTGAATTATTGTAATTAGATAATTAGTGAGATAATTGTCATGGCTTAATCAAGACATGACCATTATCATTTCATTTTTAATGCAAATTGCAAGGATCAAAGAGCATCTTCCAAATGAAATAATGATGGTCAAAGTGTCAACAAGGTCAACAAGTCAAGATAGGTCAAATGGTCAACAACCATAACCATGCACAATTATTAAACTAATATCAATTAACAATAATACACACATAAGCATTAGGGTTAATAAAATGACAATAGTCATTAACCCTAATCAAAGTCCTCTCCCTCTGTCTCAAGCAACTGTGCATACGCACCCGTATTCGTGATCCGAGGAACACGAATACAAAGAGAAAAACCAATCCCAAATCTATACTAGGATCTGGCTTAAACCAAAGCCCGCTAGTATAAGCTGTCCGGACAGCAAACGTGCACAAGTACGCGGATGTGAACGAACCCTGTCGCAAAACCATGCGACCTCTACTCATTTTGCCTAAAGGCGAATAGCTCTCTGTGTGGGACTCTAAAGACTCGACACTACGCTGGCAGTGGGTTTAACCACAGACCGCAAGCGGCACTAGCTGTACGTAACGGTCCCCAGGTAGATGTCGATAAGAAGACTGACGAGGTGAACCCCATCTGAACTCCTACTGAGCCTGTATGTGACAATCTCCGTACAGTCCGGTCTGTTCGTCTAACACATCGCATGGCGGGCCTAGGGGGCGGTGAACGTCAGTCCCCTAATAGCGGTACAAGTCGTGTCGGAGTGTAGTGTTAGTGTATATGCCCTAGAGGCCATTACTGTATCATACTAGTTTGTATATTACTTAATGGATGCTTGGGATATTCACCTTGTATATACAATCTTGCTCAAAATAGTAGTATGCTACTTGGTTTGTTTCTACTTCAATGTGTACTTGTGTTTATTTCAGTATATCACTTATACGCATTAGTGGAGCCCTTAGGATCTTTGCTTGATTACCAGCGTTGTGATGGCAGTCACACTAGTGGGGGCTGGGTAATCTATAAGCACATCCTTATTCAGGTCCCTGGTCGCAGGACTATCGAGACAGGGCATCGATACTCCGGAGTAGACCAGCGCATGCGCTTCTCATCCCAGTGTGGGAGACGGTCTGTCCCACAGCCGTCAGTACGTCGTACTTGAGATAGTATGCGGGTGCTCGTTAGGTTACGGGTACACTGGACAGGACTCGTCGGGAACTGACTAGTTGGTATTATACCTATCGTCAGTTATCAGTTCCCAGGTGACATGAGTACAGCTTAGTCCGCTGACTTGACACTGTCACTCCGCCTCGAGTGTGTTCCCACTGTACTTTGATCACTACCCTACCACGGCTCAAAGGAGTCGTGCAAACAGGTGGTGGTTGGGTGCAGTCCCGAAGCACTTGGAGGCAGTGACGGTTAGACAGGATTCGTCTCTCCCGGTATTGGGGGTTGACATCGCGCTGTGTCTAGGAGAGCCATTACACGAGTAGTCCCTGGCCAGGGCAAACGAGATATACTGGTAGGTTTCCAGTGTTATCTCAGGGTGTATTGGGCTTCACTCCGGCACGACTTGTACCGCTATTGGGGGACTGACGTTTACCGCCCCCTAGGCCCGCCATGCGATGTATCAGACGAACAGACCGGACTGTACGGAGAATGTCACGCTCAGGCTCAGTAGGAGTTCAGATGGGTTTCGCCTCGTCGGTCTTCTTGTCGGCATTACCTAGGGACCGTTACGCACAGCTAGTGCCGCTTGCGGTCTGTGGTTAAACCCACTGCCAGCGTAGTGTCGAGTCTTTAGAGTCCCACACAGAAAGCTTTTCGCCTTTAGGCAAAAGAGTAGAGGTCGCATGGTATTGCGACAGGTCGCATGGTTTTGCGACAGGGTTCGGTCACATCCGTGCACTTGTGCACGTACAGTGTCCGGACAGTTTACACTAGCGGGCTTTGGTTTAAGCCAGATCCTAGTGTACCTTATGGGATTGGATTTGTCCAGTTTGCATTCGTGTTCCTCGGAACGCGGATGCGGGTGTGTATGCACAGTTGACAGGGAGGCAGAGGCAGTGGATTCTCATTAGGGTTGTTGACAGTTGACCGTTGACTTTTGACTTTTTGCTCAACCCTAATGAGAATATGATATGTGATTAACTATTATATTAATTAAGTATTATGGTGATATGGTTGTTGACTTGTTGACTTTTGTTGACTTGTTGACTTTGGTGACTTGTTGACTTTTGTTGACTTGTTGACCGGTTGACTAGGCTTGACTAGTTGACCATCATGATAACCATGGTTATCATTTCATGCCAAAGACTTTTTTCTTGCTTGCTTTTTGAGTAATATGAGTGCATGATATGATAACCTTATGGTTGCTTCTAACCATCACCAAAAGACTTTTTTGATATGATGAGTTATGATCACTTTGGATTATGAGAGGGTGAGAGAGAAAAGAGAGCCTCATTCTTTCTTGCTCATTCTCTCTCTTGTTCTTGAGCTCTCCCCTTGCTCTCACCCTCAACCTCTTGCTCCCTCTCTTGATCTATGGTTCTCTTGTCTCATGAGTTGAGAATCAAGAACCATAGATAAAATCCCATTCTACTTCCTCTCTACTCATTCTAGTTCACTAGGTTTAGCAAACCAAGTGAACTAGTTTCTTCAAAGACCGAAGAAGGAGCTAAAGGTTGGAGCTTTCAAGTGGATCTATCTTCGGCGTACGGAGACGACGAGAAGGAGCCATCGGACCACCACCGGAGCTTGAAGAGAAGGAGTTCAAGTTTAGGTATAACCATCTTCATCCGAGTAGCTAAACATCTTTAGCTTAGTTTGCTAGTTTTAGTTTAGGTAACGATCCCGACCATAAGTTAGTCCATGTTGCCTCTTGCGATAAAAATTTTGATTTTATACCGTTTCCGCCTCCCCGTAAGAACCGGGGGTCGCAATATGGACTTACAGTGGTATCAGAGCCTAACTAAACTTAAACTAGCTAGGTAGTAAAGTGTAACGAAGTTCGGAACCGAAAAAAATCACAAAACCGGAAAACTACAAAAACTGAGTTTCTGTTGAAATTTTTTCTGGTCAAAATGAAAAACTTCATACTCCTAAATTCGTCTCAGGGTTTTGTTAGAACACCCATGAAAAACGATTCACCAATTCGTCTAAACCGCCGCGCTTCCGCCGCGTGACCCTTCTTGGCCGCCGCGGAAGCGCCGCGGTTTGTTGTCTTTAGTGCGTCGTTTTTCGTGCAGTGTGTGTCTGTGTTGGTTTTGGGATTTTTGAGATATATTATATGTGCCCAGATTTTACAGAAAAGAAATTTCCTTTTGGGGTCCTATAATTCCGTATTTTTTCCGAACTTCATTGCACTTTGACTATGATGGTTTTATCTGTGATGTTTGCATGTATTGAACGTCGGCTAATCGCTATAAGTCGATTAGTCGGGGTTATACATGATCTGTAATGTGCTGGAATGTGTATATAAATATGTTGGATTGTCGCGGGTGAATAGCCGGGGGTTTGTGAGACGAGAGTTTTCTTTTCTTGCAATTCATGTAAATTTGTAAATTGATGTAATAATTATTTGTTTGGCCGCACAACCGGGTCGGGGTTGTAGCCGTCATTGTATAATTTCTTTTTACTGTTTTTGCTCCTAGGATAGACCCGTGGAGGGGTGCACAAACTACCGGGTATGCCGAAGTGTCGAGTGGCCTACTCATGGAGATGAGGGAGGTTGCTACGCTTCGGGTACTTGGCGGGTAGTTTGCCGTACCCGTAGGGGTCTTGGGTGGGGTATTGGCTATTCACCGCGACCGTGTTATCTGTTTTTGTTACAGGCTCGTACAAATTACAGATTACTAGTATATCCAATGTATTTATCTGTGATCTGAAATGTTTATCATTGCAGTATATCTATATAAGATATTATTTAGGCGTTGCTTATGTTTTACAGACGCGCTAGCCCAGCCCCCGCTCTGTCGTTAGTTAAGTAACCTAACGGGTAATGACGGGGCCCAGTGGCGAATGCGAATGGCATAAGCGTACGTCATATTTTGGTTGTTTTCTGCAATGGTAGGATTAAATGATGGGACGCATTAAAAGTACTAATGCAAGAATATCACGCATTAAAAGAACTAATGCAAGATAATAAACCAAGTTAAAGTCGTTGGAACACTTTCGAAAAACCACTCGGTTCTTTTCAAAACAAACTTTTAAAATACGGAGTTTGAGCCACTCCATTTTAAAGCTATCTCGTTCCATCGACCAAATCAAGTTCACTACGTTCACGGTTTTGCCAAAACCATCCGTAGCCCTCCATCATTTCAGTTAAATATTCGGTAGTATTCAAGCTATGTATTTTGACCTCACGCCAAGGCATAGTGATTGGTAGCTGCCGGATATTTATCTGTTGCATAGATAGAATGCGTTGGTTTGAGACAGTCGTACTGCCATTTTGGCCTACGTCAAGGGTATGTACGGGTGGATTCAAATTAACCTGGATAATGATGGGACGAACTTGACATGTGACTTATGACATTTTGACCTCACGCCAAGGTCATAAGAGCATGGGGCAAAAATCCACATCGGGAGTTTCATAAGTACTGAAACTTGCTAGATGTGCATACCATTTGGAGTGTGATGATTCTGGTAGGATTCCTTCAGTTTCGTCACGCGATGATATTTGGATCCCGATCCTACTGTGAGTATATGCTACTCCTCGGGAAATTTCTCACTTAACGATCAATGCTATAAACCTAGTAGGTGCCTAGAAAGGTGTTAGCGGGGCTACGCCCCCAGGGAAAAGAGGTTCTCTAATTAAGGAACTTCGCGAAAGCGTTGGAAAACCTCCCTCGAAGTACCGACACCGGCCTGGCTGAACGGTTAAGCAAGTATTGTACGGTGGGATTGATCCTGACTAATTCTTCCTTTATGGTTTGAGGAGGGATTCGAGAAACAGTGGGAGCCATCCTGTTTAGACAAACTAAAAACCACTCTAAACTTGCAAGAGCATCATGCTGAGTGTTTCTTCTTCTCTCTCCTAATTGCAGCGACCAATCAACATGACTGGACTTAAGTTACTCCTAGATAAAAACAAGCTGACAGGGCCAAACTACAAAGATTGGCTCAGGAATGTCACGATAGCAATCACTTATGACAAGCTGGGGTATCTTCTTACCACCAAAGCTCCCCCTGTCCCTGGTCCAACTTCCAGTGTCGCGGATAAGGAAATCCGCAAGACTTGGGAGATTGATAGCGCGAAGGCCAAGTGCCTCCTGCTTGCCTCGATGGACAACGAACATCAGAGGAGGCATGAGAATATGGACATGGAGTCCATATTGCTCCATACAAAAGAACTGTATGGAGAGCAATCACGTATCGCAAGATACGAAGCGTCGAAAAAGTTGTTTTCGACAAGAATGGCCGTCGGATCATCAGTAGCCGAGCATGTGCTAAAAATGATCGGCTTCATTGAGGAGCTCGCTGACCTAGGGATCACATTGGAGAGTGAGCTATATACGGATATAGTTCTCCAGTCCCTTCCTTCCACTTACGCCCAGTTTATACTGAACTTCAACCTACAAGAAAAAGAGGTTGAACTATCAGAGCTCCTCAACATGCTGAGGAGCGCAGAGGGCACCCTACAGAAAGGTAGGGAAACATCCACTTTGTTTGTAGGAGGATCATCTTCTTCTAGGTCCAAGGCGAAAGCCAAGGGAAAGAAGAAGAAGGCCCCCGCCAAACCAAGGGGCGGTGTTGGTAAAGTGGATACGAAGGGAAAAGGCAAAGCAACAAAGATAGCGGGGAAGCTTGTGGATAAAGAAGAATGCTTCTATTGTCATAAGAAAGGACACTGGAAGAATGATTGCAGGGCCTGGAAGGCCAGAACACAGGAATTGAAGCAGGTTGCAGCTTCAGCTTCAGGTGTGTATGTTATTGAAAACTGTCTTTCAATAAACTCTACTTCCTGGGTATTGGATACCGGATCAGGATCTCATATCTGTAATTCTTTGCAGGCGTTGAGAAACCGTAGGGTTTTGAAGGCAGGTGACATGACCCTCAAAGTTGCGAACGGAGCTAGCATGGATGCTAAAGCCGTGGGGGACTATCACCTGGGAATGTCAGATGGACATGTTTTGGTTTTGCGTAATTGCTTTTTTTGTACCCAACGCAACTTGTAATATCATTTCTGTATCTTTAGTTTCTAAAGAAGGTTATGAATTTGCGTTTGTAAGTAATGTTGTAAACATTCACCTTAATCAAGTATTGATTGGGTCAGGTACTCTGAGTAATGGTATATACGTGTTAAACCAACCACAGATTTTTAATGTTCAGAATACACACAAAAGAAAGTCTCCGGAAATAAATCAGACTTTCTTATGGCATTGTAGATTGGGTCACATCAATGAGAGAAGGTTGACTAAGTTACATACAGAAGGATATTTGAATGCGTTCGAATATCAATCGTATGCCACTTGTCAATCTTGTCTCAAAGGAAAGATGACAAAGACTCCGTTTACTGGACATGGAGTAAGAGCGAGCGAGCTCTTGGGACTCGTACACAGTGACGTGTGCGGTCCAATGTCTACACATGCCCGAAGCGGACATTCTTACTTCATTACTTTTACGGATGACTTCTCAAGGTACGGTTATGTCTTCTTAATGAAACATAAGTCCGAGGCCTTTGGAAAATTCCAGGAGTATAAGAATGAAGTAGAGAAACAGACCGGCAAAAGTATTAAGATTCTAAGATCGGATCGAGGTGGAGAATACTTAAGTGCCGAGTTCCTGGACTATTTAAAAGAGAACGGAATTCTCTCTCAGCTTACTCCTCCATACACCCCGCAACATAACGGTGTATCGGAGAGACGGAACCGCACCCTATTGGATATGGTGCGGTCCATGATGAGTAATGCTGAGTTGCCGCGATCATTCTGGGGATATGCGCTAGAATCAGCAGCATACCTTTTGAACCGAGTTCCGACTAAGACTGTGCCTACCACCCCATATGAAATGTGGAGTGGGAAGAAACCCTATCTTCAATATCTGAAGATCTGGGGATGTCCAGCTTTTGTCAAAAAGCAGCATGCGGACAAACTCGAGGCACGCTCAGTACTGTGCAAGTTTGTGGGATACCCAAAGAACACCAGGGGGTATCTTTTCTACTACGCAGAGGAACAAAAAGTCCTTGTTTCTCGTAATGCCCACTTTCTAGAACACCAGTTCTTGGAAAAGGAAATTAGTGGGAGCGCAGTAGAACTAGAAGAAATTCCAGAACCACAGACTATTACTGAAAGGTTAGTGGAACCAGAGGGTTCAACAGAACAGGACATTCCTACGCCGCTCCGCAGGAGTAGTAGGCAGTCTCATCCGCCCGAGAGATACTGCGGTTTTCTCATAGACGGGGATAGAGAGGATTGCATCATAGATTATGATGAGCCTACTAGCTTCCAGCAGGCCGTTCAGAGCGTTGACTCAGTGAAATGGCTGGATGCAATGCGGACCGAAATGGAGTCCATGTACACCAACAAAGTATGGACGTTGGACATTGCTCCAGACGGGGTAAAACCCGTAGGATGCAAGTGGATCTTCAAAAGGAAGATTGGTGTAGATGGACAGGTTGAGACCTATAAAGCTAGGCTGGTAGCAAAGGGTTTTCGTCAAAGACCTGGCTTGGACTACGACGAAACCTTTTCTCCAGTAGCCATGCTGAAATCCATTCGGATCCTTCTTGCCATTGCTGCCTTCCACGATTATGAGATCTGGCAAATGGACGTAAAGACAGCTTTTCTAAATGGAAATTTAGAGGAGTGTGTCTATATGGACCAGCCAGAGGGTTTCATTCAGAGTGGGAGCAGCGGAAAGGTGTGCAAGTTGCTTAAGTCCATCTATGGACTAAAGCAGGCATCGCGGAGTTGGAACATCTGCTTTGATGAGACGGTCAAAGAATTTGGCTTTATCAAAAATCCAGATGAACCATGCATCTATAGTAGATTTGTAGCGAGAACTGTAGTATTCCTCGTTTTATACGTGGATGACATTCTCTTAATAGGAAATGATATTCCTATGCTACAATCTGTCAAGGGGTTCTTGTCACAAAGGTTCTCCATGAAAGACCTGGGTGATGCCTCATACATCCTGGGGATCCGGATCCATCGTGATAGATCCAAGAGGATATTGGGACTTTCTCAGTCCAGGTACATCGACACCGTACTGAAAAGATTCAGTATGGAAGATTCCAAGCGTGGTAACCTACCAGCTTGTCACGGGATCACCCTCTCTAAAGAGATGTCTCCCAAGACTGATTTGGAGAGGGATCGCATGTCTATTATACCCTACGCTTCTGCGGTAGGCTCTATAATGTATGCGATGTTGTGTACCAGACCGGATGTAGCTTATGCACTGAGTGTGGTAAGCCGGTATCAGTCAAACCCTGGGGAGAAACACTGGATAGCGGTGAAGAACATTCTCAAGTACCTGAGAAGGACTAAGGAGATGTTCTTGGTGTATGGCGGAAAAGACCTCCAGATCGAGGCCTTTGCTGACTCCAGCTTCCAGAGTGACAAGGATGATTCCAAGTCCATGTCGGGTTTTGTCTTTACCCTCAATGGAGGGGCGGTGTGTTGGAAGAGTTCCAAACAGGAAACCGTTGCAGACTCGACGATGGAAGCGGAATACATCGCTGCATCTGATGCCGCAAAAGAAGCTGTCTGGATGAGGAAGTTCTTGAAAGAACTTCAGGTGGTTCCGTCCATTGTTGATCCAATACCTCTGTATTGCGACAACAACGGGGCTATAGCTTTAGCGAAGGAACCCAGGTCCCATCAGAAATCCAGGCACATCTTAAGGCGGTATCACCTGATCAGGGAGATCGTAGATCGCCAGGAGATCGAGGTTCGGAGAGTCGCTTCAGAAGATAACACTGCAGATCCATTCACCAAGGCCTTGCCCCAGACTCAGTTCGAGCGGCTGATCGAGATGATAGGTCTTCGATACGCCAGTACATGGCCTTAGTGCAAGTGGGAGATTGTTAGTGTATATGCCCTAGAGGCCATTACTGTATCATACTAGTTTGTATATTACTTAATGGATGCTTGGGATATTCACCTTGTATATACAATCTTGCTCAAAATAGTAGTATGCTACTTGGTTTGTTTCTACTTCAATATGTACTTGTGTTTATTTCAGTATATCACTTATACGCATTAGTGGAGCCCTTAGGATCTTTGCTTGATTACCAGCGTTGTGATGGCAGTCACACTAGTGGGGGCTGGGTAATCTATAAGCACATCCTTATTCAGGTCCCTGGTCGCAGGACTATCGAGACAGGGCATCGATACTCCGGAGTAGACCAGCGCATGCGCTTCTCATCCCAGTGTGGGAGACGGTCTGTCCCACAGCCGTCAGTACGTCGTACTTGAGATAGTATGCGGGTGCTCGTTAGGTTACGGGTACACTGGACAGGACTCGTCGGGAACTGACTAGTTGGTATTATACCTATCGTCAGTTATCAGTTCCCAGGTGACATGAGTACAGCTTAGTCCGCTGACTTGACACTGTCACTCCGCCTCGAGTGTGTTCCCACTGTACTTTGATCACTACCCTACCACGGCTCAAAGGAGTCGTGCAAACAGGTGGTGGTTGGGTGCAGTCCCGAAGCACTTGGAGGCAGTGACGGTTAGACAGGATTCGTCTCTCCCGGTATTGGGGGTTGACATCGCGCTGTGTCTAGGAGAGCCATTACACGAGTAGTCCCTGGCCAGGGCAAACGAGATATACTGGTAGGTTTCCAGTGTTATCTCAGGGTGTATTGGGCTTCACTCCGGCACGACTTGTACCGCTATTGGGGGACTGACGTTTACCGCCCCCTAGGCCCGCCATGCGATGTATCAGACGAACAGACCGGACTGTACGGAGAATGTCACGCTCAGGCTCAGTAGGAGTTCAGATGGGTTTCGCCTCGTCGGTCTTCTTGTCGGCATTACCTAGGGACCGTTACGCACAGCTAGTGCCGCTTGCGGTCTGTGGTTAAACCCACTGCCAGCGTAGTGTCGAGTCTTTAGAGTCCCACACAGAAAGCTTTTCGCCTTTAGGCAAAAGAGTAGAGGTCGCATGGTATTGCGACAGGTCGCATGGTTTTGCGACAGGGTTCGGTCACATCCGTGCACTTGTGCACGTACAGTGTCCGGACAGTTTACACTAGCGGGCTTTGGTTTAAGCCAGATCCTAGTGTACCTTATGGGATTGGATTTGTCCAGTTTGCATTCGTGTTCCTCGGAACGCGGATGCGGGTGTGTATGCACAGTTGACAGGGAGGCAGAGGCAGTGGATTCTCATTAGGGTTGTTGACAGTTGACCGTTGACTTTTGACTTTTTGCTCAACCCTAATGAGAATATGATATGTGATTAACTATTATATTAATTAAGTATTATGGTGATATGGTTGTTGACTTGTTGACTTTTGTTGACTTGTTGACTTTGGTGACTTGTTGACTTTTGTTGACTTGTTGACCGGTTGACTAGGCTTGACTAGTTGACCATCATGATAACCATGGTTATCATTTCATGCCAAAGACTTTTTTCTTGCTTGCTTTTTGAGTAATATGAGTGCATGATATGATAACCTTATGGTTGCTTCTAACCATCACCAAAAGACTTTTTTGATATGATGAGTTATGATCACTTTGGATTATGAGAGGGTGAGAGAGAAAAGAGAGCCTCATTCTTTCTTGCTCATTCTCTCTCTTGTTCTTGAGCTCTCCCCTTGCTCTCACCCTCAACCTCTTGCTCCCTCTCTTGATCTATGGTTCTCTTGTCTCATGAGTTGAGAATCAAGAACCATAGATAAAATCCCATTCTACTTCCTCTCTACTCATTCTAGTTCACTAGGTTTAGCAAACCAAGTGAACTAGTTTCTTCAAAGACCGAAGAAGGAGCTAAAGGTTGGAGCTTTCAAGTGGATCTATCTTCGGCGTACGGAGACGACGAGAAGGAGCCATCGGACCACCACCGGAGCTTGAAGAGAAGGAGTTCAAGTTTAGGTATAACCATCTTCATCCGAGTAGCTAAACATCTTTAGCTTAGTTTGCTAGTTTTAGTTTAGGTAACGATCCCGACCATAAGTTAGTCCATGTTGCCTCTTGCGATAAAAATTTTGATTTTATACCGTTTCCGCCTCCCCGTAAGAACCGGGGGTCGCAATATGGACTTACATGTAGCCCAGAACACCCTGAAATAACACTGGAAACCTACCAGTATATCTCGCTTGCCCTGGCCAGGGACTACTCGTGTAATGGCTCTCCTGGACACAGCGCGATGTCAACCCCCAATACCGGGAGAGAAGAATCCTGTCTAACCGTCACTGCCTCCAAGTGCTTCGGGACTGCACCCAAAAACTATCTGTTTGCACGACTCCTTTGAGCCGTGGTAGGGTAGTAATCAAAGTGCAGTGGGAACACACTCGAGGCGAAGTGACAGTGTCAAGTCAGCGGACTAAGCTGTACTCATGTCACATGGGAACTGATAACTGACGATGGGTATAATACCAACCAACAGTTCCCGACGAGTCCTGTCCAGTGTACTCGTAACCTAACGAGCACCCGCATACTATCTCAAGTACAACGTACTGACGGCTGTGGGACAGACCGTCTCCCACGCTGGGATGAGAAGCGCATACGCTAGTCTACTCCGGAGTATCGATGCCCTGTCTCGATAGTCCAACGACTAGGGACCTGTATAAGGATGTGCTTATAGATCACCCAGCTCCCACGAGTGTGAGCGCCATCACAACGCTGGTAATCAAGCAAAGATCCTAAGGGCTCTACTAATATGTATATCAACGATATGCTAAAAGAAATATATGTACATATTAAAGCAGAGACAAACCAAGTAGCATACTACCATTTCAAGCAAGATTGTATATACAACTGTGAATATCCCAAGCTTCTATCAAGTAATATACAAGCTAGTATGATACAGTAATGGCCTCTAGGGCATATACACTAACAGTACCCGCAATTGGCCTCATCCGCCTCCTCGAATCAGGTTTCACATGTCGCTCTCAGAACCGAGAAAACACATGGTGGACGCACTGAAATATCATATCAGGAGAAACCGAGTTTTTAAAACAACACATAATCTCTTTAAAATGTCCACGATTCTCAAATCCATAAATCTCATGAAAACAACATATCTCAATGCGTAAAATCATAAAGCATAATGCATGCGACATATAATAGAAATGTAAGCACATCCGTATATCATGCAACATGGAAAGGTGATACGACATGTTAAGGGGGAAAACCGCTCTTTTAAATGATTCCAGTTTTTAAAATATAACATGCGGTTCCCAATTTCCAAATAAAATCAGTTATCTATGTAGGTACAATATGTATATGCGCAAGTATAGATGTACCAATGTATGTGTGCACCAATATGGATATACAAATGTGTATATGCGCAAGTATGAATATATCAATATATATGTGCACCAATGTGAATATACAATGTGTATGTGCGCATGTAAGGATGTATCAATGTATATGTGCACAATATGAATATACAATGTGTATGTCCGCAAATAAGGATGTATCAATGTATATGTGCACAATATGAATATACAATGTGTATGTGCGCAAATAAGGATGTATCAATGTATATGTGCACAATATGAATATACAATGTGTATGTGCGCAAATAAAGATATATCAATGTATATGTGCACAGTATGAATATACAATGTGTATGTGCGCAAATAAGGATGTATCAATGTATATGCGCAAGCAGGTTATACGAAGAGTCACATCATGATGCAGCAATCCTACTGTGTAGTGACATGGCAATTATCGATGATGAAGTGTGTGAGCCTACAATCTGCGTACGTGCAACATATGCATCATCGATAATGGTGCAGGTGTACTATCACAGGTATAAGTAGTACAATGTGAATAACATGAATGCATCATAAGGTAAATCGTCAGCTAGTAGCTATAAGATATACATATCTAACATGATCGAGTCGGTGAATCTATCAATCGGCGTCCAGCCTAACAACATTGCGTACGGTATCATCCATTGTACGACAACCTCTAGTCAAGGGTATGGATCAATCATCAAATCAAACTCATCATGCACGGAGAATCATCGTACGGCGGCATTAAGCTAATAGGGATCCTATCATCCTATATGACAAATGAGGGTACGGCCTAGTATCACGCACGGCCTATCATCCATGATTCACAACATTATATATATATATATATATATATATATATCCCTATATACCTATGTCCTAGGTCACATCCGCAATAATCTCATGTCAGGGGACCGGCAGGGTATAAATCATCTCGATTGACTCGCATCCGTATACCATCATATCTTCATATCATCATATCAGTCTTGTATTCTTTCATCGCATTTATATCATATATCAAATCAAATTACATAACCATTCTATCACTACTAAGTATAAGTATCTAATCTAACATACACATCCGAACCATACAATCAAATTTTTAAAGAAGCGAATCGTAGTTTTGAAAATAGGGGTTACGGTGTTTTTAAGAAAAAAGATATCATTTGAAAATCCATAACATCCCTCAATGTATGTATTTAAAAGTTACATACAATTCTTCGGTTTAGAAAAAGGTATGGTTCAGATGACGCATCTATATCGACTATCTAGTCCTACAGTATCCTAAACGGCAATATCGCTAAACGTCATCCTATGACAGTAGTAACATATCACTTCTAACTATCCTCAAGTTTCTAATTTGGTTTCATAGCTATCTCAATCTAACCCTAGTTTCCTAATCTAGGTTTCCTAACTATATTTTATAAATCAGTTTTCCATCAAAACTTTCCGGGGGTGCTATACGCCATCCACCCGACTTCCCCGGTAGATATAGATCTACTCACAGTAGTCTTCGCTCGCCGAAGTCGATGACGCCTCGCTCCGTCGCTTCGGAATCCACGCGAAGGTACCTACAATAACAACACATATCGTAATGATATTAAAATCAAGTTCTAAAATCCAAAATGGCACGCGTATTGCTCGTCGGTTAGAACCTATAGCATATGCGTACAAAATCAACCAAACAACCCTTGTTGTCGATGTAAAAACATGCGACAACCAAAAACGGATCCAATAACAAAAATCATCATTCAAAATACGGAAAACATATCCTAAATCACACACAAGTGTTCCCAGATTTTGACTTAGGTCAAATAAATCCAAGCAAACAAGTTTAGGGTGATGTATAGGGTCTATATGAACTATGAGGGCAACCTGGGCATCTATCCTCTCAGAGGGGCTGGCCACACTAAGGCAAATTCCGGCCAGGCCAGTTTTCTAGGTGAGTTAGGGTCTCATTTTGTCAAGGTGGTCTCCTCTGGTCTAAAATTGGTCTCTGGTATTGTTTGGTTGTCTCAGATATTTCCCAGGTCATCCCAGATTCACAGTAGGCACACTAAAAGTCACAAAACCAATACGGGACAAATCCTAAGTTCGTGTATCGGGTTCAAGTCTATGGCTCAGGTCAGGAATCGTGTCACCATGTCATGTAAACACCCCTAACAGCTCCCAGATTTTACCTATAGTCAATACAGAAAAATCCAGTATGACCAAGCACCCTTAAACACCTTCAGGTAACTACCCTACAAAATCCAAACCCTAGCTTTCCTATCCACCCGAGGTCGCCGGATTTGTCTCCATGGTCGCCGGCCAAAACCGGTGGGGAGGGTCTCGTTCTTCAGGTGGTCACTTAGGGTTACAGGTACAACACTATCTCACTGTTTGTTTTCACTAAAATGTCTCTGGGTCACAGCAGGTTGTCGATGTCACAAAACGACACTAAAATACGACATCTCACAAAACTAATCTAAAGGGAAGAAATTATACCTCATCTAGTCCACTCTAGGCAGCACTAACTTCCCAACGTCGTCAAAATCCTACTTTGCTCGGTTCAAAGTGTAGAGGAAGAGATGGGGATTAATTTTTGTGAAGGGAGTGTAGGGTTTTGGGGATCGTTTGGAGATAGATCTAGGGTTTGAAGTGGAGGGTTGTGGAGTTAAGGAAGATGAAGAGGGAGAGGAAAAAAGGATGGGGGATTCAAATGGCAGCAGCCCCCCTCTTACTCTCACATAATCACACACTCTCTCTCTCTCCAAAAGCCCACCTAACCTAATCATTTTGTCCCCCCCTTTGACTTTTCCTTTTTTTTCCATTCTATTTCTCACCAAAATACATACACCCATATAAAACCACAAATGAAATAATATGTAACCAAATGAAACATGTCATGGTGCACTAACCATGAAAACTGTAGAAACACGGATTTGGCTTAATCGCGATTAGTAGTGCACTAATCGGGTTTTTATCAAAACTGCGTATAATAAATTTTAAAATTGCCAAATCCGTTAAATATATTTTTAAATGAATAAATCATTTTAATTTCCTTTTATATCACAATTATTGGCATATATTTATACCCTTTTTCGAAAAACCCAATTTCGCAAATCGGGCAGTTTTCGGGAAATATATTATTTTAATATTAAATTCCAAAAATAATATTTTATATTTTCTTAAATGTTACACTTCCAAATCGGATCACTCCGTGGTTCGGAGATATCTTCAAGAATACGTGATCTCCTGGCTGGTACTCCAAGTGTCGTCTCTTTGGATCAGCCCATTGTTTCTGTCGATCTTGGGCTATGCGCATCCTTTCCCTGATAGTACGAACCACATCAACAATCGCTACTATCATCTCTGGTCCAAGAAGTTCCCTATCTCCGATGTCGTCCCAACTTAATGGCGATCGACACTTCCTTCCATACAATGCTGCAAAAGGTGCCATTCCTATGCTTGATTGGTAGCTGTTATTGTACGCGAACTCCACAAGATGCAGGTGATCTTCCCACGATCCTTTGAAATCTAACATACACGCTCTGAGCATATCCTCCAAGATCTGAATGGTTCGCTCAGACTGACCATCTGTTTGTGGATGATAAGCCGTGTTGAAGTTCAGACTTGTTCCCAAGCTTGCTTGCAGACTCTGCCAAAATTGCGATCGGAACCTGGTGTCACGATTGGAGACAATGCTGACCGGTACTCCATGAAGTCTCACAATTTCCTGTATGAGTTCATGGGTATCAGAGATAGTACATTATGAAGAGTTTAAATCTTTAAGTAGATTATTACCTCCATGTACTTCTTTGCTAATGTCTCAGTTGATTGGCCAACTCGAAATGGGATGAAGTGAGCCGACTTTGTGAGTCGATCCACAATGACCCATACAGAATCGTTACCCTTTGTACTGTGAGGAAGAGCAGTCACAAAATACATCGTGATGTGTTGCCACTTCCATTCTGGGATTGGTAACGGTTGAAGTAGTCCAGCTGTCCTGTGATGTTCAGCCTTTACTTGCTGACACACCAAGCATTGTGCGACGCTTCTGGCTACTTCACGCTTCATTCCATGCCACCAATAATTCTGACGTAGATCTTTGTACATTTTGGTACCTCCAGGGTGTACTGAATAGGGAGAGCTGTGAGCTTCTTTCATTAACTCTTCCCGTACAGGACCTTTTGGTACACACAATCTGCTGCCGTATCTCAACGATCCGTCTTCATGGATGATGAAGCCTGTTCTGAGTCCATTCTACACTTGTTCTCTGATCTTTTGCAACTTAGCATCACTTGCTTGAGCTGCTTTGATCTGATTGACAATTGTTGATTGAACTTGTAAATTCATCAAACTTGAAACGTTACCTGGCATGACTACTTCAATCTCCATCTGATGCAATTCTTGTTGAAGCTTCCACTGAGCGGTGAGATTCATCAATAATGGCTGACGACTAAGAGCATCAGGTACCACATTCACCTTCCCTGGGTGATATTGTAAGTTGATGTCAAAGTCCTCCATGAGTTCTAACCATCTTCTCTGCCGCATATTCAACTCCTTATGAGTAAATACGTACTTCAGACTCTTATGATCTGTGTAGACGTTCACTCGTTCACCAAGTAGATAATGGCGCCAAATCTTAAGAGCAAAGATGACGGCTGCCAACTCCAGGTCATGCGTCGGATAATTGCGCTCATGAGTCTTTAGTTGTCTTGAAGCATAAGCCACAACCTTACCGTGCTGATGTAGAACACATCCTAATCCCTTACCGGATGCATCGCAATGCACTTCGAATCCTCCAGATTGATCCGGTATGACGAGAATAGGCACCGATGTCAATCTTGACTTGAGTTCTACGAAAGCTTGTTCGCATGCTTCTGACCACACAAAATCTTCATCTTTACGTGTGAGCTTGGTCAGGGGTGCTGCTATCTTCGAAAAGCCTTCAATGAACCTTCTGTAATAACCAGCTAAACCCAAGAAACTTCGAATGTCCTTCACTGACTTTGGTGTAGGCCATTCGCTAACTGCTGAAACTTTCGCTGAATCCACAAAGATTCCTTCTCCTGATACGATATGTCCAAGAAAACTAACTTGCTTTAGCCAAAACTCGCACTTGCTGTACTTGGCATAAAGCTGATGTTGTCGAAGAGTTTCCAGGACAATTCGTAGGTGCTCTGCATGCTCCTTCCGACTCTTAGAATACACCAGGATGTCATCGATGAAGATGACAACAAACCTGTCTAAGTATTCCCGGAAAACTTGATTCATTAGGCTCATGAATATTGCTGGTGCATTGGTCACTCCGAATGGCATCACTATAAATTCGTAATGTCCATAGCGAGTTCTGAAAGCTGTTTTATGAATATCAGCTTCCTTGACCTTCACCTGATGATAACCTGAACGAAGATCCAATTTAGAGAACACACAAGATCCACTTAGCTGATCGAATAAATCGTCGATGCGCGGAAGTGGATATTTGTTCTTTATCGTGACTTCGTTCAAGGCTCTATAATCGATGCACATTCTGTATGAACCTTCCTTCTTCTTCACAAGTAGTACAGGTGCTCCCCAACTTGAAGTGCTGGGACGAATCCATCCTTTCGCCAATAATTCGTCCAACTGTGTTCGGACTTCCTTCAAACCTTCCGGACTTAGTCTATAAAGTGCTTTGATCACCGGTTGTGCTCCTGGTACTAAATCAATACTGAATTCAAGAGCTCGATCGGGAGGCAAACCATATATATCGTCAGGAAATATATCGTCGAACTCTCGAACCACATCTGGTCTTGATTCTTCTTCTTCCGCTTGAGCTGCTGCAACTACTGCTTCTCTTGGCTTCGCTTTGTAGGTACTTGGCTCCAGGGTACGGTCTCCGCTTTTGAAATAGAAGACCGGATGGTCTGAAATCTCGAATACTACCCTCCTTTGACGACAGTCGATGGTAGCATAAAAAGTTCCAAGCCAATCCATACCTAGAACCACATCGAAGTTCGGTATGTCCAGCACTTTGAAGTCAGCATAAAATTCTCTGCTGCAGACGACTACTAGATACAAGCTGTATCCCATGGTTGCCTTTAGAACGCTATTTCCTTAACTGACATTCCAGCTGGATACAAGCGGTGAGACTGGAATCGCATGGGTTCGGACGAACCGTTGCGACATAAAGCAGTGAGATGCTCCAGTATCAAACAGTGCTAGTGCAGGTAGTGAGGCTACTAAGATTGTACTTAAGGTATGCGGGATATGTTTTAGGTATAGGGAAAGTATGTAGATAAACAAGACTGAAAGAAAAGCTTGAGAAGAAAAGTTTACCAGTGATGACTTGGCCAGCGGCCTCAGCTTCTTCCACTGTCATAGTGAAAGCCTGGCGCCTTGGTACATTCCTCTTGGCCTGAAGAGCATTTCTCGGAACGTTCCTTTGAGCTTGATGGAACCGACGAGGAGGTGGTGCAGCTTGTGGTCCTCTGGTTGGTGCAGGTAGTGCAGGTCTTGGAGCAGGTGTCTGAAGGGCTGGTCGCTGCTGATAGGTAATTGCTGGCCTGGGTGCAGCAACTGGGTTTTGTCTTTGGGGACAAGACCCAATATCATGAGTAGCTGAGCCACCGACTAAGCAAAGATGGTTGGCTCGCCGGCAGTCTTTAATCATATGTCCCGCTCTCTTGCAGTAGGTACAAAAGGCTGGGCTGGAACGATGGTTCGGTACTCTGGGTCGCCTTGGCACAAAAGGTGGTCTGGACGAGGCTCCTCCTGCCATCTGGTTGGCAGGGCGCTTAACTCCTGCAGACTGAGGTCTACCCCTTACTTTTATCACTGCCTCATAACTGCGGGCAGCTTCCAGAGCATCCTCACGAGTTAGATATTTTCCTGTGGCTAGAGCAGCCTGAATTTCCGTGTCCAAACCTTGTTGAAAGCGACGGGCTCTAATATCATCCGTCGGTATCAAGTGTGCTGCGAATCGACTTAGCATGGTGAATTCAGCGTCATACTCATCTACTGACTTGTCCCACATCGAACCTTATTATAGATAAATGAATTGCTGTTCCATGGCAAACTTGGCAGTCACAGGGAAGTACTTCGCGTCGAACTTATCGCGAAAAGTCTTCCATTCAATAGGCTGTACAAGACGGCTTTCTTCCGCCTTCCACCAGTTGTGAGCATTGTTTGTGAGCTGCAGTTTCGCCACACGGACCCAAGCTATGTCTGGCACTTGTGCTGCAGCCAGATCATCCTCTATACTTTGTGCCCATTCCTCAGCTTCAAGTGGGCTTCCCTTTCCGGAGAACTGCTTGGGATGTAAAGCCCTGAATTGCTTTACCCCAGGTGCGTCAGTCTCGGGACGGTTCAGGAGTTGATGCTGTCCCTCAAGAAGGCTGCGGATCGCTTCAAGTAGCACCGTTTGCTCGGTGGGTGGAGCAGGAACAGCAGGTGTGAGAGGTAGTGGTGGAGGTGTGTTGTTGACATTGGTGCTTGTGTTGTTTGGGAAATCCATAACCTTGAAGAAAAATTTGGGTTAGGACAGATTCAAGTACATGAAATGATAGGATTCAAGGAATATGAAATTGTAAGATTCAAGGAACATGAATTGTAAAGAATGTTTTAGTTGCTGGTTCTTGTGTTATATTGCTTAGTTTGTTCACGCAGAACAGAACTGCATGATAGGGTTTCATACAGCTCGGACCTGCATGGGCCACCAACAAAACCTGTCACGCCCCGCTTCTCGGTATACGGCGAAGGGGACGCGACTGGTCCGCTACGTATTTACTCTGAAGTAAATACTCTAAGAGTATCTAGCAATATAAAAGTAAATACACAAGAGACAAGATATATAAACTGAACAACAACTTTATTTATTAACATTCTTTTGTACAATGCATGAAAAGGAAATACAACTGAAATAAAAACAATGCCTAAACAATGGCATGACAGGAAATTAAAGGTACTGAATAGAAAATGTACAATGTCTAGAGCTCAGGGTCTTTGCTGTACTGATCCAAGTCTTCTGCAGTTGGCTCGATCTCTGACGGATCCAAATCACCTGAAGACATTCAAAGAAAAAAGAAATAGAATGTCGTCAGCGAACATGTCGCTTGGTAAGTCCCAAAGATAAGAGGAAAGTAGAATAGACAGAATAGGAAAGTATCTTTTAAAGTTATATTATATTGTTGTAATATTGTGTTAACGCTGTTATTTGTAGGTTGGTACAGAAGGATGCCAGTGTATACGAGAGGGGTCTCTATATGCTAGAGACCAGGGCAAACGGAATGTACAAGGAACCGTTAATCCATGGTACAACAGCAACGGAATATAGGTTATGTGTCTTAATCTTACCGTCTCGTGCCACTTTTAACACCTTCCGTACCAATCTACCCCTTAAACCCCATAGTGTTTTGATTGTATTGTTGTATTGTATTGTATTGTATAGTTGGATGACTGACCAAAACCATGATATCAGTAAACGGATGTAACTGCATAATCATGTAAATGGAATAACTGGATAATGGATGTATATCTATGGTTTGATTCAGTCAAGTTGTATAGATTGATAACTGGATTCATGTGTTCATGTTGAATTGTAATATTGTAGATTGTATATGGTACTTGAATCATATTCAAGTCAGATTATAATCAGACTCAAACCCGAGTCAGACAATTAGAAATGTAAATCGAAGTCTTGATTTTTTTCTTAAACTTATATTTACTAGGGTCCTTAGGGTAATTTATAAAACTTGAAGGGGTTTTATGTAAAAATATTTTTATATAGTTTTCAAGATAAATCCTAAGTAATTATTATCGTCTTTAGAGTTGTAATAATTTTAGATTTTATATTAGTGATATTTCTAATGAGAATAACCTAATTCCATAAATAAAGGTATTTATGTGTAAATATTGTTTAAATGGAATTCATGGTATTTTAGTGTAAACCGATTCTTGTGATTTTTAGAAAAAGGTGGAATATTTATATCATAACAAAATAGGTATTTTAATGATAAATATACATATATTTATACAAAAATAATTTTAATATATTTTTTATATTCTAAAAATCTCATTTTCTTAAGATGTCGTATTTTAAATCTTTCGAGACCGAATGCTCCTTGCGGAGGTCTGAATCTCGCACTACTAAGCCCGAGGATGTGCGATAATCTGCACCATCCCGAACGGGTTCCCTAAAATGGGTTGTAGCGGTGCTTTGCAAAGATTTGTATAAATACTAAATCCTTTAGAAAACGGTTTTATTAAGTAAATGGTATATATTTGCAAAGATGTCAATTTTCCGTATTCTATGTTCTAAGTCTCCTAAGTCAACTAGACTATTCCTAACTGGTCCAAAACGACAAGTTGTGAGATACCTCAAATCGCCTCTTCACCACCAATTTTGGCCAGGTAAGTACAAATGAAGAAAGGAGGGATCCACTCATGAATCACTGTGAGACGGGCCTTTTAAAGTTGCCTTTCTCACTTGCCTAGCCTAGACACCAAAAAGTCAGGTTTAGATAAACGACTGATGTCCACAACTTATCCTAGTTTCATAATAAGTGGTATTTATTTAAAAAGTGTATCAATATTAAATCTTTTAGAAATGACTTTATTTAGTAAAGGGTATTTAAATGAAAATGTTCGTTTTCCGTATTCTGAGTTCTCGAGGGTATCGTGTTAGGTTGTATGTGAATGTGTGAGGAGGTAGATCGTTACCTAATGATCTACTTTAAATGTATAGCAAGTTTGATGGAGTTAAATGTAGGATTGAAACAGTGTGGTATTTAAGTGAAAAATACGATGAATGGAAATAGCTATGATTTTATGTAATGAAACTTAATCAATTTGTTTGATTAGTGTTTAATTGTCAACATGAGGAAGTTTAAGTATGGTTGTATTAGTGAGAAGTGGAATTTTATAGGAAACCGAATCGGAAATCGGATTTGTTCCGATTTCGTCGGGTTTTGTAAATCCGTATTTTTAGATAGAAGAGATAGGTAGAAATTGCGACTTACGGGTTTTAGGTCACACAAGAAGGTGAGAGGGAAGTAGGGGAAACGCCAATGTGTTGCGTCGTCACCGGTAGTTCCTAAAACGATCGACGGAAGTTCGCCGTAGATTTCGCCAGAGCTTTGCCTCGAGCTCGTTTTCAAAGTGCACAAGATTCTTTAAAGTTTGAGAGAGTGGGATCAGAATTTTGGGGTGAGAGGGTAGAGGGTAGGGGTGTATTTATAGGGTTAGGCTAGGGTTAGGGTAGATGTAGGGTTTTTAATAAAAAAAATGTAAAAATGTGTGAAAAATCATTAAAAATTGAAGTAAATGGGTGTTGATGTGCTTTCTGGAACCGATCCAATTAATTAGAGTGTGCAGGGGGGTTTAGGAAGTGAAGAGACAAATTTTTGGTGTTGGGGACTCGGCCGTCCGGCCGATTCGGGCCTAATCGGGGTGCCAGCGGGTGGGAGTCGTCAGGTATGGCCTCTGGTATTTTTACATTAGTGGGTGTAGTGGGAAAAATGAGAGTTATCACGTGTTGACTGTTGGTATTCTAAAAAATTCAAAACAAAATAATATTAAAAATAATGTGGGGCATGGGATTTGAACTCCGGTGGCTTGGTTCAGCAGTGCAAGGTATTACCAATGAGCCACAAGCTCCTTCCTGTAATTATGGTGTGAGATAAATACTTAAAGTGATAACAGCAACATTAAATACTCCAAGTATACTTTAAATTTAAAGCAAATTTATGTACACTAAAAATGGAGTTGTTACAGAAGGTTAACCTTCATATACAGAACTTAAGTTCTTTTCACTGATCTTAAGATCTTTAGAATAAACAGAAAGAATATCTTAGCACCACCACAAGGTTTATACAAGCATCAAGTATGCAATTTTAAAAAATCTTGGGTGCTAAGCTAAACTAATCGAGAATCTAACTAGAGTATAAGGGTTTATATGATCATAAAGCAAGTTTTACACTAAATGAAAGAGATTACAACCTTTGTAGACTAAGTCCTTCACTTCTAAAGCTCCGAGTAGTAGTCCCTACGACTACTCTTGGCTCCACTTGAAGAAAAGGTCGATCTTGCTTCTTGATCTTCCAAGCCGAAGATGATCCACCTTGAAGTTTCTCTAGATCAAGCTACTTCTTCACTAATCAAGTATCAGTGAAGGAAACAACCTAAACTAAATGGTTAATTTAGTGTAGGTTGATGAAGTAGGTGTTTTGGCTCACTTAGAAATGAATATCTCTAATTTCTTTCCAACTCAAGAAAACCCTAGTGAGCTCTTGATGAAGGAGAAGATGAACATGAGTGGAGTGAAGGAATGAGAGCTTAGGTTTTTTCAAAGGCCAAGTGAAGAATGACTCTCACATTCACTTATTGAAGCATGGATTATTTGCAGTACAAATAATCAACCATGCTTCAATAGTGAAGTCAAACAAATAAATAAATCAATAAAGCCATGCTTTACCCATGCCTAAAATATCTCTCATTTTCCACCTCACAATCCTATTTTCTCAAAATAGAAAATCCATGTTCCATGCATCATTATCCATGATACAATATAAAATACATACATACATACATATATCATATATATATACAAATATTGTTGGAGATAGTGCCCTCAGAGTCAATTATTGGATCACAGGCACGTGATTGCAATGATTGAGTGGAGGACCTATCCCGGTAGGACAGTCTTACTCGAGATGATAGTATGCTATCTGGTTCACCTTTATCATCGTGTACTGCTTTAGGTGACCTTTCGAGTCGCTATTACACGTTGATAAAGCCCCTAGGATTCTTGCTTGACATCCAGCAGTATGAGGGCGATCATATAAGTGGGAGCTGGGGTCTACAAGCACATCCTTAAAAGGTCCCTAGTCGTGGGAGATTCGAGACAGGGCATCGATTCTCCACAGTAGACTAGTGTATACAGTCGAGACCCCGACGAGGGGCGGTGGCCGGTCTCACAAGCCACTGGTGTCAGTTGGTTCACCTAAGATGTATACAGGTGCTCATTGGGTTATGAGTACACCGGACAGGACTCGCCGGGAACCTGCTAGTTGGGATATACCAGACGTCAGATAGCAGTTCCCAGGTGACATGTGTACAGGTTAGTTCATCGACCTGGGATCGTCATTTGTCTCGTGTGAGTTCCCACTGTACTTTGATTACTACCCTACCACGGCTCAAAGGAGTCGTGCAAACAGGTTTTAGTTGGGTACAGTCCCGAGCCACATGGAGGCAGTGAGCGGATCTGCAGGGGTTCGTCTCTCCCGGTATTGGGGGTGAGGTCGTGCTGTGTCTAGGAGAGCCAGAACATGAAAAGTCCTTGGCCAAGGCAGGAGATTTGCTGGTAGGTATTCCAGTAGTATCTCAGGGTGTTCTGGGCTACACTCCGACACGACTTGTACCGCTTTTGGGGGTCTGACTTTTACCAACCCCCTAGGCCCGCCATGCGATACTCATAGACGAACGGACCGGACTGTACGGATATTGTCACTGACAGGCTCAGTAGGGTGTCAGGATGAGTTCGCTCATCGACGTCCCTTTTGGTCAATAGCTGGTGGCCCGTCACGTATGGCTAATACCTCTGACGTGCTAGTGGTTAAATCCACAGCCATAGTATTGACGAGTCTTTAGAGTCCACCACACAGACAGTTACTCAAGTTTCGGGCGAAACGCTGTAGAGGCCGTATGGAGATATGGCAGGGTTCGATCAGATACGTGCGGTATTGCACGGATCGCGATCGGACAGTTTTTACTAGCCGGTTTTGGCTTAAGCCGGATCCTAGTATTAGATAGTGTAGTTTTGTCTCTTTGCATTTGTGTTCAGTGGGAATACAAATGCGAGCATGTATTTGCAGTAGTGGGGTTTTCCTGTAATTTATTACGGGATCGGTTTTCTGGGGTTGCCAGTTTGCATTCCGTTCCGGCCGGTTTTCTCTTTTTCCTTCCCGGCCGGACTATCTGATGGTGGGGGTTAATTGCAGTTGGCAATTAACTTATTTATGGAGGGCTTTCTTGTAAAATTGTTTCATCATGATTAGATTCTTTTTTGGTCCCTTTCTTGCATTAATGAGAAAGTTATTGATTTGGTTTTGGATTAGAGATGAGGGTGACCTTTGATAGTTATCTATTCATTTATTCTCCTTTTTTTTTATTTATTCTTTTTTTTTCCCCACTTGGAGAATGCTGGGCCGGCCACTGTTCCAAAATGGTGGAGTTTAATTTGATGAGATGAGGGATTAATTTCTTTAAGGATAATGAGCTTAATTAGTGAGCACAAAAAAAAGACTAGGGGCTGTTGGTTTTTTACATTGGCCGAGCTCATGATTGAGCTTGGGGGATTCCATTTTCCAGTGAGGATATATTACATTGGCCGAGCCCTTTCCTTTTTTACAAGCTCCAATTTATCCATGAAGCCTCCATGAAATTCTTGTGCAAAATTCTTCCAAAATGGCAACCTCTTAAACCCCAAAGAGACAAGCTTCTACACTATTTCTATAGAAAGCCTTGGACGCGTCGGCTAGCCAACTTCGCGCCCGAGTTGCCTCGGTCAAGAGGCGGGAGCCCGTAAAAGATTCCGGCTACGTGGTGCCCCTTTCCGACGAGCGAGGAGGTGACGGAGATTCCGCAAGAGATCGGAGTGGAGACGAAGACCGAAGGACACGGATCGCTTGGTATAGCATCTCTACTCTTTTCTATTTTGCTAGCTGCTAGGTTAATGGCCCGATCCGGGTAAAAAGTCCGCGGTGGTGCCGTTTTGCAAAGTTCGCAAAGTTTTTGTTTTCCGCGTTTCCGGCGTCGGATCGACGGCCGGGGCGCCCCCGCGGGCTTACAATGGTATCAGAGCCACGCCATTAACCTTGCCTAGCTTGCTCTAGCGCGTTTAGAACCCGATCGAACAAAATCCCCAAAAACCGTATTTTTATGCACATGTGTTCTCTGTTAAAATTTTTTGAGCTCCTAAAATTTTTCTGGTGATTGCAGAGACATGTACAACAAATTATAAGAAATCTGGGAAAATACGATCCACCAATTCCTCAGTTCCACCGCGGAAGCGCGGCCAAAACCCTGGTTTGGCCGCGCTTGCGCGGCGGATAAGAGGAATTGTGGCACCAAATTTTCCCAGTAAGCTTGTGGTATAGAAATAGGGCTTTTGGGATATTTTATTTGGGCCCAGCTTTTCTGTAAGTGCTACAGTTCTTTTTGGGGGCCCACTTTGATAAATTTGTTCGATCGGATATTTTAAACATGCTAGTTCACAGTTTTCACATTATATCTGCGACCGTGAATGTCACTTGATCGGTAAATCCCGTCTAACTGCTATAGCCCGGTTAGACGGATTTGCGAACGTGATTTTCACGTTGATGTTCTGTGATTGTACTGTGTTGTTGCGGATCGGTCGTGGGGATAGCCTGGTCGCAGTGGTAGTACAGTTCTGTTGTATTATGTACATTTGATATTGCGGGGCGAGCGTCCGACATGTGGACTGCCGTCACTGCCTGTTTGTATTATTCTTTTGGGGCACGACCTGGTTGCGGTCGATGTACCCGTTGTATGTATATTTTACTTTCTGTACTAGGTTTACCCCGCGGAGGGGTGCACGTGTAGCCGGGTTCTGGAGGGCAACAAGCCCGCATCTCATAGCGTTGAGACGGAGGGGGCTTCACTCTAGGATTGGCGGGCTATTCGCCGCACTCGTAGGGGGTATAGGGTTGACCCAGGAGGGGTGCCCAAGTTACCGGATTCCGTGAAGTGCTGGGTGGTCCATTCACGTTGTTGAAGGGGGCTGCCTCGCTTCAGGTTTTGGCGGGTAACTTGCCGCGCCCGTAGGGGTCTAGGATTTCATTGCACAGGCTATCCACACGACCAGGGGAACGTCGGGTTTCAGCGGCTCTGTGAAACCCGGGGATCCCAGATATCTGTATTGATCTGTGTTGCTATACATTTCTGTGTTGCTGCATTTTTATCACGCCTTGAGCGAAAATTATATTTTATATATATATTAGTAGACGTTGTATATGTTTTGCATCCGCGCTAGTCCAGTCCCCGCTCTGTCGTTAGTTAGCTAACCTAACGGGTGATGACGGGACCCAGTGGCGAATGCGGATGGCATATACGTACGTCAGTATATTTTCGTTCTTTATGGTGTGATCAATTGATGGGACTGCATTGATTCGGATCAATGCAAGTTAAACAGACCTAATCTGATGTTGTTGGAACACTTTTTCAAAAGGCTGTTATTGCAAGGGCGTTCTCTTTTGTTTTGCACAGTGGTATTCATTTGGAATATCCTGCTCCTCAGTCGACGAGGCAAGGGCCGAGATCCCTTCACCGGGAGTGACCCCTTGGACAAAAGTTTGCGTCAGAGCATTAACTTCACTATAGCCGATTGCTTTTGCTTTGCACCGTGATATTCAGTTGGAATATCCTGCACCTCATTCTACGGGGAAAGAGCCGAGATCCCTTCACCGGGAGTGACCTCTTTAGCAAAGGTTGTCGTCACTATATTTTTAAAAAGCTATCCGTTCCTTCAGCGATATCAAGTTCATTACGTTAAAGGTTTTCGCCAGAAACCATTCGTAGCCCTCCGTCGTTTCATATGGATGGTCAGTAGTATTCAAGCTGTGTATGTTGGCCAAAGTCAAGGCACAGTGTTTGGTAGCTGTTGGGTATTCATATGCAGCATAGATAGATGCGTTGGTTTGGGACAGTCGTACTGCCATTTTGGCCAAAGTCAAGGGTAGGTACGGGTGGGTTCAAATTAACCAGGAAAATGACGGGTAGAACTTGACATGTGACTTATGATATGTTGGCCAAAGTCAAGGTCATAAGAGCATGGGGTAGAAATCCACATCGGGAGTTTCAAAAGTACTGAAACTTGCCAGATATGCGCATACCTTCTGGAGTGTGATAACGTGAGCGGATTCCGTCACGTTATCATGCGATGAGAGTTGGATCCCGATTCCCACTGATGAGTTGGTTTACTCCTCGGGTTATCCCGGCTAATTCTTCTTTCAGGTTTGGGGAAGAATTTGACGTTACAGTGGGAGGTTTCCAGATTAGATAAATTGGTAACCATTCTGATCTAGGTTAGAGTGCACGCTGAGTGTTTCTTTTCTCTCTCTCTCTGGCAGCGACCATTGACCCGACCCTAGACTATGACTCAGTGACCAAGGTGACCGAACCTTCTTAACACTGGCTTTTGGATTGTCAGAGTTGCAGACCTCTTTGCCACTCCTACTTTTACTCTTTTCTCCGGGACACCCCGTATTACTACGAACGTCCACTTCCATTGGACAAAACCATCGTATGGTTATATACGAACTCGAAGGACTTCGAGGATGGTTTCCGGTTCTGGAGAAAACGAATAGGACTATTCAGTTGTCTTTACCTTTTACCTTCTCTCAGGTTGCGAGTACTCCTTGGTTTAGGAGATAGTACACCTATTACGCAAATTGGATAGTCTTCTTCCAAACCTTAGGCTGGTGCCGAACGGTAGGGAATGAAGAAAGCCGATTAGCCTAAACGGTGTATAGAAGGTATTAAGTTCAGACAAAGCAAGAGATTAGTAAGAGGGCAAAGTAAATTGCCACTGCTATTCACGACTAAACCATGTACTTCTTTGTCAATCCTAAATCACCTATGAATTAAGTTCATTCGGTTGTCTTTTATCCTCACCTTCTCTCGCATTGCGAGTGCTCCTAGGACTAGGACAGTACACCCTTTATGCTTTTTGGATAGTCTTCTTCCAAACCATAGGCTGGTGCCGAACGGTAGGGAAGGAAGAAAACCATTTGGCCTAAAGGGGTGTACAGAAGGTAATGACTAAAGACATATAAAGGGATTTGGAGAGGTGGCAAAGAATTATACAGTTATAGTTGTGAATCTGGATAATGGAAGAGGCATTACTAGGAATACCAGCATACCCCATCGAAACATTTCAATGTTTCAGTTTCACTGTGTACTGTTAAATGAAAACTGATTTCCCAATTAGGCACTTGCTCCAGGGTATGTATTTACCAGGTAGGATTCTCACATCTGTATGGTTTTACAGATGATGAGTGGGAGTAAGTTATTGGGAATTAGGTGACCATCCTCATTATATCAGGATTCGTTGTAATTGGTGATATTTGAGGAAGTCACCTGGGTTGTTTGCCGGTCGGCAAATATTTGGTTTTGAATATCCGTTGTTGTGCACCAATTTCAAATTGATATATCTGTACGTCTATTTTTATAGAGTGAGACATATCTTTTTGAAATTATGTCTATGACATTTACCTATACCAGTGGATGGTTAGGTAAGGAGCATTGAACAGCGGTGTAATTCTTCTTAACCATAAGTACAGTTTTCAACCTACGACACACAGTGAATGAGTCACCAGACTCAGGGGACTTATACAGAGTATTGTATATTGTCCAGTGTCCATTAGGACAGAGGGGTTGGTCCTCGTACTATATTCTGTTTACTTTTAACTTCTCTAGTTCTTAGACATGTGTTTCGTAGAAACACAGGGTCTAAGTTTAGAGGAGTTATAGGTATAAGAATACAGTAGAGAACCAGGTATCGCAAGTATCGGGATTCTTCAAGGTGATCGAAGATGTAGATACTTGTGAATGGTATTCAGTTGATAGTAATGGTTAAGAGAACTAACTTCTCTTTCAGGTTACTCATAATTGGAAGTGCTCCTAAGTTGAGTAACGCTGATCGGCCTCTCTCCATTTACTTGACATGCACTGGAGACAGCTGCATGATTTGGATCTGGTTCAATTAAATCAGTGCCTCTGTTTCTTAGATATAGAACAGTTCATATCTTGACATTGTTAAGATACGGGGAGTTGTCTGGCTTATGCTTAAAACCAGACTCTGGACAACTCAAGGCACGTTTCAGTAGTGGCTGTTTGTGGGTTGACCCGGGCTATGACGAGGGTTGATTTTCTACCATCTGGAAGATCAATAGTGATATTGTTCTTGACTCGCCACAGTTTTATCAAAAATGGATTTTTTCAGAAAAACAGTAGTGGGAGTATGGTAGAACTGGAAGTGATTCCAGAACCGCAAACGATTACTGAAGATTTGATAAGAACCTAAAGATTCAATCTGGTTTGACATTCCATTGGCCACTCCGCAGATAAGGTGGGTAACCTCAGGCACCCGAGAGGTACTTCGGTATGCTCAAGGACGGTGGCAGGGAGGTTCTTGTTTACCCAGACTTGCCATTGCTGTTGTTCCAGGCTGCGAGACCCGGCGGGAGGATGAGTATAGCGTCGTTCTAAACTGGCTTTAGAAGTGCACGTCTATATGACTCTGCCAGAGGGTTGTCGTAGTCAGTGGGAGCAGCGGAAGCATTGGTGGACATCAGGCTTATGTCTATTTATAGACTATAGCAGATATTGCGGAGATAGATCATCTATTTCTGATGTGACAGTCAGAGGTTTGACTTCATCAGAATAAGGGATGGATCTGTTAAAAAGGTAGTAGGGTGTGATGTCTTGGTATTTGATGACATACACAGAGTAGGAAGTGATATTCCTATACTACGATCGGTTATACTTTGGTCGTCACACAGTAGTTTCTCCACATAGGATTTGGATATTATATCAGACATTCTGGTTACTAGATCTATAGTTTTAGATCTAGATTTGGGTGGTTTCCCAATCTGGGTACTTTGACCGCATTCTATGAGTATTTAGAATGGACGACTCCTGGCACGGTAGTATACCTGCAGGTGATGGAGTCACCCTCTCTAAAGGTGTCTTACAGACTAAAGGGGAGAGGGATACGCATGATTGACAGAACACTTGCTTAGGCAATTGAGTCAATCATAAGATGTCAAGTACCACACCAGATGTTGTTCTTGCAGTAAGTGCAATAAGTTGATATTGATCCAATCCTGGAGAAACAATCGGAAGCAGTTTTAGAACATAAGTTGATGTTCTAGGGATTTGATAACGGCAGCCTCCATTAGGAGACGGTTATCATTCCAGGCTTCCAAGGTGACCTGGATTGCAGAGTGACTGTCAGAGTTATAGTTTTCCCTCTAACGAGGGGCAGTATTTTGGACAGGTGGTCCAGGTGGAAACTGAGGGAAGGCATGGCGCAGGACACTGATTAAGTTCAGTTGTCGATACAGTCGAAGAAGTTTGGATTTGGAGTTCACTTATGAGCTAGGTCCCATCAGACATCCAGACATTCTAAGACAGGTATTGCTCACTTCGGGAGATGGCTTTCTCCGCGAACATGGGATATGAAGAGACATAGAAAGAAACATCAAAGCGGATCCACTCACTGAGGCTATTCCTCGAACGCAATAGTTTCGCAAACGAGCTTTGTGAGACTGACTAGTAGAGGAGTTGGGTGTTCGGTATCACACGGGCTGTGAGTATGCGACATCGCAATAATTAGCCTCGAGTGCAAGTGGGAGATTGTTGGAGATAGTGCCCTCAGAGTCAATTATTGGATCACAGGCACGTGATTGCAATGATTGAGTGGAGGACCTATCCCGGTAGGACAGTCTTACTCGAGATGATAGTATGCTATCTGGTTCACCTTTATCATCGTGTACTGCTTTAGGTGACCTTTCGAGTCGCTATTACACGTTGATAAAGCCCCTAGGATTCTTGCTTGACATCCAGCAGTATGAGGGCGATCATATAAGTGGGAGCTGGGGTCTACAAGCACATCCTTAAAAGGTCCCTAGTCGTGGGAGATTCGAGACAGGGCATCGATTCTCCACAGTAGACTAGTGTATACAGTCGAGACCCCGACGAGGGGCGGTGGCCGGTCTCACAAGCCACTGGTGTCAGTTGGTTCACCTAAGATGTATACAGGTGCTCATTGGGTTATGAGTACACCGGACAGGACTCGCCGGGAACCTGCTAGTTGGGATATACCAGACGTCAGATAGCAGTTCCCAGGTGACATGTGTACAGGTTAGTTCATCGACCTGGGATCGTCATTTGTCTCGTGTGAGTTCCCACTGTACTTTGATTACTACCCTACCACGGCTCAAAGGAGTCGTGCAAACAGGTTTTAGTTGGGTACAGTCCCGAGCCACATGGAGGCAGTGAGCGGATCTGCAGGGGTTCGTCTCTCCCGGTATTGGGGGTGAGGTCGTGCTGTGTCTAGGAGAGCCAGAACATGAAAAGTCCTTGGCCAAGGCAGGAGATTTGCTGGTAGGTATTCCAGTAGTATCTCAGGGTGTTCTGGGCTACACTCCGACACGACTTGTACCGCTTTTGGGGGTCTGACTTTTACCAACCCCCTAGGCCCGCCATGCGATACTCATAGACGAACGGACCGGACTGTACGGATATTGTCACTGACAGGCTCAGTAGGGTGTCAGGATGAGTTCGCTCATCGACGTCCCTTTTGGTCAATAGCTGGTGGCCCGTCACGTATGGCTAATACCTCTGACGTGCTAGTGGTTAAATCCACAGCCATAGTATTGACGAGTCTTTAGAGTCCACCACACAGACAGTTACTCAAGTTTCGGGCGAAACGCTGTAGAGGCCGTATGGAGATATGGCAGGGTTCGATCAGATACGTGCGGTATTGCACGGATCGCGATCGGACAGTTTTTACTAGCCGGTTTTGGCTTAAGCCGGATCCTAGTATTAGATAGTGTAGTTTTGTCTCTTTGCATTTGTGTTCAGTGGGAATACAAATGCGAGCATGTATTTGCAGTAGTGGGGTTTTCCTGTAATTTATTACGGGATCGGTTTTCTGGGGTTGCCAGTTTGCATTCCGTTCCGGCCGGTTTTCTCTTTTTCCTTCCCGGCCGGACTATCTGATGGTGGGGGTTAATTGCAGTTGGCAATTAACTTATTTATGGAGGGCTTTCTTGTAAAATTGTTTCATCATGATTAGATTCTTTTTTGGTCCCTTTCTTGCATTAATGAGAAAGTTATTGATTTGGTTTTGGATTAGAGATGAGGGTGACCTTTGATAGTTATCTATTCATTTATTCTCCTTTTTTTTTATTTATTCTTTTTTTTTCCCCACTTGGAGAATGCTGGGCCGGCCACTGTTCCAAAATGGTGGAGTTTAATTTGATGAGATGAGGGATTAATTTCTTTAAGGATAATGAGCTTAATTAGTGAGCACAAAAAAAAGACTAGGGGCTGTTGGTTTTTTACATTGGCCGAGCTCATGATTGAGCTTGGGGGATTCCATTTTCCAGTGAGGATATATTACATTGGCCGAGCCCTTTCCTTTTTTACAAGCTCCAATTTATCCATGAAGCCTCCATGAAATTCTTGTGCAAAATTCTTCCAAAATGGCAACCTCTTAAACCCCAAAGAGACAAGCTTCTACACTATTTCTATAGCAAGCCTTGGACGCGTCGGCTAGCCAACTTCGCGCCCGAGTTGCCTCGGTCAAGAGGCGGGAGCCCGTAAAAGATTCCGGCTACGTGGTGCCCCTTTCCGACGAGCGAGGAGGTGACGGAGATTCCGCAAGAGATCGGAGTGGAGACGAAGACCGAAGGACACGGATCGCTTGGTATAGCATCTCTACTCTTTTCTATTTTGCTAGCTGCTAGGTTAATGGCCCGATCCGGGTAAAAAGTCCGCGGTGGTGCCGTTTTGCAAAGTTCGCAAAGTTTTTGTTTTCCGCGTTTCCGGGGTCGGATCGACGGCCGGGGCGCCCCCGCGGGCTTACAAATATATATTAAGAGAAGAAAATAATTAGTGAGCATTAATATTAGTTAATATATAAATATATCAAATATAAATATATATCAAATTATTAAATCAACACTTGATTTAATAATCCGGTTATATCATATATAACCGACTAATATCATTTATTTGTATATCATATTAACAAATCAACACTTGATTCAATAATCCGGTTATATCACATATAACTTAACCGATATCAAATATCACCAGATTAGAATTCGGTATCACATACTCGCATTTAATCAGGCTCCCGCACATATCAACATATGTGCCCTACTTCGTTTCTCTTGAGATAGGAAACCTCTGTGTGGGACTCTAAACACTCGTCAATATGCCAGCAGTAGATAATGATCACATCAATTACCACAAGCCGTCAATGGTACTAGCTGGACGTAACAGCTACCCAGGTATTGAGCGATTAGAAGATCAACAAGCAAACTTGTCCAAACTCCCATGAAGCCTATAAGTAACACTTACCGTATAGTCCAGTCTCTTCGTCTGATATGTCGCATATCGAGTCTAGGGGTGGAATCGTCAGACTCCAGTAACTTGATAAGTCATGCCGATGTATGGCTCATAACGGTTCGAGAAACTACTGATAACACCTATCAGTAAATCTCATCAGCCTGGCCAAGGACTTACTGTTATAGCCAATCGAGCATAGCGCAACATCAACTCCCTATACCGGGAGAGACGAAACCCCTCCTATCGCTTACCTCCTCCATGTGACTCAGGACTGTACCCAAAATCCACCTGTTTGCACGACTCCTTTGAGCCGTGGTAGGGAGGAAATCAAAGCACAGTGGGAACCACACAAGACACTATGACGATCTCGGGTCTAAAGACTAACCTATACCAGTGTCACCAGAGAACTGCTATCTGACGATAGGTATGGTACCATCTAGGAGTTCTCGGCGAGTCCTGTTCGGTGTACCTATTCTCTAATAAGCACCTATGTACAATCTTTGATGTCAAACACCAATGGTTGTGAGATCAACCATCGCCCCATACAGGATCAAGAAACGTACACATTAGTCTTCTCTGGAGTATCGATGCCCTGTCTCGATATTTCTCGACTAGGAACTATTGAAGGATGTGCTTGTGGACTATCCATGCCCCACTAGTATGATCTGCATCATAGTCCTGGTAGTCAAGTCCACATCCTAAAAGTTTTATCAACATGTATCAGAGAGTCAGTATAATAATACAAGTGTACATGATAAGATAAAGAGAAACCAGATAGCATACTATCATGTCGAGCAAGAAAGTCCTATATATATATATGTCCAAGCATCCACTAATATCATACAATAATGACCTCTAGGGCATATATATTCTTAACAATCTCCCACTTGCACTAAGGCTAGTTATTGTTGTATCTCATACCCAACATCCCAAAAAGTCTCTCAAACTGCATCTGGGGGAGGGCCTTCATGAGTGGATCCGCCGTATTGTTCTTTGTATCTAATCTACTGAAATCGATCTCCCGGCGATCTACTATCTCCTGGATCAGGTGATACCGCCTGAGAATATGTCTGGATCTCTGATGGGACCGGGGTTCCTTTGCCAAATCCACCGCTGTATTGTTATCACAATACAAAGGTATTGGATGCTCAATGGATGGAACCACACCAAGTTCAGCAATGAACTTCTTCATCCAGACAGCCTCTTTGGCAGCATCGTTGGCAGCGATGTATTCAGCCTCCATCATCGAGTTTGCTATGGTATCTTGCTTGGAACTCTTCCAACATACCGCCCCTCCATTGAGGGTGAAGACAAAACCCGATACCGACTTGTTGTCGTCCTTATCACTGTGGAAGCTCGAATCGGTAAAGGACTCCACCTGGAGTTCACCGTTACCATACACCAAGAACATTTCTTTAGTCCTTCTCAAGTACTTAAGAATGTTCTTCACAGCTGTCCAGTGTTTCTGTCCAGGATCTGATTGATACCTACTTACCACACTAAGTGCGTAAGCTACATCCGGTCTGGTGCATAACATCGCGTACATGATTGACCCAACTGCAGAAGCGTAGGGTATCCCTTGCATGCGAGCCCTCTCCAAATCAGTCTTGGGAGACATCTCTTTGGAGAGAGTGATTCCTGAACAAGCAGGTAAATTACCATGCTTAGAATCTTCCATACTAAACCTCTTTAGTATGGTGTCAATTTACCTGGATTGGGACAATCCCAACATCCGCTTAGATCTATCTCTATAGATCTTTATCCCCAGGATGTAGGAGGCATCACCTAGATCTTTCATGGAGAACTTTTTGTTAGTTATATGTATGCCCTAGAGGCCAATACTGTACATAGGATGTATATTGTAGTGGATGCTGGGACATATATAGGGAGGATTTTCTTGCTCGACATGATATTATGCTATCTGGTTGCTCTTTACCTTAACGTGTATACCGATTGTCTCTCTGTTACATGTTGGTAAAGCCCTTAGGATGTGTACTTGACTACCTGGACTATGATGCGGATCATACTAGTGGGGACATGGTAGTCTATAAGTACATCCTTCAAAGTCCCTAGTCGTGGGTGTATCGAGACGGGGCATCGATATACCAGAGTAGACTAGCGTGTACCTTCTCGACCCATACAGATGGGCGATGGATGATCCCATATCCATCGGTGTTTGACATCAGAGGAGATATACGGGTGCTCAGTAGAGACTGGGTACACTGGACGGACTCGCCGAGAACTCCCAGACGGTATTATACCTCACGTCAGATGGCAGTTCTCTGGTGACACTGGTACAGAGTAGTCTGTTGACCCGAGATCGTCATAGAGTCTTGTGTGGTTCCCACTGTGCTTTGATTTCCATCTTACCACGTCCAAGAGGGCGTGCAAAACGGTGGTTTTTGGGTACAGTCCCGAGTCACATGGAGGCAATGAGCGATAGGAGGGGATTCGTCTCTCCCGGTATAGGGAGTTGATGTTGCGCTGTGTTCGATTGGCTATAACAGGAAATCCCTGGCCAGGGTTGCTGAGATTTACTGGTAAGTGTTACCAGTAGCTTCTCGAAAAGTTATAGACCTCATATCGACACGACTTATCGAGCTATTGGGGTCTGACGTTTACCACCCCTAGGCGAGATATGCGACATATCAGACGATCAGACCGGACTGTACGGTAGTGTTACTGGTTGGATTCACTGGAGTGTGAGCGGGCTTGCTCGTCGATCTTCAGATCGCTCAATACCCGGGTGGCCGTTACGTTTAGCAGACCGCTTGCGGCTTGTGGGTGTTTGATATGATCATCGCCTGCTGCCGGCGTATTGACGAGTCTTTAGAGTCCTACACAGAGGTTTCCTGGCTCAAGCAAAACGAAATAAGAGCGCATATGAGATATGTGCGGGACCGAGAATAATGCGTGTATGTGATACCGTATTCCATTCTCGCGATGAATGTATCAATTAGGTTATATGCGATATACCCTAGTTATCGAATCAAAGGTTGATTTGATAAGCCGATACATTATATACTAGTCGGTTGTGTGCGACATGACCGGGTCATTGAATCAAGTGTTGATTTAATTATTTAATGCATAATTATATATTTGATATATTACTTTGCATTAACTAGTATCGGTTCACTTTAAATGGATTTTCTCACTCGGGTGTGCGCATTACATATGCGATATGATTTTGTGCATTTGATTGTATCATGTTTGATGATACATGTTTACTTGGTTAAGTGCAAAGAATTAAACCATGGTTAAAAGAATGGTTAGGGTTTCATTTCCTTTATTTATTCATTTATTTATTTGTTTATTCATTTTTGAAAAGAGGAGAAAAGAATGGTGGCTTAATTTGGAGTTTAGTTGAAGCTTCATGAAACTTTGATCAAGTCAACCATTCTTATCTCATCCTTAACCCTAACCATTCCCACTAACCATGATTCATTCTCTACACTTGACTCTAGTTAACATTATGATAAGTTTTGATTTTTCTATTGTTTTTAATTAACTTATCATATATTTCTTTCTTCTTCTTCTTCATGAGCAAGGAAGAAAAAGCTTTCTTCATCAATGGTGATTGATGATAAAGAGTGAGAAATCCAAATCTAAAGTCTACCCACTTCCTATTTCTTCATCCTCTACCTCTTGCCAAGTAGTAGAGTGTGTTCTCTTCACAAGTTTTTGGACTTGGTGAAGTCGGAGCTTGATTTAGCGATGCTTCGACGTAGATCATCTTCGGCACGTCGTCGATGACCTAGCCCGCTTCTTCTCCGATGAAGCCGACGCAAGAGCCCGGATTTCGGATTTGTACAGCGGAGATGACTTCTTCATGGAGCTATGGAGGTGGACAAACGGATCTACAAAGGTTGTACATCCGTATCCCTTAGTTAACTGTTAACTAGATTACTTTTTCGCCTAGATTTCTAGCAAACGATCCGTATTAGGGTCTCTCGGCACCTAGATAATTTGAAATTGGCATGTTCGATGCCTTGTGAGACCTCATTAGGGTGCCTAGGAACCCTACAGTGGTATCAGAGCCTAAGGCGAAGTCTAGACGGATTTTGAACTCCGAACGAACCCGAAATCCCAATACACCCATGATCTCTGTCCTTTTTCAAAAACTGGGATTTTTCCAAATTAAAAATATGCAGAAAATCAAGCAGGGTTTTCTAAGAATTACTGTAAATTTCGTGGGCCTAATTCAACTTTTCCACCGCGGAACCGCGGCACGTGCTATGCACGACGCGGCGGTTCAGCGGCGGTTTTGTCGTTTTGTGTGTTTTGGTTTTCACAGTAATTCTCAGATTTCTGTGTTGGTTTTCCTGGGATATTTTAATATTTATTATACAGTTGAGTTTTCAGGGGTTGTTTTGGGTTTTCATGAGTTCGATCGGATTATCAAATTTTGTCTGTGTGGCTTTCCGGATAAATTTTAGAATATGTTAAAAAGTTCGACCGGATATAAATACCCAACTTTTCCCCTGTCGGGAAATTTCCAAGTGTTGGATTTTTCCGTAGTTTAACGACGTTTTAAGTAGTGCAAGTAACGCGATGGACCCTCTAGAAGACAACAAACCTTAACTCGATTATGTGACTGTCTTGAACTGCCCTTTGAACCTTCGGGTTTGGGGCAGTACGGCGTACCACATGTGAGGCGTTGGCTTGACCCTTCTACGGCTGGACCGTCGGTACTGAGGCACGAACTGAATGTTGTTAGACTTATTTCATGTGTTGATCTGTATCGGGAAAAGTTGGGTGTTCGATTGTTCGATCGGAAAGTTTGACATTTTCTATTTATCCGGAATGGGATACAATAATTGGAATTCATAAGTAGTTATGTGATAACTAAATGAATGTTATAAACGTAGCAGTTTAGTCTCACTTGATCGGTTGCCACGGAATTTTGATATGATCAAAAGTCCGTTGCAATCACGTAGCGTACGCGGATACTCGCCGGGTAAACTTAATAGACAGCCTCACTCCATAGCCTCGACCAAGTGACTGTAGGAGAACCCCGTTGCCGAAAGCATCCGTCCGGGTGCTCGCGGCAGTAGTGTTCCGCCTTGGTGCACTTCATCGACGGTATCGGGGGTGCGACCGCCTACTGAAGTTTGCGACGAGTATTCGATCAGACTGCCGGGAATCTTGTTGAATTGCCCGACTCGATATTGAAAAGTGTTTTCGATAATGAGACTGAAATGCGGGGTTTATAATTGTTAGGCATGCGATGTCTAAGTAATTCATTTGGTCAGGCATGCGATGTCTGAGGTGGTTGCGGATTCCAACTGTTGTAGTTTTACACTTTCTTTTCTGTGACCGTAAGTGTAATATATGATATCGCCGGTTTCGTTGCTATATGTCAACGACAATTGGGATACGCATTTTTGCTTACGTTGATGACATGTGATGTTATGTGTTGCTGGATATGTTATATTGGATCGTCGTGTTTGAATAGCCGGGGGTTTTTATGTGAGATGAGTGTTTTTCATTTTCATTCATGTAAAAACTTGTATGTAATATTCTTTTATTGGGGCACTTCCAGGTTGCGGAAGTAGTCACCGTTTGTATATTATTTACTTTTCCGCACTAGGATAGACCCAAGGAGGAGGGCACAAGTAACCGGGTTCTGGAGTCCAGTAGGAGACCAAATCGAGGAGTCGAGTCCGGGTCTCCTAACTCCAGAATTGGTAGGGTTGCTTGCCGCTCTCGTAGGGGTCTAGGGGTGTGGGTTTGGCTATTCATCACGACCGTGGAATCCGTGTTTTATACTGGCTCGTATTGAAAACACGGACGTCCTAGTATATCCAATATTTCATATGATTCTTCTGCTGCGATATCTGTGATGTGATCATGTGATGTTCTGTGATAGATACAGTATATAGTATATATGATATATTATATAGACGCTACTTATGTTTTACACCCGTGCTAGCCCTGCCCCGCTCTGCCGTTAGTTACCTAACCTAACGGTGCACGAGGGGACATCGAGGCGAATGCGGATGGCATAAGTGTACGTCATATTTATCTGTGATGTTTAGGTACTTAAATGATGGGACTTCATTAATGTGATTAATGAAATAAAAGAAACCTAAGATGTTGTAGAATCGAATTTCAAAATAAAACAGGTAGCTACAGTTCTTGCTTTGCACAGCGGTATATGCGATATATCCTGCACCTTATTCGATGAGGAAAGGACCGAGATCCCTTTACCGGGAGTGACTCCTTTAGCAATAACTGACAGATGCTACACACTCGGTTTGTCTTTTGATTGCTTTTAAGAGTTCTGCTTTGCACAGTGATATATATGATATATCCCGCACCTCATTAGACGAGGAAAGGACCGACGATCCCTTCACCGGGAGTGACTCCTTTAGCAAAACTAGAAAAGCCTCAAAAACACTCCATTTTTAAAATCATTTGATTCTACAACGATATCAAGTTCATTACGCAATAGGTTTTCAGAAAAACCTTTCGTAGCCCTCCGTCATTTCAGATACATACTAGTTAGTATTCGTGCTGCGGTTGTTTGGCCTCCGTCAAGGCGTAGTGTACGGTAGCTAACTAGTGCTTATCTGCTAGCATATGATGCGATTGGATTTGGGTATTCGTACGGCGTTGTTTGGCCTCCGTCAAGGGTCGTGCGGGTGGGTTTAATTCAATCAGGAAATGACGGGTTGAACTTGACTAGCGGACTATGGGTTGTTTGGCCTCCGTCAAGGTCATAGCGAGCTAGGGGCAAAATATTATCGGGAATTTCAAGTGTTGAAATTTGCAATGAGATTGCATACCTTCTATGAGATAGTTGGATCCCGATACCCGCTGCGAGTAAGAGTTACTCCTGGGAGAGTTTTATACATTACAATTAGCCGATCAAGTAGGTGTCTAGAAAGGTGTTAACGAGGTTACGCCACTGGGAAAACGAGGTTTACATTAATTAGGTTCGTGCGAAAGCACGGGGGACCTCCCTCAAAGTACCGACACTGGCCTGGCTGAAAGATTGGCGAACTTGTAGTGTGTAATTAATCCCGGCTAGTCTTTCCTTTTAGGGTTTAAAGGAAGATTTGATAAAAAGCAGTGGGAGCCATCCTGATTAGATAAAATAATAACCAATCTATTCTTGACAGAGCGCACGCTGAGTGTTTTCTTCTCTCTCTCTCCTGGTAGCGACCATATCACGCCTTAATCAAGATAATAATACGGAATATTGACCGAACCCGCTTGTTATACTGAGCTGGGGAACGTTGGTCCCGCTCCAACTTATAATTGTTATAAGACAGAGCAGGAAATTGGGGAATACCAGATTTCCCGTGCCGCCCAAACGAAGAGAGTGCATGCTGATGCATCATCTTCGGGTGTGTTCATTATACAGAACTGTTTCTCAGTATCTTTTACGTCCTGGGTATGTGATACCAGATCAGGATCCCAGATATGTAAGTTGTTACATAGGGCTACAAAAGAGTAGAAAAACTGAGAACGGGTGATAAGTTTCATGAGGCAGAAAACGGGGCAAGAGTTGCAGCCAAGTCTGTTGGTCACTGTCACCCTGTATTACGAATACATTGATTCTGAACAAATGTTATTAGATACCGAACCTGATATACAAAATCATATCTATCTCTTTATTAGTAAAGAAATGATAAAATTTTGTATAGTTGGATAATGTTTTGAACATTTCCTATATCAAAAGTTGATCGGTTCAGGCACGTTATCTAAAAACATTGATGTTCTAAATCAAACTACAGTTCTTAGTATATGAAACACACACAAGAGGAAGAGTTCAGAAATGAACGGATTCTTCTTGAGGTGTTGTAGACTAGGTCAGATCAATGTGACCCGACTAGCTGAAGTTACATTTAGATGTATATTTAAATTAGTTTGAATTTACATCTTGTGAAACTCGCCAGTCATGTCACAAAGATAAAATGACCACAGCTCTGTTTATTGGAAACAGAGAAAGAGTTAGTAAACTCTTGGGATGATACATGTTGATGTATGTAGGTCCCCAGTCTACAAATGCCAGGACTGATTCTTTGTACTTCATTAAATTCTCTGATGATCTTTCGAGATTCAGACCTATGTTCTTGTTGAAACATAAGTCCGAACCTTCTGAGATATTCACAGAATATAAGTTAGAAGTAGAGAACCAAAATACGGGTATAAGTATTATGTCCTTTGATGTGATCAAGGAGGAGAATACTTGAGCACGGAAATCCTGGACTATTCTAAAGGAGAATGAGATTCTCTCTCAGCATTACTCCTCCGAATACACCATAGCACGATGGTATATCGGGGCGGAGCAGTCACACCCTATATGATAAGGTGTGCTCTATGATGAGTACTACTGAGTTACCTATTTCCTTTTGGGAGTTATGCGCTTGAGAAGCTGCATACCTATTGAATAGGGTTCGAATCAAATCAGTTGCCTACCACTTCATATATAATATGGTATGGGAAGAGCCCATGTCTTAAGTCAGTTAAGATTTGGGGTTGTCCGGCCTATGTCTAAAAGAAAAATCCGGACAAGCTCAAGGCAAGGTCTGTTATGTAGAACTGGAAGTGTTCCAGCTATACGAACTACAGCAGATGATTTGATAGAACCAAGGGATTCAGTAGATACCAACGAACCTCAGCCTCTCCGCCGATCTAGTAGGGTTCCTCACCCACCTGAGAGATGCTTCGGTTTCTCTATGACAGTGGGAGCGAGGATTGCATCATGAGATGATGACCCAACTGGTTTCGAGCTGGCCATCAGGAGTGTGACTCTGTAAGAATGGCTGGATGCTTAGTGATCTGAGATGGAATCCATGTACACCAACAAAGTATGGACTTTGGTTGCTATATCTGAAGGGTTGAATCCCCATCAGGAGCAAGTATATCTTGAGAAGATTACTCGGTGTAAATGGAAAAGTTGAGACTTTCAAAGCTAGACTTGTTAAAAGTGTGCATCATTGACCAGGTATGGATAATGATAAAACCTTTTTCAAGTAGCTATGCTTAAGTCCATCCAGATCCTACTTGCCACGGCTACATACCATAACTACGATATCTGGCGGTTGGGTGCCATGACTGCTTTTCTAAATGATGTTTTAGAAGAGTGCGTCTATAAGTACACAGCCAGAGGGCTTCGTAAACAGTGGGAGCAGCGGAAACGTGAACAAGATATTTTTTGTGATAAAACAGGCATCGTGGAGTTGGAACATCTGTTTTGATGTGTTAGTCAAAGAGTTTGACATCATCAAAATGGTAGATGAACCTTGTATAAACAAAAAGGTGGTAGGGAGTATGGTGACGATCCTCGTAGAGTACGTGGATGACATACTCTTGATAGGGAAGGAGTTTCCTATGCTACGCTCGGTCAATCTCCGCTTATCACTAGAATTCTCCATATAGGATCAAAGTGATACCTACTAAATCCTGGATTTTGGATCTATGAGATAGATTTAATTGGATGTTAGGATTCTCACTAGTTGTAGTGAGATGGTATCAATCGATCCTGGGGAGAATCACTGGAAGTGTTCCAGGATGATAAAGACGACTGAATGTCAGTCGCAGGCTTTGTCTTTACCCTCAGTAAAGGGACGGTATGTTGGAAGAGTTCCAAGCTAGATATCGTGACATACTAGACGATAAAGGCATGATACATCGCTACTTAAGATGCTACCAAAGAGGCTGTTTGGGTGTATATTGGTTCATGAGATGAACTATGTTCCTACCATTGTGAGACAATGGAGTTGTGGCTTATGCCAAGGAACGCCGGTCCCATCAGTGATCCAGACATATTCTAAGGCAGTATCACTTGATCATGGAGATGGTTGATCTCCAGGGTGATCGAGGTTAGGAGAGTAGACTCAGAGGACAACACGGCGGATCCACTCACGAAGGCCTGTTCCCAGAGAGAGACTTTTATGGGATGGTTGAGTATGAGATACTACAACCACTGCTACAGATGGCCCTAGTGCAAGTGGGAGATTGTTAGTTATATGTATGCCCTAGAGACCATTACTGTACATAGGATGTATATTGTAGTGGATGCTGGGACATATATAGGGAGGATTTTCTTGCTCGACATGATAGTATGCTATCTGGTTGCTCTTTACCTTAACGTGTATACCGATTGTCTCTATGTTACATGTTGGTAAAGCCCTTAGGATGTGTACTTGACTACCTGGACTATGATGCGGATCATACTAGTGGGGACATGGTAGTCTATAAGTACATCCTTCAAAGTCCCTAGTCGTGGGTGTATCGAGACGGGGCATCGATATACCAGAGTAGACTAGCGTGTACCTTCTCGACCCATACAGATGGGCGATGGATGATCCCATATCCATCGGTGTTTGACATCAGAGGAGATATACGGGTGCTCAGTAGAGACTGGGTACACTGGACGGACTCGCCGAGAACTCCCAGATGGTATTATACCTCACGTCAGATGGCAGTTCTCTGGTGACACTGGTACAGAGTAGTCTGTTGACCCGAGATCGTCATAGAGTCTTGTGTGGTTCCCACTGTGCTTTGATTTCCATCTTACCACGTCCAAGAGGGCGTGCAAAACGGTGGTTTTTGGGTACAGTCCCGAGTCACATGGAGGCAATGAGCGATAGGAGGGGATTCGTCTCTCCCGGTATAGGGAGTTGATGTTGCGCTGTGTTCGATTGGCTATAACAGGAAATCCCTGGCCAGGGTTGCTGAGATTTACTGGTAAGTGTTACCAGTAGCTTCTCGAAAAGTTATAGACCTCATATCGACACGACTTATCGAGCTATTGGGGTCTGACGTTTACCACCCCTAGGCGAGATATGCGACATATCAGACGATCAGACCGGACTGTACGGTAGTGTTACTGGTTGGATTCACTGGAGTGTGAGCGGGCTTGCTCGTCGATCTTCAGATCGCTCAATACCCGGGTGGCCGTTACGTTTACAGACCGCTTGCGGCTTGTGGGTGTTTGATATGATCATCGCCTGCTGCCGGCGTATTGACGAGTCTTTAGAGTCCTACACAGAGGTTTCCTGGCTCAAGCAAAACGAAATAGGAGCGCATATGAGATATGTGCGGGACCGAGAATAATGCGTGTATGTGATACCGTATTCCATTCTCGCGATGAATGTATCAATTAGGTTATATGCGATATACCCTAGTTATCGAATCAAAGGTTGATTTGATAAGCAGATACATTATATACTAGTCGGTTGTGTGCGACATGACCGGGTCATTGAATCAAGTGTTGATTTAATTATTTAATGCATAATTATATATTTGATATATTACTTTGCATTAACTAGTATCGGTTCACTTTAAATGGATTTTCTCACTCGGGTGTGCGCATTACATATGCGATATGATTTTGTGCATTTGATTGTATCATGTTTGATGATACATGTTTACTTGGTTAAGTGCAAAGAATTAAACCATGGTTAAAAGAATGGTTAGGGTTTCATTTCCTTTATTTATTCATTTATTTATTTGTTTATTCATTTTTGAAAAGAGGAGAAAAGAATGGTGGCTTAATTTGGAGTTTAGTTGAAGCTTCATGAAACTTTGATCAAGTCAACCATTCTTATCTCATCCTTAACCCTAACCATTCCCACTAACCATGATTCATTCTCTACACTTGACTCTAGTTAACATTATGATAAGTTTTGATTTTTCTATTGTTTTTAATTAACTTATCATATATTTCTTTCTTCTTCTTCTTCATGAGCAAGGAAGAAAAAGCTTTCTTCATCAATGGTGATTGATGATAAAGAGTGAGAAATCCAAATCTAAAGTCTACCCACTTCCTATTTCTTCATCCTCTACCTCTTGCCAAGTAGTAGAGTGTGTTCTCTTCACAAGTTTTTGGACTTGGTGAAGTCGGAGCTTGATTTAGCGATGCCTCGACGTAGATCATCTTCGGCACGTCGTCGATGACCTAGCCCGCTTCTTCTCCGATGAAGCCGACGCAAGAGCCCGGATTTCGGATTTGTACAGCGGAGATGACTTCTTCATGGAGCTATGGAGGTGGACAAACGGATCTACAAAGGTTGTACATCCGTATCCCTTAGTTAACTGTTAACTAGATTACTTTTTCGCCTAGATTTCTAGCAAACGATCCGTATTAGGGTCTCTCGGCACCTAGATAATTTGAAATTGGCATGTTCGATGCCTTGTGAGACCTCATTAGGGTGCCTAGGAACCCTACACTTTTGTGATAAGAAGAGCTTGACCGAGTGCAGTATAGGAACATCATTTCCTATCAATAATATGTCATCCACGTACAATACGTGGAAGACAACCTTCCTTCCTACTACCTTTTTGTATATACAAGGGTCATCTACATTTTGGATGAAGTCAAACTCTTTGACTGCTATATCAAAACAGATGTTCCAACTCCGCGATGCCTGCTTTAATCCGTAGATTGATTTAAGCAACTTGCACACCTTTCCGCTGCTCCCACTGTCTACGAAGCCCTCTGGCTGTGTCATGTACACGCTCTCTTCTAAATCACCATTTAGAAAAGCGGTCTTAACGTCCATCTGCCAGATTTCGTAGTCATAGTATGCAACAATAGCAAGTAGGATCCTAATGGGCTTAAGTATAGCCACTAGAGAAAAAGTTTCATCATAATCGACACCTAGTCGTTGACGAAAACCTTTTACTATGAGTCTAGCTTTGAAGGTCTCTACCATTCCATCTACACCGATTTTCTTCTTAAAGATCAATTGCTCCCGATGGGTTTTACCCCTTCAGGAGCAACTTCCAAAGTTCATACTTTGTTGGTGTACATGTTAGGTTATGCCAGCGCCCTGGCCATCCACCGTGACCGTTTGCGGAACAAAAATTTTCAAAACTGGTGCTAGAACAACCCTATAACCCGGATCTACCATAAACCTAAAGCTAGCAAACTAAAGAGGCGTTTAGAATGGTTATACCGAATGATCTGAGTCCTTCGGTCTTCTACCATCTTCCTAAGCTCCTAGAGGCCACCATGATCAAGCTTGATCGTCGGTCTCCCTCCATGGAAGATGATCCACCTGAGTATTTGTAGTTCGAGCTCCAACCTCATAACCGAGGCAATTAGGGTACCTAGTTCGCTAAACTAGATAACCTAGAGAATGTAGAGTTTAATGATGGATTAATTTGTCTCCAAACACCCTAGGTTTCTCAACACATAAGACTTTTAGGGTGGAGGTAGAAGAAGAAGCTTGAGGAGATGAGAGTGTAGTGAGCATGAAGCAACCATAGAAAAATGGCTAAGTGTTGTGTCCAAAAGAAATGAATCAAGCCTTACAAAATATCTCACAACACCAAATAAATATCAAGCATGCCACAATAGTAACTCATGAGTCACCCCATGAGTCATCACAAATCCATGCTTCATATAAAGCCAAAGAACACCCCATCCCTCCACCTCATTAACCATTTAACAAAATGGTTAAAACAAACAAATGAGGTGGCATCTTCTAGAAGCATCTTGTAATGAATTACAAGAATACCCTACATCCGTATATACATACCCGTATCCATATTGCGAAAAATACGAATACAAGGAGACGAAAATAATCCAATAATATAATACTATAATTCAGTTTAAACCAAAGCCCACTAGTATTATCCGTCCGAATCTGTCATGACCCGAAGGTACGGAATGCGACTGGCACTTAAATTACGAAACGTCTAAAGGCGTGGCGTAATCTAAGTAAGCCAAAGCCCAGAAATCTAAACCATTTTTAAATGAAAGAGTGAAGGAAAACTTGTTTTAAAGCAACATCATATATTCCCGAAATTTCGGCAGAGTCTCCTTTGTAAATACTGACCCCAAACGGGTACAAACATGTATATAGATAATGAATAACGTCATCCCCAAGCGGGAGCTAGCTCTTTGCCAAATGGCGGAAACAACCACGCAAGCAATATAATATACAACGCCGAAGGGCGAGGATCAAAATTCATAAAGGAATCCAACATCCTCAAGAAAACCAAAGAAGACCAATAATAATACAAGCGCGCGACTCTAAGGTCGAAAGAATATACAACTGGTCTTCTAAGTCTATCAAATAATACAAGTCTGGTTGATGGAGTTTACTAGATACAACTGAAATAAACAAAAGTACTACGGTGGTCACGATGCAAGTGAACCCACCTACCAAAGCAATCACCGAAGAAAGCAGTGTGCCTGCAAGCCGCAATGAAACCTGTACGGCCAAACCTGCAAAAAACCGTGGCACAACGGGGGTGAGTTGCCAACTCATGAGTAGAAAACATCACCGAGAAGAAATCGCATGTATGACTCTGTCCTAGGTCATACCAAAAATATACAATACTATAACAATGTGACAGCATATCATAAGTGTGATATCAAAGTACTCGTGTCCGTGTCATGAGTAATAATATATCGATGCATGACATGTAGTAATGCATCATCCAACGTGTGTCCAGCAACGACACACAAATCAAGATAAAACCCGAGTGACCAGTATCGACACTCAAAACATCTCGAAATCCGTGTCCGACAGCGACACATAATACTCAAATCTCAGGCTCCGTCAGTCCGGATCGGCCCATATATCCATCTCTCTCATAACTCCGAACGGTATCCTCCGGATATCCGTCGAGTTTCCATAAAATCACCGGTAGGTAGTGCTCCCCTGCCAGGTGTTGAAGTCAAAATTTGCACCCCGGTTGACCAAGTCAAAATCAAAGTCAACCCCAAACCAGGTGGGCCTAAGCCCAGGTCAAGCGGGCCCATGCCCAAGTTGAGCCCGCAGCCAGCCTCCCCATGCCGACAACAAAATCATGTAATAAATAATTTTTTATGTAATTGTTTATGCATGAATGTAAACAAAATGGGCATAAAGCCAATATTTTGTAAGCCCATGGCTTATGTGCAAAAATGAAATGGCACATGAGCTATGGGATGGCTAAAATGCCATTTTTGTAAAGCCCAAGTGGCTATATGTAAATATGTAAGCCTATAAAAAGCAACATGATGATGAATAAAGTATAACACTTTTCATTCCCCCAAAAACTAGGGTTCTTTGTGCTTCCTTCTCCTTCTCCATGGTTCTAAACCTTCTCATTTCTCTTGAATTAAATCAAGAGTTTTACTCTTTCTTTTCCAAAACTAAGTGGTTTTCCACCACAAAACCCACAAAGGGGAACTCGGATCTCCCATCAGATCTCAAAAAGGAGTGATTTTTAAAATCTCCTACTTCTTGATCTTCAAGATCCGGCCAAGCAACAGGAAGAAGAAGAACCCCCTTCATCAGCTTCAAAACATCTTTGGAGTTTTAACTCTCTCTCTCTCTCTATATATATATATATAAAACAACAAATATTTCCTTTCTGAAGCATAGCTTCTGTTTCATAGGCTAAAAGCCTCCTTTTCTCGCCGGCGCTCAAGCGCAGAGCGCCCGCGTGTCGACACGTGGCGCGCTTGCGCTCAAGCGCTCAGCGCTCGAGCGTAAAGCGCCCCGGTGCCGACATGTGGTGCGCTTGCGCTCGAGCACAAGCGCTCGAGCGCAAGTCGCCCCGGTGCCGACACGTGGAGCGCTTGCGCTCAAGCGCAAGCGCTCGAGCGCAAGTCGCCCCCGTGCCGACACGTGGCGCGCTTGCGCTCAAGCGCAAGCGCTCAGGCTCAAGTCGCCCCCGTGCCGACACGTGGCGCACTTGCGCTCAAGCGCCCAGCGCTCAAGCGCAGAGCGCCCATGTGCCGACACGTGGCACTCTAGCGCCTGAGCGCACAGCACCTAGGCGCACAGCGCCCAAAGTGCTGCCCCCACGCATCCTTTGGATGCCTTTTCCCCCTCTTTTTATGTACATACTGTAAGGTTCCTAGGCACCCTAGTGTGGTCTCACAAGTGATCAAACATGCACAAATCAAATTTTACGGGTGCCTACAAACCCTAATACGGATCGTCAACTAGATATATAGGCGAAGCAAGCATGTAATCGAATTAAATGCTAAGGGAAAGTGACTACAACCTTTGTAGATCCGGTCCACCACCTCCTAAGCTCCGTGATGAAGTCCCTTCGCTGTCCAAATCATATCTTGGGCTCTAGCGTCGGCTTCATCGGAGAAAAACGGGCTAGGTCATCGACGACGATGCCGAAGATGATCTACGTCGAGGCATCGCTAGATCAAGCTCCAACTTCACCAAGTCTTGAAAAACTTATGAAGGAAACACCCTATACTACTTGGCAAGAGGTAGAGGATGAAGAAATAGGAATTGGGTAGACTTTAGTTTTGGATTTCCCACACTTTTTCATCAATCACCATTGATGTAGCAAGCTTTTTTCTCATGTTGAAGAAGAAGAAGATGAAGAAAAAGAATATGATAAGTATTAAGTAAATGATAAATAAATCAATACTTATCATTTACTAACCCTTGGTTAGTTGTAGAGAATGGACCATGGTTAACTTGAATGGTTAGGGTTAAGGATGAGACAAGAATGGTGGACTAATTCAAAGCTTCAAGAATCTTCAACTAGCAAACAAAAATAGCAACCATTCTTTTCTCATCTTTTTCCAAAATAAATAAATAAATAAATAAGAAAAAAGAAAACCCTAATCATAATCTTAACCATGGTCTAATTCTTTACATTAACCCTAGCTTGCATGTATCATCAAACATGATACAATCATGTGCACAAAATATATCACATATGCAATGTGTACAAACCAAGTGAGTAAATCCATTTAAAGTGAACCAATACTAGTTAATGCAAAGTAATATATCAAATATATAATTATACATTAAATCATTAAATCAACACTTGATTCAATGATCCGGTCATGTCGCATATAACCGGCTAGTATCCAATGTATCGGCTTATCGAATCAATCCTTGATTCGATAACTAGGTTATATCGCATATAACCAATCGATACATTCATCGCGAGAATAGAATACGGTATCACATTCACGCATTATTCTCGGTCCCGCACATATCTCATATGCGCTCCTATTTCGTTTCGCTTGAGCCAGGAAACCTCTGTGTAGGACTCTAAAGACTCGTCAATACGCCGGTAGCGGATGATGATCATATCAAGCACCCACAAGCCGCAAGCGGTCTGCCAAACGTAACGGCCACCCGGGTATTGAGCGATCAGAAGATCGACGAGCAAGCCCGCTCACACTCCTGTGAATCCAACCAGTAACACTTACCGTACAGTCCGGTCTGTTCGTCTGATATGCCGCATATCTCGCCTAGGGGTGGTAAACGTCAGACCCCAATAGCTTGATAAGTCATGCCGACGTAGGGTCCATAACATTCGTGAAACTACTGATAACTCTTACCAGTATATCACTGCAACCCTGGCCAGGGATTTCCTGTTATGGCCAGTCGAGCATAGCACAACATCAACCCCCAATACCGGGAGAGACGAATCCCCTCCTATCGCTCATTGCCTCCATGTGAATCGGGACTGTACCCAAAAACCACCTGTTTGCACGACTCAGTAGAGCCGTCGTAGGGTGGAAATCAAAGCACAGTGGGAGACACACAAGACTCTATGACGATCTCGGGTCAACAGACTAAGCTGTACCAGTGTCACCAGAGAACTGCCATCCGACGTGAGGTATAATACCATCTGGGAGTTCTCGGCGAGTCCGTTCAGTGTACCCAGTCTCCACTGAGCACCCGCATACCATCTTCGATGTCAAACACCAATGGATATGGGATCATCCATCGCCCATCGCATGGGTCGAGAAGATATGCGCTAGTCTACTCTGGAATATCGATGCCCCGTCTCGATATTCCCACGACTAGGAACAATGAAGGATGTACTCATTGACTACCCAGGCCCCACTAGTATGATCTGTATCATAGTCCTGGAAGTCGAGTACACATCCTAAGGGCTTTATCAACATGTAATCAGAGAGACAGAAAGTATACATGTTAAGATAAAGAGCAACCAGATAGCGTACTATCATGTCGAGCTAGAAAGTCCTTCCTATATATGTCCCAGCATCCACTACAATATGCATCCAATGTACAGTAATGGCCTCTAGGGCATACATATAACTAACAATCTCCCACTTGCACTAGGGCTATCTGTAGCAGTGGTTGCAGTATCACATACTCAACCATCCCCTAAAAGTCTCTCTTTGGGAAAAAGGCCTTCGTGAGTGGATCCGCCGTGTTGTCCTCTGAGTCTACTCTCCTAACCTCGATCACCCCGGAGATCAACTATCTCCATGATCAGGTGATGCTTCCTCAGAATTTGTCTGGGTCACTGATGGGACCAGGGTTCCAGGGCCAAAGCCACACTTCCATTGTCATACAATGGCAGGAACCTAGTTCATCTTATGAACCAATATACACCCAAACTTCCTCTTTGGTAGTATCTTCAATAGCGATGTTACCAGCCTTTATCGTCTAGTTTGCCACGGTATCTAGCTTGGAACTCTTCCAACATACCGTCCCTTTACTGAGGGTAAAGACAGTGCCTGTGACTGACATTCAGTCATCTTTATCACCCTGGAACACTTCCAGTGATTCTCCCCAGGATCGATTGATACAATCTCACTATACCTAGTGAGAACCCTAATATCCCTTTAGATCTATCTCATAGGTCCAAATCTCAGGATTTAGGAGGTATCATCTTTATCCTATTTGGAGAATCCTTGTGATAATAGGAGATTGACCGATCGTAGTATAGGAAACTGTTTTCCTATCAAGAGTATGTTGTCTACGTACAATACGAAGATGACCACCTTACTCTCTACTACCCTTTTGTATATACAAGGTTCGTCTACCATTTTGATGAAGTCAAACACTTTGACTATCACATCAAAACAGACGTTCCAACTCCGCGATGCCTGCTTCATTATGTAAAGCAACTTGCACACGTTTCCGCTGCTCCCACTGTTTTACGAAGACCTCTGGCTGTGTTCTTATAGACGTTCTCTTCTAAATCAGTATTTAAAAAAGCAGTCATGGCACCCAACCGCCAGATATCGTAGTCATGGTATGTAGCCGTGGTAAGTAGGATCTGGATAGACTTAAGCATAGCTACTGGAAAAAGGTTTCATCATTATCCACGCCTGGTCGATGACGAAAACCTTTAACAAGTCTAGCTTTAAAAGTCTCAACTTTTCCATCTACACCAAGTAATCTTCTCAAGATATACTTGCTCCTGATGGGGATTTAACCCTTCAGATATAGCAACCAAAGTCCATACTTTGTTGGTGTATATGGATTCCATCTCAGACCGCTAAGCATTCAGCCATTCTTACAGAGTCCCTACTCTTGATGGCCTGCTCGAATCTAGTTGGGTCATCATCTCATGATGCAATCCTCGCTCCCACTGTCATCGAGAAACCGAGGTATCTCTCAGGCAGGCGAGGAACCCTACCAGATCGGCGGAGAGGCTGAGGTTCGTCGGGGACTATAGAATCCTTTGGTTCTGTCAAATCTTCAGCTGTAGTTTCGTATAGCTGGAACCTTTCCAGTTCTACAGAACTGACCTTGCCTTGATCTTGTCCGGATTTTGCTTTTGACATAGGCCGGACAATCCCAAATCTTAACTTACTTAAGAGATGGGTTCTTCCCATACCATATCTCATATGGAGTGGTAGGCACTGATTTGATTCAAACCTAATTCAATAGGTATGCAACTTCTCAAGTGCATAACCCCAAAAAGAAATAGGTAACTCAGTAGTACTCATCATAGAGCACACCTTATCATATAGGGTGTGATTGCCCCGCCCCGATATACCATCGTGCTATGGTGTATACGGAGGAGTAATGCTGAGAGAGAATCTCATTCTCCTTTAGAATAGTCCAGGAATTCTATGCACAAGTATTCTCCTCCCTGATCTCATCATAGGACATAATACTTATACCCGTATTTTGGTTCTCTACTTCTAACTTATATTCTGTGAATACCTCAAAAGGTTCGGACTTATGTTTCAACAGGAACATATGACTGAATCTTGAGAGATTATCAGAGAATATAATGAAGTATAAAGAACCAGTCCTGGCATGTGTAGACAGGAGACCTTACATACATCATCATGTATCAGTCCCAAGAGTTTACCAACTCTTCCTCTGTTTCCAATAAACAGAGCTATGGTCATCTTATCTTTGTGACATGACTGGCAAGTTTCACAAGATGTAAATTCAAACTGATTTAAATATACATCTAAATGTAACTTCAGCCAGTCGGGTCGCATTGATATGACCTAGTCTACAATGCCTCAAGAACGAATCGTTCATTTCTGAACTCTTCCTCTTGTGTGTGTTATGTATACAAGGAACTGTAGTTTGATTTAGAACGTCAATGCTTTTAGATAACGTGCCTGAACCGATCAACTTTTGATATAGGAAATGTTCAAAACATTATCCAACAATACAAAATTATATCATTTCTTTACTAATAAAGAGATGGATATGATTTTGTATATCAGGTTCGGTATCTAATAACATTCGTTCAGAATCAATGTATTGGTAATACAGGGTGACAGTGACCAACAGACTTGGCTGCAACACTTGCCCCGTTTTCTGTCTCATGAAACTTATCACCCATTCTCAGTTTTTCTACCCTATGTAACAGATTACATATCTGGGATCCAGATCCGGTATCATATACCCAGGATGCGGAGAATACTGAGAAACAGTTCTTTGTAATGAACACACCCGAAGATGATGCATCAGCATGCACTCTCTTCGTTTGGGCGGCACGGGAATTCTGGTAATCCCCAATTTCCTGCTCTGTCTTATAACAATTATAAGTTGGAGCGGGACCAACGTTCCCCAGCTCAATATAATAAGCGAGTTCGGTCAATAATCCGTATTATTATCTTGATTAAGGCGTGATATGGTCGCTACCAGGAGAGAGAGAGAAGAAAACACTCTGCGTGCGCTTTTGCAAGATTAGATTGGTTATGTATTTTATCTAATCAGGATGGCTCCCACTGTTTTTATCAAATCTTCCTTCAAACCTTAAAAGGAAAGACTAGCCGGGATTAATTACACTCTACAAGTTCGCCAATCTTTCAGCCAGGCCAGTGTCGGTACTTTGAGGTAGGTTCCCCGTGCTTTCGCACGGACCTAATTACAGTAAACCTCGTTTTCCCAGAGGCGTAACCCCGTTGACACCTTTCTAGACACCAACTTGATCGGCTAATTGCAAAGTGCAAAACTCTCCCAGGAGTAACAATTACTCGCAGTGGGTATCGAGATCCAACTATCATATAGAAGGTATGCAATCTCATTGCAAGTTTCAACACTTGAAACTCCCGATAATGGTTTTTACCCCTAGCACCTATGACCTTGGCTAAGGTCAACAAATCATAGGTACTAGTCAAGTTCTACCCGTCATTTCGTGATTAATTAGACCCACCCACATGACCCTTGGCTAAGATCAACAAAGCCACATGACTGTCCTAACTAATCGCATCATATGCGGTGTAGGAAGACATCACTTAGCTACCGTACACTGTGCCTTGACTATGGTCAACAAACACAGCACGAATACTAAGTACTCTACTTCCTAAAATGACGGAGGGTTGCGAATGGTTTTTATGAAAACCTTTAACGCTTTGAACTTGATCTCGTTGCGGAATCAAATGGTTTTTAAATGGAATGTTTTCGAGGCTTTTCTAGTTTTTCTAAAGGGGTCACTCCCGGTGAAGGGATCGTCGGCCCTTTCCTCGTCGAATGAGGTGCGGGATATATCATATATATCACTGTGCAAAGCGGAAACTATAGAAGCGATCAAAGACAAACCGAGAGTTGTAGCATCTGCCAGTTATTGCTAAAGGAGTCACTCCCGGTGAAGGGATCTCGGTCCTTTCCTCATCGAATAAGGTGCAGGATGTTCTATAATGAACACCGCGATGCAAAGCAAGAACTGTAGCTACCTGTTTTTATTTTGAAATTCGATTCCACAACATCAATTAGGTTTATTTTCTTTCATTAATCTCATTAATGAATATCCCATCAATTAAGTCCACCTAATCATCACAGATAAATATAACGTACGCTTATGCCATCCGCATTCGCCTCGATGTCCCGTCTGCACCGTTAGGTTAGGTAACTAACGGCAGAGCGAGGCAGGGCTAGCGCGGGTGTAAAACATAAGCAACGTCTATATAATATATCATATATACTATATACTACATCTATCTGAACAGAGCACAGAACATCGCATGATCACATCACAGATAACGCAGCATAAAGAAACATATGAAATATTGGATATACTAGGACGTCCGTGTTTTCAATACGAGCCAGTATAAAACACGGATTCCACGGTCGTGATGAATAGCCAATCCCACACCCCTAGACCCCTACGAGAGCGGCAAGCAACCCTACCAATTCTAGGGTTAGGAGACCCGAACTCGACTCCTCGAGTTGGTCTCCCACTGGACCCCAGAACCCGGTTACTTGTTCTCCCCTCCTTGGGTCTATCCTAGTGCAGAAAAGTAAATAATATACAACAACGGTGACAACTTCCGCAACCTGGAAGTGCCCTAATAAAAGAATATTACATACAAGTTTTTACATGAATGAAAATGAAAAACACTCATCTCACATAAAAACCCCCGGCTATTCAAACACGTTGATCCAATATAACATATCCAGCAACACATATCATCACATGTCATCAACGTAAGCAAACATGCGTATCCCAATTGTCGTTGACATATAGCAACGAAACCGGCGATATTACATATTACACTTACGGTCACAGAAAAGAAAGTGTAAAACTACAACAGTTGGAATCCGCAACCACCTCAGACATCGCATGCCTGATCAAATGAATTCTTTAGACATCGCATGCCTAACAATTATAAACCCCGCATTTTAGTCTCATTATCGAAAACACTTTTCAATATCAAGTCGGGCAATTCAACAGGATTCCCGACATTCTGATTGAATGCTCGTCGCAAACTTTAGTAGGCGGCCGCACCCCCGACGCCGTCGACAAAGTGCACTAAGGCGGAACACCGCTACCGGGAGCACCCGAATGGATGCTTTCGGTGACGGGGTTCTCTTACAGTCACTTGGTCGGGGCTATGGAGTGAGGCTGTCTATTAAGTTTACCCGGCGAGTATCCGCGTACGCTACGTGATTGCGACGGACTTTTGATCACATCAAAACTCCGTGGCAACCGATCAAGTGAGACTAAACTGCTATGTTTATAATATTCATTCCGTTATCTCATAACTATTTGCGAATTCCAATTATTGTATCATATTCCGGATAAATAGAAAATGCTAAACTTTTCGATCGAACAATCGAACACCCAAGTTTTCCCGATACGGCTCAACACATGAAATAAGTCTAACAACATTCAGTTCGTGCCTCAGTACCAACGGTCCAGCCGTAGAAGGGTCAAGCCAACGCATCACATGTGGCACGCCGTACTGCCCCAAACCCTAAGGTTCAAAGGGCAGTTCAAGACGGTCACATAATCGAGTTAAGGTTTGTTGTCTTCTAGAGGGTCCATCGCGTTACTTGCACTACTTAGAACGTCGTTAAACTACGGAAAAATCCAACAATTGGAAATTTCCCGGCAGGGGAAAAAGTGGGTATTTATATTCGGTCGAACTTTTTAACATATTCTAAGATTATCCGGAAAAGCACACAGACAGAATTAGACAATCCGATCGATACACCAAGTTCCCAATACAACCCAGAAAATGCAACTCTGGAAAAATTATTAAAAATCCCCAGGAAAACCAGCACAGACAACTAAGAATTACTGTGCTAAATTGGATACACAAAACTGTAGGGTTCCTAGGCACACTAAGGAGGTCTCACAAGGCATCAACCATGCCAATTTCAAATTTAAACGGTGCCGAGAAACCCTAGAACGGATCGTTGGCTAGATTTCTAGGCGAAAAAGCAACTAGTAAACTACTTTACTATAAGAATACGGAAATACAACCTTTGTAGATCCGGTGCTCCACCTCCACGGCTCCGCAATGAAGTCATCTCCGCTGTCCAAATCAAAATCCGGGCTCTAGCGTCGGCTTCATCGGAGAAAGAGCGGGCAAGGTCGTCGGCTTCGTGCCGAAGATGATCTACGTCGAGGCATCGCTAGATCAAGCTCCAACTTCACCAAGTGATGAAACTTATGAAGAAAACACACTCTACTACTTGGCAAGAGGTAGAGGATGAAGAAATAGGAAGTGGGTAGACTTTAGATTTGGATTTCTCACTCATATTCATCAATCACCATTGATGAAGTGAAGGTTTTCTTCTTGAAGGAGAAGAAGAAGAAGAAGATAATTCTTATGATAAGTTAATTAAAAAGAAAAGAATAATCAAACCTTATCATAATGTTAACTATGGTAATGTGTAGAGAATCAATCATGGTTGATCAGTCGAAAATATTGCATATTTTAGCCGACAATTTCCTCAGCATTTGCATTCATATAGAAGTGTTCGGTATCCGTATTTCACATATTAGCAAATCCATCACAGATTATAAGATTACATGTATTAGACCTTAAAACCGGCATTTCTAGGGAAATTGACTGCATTGCATCGCATCGCAATATTTCTATATGTCGCAACCCGTGTTTCGAAGTCTGTGCAGGAAATGAGAAGCTCGCACGACCATTACACCGCTCGAAAGATACGTAAACTCACTAAATTCAAATCTGGTATCATTACAAAGGAGAAATTGAAATTCAACATATCAAAGGAAGCTACAAACATCAGTCCAAGATCACAGAAGAAGAACCCAGGCCCAAGCCTTCAACATGGCCGTGGATCCGCGGCATGGGCTTGCTTAGGCCGCGGATCCGCGGCGGTTACAGGGGATCATCTCCTCATTTTTGGTGCAAAATTCCTGTATCAGCTCCTAAAGTTTAGAAATGCACTCCTACTTCCAGTAGACTCCAGAGACTTCTACCAGATCAGCAAACACCTTGAGCTTCACTAAACTAGCCTAATCATTCTAGAACTTTCCCTAAACCCTAGCTTAAACCCTAAGCTAAAGTCTAACAAACTCTTTCAACAAACTTTGGGAGGGAAACTTCTAATTCAAACCTAAACCTAGGGTTTGGGAACTCTATAAATAAGACCCTAGGCTCATTATCCAATTAGGATTCAACCTTGGGAATTATTCATCCAATTAGTGAATCTATCCCTTTCTTCATCTCCCTCTTCCTCAAGTTTAGTGAGAGAGCTTGTAGGAAACCCTAACCCTAATTCCAATTGAAATCAAGAATCCCGAGTACCCATTAAGCAAGAAGCCTTACAACTTTTAGGAGCGGAGCCGATCTTCAACGGAGCAAGCGATCCGAAGCCGATCCACGACTCACGAAGCCGAGCGACGCCCGATCAACGATCTCGATTCTTCTTCTTGTAGTTCTTGAAGCAAATGTAATCAAAATTGTTGAGATAAATAAAGGTGATATTCTTTTATCTTGTTTTCTTTAAATTCTGCATCATGCTATCTTTACAATTCGTAAATCTTTTCTGTGTGGTGATGTGTGAATAAAACTCCGCTCGTCGAGGAGTCGAAACGATCTTTAGTATGATGATGTAACAAATTTGCAATCGATTCTTGAATCCCACGAGTTTGTAAACCCTAGCAAGTTCAAGAATCGACGACCCAATTCGTTGCGATGCTTTCTTGATCGACATCGCTCGAGATTGGGGAGTTCCGATCGTTTCTTGAAATTGCTAGAGGCTAGAATATAAATGGTATCCTCGAAAGAACAAGGGTTAAGAGATGAAACCCTAATTTCATCAAGAAAGCCCTAACTCTCGTCGATCACCATTGATCTAGTATCGATTCTTCGAAGGACAAGAACACGAAACCTTTTAGATTACATCACGTCTAAAGATCCGATCGATTCCTACGAGCCTCTCTTATATTCTTGATTGTTGATTGGAAATATTATCGAAACACCGATTCTTGATTGTTTATAGTTTCTTGATTCTTGAATAAAGAATAGTGACACTCGAATACAAATCATTCTTGAATCATGTTTTCTTTTATTGTTGCTTAACTTTTCATTTCAAACGTATCAAAGATATAAATGAATCGTGCAATCCCTGTGGACGATCCACACTCATTCATGAACTACAATTGACACCGTAGTTTGATTGCGGTCAAAATAATTTTTGGTTGTGATTTCTTTACAATTTTATACAAACATAATGGGAAAATCTATCGATCAAAATGGCGCCGTTGCCGGGGACATTTTGATTAGATACTCTTTTAAATAATAACCAAGAAAAACTTTCAATCAAAATGGCGCCGTTGCCGGGGACTATTTGATTCGATAGATACTTTTACATCCAATCAAGAAATTAATTCAATCAAAATGGCGCCGTTGCCGGGGACTATTTGATTCGATAGATACTTTTACATCCAATCAAGAAATTAATTCAATCAAAATGGCGCCGTTGCTGGGGACCGCGCGCTAATTCATTTGCATTTTTAGTTTGAAGTGAAAGAATTATTACATTCTACTTCTTGAAATCAAAATTCGTACAAACTCTTATACGTGTGTTGTGATTGATTGCAAGGTGATCTGGAGCATTCTGTGCTGTGGAAAAATTATTTGGGATATACCAGAGAGCTGAGGGAGCCAAGATAAGCTCCCTGAAGAAATCTTGTACAGTGATCTCACTGTGGGACCGCGGAAGAGCGGCATATAAATGGTCATTGCGGCGGAAACGCGGCATCATTGAGGGATCTCTGAAAAATTTTCAGTGCAGGTACTTTCTTGCTCTCTCCCCTCTCCTCTTTTAGCTCCAACTAACACTTTGCTGCAGGATTCTTTGCAAATAATCGTAGCGCCGCAAAAGCAAAATTAAAAATTGTGCTTGATTTTGATTTCTTGGTTGTTTGCATTCTAATACGGAAATTTAAGGGGCACGGCCAAATCCAAATTAGGTGGGGATTTCATTACCCTTCCTAGGCCCCGAAAATCGTAAAACTTGCATCCGCATTACCCTCATTAATTAAAAGAAATCTAGAGAAGTCTCTAAGGACTGTCGCGCTCAATTAGGACAAGAGAAGGCCGTGGGTAATTCATTGCTTATCCGCGTTTTCTTGTGGTGCCTAAGGCGAGTGTGTCTAAGGCTAGTGGTTTTTAATTAGGCCCACTACTTACGTAGTGGAGTACCTTCCCACTTACCTGGCACTTATCCGGCCACAGGGGGACAAAGAGGCAGTGGAGGATTCTATCCTGCGGCTTGTCTTTTGGCAGTTAGGAGCGGTCTAGAGCCGGACCTAGGTGACCACTAGATTCTAGGGTTGTGTGCTGCATTTGTTTTGTCGCATCATTTTTTTTCAAAATCCGTCCCTTTTTCAAAAAGCAAGCACCGCATTCATTTTACCCCTAATTATAAGCCAACGCTGCCACTTGTACTAACCCTTTTTAGTGCAAGATAGGCTGGACACGGGATTCTAGTGCCCGTTTAGTCTGCGTACCCTTTATCGACTCCGAAGTCGATATTTCTCCATTTACCTTTTCTTTACCCACTACCACACCCACACCGATGGATCCGAATCCATCGAACTTCTTTAACCCTAATCTGCCGCCGTCCGTTGGTGCGCAGAATCCTCCCCACATTTCTCTTCAGGAAAGATGCTATCCACATAGAGGTCCTCTTTCGACCTGCTTATCCACACCACCAGCCAATGGGGATAACTTTGAAATCAAGCCCCAGTATATCAATCTTTTACCCAAATACCACGGACTCGAGACTGAGGACGCTTACGTTTTCATTACCAAATTTGAAAACGTATGCGCAATGATGGGTACGTCACAACTTTCAGTGGATGCTATGCGTCTACGACTTCTTCCTTTTACTTTGTGCGATATAGCCGAGAAGTGGCTATATAACACTACCGCACACTCTATTACGAATTGGGAAGAATTCGTCGCTGCATTCCTTAAGAAATTCTACCCACACCAAAAGACAGCTCGAATCCGTAGCGAACTGAACCAATTTGCCCAGCTCCCTGCTGAACCATTCTCTAAATACTTTGAACGTTTCAAGGATCTATTGGTTCAATGTCCTCATCACGGCATCCCGAGATGGGAGCTTTGCCGAATCATATATGAGGGCAGTAACCCTAACACTAAACAGAGCCTTGAAAACATGTGTCAAGGTACTTTTATGACTAAGGATGATGGGGAAGCTTGGCGATACTTAGAAGAGTTCGCTGAAAAGTCACTACAGTGGGAGAGTGGAACCCAACCATTGAATAGGGGTGGCGTACACCAAATAGATGTGTCCATAGGTGTTCGAGCAGAAATGGCAGCTATGCAAAAGAAGCTCGACGCTATGGAACACAAATTTGCAGTAGCTTCCCTAAACCCAGTGTCACTCCCCAAAACTGTTTGTGGGTGCTGTTCTGATCCGTCACATTTAACGGAAGAATGTCCATTAAACTCTGCGTTTCAAGGTCACGAGCATTCTAATGCCGCATTTCAAAGACCTAGAAATGATCCATATTCTTCCACGTACAATCAGGGTTGGAGGAATCACCCGAATTTTGCTTGGAACCAAAACCAATCTCAAAACACGGTTCCAAACACGAATAATTTTCAAAGGGCTCTTCCTCCACCACAACAGCAACCCCTTCAACTCACTCAGCACCCCTATCAGTCACAAAATTTCCAAAACCAGGGCAACACTCCTGCACAGTCTAATCCTATGCAGTCCTGTTCTGACGAGTTCTCTCAATTCACTCAAACCATGAAATCACTTTTGTCAAATTTCATAGAGGTTTCGACTGAGGTTAGATCTTCCGTCAGTGAGATAAAGAAAAACTCAGCGTCCCAAGCTGAGAGTATCAAATCGATGGAAGCTGAAATCGCACGCCTAAAAGCCGAAATGAGTGCGAGAGAAAAAGGGAAACTTCCCTCTCAACCCCTACAAAATCCTGGGCATTACAATGTAAATGCCATCACAACGTTGAGATCGGGAAGAGTGCTGAATAATAATATCGGGGAAGATATTGATAATACTGAAAATCATATCAACACCCCGGCTGAGTCCTTTCCACACACACACACTTCTCCTTCTGACCCTTCTTCTTCTACCAAACCACCTTCTAGCGAGCCTATTCTCCATTTCCCTTTAGGCTCAACACCTTCACCCAACCCTTATAGTTCTCCACAGACGGTCCCCACACCTCCTTTGGGACCTCGTCTACCCCCCTTTCCTTCTCCTATGATGGACCCTGCGCTTATTGCGAAAGCTCCTTACCCGAACCGGCTAAGGGCTAACAGAACGAGTCCTCATATGGAGAAAATTTTAGAGATGTTCAAACAGGTTAACATCAATATCCCTCTCCTAGATGCGATTCAGCAAGTCCCCGCTTATGCGAAAATTCTTAAGGACTTGTGCACTAGGAAGAGGAAGACTCAAGTGCCGAAGAAGGTCTTTATGTCTAATAATATCAGCACTGCTTTTATTCCCCAGCTTCCAAAGAAAAGAAAGGACCCAGGATGTCCTACAATATCGATTTCGATTGGGGGTAAAAACATAAATCGTGCTCTTTTAGACCTTGGCGCAAGTGTTAACATGCTCCCTTATTCTGTTTATGAGCAATTAGGGATTGGAGAGCTGAAACCTGCTCACTGCACTCTCCAGATGGCAGACCGATCTATCACCAAACCAAGGGGTGAATTAGAGGATATATTGATAAAGGTCGGGGAATTTGTTTTCCCTGTAGACTTCATTGTGCTCGACACACATCCTGTAGCAAACCCCCGGGGCCAAATTCCGGTGATTCTAGGTCGTCCTTTCCTTGCCACTTCCAACGCTGTTATAAACTGTAGAAATGGTTCAATGAACTTATCATTTGGAAATATGACCATTGAACTAAATGTTAGTGTATATGCCCTAGAGGCCATTACTGTATCATACTAGTTTGTATATTACTTGATGGAAGCTTGGGATATTCACCTTGTATAAACAATCTTGCTCAATATAGTAGTATGCTACTTGGTTTGTTTCTACTTCAATGTGTACTTGTGTTTATTTCAGTATATCACTTATACGCATTAGTGGAGCCCTTAGGATCTTTGCTTGATTACCAGCGTTGTGATGGCAGTCACACTAGTGGGGGCTGGGTAATCTATAGGCACATCCTTATACAGGTCCCTAGTCGTAGGACTATCGAGACAGGGCATCGATACTCCGGAGTAGACTAGCGTATGCGCTTCTCATCCCAGTGTGGGAGATGGTCTGTCCCACAGCCATCAGTACGTCGTACTGGAGATAGTATACGGGTGCTCGTTGGGTTACGAGTACACTGGACAGGACTCGTCGGGAACTGACAGGTTGGTATTATACCTATCGTCAGTTATCAGTTCCCAGGTGACATGAGTACAGCTTAGTCCGCTGACTTGACACTGACACTTCGCCTCGAGTGTGTTCCCACTGCACTTTGATCACTACCCTACCACGGCTCAAAGGAGTCGTGCAAACAGGTGGTGGTTGGGTGCAGTCCCGAAGCACTTGGAGGCAGTGACGGTTAGACAGGATTCGTCTCTCCCGGTATTGGGGGTTGACATCGCGCTGTGTCTAGGAGAGCCATTACACGAGTAGTCCCTGGCCAGGGCAAGCGAGATATACTGGTAGGTTTCCAGTGTTATCTCAGGGTGTTTTGGGCTTCACTCCGACACGACTTGTACCGCTATTGGGGGACTGACGTTTTACCGCCCCCTAGGCCCGCCATGCGATGTATCAGACGAACAGACCGGACTGTACGGAGAATGTCACATTCAGACTCAGTAGGAGTTCAGATGGGGTTTCACCTCGTCAGCCTTCTTGTCGGCATCTACCTGGGGACCGTTACGCACAGCTAGTGCCGCTTGCGGTCTGTGGTTAAACCCACTGCCAGCGTAGTGTCGAGTCTTTAGAGTCCCACACAGAGGGTATTCGCCTCTGGGCAAAACAGAGTAGAGGTCGCATGGTTTTGCGACAGGGTTCGTTCTCATCCGCGCACTTGTGCACGTTTGGAGTCCGGACGGATTATACTGGCAGGCTCTGGTTTGAGCCAGATACTGGTATATGTTTTAGGGTTGCTTTTATCTCTTGGTATTCTTGTTCCTCGGAACGAGAATGCAGGTGTGTATGCACAGTTGCTTGAGGCGGAGAATGAGGTTTTTCATTAGGGTTTCGGATCGGGTGCGTATGCACAGTTGACAGTTATCATTTTCCAAACCATAATGGATTTATATATTATCTATTAATAATAGTAATTAAATGAGAATTATGTTATGGTTGATTTTTTGTTGACTTGTTGACCATGGTTGACTTGTTGACCATGGTTGACTTGTTGACCATTGACCACCATCATGCTTTGAAAGATCCTCCTTGATTCATGCTTACACTTCATTTAAAGAAGCATGATAGTGTTCATTCCAAATATAACCATCAACTATTCTTATTTCAATTATTATCATTTAGATAATTCTTTTCTTTTGCAATATGGTTGCAAAAAAGAAATAATTGAGCTCATTCTATCATAACCTCTCTCTCTCCTCACTTCATCTTCTTCTTCCTCTAGAAAAGAGAAACCTTCTCATGTGTTGAGAATCATTCTCTTTAGAAAGAAAAGCAAACCCTAATCACTCTCTACTCATTCTAGGATGAAGGTTTAGCAAGCCGGAAACCCTAGTTCACTCAAAGATCGAGGAAGAGCCCAAAGGTCGAACCTTCGAGGTGGATCCATCTTCGACGGGAGAAGGCGACGAAAAGAGAACCATCAACCTCTACAAGGTTTGAAGAAGAAGGAGTTCAAGTTTAGGTATAACCATCTTCCATAGTAGCTAACTCTCTTTAGCAAGAATACTAGTTTTAGTTTAGACAACGATCCCGACCTTGTTTAGTCCATGTTGCCTCTTGCGATAAAAATTCGTTTTTTATACCGTTTCCGCCTCCCCGTAAGCACCGGGGGTCGCAATATGGACTTACAGTGGTATCAGAGCCTAACTAAACTTAAACTAGCTTGGTAGTGAAGTGTAACGAAGTTCGGAACCGAAAAATCGCAAAACCGGAAAAACAAAACCCTAAGTTTCTGTTGAAATTTTTTCTGCTCAAAATGAAAAACTTTATACTTGTAAAATCGTCTCAGGGTTTTTTAAGAACACCCACCAAAAACGATAGCATTTTTCCTCCAAACCGCCGCCCTTCCGCGGCCTCACCTATTCATCTGGCCGCGGAACCGCCGCAGGTTGTTTTCATCTTTGCATCGTTTTTCGTGCAGTGTTCTTCTGTGTTGGTTTTGGGATTTTTCAGATATATTATATGTACCCAGATTCTCCAGAACAGAAATTCACTTTTGGGGTCCTATAATTCCGTATTTTTTTTCCGAACTTCACTGCACTTTGGCTATGTTGGTTATATCTGTGATGTTTGCATGTATTGAACGTCGGCTAATCGCTATAGGTCGATTAGTCGGGGTTATACATGATCTGTAATGTGCTGGAATGTGTATATGAATGTGTTGGACTGTCGCGGGTGAATAGCCGGGGTGGATGTGAGATGAGCTTTTGTTTTTCTTTCATTCATTGTAAATGTAAATTGATGTAATAATATTATTTGTTTGGCCGCACAACCGGGTCGGGGTTGTAGCCGTCATTGTATAATTCTTTTTACTGTTTATGCTCCTAGGATAGACCCATGGAGGGGTGCACAAACTGCCGAGTACTTGGCGGGTAGTTTGCCGCACCCGTAGGGGTCTTGGGTGGGGTATTTGGCTATTCACCGCGACCGTGTTATCCGCTTTTCGTTTCAGGCTCGAAAGGATTGCGGATTGCTAGTATATCCAATGTATTCATCTGTGATCTGTAATGTCTATCATTGCTTTCTATTTAGGCGTTGCTTATGTTTTACAGCCGCGCTAGCCCAGCCCCCGCTCTGTCGTTAGTTAAGTAACCTAACGAGTGATGATGGGACCCCGTGGCGAATGCGAATGGCATAAGCGTACGTCATATTTTGGTTGTTTTCTGCAATGGTAGGAACTAAATGATGGGACGCATTAAAAGAACTAATGCAAGAATATCACGCATTAAAAGAACTAATGCAAGATAATAAACCATGTTTAAGTCGATGGAACACTTTCGAAAAACCACTCGGTTCTTTTCAAAACTAACTTTTAAATGCGGAGCTTGAGCCACTCCTTATAAAAGCTATTTCGTTCCATCGATTATATCAAGTTCACTACGTTCACGGTTTTACCAAAACCATTCGTAGCCCTCCGTCGTTTCGCATGAATAGGCAATAGTATTCAAGCTGTGTATTTTGGCCAAAGTCAAGGCACAGTGATTGGTAGCTATTGGGTGTTCATGTGTAGCATAGATAGATGCGTTGGTTTGGGACAGTCGTGCTGCCATTTTGGCCAAAGTCAAGCGTATGTACGGGTGGATCCAAATTAACCTGGAAAGTGACGGGAAGAACTTGACATGTGACTTATGATATTTTGGCCAAAGTCAAGGTCATAAGAGCATGGGGCAAAAATCCACATCGGGAGTTTCATAAGTACTGAAACTTGCTAGATTTGCATACCATTTGGAGTGTGATGATTATGGTAGGATTCCTTCATTTTCGTCACGCGATGATATTTGGATCCCGATCCTACTGTGAGTATATGCTACTCCTCGGGAAATTTCTCACTAAACGATCAATGCTATAAACCTAGTAGGTGCCTAGAAAGGTGTTAGCGGGGCTACGTCCCCAGGGAAAAGAGGTTCTTAAATTAAGGAACTTCGTGAAAGCATTGGAAAACCTCCCTCGAAGTACCGACACTGGCCTGGCTGAACGGTTAAGCAAGTATTGTACGGTGGGATTGATCCCGGCTAATTCTTCCTTTGTGGTTTGAGGAGGGATTCGAGAGACAGTGGGAGCCATCCTGTTTAGACAAATTAAAAACCATTCTAAACTTGCAAGAGCATCGTGCTAAGTGTTTCTTCTCTCCCCCTGCAGCGACCAAATCGAAATGACTGGACTTAAGTTACTTCTAGATAAAAACATATTGACAGGGCCAAACTACAAAGATTGGCTCAGGAATGTCAAATTGGCAATCTCTTACGACAAGCTGGGGTATCTTCTTACCACCAAAGCTCCCCCCGTCCCAGGTCCCACCTCCAGCGTCGCGGATAAGGAAATCCGTAAGACTTGGGAGATTGACAGCGCGAAGGCCAGATGCCTCGTACTTGCCTCGATGGACAATGACCATCAGAGGAGGCACGAGAATATGGATTTGGAATCCATATTTCTTCATACAAAAGAACTGTATGGAGAGCAGTCTCGTATCGCAAGATACGAAGTGTCGAAGAAGTTATTTTCGACTAAGTTGGCCGTCGGATCATCGGTAGCGGACCACGTGCTTAAGATGATTGGCTACACTGAGGAGCTCGCGGAACTTGGGACCACGTTGGACAGTGAACTTTATACAGATATAATTCTCCAGTCCCTTCCATCCACTTACGCCCAGTTCATACTGAATTTCAACTTGCAAGAAAAGGAAGTTGAACTTTCAGAACTCCTCAACCTGCTGAGGAGCGCAGAGGGCACCCTACAGAAGGGTAGGGATACATCCACTTTGTTTGTAGGAGGATCTTCTTCTTCTAGGTCCAAGGCGAAAGCCAAGGGAAAGAAGAAGAAAGCCCCCGCCAAACCAAGAGGCGGTGTTAGTAAAGTGGGTGCGAAGGGAAAGGAAAAGGCAACAAAGATAGCGGGGAAGCTTGTTGGTAAAGAGGAATGCTTCTATTGTCACAAGAGTGGACACTGGAAGAAAGATTGCAGGGCTTGGAAAGCCAGGACACAGGAACTGAAGCAGGTTGCGGCTTCAGCTTCAGGTGTGTATGTTATTGAAAACTGTCTTTCTATAAACTCTACTTCCTGGGTATTGGATACCGGATCAGGATCTCATATCTGTAATTCTTTGCAGGCGTTGAGAAACCGTAGGGTTTTGAAGGCAGGTGACATGACCCTCAGAGTTGCGAACGGAGCTAGCATGGATGCTAAAGCCGTGGGGGACTATCACCTGGGAATGTCAGATGGGCATGTTTTGGTTTTGCGTAATTGCTTTTTTGTACCCAACGCAACTTGTAATATCATTTCTGTATCTTTGGTTTCTAAAGAAGGTTATGAATTTGCGTTTGTAAGTAATGTTGTTAACATTCACCTTAATCAAGTTCTGATTGGGTCAGGTACATTGAGCAATGGTATATACGTATTAAACCAACCACAGATTTTCAATGTCCAGAATACACACAAAAGAAAGTCACCAGATATTAATCAGACTTTCTTATGGCATTGTAGACTGGGTCACATCAATGAGAGAAGGTTGACTAAGTTACATACAGAAGGATATTTGGATCCGTTCGAATATCAATCGTATGCCACTTGTCAATCCTGTCTCAAAGGAAAGATGACAAAGACTCCGTTCACTGGACACGGAGTAAGAGCGAGCGAGCTCTTGGGACTCGTACACAGCGACGTGTGCGGTCCAATGTCTACACATGCGCGAAGCGGTTATTCTTACTTCATTACTTTTACGGATGATTTTTCAAGATACGGTTATGTCTTCTTAATGAAACATAAGTCCGAAGCTTTTGAAAAATTCCTGGAATTTAAGAATGAAGTAGAAAAACAAACCGGCAAAAGTATCAAGATTCTAAGATCGGATCGAGGTGGAGAATACTTAAGTGCCGAGTTCCTGAATTATTTAAAAGAGAATGGGATTCTCTCTCAGCTTACTCCTCCATACACTCCGCAACACAACGGTGTATCGGAAAGACGGAACCGGACCCTATTGGATATGATACGGTCCATGATGAGTAACGCTGAGTTACCGCGATCATTCTGGGGGTATGCGCTAGAATCAGCTGCGTACCTTTTGAACCGAGTTCCTACTAAGACTGTGCCTACTACACCATATGAGATGTGGTGTGGGAAGAGACCCCATCTCAGTCACATTAAGACTTGGGGAAGTCCAGCTTTTGTTAAAAAGCAGCATGCGGACAAGCTCGAGGCGCGCTCAGTACTGTGTAAGTTTGTGGGATATCCAAAGAATTCCAAGGGATATCTCTTCTACTACGAAGAGGAACAAAAAGTTCTTGTTTCTCGTCATGCCCACTTTCTAGAACATCAGTTCTTAGAAAAAGAATTAAGTGGGAGCGCAGTAGAACTGGAAGAAATTCCAGAACCACAGACTATTACTGAAAGCTTAGTGGAACCAGAGGGTTCAAATGAACAGGACATTCCTACGCCGCTCCGCAGGAGTAGTAGGCAGTCTCATCCGCCCGAGAGATACTACGGTTTTCTCATAGACGGGGATAGAGAGGATTGCATCATAGACTATGATGAGCCTACTAGCTTCCAGCAGGCCGTTCAGAGCATTGACTCGGTAAAATGGCTGGATGCAATGCGGACCGAAATGGAGTCCATGTACACCAACAAAGTATGGACGTTGGACATTGCTCCAGACGGGGTAAAACCCTTAGGATGCAAGTGGATCTTCAAAAGGAAGATTGGTGTAGATGGACAGGTTGAGACCTATAAAGCTAGACTTGTAGCAAAGGGTTTCCGTCAAAGACCTGGCTTGGACTATGACGAAACCTTTTCTCCAGTGGCTATGCTGAAATCCATTCGGATCCTTCTTGCCATTGCTGCCTTCCACGATTATGAGATTTGGCAGATGGACGTAAAGACCGCTTTTCTAAATGGAAATTTAGAGGAGTGTGTCTATATGGATCAGCCAGAGGGTTTCATTCAGAGTGGGAGCAGCGGAAAGGTGTGCAAGTTGCTTAAGTCCATCTATGGACTAAAGCAGGCATCGCGGAGTTGGAACATCTGTTTTGATGAGACGGTCAAGGAATTTGACTTTATCAAAAATCCAGATGAACCATGCATCTATAGTAGATTTGTAGCGAGAACTGTGGTATTCCTTGTTTTATACGTGGATGACATTCTCTTGATAGGAAATGACATTCCTATGCTACAATCTGTCAAGGGTTTCTTGTCACACAGGTTCTCCATGAAAGACCTGGGTGATGCCTCTTACATCCTGGGGATCCGGATCCATCGTGATAGATCCAAGAGGATATTAGGACTTTCACAGTCCAGGTACATCGACACCGTACTGAAAAGATTCAGTATGGAAGATTCCAAGCGCGGTAACTTACCGGCTTGTCACGGGATCACCCTCTCTAAAGAGATGTCTCCCAAGACTGATTTAGAGAGGGATCGCATGTCTATTATACCCTACGCTTCTGCGGTAGGCTCTATAATGTATGCGATGTTGTGTACCAGACCAGATGTAGCTTATGCACTGAGTGTAGTAAGCCGGTATCAGTCAAACCCTGGGGAGAAACATTGGATAGCGGTAAAGAACATTCTCAAGTACCTGAGGAGGACTAAGGAGATGTTCTTGGTGTATGGCGGAAAAGACCTCCAGATTGAGGCCTTTGCTGACTCCAGCTTCCAGAGTGACAAGGATGATTCCAAGTCCATGTCGGGTTTTGTCTTTACCCTCAATGGAGGGGCGGTGTGTTGGAAGAGTTCCAAACAGGAAACCGTTGCAGACTCGACTATGGAAGCGGAATACATCGCTGCATCTGATGCCGCAAAAGAAGCTGTCTGGATAAGGAAGTTCTTAAAAGAACTTCAGGTGGTTCCGTCCATTGTTGACCCAGTACCTCTGTATTGCGACAACAACGGGGCTATAGCTTTAGCAAAGGAACCCAGGTCCCATCAGAAATCCAGGCACATCTTGAGGCGGTATCACCTGATCAGGGAGATCGTGGATCGCAAGGAGATCGAGGTTCGGAGGGTTGCTTCAGAAGAGAACACTGCAGATCCATTCACCAAGGCCCTACCCCAGACTCAGTTCGAGCGGCTGATCGAGATGATAGGTCTTCGATACGCCAGTACATGGCCTTAGTGCAAGTGGGAGATTGTTAGTGTATATGCCCTAGAGGCCATTACTGTATCATACTAGTTTGTATATTACTTGATGGAAGCTTGGGATATTCACCTTGTATAAACAATCTTGCTCAATATAGTAGTATGCTACTTGGTTTGTTTCTACTTCAATGTGTACTTGTGTTTATTTCAGTATATCACTTATACGCATTAGTGGAGCCCTTAGGATCTTTGCTTGATTACCAGCGTTGTGATGGCAGTCACACTAGTGGGGGCTGGGTAATCTATAGGCACATCCTTATACAGGTCCCTAGTCGTAGGACTATCGAGACAGGGCATCGATACTCCGGAGTAGACTAGCGTATGCGCTTCTCATCCCAGTGTGGGAGATGGTCTGTCCCACAGCCATCAGTACGTCGTACTGGAGATAGTATACGGGTGCTCGTTGGGTTACGAGTACACTGGACAGGACTCGTCGGGAACTGACAGGTTGGTATTATACCTATCGTCAGTTATCAGTTCCCAGGTGACATGAGTACAGCTTAGTCCGCTGACTTGACACTGACACTTCGCCTCGAGTGTGTTCCCACTGCACTTTGATCACTACCCTACCACGGCTCAAAGGAGTCGTGCAAACAGGTGGTGGTTGGGTGCAGTCCCGAAGCACTTGGAGGCAGTGACGGTTAGACAGGATTCGTCTCTCCCGGTATTGGGGGTTGACATCGCGCTGTGTCTAGGAGAGCCATTACACGAGTAGTCCCTGGCCAGGGCAAGCGAGATATACTGGTAGGTTTCCAGTGTTATCTCAGGGTGTTTTGGGCTTCACTCCGACACGACTTGTACCGCTATTGGGGGACTGACGTTTTACCGCCCCCTAGGCCCGCCATGCGATGTATCAGACGAACAGACCGGACTGTACGGAGAATGTCACATTCAGACTCAGTAGGAGTTCAGATGGGGTTTCACCTCGTCAGCCTTCTTGTCGGCATCTACCTGGGGACCGTTACGCACAGCTAGTGCCGCTTGCGGTCTGTGGTTAAACCCACTGCCAGCGTAGTGTCGAGTCTTTAGAGTCCCACACAGAGGGTATTCGCCTCTGGGCAAAACAGAGTAGAGGTCGCATGGTTTTGCGACAGGGTTCGTTCTCATCCGCGCACTTGTGCACGTTTGGAGTCCGGACGGATTATACTGGCAGGCTCTGGTTTGAGCCAGATACTGGTATATGTTTTAGGGTTGCTTTTATCTCTTGGTATTCTTGTTCCTCGGAACGAGAATGCAGGTGTGTATGCACAGTTGCTTGAGGCGGAGAATGAGGTTTTTCATTAGGGTTTCGGATCGGGTGCGTATGCACAGTTGACAGTTATCATTTTCCAAACCCTAATGGATTTATATATTATCTATTAATAATAGTAATTAAATGAGAATTATGTTATGGTTGATTTTTTGTTGACTTGTTGACCATGGTTGACTTGTTGACCATTGACCACCATCATGCTTTGAAAGATCCTCCTTGATTCATGCTTACACTTCATTTAAAGAAGCATGATAGTGGTCATTCCAAATATAACCATCAACTATTCTTATTTCAATTATTATCATTTAGATAATTCTTTTCTTTTGCAATATGGTTGCAAAAAAGAAATAATTGAGCTCATTCTATCATAACCTCTCTCTCTCCTCACTTCATCTTCTTCTTCCTCTAGAAAAGAGAAACCTTCTCATGTGTTGAGAATCATTCTCTTTAGAAAGAAAAGCAAACCCTAATCACTCTCTACTCATTCTAGGATGAAGGTTTAGCAAGCCGGAAACCCTAGTTCACTCAAAGATCGAGGAAGAGCCCAAAGGTCGAACCTTCGAGGTGGATCCATCTTCGACGGGAGAAGGCGACGAAAAGAGAACCATCAACCTCTACAAGGTTTGAAGAAGAAGGAGTTCAAGTTTAGGTATAACCATCTTCCATAGTAGCTAACTCTCTTTAGCAAGAATACTAGTTTTAGTTTAGACAACGATCCCGACCTTGTTTAGTCCATGTTGCCTCTTGCGATAAAAATTCGTTTTTTATACCGTTTCCGCCTCCCCGTAAGCACCGGGGGTCGCAATATGGACTTACACTAAATATCTACAAAGTTGGAAGTCAGCCATCAGAACCCTCTGCTCATATTTTAGATGTGTGCTCTGTCCATGAGATCGCTCCCGATAGTTGTGGAGCTGAGGATATTTGCTTTACTGATCTCGATGACATTACCACATCTCTGTTTGACTTTGCACAAGATCTTAGTGAGGACACTTTACCTACACATGAGTCCTGCACTTCTGACTTTTCTCCACCCGAGTCTGTATCTTTCACAGGCTCTGAGCTTCTTTGTAGATCCAAAAATCAATCTATGATCCTTCCTTCTATTATTTCTCCACCCGAGTTAGATCTCAAAATTTTACCCTCTCACCTCAAATATGCATATCTAGGTGAGAATGAGTCTTTACCGGTTATCATATCCGCTTCTCTTGCATCAGAGCAAGAGAATGCACTTTTATCGGTATTGAGATCTAACAAAGAGGCATTTGGTTGGAGTATGGCGGACATCAAAGGGATTAGTCCCTTGATAGTTGAACATCATATACATGTGATGGATGATGCCAGACCAACCCGAGAACCACAGAGACAGTTGAATCCCGTCATGAAGGAAGCGGTCATGAAAGAAATCGTCAAATGCTTAGATAATGGTATTATATACCCCATCTCCGATAGCCAGTGGATGAGTCCTATACATGTCGTTCCTAAGAAATCCGGCATCACAGTTATCACAAATGAGGCGAATGAGTTGATTCAGACACGCGCCCAAACTGGGTGGCGTGTATGCATCGATTATAGAAAACTCAACGCTGCTACGAGGAAAGATCATTTTCCTCTACCATTCATTGATCAGATGCTGGAACGCTTAGCGGGACGAGAGTACTATTGTTTTATGGACGGATACTCAGGCTACAATCAGGTCCCCATCGCCAAAAAGGATCAAGATAAAACCACTTTTACTTGTCCTTTTGGTACCTTTGCTTACAGTCGCATGCCCTTTGGGTTATGCAATGCTCCCGCTACCTTTCAGCGGTGTATGATGGGGATATTCTCTGATATGGTAGAGAATTTTTTGGAGATCTTTATGGACGATTTCTCGATTTTTGGAGACTCTTTTTCTGATTGCCTAGCGAATCTAGACGCTGTTCTTACTCGTTGCAAAGAGAAGAACTTGACTTTAAACTGGGAAAAATGCCATTTTATGGTCCAAGAAGGAATAGTCCTTGGACATGTCATTTCACAGAAAGGCATTGAGGTTGACAGAGCTAAAATAGATGTCATTCAAAACCTCCCTCATCCCAAAAGCGTCAAAGATATTCGCTCTTTCCTTGGCCATGCGGGCTTTTATAGGAGATTCATTAAGGACTTTAGTAAAATTGCTAGACCTTTAACACTACTCCTGGCCAAGGATACGACCTTCCATTTTGACTCGGATTGCGAGACAGCTTTCGACTCACTTAAACACTCACTCACTTCAGCCCCCGTTTTATCATCACCAAAGTGGGACTACCCCTTTGAGCTGATGTGTGACGCATCTGATTTTGCAGTAGGTGCAGTCTTAGGACAGCACATCGATAAGATGCCACACGTGATATACTATGCAAGTAAGACCCTGAATGATGCGCAAATCAATTATACAACCACCGAGAAAGAGCTTTTAGCGGTTGTATTTGCTTTAGAAAAATTCAGGCCTTACTTAATCGGCTCACCTATAGTTGTGTATACTGACCATTCCGCTTTAAAACATCTTCTGGCGAAGAAAGATGCAAAAGGTCGACTAATACGTTGGATCCTACTATTACAAGAATTTGATCTTGTTATCAAAGATAAGAAAGGATGTGAAAACGTAGTAGCTGACCACCTTTCACGCATCGTTTCTTCCCCTGTGACCCTGCCGATTAATGACTCGTTCCCTGACGAACAACTCTTGAGCATATCCGCTGAACCATGGTTCAGAGATATTGTGAACTATCATGCCACGGGACTTATACCGAGCGATTGGTCAAAACAGGACAAATACCGCTTTCTTTCCCAAGTAAAACACTTTTACTGGGACGAGCCCTATTTGTTTAAATATTGTCCTGATCAGATCATTCGCCGGTGTGTCCCGAATGAAGAGTTCAAGAGTGTTCTTTCTTTTTGTCATGATCAGGCTTGTGGGGGTCACTTTGGTCCTAGAAAGACAGCGGAAAAGGTTTTGCAATGTGGATTTTATTGGCCGACCTTATTCAAGGACGCAATTGAATATTGCAAAACCTGTACACAATGTCAGTATACGGGTAGAATATCCCAGAGGAATGAAATGCCTCAGCAACCCATCTTGGTTGTTGAAATATTTGATGTTTGGGGCATAGATTTTATGGGTCCTTTTCCCAACTCCTTTGGGAATTTGTACATTTTGCTGGCGGTTGATTATGTCTCCAAGTGGGTAGAAGCCATTCCATGTCGCACTAATGACAGGAAAGTTGTCATTAAGTTCTTGAAAGAGAATATCTTTTCGCGATTTGGACATCCACGCGCTATCATTAGCGATAATGGGACACATTTCTGCAACAGATCTTTGGAGACTCTGATGCGAAAATACTCAATCAACCACCGTCTTTCTACACCCTATCATCCCCAAACAAGCGGGCAGGCTGAAGTCTCAAACAGACAAATCAAACTTATCCTGGAGAAAACTGTTGCTAAAAATAGAAAAGACTGGTCGACCAAATTGACGGATGCTCTTTGGGCATTCAGGACTGCATATAAGACCGACCTAGGAATGTCTCCATATAGGATAGTGTTTGGAAAAGCATGTCATTTACCTGTCGAGATAGAGCATAAAGCATTGTGGGCTATAAAGGAAATAAATTTTGATCTAAACCTTGCTTGCAACTTTCGGAAGCTGCAACTTAACGAGCTAAGCGAACTCCGCGATGAAGCTTATGATAATGCTGTAATCACAAAGAATAGGACTAAGGTTTTTCACGATAAAAACATTTTGAGGAAAACATTTTCACCTGGTCAACAAGTCCTTCTTTATGATTCACGATTACACCTTCACGCGGGTAAGCTCCGATCTCGATGGAAGGGACCATTTGTTGTGCGGTCTGTATACCCGCACGGGGCAGTAGAAGTTGAAAATGTTAAAAACGGCACTGTTTTCAAAGTAAATGGACATAGATTAAAGCCGTATTATTCCACTGACCCCACGGAGGAGCTCTTGTTCTTACAAGAGCCAGTTTATTTGGATTAAAATTCCTCCGTCTCACCTTCATATTCTGTATATCATTGTATCATCTTTTGAATGAAGGTGAGTGAAAGATAAGTTTGGGGGAAGTTCTTCACTTATATATTTTGCCCCCACTAATAATTCCCCCCAGATTTACAGGTTTTATAGATATAGCTGTCGGCAACAGTGAGGACACTGTTGAAAACAAGTTTGGGGGAGGTTTGTGCTTATTTTTGCATCATTTGCATATCATCTGCATAAGCACAAAACATTTCTTTTAAAAATCTATAAAAATTGAAAAAATTTCAAAACCCATAAAAATTTAAAAATTTTCAAATATAAAAATAATTTTAATATTTACACTTTTTTGTATATAAATAAGATAATGAAAGTTTAGATAGTGAAAAATTACATCCATGAGATTAGAAAAATTTTAGAAAACCAAGAAAATTAGAAGTTTTCTTATACGAACTAGTAATAAGTAGTTATGAGCCATTGTCCCAAGGGTTAGTAAGATGAAAGACGTCACTAATCTGAGGATAAAAATAAGTCTGAAAAATAGTTTCTATTCTGGAAGCCAAACATTTTGAACGTTGCTACCCTGCTATTCGCACTTACACACGTCTTGAAGCCTGGGATAGTAGAGGATACCTTGAAATGCTCTTGTCTTAAAGCCAAAAGTATGAAGGAAATAAAAAGAAAAAATGAATAAAGAAAATATGAAGTGGTGAGAAAAATGAACACTGGTTTTGTTATCACCGAAGGCAAGAAAAATGTATAGCGAGGGTGCTTCTTCACCTAGTGCCCTAAGGCCAACTGGTCTGGGAGTCACTGCTATGCCTGAGGTGGTGCAAGACGAGGAAAATACACCAAGTAAGCAAGCACAGGAGTAATCGGTCGGTTAGTACCTCAAGAAGTATTAACGGTCGCATGAAAGTGTGTGAGCAATCTCATCTAAATATTCATTCATTAAAAAGTACTGAGGCTGATGGGCAAGAGTATGATAGCTTGAATTGAATTCTCCGGGTGTAGGGATGTCTTTACACACACGCAGGGTGATATGATCGATGTTTGGAAGAAAGATAGGAATGAAGAATAAGACGATGTTTTATTGAGGGAGGACGTGATTTCTGACATCTTTTCATGACCATTAAGATAGGGCTCATGACAACCGAAAAACTAGCTTAGTTGGAAACCCTAATTTTCAAAGTCTTTCTTTTACAATTCTTTTCTTTAAATGTAATATTCATGATCTTTCTTTTATTATTGGATTTTGTGGGTGCAATCCGCTGAAAACCCTCAGGAGACAACACTCCTCCTACTAGGGACACCTAGAGGTTTAAAGGCTTGTTGCACGTGCTCAGTGCAATCGTGTTGCCTACGAAAGTGTGCTAGTTAGTTTTTCTCTTTCTTTATTTTCTCCATCTCTTTTTAATAAAACATTCGCTCGAGACGATCGAAATTAAGTTTGAGGGTATTTGATCAGTCGAAAATATTGCATATTTTAGCCGGCAATTTCCTCAGCATTTGCATTCATATAGAAGTGTTCGGTATCCGTATTTCACATATTAGCAAATCCATCACAGATTATAAGATTACATGTATTAGACCTTAAAACCGGCATTTCTAGGGAAATTGACTGCATTGCATCGCATCGCAATATTTCTATATGTCGCAACCCGTGTTTCGAAGTCTGTGCAGGAAATGAGAAGCTCGCTCGACCATTACACCGCTCGAAAGATACGTAAACTCACTAAATTCAAATCTGGTATCATTACAAAGGAGAAATTGAAATTCAACATATCAAAGGAAGCTACAAACATCAGTCCAAGATCACAGAAGAAGAACCCAGGCCCAAGCCTTCAACATGGCCGCGGATCCGCGGCATGGGCTTGCTTAGGCCGCGGATCCGCGGCGGTTACAGGGGATCATCTCCTCATTTTTGGTGCAAAATTCCTGTATCAGCTCCTAAAGTTTAGAAATGCACTCCTACTTCCAGTAGACTCCAGAGACTTCTACCAGATCAGCAAACACCTTGAGCTTCACTAAACTAGCCTAATCATTCTAGAACTTTCCCTAAACCCTAGCTTAAACCCTAAGCTAAAGTCTAACAAACTCTTTCAACAAACTTTGGGAGGGAAACTTCTAATTCAAACCTAAACCTAGGGTTTGGGAACTCTATAAATAAGACCCTAGGCTCATTATCCAATTAGGATTCAACCTTGGGAATTATTCATCCAATTAGTGAATCTATCCCTTTCTTCATCTCCCTCTTCCTCAAGTTTAGTGAGAGAGCTTGTAGGAAACCCTAACCCTAATTCCAATTGAAATCAAGAATCCCGAGTACCCATTAAGCAAGAAGCCTTACAACCTTTAGGAGCGGAGCCGATCTTCAACGGAGCAAGCGATCCGAAGCCGATCCACGACTCACGAAGCCGAGCGACGCCCGATCAACGATCTCGATTCTTCTTCTTGTAGTTCTTGAAGCAAATGTAATCAAAATTGTTGAGATAAATAAAGGTGATATTCTTTTATCTTGTTTTCTTTAAATTCTGCATCATGCTATCTTTACAATTCGTAAATCTTTTCTGTGTGGAGATGTGTGAATAAAACTCCGCTCGTCTAGGAGTCGAAACGATCTTTAGTATGATGATGTAACAAATTTGCAATCGATTCTTGAATCCCACGAGTTTGTAAACCCTAGCAAGTTCAAGAATCGACGACCCAATTCGTTGCGATGCTTTCTTGATCGACATCGCTCGAGATTGGGGAGTTCCGATCGTTTCTTGAAATTGCTAGAGGCTAGAATATAAATGGTATCCTCGAAAGAACAAGGGTTAAGAGATGAAACCCTAATTTCATCAAGAAAGCCCTAACTCTCGTCGATCACCATTGATCTAGTATCGATTCTTCGAAGGACAAGAACACGAAACCTTTTAGATTACATCACGTCTAAAGATCCGATCGATTCCTACGAGCCTCTCTTATATTCTTGATTGTTGATTGGAAATATTATCGAAACACCGATTCTTGATTGTTTATAGTTTCTTGATTCTTGAATAAAGAATAGTGACACTCGAATACAAATCATTCTTGAATCATGTTTTCTTTTATTGTTGCTTAACTTTTCATTTCAAACGTATCAAAGATATAAATGAATCGTGCAATCCCTGTGGACGATCCGCACTCATTCATGAACTACAATTGACACCGTAGTTTGATTGCGGTCAAAATAATTTTTGGTTGTGATTTCTTTACAATTTTATACAAACACAACGGGAAAATCTATCGATCAAAATGGCGCCGTTGCCGGGGACATTTTGATTAGATACTCTTTTAAATAATAACCAAGAAAAACTTTCAATCAAAATGGCGCCGTTGCCGGGGACTATTTGATTCGATAGATACTTTTACATCCAATCAAGAAATTAATTCAATCAAAATGGCGCCGTTGCCGGGGACTATTTGATTCGATAGATACTTTTACATCCAATCAAGAAATTAATTCAATCAATGGTTAAAGGAATGGTTAGGGTTAAGGATGAGATAAGAATGGTGGACAAAGTCAAAGCTTCATGAAGCTTCAACTAAACAACAAATAAAGCCACCATTCTTTTCTCTTTTCCATTTATTTTCCAAAATGTATAAACAAATAAATAAATGAATAAATAAGTAATGGAAAAATAAAACCCTAATTATATGTTTAACCATGGTTTAATTCTTTACACTTAACCAAGGAAACATGTATCATCAAACATGATACAATCATGTGTACAAAAGTATATCACATATACAATGTGCACAAACCGAGTGAGAAAATCCATTTAAAGTGAACCAATACTAGTTAATGTAAAGTAATATATCAAATATATAATTATACATTAAATCATTAAATCAACACTTGATTTAACGATCCGGTCATATCGCATATAACCGACTAGTATCCAATGTATCGGCTTATCGAATCAATCCTCGATTCGATAACTAGGTTATATCGCATACAACCATTCGACACATTCATCGCGAGAATAGAATACGGTATCACATACACGCATTATTCTCGGTCCCGCACATATCTCATATGCGCTCCTATTTCGTTTCGCTTGAGCCAGGAAACCTCTGTGTAGGACTCTAAAGACTCGTCAATACGCCGGCAGCAGGCGATGATCATATCAAACACCCACAAGCCGCAAGCGGTCTGCTAAACGTAACGGCCACCCGGGTATTAAGCGATCTGAAGATCGACGAGCAAGCCCGCTCACACTCCAGTGAATCCAACCAGTAACACTACCGTACAGTCCGGTCTGATCGTCTGATCTGTCGCATATATCGCCTAGGGGTGGTAAACGTCAGACCCCAATAGCTCGATAAGTCGTGTCGATATGAGGTCTATAACAATTCGAGATACTACTGGTAACACTTACCAGTAAATCTCAGCAACCCTGGCCAGGGATTTCCTGTTATAGCCAATCGAACACAGCGCAACATCAACCCCCTATACCGGGAGAGACGAATCCCCTCCTATCGCTCATTGCCTCCATGTGACTCGGGACTGTACCCAAAAACCACCGTTTTGCACGCCCTCTTGGACGTGGTAAGATGGAAATCAAAGCACAGTGGGAACCACACAAGACTCTATGACGATCTCGGGTCAACAGACTACTCTGTACCAGTGTCACCAGAGAACTGCCATCTGACGTAAGGTATAATACCATCTGGGAGTTCTCGGTAGCATCTTGAGTAGCGATGTATCCAGCCTTAATCGTCTAGTATGTCACGGTATCTAGCTTGGAACTCTTCCAACATACCGTCCCTTTACTGAGGGTAAAGACAATGCCTGTGACTGACATTCAGTCGTCTTTATCACCCTGGAACCTTTCCAGTGATTCTCCCCAGGATCGATTGATACCATCTCACTACAACTAGTGAGAATCCTAACATCCATTTAGATCTATCTCATAGATCCAAAACCCAGGATTTAGGAGGTATCACTTTGATCCTATATGGAGAATTATAGTGATAAGCGGAGATTGATCGAGCGTAGCATAGGAAACTCCTTCCCTATCAAGAGTATGTCATCCACGTACTCTACGAGGATCGTCACCATACTCCCTACTACCTTTTTGTTTATACAAGGTTCATCTACCATTTTGATGATGTCAACTTCTTTGACTAATACATTAAAACAGATGTTCCAACTCCGCGATGCCTGTTCTATCCTATAAAGCATCTTGCACACGTTTCCGCTGCTCCCACTGTCTACGAGGCCCTCTGGCTGTGTACTTATAGACGCACTCTTCTAAAACATCGTTTAGAACAGCAGTCATGACACCCAACCACCAGATATCATAGTCATGGTATGTAGCCGTGACAAGTAAGATCTGGATGGACTTAAGCATAGCCACTTGAAAAGGTTTCATCATTGTCCACGCCTGGTCGATGACGAAAACCTTTAACAAGTCTAGCTTTGAAAGTCTCAACTTTTCCATCTACACCAAGTAATCTTCTCAAGATATACTTGCTCCTGATGGGGATTTAACCCTTCAGATATAGCAACCAAAGTCCATACTTTGTTGGTGTATATGGATTCCATCTCAGATCGCTAAGCATCCAGCCATTCTTACAGAGTCCTACTCCTGATGGCCAGCTCGAAACTAGTTGGGTCATCATCTCATGATGCAATCCTCGCTCCCACTGTCATAGAGAAACCGAAATATCTCTCAGGTGGGTGAGGAACCCTACTAGATCGGCGGAGAGGCTGAGGTTCGTTGGTTACTATTGAATCCTTTGGTTCTTTCAAATCATCAGTCGTAGTTTGTATAGCTGGAACATTTCCAGTTCTACATAACTGACCTTGCCTTGAGCTTGTCCGGATTTTGCTTTCAGACATAGGCCGGTCAACCCCAAATCTTAACTAGCTTAAGATATGGGCTCTTCCCTTTCCATATCACATATGAAGTGGTAGGCAACTGATTTGATTCGAACCTAATTCAATAGGTATGCAGCTTCTCAAGTGCATAAGTGCCAAAAAGGAAACAGGTAACTCAGTAGTACTCATCATAGAGCACACCTTATCATATAGGGTGTATCTGCTCCGCCCCGACATACCATCGTGCTATGGTGTATACGGAGGAGTAATGCTGAGAGAGAATCTCATTCTCCTTTAGAATAGACCAGGATTTCCGTGCTCAAGTATTCTCCTCCTCGATCACATCAAAGGACATAATACTTATACCCGTATTTTGGTTCTCTACTTCTAACTTATATTCTGTGAATATCTCAAAAGGTTCCGACTTGTGTTTCAACAGGAACATATGTCTGAATCTTGAGAGATTATCAGAGAACGTAATGAAGTATAAAAAACCGGTCTTGGCATATGTAGACTGGGGATCTACATACATCAACATGTATCATCCCAAGAGTTCACTAACTCTTTCTCTGTTTCCAATAAACAGAGCTATGGTCATCTTATCTTTGTGACATGACTGGCGAGTTTCACAAGATGTAAATTCAAACTGATTTAAATATGCATCTATATGTAACTCTAGCTAGTCGGGTCACATTGATCTGACCTAGTCTACAATGCCTCAAGAAGAATTCGTTCATTTCTGAACTCTTCCTCTTGTGTGTGTTCCATATACTAAGATCTGTAGTTTGATTTAGAACATCAATGCTTTTAGATAACGTGCCTGAACCGATCAACTTTTGATATAGGAAATGTTCAAAACATTATCCAACAATACAAAATTATATCCTTTCTTTACTAATAAAGAGACTGATATGATTTTGTATATCAGGTTCGGTATCTAATAACATTCGTTCAGAATCAATGTATTGGTAATACAGGGTGACAGTGACCAACAGACTTGGCTGCAACACTTGCCCCGTTTTCTGCCTCATGAAACTTATCACCCGTTCTCAGTTCTCTACCTTTCTGTAGCCCTATGTAACATATTACATATCTGGGATCCTGATCTGGTATCACATACCCAGGACGTAGAGGATACAGAGAAACAGTTCTTTGTAATGAACACACCCGAAGATGATGCATCATCATGCACTCTCATCGTTTGGGCGGCACGGGAATTCTGGTATTCCCCAATTTCCTGCTCTGTCTTATAACAATTATAAGTTGGAGCGGGACCAACGTTCCCCAGCTCAGTATAACAAGCGGGTTCGGTCAATAATCCGTATTATTATCTTGATTAAGGCGTGATATGGTCGCTACCAGGAGAGAGAGAAGAAAACACTCAGCGTGCGCTCTGTCAAGAATAGATTGGTTATTATTTTATCTAATCAGGATGGCTCCCACTGCTTTTTATCAAATCTTCCTTCAAACCCTAAAAGGAAAGACTAGCCGGGATTAATTACACACTACAAGTTCGCCAATCTTTCAGCCAGGCCAGTGTCGGTACTTTGAGGGAGGTCCCCCGTGCTTTCGCACGAACCTAATTAATGTAAACCTCGTTTTCCCAGAGGCGTAACCCCGTTGACACCTTTCTAGACACCTACTTGATCGGCTAATTGTAATGTATAAAACTCTCCCAGGAGTAACTCTTACTCGCAGTGGGTATCGGGATCCAACTATCTCATAGAAGGTATGCAATCTCATTGCAAATTTCAACACTTGAAATTCCCGATAATATTTTACCCCTAGCAGCTATATGACCTTAACATAGTCAACAAATCATAAGTGCTAGTCAAGTTCAACCCGTCATTTCCCGATTGAATTAAACCCACCCGCACGACCCTTAACATAGTCAACAAAGTCGCACGACTACCCTAATCCAATCGCATCATATGCTTATGCAGATAAGCACTAATTAGCTACCGCACACTACGCCTTAACATAGTCAACAAACGTAGCACGAATACTAACTAGTACTTATCTGAAATAACGGAGGGCTACGACAGGTTTTTCTGAAAACCTATTGCGTAATGAACTTGATATCGTTGCAGGATCGAATGAATTTTTTAAATGGAGTGTTTTTTAGGCTTTTCTAGTTTTGCTAAAGGAGTCACTCCCGGTGAAGGGATCGTCGGTCCTTTCCTCGTCGAATGAGGTGCGGGATATATCACATATATCACTGTGCAAAGCAAAAACTCTTAAAAGCAATCAAAAGACAAACCGAGTGTGTAGCATCTGCCAGTTTTGCTAAAGGAGTCACTCCCGGTGAAGGGATCTCGGTCCTTTCCTCATCGAATAAGGTGCAGGATATATCACATATACCTCTGTGCAAAGCAAGAACTGTAGCTACCTGTTTTATTTTTGAAATTCGATTCTACAACATCATTAGGTTTCTTTTACTTTCATTAATCACATTAATGAAGTCCCATCATTTAAGTACCTAAACATCACAGATAAATACGACGTACACTTATGCCATCCGCATTCGCCTCGATGTCCCCTCGTGCACCGTTAGGTTAGGTAATTAACGGCAGAGCGGGGCAGGGCTAGCGCGGGTGTAAAACATAAGTAACGCCTATATAATATATCATATATACTATATAAAGTATCCATCACAGAACATATCACATGATCACATCACAGATATCGCAGCAGAAGAAACATATGAAATATTGGATATAGTAGGACGTCCGTGTTTTCAATACGAGCCTGTATAAAACACGGATTCCACGGTCGTGATGAATAGCCAAACCCACACCCCTAGACCTCTACGAGAGCGGCAAGCAACCCTACCAATTCTAGAGTTAGGAGACCCGGACTCGACTCCTCGAGTTGGTCTCCCACTGGACTCCAGAACCCGGTTACTTGTGCCCTCCTCCTTGGGTCTATCCTAGTGCGGAAAAGTAAATAATATACAAACGGTGACAACTTCCGCAACCTGGAAGTGCCCCAATAAAAGAATATTACATACAAGTTTTTACATGAATGAAAATGAAAAACACTCATCTCACATAAAAACCCCCGGCTATTCAAACACGACGATCCAATATAACATATCCAGCAACACATAACATCACATGTCATCAACGTAAGTAAATATGTCCATCCCAATTGTCGTTGACATATAGCAACGAAACCGGCGATATCACATATTACACTTACGGTCACAGAAAAGAAAGTGTAAAACTACAACAGTTGGAATCCGCAACCATCTCAGACATCGCATGCCTGACCAAATGAATTACTTAGACATCCCATGCCTAACAATTATAAACCCCGCATTTTAGTCTCATTATCGAAAACACTTTTCAATATCAAGTCGGGCAATTCAACAAGATTCCCGACATCCTGATCGAATGCTCGTCGCAAACTTCAGTAGGCGGCCGCACCCCCGATACCGTCGACGAAGTGCACCAAGGCGGAACACCGTCACCGCGAGCACCCGAACGGATGCTTTCGGCGACGGGGTTCTCCTACAGTCACTTGGTCGGGGCTATGGGGTGTAGCTGTCTATTAAGTTTACCCGGCGAGTATCCGCGTACGCTACGTGATTGCGACGGACTTTTGATCACATCAAAATTCCGTGGCAACCGATCAAGTGAGACTAAACCGCTAGATTTATAACATTCATTCAGTTATCACATAACTACTTGTGAATTCCAATTATTGTATGCCATTCCAGATAAACAGAAAATGTTAAACTTTTCGATCGAACAGTCAAACACCCAAGTTTTTTCGATACAGATCAACGCATGAAATAAGTCTAACAACATTCAGTTCGTGCCTCAGTACCAACGGTCCAGCCGTAGAAGGGTCAAGCCAACGCCTCACATGTGGCACGCTGTACTGCCCCAAACCCGAAGGTTCAAAGGGCAGTTCAAGACGGTCACATAATCGAGTTAAGGTTTGTTGTCTTCTAGAGGGTCCATCGCGTTACTTGCACTACATAGAACGTCGTTAAATTACGGAAAAAATCCAACACTTGGAAATTTCCCGACAGGGGAAAAATTGGGTATTTATATCCGGTCGAACTTTTTAACATATTCAAAAAATTATCCGGAAAGCCACACAGACAAAATTTGATACCCCGATCGAAACACCGAATCCCCAAAACAACTCCAGAAAATTCAACTCTTGAATAAATTTTAAAAATACCCAGAAAATCCAGCATAATTTAATAAGAGTTACTGTGCAAACATCCGAGGATGACGTCATCAACGTGCGGCTGAACCGCCGCATAATGCAGGATTATGCCGCGCTTCCGCCGCGGTATTTACTGTTCATGGGAAAAAAATTGCACCGTAATTCTTATAATTCCCTGCTGAATTTTTTACGCATTTTTAATTTGGAAAAATCCCAGAATTTGGAAAAAGTCCAGAGAGCTATTTTTGGTTCGGATTTGTGTTTCGATCGGACTTCAAAGTCCGTCTAGACTTCGCCTAAGGCTCTAGCTAGGCTCTGATACCACTGTAGGGTTCCTAGGAACACTAAGGAGGTCTCACAAGGCATCAACCATGCCAATTTCAAATTTAAACGGTGCCGAGAAACCCTAGAACGGATCGTTGGCTAGATTTCTAGGCGAAAAAGCAACTAGTAAACTACTTTACTATAAGAATACGGAAATACAACCTTTGTAGATCCGGTGCTCCACCTCCACGGCTCCGCAATGAAGTCATCTCCGCTGTCCAAATCAAAATCCGGGCTCTAGCGTCGGCTTCATCGGAGAAAGAGCGGGCAAGGTCGTCGGCTTCGTGCCGAAGATGATCTACGTCGAGGCATCGCTAGATCAAGCTCCAACTTCACCAAGTGATGAAACTTGTGAAGAAAACACACTCTACTACTTGGCAAGAGGTAGAGGATGAAGAAATAGGAAGTGGGTAGACTTTAGATTTGGATTTCTCACTCATATTCATCAATCACCATTGATGAAGTGAATGTTTTCTTCTTGAAGGAGAAGAAGAAGAAGAAGATAATTCTTATGATAAGTTAATTAAAAAGAAAAGAATAATCAAACCTTATCATAATGTTAACTATGGTAATGTGTAGAGAATCAATCATGGTTAAAGGAATGGTTAGGGTTAAGGATGAGATAAGAATGGTGGACAAAGTCAAAGCTTCATGAAGTTTCAACTAAACAACAAATAAAGCCACCATTCTTTTCTCTTTTCCATTTATTTTCCAAAATGTATAAACAAATAAATAAATGAATAAATAAGTAATGGAAAAATAAAACCCTAATTATATGTTTAACCATGGTTTAATTCTTTACACTTTACCAAGGAAACATGTATCATCAAACATGATACAATCATGTGTACAAAAGTATATCACATATACAATGTGCACAAACCGAGTGAGAAAATCCATTTAAAGTGAACCAATACTAGTTAATGTAAAGTAATATATCAAATATATAATTATACATTAAATCATTAAATCAACACTTGATTTAACGATCCGGTCATATCGCATATAACCGACTAGTATCCAATGTATCGGCTTATCGAATCAATCCTCGATTCGATAACTAGGTTATATCGCATACAACCATTCGACACATTCATCGCGAGAATAGAATACGGTATCACATACACGCATTATTCTCGGTCCCGCACATATCTCATATGCGCTCCTATTTCGTTTCGCTTGAGCCAGGAAACCTCTGTGTAGGACTCTAAAGACTCGTCAATACGCCGGCAGCAGGCGATGATCATATCAAACACCCACAAGCCGCAAGCGGTCTGCTAAACGTAACGGCCACCCGGGTATTGAGCGATCAGAAGATCGACGAGCAAGCCCGCTCACACTCCAGTGAATCCAACCAGTAACACAACCGTACAGTCCGGTCTGATCGTCTGATCTGTCGCATATATCGCCTAGGGGTGGTAAACGTCAGACCCCAATAGCTCAATAAGTCGTGTCGATATGAGGTCTATAACAATTCGAGATACTACTGGTAACACTTACCAGTAAATCTCAGCAACCCTGGCCAGGGATTTCCTGTTATAGCCAATCGAACACAGCGCAACATCAACCCCCTATACCGGGAGAGACGAATCCCCTCCTATCGCTCATTGCCTCCATGTGACTCGGGACTGTACCCAAAAACCACCGTTTTGCACGCCCTCTTGGACGTGGTAAGATGGAAATCAAAGCACAGTGGGAACCACACAAGACTCTATGACGATCTCGGGTCAACAGACTACTTTGTACCAGTGTCACCAGAGAACTGCCATCTGACGTAAGGTATAATACCATCTGGGAGTTCTCGGCGAGTCCGTCCAGTGTACCCAGTCTCCACTGAACACCCGTATATCATCTCTGATGTCAAACACCAATGGATATGGGATCATCCATCGCCCATCTGTATGGGTCGAGAAGGTACACGCTAGTCTACTCTGGTATATCGATGCCCCGTCTCGATACACCCATGACTAGGGACTTTGAAGGATGTACTTATGGACTACCATGTCCCCACTAGTATGATCCGCATCATAGTCGAGGTAGTCAAGTACACATCCTAAGGGCTTTACCAACATGTAACAGAGAGACAATCAGTATACACGTTAAGGTAAAGAGTAACCAGATAGCATACTATCATGTCGAGCAAGAAAGTCCTCTCTATATATGTCCCAGCATCCACTACAATATACATCCTATGTATAGTAATGGCCTCTAGGGCATACATATTACTAACAAAAACGACAAAATGGCCGCGGAACCGCCGCATGAGCACGCTCATGCCGTGGATCCGCGGTGCCTTTATGGATTCAGGACCACGAATTTTACAGTATGTCTTAGATATTCCTGCTGATTTTTCTGAATATTTTTAATTCACAAAAATCCATATTTTACAGAAAAGTCCAGAGAGCATTTTTCAAGTCGGGTTTTGGGTCGATCGGACTTCTGATTCCGTCGGGACTTCGCCTAAGGCTCTAGCTAGGCTCTGATACCACTGTAAGGTTCCTAGGCACCCTAGTGAGGTCTCACAAGTGATCAAACATGCACAAATCAAATTTTACGGGTGCCTACAAACCCTAATACGGATCGTCAACTAGATATATAGGCGAAGCAAGCATGTAATCGAATTAAATGCTAAGGGAAAGTGACTACAACCTTTGTAGATCCGGTCCACCACCTCCTAAGCTCCGTGATGAAGTCCCTTCGCTGTCCAAATCATATCTTGGGCTCTAGCGTCGGCTTCATCGGAGAAAAACGGGCTAGGTCATCGACGACGATGCCGAAGATGATCTACGTCGAGGCATCGCTAGATCAAGCTCCAACTTCACCAAGTCTTGAAATACTTGTGAAGGAAACACCCTATACTACTTGGCAAGAGGTAGAGGATGAAGAAATAGGAATTGGGTAGACTTTAGTTTTGGATTTCCCACACTTTTTCATCAATCACCATTGATGTAGCAAGCTTTTTTCTCATGTTGAAGAAGAAGAAGATGAAGAAAAAGAATATGATAAGTATTAAGTAAATGATAAATAAATCAATACTTATCATTTACTAACCCTTGGTTAGTTGTAGAGAATGGACCATGGTTAACTTGAATGGTTAGGGTTAAGGATGAGACAAGAATGGTGGACTAATTCAAAGCTTCAAGAATCTTCAACTAGCAAACAAAAATAGCAACCATTCTTTTCTCATCTTTTTCCAAAATAAATAAATAAATAAATAAGAAAAAAGAAAACCCTAATCATAATCTTAACCATGGTCTAATTCTTTACACTAACCCTAGCTTGCATGTATCATCAAACATGATACAATCATGTGCACAAAATATATCACATATGCAATATGCACAAACCAAGTGAGTAAATCCATTTAAAGTGAACCAATACTAGTTAATGCAAAGTAATATATCAAATATATAATTATACATTAAATCATTAAATCAACACTTGATTCAATGATCCGGTCATGTCGCATATAACCGGCTAGTATCCAATGTATCGGCTTATCGAATCAATCCTTGATTCGATAACTAGGTTATATCGCATATAACCAATCGATACATTCATCGCGAGAATAGAATGCGGTATCACATACACGCATTATTCTCGGTCCCGCACATATCTCATATGCGCTCCTATTTCGTTTCGCTTGAGCCAGGAAACCTCTGTGTAGGACCCTAAAGACTCGTCAATACGCCGGTAGCGGATGATGATCATATCAAGCACCCACAAGCCGCAAGCGGTCTGCCAAACGTAACGGCCACCCGGGTATTGAGCGATCAGAAGATCGACGAGCAAGCCCGCTCACACTCCTGTGAATCCAACCAGTAACACTTACCGTACAGTCCGGTCTGTTCGTCTGATATGCCGCATATCTCGCCTAGGGGTGGTAAACGTCAGACCCCAATAGCTTGATAAGTCATGCCGACATAGGGTCCATAACATTCGTGAAACTACTGATAACTCTTACCAGTATATCACTGCAACCCTGGCCAGGGATTTCCTGTTATGGCCAGTCGAGCATAGCACAACATCAACCCCCAATACCGGGAGAGACGAATCCCCTCCTATCGCTCATTGCCTCCATGTGAATCGGGACTGTACCCAAAAACCACCTGTTTGCACGACTCAGTAGAGCCGTGGTAGGGTGGAAATCAAAGCACAGTGGGAGACACACAAGACTCTATGACGATCTCGGGTCAACAGACTAAGCTGTACCAGTGTCACCAGAGAACTGCCATCTGACGTGAGGTATAATACCATCTGGGAGTTCTCGGCGAGTCCGTTCAGTGTACCCAGTCTCCACTGAGCACCCGCATACCATCTTCGATGTTAAACGCCAATGGATATGGGATCATCCATCGCCCATCGCATGGGTCGAGAAGATATGCGCTAGTCTACTCTGGAATATCGATGCCCCGTCTCGATATTCCCACGACTAGGAACAATGAAGGATGTACTCATTGACTACCCAGGCCCCACTAGTATGATCTGCATCATAGTCCTGGAAGTCGAGTACACATCCTAAGGGCTTTATCAACATGTAATCAGAGAGACAGAAAGTATACATGTTAAGATAAAGAGCAACCAGATAGCGTACTATCATGTCGAGCAAGAAAGTCCTTCCTATATATGTCCCAGCATCCACTACAATATGCATCCAATGTACAGTAATGGCCTCTACGGCATACATATAACTAACACATACATATATATATACATATGTATACATATTCACACACACACATACTCCACGACACTGTCCCTGTTAGAAACTCTGCGCGGCTCCCGATATATCCCAAACCCCTTTTCAAAACACAACACACGCACACCGCACATTGAGTTTGCATGACCAGTTTAACCCGTCAATCGGAGGTTCCCTCGCTCCAAAGGCGAGGGGTAATTAACGGCAGCTTAGTTCGCGGCTGCTGGAGATTCGGATCCCCACAATCATTAAACCCCGGCCTACCCTAGGCAGGGGGAATCTGTAGTACGCCTGACAAGCGCACGCGTATTCCTATCTCAATGGGGTGACGAAAAACACCCTACAGATTCTGGCACGCCCGGTGGGACTAATCTCTCCTCCCATATTTCGGGTTAAACGTTAATGCGAACTCAATCAATATACATACCTGTATTTATACTAAAAATAATGCTTTTTCATGCAGATTTTCAAGCAATCACCTTCCGACGATGTCTTCGATGACGAACTCAGCTCCCATCTCCTACACGATGAGGATAGACTCTAGGACGATCCTTCCGGCCAGTCTCGGGCGACAATGGGAGGAGCCACTGCTACCATTTAGCTCTATTATGTTCATGCCAGTTGGCGCCATCCCAGCTCCTCAAGCCCCGGTGACAGACGAACCGGTTTCGAAAGGTAAGAGGCCAAACGTGGTGATCTCAAAGGCGCCCCAACCCAAACGCAAATCGGTGTCTGAACGACTTTCCTTGGCCCCAGCTGGGGGCAAGGCCATCAATACCAACGAAGCTACAACGCGTCCCGAGCAAGCTCCAACAGTGCTCTTGACCACTGCTCGGTCGGGTGTCTTCTTTAAGCTCCCCGCCAATGAAAAAGAGACGACTGGATATGAGGTCTACACTGTCTACATGGTGGGCACGCGCAGCAAGAGTAAGGACGGGGCCACCACATCCCAAGTCCAATCTGGCTTGAATGTGTTATAGGGTCCCTAGGCACTCTTGTGAAGGTTCATAAAGCATCAAACATGCCCGAATAAAATTTTAGATGTGCCGAACAACCCAAAGCCGGGATCTTTGCTAGATTATTAGGGTTTAACATGTAAGATAACATCTTTAAACCTAAGTGTGAGGGATTACAACCTTTGTAGTCCGCTCCTTCGCTTCACAAGCTCCGAGTAGAAGTCCCTTCGCCGCGATCCATGATCTCCCGGACTCAAGAGAGGCTCCACGACTCGAACGATCCATGATAGCTTGTCGTATTCCTTTTCTCCGATGATCTACGTCGAAGTTGCAATAGCTCAAGCTCTCTCTCACTCTAATGAGGTGAACACCTTAATCTAATGGGCTAGATTAGATGAGAATGATGAGTAGTATTTATGCTATCTTTTTTATTCATTTTCTCACAATAACTCATCACAAAAGAAATCTCAAGTGAACTCTCTCTCAAACTCAAGAGAGAAGAAGATGAAGAATGAAAAGAATAATCCTTTTGTGATGAATAGTAGATAAGAATATATGATTGATTATGGAACCATGGTCAAGGATGAGAGGCTAAAACTTTGTAGAGAATAAACTAGAGTTAGGGTTTGGTTAGGTTAAGGATAAGTATCAACCATAATATCTTAACCAAGACAAAAGAGAATCCTTCTAGAATGAACAAGAAGGAGCTAACCCTAATCAAACCCTAATCCTCTTTTATCATCCTTAAACATGTTTCATAATAAATCATATCATGTCACAATAATATATATCACATATATATTATACATTTGCAACAAAAGAAAATAATACAATTAACATATATCGCATATATATCAATGTATTAATCCGGTGAGAAAATGAGATAATAAAGCGAGCCAATATTAGATAATGTAATACAATATATCATATATATCATTATACATTAAATCATCGAATCAACACTTGATCCGACGATCCGGCTATATCGAATATAACCGACTAATATATCATGTACCGATTCATCGAATCAACACTTGATTCGATGTCCCGATTCATATCTAAATATCACGAGAATATAATACGGTATCTCATATCACATTATCCTCGGTCCTGCACATATCACATATGTGCCTCCACTCCGTTTTGCCTGAGCCAAGAAACCTCTGTGTAGGACTCTAAAGAATCGTCAATACGCCGGTAGCAGGTGATGATCATATCAAACACCCACAAGCTACAAGCGGTCAGCTAAACGTAACAGCCACCCAGGTATTGAGCGATCAGAAGATCAACAAGCTAGCCTGTCCGTTCTCCTGTGAATCCAATCAGTAACACTCCAGTACAGTCCGGTCTGTTCATCTGATATGTCGCATATCAAGTTTAGGGGTGGTATACGTCAGACCCCAGTAACCGATAAGTCGTGTCGATGCGAGGCTCATAACAGGTCGAGAAACTACTGGTAACACTTACCAGTATATCTCTATATCAGCCCTGGCCAGGGACTTCCAGTTATAGCCAATCGAACACAGCACAACATCAACTCCCTATACCGGGAGAGACGAATCCCCTCCTATCGCTCATTGCCTCCATGTGATTCGGGACTGTACCCAAAAGCCACCGTTTTGCATGCCCTCTTGGACTTGGTAAGGTGGAAATCAAAGCAAAGTGGGAATCACACAAGACTCTATGACGATCTCGGGTCTACAGACTACCCTGTACCAGTGTCACCGGAGAACTGCCATCTGACGTGTGGTATATCACCATCTGGGAGTTCTCAGCGAGTCCGTCCAGTGTACCCAGTCTCCACTGAGCACCCGTACACCATTTCTGATATCAAACACCGATGGATATGGGATCATCCATCGCCCATCATATAGGTCAAGATGCGTATACCCTAGTCTACTCTGGTGTATCGATGCCCTGTCTCGATATACCCTCGACTAGGAACAGTTATAGGATGTACTCATCGACTACTATGGCCCCACTAGTATGATCTCATCATAGTTCCAGTAGTCGAGTACAGATCCTAAGGGCTTTATCAACATGTGAGAGTAAGACGGTAAACCAATACAAGTCAACATGTTAAGATAAAGTGAAACCAAATAGCATACTATCATGACGAGCAAGAAAGTCCTCTCTGTATATATCCAAGCATCCATTATAATATACATCATATGTACAACAATGGCCTCTAGGGCATATACATAATTAACAATCTCCCACTTGCACTAAGGCCAGCTGCTGTAGTATCTCATACCTAGCATCCCGAATAATCTCTCAAACTGTATCTGGGGAATGGCCTTCGTGACTGGATCCGCAGTGTTATCCTTCGTATCTACTCTCCTGACCTCGATCTCCCGGCGATCAATTATCTCCCTGATCAGGTGATACCGCCTCAGAATATGTCTGGACTTTTGATGGGACATGGGTTCCTTGGCCAAAGCCACAGCTCCATTGTTATCGCAATACAGAGGTATTGGATGTTCAATGGATGGAACCACACCAAGTTCAGTGATGAACTTCTTCATCCAGACAGCCTCTTTGGCAGCATCGTTGGCAGCGATGTATTCAGCCTCCATCGTCGAGTCTGCAACGGTATCCTGTTTGGAACTCTTCCAACATACCGCCCCTCCATTGAGGGTAAAGACAAATCCCGAGTGCGACTTAGAGTCGTCCTTATCACTTTGGAAGCTGGAATCGGTAAAGGACTCCACCTGGAGTTCTCCGTTACCATACACCAAGAACATGTCTCTAGTCCTTCGTAAGTACTTGAGAATGTTCTTCACAGCTGTCCAGTGACTCTCTCTAGGATCTGCTTGATACCGACTCACTACACTTAGTGAGTATGCTACATCGGGTCTGGTACATAGCATCACATACATGATAGAGCCTACTGCCGAAGCATAGGGTATCCCTTGCATGCGAGCTCTCTCCAAATCAGTCTTGGGAGACATCTCTTTGGAGAGAGTGAGTCCAGAGATCGTGGGTTGGTTCCCACGCTTGGATTCTTCCATACTAAAGCTCTTTAGTATAGTGTCAATGTACCTGGATTGGGACAATCCCAGTATCCTTTTGGATCTATCTCTATAGATCCTAATCCCCAATATGCAGAAGGCATCACCTAGATCTTTCATTGAGAATCTTTGTGATAAAAAGAGCTTGACTGATTGCAGTATAGGAATATCATTTCCTATTAAGAGTATGTCATCCACGTACAATACGAGGAAGACAACCTTACTCTCTGCTACCTTCTTATAGATATAAGGTTCATCTATGTTTTTGATGAAGTCAAACTCTTTGACTACAACATCAAAATAGATGTTCTAACTCCGCGATGCTTGCTTTAACCCATAAATGGATTTAAGCAGTTTGCACACCTTTCCGCTGCTCCCACTATCTACGAAGCCCTCTGGCTGAGTCATGTACACGCACTCTTCTAAATCACCATTTAGAAATGCAGTCTTAACATCCATTTGCCAGATTTCGTAGTCATGGTATGCAGCAATGGCAAGTAAGATCCGGATGGAGTTAAGCATAGCCACTGGAGAAAAGGTTTCGTCATAATCCATACCTGGTCGTTGACGAAAACCCTTTGCTACAAGTCTAGCTTTGAAAGTCTCAACTTTTCCATCTACACCAAATTTCCTTTTAAAAATCCACTTGCTCCCAATGGGTTTTACCCCTTCAGGAGCATTTTCCAAAATCCATACTTTATTGGTGTACATGGATTCCATCTCAGATCGCATTGCATCCAGCCATTTCACAGAGTCACTACTTGTGATGGCCTGCTCGAAACTAGTCGGGTCATCATCTTCCATGATGCAATCCTCGCTTCCACCATCAATGAGAAAACCGTAGTATCTCTCAGGTGGACGAGAAACCCTACTAGATCGGCGGAGAGGCTGGGGTTCGTCGGGTACTACTGAATCTTCTGGTTCCAACAAATCATCAGTTGTAGTTTGTGGTGCTGGAACCTCTTCCAGCTCTACCTCTTTGCCACTAATTTCTTTTGCAAGAAATTCCTTTTCCAAAAAGGTGGCATGTTGAGCAATAAACACTTTTTGTTCCTCAGCGTGGTAGAAAAAATATCCTTGAGAATTCTTTGGATATCCCACAAATTTGCAAAGAACTGATCGTGTCTCGAGTTTGTCCGGATTTTGCCTTTTGACATAGGCCGGACAACCCCATATCTTAACTCGTTTAAAATATGGTCTCTTCCCACTCCATATCTCATATGGTGTGGTAGGTACAGATTTAGACGGAACTAGATTCAATATGTATATGGCTGTCTCAAGCGCATACCCCCAGAAGGAAATAGGTAACTTAGCTTCGCTCATCATAGAGCGCACCATATCTAATAGGGTCCGATTCCTCCGTTCCGATACACCGTTGTGTTGTGGTGTATAAGGAGGAGTAAGCTGAGAGAGAATCCCATTCTCTTTTAGATAATCCAGAAAATCATTGCTCAAGTATTCTCCTCCTCGATCAGATCGAAGGATCTTAATACTTTTGCCCGTTTGGTTCTCTACTTCGTGCTTATATTTTCTGAATTTCTTAAAAGCTTCAGACTTGTGTTTCAACAGGAACACATGCCCGTATCTAGAGAGATCGTCAGTGAATGTAATGAAGTAGGAAGAACTGTTCGCGGCGTGTGTAGACATGGGACCGCATACATCACTATGTACCAGTCCTAAGAGTTCCGTAACTCTTTCTCCGTGTCCACTAAACGGAGCTTTGGTCATTTTTCCTTTGAGACATGAATGGCAAGTATCATAAGATGAAAATTCGAATGAATTCAAATATCCATTTTTATGTAACTTAGCTAGTCGTGTCTCATTGATATGGCCAAGTCTACAATGCCACAAGAAGGATTCGTTCATTTCTGAACTTTTCCTCTTGTGTGTGTTTTGTATATTGAGGACTGTATTTTGATTTAGAATGAATATGCCATTATGTAACGAGCCTGATGCAATCAACTTTTGATCTAGGAATATGTTCATAACATTATCCTTTACTACAAAATTATATCCTTCTTTACTTAATAAAGAAACTGATATAATGTTGCACATCATGTTCGATATATAATAGCACTCATTTAGAATCAGTGTATTACGACTTGGCAATACAAGGTGATATTCGCCAACTGCTTTGGCTGTAATACTTGCACCGTTCCCTACTTGAACGGAATGATCACCTTTTCCCAGTTCTCTACCTTTACGTAGCCCATGTAACAATTTACATATGTGGGATCCTGATCCGGTATCTAATACCCAGGACGTAGGGTGAATTGAGAAACAGTTCTCAATAACTAACACACCTGAAGAAGATGCATCAACATGCATGTTCTTTTGGGCGGCGTGAGAATCCAGATATTCTCCTGTTTCCTGTTCAGTCTTATAACTCTTATAAGAAAGAACGGGTCCAACGTTCCCCTACTCAGTATAATAAGCGGGTTCAGTCAATACATCCATATTATTATCTTGATTATGGCCTGACATGGTCGCTACCTGGAGAGAGAGAGAAGAAAACACTTTAGAGTATGCTCTTGCAAGATTAGGTTGGTTATTATCTTATCTAATCAGGATGTCTCCCACTGTTTTTATCAAATCTACCTTCAAACCCTAAAAGGTAAGATTAGCCGGGATTAATTACACCCTACAATTTCATCAATTTTTCAGCCAGATCAGTGTCGGTACTTGAGGGAGGTTCCCCGTGCTTTCGCACGGACCTAATTAAAGTAAACCTCATTTTCCCAGAGGCGTAACCCCGTTAACACTTTTCTAGACACCTACTTGATTGGCTAATTGTCCTGTGTAAAACTCTCCCAGGAGTAACTCTTACTCGCAGTGGGTATCGGGATCCAACTATCTCATAGGAGGTATGCAATCTCATTGCAAATATCAACACTTGAAATTCCCGATAATATTTTGCCCCTAGCGATCTATGACCTTGACTAAGTCAACAAACCATAAATCGCAAGTCAATTTCAACCCGTACATTTCCCGATTGAATTAAACCCACTCGTACGACCCTTGCCTGAGTCAACAAGGCCGTGCGAATACCCTAATCCAATCACATCTCATGTTTTAGCAGATAAACACTACTTAGCTACCGTACACTACGCCTTGACTAAGTCAACAAACATAGCACGAATACTAAATAATATCTATCTGAAATGACGGAGGGCTACGCAGGTTTTTCAGAAAAACCATGAGCGTAATGAACTTGATATCGTCGTAGAATCATGTGAAATTTTGAAATGGAGTGTTTTTGAGGCTTTCATTTGTTTTGCTAAAGAGGTCACTCCCGGTGAAGGGATCTCGGCTCTTTCCTCATCGAATAAGGTGCAGGACATATCATATATATCACTGTGCAAAGCAAAACTCTAAAAGCAATCAAAAGACAAACCGAGTTTTGTAGCATCTGCCAGTTTCGCTAAAGAGGTCACTCCCGGTGAAGGGATCTCGGCTCTTTCCTCATCGAATAAGGTGCAGGGTATATCATATATACCACTATACAAAGCAAAACTGCAGCTACCCTTTTTATAAAGTTTTGATTCTACAACATCTTTTAGCTTTCTTTTCTTTTTATTAATCTCATTAATAAAAAATCCCATCAGCTTATGCTTCCTAAGCATCACAGATAAATACGACGTACACTTATGCCATCCGCATTCGCCTCGATGTCCCCTCGTGCACCGTTAGGTTAGGTAACTAACGACAGAGCAGAGCAGGGCTAGTGCCGGTGTAAAACATAAGTAACGTCTATATAATATATCATATATACTATATACTGTATCCATCACAACATATCAAATGATCACATCACAGATATCGCAGCAGAAACATAGATATAATGTGGGATATACTAGGACGTCCGTATTTAGTATTTAGCCAACAATAGAAAATATGGATTCCACAGTCGCGATGAATAGCCAAGCCAACACCCTGGACCCCTACGAGAGCGGCAAGCGACCCTACCAATTCTGGAGTTTAGGAGACCCGGTCTCGATTCCTCGAGATGGCCTCCAACTGAACCCCAGAACCTGGTCACCTGTGCTCCCCTCCTTGGGTCCATCCTAATGCGGAAAAATAAATAATATACAACACTGGTGGCATCAACCTCAACCCGGAAGTGCCCCAAATAAAAGAATATTACATTACATTTGAATTTACATGAATGAAAATATAAAACTCTCATCTCACATAAAACCCCCGGCTATTCAATTGCGACAATCCTGCACATCATATCTCAGCAACACATAATATCTCATATCATCAACGTAAGTAAGTATGCATACACCGATCGTCGTCGATGTATAGCAACGACAATCGGCAATACCACTACATACTACACTTACGGTCACAGAAAAGAAAGTGTAAAACTACAATATTCGGAATCCACAATCACTTTAGACATCGTAAATCCGAAATATCACATACTTCGCATTTCATGCCTAACTCTATGAATTCCACATATTGTATCACATTCCAGATAAATAGACAGTATTAAACTTTTCGAACAGATAATCAAATACCCAAAATATCCTAAATTGCTCAACACTTGAGCTGAGTTCAAATAATCCGGAATTTGTCACAGTAGTAGCGGTCCAGCCGTAGAAGGGTCAAGCCAACGCCTCACATGTGGCACGCCGTACTGCCCCAAACCCGAAGGTTCAAAAGGCAGTTCAAGACGGTCACATAATCGAGTTAAGGTTTGTTGTCTTCTAGAGGGTCCACCACAAAACTTGCACGCATTTCCGAAAGATTTAAACTCGAGAAAAGATTCAACACTTGAAAAATTTTCGTGTCGGGAAAAAGTGAGTTAATGATATCCGTTCGAACTTTTTAACAGTTTCTAAATATCCGGAAAAAATAACGAATTTAAATATTCCGATCGAATCTACAATTACAAAATAAAACCCCAGAAAATTCAAAACTTCAGTCAGAATAAAAAATACCCTGAAAATATACAAACAGCAAAAAGAATTACTGTGAAAACAGAAGTGTCTTTTCAAACAGTAGTGCCGCGGATCCGCGGCCCAAGCAAGGTATGACCGCGGTTCCACGGCGCCCTGTAGAGATGACGTCATCATTTTTCACACATATTCTTAAATTTACCTGCTGATTTTTTTAGGTATTTTTAATTCAGAAAAATCTCAGTTTTTAGAAAAAATCCAGAGAGGGGTTTTATTTTGTCGGTTCGGGTTCGATCGGAGTTTTAACTTCGTAAACACGTCGCCTAATGCTCTAGCTAGGCTCTGATACCACTGTAGGGTTCCTAGGCACTCTTGTAAAGGTTCATAAAGCATGAAACATGCTCGAATAAAATTTTAGATGTGCCGAACAACCCAAAGCCGAGATCTTTGCTAGATTATTAGGGTTTAACATGCAAGATAACATCTTTAAACCTAAGTGTGAGGGATTACAACTTTTTTAGTCCACTCCTTCTCTTCACAAGCTTTGAGTAGAAGTCCCTTCGCCGCGATCCATGATCTCCCGGACTCAAGAGAGGCTCCACGACTCGAACGATCCATGATAGCTTGTCGTATTCCTTTTCTCCGATGATCTACGTCGAAGTTGCAATAGCTCAAGCTCTCTCTCACTCTAATGAGGTGAACACCCTAATCTAATGGGCTAGATTAGATGAGGATGATGGAGTAGTATTTATGCTATCTTTTTGATTCATTTTCTCACAATAACTCATCACAAAAGAAATCTCAAGTGAACTCTCTCTCAAACTCAAGAGAGAAGAAGATGAAGAATGAAAAGAATAATCCTTTTGTGAAGAATAGTAGATAAGAGTATATGATTGATTATGGAACCATGGTCAAGGATGAGAGGATAAAACTTTGTAGAGAATAAACTAGAGTTAGGGTTTGGTTAGGTTAAGGATAAGTATCAACCATAATATCTTAACCAAGACAAAAGAGAATCCTTCTAGAATGAACAAGAAGGAGCTAACCCTAATCAAACCCTAATCCCCTTTTATCATCCTTAAACATGTTTCATAATAAATCATATCATGTCACAATAATATATATCACATATATATTATACATTTGCAACAAAAGAAAATAATACAATTAACATATATCGCATATATATCAATGTATTAATCCGGTGAGAAAATGAAATAATAAAGCGAGCCAATATTAGATAATGTAATACAATATATCATATATATAATTATACATTAAATCATTGAATCAACACTTGATCCGACGATCCGGCTATATCGAATATAACCGACTAATATATCATGTACCGATTCATCGAATCAACACTTGATTCGATATCCCGATTCATATCTAAATATCGCGAGAATATAATACGGTATCTCATATCGCATTATCCTTGATCCTGCACATATCACATATGTGCCTCTACTCCGTTTTGCCTGAGCCAAGAAACCTCTGTGTAGGACTCTAAAGAATCGTCAATACGCCGGTAGCAGGTGATGATCATATCAAACACCCACAAGCTGCAAGCGGTCAGCTAAACGTAACAGCCACCCAGGTATTGAGTGATCAGAAGATCAACAAGCTAGCCTATCCGTTCTCCTGTGAATCCAATCAGTAACACTCCCGTACAGTCCGGTCTGTTCGTCTGATATGTCGCATATCAAGTCTAGATGTGGTATACGTCAGACCCCAGTAACCGATAAGTCATGTCGATGTGAGGCTCATAATAGGTCGAGAAACTACTGGTAACACTTACCAGTATATCTCTATATCAGCCCTGGCCAGGGACTTCCAGTTATAGCCAATCGAACACAGCACAACATCAACTCCCTATACCGGGAGAGACGAATCCCCTCCTATCGCTCATTGCCTCCATGTGATTCGGGACTGTACCCAAAAGCCACCGTTTTGCATGCCCTCTTGGACTTGGTAAGGTGGAAATCAAAGCACAGTGGGAATCACACAAGACTCTATGACGATCTCGGGTCTACAGACTACCCTGTACCAGTGTCACCGGAGAACTGCCATCTGACGTGTGGTATATCACCATCTGGGAGTTCTCGGCGAGTCCGTCCAGTGTACCCAGTCTCCACTGAGCACCCGTACACCATCTCTGATGTCAAACACCGATGGATATGGGATCATCCATCGCCCATCATATGGGTCAAGATGCGTATACGCTAGTCTACTCTGGTGTATCGATGCCCTGTCTCGATATACCCTCGACTAGGAACAGTTATAGGATGTACTCATCGACTACTATGGCCCCACTAGTATGATCTCATCATAGTCCCAGTAGTCGAGTACAGATCCTAAGGGCTTTATCGACGTGTGAGAGTAAGACAGTAAACCAATACAAGTCAACATGTTAAGATAAAGTGAAACCAAATAGCATACTATCATGACGAGCAAGAAGGTCCTCTCTGTATATATCCAAGCATCCATTATAATATACATCATATGTACAACAATGGCCTCTAGGGCATATACATAACTAACATGTGGTGGCCGCTTCCCAAGAACAGCTGCCTCTGCTGGGTGATGAAAACCCTCTTGATGAGGGTGATAGGCAGAAAGACCCCTCGGTCCATGAGGAGTCGGGCTCAGAAAGCGAAGAAGAGCCGACTTTCCGCCCCAGGACCGCGGAGCAAGAGCTGCTTCAAGAGCTCCGAAAGCAGCTGAGAAGCAAAGACAAGGAGATGGCCAAGCTTTACTCAAAAATTGACGACTTGACAAACGTCGTCTTACAGCTCACAGCCCAACTTGCCTCTCAGCCGCCCAATCAGGCACAGGGCTCTCATGAACCGGGAAGTGGTGTCCCAAAGAAGTCGACGCCTATTCCCTCAAATCCAAAAGTGGGCGAACTACATGAAAATCAGTCGCATCCTATCTCGGGAAATGTCTTAGCTACCGATGACAGTGGCCCGCTAACTCAAGATCAAATCATGGATTTGGTTGCCAGCAAAGTCAAAATATTGGTGGCTGAAGCCGAAGCGCAAAAAGATATCAGTAGTAGTGGGAGACCATATCCTGCTCAGTATGATCTAGTGGAATTCCCTAGCGGCTATGTCATCCCCAAATTCGGAAGATTCGATGGGACGGGAAACGCAAATCAGCACATCGCCCACTTCAAAGACTCATGCGGGAATACTGGGGGCAATGATGCGCTTCTCCTCCGCCAGTTCGTTAATAGCCTGACCGATGTTGCTTTCGACTGGTACGCGAGCATACCGGATGGCTCCGTCACAACTTTTGTCCAAATGGAGTCTCTGTTTCGGCAGAGGTTCATGAGCGTCAGCGATAAGATTACCATTGCCGAGCTCGTAAGGACCAAGCCCAAGAGCGACGAAAGCAGCACGGATTTTATAACCCGATGGCGTAATCTCTCCGTCAAATGTGAACCGCCGATAGAGCAGGACCAATCTGTCAGTCTCCTTGTCGGAAATCTCAACAACTGGATGGCCCCGTTTCTATGTACCGCGGGTCTCAAAACATTCCAAGAGCTGACCAAAAAGGTCCAAACGTTGGAACGCTCAAAGCCTGAGTCCGCTCAGGATCTTCAGTTCACAAACAGACCAAAATCTTGGAGGGACGACAACCGAAAAGGCGGAAGTTCTAACATCACCGATTCTCCAAATAAGCAGAGAACGGGCGGAGCAAAAACTGACCAGTCTCGAGAGCCAACTTTGGAGGAAAGAAGAAATAAGGTCTACTCATTCCGAAGGGACAAGGTCCACAAAATTTTTAAAGATGCTCTGAAGAATGGCCTGCGGCTACCAGAATCGAAAAGGCTAAGTGAAGCGAACAAGACTGATCATCCCAACTTTTGCCCATACCACCGAGTGCTGGGGCACACTATTGAAGACTGTTGCATCTTCAAGGATTGGGTCGAGAAACAATACAAGGCGGGAGAAATATCATTGTCCCCTGGCGTGTTAACAAACAATCAAGCTGCGACCGCCAATTTCATACACACGGGACCGAAGTCCTTCAGGGACCTAATTCTCTCAAACACCCGCCTTTCTCTGGGAACAATCGACCACCACGTCATTAAACTGGGAACAATCGACCTCTAAGTCGTTAAACTGAGAATGTAAAAAAATGTAAATAAAAAAAATGTGTAAATAAAAGAAAAGAAATAAAAGCCGAAATGATGGGGAAACTCGCAATAAAAATCAGCGAGTAAAATAAAGATGAAATAAAAGCCGAAATGATGGGGCAACCGCGAATAAAAGCCGAAATGATGGGGCAATCACGACCTTCGCGATAAGAAAAGCTGAAATGATAGAGCAATTGCTGTAAAAAAAACAAAAACAAAAAAAAACAAGGGCGGATGATGAGTTGCTCCCTGCATTATTCCAGTGCAGCAATGCAGACGCCAACAAAAATCCGATTTTCCAAAATTCCCCCGGCCCTACGGCCAGTCCCCAAATTGACTACCGTATACAATCTACGGGCTCAAATAATTCTCATCACCCTCATGCCCCACCGTAATCACCAGTTACGCGGCTGGTCTCCGCCTTTGGAATTATGCTCCATTGAGAAGACCCACTCATGTGTCCTCACGATACATGAGGAGAACAAACCTTTGTGGGATCCTTACGACTCACGAAGGAAAAACACACTTAGGAGTCCCCACGACTCCTAAGGAGAAAATACACCTGCGAGATCCTTACGACTCGCAGGGAGAAAATGCTTTTATGGGACCCTCACGGCCCATAAAATTAAAAAGTCTTAGGTGGTAGGGATACAAACCTGTCTCCTAAGCCATCGCTCCCCAACCACCAAGTGGCGAATGATGAGTCGCTCCTGGTACCATATTCCAGTGCAGCGATGCAGACGCCAACCAAATTCCAAATCCCATACCCCAACGGCAAATGATGAGTCGCTCCTGGTACCACATTCCAGTGCAGCGATGCAGGCGCCAACAAAGTCCTGAAATTTTTCTGGCCCCACGGTCTGGATCATACATCTTGCAAAACCGTATACAATCCACGGGCGTAAAGCAATCCCGGTCTCTCCAAAAAAAAATAAAAAAAAAGAAGAACGATATGTCCACAAGCAAAATGGGCACGGATGAAAACCCGAAAGGGCTCCGTGAGTAAAAACAGCAGGACTGCCGGCGAGTTTGTGAAAACCCGAAAGGGCGCAAACTCGTAAAAAAAAAGAAATGAAATGCACTCGCAAAGTCCTCTCGACTTTGTGAGGAGAAAATTCCCGCGTGAGATCCCTACGACTCACAAAGGAGCAACACACTTAGGAGTCCCCACGACTCCTAAGGAGAAAACACACCTACGGGATCCTTACGACCCTTAGGGAGAAAATTCTTTGTGAGACCCTTACGGCTCACAAAATTGAAAAGCCTTAGGTGACAGGGATCTAAACCTGTCTCCTAAGCCACCAATTCCCAAATTCTCTCGGGGCACATGATGAGTTTCTCCTGGCATTATTCCAGTGCAGCAATGCAGATGCTGACAGAAAACCAAATCCAAATCATCTCGGGGCACATGATGAGTTGCTTCTGGCATTATTCCAGTGCAGCAATGCAGATGCCAAACAAACCAAATCCAAATCCTCTCGGGGCACATGATGAGTTGCTCCTGGCATTACTCCAGTGCAGCAATGAAGATGCCAAACAAACCAAATCCAAATCCTCTCGGGGCACATGATGAGTTGCTCCTGGCATTATTCCAGTGCAGCAATGCAGATGCCAAACGAAAAAAAAACCAAATCCAAATCCTCCCGAGGCAAATGATGAGTTTCTCTTGGTATTATTCCAGTGCAGCAATGCAGATGCCGACAAAAAAACCAATTCCCAAATCCTCTCGGGGCAAATGATGTGTTGCTCCTGGCATTATTCCAGTGCAGCAATGCAGATGCCGACAAAAATACCAATCCTAAAATTCTCTCATGACAAATGATGATTCGCTCCTGGTACTATATTACAGTGTAGCGATGCTGATATCAACTCAGATCAAACAAATCAAACCAACCAATTCCAACATCGACCTCTGTGTCGGACAACAGACACTCCGTCTCGGGGATACGTCAACCAGCCGATACTCCGCCTCGGGGAAACGTCAAGCAGACACTCCGTGCCAGGGGCACATCGACAACAGACACTCCGCCTCAGGGAAATGTCAAGCAGACACTCCGTGCCGGGGGCACATCGACAACAGACACTCCGCCTCGGGGAAACGTCAAGCAGACACTCCGTGCCGGGGACATATCGACAACAGACACTCCGTATCGGGGACACGTCAACCAGCCGACACTCCGCCTCGGGGAAACGTCAAGCAGACACTCCGTGCCGGGGGCACATCGACAACAGACACTCCGTTTCAGGGGCACATCGACAATAGACACTCCGTCTCGGGGAAACGTCCTACCACAAGCATTCCGTCTCGGGAAAACGTCCTACCAAAGGCACTCCGTCTTGGGGAAACGTCCAACCACAGGCACTCCGTCTCGGGGAAACCTCCTACCACAGGCACTCCGTCTTGGGGATACGTCCTACAGCAGGCACTCCGTCTCGGGGAAACGTCCTACAGCAGGCACTCCGTCTCGGGGGTACGTCCTACAGCAGGCACTCCGTCTCGGGGATACGTCCTACAGCAGGCACTCCGTCTCGGGGATACGTACTACAGCAGGCACTCCGTCTCGGGGAAACGTCCTACAGCAGGCACTCCGTCTCGGGGATACGTCCTACAGCAAGCACTCCGTCTCGGGGAAACGTCCTACAGCAGGCACTCCGTCTCAGGGATACGTCCTACAACAGGCACTCCGTCTCGGGGATACGTCCTACAACAGGCACTCCGTCTCGGGGAAACGTCCTACCACGGGCACTCCGTCTCGGGGATACGTCCTACCACAGGCACTCCGTCTCGGGGATACGTCCTATAGCAGGCACTCCGTCTCGGGGAAACGTCCTACCACAGGCACTCCGTCTTGGGGAAACGTCCTACAGCAGGCACTCCGTCTCGGCGAAACGTCTACTACAGACACTCCATCTCGGAGACGGATCAAGCGCCGACCGTCCACGTCGTAAAAAGGGCAGTGCATCCCAAAAAGTGGGAACCAAAGCAAGTCGCCTCCACGTGAAAGGAGATCCATCAATTTCATGCACACGACTCACATATGCGGTGTGCATTTATTGATGGGGGGCTATTTGTTGAAGTCAAAATTTGCACCCCGGTTGACCAAGTCAAAATCAAAGTCAACCCCAAGCCAGGTGGGCCCAAGCCCAGGTCAAGCGGGCCCATGCCCAAGTCGAGCCCGCAGCTAGCCTCCCCATGCCGACAACAAAATCATGTAATAAATAATTTTTTATGTAATTGTTTATGCATGAATGTAAACAAAATGGGCATAAAGCAAATATTTTGTAAGCCCTTGGCTTATGTGCAAAAATAAAATGGCACATGAGCCATGGGATGGCTAAAATGCCATTTTTGTAAAGCCCAAGGGGCTATATGTAAATATGTAAGCCTATAAAAGGCAACATGATGATGAATAAAGCATAACACTTTTCATTCCCCCAAAAACTAGGGTTCTTTGTGCCTCCTTCTCCTTCTCTAAGGTTCTAAACCTTCTCATTTCTCTTGAATTAAATCAAGAGTTTTACTCTTTCTTTCCCAAAACTAAGTGGTTTTCCACCACAAAACCCATAAAGGGGAACTCGGATCTCCCATCAGATCTTAAAAAGGAGTGATTTTTAAAATCTCCTACTTCTTGATCTTCAAGATCTGGCCAAGCAACAGGAAGAAGAAGAACCCCCTTCATCAGCTTCAAAACATCTTGGGAGTTTTAACTCCATATATATATATATATATATATATATATATATATATATATAAAACAACAAATATTTCCTTTCTGAAGCATAGCTTCTGTTTCTTAGGCTAAAAGCCTCCTTTTCTCGCCGGCACTCAAGCGCAGAGTGCCCGCGTGCCGACACGTGGCGCGCTTGCGCTCAAGCATAAGCGCTCGAGCACTCAAGCATAAGCGCTCGAGCGCAAGTCGCCCCCCGGTGCCGACACGTGGCGCGCTTCCGCTCAAGCGCTAGTCGCCCCCGTGCCGACACGTGGCGCGCTTGCGCTCAAGCGCAAGCTCTCGGGCGCAAGTCGCCCCTGTGCCGACATGTGGCGCACTTGCGCTCAAGCGCCCAGCGCTCAAGCAAAGAGCGCCCATGTGCCGACATGTGGCACTCTAGCGCCTGAGCGCACAGCACCTAGGCGCACAGCGCCCAAAGTGCTTCCCCCATGCATCCTTTGGATGCCTTTTCCCCTCTTTTTATGTACATACATATATATATATATATACATATGTATACATATTCACACACACACATACTCCACGACGCTGTCCCCGTAAAAACTCTGCGTGGCTCCCGATATATCCCAAACCCCTTTTCAAAACACAACACACGCACACCGCACATTGAGTTCGCATGACCAGTTTAACCCGTCAATCGGAGGTTCCCTCGCTCCAAAGGCGAGGGGTAATTAACGGCAGCTTAGTTCGCGGCTGCTGGAGATTCGGATCCCCACAATCATTAAACCCCGGCCTACCCTAGGCAGGGGGAATCTGTAGTACGCCTGACAAGCGCACGCGTATTCCCATCTCAGTGGGGTGACGAAAAACACCCTACACCAGGCTCATCATCCTCCATGAAATCACTCTCGCCCCGAGGTACCTCACCGGGTCCACCATGTACCCGCAGACGGTCCATACTCCTCCTCGAATCGGGACTCGAAAACCAACTCAGAATCGAGAAAACATCATGGTGGACTCTACTCATCATATCAAGAAAAACAACATCTTTCTCTTTTAAAGTAATCATAAGCTTATAAACATTCACATGCGGTTTCCCAAATCCAGAAATCTCATGAAAGATCCGAAATCTCAAAATCATGAGTCAGTGAACAGTGAATATTGGCATAAAGCCCCAGAAAGGTACATAACTGAATGAATATATGAATGCATCGTGTATCAAGTAAGGAATGCAATAACTAAACTAGCATATGAAAACAATCGTACTAGTACTTTTTGGCAACTACCAGCTGTTCTCCTACGAATATAGAGACGCGACCGTGTAGGTTCGTCTTGCCTGAATTTAGGGGCAGATGCTATTTTGTGTTATCCGTCCACCTCTGGCACCATGTATCGAAGGTTTAGACGGATGCGGCCGATGTAGCAGATTTCGTCAGATTCCCCCTCGTTGAGGGGTTTTTGATTGTGGAGACGCTCTTCCCTGCAGGCGCAAGCCCCTGCAGTTAATTACGCTACCGCATCGCGGTAACCACTTTCTCCTTCTCCAGATGGTCACTTCGTGTCGTGGGTGTTTGTTTTGTTTTTGGTTGCCCGTGGATTGTATACGGAGATTAATTTATATTGTCTTGGTCCAAATCCTTATTTTCTTAGATTTGGGTTTGGGGGTTGGGTTTAAGGATCGTTAATCTCATTTGAGACTAAGATCAACTTAAATGTTTGTTAAGGATACGTTAGTTTAATTTTAGACTAAGATCTACTTAACAGTTTGTTAAGGACACGTTAGTCTAATTTTAGACTAAGATCTACTTAACAGGATCATTTAGATCCAACAAAAGAGCATTTGGGCTCTATTGTTTAGTTTAGGGACATTGTGGTCAAAGGTTAAGGACATCATAGTCCGTGGGCTTAAGGACCCCACAGTCCGAGGTTGAGGACATTATAGTCCATGGGTTTAAGGACCCCACAGTCCGAGGTTAAGGACATCATAGTCCATGCGCTTAAGGACCCCACAGTCCATGGAATGTCTGGTTGTCGGGACCCGTCACCTCTCTGAAGACGTTGAAGGATTACAACGACATATATATCAGAGGAGTGAAGAGATGTACCCTTGAACCAATATTGGTTGGGAGATCTATAGCCCAATTTGGGACTAAGATCTATTAAAATATTTATGAGCATATGGGCTCAATTAATCTGAAGTAGGGTTCTGTAGCCACTTTGGGCTCGGCCCATTTAGTTAAAATGTTAAACATTTAACAATGCCGAGCATTGGTTTGGGTTCTGACAATCTTTTTGTCTTTTATTGAATGCTGAGCACTCATCATAACTCTGGGCTTTATTTATAGAACAATTTATGTTCTTTTAGCGCGCACGTGAGGAGCACATGGCGTGCTTGGCGCTTTGCGCCAGTTAAAGAGCCTGGAGCGCATCTGCTGGGTAGCGCACACGTGAGGAGAACATGGCGCGCTTGGCGCTGAGCGCCAGTCAATGAGTGTAAAGCGCTTCTTGTGATCTAGCGCACACGTGAGGAGCACGTGGCGCGCTTGGCATTGAGCGCCAGTTTAAAGGGCGCAATGCGCTTCTTGTGATGTAGCACATACGTGAGGAGCACGTGGCGCGCTTGGCGCTGAGCGCCAGTCCAAAGAGCGCAAAGCGCTTCTGTTCAAGTAGCGCACACGTGGGAAGCATATGGCGTGCTTGGCGTTGAGCGCTAGTTCAAAGAGCGCAGTAGCGCACACGTGAGGAGCACGTGGCGCGCTTGGCGCTAAGCGCCAGTTAAATAGGCGCAAAGCGCTATTTGTTAAATGGCGCACACGTGAGGAGCACGTGGTGCTCGGCGTTGTGCGTCAATCAAAGAGCGCAGAAGTGCTTCTGATCAGTTTTATTATCTGAGAAATAGTTTATCGTTTATAAGAGACTTTGTCTCAAGGTTCTAAGAACAAAATTCTTATTTTATAGGAGATATTTGGATCTCTTATGTTTTTGGTGAAAGGCTCTACCTTTATAGATCCATGATCCCAAGAGAATTGAATTATTCTCCCCCTTTTTTTATAATGAGATGTTCATGATCTCTTTTTGTAAAAGACCTTAGTCTTATAGATCTATGATCTGTGAGAAGAATTATGTTCTTTTTCTTAATGAGATGTTTCTTATCTCTGTTTTTACCTTGAAGAAAAGTTCTTCTTCTGCCGAGAGCTTGCTCTTCTCTCTGAGATTTCTCAAAGTTTTTTGGGGGGTTCCTCTCTTCTTCTGTCTTTTTTTTTGTTTCTTTTCTTTTTTTTTGAAAAGAAGGATCATTGGTTGTTGGGACCCACCACCTCTCCAAAGACACTGAGAGATTACAACGCCATATATCGAAGGTGTGGAGGGATGTACCCTTTGAACCATGTCCCACTCATTAGGGGAAAAGAACAGGCTGGAGCTTAAGCTTCTCGCTGCTGAAAAAGGCTTCTTTGCGTTCGCGCACGTGCGTCGCACGTGTTGGGCGCACATGTTTGCACGTAGCGCACATGGAGCTTGTGCATATGCGTATTATGGGGGGCAGCTATGGCCCTAACTTGGAGAACTAAGCTCCTAAGAGGATTGAATCCTCGCACGTGGTGCGCACGTGCGTTGCACGTGGTGTGCACGTGGCGGACGCACGTGCGTTGTACGTAGCGCACATGGCGCTTTCGCATATGCGCATTATCGGGGGGAGGAAGCTCCTATGGAGAAATAATCTCCTTTGAGAATTGAATTCTCCCACGCGCGTTGCACGTGTTTGGCTCACGTGCGTTGCACGTGGAGCGCATGTGGCGGGCGCACGTGCATTGCACGTGGCGCACATGGCGCATTATGGGGGGAGCAAGCTCTTATGGAGAAATAATCTCCTTTGAGTATTATGGAATACTCCCATGTGCGTTGCACGTGTTTGTTTCACGTGCGTTGCACGTGGCGTGCATGTGGCGGGCGCACGTGCATTACACGTGGCGCGCATGGCGCTTGCGCAAATGCGCATTATGGAGGGAGTAAGCTCCTATGGAGAAATAATCTCGTTTGAATATTATGGAATACTCATCCTTTTCTAAGAGGTATCCCCTCTTATTTATATAGGAGTGGTAGAGAAAGGATCTCTCTTTTCCCGATGTGGGATAAAAAATGCATTCCCCATGTAGTAGAGCATTACTTTAGATTACACGTGCGTAGCATATTTGCTCATAATTTTTGACCCCGGATGAATTATGAGGCCTATAATATATAAAATCGAAAGATTTTTCGAGACAATTTCGATACCATCAGAACTTAACTATTTCTCATTCGGGAGTTTGTCAAAATACAGCCCGGAAAATACTGGTTCGCATTTTCTTCCTTAGATTACACGTGCATAGCACATTTGCTCATAACTTTTGATCCCGGATGAATTATGAGGCCCATAATATATCAAATCGAAGTTTTTTTCGAGACACGTTAATAAAATTAGAATTTAACTGTTTCGCATTCGGGAGTTTGTCAAAATACAGCCCGGAAAATACCGGTTCACATTTTCTTAATCGTATCGCTGCTATTTGATACCTTGGGCTCTTTTGCGCAGAAATTTTTTGCGGGAGAAAATGCCCCCCGCTATTTTGCCCACATAGGTATGTACGTGGGTTAAGTAGTGCAGAGTAATACATTGCGTATGACCGTTTTCGAGTTGGTATATAACTTTTAGAATCTTGGTCTGAGAAGATAGCGAGCGGACACAAGCGTCGTCATCTATCATTGACTCAAATATCAATATCAATTCTTAAGGGATATAGTTCCAAACCCTAAGGCCCATGAGCTGCACCCTTCTGTTTCTTTATGTCTTGATATGGCGCGAAGTAGTTTATATACTCATTTCGGAGCTTGTAGTTTATTCACCCATCCCGGAGTCTCTAGTTTATGAACTCATTTCGGAGCTTGTAGTTTACCTCACTTGGGCTTGTAGGCAAACTTGTCCTAACTTTACAGTTAACCCTGCTCTATACGACAGAGGTCCGTTAGGGTCTAGGGTTTTTTTTCCCTTCGTACCGTCGTGTTGGCTGATGCATTCCCCGATATGCAGTCTTGCTGTTCGAGTAGCCGCGCGACTGTCGTGTCTGTGATCCCTTCGGGGCTCGATAAGACGTCTTAAAATGATCTCCCAGGTCATATTACCGTCGGGAAAACATATTCTCCCTAAAAATCGTGAGAATTTCTAAGTGTTCATCGCCTCCGTGAGTCGCAAGGATCTCACTCAGGTATTTTTTCCTTACAAATCGTGAGGACCCATAAGTAGCTTCTTCATTTCAGTGGCATGTAATTTCGGCGAATGTGTCCTGTAGATAGTCCATCTTAACCTCCTTGTAGGGCAGCGATGGCTTAGGAAATAGGTTTGGATCTGCCGCCTAAGAATTTTCAATTTTATGAGCCGTGAGGGTATCATAAAGACTTTTCTCCCTACGAGTCGTGAGAATCCCGTAGGTGTATTTTCTCCTTAGGAATCGTGAGAATTCCTAAGTGCGTTTTCTCTTGAGAGTCGTAAGGATCTCACAAGAGAATTTTCTTCCTTATGAGTCGAGAGGAATCGTAAGTGATTGATGAGCTGACCTGCTCCCGAGTTAAAGCATTGTTTCGATGGGGAAGGTCGAGGGTTGACTTTGGCCATTTTCCATGGGGCCAGGATTGACTTTAGCCATGTTCCACCGGGTCAGGGGTTGATTTTGGCCATATGGGGTCAAGATCGACTTTAGCCATACGGGGTCAAGATTGACTTTCGGTTGTCTGCGCACCGCCGAGTCATGGAACTGGGAACTTTACCGCGGCTCCGCTTTGCTGACGTTGCGTCCGCTGTAATGAGACGAATGTCGAGGTAGTATCTAGGTTGTCTGTGAACCGTCGAGATTTGGAACTAGGGACTTTGCCATGGTTCTGCTTGATTGTCACGTCCGAATCCTGCTGGAATGAGGAAGAACGCTGTTGTTGGTCTCCAGGCTGTAGATGCTGTCTTCGAGACTTGGAACTAGGGACTTTGCCATAGCTCCGTTAAGTGATGTTGCGTCCGAATCCTATTGGAATGAGGAGGATCACCGTTGCTGATTTTTAGGCTGTAGATGTTGCCGTTAAGATTTGGAACTAGGGACTTTGCCATGGCTCCGTTTCGTTGTGTCGCTTCCGTGCCTTGCTGGTATAAGAAGGAACGCCGTTGTTGATCTTCTGGGATGCAGATGTTGCTGTCGAGATCTGACTTTTCTCTTTGACAGAGTTTGTTGAGACATGTGGTTCCCTTTTGTTTATGCCATGGATTGTGTACATGGGTCGGTATGGATTCACCTGCAGAGAAAAAAGTTTCATTTTATATGTTTTTTGTTTTCTTTCCGCGATGCTCTATCATTTCAGCTTTTATATCGCGAAGTTCGCGATTGCCCAATCATTTCGGCTGTTTTTCGCGGCTCCCAATCATTTCGGCTATTTTTCTTTTTACTCGCTGCTTTTTATTGCGAGTTGCCCTATCATTTCGGCTGTTTTTGTATGCATATATTTTACTTGCTGATTTCGTTGTAAGTTGCCCTATCATTTTGACTATTTCATATGCATTTATGGCTCATTGACTTTTGTCGCGAGTAAGGGGCTTAGGATCTGATACCAATTTAGGCATCGGCATCGCTACAACTGGGATATTGCCAGGAGCGAATCATCATTTGCCTTTGTCGGTTCGAACAAAGGTGTCTTAGTAAACATGGTTAAGATCCTGTCGACTAAGGCTTTTTGACTTTACGAGCCGTAAGGGTCTCATAAAGGTATTTCTCCCTACGAGTCGTGGGAATCTCGTAAGTGTATTTTCTCTTTAGGAATCGTGAGGATTCCTAAGTGTGTGTTCTCTTATAAGTCATAAGGATCTTACAAGAGTGTTTTTTCCTTATAAGTCGAGAGGACTTACAAGTGTCGTTCACCGTGTAAGTATATCCCTAGTCGCTGGTGGGACTTTGTTAGGGAAATGTTTATTCGTGCCCGTGGATTGTATATAAGGGTCAATATTGAAACGCTTGTAGGGCATTGTTGGGGTAAAAATTTACACCCCGGTTGACCAAGTCAAAATCAAAGTCAACCCCAAGCCAGGTGGGCCCAAGCCCAGGTCAAGCAGGCCCATGCCCAAGTCGAGCCCGCGGCCAGCTTCCCCGTGCCAAAAACAAAATCATGTAATAAATAATTTTTATGTAATTGTTTATGCATGAATGTAAACAAAATGGGCATAAAGCCAATATTTTGTAAGCCCATGGCTTATGTGCAAAAAATAAATGGCACATGAGCCATGGGATGGCTAAAATGCAATTTTTTGTAAAGCCCAAGGGGCTATATGTAAAGATGTAAGCCTATAAAAGGCAACATGATGATGAATAAAGTAACACTTTTTCCATTCTCTCAAAAACCTAGGGTTTGTATTTCTTTCCCTTTTCTGAAGGTCTCAAACCTTCTTCTTTCTTTTGAATTAAATCAAGAGTTTTACTCTTCCTTTTCAAAAACAAGATAGTTTTTCACCACCAAACCCACAAAGGGGAACTTGGATATGTTATCAGATCTCAAAAAGGAGAGATTTTGAGATCTCACATCTCTTGATCTTCAAGATCCAGCTAACAGAGGAGGAAGAAAAAGAACCCCTTCCATTAACCCCAAAAACACACTTAGGAGTCCAACTCCACTCTGATTTCTCTTCCGAGAATCTTTTTAGGCTAAAAGCTTCTTTTCCTCGCCGGCGCTCAAGCGCAGAGCGCCCACGTGCCGACACGTGGCGCGCTTGCGCTCAAGCGCTCAAGCGCAAAGCGCCCACGTGCCGACACGTGGCGCGCTTGCACAACAGCGCCCTGCGCTCGAGCGTAAAGCACCCACGTGCCGACAAGTGGCGCGCTTGCGCTCAAGCGCAAGCGCTCGAGCGCAAGTCGCCCCAGTGCCGACACGTGGCGCGCTTGCGCTCAAGCGCAAGAGCTCGAGCGCAAGTCGCCCCCGTGTCGACACGTGGCGCACTTGCGCTCGAGCGTCAGGCGCTGAAGCGCAAAGCACCCACGTGCCGACACGTGGCGCGCTTGCGCTACAGCGCCCTGCGCTCAAGCGCAGAGCGCCCACGTGCCGACACGTGGCACTCTAGCGCCTGAGCGCACAACACCTAGGCGCACAGCGCCCAAGGTGCTGCCCCCACGCATCCCTTGGATGCCTTTTTCCCCCTCTTTTTATGTACATACATATACATATACATATGTATACATAGTCACACACACACGTGCTCCACAACACTGTCCCTGTTAGAAAAAAAATTCTAACGGGGCGCTGCCCAGCACCCCGCAAGGGGGCTGCTAGCCCTCTTGACCCCCAGACCGCTATCCGGGTAGCGGGACCCCCGTAAAAACTCCACGTGGCTCCCGATATATCCAAAACCCCCCTTTCAAAACACAACACACGCACACCGCACATTGAGTTCGCATGACCAGTTTAACCCGTTAATCGGAGGTTCCCTTTCCCCAAAGGCGAGGGGTAATTAACGGCAGCTTAGTCCGCGGCTGCCGGAGATTCGGATCCCCACAATCAATAAACCCTGGCCTACCCCTGGCAGGGGAAATCTGTAGTACGCCTGACAAGCGCGCGCGTATTCCTATCTCAATGGGCTGAAGAAAAACACCCTACAGGCATTATGTGGGTTGTGATGGCTCAAGAACAGGTTCAGATCCCTGTAACTTAAGGCTTTTGAATCCTATGAGCCGTGAGGGTCTCATAGGAGGGTTCTCCTTACGAGTCGTGAGGATCTTATAAGAGTAATTTCTCCTTAGGAACCGTGGGGATCCCTAAGTGTGCCGCTCCTTTGTGAGTCGTAAGGATCTCACGCAGGTAGTTTCTCCTTACAGGGTCAAGAGGACCTTGCGAGTGTCTTTTAACGAGATTGTGCCCTTTCGGGTTTTCATAAACTCGCCGGTAGTCCTGCTGTTTTTACTCACGGAGCCCTTTCGGCTTTTCATCCGTGCCCATCTCGCTTGTGGACATCCCTTTTTTTTTAAACCACGTCATCCTGAAGATGCCGCGGGTTGGTAGTAGTTTAACGTTGTTTCGGTCAATCGTTGCCCTATTTGAGGCGAATTTCTAGTTTTCGGACTTTTCAATCCATGGGGCTTTCTCTATGAATGAGCACGATGCCCCCGACATGTCCATCTTTTTCGGAGCATGTGGTTGTGGCGGGTTCATCTTCCAGTTTTCGGACAGCGCAAACATGTCCTGTTGTGTCACGCCCCCGCTTCCCAGTATATGGGCAGAGGACGCCCCTTTCTTTAAATTTTGAAAAATTTGCACAGAAAGTTGTACAAGAAATTTGGGGTTGTTACATGTTGATACTGGTTTTCAACCCAATTTTTGAAGACGTAGCAATCTTCGATCGGATGGCCCAATACTCGGTGGTAGGGGCAGTAATTGGGATCGTTGACATTGTTCAGTTGTAGTGGGTGTCTCGGCTCTGGTAGAGTGATGAGCCAGTTGCGCACTGTTAGTTTGAACAGTCTCAATGTTTTATCCCAGGGAACGAGTAAGGACGTCTCAACTTCTCATCAAAGGATTGCCGCTTGTTGCTTTGGCGAACAACCGGTCTCGGGACACTCGGTTGTTGTTGAGCGTTGGCGAAGAAGGTTGTTTTCCCTTTCCCCTTCTCATTCTGAGGATCCGTCTTTCAGGAGGACGGTCTATGGCCCATCTGGTCCATTTGGGCCAGCTTGTCAATCAAGGCCTGGAAAGTGGTCGGCTTGAAGAACATCATGAACTGGGATATGGTCGCCTGCGGATCAAGAGTACCCACGAACATGCTTATCGCCGACGATTCTTCGATGCGTTGCTCGCACATCGACCATATATTCCGCCACCGTATTGCATACTGCACCCATGTTTCGCCTGGCTTCACTCTGGCGTTAATTAACGTGGTGATCGGGGTGTGCTCGCTAGCGCTTGCAAAACGCTGGGTGAACAGCAATTCCATCTCTGTAAAAGTTTTGACGGAGTCATTGGGAAGCTCTGAGTACCATTCGAACGCCGTCTCCACCAAGCTGTCGACGAATTGGCGAAGCAGTAGCTTATCATCCCCTCCAGTGTTGCCGCACAGAGCCCTGAATTGAGCAATATGCTGATGTGGATTCCCCGTCCCCTTATATACATGGAATTTAGGGATCGTATATCCCGGCGGGTACTTTATTTGGTCGTACCAACCCGGATAGAGTCGTCCAGTCTTAATAATTTGCCCAGCCGCTTCGCTCGCCTGATGAGCTCGTATCTGCTGGGCGATATAATCATCCAGGGCGGTTTTTGAGATGGTCTCCTCTTTGGCTGCTGAACAAGCCAGAAGAGGGTTTGACATTTCCCCTCGGTCGTCTTCGAGGATAATCGAAGGGTCTTCAGCTGGAGGGTCCGGCTGGATCATCAGGCTCACCATATCTTGGAATAGAAGAGCCATTTGTTTTGTGTTGGCCGCTTGTTCCGCGGCCTCTTTGTACTTCCTCTCAAGCATTCTCCGAAGGAATTCGGAATCCGTTTCCTGCTCATGACGCTGCTCCGAAGATGTCTCCGGGCCTGCTTTTGGTCCAGTGAGTGCAGCCATGGCTGTCAGCATTTCTTGGAGCTTTTGTTGTTGTTGCTCCTGAGCTTTAGTCACAGACCGTGTAAGTGGTCGGTGACCCGTAGAAGCACGGCTTTTCTCTTTTCCGGAAGCCATATAAACAGTATGCACCATCATGCCCCCAGATTTGGGGCATTTAGATTCAGTGTTCTTGAGATTCGTCGCGAACACGGGGACTTTCTACGGCCTCCTTCTTTTGTGGGCGGTCGAAGTTGAGGGAGCCGTTGCAGCGGGCACCCAAACAGATGACACCTTCTGTGGCTTGACAGGATGGTCCTCTTCTCGCCGAACTTTCATCTTTTTCTGTCGGCGGGGGTAGTCTTGATCAATCACGGAGTCTTAGACCTGTCGCCAGACCTTGTGAATTTTGGAGGACAGCCGCTGAGGGGGCTGCTCCAGCTTCGCCTTTATAGAGCTCTCCACAGATGAGGGAGATCTCTTCAGCACGGCCATTGGAGAGTTCTTGCACACCCTCCTGAGTGGTTCAAAACTGTTCCCAGTTGGAACAGCAGCATCAATTTCCACCGTTGGAGCCGGCGGAGTCAGTCCAGAAGGGGAATTGCCCCCAGCCTTCCTCACTCGGCGCCAGTGGCGACGTCGAGCGTGTCTTGCAGTTGGTATTATCTCAGCTACGGCGAATGTTTCCTCATGCCCCCTGTCTTGGTCAGAAGTTGTCATTGTCAGCCTCTTGAAGACTGACGTCCGCTGAGTGGGGATGACTAACCTATCGAAAGAAGACTTCCGAGCAGGGGGAGCAGTTTTGATGACTTCGCCTGGAATGGGAGCTGAAACAGTCAGTCTTGCAAAGACCGACTCCTTAGCAGGAGAAGCCGCTTTGACGACTTCAGGAGCAGGAATGGATATCCGCTTAGGGATAACACCTTCTGATATTGCGGGCTTCTTCATGAACCCGTTGGAGCTTTGGCCCAGTCTATTGAAAACCGAGGCACTGGATTTGGGCGACCCGTTGAGAGGGGCCGCAGTAGTTGTAAGCCGATCAAAGACCGACATCTTCGGAGCTTCTTGTGATGGTACAGGAGTGCTGAAGCTCGTTGGCGGGAGCATGGTCCTGAAGAACAGTCCAGTGGTGGCCTGAGTCACCTGTTCCACTGGCATGGCGAAGATGGAGGCCGCTTGGGGCCCGTAAGTCACTCCTCCGGACAGGACGGAGTGAGAGTTGCATTTGCAGTTAGTGCAGTTTGAAGCCATTGATCTTCTTTTTTTATGCATGGAGCAAGATACCAAATCTTAGTACTTCACATCCAAAGGCAACCGTGTCAAACCGCGACTTGTTCGTGAAACACGACACACGAAGTGTGGAGTGGAAAGAAGAACAGGTCCCCCCGGGCGTGCCAGAATCTATTCTCCTCCGAATATAGAGACGCGACCGCAGAGGTTCGTCTTGCCTGAATTTGGGGGCATATGCTATTTGGTACTATCCGTCCACCTCTCCGAAAATGCCAAGTTGATTTATGGCACCATGTATCGAAGGTTTAGACGGATGCGGCCGATATAGCAGACTTTGTCAGATTCCCCCTCGTTGAGGGGTTTTTGATTATGGGGACGCTCTTCCCTACAGGCGCAAGCCCCTGCAGTTAGTTACGCTACCGCATCGCGGTAACCACTTTCTCCTTCTCCAGATGGTCACTTCGTGTCATGGGTGTTTGTTTTGTTTTTGGTTTCCCGTGGATTGTATACGGAGACTAATTTATGTTGTCGCCCGTAGGGCGTGGATTAGTCCAAATCCGTATTTTCTTAGATTTGGGTTTGGGGGTTGGGTTTAAGGATCGTTAATCTCATTTGAGACTAAGATCAACTTAAACGTTTGTTAAGGATACGTTAGTCTAATTTTAGACTAAGATCTACTTAACAGTTTGGCAAGGACACGTTAGTCTAATTTTAGACAAAGATCTACTTAACAGGATCATTTAGATCCAAAAAGAGCATTTGGGCTCTATTGTTTAGTTTAGGGACCTTGCGGTCAAATGTTAAGGACATCATAGTTCATGGGCTTAAGGACCCCACAGTCCGAGGTTAAGGACATCATAGTCCATGGGTTTAAGGACCCCACAGTCCGAGGTTAAGGGCATCATAGTCCATGGGCTTAAGGACCCCACAGTCCATGGAATGTCTGGTTGTCGGGACCTGTCACCTCTATGAAGACTCTGAAGGATTACAACGACACATATCAGAGGAGTGAAGAGATGTACCCTTGAACCAATATTGGTTGGGAGATCTATAGCCCAATTTGGGACTAAGATCTATTAAAAGTAATCTGAAGTAGGGTTCTGTAGCTACTTTAGGCTCGGCCCATTTAGTTAAAATGTTAAACATTTAACAATGCTAAGCATTGTTTGGGTTCTGACAATCTTTTTGTCTTTTATTGAATGCTGAGCACTCATCATAGCTCTGGGCTTTATTTATAGAGCAATTTATGTTCTTTTAGTGCACGCGTAAGGAGCACGTGGCGCACTTGGCACTAGTCAAAGAGCGCAGAGCGCTTCTGCTGGGTAGCGCACACGTGAGGAGCACGTGGCGCGCTTGGCGCTGAGCGCCAGTCAATGAGCGCAAAGGGCTTCTTGTGATGTAGCGCACACGTGAGGAGCATGTGGCACGCTTGGCATTGAGCTCCAGTTTAAAGGGCGCAATGCGCTTCTTATGATGTAGTGCATACGTGAGGAGCACGTGGCATGCTTGGCGCTGAGCGCCAGTCCAAAGAGCGCAAAGCGCTTCTGTTCAAGTAGCGCACACGTGGGAAGCACGTGGTGCGCTTGGTGTTGAGCGCCAGTTCAAAGAGCGCAGTAGCGCACACGTGAGGAGCACGTGGCGCGCTTGGCGCTGAGCGCCAGTTTAAAAGGCGCAAAGCGCTATTTGTTAAATGGCGCACACGTGAGGAGCATGTGGTGCTCGGTGCTATGCGCCAGTCAAGTAGCGCAGAAGCGCTTATGATCAGTTTTATGATCTGAGAAATGATTTCTCGTTTATAAGAGACTTTGTCTCAAGGTTTTAAGAACAAAGTTCTTATTTTATAGGAGATGTTTCAATCTCTTATGTTTTTGGTGAAAGGCTCTGCCTTTATGGATCCATGATCCCAAGAGAATTGAATTATTCGCCCCATTTTTTTATAATGAGATGTTCATGATCTCTTTTTATAAAAGTCCTTAGTCTTATAGGTCTATGATCTGTGAGAAAAATTATGTTCTTCTTTTTAATGAGATGTTTCTTATCTCTGTTTTTACCTTGAAGAAAAGTTCTTCTTCTGCCGAGAGCTTGCTGTTCTCTTTGAGATTTCTTAAAGTTTTTGGGGGGGGGGGGTTCCTCTCTTCTTCTGTCTTTTTTTTGTTTCTTTTCCTTTTTTTTTTGGAAAAGAAGGATCATTGGTCGTTGGGACCCACTACCTCTCCGACGATACTGAGAGATTACAACGCCATATATCGAAGGTGTGGAGGGATGTACCCTTTGAACCATGTCCCACTCATTAGGGGGAAAGAACAAGCTGGAGCTTAAGCTTATCGCTGCTGAAAAAGGCACGTGCGTCACATGTGTTGGGCGCACGTGCGTCACACGTGTTGGGCGCACGTGCGTCGCACGTGTTGGGCGCACATGTTTGCACGTAGCACACATGGAGCTTGTGCGTATGCGCATAATAGGGGGGCAGCTATGGCCCTAACTTGGAGAACTAAGCTCCTATGAGGATTGAATCCTCCCACGTGGTGCACACGTGCGTTGCATGTGGTGCGCACATGGCGGACGCACGTGCGTTGCACGTAGCGCATATGGCGCTTTCGCATATGCGCATTATGGGGGGAGCAAGCTCCTATGGAGAAATAATATCCTTTGAGAATTGAATTCTCCCACGTGCGTTGCATGTGTTTGGCTCACGTGCGTTGCACGTGGCGCGCATGTGCATTGCACGTGGCGCTTGCGCATATACGCATTATAAGGGGAGCAAGCTCCTATGGAGAAATAATCTCCTTTGAGTATTATGGAATACTCCCACGTGCGTTGCACGTGTTTGGCTCACGTGCATTGCACGTGGCGTGCATGTGGCGGACGTAAGTGCATTGCAAGTGGCGTGCATGGCGCTTGCGCATATGCGCGTGCATATGGCGGGCGCACGTGCATTGCACGTGGCGCGCATGGCGCTTGCGCATATGCGTATTATGGGGGGAGCAAGCTCCTACGGAGAATTAATCTCCTTTGAGTATTATGGTATACTCCCACGTGCGATGCACGTTTTTGGCTCATGTGCGTTGCACGTGGCGCTTACGCATATGCGCATCATGGGGGGAAGCAAGCTCCTATGGAGAAATAATCTCCTTTGAGTATTATGGAATACTTCCATATGCGTTGCACGTGTTTGGCTCACGTGCGTTGCACGTGGCGCGCATGTGGCGGGCGTACGTGTATTGCACGTAGCGCGCATGGCGCTTGCGCATATGCGCATTATGGGGGAGCAAGCTCCTATGGAGAAATAATCTCTTTTGAGTATTATGGAATACTCATCCTTTTCTAAGAGATATCACCACTTATTTATATGAGAGTGGTAGAAAAAGGATCTCTCTTTTTCCCGATGTGGGACTAAAAATGCATTCCCCATGTAGTAGAGCATTACTTTAGATTACACGTGCGTAGCATATTTGCTCATAACTTTTGATCCCGGATGAATTATGAGGCCCATAATATATAAAATCGAAGGATTGTTCAAGACACTTTCGATAACATCAGAACTTAACTGTTTTTCATTCGGATGTTTGTTAAAATACAGCCCAGAAAATACTGGTTCACATTTTCTTCCTTAGATTACACGTGCATAGCACATTTGCTCATAACTTTTGATCCCGGATGAATTATGAGGCCCATAATATATCAAATCGAAGGTTTTTTTCGAGACACTTTCGATAACATCAGAATTTAACTGTTTCTCATTCGGGAGTTTGTCAAAATACAGCCCGGAAAATACTGGTTCGCATTTTCTTAAGCGTATCGCTGCCATTTGATACCTTGGGCTCTTTTGCACAGAAATTTTTTGCGGGAACACCAGCTAGCAATTTATATTTACGAAATAATGTTTTCTAATGTGTATGTGACATGAAAATTACCGATGATGATGTGTGTGAGCCGGCAAGTAAGTGTACGTGGAGTATACGCATCATCGGTAATGGTGCTGATGTCCTGACAACAGGGGTTCATAATAACTAAAAAAATATATTTATAAGCATGCAATGCGATGAGAACAGCATGAATATATGGAAAATGATATAGTAACCGCATCATATAAGAATGTACATTTATATATACGAGTCATATAGTCATGGCATTTGAAATAGCATGAATCGTGGTTTTTAGAAAATATGGGCTACGGTGTTTTTTGAGAAAAGATACGTCTTTTGAAAAATCCGTAGTATCTCTCGGCCTGTCTTTAAAATAATCACGATTTCGTTAGTTTTGAAAATAGGTATGACTCGAGCCAGTCTAACATTTACCAAATAAACTACAGGACGAAACTAAGAGACTAATCGAACGGGTAAAGAAATCCACCTAAGTCCGAGTCGATATATCTAGTAGTCGGTGATCCCGCCTCAATAACGTCACGTACGATAAAATATATAATACGACATCCTCTGATCAAGAGTGCGGATCAATCATCATGTTTATACCTCGTACGGTAAAATCCATCGTACGGCATCCCAAATCGGGGTACGGGTCAATTATCATATATATCTCATATTATTCATATATCATAATATCCTGAATCAGGACTACCGTTCTATAGTCTAGTACATATCAATACCATCAAACATATATCCGCGTGTGAATAAAATCACATCGCCCAACGATCCGCTATAATATCCTGTCGTATATCATATCACGACCCAATCACATATCACAATCTCACGGCATCATACCCGATCATATCGGCTCATCTCCAAGTATCATATACTATCCTCATCACCTGTGTGTGTGTGTGTGTGTGTGTGTGTGTGTGTATGCACCAACGCATCCACACACACACACATACATACATACATACATACATATATATACATATATACATACATACATATATACACACACACACACACACACACACACACACATACACATACACACACACACACACACCCCCAATACCATATCACGTGTGTGCAAGTGTGTGTATGTCAACATTACTCTAGGGTTCGCGACTAAGAAACTAACTAAATCACTTTCTTCAAATTTCGCTAACACTAATCAATGATCTCCTAAAGCTTTCCTTGCTAATTATGTGCGTCTCACAATACACACACACACACACACACACACATATATATATATATATATTCACATGCTATATTACGAAACTGCGTATATATATACACGCACACCCAATACCATATCACGTGTGTGCAAGTGTGTGTATGTCAACATTACTCAAGGGTTCGCGACTAAGAAACTAACTAAATCACTTTCTTCAAATTTCGCTAACACTAATCAATGATCTCCTAAAGCTTTCCTTGCTAATTATGTGCGTCTCACAATACACACACACACACATATATATATTCACATGCTATATTACGAAACTGCGGGGGTGCTATACGCCATCCACCCGACTTCCCCCGTAGATATATATCTACTCACGTGGATGCTTCGGCTGATCTGATCCAATTTCAGCTCTGTCATTTCCACGCCACATCCGACGCCTCTGCACCCGATCCTAGAAACGTGCACAAGGAAAAAGAGAATAAATATTAATTAGTCGCGGACACAACCGATACAAGTTAACCACGCGCCCTAACTAGATGCGCACGCACTTGGTGCACAAAACGCGCCCGCGACAATACCACAGACCACATCTAGGGTCGCAATACGTGGCAACTACCAAACCAAAAACCCAATCGCACCAATCGCGCGTTCACAACACATTAAATTTTATATGAAATAGGTTGTATATCAACAAAACCTCAATTTTAATCAAATCGATTTTATTCCAAAACCTAGTAACCATCAACTTCCATTTTAGTTCAAAACTTGGTGTTTTAACAATTCTAGTGGCCGCAATGCTCACTAAATATCTTAGTTAGGTCACACAACCATTAACTAGATTTTAATCTCACTTATTTTCATAAATCCCAAAATTCTAGTTCGCAAAATTATGTAATTAGGACAATTTAAATGTAACAATTAACAATCTAGCAACTAGCTTAGATTTTACATGCTTTAATATGTTAAACTACATCTCACAACCATAATCAAATGATCAAAACCCCTAACTTGATCCAAACCCTAATCTTGAATTCAAAACCCTCACTTGAGAACCACAACTTGCAATTAAAACCTAAATTAAACACTTAATTAACTTAGTTTGAAGTAATTATCCAACAATTAATTAAACTATAGGTTAAGATTTATACCTCACAAGTTTGAGATCAAACTTGCAAACTTGCCTCCAAAGATGCTTCCTTGCTCCTCAATCCAAACTAGTTTGGGCCAAAGAATATTGGGTAGAGGTTTTATGATGAATTAGTGAGACTTTAGCTTGATTTTTGAGGCAAAATGGAGGAATTTTTGAAGAGAAATGAAGTGGAAACATGAGAAGGGCTGCTGCTGGATGAGGGTCGGCCAAATTGGGAGAGGGAGAGAGAGTGAGGTGTGTGAGTGGGTGTGAGGTCAAGAAAAAGTCCATGCCTTCAATATCTAACACCATACCTTATTTGTTTATTGTTTTCTTTTTCATTTTCTTTTCTTTTAACCTTTGAAGTGGGGAAACTTGGGGAATGGGCTGCTGAATTCAGCCACTTTAGGGGAGAGGGTGATGGTGTGTGTGAGGAATACCAAGTAACATGCAACCATACCCCAAGTCAACAAGCCCAAAGCTCACTTCTATTTAATTTATTTTCACAATTTAAGCCTTTTTATTTTATATTTTCTAAAACCGTCTTGACAATTTCTTTCATTTCAAAAACAACACGTTACATTCTGGTTTAATGTGTCATGATGCACAAAAACTTGTATTAACCCATTTTAATTTGTAATTATCACTAATTAAATGTATTAGTGAAATCTTATAATAATATTTAAAATAATTAATTACGGAAAATATTTGAGTAAACTAGAAATTTACAAGTGACCAAATAAATACCAAATACTAGCAATTATATAGCTAGAATATGCATATTTAATTATATGTTGAAAAATAATTGTACCATGGTTTTTACGGAAAACACCAGTTATTTTACCGATTATCCGAAATTTCACCTAAACGATTTTCAAAACGTTACAGTCTTCCCCCCTTAAAGAAATTCGGCCCCCGAATTTAAATTAAAACTCCCCCAAATACTAAAACATTTCAGCCAAACACTCAAATCGGCGGGGCTCCGAAATCTTAAATACTTAAATACTCCGAAATCTCAGCGCAATGCATGCGCATAAAAACGAGTATATAACTCAAAATCAAAACTCCGTCAAACATCATGCAATCATCGGAGCCATGGTGAAAATACCAATGTCAAAGTCTAATACGAAAACCAACATGATATACTCAAAACTATAACAAGGACATAGTACGCATCGTTGTAAACTCGTCAAAACATCTGAAAGAAATGCATGCCAAACCTTTTTCAAGTCGCTGTGCGATGCGCGTATCACAACACAAGTAGCGGACGCTTATTGTAAGAAAGTTAACTATATATATGTATATCCTTTGCTTAACATATACGTCACGCCGTTTTGAAAATAATTTAGAAGGGTTTCCTTTGTAAAATGTTTCGTGTCATCTCGGGCACGTAGGTAATACTGAGACTATAGCTCCTTTTTGGAAATCCCTTCGGTAACTATCGATGCATACAAAAAAAAAATTCAGGTACTGTCCTCGGACTAGTCCTGCTCAGTTACTATGCCACATAGTAAATATCATAAAACATACCGCTCCAAAAGAAATTAATCCCAAAATGTGTATAAGAATGCCACGTGCGTCTGGTACGCACGGAAATCGAAACCACTGAATGTGCCATACATATGCACAGAAACAAAATCTAAGTGCAACGGGTGTGCACGAAAACACCTGTCAAGGGCAACGGGTGTGCCTGACAATAATATCAGGTGCATCTGATATGCACGAAAAATGCCGATTTAGTGCATCTGGTGTGCACCAAAATCTCATCAAGCGTGCCAAGTATGCGCAAGAATCCAAATCAAGTGCATAAGGTGCACGAAAACAAATATCGAATATCACAATCGAAATCGACGGTATACAACATACATTAATCCAAATCAGGTATACCGTGGTATATAATCTCACAACCACGTGCATCAGCGTGCAAAAAATCGAATCAAAGTATTAAAAGTACATGAAAAACTATACCGAAGGCACAAGTCAAATCACATACATGCCATAGGCATGAAATCAAAATCAACCATCTCGTACGAAATCAAATCGAAGTGGAGTGCAGCTGTGGTGCACAAAATCTCAATCACGCAAATAAATTGCCCAAAATACCGAAATCCAAAATGACGGACACGTGATATTAAATTGCCCAAAATACCGAAATCCAAAATGACGGACACGTGATATTCGAATCACCAAGTCGTAAATTGTAAACACTGTCGTCGATACGTCCTTCCTTCAAAATCGAGAAGGTGTCGGTGCATCCAAAGCTAGCAGAGCAAGATATCTACTTGCCTCCTGTTTATGGTCTGGCGCCTTGTGCCCTTAGGCTCCCGTCTCTCACTACGGATTTTCATTTACATAACTCCTCGGCTCAACGGCCCAATATGGAAATGACGACGGAAACAGTTCCGCTCTGGCACATCCTCTAAAGATCTCTGGCCAACTATCATGGTCACTCATAACATGTCTCGTTGACGATGCCGAACTCTGGCCTACCGGGTGTGCACAATACGACCGATCCTGGGTCCAAGTCTTCTCGTGTAGAATTCCAGAAGGATTCCGTCGGGGTCTCTCCCAAATCTCGTTTCTGCCGAACTGCCCGGAATTTATCACCCTTTACTAAATCTATTTCTTGTTCCAGAACAGCTGCAAACTCATCACGACTTCTTCTAAAAGGTATATCCATATTTAACGCCTCTGCATGCGTATCACATCTCTGATGTAAACGGAGTGGAACGTCATCTCGTCAAGATCCCGTATGAACCTCTTACTCCACTTTTCTCTAACGTGTACTGATTCGGACTCATCTCTTCGCAGCTGTATGGACTGCGCTACAAACGGCTATACTCATATCTGGAGCCTCCCTTTCGAAGCTACGTACTCGGCATCTCAAATATCAAGAGCTTACAGTTGCGCTGTAAGCTACTATACTCATATCTGGAACCTAGGCTCTACTTAAGTCACCTACTCCATCAACCAAGGTCAACCTACGCGACGAAAGTTCGGGTCTAATACCCCCTTGACCAAGTCTAAGTTCCGTAAGGTCAAGCCTAGGTTCCGAATATATATACGCCCTAGACTCCGCATAATCAAACCTAGACTTGAACCAAAGTTAAACCTAGCGGTCTGATACCAACTTTGTCACGACCCGAAGGTACGGAACGCGACTGACACATAAATTATGAAACGTCTATAGGCGTGACGTAATCTAAGTAAGCCAAAGCCCAGAAATCTAAACCATTTTTAAATGAAAGAGTGAAGAAAAATTGTTTTAAAGCAACATCATATTTTCCCGAAAATTTCGGCAGAGTCTCCTTTGTAAATACTGACCCCAAATAGGTACAAACATGTATATACATAGATAATGAATAACGACATCCCCAAGTGGGAGCTAGCTCTTCGTCAAATGGCGGAAACAACCACGCAAGCAATATAATATACAACGCCGAAGGGCGAGGATCAAAAATCATAAAGGAATCCAACATCCCCAAGAAAACCCAAGAAGACCAATAATAATACAAGCGCACGACTCTAAGGTCGAAAGAATATACAACTGGTCTTCTAAGTCTATCTAATAATACAAGTCTGGTTGATGGAGTTTACTAGATACAACTGAAATAAATAAAAGTACTACAGTGGTCACGATGCAAGTGAACCCACCTACTAAAGCAATCACCCGGAAGGAAGCGGTGTACCGGCAAGCCGCAATGAAACCTGTACGGCCAAACCTGCAAGAAACTGTGGCACAACGAGGGTGAGTTGCCAACTCGTGAGTAGAAAACATCACCGAGAAGAAATCGCATGTATGACTCTCTCCTAGGTCATACCAAAAATATACAATACTATAATAAGGCGACAGTATATCATAAGTGTGATATCAAAGTACTCGTGTCCGTGTTATGAGTAATAATATATCGATGCATGATATGTACTAATGCATCATCCAACGTGTGTCCAGCAACGACACACAAATCAAGATAAAACCCTAGTGCCCAGCATCGGCACTCAAAACATCTCAAAATCCGTGTCCGACAGTGACACATAATACTCAAATCTTGGGCTCCGTCAGTCCGGATCGGCCCATGGGCTCCATCAGTCCGGATCGGCATATATATCCATCTCTCTCATAACTTCGAACGGTATCCTCCGGATATCCGTCGAGTTTCCATAAAATCACCGGTAGGTAGTGCTCCCCTGCCAGGCTCATCCTCCTCCATGAAATCACTCTCGCCCCGGGGTACCTCACCGGGTCCACCATGTACCCGCAGACGGTTCATACTCCTCCTCGAATCGGTCTCGAAAACCAACTCAGAACCGAGAAAATATAATGGTGGACGCTACTCATCATATCAAGGAAAACCACATCTTTCTCTTTTAAAATAATCATAAGCTTATAAACATTCACATGCGGTTTCCCAAATCCAGAAATCTCATAAAAGATCCGAAATCTCAAAATCACGAGTCAGTGAACAGTTAATATCGGCATAAAGCCCCAGAATGCTACATAACCGAATGAATATATGAATGCACCGTGTATCAAGTAAGGAATGCAATAACTAAACTAGCATATGAAAGCAATCGTACTAGTACTTTGTTGCAACTATCAGCTAGCAATTTATACTTACGAAGTAATGTTTTCTAATATCTACGTGACATGAAAATTACCGATAATGATGTGTGTGAGCCGGAAAGCAAGTGTATGTGGAGCATACGCGTCATCGGTAATAGTGCTGGTGTCCTGACAACAGGGGTTCATAAAAACTAAAGAAACACATTTATAAGCATGCAATGCGATGAGAATAGCATGAATATACGGAAAATGATGTAGTAACCGCAACATATAAGAATGTACATTTATATATACGAGTCATACAGTCATGGCATTTGAAATAGCATGAATCGTGGTTTTTAGAAAATAGGGGCTACGGTGTTTTTTGAGAAAAGATACGTCTTTTGAAAAATCCGTAGTATCCCTCGGCCTATCTTTAAAATAATCATGATTTCGTTAGTTTTGAAAATAGGTATGACTCGAGCCAGTCTAACATTTACCAAATAAACTACAGGATGAAGCTAAGAGACTAATCGAACGGGTAAGGAAATCCACCTAAATCCGAGTCGATATATCTAGTAGTCGGTGATCCCGCCTCAATAGCGTCACGTACGATAAAATATATAATACGACATCCTCTGATCAAGAGTATGGATCAATCATCATGTCTATGCCTCGTATGGTAAAATCCATCGTACGGCATCCCAAATCGGGGTGCGGGTCAATTATCACATATATCTCATATTATTCATATGGTATCATCATCATAATGTCCTGAATCAGGAGTACCGTTCTATAGTCTAGTACATATCAATACCATCAAACATATATCCGCGTGTGAATAAAATCACATCGCCCAACGATCCGCTATAATATCCTGTCGTATCTCATATCATGACCCAAACACATATCATAATCTCACGGCATCATGCCCGATCATATCGACTTATCTCCAAGTATCATATACTATCCTCATCACCCGTGTGTGTGTATACACACACACACACATACACACACACACACACACACCAACGCATCCACACACATATATATATACATATAAACATATACACCCTATTGGATATATGTATGCCATAGAGGCCATTACATGATAGTGTATGTACCAGTATGTGTGTGTGTGTGTGTGTGTGTATTCAGAGGACAGTCTTGCTCGACATGATAGTATGCTATCTGGTTACTCTTTATCTTGACATGTTCACTTGATCATGCTTTTACTCATTTGGTACATGTCGATAAAGCCCTTAGGATATTTGCTTGACTACTGGGATTATGATGTGGATCATACTAGTGGAACATCTATAGTTTATAAGCATATCCTTGAAATGTTCCTAGTCGTGGGTGTATCGAGACGGGGCATCGATATTTCAGAGTAGACTAGCGTATACTATTCTTGTCCCATATGATGGGCGATGAATGATCCCATATCCATCTGGTGTGATGACACCAAAGATTGTATACGGGTGCTCAGTGAGACTGGGTACACTTAACGGACTCGCCGAGAACTCCTATGTGGTATTATATCTATCGTCGGATAGCAGTTCTCAGGTTAGTATATAGACCCGAGATCGTCATAGAGTCTTGTGTGAACTCCCACTGTACTTTGATCTCCACCCTACCACGGCTCTACTGAGTCGTGCAAACAGGTGGATTTTGGGTTCAGTCCCGAGGCACAAGGAGGCAATGAGCGATAGGAGGGGTTTCGTCTCTCCCGGTATTGGGGGTTGATGTTGCGCTATGCACGATTGGCTATAACAGGAAGTCCCTGGCCAGGGCTGCTGAGATTTACTGAAAAGTGTTATCAGAAGTTTCTCGATCTGTTATAGACCATATACTGGCATGACTTATTGAGTTATTGGGGTCGACGATACCATCCCTAGACTAGATATGCAGCATATCTGACGAAGAGACCGGATTGTACGGTAAGTGTTGCCAGTTGGCTCAACGGGAGTTTTGACAGTTTCGCTTGTTTTTCTTCTGATCGCTCAATACCCGGCTTGTGGCCGTTACATCTACTGCCGGCGTATTGACGAGTTTTAGAGTCCCACACAGGAGTTTCCTAGCTCAGGCGAAATGATGTGGTGTGCATATGAGATATGCGCGGGAGATCGATTAAATGCGTGTATATGATACCGTATTTTAATCGGGCGTTTTCTATTTGTCGGGTCGTATGAGATATGACCGGTTTATTAAATCAAGTGTTGATTTAATATTGAATTTTATCTCACGTATATAAACCTTTTCTATTTGGATAAGTGTGCATATATGCACATACACATGTTGATCTGAATGCATACGTACATGCATACATGTGTGTCATGGTTTTTGATACACTAGAGATGGCAATGCAAGACTCACATGGTAAATAAATATCTATATGTATTTTCATTATTGAGAGAAATAAATGATTAAATCATGGTTGATTTTTCTTCATCACTATTCTTTACTTGACCAAACTTGGACCATGGTTTAATTTCATTTGCTATTTAACTCACATATGAAAATATCTAGATATTTATTAACCATGGTTTGGATATAAGTGTGATTCATATACCTATTTTCATTTTCTCATTTATCTTGAGAATTATCATTATCACAAATGAGCTCAAGCTTACCATCTTCTTCTTCCTCATCTCTCATGCTCTCTTGAGATTTCTAGTGAGTGAGTAAGACAAAAAGAAAGGGTTTTGAAGTGAGAAAACAAAGCACATCTGTCACGACCCAAAATTGGCACGTGACGGCCCTAATACTGCGCAACGTCTACAGGTGTAACGCAGTAAAAGAAAACCAAAACCCAGAAATCTAAACCATTAAAAGACAAGAAAAGATAAGAAACATTATTTAAAAGTCTATGAAATCACAATCCAAATTCTTTAAAAATCCAATTTTATTTCCTTTAAAATTTTGGCAGCACCTCCTTTATAAAAGCTGGCCCCAAAAATGGGTACAACATAAATATAAAGTGAAGCATCCCCAAACGGGAGCAAATACATGCCCAAAGACGGAAAACAATCACCACCACAAATATACGACGCCGTAGCGAAGAAATAAAGACAATAGAGAGAAAGCTGTATAAAAAACAACAAATCCATAATTTATACAATATCGTGCTCACCAAGTCTCTAAGTCAACGACATGATAGTCGATGGAGAGTACAAGATACAACGAATATACAATACAAATACAGATAACCACCAAAACCCACCTGAACAAAACAGCACACTGTGAGCCGATGCGGTATCTGTAGCAAAAGATGATAGATGAATAGCCAGCCTCGACTACTCTGGGGAACACTCTGTAACACCTGTGGCACAACGGGGGTGAGTTGCCAACTCGTGAATAGTAAATAACATATGCAGGTAATCGGAAGTATGCACGTAAAGCGTGAATCTAACATATGCAATTAACAGTAATAACATGTCATATGAATGCAGAATAATGGAAAGTACACTAGCAGGTACAACCAATATATATAAAGCAATAATGATATGACAACAGTATGCAATAATCATGCGATAGGGATATGAGAATGTAAATGTGCAACAATCATGAAAGGTACACTAACAGGTACTACTAGTACATGAAGCAGTGCACAAACAGATAAGGTGAGGTATGGAGTGAAGTATGTCATTTCCACGGAATCCTGACATCGTGGTAGGATCACAATCCAGAAAGACAATTTAAATCCCAATTTCTCAAATCAGCCCCCAAATTGGCTCTCATATTATCTAAGTATCACATCTCCTTAATTGCACAATATCAAGTATATCTTATATATCCCGAATGTACAACCTCAAGTATATCTCACATATATCGAATGTACAATCATAAGGTATATCTCGTATATATCGAATGTACAAAATCAAGTGGATCTCACATATCTCGTATATACAATATCAAGTATATCTCACATATCTCGAATGTACAACAGCAAGTAGATCTCATATATCTATCCAGTATCCAATCTCAATTGAATCTCTTATATCCCGAGTCAAATCTCCAGCAAAATTCTAACATCCTAAATATAATGGCGTAAATAAATATGATGAGGTCAATACACATATATTAGCGTCCCATTCCACTAATATTGGTGTAAGGGTATATATAACAGCGGCTCAATCCCCTGTTATATATACAAAGGAGTAATTAGAAATATCATGAAACCAATGTGCCAAGCATCGACACAGAAATGCTGATCCATCAGGTGCTGTCTCCATGACTGGCCCCCTGATAGGTACGTATCATACGCTATCCCGAAAGCTCGAGTGCCTAGCTTTGACCCTCGCCTCTCGACGTATCCATACGTATATAACTCCCGTCGGTATCCACATGATAGCCGCTGAGTCATTAGTCCTGTCACCGGAAAGTATGGTTCCCCCACTAACTCATCTCCTCACTTAGATTCTTGCCCCGGGGTACCTCCGGGCCCCACCATGTACCCATACATGGATCCCTCCTTTCCTCGCGTAGGGTATACACATCGTAAACGACAAATCTCATGGTGGCTGCTAAAATATCATATCAAGGAAACCGGGTTTTTCAAATAATACATAATTTCATGAACTCCCGCGATTCCCAAATCCAGAAAATATCATGAAAAATCCATATAACAATGCGAAAATCCATATATATAATATGTACGCCATATCTGAAATGCAAGCATATAAAGGAAAAAACGCTAATTAACTGTATCAAGTTAATACAAATATCATGCGGTTTCTATTTATCCACTTCTAAATAACATCAAGTGAAGGTAAACATGTAGCTAAAACCAGATGTATGTGAAATCAATAAGGTATAGCAAGATAATGTGTCTACCTATAAGCAATGATATAGTATACCCCCTGGGTATAAGAATAGTATGTGTAAGGTATACCTGTAGCTATGACGTAAAGTGTGCATGTACCTATCACTAATGGTACAATACTCTATAGGTATACAGGTAACTAGCATGTAAGTATGTCAGAACATATGTGTAAGCATGTAGGTATACAGGTATGCTATAAGTAAATGCGTAAAGAAATATGAATCAAAGTCTCAATGTCCCTAACCAAGCTATATTATATCTATAAGTGGGTTATGCGTGACATGGTAATTATTGACGGTGTATGTAGCATACAATCAGTGCTCGTGCAACATGAATCGTCAATAATATGTGAGTGTCCTACTACTACTAGTCCAGGCACAACTACATCTAAGTAATAGGGTAAATGCGCAATTCTAACAATAACGTAGAATATGCGACAAGTAATAAAATCTCTAGCCCTGACGCATAACGCCATGCGGGCGATTCCCCTGTAGATGTTAAATCTACTCACCAACGCTCCAAGTTAGGTGAAGCCTACCACCTGTTTTCCCCTTGTCGTAGCGTCCGAAGTCCCCGCTTGCGAAACTAAAATTTCAAAAACACATCACATAAGAAAAAATCCTACAATGACGAAAAGACAACGAAACGCGAAGAAAACGCCCGGAAAATTACACTGCGCGCTTAGCCCATCTATCGCGCACGATACCGGCCAAAAACCCTAATTGGGGTCGCTAAACTACAAAACACCAAGTCTGGACCCCGATCGTCCCGATCGCGCAACACAACACAAGAATTACGAGGAATACAATAGATATAACCTCGCAACGACCAATCGAATGCACGTCGGAAAAACCACGAAATCTAGTAAGCAACCTATCGCAATATTTCGCACTAGTTTCAAGCTAATGCATATCTAGCGATTACAAACACCTTAAAATAACTTAACTAAGCTATCTAAACCATTCCTATATTTTTAACACTCGCTAATTATGTTTTAGCAAAAACCTAGTAAGCTAATTGCATAATTAAACAAAGTGTTCATTAGCAAAAATTAACATTTCCTACTAGGTTAATCATCTCCAAAACACAAATTAACACTTCAAATGAACACTAAACACTTAACAAAATTTAACCCTAACATGAATTTCTTAAACCAAATATAAATGAATTAATCATAATTTAAAAACTAAACTAAACACATAAATAGCTAACTAAATTAGCTAGATTTAAGATTAAAGCAAGTATAAAAGAATTAAGGTAGGAATTATACCTCCCCAAGAACACCAAAATGAAGCTTAATCCATCATCTTAGCATCAAAACCCATGATTGTTGAAGATCCAAGAAGGATTAGTGAAGGAAAAGACGGTTTTATTTTTATTTAGGATTTTTATGGATTTATTTTGGAATTTTTCTTGAAGAATTTTGAAGAAATCATGAAGAAATGAGCTTGGGAAATATTTTGGACAGAAATTGGAGATAAGGGTCGGCCATGGGGAGGTTGGGGGTATTTTTGTGAATATTTTATGAAGAAATAGCTAGGAAAGAGAGTAATAAATGCTAATTAAGCAATTTTGCTACCTTTCACTCTTTTCTTTTCTTTTTTAATCCAAATCCTTTTGCGCTAAGAAAAATCTAGATATTTGAAAAGAAGCTTCTAAAATAATTTTAGTGACAAAAAAATAAATTTATTCACAAGAGAAATTTATTCCGATTTACGTGCACAAAATACCGCTTAAAATAATATTTTATTTGGGAAAAAATCTATCTGAACCAAAACCTCCCAAATACCCCTAAAGTTTGCGCACAAGCTTTATTTTAGTTAAACTAGGTGCCGGCAAGGTTATACGGACGTTTGATCGAAATCGGGTTAAAACGGGAAAACCGACAATTTTGCCCTAAAACGGAAAAATTCGCAAAATGATTTCTGAAACGTTACAATCTCCCCCCTTATAAAAATTCGTTCCCGAATTTAAAATTTTCACTAAGCGTACCTTCAAAAAGAAGAGTACAAAACTCCCAATTCTCGCTCGCAGCCTCCCGAGTGATCATCTCACTATACGGCTACGTCCAAGAAAACTCTCCACAGATTGCAATACCCTTGACTGAAGTTTCTCCACCTGTCGGGCCATTAACACCAATGGCTGCCGGTGAGTGAAAAGATCGCGTCAAAGCAAATGGTCTAATGCTGAATCATGTGAAAAAAAGTCATGAAGGTAATTGCAAAGTATCAACACAAAGAATGCGGGGTGAAAACTCAATAATCTGGGCGGAAGTGCCAAATTAAAGGCAACGAACTAACACGCTTAAAGGATCTCAAAAGGACCTAAAATCCTGGGATAAGATTCCCAAAACTCTATACGTCATTTATCGGAAAATCCATAGGAATATATGATCTCCCACTGCGAACTCAAGCCTACGACCAACACGGTCGACATAAGACCTCTGTCTGCACTGGGCTACTCATCCTGACCTGAACCAACTGGATCATCTCCGAAATCTCTAGACTAGCTGAGGTCCAAAATCCTACTACGCAGAGTCAGAAAACAGACTGGTGATCGACACGGCCTGTCTAAACCTAGAGGTTGCCAATTGGAGTGTCTCCTGATAACAACTATCGAAGGAGAACCCTAACAATGGCGAGTGACGATCCCAACTGCCGACAACAAAAACACGAACGTACAAACATATCCTCCAGAGTCGGTATAGCTCGCTCTCACAAACCCATCATCCTGCGGATGGAAAGATGGAGCTAAAGCTTAACCAGTACCCAAGGCTTCCTGAAGCTTCTGCCCAAGACGGCAAGCGAACAGGTGCCTTCATTGGATACGACCCTCGAAGGAACTCCGTGCAACACACAAACTTAACAAAGAACAACTGAGCAAACCGAGTATAACCGGACAACAAGCATCCGAATGGAGTCACACCCTGACTAAACCTGGGTATACGCCACAAAGAATATTCCTGGAGATCTGCTCCCATTCCCACTTCGGAACAGTTTAAGGTTGCAACTCTCCAGCCGGTCTCAGATGCTCAACCAAAACACACAACAAGACAACACCTTGTAACGAAATCTGAAACTTCTCTTTACATCCTTGCCCACCCGTAACTATTTCACAAGTCACGTCAAATGCTGGTGGAACTTAAATAAGTACAGAGAGTTGACAGATGTGCCTGCTCTAGGATTTCACGTCTCTACCTAATAGTATCAGGTACACAAAGGCATCCCTAAACTCAGCACACCCTTGTCACAAATCAATGACTCTGAATCATTACCCAGCCGAGTATGCTCAAGTATTTCTGACGAACGAGCATCGGCGGGCAGTGTCTCGCGAAAGCGATTAAGAAAAAGTGGTCGGGCGCGGACATGAGTAAGCTGTCCCCTCAGTAGAGGAGAACTTAAGCTATACTTAACGATCGCGCAAGAACTGTGAATCTGCAGAAGACTATCTCAACAATCAAAATCCGCTGCAGGAAGATGTACATTAAGCTCTGGTAGTCCGTGAAAATATGACATGACTCTCGAACAAGTAGTGTCTCCAAATCTTTAACACAAGACCACCGCGGCCATCTCCAGATCGTGAATGGAATATCCTGCTAGTACTTCCTCCAAATGTAGGGAAGCAAAAGCGATAACTCTATAGTGCTACCTCAGCAAACAATCGAGCCCACTCAAGAAACATTACAGTTAAACCACAAAGTCGCCCGAACCAAAAGCAAAGAAAGAACTGATGCAATTGTTAACCGAATCTTCGACTGCCGAAAACTCCGCACACATGCCTCATTCCAAAGAAAGAAACCTCCACTCCGGTCAATTCAGTCAATGGTGCAGCACTACACTAACAATCCTGCATGAAACGGCGGTAGAAACCTGCTAAGCCCAAAATCTGCGGACCTCCTTCCTGCACACAAGTCTGGGCCTAAGCTGTATAGCCACGATCTCCCTCGGAACCATACAAAACCGTCTCCCATGACTACAAGACCAAGGAGTCAACACAAATAAGCCTGAAAGAACACTCCGAGAATCTAACAAACAGCTGGCACTCTCCCAGCATCTGCATAAAAAATCCTCAAGTGCTACTCATATCCCTCAAGACACAAAGAATAGACCAGAATGTCATCAATAACACAACAATAACTGGTCGAGGAACGGCCTGAAGAAATCCGGTTCATCATATCTACGAATGCTGCTAGGGCATTGGCGAGTCCAAAGACACCACCAAAACACAGAAAGCCGTAGCATGCACAATGCAGCCTTCGGAATGCCATCACTCCGAACCCGCAACAATGATGACCTGATCCCAACAACTTAGAAAATGTCTCGCAATGTGGAGCTGATCGAAGAAATCGTCAAGGCGAGGTAAAGGATACCTATCCGCACCGTAAGCCGGTTCAATTGACGATCCATCAATACAAAACCTCAAACTGTCGTCTTCCTCCTTGATGAACAGAAATAGGAGCTCCTCAATGTGAAACACTCAGACACACTAGCCCCCCAACAAACAACTCTACAGCTGATCCTTAAGTTCCCTAAGCTCCGCCGGCTCATCTGGAACAACGTCGGAAAACTCTCGCACGATAAGAACCCGGTCCAACAAACCCACTGTGGCTCCAGTATCACGAATGAACGCAAAGAATCCTCGACATCCTCTCCTTAAAAGCCGACTAGCGAAAAAGGCTGAATTCGAGCTGTGAGAGGCGGCACCACTGCCCCCTGCACAACAAGAACTGACTTGCCAGGAAAAAAAACCTGACTGTTTCCTCGCGGTAGTCCACAGACGCCTAGCACGTAACTAACCAGTCCATGCCCAGGAGAACGTCAAATCCAACATCTCTAGAAGGATCAAGTGACAGATGAATCTCCTAACCGATTGGCATACGACTGAAATACGTGTCGCGCAACAAAAGAATCGCTGACAGAAGTTAACATAAGAAACGGCTGATCTATCTAACACGAATCCCCTCGTCCCAAACCTCTGCTACTCCCGCAACGGTCACGAAAGCTGTCTCGACGACTAAGCCTCTGTCTCTGAGCTGATACCCCGGTACGAGTCCTCCACGGTCCCGGAACTCCCGAAGTCTCTGGAATACGTGTCTCGTCAACTAGGGCTGCATCTACTGGTGCTATGTAGGTGACGGAATACTGTATGCTGATCGTAAGGAACAACTGGGTAGCAGGGTTGAAAACCTCCTGTCGCTGTGCTCGAATGGCCTCAACCAATGAACTCATCGTCTGGCGCATGTCCTGCATCTCAGCCACAAGCCTAGCGATACTATCTGTCGAAGGCGGATCCATCTACTCCTGTGCAACGAGCGTGCCATCCTGGTCAGTCCTTGACCCACCTGAGTCAACTCTGACTTCGGCCCTCGCTGCACCTCTTTGAGTCCCCATAGTCGTCGGCGGCAAAGGCTATAAATAGAGATAGGATTCGATATGAACACGGAAATCGAATCACAAGGATATGAATCATCAAGGAAGGAATTTCAAACAATTGTACTTAGGTCACTTTAGGCAAAGTACTGCATCGTGAGTATGCTGCAGACATACACACACTACGTTACTCTGCTTAAGCTACCTACTCCATCATACCAAGGTCATCCTACACTCCGTAAGGTAAAAACCTAGCGCTCTGATACCAACTTTGCCATGACCCGAAATTGGCACGTGACGGCCCTAATACTACGCAACGTCTACAGGCGTAACGCAGTAAAAGAAAACCAAAACCCAGAAATCTAAAACATTAAAAGACAAGAAAAGATAAGAAACATTGTTTAAAAGTCTTTGAAATCATAACCCAAATTCTTTAAAAGTCCAATTTTATTTCCTTTAAAATTTTGGTAGCACCTCCTTTGTAAAAGCTAGCCCCAAAAATGGGTACAACATAAATATAAAGTGAAGCATCCCCAAACGGGAGCAAATACACGCCCAAAGGCGGAAAACAATCACCACCACAAATATACGACGCCGTAGAGAAGAAATAAAGACAATAGAGAGAAAGCTTATAAAAGACAACAAATCCACAATTTATACAATATCGTCCTCACCAAGTCTCTAAGTCAACGACATAATAGTAGATGGAGAGTACAAGATACAACGAATATACAATTCAAATACAGATAACCACCAAAACCCACCTGAACAAAACAGCACACTGTGAGCCGATGCGGTATCTGTAGCAAAAGATGATAGATGAATAGCCAGCCTCGACTACTCTGGGGAACACTCTGTAACACCTGTGGCACAACGGGGGTGAGTTGCCAACTCGTGAATAGTAAATAACATATGCAGGTAATTGGAAGTATGCACGTAAAGCGTGAATCTAAGATATGCAATTAACAGTAATAACATGTCATATGAATGCAGAATAATGGAAAGTACACTAGCAGGTACAGCCAATATATATAAAGCAATAATGATATGACACAGTATGCAATAATCATGTGATAGGGATATGAGAATGTACATGTGCAACAATCATGAAAGGTACATTAACAGGTACTACTAGTACATGAAGCAGTGCACAAACAGATAAGGTGAGGTATAGAGTGAAGTATGTCATTTCCACGGAATCCTGACATCGTGGTAGGATCACAATCCAGCAAGATAATTTAAATCCCAATTCCTCAAATCAGCCCCCAAATTGGCTCTCATATTATCTAAGTATCACATCTCCTCAATTGCACAATATCAAGTATATCTTATATATCCCGAATGTACAACCTCAAGTATATCTCACATATATCGAATGTACAATCATAAGGTATATCTCGTATATATCGAATGTACAAAATCAAGTGGATCTCACATATCTCGTATGTACAATATCAAGTATATCTCACATATCTCGAATGTACAACAGCAAGTAGATCTCATATATCTATCCAGTATCCAATCTCAAATGAATCTCTTATATCCCGAGTCAAATCTCCAGCAAAATTCTAACATCCTAAATATAATGGCGTAAATAAATATGATGAGGTCAATACATATATATTAGCGTCCCATTCCACTAATATTGGTGTAAGGGTATATATAACAGCGGCTCAATCCCCTGTTATATATACAAAGGAGTAATAAGAAATATCATGAAACCAATGTGCCAAGCATCGACACAGAAATACTGATCTATCAGGTGCTGTCTCCATGACTGGCCCCCTGATAGGTACGTATCATACGCTATCCCGAAAGCTCGAGTGCCTAGCTCTGACCCTCGCCTCTCGACGTATCCATACGTACATGACTCCCGTCGGTATCCACATGATAGCCGCTGAGTCATTGGCCCTGTCACCGGAAAGTATGGTTCCCCCACTAACTCATCTCCTCACTGAGATTCTTGTCCCGGGGTATCTCCGGGCCCCACCATGTACCCGTACACGGATCCCTCCTTTCCTCGTGTAGGGTATACACATCGTAAACGACAAATCTCATGGTGGCTGCTAAAATATCATATCAAGGAAACCGGGTTTTTCAAATAATACAAAATTTCATGAACTCCCGCGGTTCCCAAATCCAGAAAATATCATGAAAAATCCATATAACAATGTGAAAATCCATGAATATAATATGTACGCCATATCTGAAATGCAAGCATATAAAGGAAAAAACGCTAATTAACTGTATCAAGTTAATACAAATATCATGCGGTTTCTATTTATCCACTTCTAAATAACATCAAGTGAAGGTAAACATGTAGCTAAAACCAGATGTATGTGAAATCAATAAGGTATAGCAATATAATGTGTCTACCTATAATAAATGATATAGTATACCCCCTGGGTATAAGAATAGTATGTGCAAGGTATACCTGTAGCTATGACGTAAAGTGTGCATGTACCTATCACTAATGGTACAATACTCTATAGGTATACAGGTAACTAGCATGTAAGTATGTCAGAACATATGTGTAAGCATGTAGGTATACAGGTATGCTATAAGTCAATGCGTAAAGAAATATGAATCAAAGTCTCAATGTCCCTAACCAAGCAATATTATATCTATAAGTGGGTTATGCGTGACATGGCAATTATTGACGGTGTATGTAGCATACAATCAGTGCTCATGCAACATGAATCGTCAATAATATGTGCAGTGTCCTACTACTACTAGTCCAGGCACAACTACATCTAAGTAATAGGGTAAAGGCGCAATTCTAACAATAACGTAGAATATGCGACAAGTAATAAAATCTCTAGCCCTGACGCATAACGCTATGCGGGCGATTCCCCTGTAGATGTTAAATCTACTCACCAACGCTCCAAGCTAGGTGAAGCCTACCACCTGTTTTCCCCTTGTCGTAGCATCCGAAGTCCCCGCTTGCGAACCTAAAATTTCAAAAACACATCACATAAGAAAAAATCCTACAATGACGAAAAGACAACGAAACGCGAAGAAAACGCCCGGAAAATTACACTGCGCGCTTAGCGCATCTATCGCGCACGATACCGGCCAAAAACCCTAATTGGGGTCGTTAAACTACAAAACACCAAGTTTGGACCCCGATCGTCCCGATCGCGCAACACAACACAAGAATTACGAGGAATACAATAGATATAACCTCGCAACGACCAATCGAACGCACGTCGGAAAAACCACGAAATCTAGTAAGCAACCTATCGCAATATTTCGCACTAGTTTCAAGCTAATGCATATCTAGCGATTACAAACACCTTAAAATAACTTAACTAAGCTATCTAAACCATTCCTATATTTTTAACACTCGCTAATTATGATTTAGCAAAAACCTAGTAAGCTAATTGCATAATTAAACAAAGTGTTCATTAGCAAAAATTAACATTTCCTACTAGGTTAATCATCTCCAAAACACAAATTAACACTTCAAATGAAAACTAAACACTTAACAAAATTTAACCCTAACATGAATTTCTTAAACCAAATATAAATGAATTAATTCTAATTTAAAAACTAAACTAAACACAAAAATGGCTAACTAAATTAGCTAGATTTAAGATTAAAGCAAGTATAAAAGGATTAAGGTAAGAATTATACCTCCCCAAGAACACCAAAATGAAAGTTAATCCATCTTAGCATCAAAACCCATGCTTGTTGAAGATCCAAGAAGGATTAGTGAAGGAAAAGATGGTTTTATTTTTATTTAGGATTTTTGTGGATTTATTTTGGAATTTTTCTTGAAGAATTTTGAAGAAATCATGAAGAAATGAGCTTGGGAAATATTTTGGACAGAAATTGGAGATAAGGGTCGGCCATGGGGAGGTTGGGGGTATTTTTGTCAATATTTTATGAAGAAATAGCTAGGAAAGAGAGTAATAAATGCTAATTAAAGCAATTTTGCCACCTTTCACTCTTTTCTTTTCTTTTTTAATCCAAATCCTTTTGCACAAAGAAAAATCTAGATATTTGAAAAGAAGTTTCTAAAATAATTTTAGTGACAAAAAAATAAATTTATTCACAAGAGAAATTTTTTCCGATTTACGTGCACAAAATACCGCTTAAAATAATATTTTATTTGGGAAAAAATCTATCTGAACCAAAATCTCCCAAATACCCCTAAAGTTTGTGCACAAGCTTTATTTTAGCTAAACTAGGTGCCGGCAAGGTTATACGGACGTTTGATCGAAATCGGGTTAAAACGGGAAAAACCGACAATTTTGCCCTAAAACGGAAAAATTCGCAAAACGATTTCTGAAACGTTACAACATCATCATTATATACTAGTTTACCCCATTAGTTTAGAGTGTTAGCTCTACTTCCTTATTGATCAAGTGAAGCAAGGAGTTTTGAGCAAAGGGATTTCGGGTGGATCATCGTGGACTTAAAAGGTCTCTAGCGAGCCGGTTCAAATTCTCAAGGATCCAAGGAGTCAAGAGAAAAGGTCTAAAAAGTTTGTAATCTCATCACTTAGTTATATTTTTCTTGTAGTATGTGATACTATTTGTTGTTATACTAAAATTTCTAGTTCGATTCCTAAGTTAGTTTGTTTAGCACCTCCTAAATTTTTAATATGGCATGTGTGATGCTTGTGAAACCCTAGGCAAGGTGCTAAGGAATCCCTACACACCCAATACCATATCACGTGTGTTCAAGTGTGTGTGTCAACATTACTCTAGGGTTCGCGACTAAGAAACTAACTAAATCACTTTCTTCAAATTTCGCTAACACTAACCAATGATCTCCTAAAGCTTTCCTTGCTAATTATGCACGTCTCACAATACACACACACACACACACACACACACACATATATATATATATATATTCACATGCTATACTACGAAACTGCGAGGGTGCTATACGCCATCCACCCGACTTCCCCCGTAGATATATATCAACTCACCTGGACGCCTCGGCTAATCTAATCCGATTTCAGCTCTGTCATTTCCGCGCTACATCCGACGCCTCTGCATCCGATCCTAGAAACGTGCACAAGGAAAAAGAGAATAAATATTAATTATTCACGGACACAACCAATACAAGTCAACCACGCACCCTAACTAGATGCGCACGCACTTGGTGCACAAAACGCGCTCGCGACAATGCCACAAACCACGACTAGGATCGCAATACGTGGCAACTACCAAACCAAAAACCCAATCGCACCAATCGCGCGTTCACAACATATTAAATTTTATATGAAATAGGTTGTATATCAACAAAACCTCAATTTTAATCAAATCGATTTTATTCCAAAACCTAGTAAGCATCAACTTCCATTTTAGTTCAAAACTTGGTGTTTTAACAATTCTAGTGGCCACAATACTCACTAAATATCTTAGTTAGGTCACACAACCATTAACTAGATTTTAATCTCACTTATTTTCATATATCCCCAAATTCTAGTTTGCAAAATTATGTAATTAGGACAATTTAAATGTAACAATTAACAATCTAGCAACTAGCTTAGATTTTACATGCCTTAATATGTTAAACTATATCTCACAACCATAATCAAATGATCAAAACCCCTAACTTGATCCAAACCCTAATCTTGAATTCAAAACCCTCACTTGAGAACCACAACTTGCAATTAAAACCTAAATTAAACACTTAATTAACTTAGTTTGAAGTAATTATCCAACAATTAAACCATAGGTTAAGATTTATACCTCACAAGTTTGAGATCAAATTTGCAAACTTGCCTCCAAAGATGCTTCCTTGCTCCTCAATCCAAACTAGTTTGGGCCAAATAATATTGGGTAGAGGTTTTATGATGAATTAGTGAGACTTTGGCTTGATTTTTGAGGCAAAATGGAGGAATTTTTGAAGAGAAATGAAGTGGAAACATGAGAGGGGCTGCTGCTGGATGAGGGTCGGCCAAATGGGGAGAGGGAGAGAGAATGAGGTGTGTGAGTGGGTGTGAGGTCAAGAAAAAGCCCATGCCTTAAATATCTAACACCATACCTCATTTGTTTATTGTTTTCTTTTTCATTTTCTTTTCTTTTAACCTTTGAAGTGGGGAAACTTGGGGAATGGGCTGCTGAATTCAGCCACTTTAGGGGAGAGGTTGACGGTGTGTGGGTGAGTGTGAGGAATACCAAGTAACATGCAACCATACCCCAAGTCAACAAGCCCAAACCTCACTTCAATTTAATTTATTTTCACAATTTAAGCCTTTTTATTTTATATTTTCTAAAACCGTCTCGACAATTTCTTTCATTTCAAAAACAACACGTTACATTCTGCTTTAATGTGTCATGATGCACAAAAACTTGTATTAACCCATTTTAATTTGTAATTATCACTAATTAAATGTATTAGTGAAACCTTATAATAATATTTAAAATAATTAATTACGGAAAATATTTGAGTAAACTAGAAATTTACAAGTGACCAAATAAATATCAAATATTAGCAATTACATAGCTAGAATAGATATATTTAATTATATGTTGAAAAATAATTGTACCATGGTTTTTACGGAAAACACCAGTTATTTTACAGATTATCCGAAATTTCACCTAAACGATTTGCAAAACGTTACAGAAACATGATACGTGCACAAGTGCACCTATATGATCGTACTCTGCCGTAAAACCATACGGACTCTACATCGTTTCGTTTGAAGCAGGGAAACCCTCTGTATGGGACTCTAAAGATTCGTCAATACGCTGACAGTGGGTTTAACCACAAGCACGTCAATGGCACTAGCTGTACGTAACGGCTACCCAGGTATTGAGTGAAAGGAAGGTCGACGAGCAAACTCATCTGAACCCCTACTGAGCCTGTACGTGACAGTCTCCGTACAGTCTGGTCTGTTCTTCTAAGAGTACCGCTTATCGGGTCTAGGGGTGGATAAAGTCAGACCTATAATAACGCGATATTTCGTGTTGGTATGAAGCCCATCACCAATTGAGAAACTACTGATCCAAATCAGTAATTCTCGTCTACCTTGGCCAGGGATTTCTGGTGATGGCCACCCGTGCACCTCGTGACATCAACCCCCAATACCGGGAGAGTCGAATCCCCGACGATTCGCTCACTGCCTCCATGTGGCTCGGGACTTAACCCAACTAAAACCTGTTTGCACGACTCCTTTGAGCCGTAGTAAGGTAGTAATCAAAGCACAGTGGGAACTCACACGAGACAAATGACGATCTCAGGTCAACAGACTAACCTGTACACATGTCACCTGGGAACTGCTATCTGACAATAGGTATAATACCATCTAGCATGTTCCCGGCGAGTCTGTCCAGTGTACTCATAACCCAATGGGCACCTGTATACTATCTTAGGTGACTAACTGACACCAATGGCTTGTGTGACAGGCCACCGCCCCTCGTCGGGGTCTCAATAAGTACACACTAGTCTACTCTAGAGTATCAATGCCCAGTCTCGATACTCCCTCGACTAGGGACATTTAAGGATGTGCTTATAGACCACCCAACTCTCATGTATATGATCGCCATCATAATGCTGGTAGTCAAGCAAGAATCCTATAAGCTCTATCAACATGTAATAGTGATATGTAATACCACATAATGCATGTACATGATGATAAAGACAAACCAGATAGCATACTATTATTTTGAGTAAGACTGTTCTACCCGTATAGGTCCTCTCTCAATCATCATAATCACCTGCCTGCGATTACAATAATTGCCTTAAAGGCACTATAGCCAACAATCTCCCACTTGCACTTAAGGCTAATTATTGTGGCATTGCATACTCACAGCTCGTATGATACCGAACACCCAACTTCTCTACTAATCAGTCTCGCAAAGCTCGTTTGTGAAACTCTTGCATTCGAGAAATAGCCCCAGTGAGTGGATCCGCTCCAGTGTTTCTATCTTTATCTCTTTATATCTCAACTTCGCGGAGAAAGACTATCTCCCGAAATGAGCAATACCTGTCTAAGAATTTGTCTGGATATCTGATGGCACCCAGTTCACATATGATCTCCAAATCCAACAAACTTCTTAGACTGTATCTGCCACTGAATTTAATCAGTATCTTACGCCATACCTTCCTCAGTATCCGCTTGGACTACCTGTCCAACATACTGTCTCTCAAAAGAGGGAAAACTATAACTCTGACAGTCACTCTGTCATCCAGGTTACTTTGGAAGCCTGAAATGATAACCGTCTCCCGAGGAGGCTGTCGTTACCATATACCAAGAATTTCCACTTATGTTCATAACTGCTTCCCAATGTTTCTCCAGGATTGGATTAATATATACTTATTGCAGCTTGTGCAAAATCAAAATCTGGTGTTGTACTTGACATCTCATGATTGACTCAATTGCCTAAGCAAATGATATGCCAATCATGCAAATCCCTCTCCTCATCAGTCTAAAAGACATCTTTTTAGAGATGATGACTCCATCACCTGCAGGTACACCACCACGTCAGGAGTCATCCATTCTAACACACTTTAGAATAATGTCAGAGTACCCGAATAGGGACACTTCCCAAATCTAGATCTAAAGCCATAGATCTAGTCACCAGAATCCCTGATATTATATCCATATTCTATGTGGAGAAACCACCTTGTGACAACCACGGTATAACCGATCGTAGTATAGAAAGATCTCTTCCAATTAAGTGCATGTCATCCAAATACCAGGACATTACTCCCTACTACCTTCTTACCAGATCCATCTCTTATTCTGATGAAATCAAACTCTATGACCGTCACATCAAAAATAGATGATCTATCTCCGCTATACCCGCTTTAGTCTATAAATAGACATAAGCTACTTGCCCACTATGCTTTCGCTGCTCCCACCGATTACAACATCCCTCTGGCAGAGTCATATACACGTACACTTCTAAACCTAGTTTAGAACGACGTTATACTCATCCTCCTACCAGACCTCATAGTCTAGAACAGCAATAGTGGCAAGTTTGGATAATCAAAAACCTCCCTATCGCCGTCTTTGAGGAGACTGAAGTACCTCTCAGGTGCCTGAGGCTACCCACCAAATCTGCGGAGTGGCTAATGGATCGTCGAAACCATTTGAATCCTCAGGTTCTATTAAATTTTTAGCAATCATTTATGGTTCTGGAATTACTTCCAGTTCTACCATACTCCCACTAATGTTTTCTGAAAAGAATCCATTTACTAAAACCGGTAGCGAGCCAAGAACAATATAATTATTGATCTTCCAGATGGTAGAATGTTAACCCTCATCAAAGCTCGGGAAAATCCACAAACTGCCATTACTGAAACGTGCCTTGAGTTTATCCAGATTCTGGTTTTAAGCATAAGACGGAAAACTCCATATACCTTAACATCGTTAAGATATGAATCCATTCTAAATATCCAATATAGAAACAAAGGCACTAATTTAATTGGAACCAGATTCAAAAATCATGCAGCCATTTCCAGTGCATATCAACCAAATGGAAGAAGGACAAGCAACATTACTCATCAAGGAATGCATCCACGTATGAGTAACCTGAAAGAGAAGCAAGTTCTCAAAACTATTACTTACAACGGAATATCTAACATAAGTATCTACATTTTCGATCACCTTGAAGAATCCTAATACTTGCAACGTATAGTTCTTTACCTTATTCTTATACTTATAACTTCTCAAAGTTTGGACCTTGTATCTCATCGAAATACTTGTCTAAAACTAGAGAAGTTATGAGTAAACAGAATATAGTACGAGTACCAACCCCTTTGTCCTGACGGACATCGGACAACATATAATACTTTGTATAAGTCCACTGAGTTTTAATAACTCAAACCCAGCGCGTCGTAGGTTGAAAACTGTACTATGGTTAAGAAGAATTACACCGTTATTGAATGTACCTTACCTAACCATTAACTGATATAGGTAAATGTCATAGACATAATTTCAAAAAGTTATATCTCACTTTATAAAATAAACGTACAGATATATCAGTTTGAAATTGGTGCATAACGATGGATATTCAAAACCAAATATTTGTCGTCAGGAAAGACCCAGGTGATTTCCTCAAATATCACCAATTACAAAGAATTCCGATATATAAATGATCTAATCACCCAATTCCTAATATCTTACTCCCACTCACCATCTGTAAAGCCATACAGATATGAGAATTAAATCTGGTAAATACATACCCTGGAGTTAGAATCTAATTGGGAAAACAGTTTTCACTTAACACCGCATAGTAAAACTGAAACATGAAAATGTTTCGAAAGGGTAGCCGGGTATTCCTAGTAATGCCTCTTCCTCTATCCAGATTCATGACTGTAACCGTATACTTCCTTTCCCTCACTCTAATCCCTTTATATGTCTTTACTTATTACCTTCTGTATACCACACTTAGTCTAACTGATTTTCTTCCTTTCCTACTCTTCGGCACCAGCCTAGGGTTTAGAAGCAGACTATCCAATAAGCGTAATAGGTGTACTCTCCTAATACCAGAAGCCCTCGCAACCTGAGAGAAGGTAAAGAGGAAAGACAACTGAATAATCCTTATTCTATTTCTCCAGAACCAGAATCCATCCTCGAACTGAAACAAGTTCTTCGAGTTCGTATGTAACTATACGATGACAAATCCAATAAATGTGGATCTTCATAGTGATACGGGGTGTTATGGAGAAATGCAAAGATGATATAGGAGTGGCAGGGGTATACGATGTTTTGTCGTGAATGATAGCAGTCACAATTTTCTTTGCCCTTTATCTAATCCCTTTATATGTCTTTACTTATTACCTTCTGTACACCACACTTAGGCTAATTGGTTTTCTTCCTTCCCTACCTTTCGGCACCTGCCTATGGTTTGGAAGAAGACTATCCAATAAGCGCAATAGGTGTACTCTTCTAATACTAGGAGACCTCGCAACCTGAGAGAAGGTAAAGATAAAAGACAACCGAATAATCCTATTCAATTTCTCCAGAACCGGAAACCATCCTCGAACTGGAACAAGTTCCTTCGAGTTCGTATGTAACTATACGATGGCATACCCAAGCAATATGGATCTTCATAGTGATACGGAGTGTTCCGAAGAAAAGCAAAGGTGATGTAGGAGCGGCAATGATATATGCGACTAAATGACAATTCAAAAGCGAAAGTGTTTTTAAGAAGGTTCAGTTAATTTGGTTCATGAGTTTTTATGGTTAGGTCATGGTCGCTGCCAAAGAGAGAGAGAAAAGAAACACTCAGCGTGCACTCTAACCTAGATTAGATTGGTTAATCACTTTATCTAATCAGGATGGCTCCCACTGTTTCCTCGAATTCTCCTTCAAACCCTAAAAGGAGAATTAGTCGGGATCATCTTAAATCACCCGAGGAGTAACACCTACTCATCGGTGGGAATCAGGATCCAACTATCATCGCATGATAACTTGATAGATGTCACTCAAGTCACCACACTCCAGAACGTATGCGCATGCTTGGCAAGTTTCCTATATGTTTGAAACTCCCGATGTGGTTTTTACCCCTAAGACCCAAGTGACCTTGACAATGCCAACATATCAAAGATTCCTAGTCAAGTTCAACTCGTCATTATCTTGATTGCGTTAAACCCACCCGTACGTGTCCTTGACAATACCAACATGATCGTACGACTGTCCTAACCAATCCACATATCCATGCAACAGAAAAGCACCACATAGTTTCCCAACACTATGCCTCGACAATGCACGACATACGTAGCACGAATACTAAGCAATACTAATATGAAATGACGGAGGGCTACAGCTAGTTTTTGGCGAAAAACCTTTAACTTAATGAACTTGATATCGTTGAAGGAACCGAATGGTTTTACAAATATATAGTGGCGTAAACTTTTGCTAAAGAGGTCACTCCCTGTGAAGGGATCTCGGCTCTTTCCTCGTCGAATGAGGTGCTGGATATTCATAACCGAATATCACTGCGCAAAGCAAAAGAATCGACTATAGTGAAGTTATTATGATGACGCAAACTTTTGCTCAAGAGGTCACTCCCTATGAAGGGATCTCGACTCTTGCCTCGTCGAATGAGGTGCTAGATATTCATAACCGAATACCGCTGTGCAAAGAAAAAGGAAACGTCTGTAATGTCAGTTTTAAAAACTTGGATCATATAGGTTTTTTTTCCTTGCATTAATCAGAATTAATGCAGTCCCATCAATTAATCCATATCACACCAAAAAAGAACGAAAATACAATGTACGCATTAGCCATCTGCATTCGCCACGGGGTCCCGTCATGCACCGTTAGGTTACTTAACTAAAGGCAGAGCGGGGGCTGGACTACCACAGGCGCAAAACATATACAACATCTACTAGTATATATATAAATATATATAACATTAGTCCCAGGCATGATATAAGCAACATCATAGAATCTCAGCAAGCAACACAAAATGGTGGATAATCTTGGAGCCTCGGGTTTTATTTGAGCCGCAAATGAGACCCGACGTTCCCTGTCGTGTAGATAGCCTATGCAATGAAAACCTGGACCCCTACGAGCGCGGCAAGTTACTCGCCAATCCCAGAAGTGAGGCAACCCCAATCAACAAAGTGAATGGGCCATCCAGCACTTCACGGAATCCGGTAACTTGAGCATTCCACCGTGGGTTATCCTATACCCCCTACGAGTGTGGCGAATAGCCCACCAATTCTAGAGTAAGGCCCCCCCATCTCAATGCCATGAGATGTAGGCCCGTTTCCCTCTAGAACCCGGCTATTCGAGCACTCCACCGTGGGGTAATCCTAATACAGAAAAGAAAAGTATATATACAATGGCGACATCGACCTCAACCCGGTCGTGCCCCAAATAAATAATATACAAACTGGCAGAGACGGCAGTCCACATGTCGGACGCTCGTCCCGCAATATCAAATGTACAAATGAATCTGAACTGTACAACTATCATTGCAACACTGGCTATCCGCCATGACAATCCAACCACAATCTCAGCACAAACACAGAACATCAACATGAATGTCATGTTCAAAAACCCGTCTAAAAGAACATATAGCAGTTAGACGAGTTATACCGCTTTAATGACATTCACGGTCGCAGATAGTAATGTATGTACTGAAAACTTTTAAACGATGTTAAAAATAGCGACTTCGAAATACTACGTATTGCCTCGAAACCAAAGATAACATAATATGCAATCCGGGCAAAAACAAACAATACCAAAAACCAAATATTCAAGATCCCAGAACACACCCAAAAAATCAAGACCCAAGTCCCTTCAAAAACCGGCGACGCAGAGGATTTAGCCGTTCTCGCCGTCCATCTTAAGGAATTTGTGTCTCGTTTTTCGACTGTGTTCTAGTTACAACATAAATAGCCTTCTGCAATAGTTTAAAATTTTTTTAGAAGACTAATAAAAATCGACAGGAACTTGAATAATGTATCGTTTGTTTCGGAGTTGTTTCGGTTTCGTTATTTAAATATCATCTAAAACTGCTAGTTTAGGGTTTATGGGTTGGCTCTGATACCATGTTGGGTTGTGCCAACGCCTTGGCCATCTACCGTGACCGTTTGCGGAACAAAAATTTTCAAAACGGGCGCTAGAACAACCCTGTAACCCGGATCTACCATAAACCTAAAGCTAGCAAACTAAAGATGAGTTTAGAATGGTTATACCGAATGATCCGAGTCCTTCGGTCTTCTACCATCTTCCTAAGCTTCTAGAAGCCACCATGATGAAGCTTGATCGTCAGTCTTCCTCCATCGAAGATGATCCACTTGAGGATTTGTAGTTCGAGCTCCAACCACATAACCGAGGTAACTAGGGTACCTAGTTCGCTAAACTAGATAACCTAGAGGATGTAGAGTCTAATGATGGATTAATTTGTCTCCAAACACCCTAGGTTTCTCAACAGATGAGACTTTTAGGGTGGAGGTAGAAGAAGAAGTTTGAGGAGATGAGAGTGTAGTGAGCATGAAGCAACCATAGAAACATGGCTAAGTGTTGTGTCCAAAAGAAATGAATCAAGCCTTACAAAATATCTCATAACACCAAATAAATATCAAGCATGCCACAATAGTAACTCATGAGTCACCCCATGAGTCACCACAAAGCCATACGTCATATTAAGCCAAAGAACGCCTCATCCTTCCACCTCATTAATCATTTAACAAAATGGTTAAAACAAACAAATGAGGTGGCATCTTCTAGAAGCATCTTGTAATGAATTACAAGAATACCCCTCATCCGTATATACATACCCGTATTCTTCTTCTGAAAAATACGAATAGAAAGAGACGAAAATAATCCAATAATATAATACCAGAATTTGGCTTAAACCAAAACCCACTAGTATTATCCGTCCAAATCATGATACGTGCACAAGTGCACGTATATGATCGAACCCTGCCGTAAAACCATACGGCCTCTACATCGTTTCGTCCGAACCAGTGAAACCCTCTGTGTAGGACTCTAAAGACTTGTCAATACATTGGCTGTGGGTTTAACCATAAGTACGTCAACGGCACTAGCTGTACGTAACGGCTACCCAGGTATTGAGCGAAAGGAAGGCCGACGAGAAAACTTATCTAAACCCCTACTGAGCCTGTCCAAGACAATCTCCGTACAGTCTGGTCTGTTCGTCTAAGAGTATCGCTTATCGAGTCTAGGGGGTGGATAAAGTCAGACCCCTAATAACGCGATATTTCGTGTCAGTATGAAGCTCATCACCAACTGAGAAATTACTGATCCAAATCAGTAATTCTCGTTTATCTTGGTCAAGGATTTCTAGTGATGGCCACCCGTGCACCTCGCGACATCAACCCCCAATACCGGGAGAGACGAATCCCCGACGATCCGCTCACTGCCTTCATGTGGCTCGGGACTGTACCCAACTAAAACATGTTTGCATGACTCCTTTGAGCCGTGGTAAGGTAGTAATCAAAGCACAGTGGGAACTCACACGAGACAAATGAAGATCTTAGGTCGACAGACTAACCTGTACACATGTTATCTGGGAACTGCTATGTCACGACCCGAATATGTGGAACGCGACTGCCACTTAAATTACGCAACGTCTAGAGGTGTAACGTAATCTAAGTATGCCAAAACCCAGAAATCTAAACCATTTAAAGAAAATAGAGTGAAGGAAAACTTTTTTAAAAGTTAAGTTAACATAGAAAATCACTTTAAAAGTCTTTATAATAAGATCAAGTTTTTATAAAAATTTCGGCAGAGTTTCCTTTGTAAATACTGGCCCCAAACGGGTACAAAACAAGAATATACTTAAGTAATGAATAAAGGAATCCCTAAGCGGGAGCTAGCTCTTCGCCAAAGGCGGAATCACAACCACATGCAATATATATATCATCATAATATGAGATAAGCATCTGAGAACAAGAAATAAGAAAACACCACATCGTCTCAAGTGAGCATCGACACCAAAAATAGAATACATACAAATCTCACAAGCTCACCATCTAAGTCTAATATACAGCTGGTGGAAAACGGTAGATAAGGTAGATGGAGTGTACTAGATACAATAATAATACACAAGGTGGGAACAAAATATCCTCGCAACCCACCTATGAGCAAGCCGCAAGTCAATGCAAATGAAGCAAAATGAGGAAGTGCGCCCGCCGCTACTGTGCTGACGGGTCAGACCTGCAAGATGCTATGGCACAACGGGAGTGAGTTGCCAACTCGTGAGTACTAAGTAACATCTAATAAGGCTATCGTAAGCATGCACGCAAATGCGTCACAACCTACATATACCAATATGATGTGATGCACTAGTATGAATGCAACATGAATGGATAATCAACACGATATCCAGATATAACTGATATGAGAAGATCTGTATCCTTATCTTAGTAAAACTTTTGTATAATAAAAACTGGAGTATCATCAGTGAAATCGACAGAAAAGTCCGTGTCAAGCATCGACACAATATCCTCAATATCTCAGGCTCGTCAGTCCGGATCGGCCCATATCATCAAATCTCAAGACTACGGTCGGTATCCTCCGGATATCCGCCGTGCCAGACATCACCGGTAGGTCATACCCCCTGCTAAGCTCATCGTCATCCACACGAATTTCTCGCCCCGTGGTACCTTACCCGGGTCCACCAAGTACCCGAAACGGTTCATCCTACTCCTCGAATTGGGTCTTGAAAACCAACAAAATTAGGAAAACTCATGGTGGATGACACATACATCATATCACGATAAAACCACAAATTGCATTTTTAAAATGATGACAGGTTTATAAATTCTTGCGGTTTTCCCCTAAAATCCAGAAATCTCATAAATATTGAAATCCCCAAGAAAATCACAATATATGAACATGTCGGTAATGATAGATGTCTATGATATCGATAATATGCAATGCGATGTTTGGCTAGAGAACTATGTATGAATGATGCAATGAGGTATATATAACTAGCCATCCTATATATCCATCTTGATGAAATGAATGTACAACTGCAAGTTCACATGCCACATATGATGCAAATGCTCAGATACTGATTAAAGTAAGTTCTATAGTGTTCGTAACATAGCAATTACCAATGGCATGTGTGTTCGCATGAATAGTGCACGTGCGGCATGAATCAATGGTAATGGTGCAAGTGTCCTAGGTAAAAACGTCATAAGTAAGAAGATGAAATGCCATGCTATGAATGCTTTGAGACTACCATAAAGATGCAAGAACTACTATTAATCCTAACTATCGGACGCCTTGCGCCATCCAGACGATCCGCACATAGATGTGTATATCTACTCACCGAGACGCCTCGGCTAATCTGATCCAATCACGGCCTTTCCTTTCCTTGTCGCGTCCGACGTCTCTGCAACCGATCCTAGAATCGCACAAATAGTAATAAGAGGATAGATATTTAGATAGACGCAAAGTCAAGACGATACAAGGTAATTAACGTGCACTAACTAAACGCGCATGCACTTGGTGCACAAAACGCGCGTGCGATATTGCCACAAACCATAACTAGGGGTCGCTATGCGTAGCAACCACCAATCCTAGAACTCAATCGTACCAATCGCGCATTCACATCACACTAAATATTATAGAAAATAGGTTGTAGATCATCGTAACCTCATACTTAATTAAAATCTATTTATTCTAAGAACCTAGTAACCAAACAAAGGGTATTTTGGTGCAAAACTAAAGGTTGTAGCAAACCTAGTGGCCAAAAATTACACTTAATATCTTAATTAAGCCACATAAATATTTATCAATTTTAAATCTCGCTTTTTACACACTAATCATGAAATTAGTTGCATGAACATTTAATTAAGATGATTAAAAGCTAAGATTTGCAAATTTAACAACTAGATTATATTAAAAAGAAACCATTAGATTTTCACTACATTTAGCTAATCTAATTAAGTGATAAAAACTTTTAATTTTTAACCAAATCCTTCTCTTTAAAATTCTATTTGCAATTAAAGTTATATTAACATCTAATTAAAATTAGATTTAAGCAAATAATTAACAAGTAACCATTTGGATTAAGCTTTATACCTCATGATTTTGGAAAGATCCCACTAGCTAGCTATTGCCACCAAGAATGCCAACTTGTTTTCAAGAACCATGCTTAGCTTAGGCAAAGAAATCTTGTGATAATTTTAATAGGAAATTGAATTAATTTTGTGGATTTTTGAGATCAGGAAAATGAGGGTTTTTGAGATAAAGAGAAGAAGAAGAAGTGAAGAAGGGGGGGCTGCAGTTGGCCGAGCCAAGAGAGGGAAAAACAAAAACAACAAGCACACCATACCTCATTAATAAGGCACCATACCTCTTTTTCTATATTCTTTTTCATTTTAAATTCTATATTCCATTTAATCTTTCTTGAAATATCTAGAACCATCTTAAATTTTTTTTTAAAGTGGGCATGCTACAACATGGGTTTTAGCTGTGTCATGGTGCACAATTTTGTATTAACCCATATTAATTTGTAATTATCACTAATTTAGTGTGCAAGTGAAAACTTAAAATAATATTTAAAAATAAATAATTAAGAAAAATAATTAAGTAAACTAGCAATAAATTTGTGACTAATTAAATACCAATACTAGCAATTACATAGTTAAAATAGGTATATTTAAGTATATGTGGAAAAATAATTATAACTACGTTTTACAGAAAACACGAATTGTATTACTAATTATCGGACAATTAACCTAAACAAATTTTCAGAACGTTACAATCTTCCCCCTTAAAGAAATTCGGTCCCCGAATTTAAATCTAACTACGCGTACCTTCGAAGAGATGGGGAGATTTCTTCCTCATCTCGTCCTCGGCTTCCCACGTGACCTCTTCGCTGTTCAGGCCATGCCAAAGAACCTTTACGGATAGTATATCCTTTGACCTCAGTTTATTCACCTGCCGATCCAGAACGACCGGCTGCTCGGTGAAGCTCCAGCTGGATCGTCTGGTGCTGAATCGCGTGAAAGGGGTCATGAAGGCACTTGCGAAGCATCGATACGTGGAACACGGGGTGAACATCTAGAAAGCTGGGTGGAAGAGACAAACGATAAGCAACTGTGCCGACACGCTTGAGAATCTCTAAGGGACCCACATATCTAGGACTAAGCTACCCTTTCCTTCCGAATCTTATCACGCTCTTCATTTGAGAAACCCTCAAGAAAACATGATCACCTACAGCGAATTCCATTCTGCGACGACGTCTATCTGCATAAGATTTATGCCTGCTCTGGGCCGCTTTCATCCTATCCCGAATCAACTGGGTCTTCTTGGTCGTCTCCTGCATAATTTGCGGTCCCAAAACACTGCTCCCACCGAGTTCTATCCAACAAACTGGTGATCGACATCTCCTCCCATATAAAGCCTCGAGGGGTGCCATCTGAATCGTTTCCTAGAAGCTGTTATTGTAGGAGAACTCTATTAAAGGCAATTGACAATCCCAACTGCCACCGAAATCTAGAACACAAGCTCAGAGCATGTCCTCAAGAGTCTGTATGGTCCGCTCGTACTGACCGTTGGTCTGCGGATGGAAAGCTGTACTGAAACTCAATCGAGTGCCCAAAACCTCCTGAAGTTTCTGCCAAAGGCGATGGGTGAACTGAGTGCCTTTATCGGACACGATGCAAGTAGGAACGCCATGTAGTCGCACAATCTCATCGATATAAATCAGAGCGTACTGAGCGAATCCAAAAGTGGTCTTTACTGGCAGAAAGTGAGCTGCTTTCGTCAATCGGTCTACGATCACCCAAATAGAGTCATACCCTCGACTGGTCCTGGGTAAACCCATGACAAAATCCATAGAGATCTACTCCCATTTCCACTCCAGAATGGGCAAAGGCTGTAATTCTCCTGCTGGCCTCTGATGCTCGGCCTTGACTTGCTGACAAGTCAGGCATCTTGAAACAAAATCTGTGACATCTCTCTTCATCCCTTCCCAGCAGTAGACAACTCTTAAGTCTTGGTACATCTTGGTAGAACCCGGATGAACACTATATACTGACCGATGTGCCTCCTTTAAAATCTCGTGTCTCGGTCCCTCGGAATCTGGCACACACAGTCGAGTCCCAAATCGTAGTACACCCTGATCATCGATCACGAACTCTGCATCTCTGCCCCGTCGAACCTGTTCCATGATCTCTGACAAATGGGCATCGCCTCGCGGATACGGTCATGTAACTGTGGACGTGCACGGACATAGGCAAGTTGTCCCCCGGTCGACGTAAACTCGAACTGTACTTGGCTGTCACATAGAATCTGCCAATTTGCCGTCGACTGTCTCTGAACTGCGCTCAAACAAGACAAGCTACCTCCGGGCCTCGATCTTCTTCGGGTCTACACGTACGCCATCTCTCGTAACCACGTGACCCAAGAAGTCGACACTATCAAGCCAGAAGGCACACTTGGAGAATTTAGCGAACATCTGATGCTCCCTCAAAGTCTATAATGTGATCCTCAAATGTGCTCATGCTCCTCTCGACTCCGGGAGTATACTAAGATGTCATCAATAAACACAATGATAAACTGATCAAGAAACGGCCTGAATATGCGGTTCATCAAATCCATAAACACTTCTGGGGCATTGGTGAGTTCGAACGACATCACCAAAATCTCATAATGCCCATAGCGCGTGTAAGAAGAAGTCTTCGGAATGTCATCCTCCCGAACCCGCAACTGATGGTAACCTGATTGCAAGTCAATTTTCGAGAAATGTCCCGCACCCTGGAGCTGATCAAACAAATCATCAATGCGAGGTAGGGGATATCTATTCCCTACAATCACTCAATTCAACCGACAATAATCAATGCACAAACATAAACTTCCATCTTTCCTCTTGACGAACAGGACAAGAGCTCCTCAAGGTGATACACTCGGACGAATAAGCCCTTTATCCAGCAAATCTTGCAACTGATCATTTAGCTCTTTAACCTCCACCGGGGCCATCCGATAAGAAGGTATAGAAATAGGCCCCGTGCCGGGAATCAAGTCAATGCAGAACTCAATATGGCGCTCTGGAGGCAACCCAGGCAGCTCGTCAGGAAAGACATCTGGAAATTCCCTCACAATCGGGACCTAGTCCAACGGAACCTCTGCGGCTCTAGTATCACAAACATACGCCAAAAATCCTTGGCATCCTTTCCTCAAGAGTTGACTAGCACGAAGAGAAGAAGTCAAACTAGAGAGGGTGACGCTATGGTCTCCCCGAATAATGTGAACTGGCTCTCCTGGAAAACTACAAGTGGCTAGTCCGGCCAAGCCCAGAAGAACATCAAAGTCTAACATATCGAGAAGGATCAAATAAACAAAAGAATCCCTGTCTCCGATACGAACAAAACAAACACGAACGAAAAACATATAGAGCAACAAAAGACTAGCCTACAGGAGAAATCATAACAAGCGGCTGATTTAGCAAGGTCTACTATCGGCTAAAACTCGATACAAAATATGTGGATACCTTTTCAAACAACATAAGAAAAATATGCATCGAAAGAAAACACCGAAAGAATACCTGTCAATACTACATTGGATGCCTGCGCATCCATGGGAATCAAAGCGAACACTCGGGCTTGTCCCGCACTAGTAGCCGGCTGTCCTCTGCCTCTGCCGCCTCGTGCTCTTTGAATAGGACCGCCACGCCCACGGCCTCTAGAAGCATCTGCCTGGCGTGGAGCATCAACAGGGGTAGGAAGTAAAACTCTCGGAGCATGGGGTGAAGGTGGTAAAGTCACATATGGAACTGTCGCTGTGTCCTGGCGCCTCATGGTGCAATCCCTAATGCGGTGATACCGACTTCCACACCACAAACATTCCGACAATGGCTGCTGACCTGTGGAAAAAGTCTATATAATTGGCTTAGTCTCAAGCTTCTGCTATCACCACGGTCTGGAGGGGGTCTGCCGCGGCATCTACCTAACTACCTCAGAACTGGAACACCAGTAAGAATCCATTTTGGTTCCGGAACGACCGAAGTCTCAGAAAGTCGCTCCTCCAACAGTAAGGCCGCGTCCATAGCAGCTGCATAAGTGTCGAAATGCTGGGCGGTGATGGCAAGAAATAACTGTGTGTTAAGTCCCCGTATGAACCTCTTTATGCGTTTCTCTTCAGTTTCTACCAGGTAAGGAGCATAGCGGGACAACTGAGTAAACTGAATGTCGTACTCGGACACTGTCATCCCAGGAGTCTTGCGCAAAGACTCGAAACTATGAGCTCAAGCATCTCGGACACTCTCCGGAATGAAACGAGCAAGAAATACAGCTGTGAACTCATCCCAAGCCATAGGAGGTGGACCTGTAGCTCGGCCCCTCTCAACCGAATCGCACCACATCTAAGCAAGACCCTCCAGACGAAAACTCGCAAGTTCGACCGATCTCTCGTCAGAACATCTCAACGAACGGCAAATTCTAGCCATCCTATCGAGGAATGTCTGCGGATACTCCGCTGCATCTGTGCCGGTGAAAACTGGAGGCTTCAGCCTCATAAACTCCTGTAAAGATACGGGGATAGTCTCGGTAACAGCAGGAACAACTGCCTGAGCAGCAGGTACAATCACATTCCCCGCAGTAGGAGGGACATCATCGGCTCTCGGAGCTCGGCTGGCCTCAACTAAAAATCCCATCATCTGACGCAACTCCTGCATACCGGCCTCTAGCCTGACAATACGGCTTAGGGAAAACGGATTAGTCTGTCCCTGAGGGGTAGGCGTACCACCCTGAACGGTCCTCGTCTCGGACGAGCCCGCTCTAATCGCATCCGTGGCGGCAGCCCTCTGGGCCCTCGTAGTCTTCGGCGGCATAGTGGCTGGAACAAGAAGCATGATTGATAAGAACATTGCGATCGAAACAAAGGGACATATGGAATCAAGGAAGGAAATACAAGCAAATATATACGCTAAGGTCACTTAGGCGGAGTATCGTATCGTAAGTATGCCGCGGAACATACACACGCTACGTCACTCAGCTTAAGTCACCTACTCCATCAACCAAGGGTCATCCTACACTCAGAAAGGTAAAACCTAACGCTCTGATACCAACTTTGTCACGACCCGAATATGTGGAACATGACTGGCACTTAAATTACGCAACGTCTAGAGGCGTAACGTAATCTAAAAAAGCCAAAACCCAGAAATCTAAACCATTTAAAGAAAATAGAGTGAAGGAAAACTTTTTTAAAAGTTAAGTTAACATAGAAAATCACTTTGAAAGTCTTTATAATAAGCTCAAGTTTTTATAAAAATTTCGGCAGAGTTTCCTTTGTAAATACTGGCCCCAAACAGGTACAAAACAAGAATATACTTAAGTAATGAATAAAGGCATCCCAAGCAGGAGCTAGCTCTTCGCCAAAGGTGGAATCACAACCACATGCAATATATATATCATCATAATATGAGATAAGCATCTGAGAACAAGAAATAAGAAAACACCACGTCGGCTCAAGTGAGCATCGACACCAAAAATAGAATACATACAAATCTCACAAGCTCACCATCTAAGTCTAATATACAACTGGTGGAAAACGGTAGATAAGGTAGATGGAGTGTACTAGATACAATAATAATACACAAGGTAGGAACAAAATATCCTCGCAACCCACCTATGAGCAAGCCGCAAGTCAATACAAATGAAGCAAAATGAGAAAGTATGCCCACCGCTACTGTGCTGACGGGTCAGACCTACAAGATGTTGTGGCACAACGGGGGTGAGTTGCCAACTCGTGAGTAGTAAGTAACATCTAATAAGGCTATCGTAAGCATGCACGCAAATGCGTCACAACCTACATATACCAATATGATGCGATCCACTATTATGAATGCAACATGAATGGATAATCAACACGAAATCCAGATATAACTGATATGAGAAGATTTGTATCCTTATCTCAGTAAAACTTTTGTATAATAAAAACTGGAGTATCATCAGTGAAATCAATAGAAAAGTCCGTGTCAAGCATCAACACAATATCCTCAATATCTCGGGCTCCGTCAGTCCGGATTGGCCCATATCATCAAATCTCACGACTACGGTCGGTATCCTCCGGATATTCGCCGCGCCAGACATCACCGGTAGGTCATGCCACCCCTTCCAAGCTCATCGTCATCCACACGAATTTCTCGCCCCGGGGTACCTTACCAGGTCCATCATGTACCCGAAACGGTTCATCCTACTCCTCGAATCGGGTCTTGAAAACCAAAAAAAATCAGGAAAACTCATGGTGGATGACACATACATCATATCACGAGAAAACCGCAACTTGCATTTTTAAAATGATAATAGGTTTATAAATTCTTGCGATTTCCCCCAAAATCCAGAAATCTCATAAATACTGAAATCTCCAAGAAAATCACAATATATAAACATGTCGGTAATAATAGATGTCTATGATATCGATAATATGCAATGCGATGTTTGGCTAGAGAACTATGTATGAATGATGCAATGAGGTATATATAACTAGCTATCCTACATATCCATCTTGATGAAATGAATGTACAACTGCAAGTTCACATGACACATATGATGCAAATGCTCAGATACTGATTAAAGTAAGTTCTATAGTGTTCGTGATATAGCAATTACCAATGGCGTGTGTGTTCGCATGAATAGTGCACGTGCGGTATGAATCAATGGTAATGGTGCACGTGTCCTAGGTAATAACGTCATAAGAAAATGAAATGCCATGCTATGAATGCTTTGAGACTACGCATAAAGATGCAAGAACTACTATTAATCCTAACTATCGGGCGCCTTGCGCCATCCAGATAATCCCCCCATAGATGTGTATATCTACTCACCGGCACGTCTCGGCTAATCTGATCCAATCACGGCCTTTCTTTTCCTTGCAGCGTCCGACGTCTCTGAAACCGATCCTAGAATCGCACAAATAGTAAATAAGAGGATAAATATTTATATAGATGCAAAGTCAAGACGATACAAGTTAATTAACGTGCACTAACTAAACACGCATGCACTTGGTGCACAAAACGCGTGCGCGACATTGCCACAAACCACAACTAGGGGTCGCTATGCGTAGCAACCACCAATCCTAGAACGCAATCGTATCAATCGCGCATTCACATCACACTAAATATTATAGGAAATAGGTTGTAGATCATCACAACCTCAAACTTAATTAAAATCTATTTATTTTAAGAACCTAGCAAGCAAACAAAGGGTATTTTGGTGCAAAACTAAAGGTTGTAGCAAACCTAGTGGCCAAAAATTACACTTAATATTTTAATTAAGCCACACAAATATTTATCAATTTTAAATCTCGTTTTTTATTCACTAATCATGAAATTAGTTGCATGAACATTTAATTAAGATGATTAAAAGCAAAGATTTGCAAGTTTAACAACTAGATTATATTAAAAAGAAACCATTAGATGTTCACTACATTTAGCTAATCTAATTAAGTGATAAAAACTTTTAATTTTTAACCAAACCCTTCTCTTTAAAATTCTATTTGCAATTAAAGTTATATTAACATCTAATTAAAATTAGATTTAAGTAAATAATTAACAAGTAACCAATTGGATTAAGCTTTATACCTTAAGATTTTTGAAAGATTCCACTAGCTAGCTATTGCCACCAATAATGCCAACTTGTTTTCAAGAATCATGCTTATCTTAGGCAAAGAAATCTTGTGATAATTTTAATAGGAAATTGAATTAATTTTGTGGATTTTTGAGATGAGGAAAATGAGGGTTTTTGAGATAAAGAGAAGAAGAAGAAGAAGTGAAGAAGGGGGGGCTATAGTTGGCCGAGCCAAGAGAGGGAGAGGGTGAGGAAAAAACAAAAACAACAAGCACACCATACCTCATTAATAAGGCACCATACCTCTTTTTCTATATTCTTTTTCATTTTAAATTCTATATTCCATTTAATCTTTCTTGAAATATCTAGAACCATCTTAATTTTTTTTTAAAAGTGGGCATGCTACAACATGGGTTTTAGTTGTGTCATGGTGCAAAATTTTGTTTTAATCCATATTAATTTGTAATTATCACTAATTTAGTATGTAAGTGAAAGCTTAAAATAATATTTAAAAATAAATAATTTAGGAAAATAATTAAGTAAACTAGCAATTAATAAGTGACTAATTAAATACATATACTAGCAATTACATAGTTAAATATGTATATTTAAGTCTATATGGAAAAATAATTATAACTTAGTTTTACGGAAAACACGAGTTGTATTACTAATTATTGGACAATTAACCTAAACGAATTTTCAGAACGTTATCTAACAATAGGTATAATACCATCTAGCATGTTCCCAGCGAGTCCGTCGAGTGTACTCATAACCTAATGAACACATGTATACTATCTTAGGTGACTAACTGACACTAATGGCTTGTAAGACCGGCCACCGCTTCTCGTCGAGGTCTCGATATGTACACACTAGTTTACTCTGGAGTATCAATGCCCAGTCTCGATACTCCCTCGACTAGGGATATTTAAGGACGTGCTTATAAATCACCCAGCTCTCATGTATATGATTGCCATCATAATGCTGGTAGTCAAGCAAGAATCCTATGGGCTCTATCAACATGTAATAGTGATCTGTAATACCACATAATGCATGTACATGATGATAAAGACAAACCAGATAGCATACAATCATTTTGAGTAAGACTGTTCTACCTGTATAGATCCTCCCTCAATCATCATAATCACCTGCCTGTGATTACAATAATTGTCTCGAGGGCACTATAGCCAACAGTATATGGATTCCATCTCAGATCGCATAGTATCCAGCCATTTCACAGAATCCTCACTTGTGATGGCCAGCTCGAAACTAGTTTCCATGATGCAATCCTCGCTCCCACCGTCTATGAGAAAACCGTAATATCTCTCAGGTGGATGAGGAACCCTACTAGATCTGCAGAGTGGCTGAGGCTCGTCAGGGACTATCGAATCCTCCGGTTCTACCAAATCATCAGTTGTATTTTATGTAGCTGGAACTTCTTCCAGTTCTACCTCATTACCACTAATTTCTTTCACAAGAAATTCCTTTTCTAAAAAGGTGGCATGTTGAGAAACAAACACTTTTTGTTTCTCAGTATGGTAGATGATATATCCATAAGAATCCTTTGGATATCCCACAAACTTGCACAAAACAAACCTTGTCTCGATGTTGTCTGGATTTTTCTTTTTAACATAGGCCGGACAACCCCATATCTTAACTCGTTTAAGAGACGGTCTCTTCCCATTCCATATATCATATGGAGTGGTAGGCACGGATTTGGTCGGAACCCTATTCAATAGGTATGCAGCTATCTCAAGTGCATAACTCTAAAAGGAAATAGGTAACTCAGCAATACTCATCATAGAGCGCACCATATCTAATAGGGTGCGATTTCTCCTCTCCGATACTCTATTGTGCTGTGGTGTATACGGAGGAGTAAGCTGAGAGAGAATCCCATTCTCTTTTAAGTAGTCTCGGAATTCCGTGCTTAAGTATTCTTCTCCCCGATCAGATCGAAGGATTTTAATACTTTTACCCGTCTGGTTCTCAACTTCGTACTTATATTCCTTGAATTTCTCAAAAGCTTCAGATTTGTGTTTCAGCAAGAACACATGTCCGAATCTTGAGAGATCATCGGTGAATGTAATAAAGTACGAGGAACCATTCCTGGCATGTGTAGACATAGGACCGCATACATCACTATGTATCAGTCCCAAGAGTTCAGTAGCTCTTTTTCCGTGTCCAGTAAACGGAGTTTTGGTCATCTTTCCTTTGAGACATGACTCGCAAGTTTCATAAGATGTAAATTCGAACCGATTCAAATATCCATTTTTATGTAACTTAGCTAGTCTTTTCGCATTGATATGACCTAGTCTACAATGCTACAAGAAGGCTTCGTTCATTTCTGAACTTTTCCTCTTATGTGTGTTCTGTATATTCATAACTGTAGTTTGATTTAGAACATATATACCGTTACACAATGTACCAAACCCAATCAACACTTAATTTAGAAAAATGTTCATAATATTATCCTCTAATGCAAAGTTATATCATTCTTTATGCAACAAAGAAACTGATATAATATTGCACATCATTTTTGATACGTAATGACAGTCGTTCAGAATCAATGTATTACCATTTGGTAATACAAGGTGATATTCGCCAACTGCTTTGGCTGCAATAATTGCTCCATTCCCTACCTTGAGAGACATATCACCCTTTCCCAGTTCTCTACCTCTCCTTAACCCATGTAACAAATTACAAACGTGGGATCCTGATCCGGTATCCAATACCCAGGACGTAGAGCAAACTGAGAAACAGTTCTCGGTAACAAACACATCCAAAGAAGATGCATCATTATACTCTTTCTTCGTTCTGTTTGCGTGGGAATCCTGATATTCCCCTATTTCTTGCTCAGACTTATGACAGTCATAAGATAGAGCGGAACCAACATTCCCTAGCCCAGTATAATAAGTAGGTTCGGTCAATACATCCATATTATTATCATGATTAAGACGTGTCATGGTCGCTACCTGGAGAGAGAGAAGAAAACAATTTAGCGTGTGCTCTTGCAAGATTATATTGGTTATTATCTTATCTAATCAAGATGGCTCCCACTATTTTTTATCAAATCTTCCTTCAAACCCTAAAAGGTAAGATTAGCCGGGATTAATTACACCCTACAAGTTCGCCAATCGGTCAGCCAGGCAGGTATTGGTACTCCGAGGAAGTCTCCTCATGCTTTCGCATGGAACTAATTAAATAACCTTGTTTCTGCAGGGGCATAACCCCGTTAACACCTTTCTTAGACACCTACTAGATCAGCTAATTGTAAAGTGGAAAACTCTCCTAGGAGTAACACTTACTCGCAGTGGGTATCGGGATCCAACTATCTATAGAAGGTATGCAATCTCATTGCAAATTTCAACACTTGAAATTCCTGATATCAGTTTTTATCCCTAACGAATTATGACCTTGGCTATGGTTAAGAAATCATAAGCGCTAGCCAAGTTCAACCCGTCATTTCGTGATTGAATTAAACCCACCCGTACGACCCTTGGCTAAGGTCAACAAAGCCGTACGACTACCCTAATCCAATCGCATCACATGCAGCAGATAAGCACTAATCAGCTACCATAAACTACGCCTTGGCTATAGTCAACAAACGCAGCACGAATACTAAATAGCACTTATCTGAAATGACGGACGACTACGACTGGTTTTTAAGAAAACCTTTATTGTAATGAACTTGATATTGTTGTAAAATCTAGTGATTTGAAAACGGAGTGGTTTAAGCTCCGCTTTTAAAATCGAGTAGTTTTCAAAAAAAACCGAGAGGGTTGTAGCATTTGCTAGTCTTCTCTGAAGAGGTCACTCCCGGTGAAGGGATCTCGGCTCTTTTCTCATCGAATGAGGTGTTGGATATTCATCAAGAAATACTACTATGCAAAGCAAGAACTAGAGCTACCTTTTTTAAAAATTTGATTCTACAACATTTTTAGGTTTCTTTTTATTTCATTAATCTCATTAATGACTTCCTATCATTTATGTTTCCTAAACATCACAGAAGAAACGTAAATAGAACGTACGCTTATGCAATCCGCATTCGCCATGGGGCCCCGTCATTCACCATTAGGTTACTTAATTAACGGCAGAGCGGGGGCTGGACTAGCGCGGGTGCAAAACATAAGCAATGTTTATAATATAGATATTTGATCTCAGCCTGCATTCAATTTTTTCCCTCCATTTCTCTTTTTTATACTATCATCCGACTCACTTTGTCACCATTTGCCTTCTGTAAATTTTATGGAGATGCAAGTTTTTGTTGGCATATGCAGCTAGCCGCAACAAAACACATTGTTAAGAATTTTTCAAAATGTCTCGATGCTGCAAATCTATGCATGTCGAAGGGTTTATACACGTAAATAATAAAGAAGTTGAGAAATTGTTTTGATAAACATTGGTTCAGCGGATCATAGGGTCGTGCTCAAATGATATATAGCATTCGTCTCACGCAGTTATATGATCACATCACAGAACTCAAGCAGCAGAAGCAAACATATGAAATATTGGATATACTAGGAGGTCCGTGTTTTAAATTAAGCCAGTAATGAAAAACACGGATTCCACGGTCGTGATGAATAGCCAAACCCACATCCCTAGACCCCTACGAGAGAGGCAAGCAACCCTGCCAATTCTAGAGTTAGGAGACCCAGTCTCGACTCCTCGAGATGGTCTCCTACTGGACTCTAGAACCCTGTTACTTGTGCTTCCCGCCTTGGGTCTATCCTAATGCGGAAAAGTAAATAATATACATCAATGGAGACATCATCCTCAACCCGGAAGTGTCCCAAAAAAAGAATATTACATACAATTTTACATGAATGAAAATAGAAAAAACTCTCATCTCACGCAAAAAACCCCGGCTATTCAATCACGACGATCCAATATAACATATCACAGCAACACATAACATAGTCATCAACGTAAGTAAATATACGTATCTCGAATGTCTTTGACATATAGCAACGAGATTGGGGATACACCACATATTACACTTACGGTCGCAGAAAAGAAATGAAAACTACAATAATTAGAATCCGCATATTCCTTAGACATCATAAACCCGGAATATCTCATATTCCGAATTTCATGCCTAACCTTATAAACCTTGCATTTAAGTCTCAAATTGAAAACTCTTTTCAATAAGAAGTCGGATAATTCAACAAGATTCCCGACTAATTGATCGAATGCTCGTCGGGAACTTTAGTAGATGGTCGCACCCCCCGATGCCGTAGACGATGTGCACTTAGGCGGAACACCGTGGCCGCAAGCACCCGAGTGGATGCTTTTGGCAATGGGGTTCTCCTATAGTCACTTGGTCGGGGCTATGGGGTGTGGCTATCTAGTAGTGTTACCAGGCGAGTGTTCGCGTACTATACGCGATTGCGACAGAGTTTTGATCCGAATCGAAACTCTGTGGGAATCGATGAATAGAGACTAAAACGCAAGATTTACAAATTACAAACTAGTTTTCACAAAACTAATTTAATGTGTATTATAAATATTGTATCACATAGCAAACTAAAACTCAAAACGATGTTAAATTGCGACTTCGAAACACTCCGAATTGCCCTAACAGAAAGATAATATCACATGCAATCTGGGCAAAAACAAACGGTACCATAAATCCTAAATCCAAGTGAACAGAACACCACAAAAATTCCAAGATCTAAATGCTACAGTAAACGGGTGAGGCCGGTATTTTTAGCAATATGGCCGGCCAAAACATGGGTTTTGTGCCTTGAATTTTTCTGGTGTTCTTGATACTTCATAAGTAGCATTCTGCACTTGTTTAAAAGTTTTTTAGAAGACTTTTAAAAACCAACAGAAACTTGGATTTCGGTTTACAGTTTTCGGAGTCGTTTCGGTTTCGTAATTCTAAATACACTGTCTAATCCTCTAGCTTGGCTCTGATACCATGAAAGTGTGTCTTAGCACCACCACAAGGTTTATACAAGCATCAAGTATGCAATTTAAAAAAATCTTAGGTGCTAAGCTACACTAACCTAGAATCTAATTAGAGTATTAGGGTTTATATGATCATAAAGCAAGTTTTACACTAAGTGAAAGAGATTACAACTTTTGTAGACCAAGTCCTTCACTTCTGAAGCTCCGAGTAGTAGTCTCTATGACTCCTCTTGGCTCCACTTGAAGAAAAGATCGAGCTTGCTTCTTGATCTTCCAAGCCAAAGATGATCCACCTTGAAGTTTCTCTAGATCAAGCTACCTCTTCACTAATCAAGTATTAGTGAAGGAAACAACCTAAACTAAATGGCTAATCTAGTGTAGGTTGATGAAGTAGGTGTTTTGGCTCACTTAGAAATGAATATCTCTATTTTCTTTCCAACTCAAGAAAACCCTAGTGAGCTCTTGATGAAGGAGAAGATGAACATGAGTGGAGTGAAGGAATGAGAGCTTAGGTTTTTTCAAAGGCCAGGTGAAGAATGGCTCTCACATTTACTTATTGAAGCATGGATTATTTGCAGTACAAATAATCAACCATGCTTCAATAGTGAAGCCAAACAAATAAATAAATCAATAAAGCCATGCTTCACCCATGCCTAAAATATCTCTCATTTTCCACCTTACAATTCTATTTTCTCAAAATAGAAAATCCATGTTCCATGCATCATTATCTATGATACAATATAAAATACACACACACACATATCATATATACATACAAATATATATTAAGAGAAGAAAATAATTAGTGCGCATTAATATTAGTTATTATATAAATATATCAAATATAAATATATATCAAATTATTAAATCAACACTTGATTTAATAATCCGGTTATATCATATATAACTGACTAATATCATTTATATGTAAATCACATTATCAAATCAACACTTGATTCAATAATCCGGTTATATCACATATAACCTAACCGTATCAAATATCGCCAGATTAGAATACGGTATCACATACTCGTATTTAATCAGGCTCCCGCACATATCAACATACGTGCCCTACTTCGTTTCGCTTGAGCTAAGAAACCTATGTGTGGGACTCTAAAGACTCGTCAATACGCCAGCAGTAGGCAATGTTCATATCAGCTACCCACAAGCCGTCAGCGGTACTAGCTGGACATAACGGTTACCCAGGTATTGAACGATTAGAAGATCAATAAGCAAACTTGTCCAAACTCCCATGAATCCTATAAGGAACAGTTACCGTACAGTCCGGTCTCTTCGTCTGATATGTCGCATATCGAGTCTAGGGGTGGAATCGTAAGACCCCAGTAACTTGATAAGTCATGCCGATATGTGACTCATAACGGTTTGAGAAACTACTAATAATACTTACCAGTAAATATCATCAGCCCTGGCCAGGGACTTACTGTTATATCCAATCGAGCATAGCCCAACGTCAACTCCCTATACGGGGAGAGACGAAATCCCTCCTATCGCTCACTGCCTCTATGTGACTCGGGACTGTACCCAAAATCCACCTGTTTGCACGACTCCTTTGAGCCGTGGTAAGGAGGAAATCAAAGCACGGTCGGAACCACACAAGACACTATAACGATCTCGGGTCTACAGAGTAACCTGTACCAGTGTCACCAGAGAACTGCTATCTGATGATAGGTATGATACCATTTAGGAGTTCTCGGTGAGTCCTGTTCGGTGTACCCATTCTCTAATGAGCACCTGTGTACAATCTTTGATTTCAAACACTAATGGTCGTGGGATCAACCATCGCCCCATACAGGGTCAAGAAACGTACACACTAGTTTACTATGGAATATCGATGCCCTGTCTCGATATCCCCTCGACTAGGAACTATTAAAGGATGTGGTTGTGGACTATCCAGGCCCTACCAATATGATCTAAATCATAGTCCTGGTTGTCAAGTCCACATCCTAAGGCCTTTATCAACATGTATCAGGGAGTCAGTATAATAATACAAGTGTACATGTTAAGATAAAGAGCAACCAGATAGCATACTTGTTAGTGGATGTTGCATACTCTCACAACACTTGTGAGGAGGCGGAAGCGGTATACAAAAATTTTCTTGCATGCAACACCCACATAACCCTAGATCTTGTGCTTAAACCTTAACTAACAAACCTTAACCCTAGAACATGTCCTTCGGGTCTTTGTTTGGATGTGACTCCTAGGCTCCTTGCGGTCGCAAAGAACTCGGTCTCCGGCCACCTCGATATCCAAGATGATCCACCCGAGAGCTATCAAACAAGCTACAAACTCTTCACAAGAGTTTAACTATGAGATCAAGTGTGCTAGAAGTGATCATTTAGATGATGTAGAGATCAAGTATTGGATTAATATGTCTCTTGACCTATGATTCACAACTCATGTGAGTGATTTAGATCAAGAGGTAGAGGAAGGAGATAATGAGGAGAGAGAAGGTGAATGTGATGAATGAAAAATCAAGCATGGAAAAAAATGATATGGCTAAAGGAAAAAATAATTGAAGCATGTATTATTTTTCACCAAAATAATGTACCATGCTTCAATAGTAACTCTAAATGAATATAAAATGAATTTAGCCATGCCATCACCCATGCTTAGACTTTCTCCAAATTCCATCTTATTATTTTATTTTCACAAAATAAAAACCCATTTATGAGGTGTCTCCTTCTAGAATGTATTCTTGTACAATTACAAGAATACCCCTCACCGTATACCGTACAAGTATACCCGTATCCGAATTCCGAAAAATACGAATACAAATAATCCAATATATGTAATACCGGCATGCGGCTTAAACCAAAGCCAATCAGTATTATCCTTCCCATCATTATTCCTATAACCATTACACGAACATGATCGAAACCCTGCCGTAACAACTTACGGCCTCTACATCTTTTGCCTGAACCAGAGAACCTTCTGTGTGGGACTCTAAAGTCTCGACAGTACGCTGGCAGTGGGTTTAACCACAAGCACGTCAGCGGCACTAGCTGTGCGTAACGACTACACAGGTACATGACGAAAAGGTGGCCGACGAGCGAACTCATCATAACCCTAACGAGCCTATAAGCAACACTTACCGTACAGTCCGGTCTCTTCGTCTGATACGTCGCATATGAAGTCTAGGTGTGGTAAATGTCAGACCCTAGTAACTTTATAAGTCATGCTGATTTACGGCCTATAACGGTTCGAGAAACTACTGAAAACTCTTATCAGTAAATCTCGACAACCCTGGCTAGGGATTTGCTGTTATGGCCGATCAAGCATAGCGTGACATCAACTCGCTATACCGGGAGAGACGAAACCCCTCCTATCGCTCACTGCCTCCATGTGATTCGGGCCTGTACCCAAAATCTAACTGTTTGCATGACTCCGTAGAGCCGTAGTAGGAAGGAAATCAAAGCACAGTGGGAATCACACAAAACACTATAACGATCTCGGGTCTACAGAATAACCTGTACAGGTGTCACCAGAGAACTGCTATATGACAATAGGTATATATACCATCTAGTAGTTCTCGGCGAGTCCTGTTCGGTGTACCCATTCTCCAATGAGCACCTGTGTACAATCTTTGATGTCAAACACCAATGGTTGTGGGATCAACCATCGCCCCCAGGGTCAAGAAATGTACACACTAGTCTACTCTGGTAATATCGATGCCCTGTCTCGATATACCTTCGACTAGGAACTATTAAATGATATGCTTATAGACTGCCCAGGCCCCACTAGTATGATCCACATCATAATCCTGCCAGTCAAGCATAATCCTAAGAGCTTCATCAACATGTATATAAAGATATGAAATACAACACATCACACGATAAGATGAAGATAAACCGGATAGCATACTATCATTTCGAGCAAAAATTGTTTCTGTACATATGCATGCCTAGCATCTTATACAATACAGGCCTCTAGGGCATACATATCTATGAATCTCCCACTTGCACTAAGGCCTGTAGTTGGTGCAATAAGTAGCCACTTTCTACACTAGAACCAGTTGCCGGCATACCGCATGCCCAACATCTCGAACAGTTTCTCAAACTGGACTTGAGGGATGGCCTTGGTGAATGGATCTGCTGTGTTGTCTTTCGTGTCTACTCTCCGTACCTCGATGTCCTGGAGATCCACTTTCTCCCTGATGAGGTGATACCGCCTTAAGATATGTCTGGATTTCTGATGGGACCGCGGTTTCTTTGCTAAAGCCATGGCCCCATTGTTATCGTAATACAGAGGTATTGGATTAGCAATGGATGGAACCACCTGAAGTTCAGAAATGAACTTCCTCATCAAGACTGCCTCTTTTGCGGCATCATTAGCAGCAATATACTCAGCTTCCATCGTGGAGTCAGCGACGGTATCTTGCTTGGAACTCTTCCAACATACCGCCCCTCCATTTAGGGTAAATACAAACCCTGAGATGGACTTACTATCATCCTTGTCGCTCTGGAAGCTGGAGTCGGTAAAGCCCTCTATTTGGAGATCTCCGTTACCATACACCAAGAACATTTCTTTAGTTCTTCTCAAGTACTTCAGAATATTCTTCACAGCAGTCCAATGTTTCTCCCCTGGATTGGATTGATACATGCTTACTGTACTCAGTGAATAAGCTACATCTGGGCGAGTACACAACATCGCATACATTATAGATCCTACCGCCGAAGCGTAGGGTATAATGCTCATGCGAGTCCGCTCCTCATCAGTCTTTGGAGACATCTCTTTGGAGAGGGTGATCCCATGACAAGCGGGTAAATTACCTCACTTGGAATCTTCCATACTAAACCTCTTTAGTATAGTGTCAATGTATCTCGATTGGGGCAATCCCAATAATTTCTTAGATCTATCTCTATAGATTTTAATCCCCAGAATGTACGAGGCATCACCCAGGTCTTTCATGGAGAACCTCTGCGATAAGAATAGTTTGACCGATTGTAGCATAGGAACATCATTTCCTATCAAGAGAATGTCGTCCACGTATCATACGAGGAATGTAGCAGTACTCTCTACAATCCTTTTATAAATATATGGTTCATCTATATTTTTGATAAAACCAAACTCTTTGATTGTATCATCAAAGTAGATGTTCCAACTCCGTGATGCCTGCTTTAATCCATAAATGGATTTAAGCAACCTGCATTCTTTTCCGCTGCTCCCACTATCAATGAAGCCTTCTGGCTAATCCATAAAAACGCATTCTTCTAAATCACCATTTAGAAATGTCGTTTTAACATCCATCTACCAGATCTCATAGTCATAGTGAGCAGCTATAGCAAGCAGGATCCGAATGGATTTGAGCATCGCGATTGGTGAAAAGGTTTCATCATAGTCCAAGCCTGGTCTTTAACGAAATCCTTTTGCTATGAGCCTAGCTTTATAGGTCTCCACCTGACCATCCACACCGATATTTCTCTTAAAGATCTATTTGCACCCTATGGGTTTTACTCCAGGAGGTGCAACCTCCAAAGTCCATACTTTGTTGGTGTGCATGGATTCCATTTCGGATCTCATGCCATCCAGCTACTTCACTGAGTCACCACTCGTGATAGCTTGCTGAAAACTAGTAGGGTCATCATCATCCATGATGCAATCTTCTCTATCACCATCAATTAGAAAACCGTAGTATCTATCAGGTGGGCGAGACGTCCTACTAGATCTACGGAGTGGCTGAGGTTCGTCAGGTTCTATTGAAATCTCAGGTTCAACTAAATCATCGGTAATTGTTTGTGTATCTGGAATTTCTTCCACTTCTACCGCATTGCCAACATTATCATTTGTAAAAAATTCATTTTCTAAAAATGCGGCATACTGAGAAACAAACACCCTTTGATCCTCCTTATGGTAGAAAAGATATCCATACGAGTGTTTTAGATATCCCACAAATTTACACAAAACCGATCGTGTCTCGAGTTTGTCCGGATTCTGCTTTTTCACATAAGCCGAACAGCCCCACATCCTAACTCGTTTAAGAGATGGTCTCTTCCCATACCATATCTCGTATGGAGTGGTAGACACGGTTTTGGTTGGAATCCTATTCAATAAATATATCGCAGTCTCCAATGCATGCCCCTATAATGAAAATGGTAACTCAGCATCGCTCATCATTGATCGTACCATATCTAATAGGGTACGATTCCTCCGTTCCAACACACCGTTGTGCTGTAGTGTGTACGGAGGAGTGAGCTGAGAGAGAATCCCATTCTCTTTTAGAAAATCTTGAAACTCTGAGCTTAGATATTCACCTCCTCGATCCGATCGAAGTTTCTTGATACTCAAGCCAGTTTGATTTTCTACTTCAGATTTATACTCCTTGAACTTTTCGAAGGCTTCAGACTTATGTTTCAACAAGAACACGTGTCCGAATCTCGAGAAATCATCAGTAAAGGTTATGAAGTAGGAAAAACCACCTCTTACATGTGTAAACATTGGTCCACATACATCACTATGTATGAGGCCTAAGAGTTCAGTAGCTCTCTCTCCGTGTCCACTAAACGGAGTTTTGGTCATTTTACCTTTGATACAAGACTGGCTAGTTGCATAAGATTTATATTCAAAAGAGTTTAAATATCCATCTTTATGTAGCTTGGTTAGTCTTGTTTCATTAATATGACCAAGTCTACAATGCCAAATGAAAGCTTCATTTATGTCTGAAACATTTTTTTTGTTTGTGTGTTGTATATTGAAAACTGTGTGCTGGTTTAGGACGTATATCCCGTTATTTAATGTACCAGACCCAATCAACTCTTGATTAAGGTTAATGTTCATAACATTAGATTGTAATACAAAATAATATCCAGTATTGTCCAACAATGATATAGATATAATATTACATAACATTGAAGGTAAAAAATAACATGGGTTCAAAACCAATATACAACCCGACGGCAAACCAAGATGATACTCTTCTACTGCTACAGTATGTACAGAGGAACCATTCCCAACTCGGAGAGTGTGATCACCTTTCTTCAAAAACCTACTATTTCTTAGCCCCTGCACACAATTGCAGATGTGAGATCTTGACCCGGTATCTAATACCCAGGAAGCAGAGTTAATTGAAAAACAGTTTTCCGTTATAAACACACCTGAAGAGGAAGCATCAGCATGCTTCTTTTTCTTGAGGCCGGCCAGGTATCCAACACAGTTTCTCTTCCAGTGCCCAGTCTGGTGGCAGTGGAAGCATTCCCCTCGTCCTGTCGCAACAGCCTCTATTCTGTCCTATCCCGGTGCCTTTTTCACTCCTCCTCTCGGCTTGATGGGATTCTTCTTCTTCTTTCCCTTGGCCTTGGCTTTCGGGACGGAAGAGGAAGATGGCCCAGCAATTAGAGCGGGAGTTTTCGCTACCTTTAGCGTGCTCTATGCACTCCTCAGCATATTGAGGAGTTCAGGTAATGACTTCTCCATGTTGTGCATGTTGAAGTTTACAATGAACTGAGCAAAGGCAGGGGGAAGGGACTGTAGAACAATATCAACATACTGTTTGTTCTCCATGATCCAACCCAGGTCCTCTAGTTCTTCGATAAGTCCAATCATCTTCAATACATGGTCACCTACAGACGTGCCAGCAGCCATCAGCATCTGAAACAACTTTTGAGATGCCTCGTATCGGAGAGTACGAGATTGCTCTCCATACAACTTCTTTGTATGGAGAAAGATGGATTGTACATCCATCTTCTCGTGCTGCTTCTGATGTTCATTGTTAATAGAAGCAAGAGCGAGGTACTTGGCTGTTGCACAGTCTATATCCCATGTCTTGCGGATTTCTTTATCCGTAACTGAAGAATCAGGGCCTGGGCTAGGAGGGGCTGGAGTAGTCAGGACGTATCCGACCTTATCATAGGTCAGGGCAATATTTACGTTCCTCAGCCAATCTTTGTTATTCGGTCGCGTGAGTTTATTCTTGTCTAATAAAAGCTTAAGTCCCGTCATAGTTATCTGCCATTAGGAGAGAGAAAAGAAGACACTCAGCGATTGCTCTTGCATAATTAGATTGGTTATTAATCTTATCTAATCGATATCTCTCACTGCTTTTTATCAAATTTTCCTTCAAACCTTAAAAAGAAAATTAGCCAGGATTAATTGCAATCTACAAGTTCGCTAACCGGTCAGCCAGGCTAGTGTCGGTACTCCGAGGGAGGTTTCCCATGCTTTCGGACGGACCTAATTAAAATAAACCTCATTTTCCCAGAGGCGTAACCCCGTTGATACCATTCTAGACACCTACTGGATTAGCTAATTGTAATGTGCAAAACTCTCCCGGGAGTAACTTTTACTCACACTGGGATCGGGATCCAACTATCAAATAGAAGGTATCCAATCTCATTGCAAATTTCAACTCTTGAAATTCCCGATATGATTTTTACCCCTAGTGTCTTATGACCTTAAATATGGTCAACAAATCATAAGCACTAATCAAGTTTTACCCGCCATTTCGTGATTGATTTAAACCCACCCGCATGACCCTTAACTATGGTCAACAAAGTCATACGAATGTCCTAATCGATCGCATCAAATGCTTTGTAGGAAGACATCACTTAGCTACCATACACCACGCCTTAACTATAGTCAACAAACGTGGCACGAATACTAAGTACTCTGCTTCCTAAAATGGCGAAGGGCAACGGATGGTTTTTATGAAAACCCTTAACGTTTTGAACTTGATATCATTGTAGAATCTAGTCAAAGGAGTGGTTTAAGCTCCAGTTTTAAAAGTCGAATGGTTTTGTAGTATCTTTCTAATTTTGCTAAAGAGGTCACTCCTGGTGAAGGGATCTCGGCTCTTTCCTCATCGAATGAGGTGCAGGATATTCATGAATACCACGATGCAAAGAAAAAGTTTGATCAACTATAAAAAACAATCGAGTGCTTTATAACGTTTTCTATTTTCGCTAAAGGGGTCCCTCCCGGTGAAGGGATCTCGACCCTTTCCTCATCGAATGAGATGCTGGATATTCATTAAGGAATACCACTATGCAAAACAAAAACTAGAGTTACCCATTTTAAAAGGTTTGATTCTACAACATCTTTAGGTTTCTTTTTCTTAACATTAATCACATTAATGTTGTCCCATCATTTATGTTTCCTAAACATCACAGAAAAGAAACGAAAATAGAACGTACGCTTATGCCATCTGCATTCGCCATGGGGCCCCATCATGCACCGTTAGGTTACTTAACTAACGGCAGAGCAGGGGATAGACTAGCGCGGGTGCAAAACATAAGCAACGTTTATTATATATCTCATATATAAATATTCATACGTCGCACGCATTTATAAACATTCCAGATCACAGATGAATACATTGGATATACTAGGAATTCCGTATTTTATTTAAGCCCTTAATGAAAGATGGGTTCCACGGTCGTGATGAATAGCCAAACCCCACCCTAGACCCCTACGGGTACGGCAAACTACCCGCCAAATTCCCGAAGTGAAGCAACCTCCCTCAACAAAGTGAGTAGGCCACTCGACACTTCGAGAACCCAGTAGTTTGTGCACCCCACCTTGGGTCTATCATAGGAGTAAAAATAGTAAAAAGAAAATATACAACGGTGGCTACAACTTCAACCCGGATGTGTCCCGCAAAATAATATTACATTGCTTTTACAAATTACATGAATGATAAGAAAAACACTCATCTCACATCCCCCGACTATTCATCCACGACGATCCAACATATTCATATACACATACAATCACATGATATCATTACAGATGTGTGCAACCCCGACTAATCGATGTATAGAAATTAGTCGACGTTTCCAAACACACATACACATCACAAAGCTTGTAAAGTAACCGTGACATTAGAATTCCGCACGAGATTAGCAAACTAAATCAATTTTCCAACACTTGAAAAAAAAACAGTGAGCTAGTTTTCAAAAACCGATCGTTTTGTGCCAATCCGGGAGTCGAAACGAACTCGAAGCCCGCCCGAATCTTCATGGAGGCAAAGAACATAAAATTAACTATCGAATGGAGGGCCTCATGGAGATACCCACCCCCGAGGGCCACCTCGAGGTGGCCCCAAGGGGTTGGCAGAGGTGCTCTCGGGTCACCCACCACCAAGGCCACCTCGAGGTGGTCTTGGGGTGTGGGTTCGGCCTCTAGTCCCCCGAGGGTATCCCCGGGGTGCGCGCTATCCACCCCGCGGCTTCTCAGTTCAAACCATGAGCCCGCGGGGTGTGCAAACAACTCAAAACATCGATTTTCGAAACTGTTTTTTCGGCAGTTTTTGCGCGACAAAAAACGACGGATTTCTAACGTCGCTACAAGCTATTTAAGGTTTAAGAGAGGCTATGATACCATGTTAGTGGATGTTGCACACTCTCACAACACTTGTGAGGAGGTGGAAGCGGTAAACAAAAATTTTCTTGCATGCAACACCCACATAACCCTAGATCTTGTACTTAAATCTTAACCAACAAACCTATCTAGAGATCTTATCTACTATGATAGTGTTAAACCTAAGGAACTGGTCCTTCGGGTCTTTGTTTGGATGTGACTCCTAGGCTCCTTGTGGTTGCAAAGAACTTGTCTCCGTCCACCTTAAGATCCAAGATAATCCACCCAAGAGCTATCGAACAAGCTACAAACTCTTCACAAGAGTTTAACTAAGAGATCAAGTGTGCTAGAAGTGATCACTTAGATGATGTAGAGATCAAGTATTGGATTAATATGTCTCTTGAACTATGATTCGCAACTCATGCAAGTGATTTTGGTCAAGAGGTAGAGGAAGGAGGTAATGATGAGAGAGAAGGTGAATGTGATGAATGAAAAATCAAGCATGGAAAAAAATGATATGGCTAAAGGAAAAAATAATTGAAGCATGTATTATTTTTCTCCAAAATAATGCACCATGCTTCAATAGTAACTCCAAATGAATATAAAATGAATTTAGCCATGCCATCACTCATGCTTAGACTTTCTCCAAATTCTACCTCATTGTTTTATTTTCACAAAATAAAAACCCATTTATGAGGTGTCTCCTTCTAGAATGTATTCTTGTACAATTAAATACCCCTCACCGTATACCCTACAAGTATACCCATATCCGAATTCCGAAAAATACGAATACAAATAATCTAATATATGTAACACCGGTATGCGGCTTAAACCAAAGCCAACCAGTATTATCCTTTCGATCATTATTCCTGTAACCATTACACGAACATGATCGAAAACCTGCCGTAACAACTTACGGCCTCTACATCTTTTTCCTGAACCAGGAAACCCTCTGTGTGGGACTATAAAGACTCGACAGTACGCTGGAAGTGGGTTTAACCACAAGCACGTCAGCAGCACTAGCTGTGCGTAACGGCTACCCAGGTACATGACGAAAAGGTGGCCGAAGAGCGAACTCATCATAACCCTAACGAGCCTGTAGGCAACACTTACCGTACAGTCCGGTCTCTTCGTATGATACGTCGCATATGAAGTCTAGGGGTGGTAAATGTCAGAGCCTAGTAACTTTATAAGTCATGCTGATTTACGGCCCATAACGGTTCGAGAAACTACTGATAACTCTTATCAGTAAATCTCGACAACCCTGGCCAGGGATTTGCTGTTATGACCGATCAAGCATAGCGCGACATCAACTCCTTATACCGGGAGAGACGAAATCCCTCCTATCGCTCACTGCCTCCATGTGATTCGGGACTGTACCCAAAATCCACCTGTTTGCACGACTCAGTAAATCTGTGGTAGGGAGGAAATCAAAGCACAATGAGAATCATACATGACACTATGACGATCTCGGGTCTACAGACTAACCTGTACAAGTGTCACCAGAGAACTGCTATCTGACAATAGGTATATATACCATCTAGGAGTTCTCGGCGAGCCCTGTTCGGTGTACCCATTCTCCAATGAGCACCTGTGTACAATCTTTGATGTCAAACACCAATGGTTATGGGATCAACCATCGCCCGAGGGTCAAGAAACGTACACACTAGTCTACTCTGGTAATATCGATGCCCTATCTCGATATAACCTCGACTAGGAACTATTAAAGGATATGCTTATAGACTGCCCAGGCCCTACTAGTATGATCTACATCATAATCCTGGCAGTCAAGCATAATCCTAAAGGCTTCATCAACATGTATATAAAGATATGAAATACAACACATCATACGTTAAGATGAAGATAAACCAGATAGCATACTATCATTTCGAGCAAAGATTGTTTCTGTACATATACATGCCTAGCATCTAATACAATACAGGCCTCTAGGGCATACATATCTAACAATACTATCATGTCGAGTAAGAAAGTCCTCTATATATATGTCCAAGCATCCACTATATCATATGTGCTATAGCCGGATTATTAAATCAAGTATTGATTTAATGATTTAATGTATAATTATATATTAATTTACATTAACTAGTATTAGCTCACTTATGATTTCTTTTCTCACTTGATTTTGTGCATGTGTATATATGTGATATATATTAATGTACAAAGTTTTGTGTCATTCTTGATGATACATGATTCATGGGTGTGTGTATGACTTACACCATGCTAAGAGATAATCTAGGGTTTTAATTTCTTAAGTTATTCAAAATTGGTAGCATTTGGTCATGGCTAGAAACTTGGAGAAGCTTTGCTAACCATTGACTAAGTCCACAAGTTTTGTTTTACTAAAGATATTTATAAACCCAACCATTACACTTAGCCATGGTTAACTCTCTACAAGGGTTAGGGTATGACATATACTCACCATGGTTGACTTTCTAACCTCATGAGTTTTCATTATTATTCATCTCTCTTCATCTTCTTCATGAGCTCAAGAAAAAGGTTTTCTAGGGTTTTAAGAGATGATGAAATATTGTGAGAAAAATAAATCTAAAGTGAGCCCACTTCCTACTTCATCATCCTCTACTATTAACCAATTAGTTTAGGGTGTTTGCTTTACTAATCTCACCATTAGTGAAGAGGTAGCATGAGCTTGAGTCTCCTCGACGTAGATCATCTTCGGCTTCGAAGGTATTGAGCAAGCCCGTTCATTTCTTCATGTTGTTAGTTATATGTATGCCCTAAAGGCCGTTACTGTACATACGATGTATATTGTAGTGGATGCTTGGACATATATAGGTAGGACTTTCTTGCTCGACATGATAGTATGCTATCTGGTTGCTCTTTATCTTAACATGTACTCTGATTGTCTTTATGTTACATGTTGATAAAGCCCTTAGGATGAGTACTTGACTACCAGGACTATGATGTAGATCATACTAGTTGGGACAGTGTAGTCGCTAAGTACATCTTTCAAATGTTCCTAGTCATAGGTGTATCGAGACAGGGCATCGATATACCAGAGTAGACTAGCATATACGCTTCTTGACCCATATGATGGGCGATGGATGATCCTATATCCATTGGTGTTTGACATCAGAGAAGGTATACGGGTGCTCAGTGGAGACTGGGTACACTGGACGGACTCGCCGAGAAATCCCAGATGGTATTATACCTCACGTCAGATGGCAGTTCTCTGGTGACACCGGTATAAGTTAGTCTGTAGACCCGAGATCATCATAGAGTCTTGTGCGATTCCCACTGTGCTTTGATTTCCATCATAACACGTCCAAGAGGGCATGCAAAACGGTGGCTTTTGGGTACAGTCCCGAATCGCATGGAGGCAATGACCGATAGGAGGGGTTTCGTCTCTCCCGGTATTGGGAGTTGATGTTGCGCTGTGTTCGATTGGCTATAACTGGAAATCCCTGGCCAGGGTTGCTAAAATTTACTGGTAAGTGTTATCAGTAGTTTCTCGAACTGTTATGGACCTCATATCGACACGACTTATCAAGCTATTGGGGTCTGACGTTTACCACCCCTAGGCGAGATATGCGACATATCAGACGAAAAGACCGGACTGTACGGGAGTGTTACTGATTGGATTCGCAGGAGAATGTACAGGCTTGCTTGTTGATCTTCTGATCGCTCAATATCTGGGTGGCTGTTACGTTTAGCTGACCGCTTGCAGCTTGTGGGTGTTTGATATGATCATCACCTACTGTCGGCGTATTGACGATTCTTTAGAGTCCTGCACAGAGGTTTCCTGGCTCAGGCAAAACGGAGTAGGAGCACATATGTGATATGTGCGGGACCGAGAACAATACGAGTATGTGATACCATATTAGATTCTCGCGATATGTGATATCGGCTGGGTATATATGATATAGCCAGGTCACCGGATCAAGTGTTGATTCGATGAACCGATACAGATTATATTAGTCGGTTATTTATGAAATAGCCGGATTATCGGATCAAGTGTTGATTCGATAATTTAATGTATAATTATATATTTGATATATTATATTACATGAACTAATATTAGCTCACTTAAAGATTCTTTTTTTCACTTGGATAATATATTGATATATATGTGATATATGTTAATTGTATTATTTTATTTTGTTACAATAAATATTATATATGTGATATATAATATTGTAACAAGTTAGGGTTACAAATGCAACATGCTTTGTGGAGTTTAAATATGGTTAGGGTTTGGATTAGGGTTAAGCTTGGATGAAGCTTTCATGAAGTTTCTTGAAGCTTTGACTTTGACTTATGATATTTTGTGTAGATATTTCTTTAACCCAACCCAAACCCTTTACCCTAGTTAATTCTCTACAAGGGTTAAGTCTTCATTCTTAACTCATTGTTGATTTGTAACCATGATAATGATTTTCATTATTCATCACAAAAAGATTTGTTCTTCTTCTTCCTCTTGAAAAAAGCTTTCTAGCTTTTTGACATGTGATGATAATGAGTGAGAAATTGAAAACAAAAGAGAGCTAATCATACTTCATCATCCTCATCTATTCTAGCCACTTAGATTAGGGTGTTTGCTTTGCTAATACTTGATTAGTGAAGCAAGAGCTTGGGTTTGAGTTTCTTCAAGGTAGATTATCTTCGAAAAGGAAGACTTCTAGCAAGCTTGGATCATTCGACTTGTGGAGCTTCTCTAGAGTCCGGGAGTTCATGGATCGCGGTGAAGGGACTACTACTCGGAGCTTATGAAGCGAAGGAACGGACTACAAAGGTTGTAATCCCTTTCTCTTAGAAGTAAAGTTGTTTACTTGCTCATTGTTTTGCCTAATCTCTAGTTTAAGATCTTGCTTGGGTTGTTCGGCACTTGAAAATTTTGATTTTGGCATGGTTGATGCCTTATAGAACCTTGTTCTAGTGCCTAATAACCCTACACATGTGAACCTTCACTAGAGTCCGGGAGTTCGATGATCGCAGCGAAGGGACTAATCCATGGAGCTTTAGAAGTGAAGGACCGGTCTACAAAGGTTGTATTCTCTGTTCACTTCATATGTAAAGAGTTTACATTTAGTTTCGTCGGATTTTCTAGTTACGATTCTAGGGTTAGGGTTAGCTGGAACGGAAAATTTTTTTAATTGGCATGGACGATACCTCTCGAAACCTTGCTGCCGCTCTAGGCAACCCAACAGTGGTATCAGAGCCATGCTAGAAAATTAAACGATGTTTGCTAGGATTACGAAACCGAAACTACTCCGAAACAACCGATACAAAATCTAGTTTCTGTCGAATTTTTATAGGTGTCAAAAAAAATTTTAAACAACTGCAGAATGTTGTATGTGATATAACATGAACACCATGCAAATTTGAGGCATTTCCACTAACTTTTGGCCGGCCACATTGGCCTCAAAACCGAGCTCACCGGGTCTTTTGGGGAGTTTGGGCTCCAAATTTGCACTGTGTTCCAGTGTCTGGGTTGTTTGTTTTTCCAGATTTTGCATGTAATGTCAATTCTCTATAAAGGCAACTCGGAGTGTTTCGTAATCGTAATCCTAACATGTATTCGGGTTATTTAGACGATGTTAAAAAGTTCGAACGGATATCAATAACCCAATTTTTCCCCCGCTGGAAATTTTTCAAGAGTTGGATTTTTTCCGAGGTTAAAATTTTCAGAAAATCTTGCAAGCGATTCTGTGGACCCTCTAGAAAAACGAAACCCTAACTCGATTATGTGACCGTCAGAACCGCTATCAAACCCTAGGGTTTGTGGTAGTTCAGTGGTGCAACATGTGAGGCATTGGTTGACCCTTCTACGGCTGGTTCATAGGAGCTGTGGCAGTTTCTGGGTACTTTTTGAACTCCGCTCAAGTGTTGAGCTTGTTGAAAAATTTTGGGGCCTTGTTTATTCGATCAAAAAGTTTAACATCGTCTAGCTATCTGTGATTGTGATACAATATTTGGAATCCACAAGAAGTTATGGGATAACTAGTTTGAATTTTATAAATCTAGCAGTTTAGTCGCATTTGATCGGTTGCCACGGAATTTTGATGTGGGTCAAAAGTCCGTTGCAATCACGTAGCGTACGCGGATACTCGCCGGGTAAACTTAATAGATAGCCAAACCCCATAGCCCCGACCAAGTGACTGTAGGAGAACCCCATCGCCAAAAGCATCCGTTTGGGTGCTCGCGGCTGCGGTGTTCTGCCTTAGTGCACTTCGTCGATGGCATCGGGGGTGCGGCCTTCTACTAAAGTTTCTGACGAGCATTCGATCTGATTATCGGGAATCTTGTTGAATTACCCGACAGGTTATTGAAAAGTGTTTTCAATATCGAGACTAAAATGCGGGGTTTATAATTGTTAGGCATGCGATGTCTAAGGAATTCATTTGGTTAGGCATGAAATCCAAAGTATGAGATACATTGGGTTTATGATGTCTAAGGTGGTTGCGGATTCCAATTGTTGTAGTTTTTCACTTTCTTTTCTGCGACCGTAAGTGTAATATATGGTGTATCGCCGGTTTTGTTGCTATATATCAACGACAATTGGGATACGCATATTTACTTATGTTGATGACATGTGATGTTATGTGTTGCTGTGATATATTATATTGGATCGTCGTGTTTTGAATAGCCGGGTTTTTTTTATATGAGATGAGAGTTTTTCATTTTCATTCATGTAAAAGCTTGTATGTAATATTCTTTTATTGGGGCACTTCCGGGTTGAGGATGATGTCACCATTGATGTATATTATTTACTTTTCCGCATTAGGATAGACCCAAGGCGGGGAGCACAAGTAACCGGGTTTTAGGGTCCAGTGGGAGACCATCTCGAGGAGTCGAGACCGGGTCTCCTAACTCTAAAATTGGCAGGGTTGCTTGCCGCTCTCGTAGGGGTCTAGGGATGTGGCTTTGGCTATTCATCACGACCGTGGAACCCGCGTTTTTTATTGGCTTATTTAAAACACGGAATTCCTAGTATATCCAATATTTCATATATGTTCTTCTGCTGCTGATATTTTGTAATGTGATCACTTGATATGTTCTGAGACGAATAGCTATATTATATATATGAGATATAATAAATATTGCTGCTTTCGTTTCTTATGTGATACTTGGGAAGTATAATTGATGAGACTTCATTAATGAGATTAATGAAATAAAAAGAAAAAGAAACCTAAAAATGTTGTAGAAACTTGTTTAAAAACCGGTAGCTCTAGTTCTTGCTTTGCATAGCGGTATTCCTTGTAGAATATCCAGCACCTTATTCGATAAGGAAAGAGCCGAGATCCCTTCACCGGGAGTGACCTCTTTAGCAAAACTACCAGATGGTACAACCCACTCGATTTGTTTTTTAATTGCTTATATAGTTTTAGCTTTGCATAGTGGTATTTGTGAAATATCCTGCACCTCATTCGATGAGGAAAGAGCCGAGACCCCTTCACCGGGAGTGACCTCTTTAGCGAAACTAGTAAAAGCCTCAAAAACACTCCTTTTCAAAATCACTCGATTCTACGACGATATCAAGTTCATTACGCAAAAGGTTTTCTTAAAAACATGTCATAGCCCTCCGTCATTTCAGATAAGTACTACTTAGTATTCGTGCTACGTTTGTTGACCATGTTAAGGCATAGTGTGCGGTAGCTGATTAGTGCTTATCTGCATAAGCATGTGATGTGATTGGATTAGGGTAGTCGTACGACTTTGTTGACCTTGTTAAGGGTCGTGCGGGTGGGTTTAATTCAATCAAGAAATGACGGGTTGAACTTGGCTAACGCTTATGATTTGTTGACCTTGTTAAAGTCATAAGTTGCTAGGGGCAAAATATTATCGGGAATTTCAAGTGTTGAAATTTGCAATGAGATTGCATACCTTCTATGACATAGTTGGATCCCGATACCCACTGCGAGTAAGAGTTACTCCTGGGAGAGTTTTACACAATACAATTAGCCGATCAAGTAGGTGTCTAGAAAGGTGTTAACGGGGTTATGCCCCTGGGAAAACGAGGTTTATTTTAATTAGGTCCGTACGAAAGCACGGGGAACCTCCCTCAAACTACCGGCACTGGCCTAGCTGAAAGATTGGCGAAATTGTAGGGTGTAATTAATCCCGGCTAGTCTTACCTTTTAGGGTTTGAAGGTAGATTTGACTAAAACAATGGGAGCCATTCTGATTAGATAAAATAATAACCAATCTAATCTTGCAAGAGCACACGCAGAGTTTTTTCTTCTCTCTCTCTCTCCTGGTAGCGACCATGTCAGGCCTTAATCGAGATAATAATATGGATGCATTGAACGAACCTACTTATTATACTGAGCTAGGGAACGTTGGTTCTGCTCAATCTTATAATTGTTATAAGTCCGAGCAGGAAATAGGGGAATATCCGGATTCCCATGCCACCCAATCAAAGATTAAGCATGTTGATGCATATTATTCAGGTGTGTTTATTACCAAGAACCGTTTCTCAGTATCCTCTACGTCATAGGTATGAGATACCGGATTAGGATCCCACACATGTAATCTTTTACATGGGCTATAGAAAGGTAGAGAACTGAGAATGGGTGATATATCTCTAAGAGTTAGAGAATGGTGCAATTGTTGCAGCCAAATCTGTTGGCAGATATCACCTTGTATTAATACATTGATTCTGAACAAATGTTATCATATACCGAACCTGAAATACAACATTACATTATGTTCTTTACTGAGTTAAAGAAGGATATAATTCTGTATTGGAGGATAATATTGTGAACATTTTCCTGAATCAAGAGTTGATTCGATCAGGTACGTTATATAATAGCATAAACGTTCTAAATCACACCACAGTTCAAAGTATGTAGAACACACACAAGAGGAGTAGTTCAGAAATGAACGAATCCTTCTTGTTGCGTTGTAGAATAGGTCATATCAATGCGACACGACCCGCTAAGTTACATAAGGATGAATATGAGAATATATTCGAATTTTCATCTTATGCTACTTGCCAGTCTTGTCTCAAAGGTAAAATGACTAATACTCCGTTTACTGGAAACAGAGGAAGAGTTGCTGAACTCTTGGGACGCATACATGATGATGTATACGGTCTGATGTCTACAAATGCCAAGGTTGGTTCTTGGTAGTTCATTACATTCATCGACCATCTCTCAAGATTCGGACATATGTTCATGTTGAAACATGAGTCTAAAACTTTTGAGAAATCCAAGGAATGTAAGCTTGAAGTTGAGAACCAGACGGGTGGAAGTATTAAAGTCCTTCGATGTGATCGAGGAGGAGAATGCTTGGGCATGGAGTTCCTGGATTATTTAAAGAAGAATGTGTTACTCTCTCAACTTACTCCTTCGAATACACCACAACACAACGGTGTATCGGGGCAGAGGTATCGCACACTATGTGATATGGCGCACTCTATGATGAGTACTGCTGAGTTACCTATTTCCTTTTAGGTATTATGCACTTGAGAAGTTGCATACCTATTGAATGGGGTTCCATCCAAATCAGGACCTACCACTACATATGAGATATGGAATAGGAAGAGACCATGTCTTAAACGAGTTAAGATATAGGGTTGTCCGGCCTATGCTGAAAAGCAAAATCCGGACAAGCTCGAGACAAGGTCAGTTCTGTGTAAGTTTGTTAGGATATCCCAAACATTTATGAGGGGATATCTTCTACCACTCTGAGGAGCAAAAGGTGTTTTGTTTCATAGCATGACACCTTTTTAGAAAAGGAATTTCTTGTGAAGAAATTTGTGGTTATGAGATAGAACTGGAAAATGTTCCAGCTAGACAAACTAACAGCTGATGATTTGGTAGAACCAAAGGATTCAATAGTCTCCAATGAACCACAGCATCTCCGTGAATCTGGTAGGGTTCCTCATCCACTTGAGAGATACTACGATCTTCTTGGTGACAGTGGGAGCGAGGATTGCATCATGGTAGATGATGGCCCAACTAGGTTCAGGCAGGCCATCACGAGTAGGGACTCTGTGTAAAGGCTAGATGCTATGCGATCAAAGATGGAATCCATGTACACCAACAAAGTATGACTTTGGATGTTGCGCCTGAAGGGGTAAAACCCATTAGGAGCAAATGGATCTAGAGAAAATTCTTGGTGTAAATGGAAAAGTTAAGACTTTCAAAGCTATGCTTAAGTCCATCAGGATCAATGCAAGCATCGGGGAGTTGGAACATCTGTTTTGATATGACAGTCAAAGAGTTTGACTTCATCAAAATAGTAGATGAACCTTGTATATAAAAGAAGGTTGTAGAGAGTAAGGTTGTCTTCCACGTATTGTACGTAGATAACATACTCTTGATAGGAAATGGTTTCCTATGCTACACTCGGTCAAGCTCCTCATGTCACGGGGATTCCCAATAAAAGATCTGGATGATACCTACTACATCTTGTGTATTATGATCTATGGTGATAGATCTAAAGTGGATGTTGGGAGTGTCCCAAATCCAGGTACATAAACACCATACTAAAGGGGTTTAATATGGACGATTCTGAGCGTGGTGGTTCGCCCACTTACTCATGGATCACTCTCTCCAAAAGGATGTCTCCCAAGACTGATTTGGAGAGAGCTCGCGTGCAAGGGATACCCTATGCTTCGGCAGTAGGCTCTATCAGAGTATGCGATGTTATGTACCAGACCAGATGCAGATGACTCACTAGGTGTAGTGATCAGGAATCAATCAGATCTTTGGAGAATCACTGGAAAGTTGTGGAGGACATTCTTAAGTACTTGAGAAGCACTAAAAGAATATTCTTGGTTCGAGCTTCCAGGGTGATAAGGTCGACCGAGAGTCAGTCACAGGCATTGTCTTTACCCTCAGTAGAGGGACGGTATGTTGGAAGAGTTCCAAGCTAGATACCGTGACATACTAGACGATAAAGGCTGAATACATTGCTACCAATGATGTTGCCAAAGTGGCTGTCTGGGCATTTCTTGTTCATGAGATGAACAAGATTCCTACCATTGAGTGTTCAATAACTGTTATTGTGACAACAATGGAGTTGTGGCTTTGGCCTAGGAACGCAGGTCCTATCAGCGTTCCAGACATATTCTGAGGCAAGTATCACCTGATCAGGGCGTTGTTTGATCTCCAAGGGATCGAGGTCAGGAGAGTAGACACGGAGGATAACACAGCTGATCCACTCACAAAGGACTTAGCCCTAGAGAGACTTCTAAGGGATGGTTGAGTATGGGATACTACAACCACTACTATATTGTTGGGTATTGGATACTACAACAGATGGCCTTAGTGCAAGTGGGAGATTGTTAGTTATATGTATGCCCTAGAGGCCATTACTGTACATGCGATGTATATTGTAGTGGATGCTTGGACATATATAGAGAGGACTTTCTTGCTCGATATGATAGTATGCTATCTGGTTGCTCTTTATCTTAACATGTACATTTTTGTCTCTCTATTACATGTTGATAAAGCCCTTAGGATGAGTAATTGACTACCAGGACTATGATGCAGATCATACTAGTGCGGGCATGGGTAGTCGGCAAGTACATCCTTCAAATGTTCCTAGTCGTGGGAGTATCGAGATGGGGCATCGATATTCCAGAGTAGACTAGCGCATATGCTTCTCGACCCATGTGATGGGCGATGGATGATCCCATATCCATTGGTGTTTGACATCAAAGAAGGTATACGGGTGCTCAGTGGAGACTGGGTACACTGGACGGACTCGCCGAGAACTCCTAGATGGTATTATACCTATCGTCAGATAGAAGTTCTCTGGTGACACTGGTATAGCTTAGTCTGTAGACCCGAGATCGTCATAGAGTCTTGTGTGATTCCCACTGTGCTTTGATTTCCACCATACCACGGTCAAGAGATCGTGCAAAAAGGTGGTTTTTTGGTACAGTCCCGAGTCACATGGAGGCAATGGGCAATATGAGGGGTTTCGTCTCTCCCGGTATTGGGAGTTGATGTTGCGCTATGCTCGATTGGCCATAGCAGGAAATCCCTGGCCAGGGTTGCTGAGATTTACTGGTAAGTGTTAGCAATAGTTTCTCGAACCATTATGGACCTTTCATCGGCATGCCTTATCAGGCTATTGGGGTCTGACGTTATACCACCCCCAGGCTGTGATATGCGACATATAAGACGAAGAGACCGGACTGTACGGTAGTGTTACTGATTGGATTCGCAGGAGTATGAGCAGGCCTGCTTGTTGATCTTCTGATCACTCAATACCCGGGTGGCCGTTACGTTTAGCAGACCGCTTGCGGCTTGTGGGTGTTTGATATAATCATCACCTACTGCCGGCGTATTGACGAGTCTTTAGAGTCCTACACAGAGATTTCCTGGTTCATACGAAATGGAGTAGGAGCACATATGTGATATGTGCAGGACCGAGATTAATACAAGTATGTGATATCGTATTGTATTCTCGCGATATGTGATATCGGACGGGTATATGTGATATAGTCGGGTTATCGGATCAAGTGTCGATTCGATAAGTTGTTACATTTGATATTAGTCGGTTATATATGCTATAGCCGTATTATTAAATCAAGTATTGATTTAATTATTTAATGTATAATTATATATTTGATATATTAATTTACATTAACTAGTATTAGCTCACTTGTGATTTCTTTTCTCACTTGATTTTGTGCATGTGTATATATGTGATATATATTAGTGTACAAAGTTTTGTGTCATGCTTGATGATACATGATTCATGGGTGTGTGTATGACTTACACCATGCTAAGTGATAATCTAGGGTTTTAATTTCTTAAGTAATTCAAAATTGGTAACATTTGGTCATGGCTAGAAACTTGGAGAAGCTTTGCTGACCATTGACTAAGTCCATAAGTTTTGTTTTACTAAAGATATTTATAAACCCGACCATTACACTTATCCATGGTTAACTCTCTACAAGGGTTAGGGTATGACATATACTCACCATGGTTGATTTTCTAACCTCATGAGTTTTCATTATTATTCATCTCTCTTCATCTTTTCCAAGAGCTCAAGAAAAAGGTTTTCTAGGGTTTTGAGAGGTGATGAAATATTGTGAGAAAAATAAATCTAAAGTGAGCCCACTTCCTACTTCATCATCCTCTACTATTAGCCATTTAGTTTAGGGTGTTTGTTTCACTAATCTCACCATTAGTGAAGAGATAGCATGAGCTTGAGTATCCTCGACGTAGATCATCTTTGACTTCGAAGGCATTGAGCAAGCCCGTTCATTTCTTCATGTGAACCTTCGCTAGAGTCCGAGAGTTCGATGATCACAGCGAAGGGACTACTACACGGAGCTTTAGAACTGAAGGACCGGTCTACAAAGGTTGTATTCTCTGTTCACTTCATATGTAAAGAGTTTACATTTAGTATCGTCGGATTTTCTAGTTACGATTCTAGGGTTGGCTAGAACGGCAAAATTTTAAATTGGCATTGTCACGACCCGAAAATATTAGCTCGTGACCGGCACTTAAATCACGCGACGCCTAAAGGCGTAACGTAACTCAAGTAAGCCGAAACCCAGAAATCTAAACATTTTTAAGAAAATAAAGGAGGTGAAGTTTTGAAAATAAGGCATGATGAAATCAAAAGTTTTCTTAAATACATAAACAATGGAACATAAAAATGCAAGTGGATTTACAAGTTGAAAAACATGTTTCGTCTTTTAAAGATTTTGGGCAGCACCTCCTTTGTATATTTTGACCCAAAACCACAATACATGATAATATAAAAGGCTTCACCAAGCGAGAGCTAGCTCTTCGCCAATCGGCGGATCCACAACCACGCAAATCATAAATATAAGTATATGACGCCGAACGGCGAAGATTAACACAAAGATAATGAAATATCAAGACATCAAAACCACTAGTAGCGGAATAACCCTCGTTCTAAGTCTCGCAACCACAAGTCTCACTAAGTCTTACTAATTATACAAATATTAGTTTCATATTTGATGGAGTTAACTAGATACAACAGGAATAATAATAGAAGAGGGGTACGATCCAACATGTATCACCTACCAAAGCAAAACACCCGAATGCAGCTGTGTGTCAGCGATGCTGCTACTGATCCATGCGGTCAACCTGCAAGAACTGTGGCACAACGGGGGTGAGTTGCCAACTCGTGAGGAGAAAACATTATCAGGTAGAAATCGAATAAAATAACGATTTCCTAGGTCAACTATATCATAAAGGTAATACTGTGATATCTAAGATGACCGTATTTGTATATGTGCCAACATAAATAAATGCCTATCAGCTGTAACAATTTAGAAAAATAAAATATTATTTTTGGGAATTTTTATAATTAAATAATATTATAATGAATATTTTAATAAGGCGGTAAAATTAAATACCGATAAATTTGGGAAAATTTGGGAAATTATAGAAATTACTGAAATGAGGGTGTTTTAAGTGATTTAGGCGAATTATGAAATTCTATGATTTATTTTGCACCATTTTAGCGCTAATCGCGATTAAATATCGCTAATCGCGCATTAAGCGTGTTTTGTGCACATGACATGCACCATATCATTTTTACACTTGTGTTACATTTTTACATGGCTTTCTTGTTTTGTTTTGGTTTCTATTTGGAGAAAAGAAAAGTAAAAGAAAAGAAAACAAGAAAAAGGAAAAGTCAAAAGGTATCATGATGACAAGAGGGATGGGCATGAGAGAGAGAGGGTGACGGGTCAAACCTAGTCATGGCTCATCTTATCACTTCATCATCTACATCTTTCTTCTTCTTCTTCCTCACCCAAGGCAACACCCCATCTCCCCCTCCTCTTCAACCCTCATAACATCATCAAAAATAACCTAAAACCCCATCTCCATTTCACAAAAAGCATGCACAAGCTCAAGGGAAGCACATTGGACCAAGAAAAATCAAATTTTGAGGACTTTGGGCAACTCAAGAAAATTCTTGAGTTGCCAATTGAGGTAATTTCTACACCTTTAGAATAGTATTTAAATTCTTTAGGCATCCATATATGTTTAGTATCAATATCGAGTGGTTTTGTGAACCTAGAAATTTCTAGATGGGGGTTTTATGAAATTTTGAAGTGTGAAGGGTAATTGAGGTTAGTAGAGACCATATGACCCCTGTAGGGATTGTATCTTGGACTAAAACCATAGAATAAACCCCGGAATACGAACTTAGAAACCCGGACATCGGAAAACTGTGAAAATATGATGGTAATTGGAAATCTGCTAACACTCGGGGACCTGAAAAATTAATTACCAAAGACAGTGATATATGCAGGCACCTAGGAAGCATCACCCAAGACCCCAACCCTTATACCCTCTGTCTGGCCGCAGATTTAATCCAGGAGGCCTCAATTTGCGTCCTGGGTCCCACCATTTTGATTCGTGTTTCTTCCATGGCTCCATCTCTAGTAAACTAGACCCTTTACATATGCAAAATTGGCTAATTTCAGTTAGGGTAAAATCTGGGACCATTTTCTTGAGTTGCTGTCTTCATTCAGGTTTATATTTTCTGTATTTTGGATTCTGGATTTCAGTATTTGTGTTATACCTCGATCACTTGACGTTTGTACGACGATATCGAGGGTTAAATGGTGATTTTGAAGGCGTAGTCCATAGATTCTAACCTGTAGGCTTATAGAATGTCGTTTTGGTTTTGAATTGGGTTTTAATGTGGCACGATACGTTATGATGTGTAGGTACCCCATGAGGACTTCGAGACGACAAGCAAGTGCGTGGCGATGTCGGCAACGGAAAGCGAAAAGCAAGGTGAGTAGATTATATCTATGGGGGAAGTCGGGTGGATGACGTATAGCACTCCCGCAAAGTTGTAAGAAATGATGTGATGTGATATAGATGTGCATTTATGTGTTATTGAGAGATATGAACACTTAGCAAGAAAAGCTTTAGGAGATCATGGGTTAGTGTTAGCGAGAATTGAAGAAAGGATTTAGTTCGTTTCTTAGTCGTGAACCCTAGAGTAAGGTTGTACACACATATATACATACGGGATTTGGTTTTGGGTGTATACGTCATATGTATATACATATATAGGTTTATATGGATGTTCTGGTGCTTATACATACATACATACATACATACATATATACATACATACATACATACATACATACATACATACACGTATACACGGATGTTGAGGGTGGTATATGATATTTGGAGGCGAGTCGATATGATCAGGCAAGATGCCGTGAGTTGTAATATGTGTTTGGGTCATGATATGAGATGCGGCAGGATATTATAGTGGATCGTTGGGTGATGTGATTTTATTCACACGAGGACATAGGTATGATGATATTGGTATCAGTTTCTATTAGACTTTAGATCAGTACCCCCCAAGTTCATGACATGTGGATGATGATATATATATGATAGTTGACATATGATCAAGATATGAGTTGAGATAGGTTATGATATTTATAATGGATTGCTTGGGCGGTGTATACTTCTATATGATAATATATGTGGATGACATCGGATGGTAGGAGACTTTAGATCAGTAGCCAGATCATGATATTGTTGATGATATTAGTAGTGTACTAGACTTTAGATCAGTACCCCTGCTCACGATATGTGATGATGTGGATGTCAGATGAATAATGAGATAAATGTGATATTTGATCCGTACCCAGATTTGGGATGTCGTACGTTAGATTTACCGTACGAGATAGAGTTACGAGCATAGATCCGCACTCTTGACTCGAGGATGTCATATTATTTATTGTATCGTACGTGAAACTGTTGAGGCGAGATCACCGACTACTAGATATATATATAGATCGACTCAGACTTAGGTGGATTTCCTTACCCTTTTGACTGGGCTCGAGTCACACTGGTTTTCAAAAGTGGAGAATTGTGAGTATTTTAAATACCAACTGTATGACTCGTAAATTGGGTAGGTATATTTTTCAGTGTTGCTGTTCCTATATCACTTTCTGTATATTCATGATGTTTCATCGCACTGCATGCTTGTACATATGTTCTCTGTAATTATCATGAAACCCTGCTGTCGGGACACCAGCACCATTACCGATGATGCATATGTTCCACGTACACCTGCTTGCCGGCTCACACACATCATCTTCGGTAATTGCCATGTCATGTATACTTTAGAAAATACAATTCATTGACATGGCTTGCTAGTTGATAGTTGCTACATGTTATAGCTTTCATATGTTAGTTTAATTATTGCATGATATCAGATGCATCCGTATATTCATTGGTTATGCAGTATTATGGAGATTTATGCCGGTTTTCATTGTTATTGACATGGTGACTTAATGACTTCGGATTCTTCTTGATATTTTCTGGATTTGGTGTAAATACCCGGTTCCGTCAATAAAAATTTTCTATAATTTTCCGAGCCCCCTTGAATTTTTTTCTATATTTTATCTATTTTATATGGATATTATATTCTCATATTCTTTAAAATTTAATTTTAATTTTCCTAAACAAATAACCCAAGCCCAGCCCATACCTAACCCCCTTACCCACATACCCGACCCGACCCCGTGCCCTAAACCCGACCCGACACCCTTCTTCCCCGGTCTTTTCATTCTCCCGCTTCTTTTCCCCTTCTTCCTCCCACGTCGCCCCACGTCCCCGTTCCTCGCCCACGATCTCGCGCGCGTACGCTCACTCCCTCGACCTCGTCTCTCTTTCTCTCCCTCTCATAACAAAACCGAGCTCGCCTCATCCTCACTACCTTTTTCCTCTGCACCCCTGCCTCCTCTTCGAATCTCACCACCGGCGATTGCCTCTTTCCTCTCCAGAAAAACCCCGAGCCCACCTCACTGCAACTCCCTCCTCTTTCCTCTCCAGAAAAACCCCGAGTTTCCCCACCGCACCTGCACACCCGACTCCGTGCTAGCCACCACCACCGCCTCCTCGTCGCCGTCCCCTCTCACCGCCGGCCACCTCGTCGATCCCTCAGCGTCATCACCATCACCTCCTACTACACCGATCCCCCTCCACTACTTCACTCCCTTCATTGCACCCTATACCCAAGCTTCGAGCCTCGACACCCTCGCTGCACTCTCACCGGCGACCACCACAGCCACCGCCGTTCACCTCGCCTTCGCCTCCTCTTCCGGCCACAACATAGCAAGCAACCCCGCCACCATCGACACCTCCTCGACGCAGTCGCAGCTGAGGCTCGAGCCTAGTCGTTGTCGTGTCGTGTTCGAGTCGCGTTCGTGCCGTTGCCGCTGCCGTTCCGTCGTCGACACGTCGTTAGGCAAGTATATTACTTGCTTCATGCTATTAGCTTGTATTTAATCCAGTTTAGAGTTAATATCGTATATATATAGTTTCGTGCGCGCCAATGAATATAAGTGTTCGATATGAAACTTTAAATGAAAAATTAACTTTAAATGACGGAACTTGTGATCATTAGACCTGTCTACTATTTACCGATGTGCTGTAGAAATTTGGTTGGAAACTATGGTTGTTTCACCTATGAAATGTTAATCCCAATAATCATTACGAAACCTGAATTTCCTGAACATGCTAGACCGTTAAATTCACATTAAATCTTTTACGAATCGGTTTTTTGGCGTTCCCTGGCTTGTATCGAATCCAACAGAATAAGCTACAGAACCTTATTTCGATACCTAAATTTGAACTAGTTACGAAAGAGAAAATTGCGATGAATTACGATTCTGGACTGCGGTCGAGAGCGGTAATTCCAGGTAACCCCTGTTTTTAATTCACTGAATATCCTTGCACAAATGCGGTAATGTGTAGAACCCTATATCGTTACGTAGAGAATCGAGTTAGCTTCCTTATCCCACTGGTTTCACTGAATTCCTTAACTGTATGGTATTTTTAACATATTTTATAATGTCGATATGTTCTGCTGAATTCTGCAGTGACAGATTTTACACATCGAACATAACATGACCATAACTCACTGTTGATATAGGATATCACTGAATATTGTTCAACTATAGCATCGCTTAATTCTGATCCCAACAGGGTGAAAACGGCGTTGCGAAACGGACTTTCAGTTCAGGAACTAAAATTCTAGCAGCGAACACTTAATTTGAAACGTCTATAACTTGTGAACCCGAAACCCGTTTGGCTTGAAATTAATTTCATTGTATTGCCGATTGAGTTTACTTGCTACCGCCTTTGTATCATTTTACTGAATTTTGAATGTATGATTTAAGGCAATTTTTATAAGTTCATAAGATGCATGATAGCTCGTATTACACATGATTTGTTTAACTGCATAAATGCACATATTTTACCCGACTGCCATACTTCTAGTGATAGTACGCGTTATTATTCAGTGTACAGTGCATTGTTGTGCGTGAATGGTATCGGTTTAGGAGTGTCAAGTACGCCATTGAAAAAGTGAATAATTCGTGACAGTGAACAATACAGTGAACAGTGACTAAAACCGTGTTATTGGTGCGTACTTGTACACGACTAGACCATACTCATAAATAGTGAAAACCTGGGGAAAAGGGGAAATCGAAGTGGAAAAGAAATCGTATTTAGCGAGGACAGTGATTTAGAGGATGATCATTCGAACAGCGACTCTTATATATATTAGGTAGGATCTAGCGATACGGCTAACAGGGTTATGTCCCGGGCAACAACGGGCCGTAGTCTCGGGTACATGGTGGGCCCGGTAAAGTACCCGGGGCAAGAAGCTCGAGTTGTAGACGATGAGCCCGGCAGGGGCAAACTGCCTACCGGTGATTTTACCTGGCGCGGCGGATATCCGGAGGATACCGTTCGTGGTCGTGTGATTGATGATATGGGCCGATCCGGACTGACGGAGCCCGAGGTATTGAGATTTTGAGATTTTGAGACACTGAGATATTGAGATTTGAGACACTGAGATATTGAGATTTGATGATACAGGCCAGTCCGGATAGCCGGAGCCTGAGGTATTGAGATACTGAGATTTATGTTTTGTGTCGATACTGGACACTGTTTTATCTATCGATTTCATTGATGATACGCGATTTATATACATACAGAAACCTCATTAAAATAAAGAAAACAGTTGTCTCATTCATGATGTATTATGTTTCCATTAGTAATGCATTTATACATCATATATCTAATATGTGGTTATCTGAGGCACTGACATGAGCACGTGGTATTGCACTTATGTGTAGATGGATCGGGATTTTTATTTGAGGATGTTACTTGATATGACCTAGGATAGCGTCATGCATGCGATTTCTACTCGTAGATATTTTCTACTCACGAGTTGGCAACTCACCCCCGTTGTGCCACAGTTTCTTTCAGGTTTTGCCGTACAGGTTTCGTTGCGGTTTTGCTGGCACATTGTTCCTTCCAGATGATTGCTTTGGTAGGTGGGTTCTTTTGCATCAGGACCACCATTGTATATTTGTTATTTCGGTTGTATCTAGTAAAACTCCATAAACCAGACTTGTATATTTGATAGAGATAGATGACCAGTGTATATTCTTTCGACCTTAGAGTCGTGCGATGTATTATTGTGGTTTTCCTCTGGTTTTCTTGATGATGTTGGATTTTTATCCTGAGTTTGATCCTCACCTTTCGACGTTGTATATTATATTTCTTGCGTGGTTGTGACCGTCAATTGATGAAGAGCTAGCTCCCGCTTGGGGATGCCTTTATTCATTACATATGCTTTATCAGGTTTGTACCCGTTTGGGATCAGTTTTTACAAAGGACACTCTACCGAAATTTTTAGAAAAGACTTGAGATTTTAAAAATGCATACTTCGGCTTATGTTGTTGAACTTCTTGCTTTAAAATTGGTTTTTCCTTCACTCTACTGCTTTACTTGGTTTGGATTTCTGGGTTTTGGTTTACTTAGATTACGTACGCCTCGAGACATTTCGTAGTTTAAGTACCGGTCATGTTCCGTACTTTTCAGGTCATGACAAAGTTGGTATCAGAGCGTTAGGTTTTACCTTCGGAGTGTAGGATGACCCTTGGTTGATGGAGTAGGTGACTCAAGTAGAGTGACGTACCGTGTGTATGTTCCGCGGCATACTTACGATACGCTACTCCGCTTAAGAAGACTTAGGATGTACATTTCCTTGCACAGTATTATGTTCATTCCTATGATCTATCCCCTTCAGTACTAGTTTATGGTTTTGTTACCACGGTTGTACAGGCATGGAGAGCTACGGTTAGAGTTGCGGTCAGCACGAGCTTGTCACGGACGAGGACTGACCAGGGCGTGATTCCAGGGACATACGATTGCATAGACGTATCGTTTATTTGTGTTTTCAAGCCATTAGCGTTGATGGATCGCTGTTATGAGATTTCTCGGACGTGCAGATCAGCACCAGAGGATTGGGCAACTAATAGAGGCCAGCCAGGATGTGATGACCGTCAAAGCACCGATTATACTTGATGATTAAGGCACTGTTCAACATGCGGATGAATGAGCCAGTAGTTGCTGCGAATGAGGAGATATCGCCCCAGATGTTGGAGCTAATACCGCACGAGTTATACTTCGAGATATGATAGAAGATCGCTAGTCACCAGAGATGAAAGTCTAGGACATGTGATTCATTGCCTACCCCGATGCGAGGTCATCAGATTGATTGATTCCAGCTAGAGACGACTTCACGCTGATACGTTGAGAGTCGATATAGACGATCGAATGTCAGGAAACCATTTCCAAGTTTAAAGTATTCCGAAAATAATGCAAGTAATTCTACGGACCCTCGAGAAGAATGAAACCCTAACTCGACATAATGACCATGGAACGCCGGTGAACCTTAGGGTCAGCGGTGCCATTAGTGAGGCTTGGGTTTGCCCTTCTACGGTTGGTCCGTACTATTAAACTATACCTAAGATGATGAGCTCTTGGGGGATTATGGAACCTTGATGAATCGATCGAAAAGTTTGACATCATTCGGATATCATGTGATGGGATACATTGCTTGGGAGACTCCAGATACAAGTATAGCCGTTGGAGCGCAGTCCATGCAGCCACAAAGAGACGAGTCCGAATCAGTCGACATTAGAGCAAATTGAAACAAGAGGTTCGTGCGAGATACTGACGGGCTGTCATCACGCCCCGTCGAGATTAGAAAGATGATATGCATACAGAGGCGTTGAGATACGATCAGTTTCCGAGGAGGAGTTGTGCTGAGAACGCAGATGTCCAGAAGAAGATAAAGGATTATGCATAAGTACCAGCCTCCGTACAGTTCGGCATAGGCGAGATCGGAAGAGACCCTGAGCAGGTTCTTCCCAGGACACTGCTGCAATGAGAATTGCACCGAGGATCAGATGGGTGACGTATATTCAGATGGCCAGAGACTGACGCTAGAGAAGTGTCGCTTGATGAGTGGTCATGCTAATTGGCCGTGAGAGGACCAGAGGAGTACCAGAGCGGATCGTTTCCGTTAGTACACCGGACTGGGCCGACGAGCCGAGGGATTGCGAGATCGGTAACTCACAGAGAAATGAGGACCCAGAGACAGAAGACGCCAGACCGTGAGCAGGAGGCAGCGGATGTTCTTGCTCTGCCAGTTTTGGGCGCACCGACACTTTTCGACATTGTAGGAGCCGTACCTTAATTTCTTTTGTTGCGATTTGCGCTTGTGATCCCAGTATCACGCTTATATCACTTGGATTTGAGTTTTGATGATTGGGCTTCATGGTCTTGTTTTCATGCATCATGACTGCACCTACTAAGTATTTACATTTTGTGCATAGTTATTGCACTTGAGATATGCCTTATACACCGTTGTGTTGAATTATGATTTGCGCAGGTTTATTGCACTTGATTCAATTTTGTGCCTTGGCTGCACATGTTTACGATTTCATGGATTGCATACAGCTGATTTGATTTTTGTGCAGGTGGTATGCACTCGATTGGGTTTTTGCACTCGGTATAGCTTACATGTGCTTGCAGTGCATAGATACGTATTTTCTACACGCAGTTGCACGCGTTTATGATTTTATACACCTTGGCACACTCGGTGTTGTTGTTTATACGTATTTGAGTTATTGATGCATTTCCGTGCACTTGTTGCACCCGATTTGTATTTTGTGCAGTTGTTGCACTAGGTTTTTACGCGGTGCATTGTTGCACCATTTTGTATTTCGTGCACTGGATGCACTGTATTTGGTATTTGGTGCACTGGATGCACTGTATTCGGCATTTCGTTCACTGGATGCACTGTATTTGGCATTTCGTGCACTGGATGCACTGTATTCGGTATTTCGTGCACTGGATGTACTGTATTTGGTATTTCGTGCACTGGATGCACTGTATTCGGCATTTCGTGCACTGGATGCACTGTAGTTGATATTTCGTGCACTGGATGCACTGTATTTGGTATTTCATGCACTGGATGCATTGTATTCGGCATTTCGTGCACTGGATGCACTGTATTTGATATTTCGTGCACTGGATGCACTGTATTCGGCATGTCGTGCACTGGATGCACTGGATTTGATATTTCGTGCACTGGATGCACTGGAGTTGGTATTTTGTGCACTTGATGCACCATATTTGTATTTTTGTGCGATTGTTTCACTGTATTGTATTTCGTGCACTGGATGCACCGGATTCATATTTCGAGCATTTGTTGCACCAGCTAGGTATTTTGTGCATTGGTTGCACCAGCTAGGTATTTTGAGCATTGGTTGCACCGGAAATTATACTCCGTACCTTGGTTGCACCCGATTTATGTCCTTGGGCACTTGTGTTACCAGATTTGTGTTTTGTGCGCATCTGCACTTGATGTTCGTTTTCATGCATGTTACTGCACTAGATACTTTTCACGGATTGACATGCTTGGGTTGGATTTTTGCGCATATTAGGCGCTTAATATTGGATTTTGTGCGTATCGGATGCACTTGATTTAGATTTTATTCATGCATGTTCGATGCCCTTAATTTAGCCTTCATTCGTGCACGACGGATGTACTTGATTTGGATTTTCGCGCATGTTGAGTGCATGATATGAGATATGGTTTTGTGCACACTGGATGCACTCGATTGGGATTTCCATTCATGCATGTTAGTTGCACTGGATTGAGATTTTGTGCACCACAGTTGCACTCGACTTCGATTGATGACATTCGAGATGTTGATTTCGATTCCATGCCTAATATTTTGAGCGATTTATTTGCATGATTGACATTTTGTGCACCACAGTAACACTTGACTTTGATTAGATATCATTCAAGATGTTGATTTTGATTTCATGCCTATGGTATGCATGTGATTTGACTTATGCTTTCGGCATAGTTTTCATAAACTTTTAATATTTTGATTCGATTTTGTGCACGCTGATGCACATGGTTGTGAGATTATATACCACAGTATACCTGATTTGGATTTGGATTGAGATGTGTTGTATACCGTCGATTTCGATTGCGATATTCGATATTGTTTTCGTGCACCTTGTGCACTGGATTTGGATTCTTGCGCATACTTAGGCGCTTGATGCAATTTTGGTGCACGCCAGATGCACTAAATCGAGATTTTCGTGCATATCAGATGCACCTGGTATTGCTGTCAGGCACACACCGTTGCCCTTGACAGGTGTTCTCGTACACACCCATTGCACTTAGATGTTATTTCTGTGCATATGTATGGCACATTTATAGATTTTGATTTCCGTGCGCACCAGACGCACGCGGCATTCTTATGCACATTTTGGGATTGATTTTTGGAGCAGTACGTTTTTATGATATTTACTATTTGGTATAGTAGCTGGGCAGGACTAGTCAAAGGACAGTACCTGAGTATATTTTTGCATGCATCGATAGTTATCGAAGGGATTTCCAAAAAGGGAGCTATAGTCTCAGTATTTACCTACGTGTCCGAGATGACACGAGATATTTTATAAAGGAAATCCTTCTAACATTGTTTTCAAAACGGCGGGACGTGTATGTTAAACAAAGGATATATGTATATATAATTATTTTCTTACAATAGACGTCCGCCACTGTACAGTGATACGCACATTGCAAAGAGATTTGAAAGATTTGGCATGCATTTCTTCAGATGTTTCGATGGTATTTACATAAATAGTTTTGAGTACATCATATTGGTTTCGTATTGGATTTGAAATTTGTGTCTTCCCCGCGACTCCGATGATTGCGGGATGCTTGACGGAGTTTTTATTTGGAGTTATCTGCTCATTGTTCAGGCGCATGCATTGCGCTATGATGCGTTTTAAGTATTGATGATTTTGGAGCCCCGACGACTTGAAATTTTTACTGAAATGTTTTAGTATTCGGGGGGTTAAATTTAAATTCGGGGACAGGATTTCTTTAAGGGGGAAGATTGTAACATTTCAGAAAAATAAAATATTATTTTTGGGGATTTTTATAATTAAATAATATTATAATGAATATTTTAATAAGGCGGTAAAATTAAATACCGATAAATTTGGGGAAAATTTGGAAAATTATAGAAATTACTGAAATGAGGGTGTTTTAAGTGATTTAGGCGAATTATGAAATTCTATGATTTATTTTGCACCATTTTAGCGCTAATCGCGATTAAATATCGCTAATCGCGCATTAAGCGTGTTTTGTGCACATGACATGCACCATATCATTTTTACACTTGTGTTACATTTTTACATGGCTTTCTTATTTTGTTTTGGTTTCTATTTGGAGAAAAGAAAAGTAAATAGAAAAGAAAACAAGAAAAAGGAAAAGTCAAAAGGTATCATGATGACAAGAGGGATGGGCATGAGAGAGAGAGAGGGTGAGGGGTCAAACCTAGTCATGGCTCATCTTATCACTTCATCATCTTCATCTTTCTTCTTCTTCTTCCTCACCCAAGGCAGCACCTCATCTCCCCCTCCTCTTCAACCCTCATAACATCATCAAAAACAACCCAAAACCCCATCTCCATTTCACAAAAAGCATGCACAAGCTCAAGGGAAGCACATTAGACCAAGAAAAATCAAATTTTGAGGACTTTGGGCAACTCAAGAAAATTCTTGAGTTGCCAATTGAGGTAATTTCTACACCTTTAGAATAGTATTTAAATTCTTTAGGCATCCATATATGTTTAGTATCGATATCGAGTGGTTTTGTGAACCTAGAAATTTCTAGATGAGGGTATTGTGAAATTTTGAAGTGTGAAGGGTTATTGAGGTTAGTAGAGACCATATGACCCCTGTAGGGATTGTATCTTGGACTAAAACCATAGAATAAACTCCGGAATACGAATTTAGAAACCCGGACATCGGAAAACTGTGAAAATATGATGGTAATTGGAAATCTGCTAACACTCGGAGACCTGAAAAATTAATTACCAAAGACAGTGATATATGCAGGCACCTAGGAAGCATCACCCAAGACCCCAACCCCTATACCCTCTGTCTGGCCGTAGATTTAATCCAGGAGGATGCAATTTGCGGCCTGGGTCCTACCATTTTGATTCGTATTTCTTCCATGGCTCCATCTCCAGTAAACTAGACCCTTTACATATGCAAAATTGGCTAATTTCAGTTAGGGTAAAATCTGGGACCATTTTCATGCGTTCCTGTTTTGATTCGGGTTTATATTTTCCGTATTTTAGATTCTGGATTTCAGTATTTGTGTTATACCCCGATCACTTGACGTTTGTACGACGATATCGAGGGTTAAATGTTGATTTTGAAGGCGTGGTCCATAGGTTCTAACCTATAGGCTTCTAGCGTGTCGTTTTGGTTTTGAATTGGGTTTTAATGTGGCACGATACGTTATGATGTGTAGGTACCCCACGAGGACTTCGAGACAACAAGCAAGCGCATGGCGATGTCGGCAACGGAAAGCAAAGAGCAAGGTGAGGAGATTATATCTACGGGGGAAGTCGGGTGGATGTCGTATAGCACCCCCGCAAAGTTGTAAAAAATGATGTGATGTGATATAGATGTACATTTATGTGTTATTGAGAGATATGAACACTTAGCAAGAAAAGCTTTAGGAGATCATGGGTTAGTGTTAGCGAGAATTGAAGAAAGGATTTAGTTGGTTTCTTAGTCGTGAACCGTAGACTAAGGTTGTACACACATATATACATACGGGATTTGGTTTTGGGTGTATACGTCATATGTATATATATATATATATATATATATATATATATATAGGTTTATGTGGATGTTCTGGTGCTTATACATACATACATACATACATACATATATATATATATATATAGATATATATATATATATATATATATACATACATACACGTATACACGGATGTTGAGGGTGGTATATGATATTTGGAGGCGAGTCGATATGATCGGGCAAGATGCCGTGAGTTGTAATATGTGTTTGGGTCATGATATGAGATGCGGCAGGATATTATAGTGGATCGTTGGGTGATGTGATTTTATTCACACGAGGACTTAAGTATGATGATATTAGTATCAGTTTGTACTAGACTTTAGATCAGTACCCCCCAGTTCATGACATGTGGATGATGATATATATATGATAGTTGACATATGATCAAGATATGAGTTGAGATAGGTTATGATATTTATAATGGATCGCTTGGGTGGTGTATAATTCTATATGATAATATGTGTGGATGACATCGGATGGTAGGAGACTTTAGATCAATAGCCAGATCATGATATTGTTGATGATATTTATAGTGTACTAGACTTTAGATCAGTACCTCTGCTCACGATATGTGATGATGTGGATGCCAGATGAATAATGAGATAAATGTGATATTTGATCCGTACCCAGATTTGGGATGTCGTACGTTAGATTTACCGTACGAGATATAGTTATGAGCATAGATCCACACTCTTGACTCGAGGATGTCATATTATTTATTGTATCGTACGTGAAACTGTTGAGGCGAGATCACCGACTACTAGATATATATATATATCGACTCAGACTTAGGTGGATTTCCTTGCCCTTTTGACTGGACTCGAGTCACACTAGTTTTCAAAAGTGGAGGATTGTGAGTATTCTAAATACCAACTGTATGACTCGTATATTGGGTAGGTATATTTTTCAGTGTTGCTGTTACTATATCACTTTCTGTATATTCATGATGTTTCATCGCACTGCATGCTTGTACATATGTTCTCTGTAATTATCATGAAACCCTGCTGTCGGGACACCAGCACCATTAACGATGATGCATATGTTCCACGTACACCTGCTTGCCGGCTCACACATATCATCATCGGTAATTGCCATGTCACGTATACTTTAGAAAATACTATTCATTGACATGGCTTGCTAGTTGATAGTTGCTACATGTTATAGCTTTCATATGTTAGTTTAATTATTGCATGATATCAGATGCATCCGTATATTCATTGGTTATGCAGTATTATGGAGATTTATGCCGGTTTTCATTGTTATTGACATGGTGACTTAATGACTTCGGATTCTTCTTGATATTTTCTGGATTTGGTGTAAATTCCCGGTTCCGTCAATAAAAATTTTCTATAATTTTTCCGAGCCCCCTTGAATTTTTTTCTATATTTTATCTATTTTATATGGATATTATATTCTCATATTCTTTAAAATTTAATTTTAATTTTCCTAAACAAATAACCCAAGCCCAGCCCATACCTAACCCTCTTACCCACATACCCGACCCGGCCCAGTGCCCCAAACCCGACCCGACACCCTTCTTCCCCGGTCTTTTCATTCTCCCGCTTCTTTTCCCCTTCTTCCTCCCACGTAGCCCCACGTCTCCGTTCCTCGCCCACGATCTCGCGCGCGCCCGCTTACTCCCTCGACCCCGTCTCTCTCTCTCCCTCTCATAACAAAACCGAGATCGCCTCATCCTCACTACCCTTTTCCCCTGCACCCGTGCCTCCTCCTCGAATCTCACCGCCGGCGATCGCCTCTTTCCTCTCCAGAAAAACCCCGAGCCCACCTCACTGCAACTCCCTCCTCTTTCCTCTCCAGAAAAACCCCGAGTTTCCCCACCTCACCTGCATACCCGACTCCGTGCTAACCACCACCACCACCTCCTCATCGCCGTCCCCTCTCACCGCCGGCCACCTCGTCGATTCCTCAGCGTCATCACCATCACCTCATACTACACCGAGCCCCCTCCACTACTTCACTCCCTTCATTGCACCCTACACCCAAGCTTCAAGCCTTGACCCCCTCGCTGCACTCTCACCGGCGACCACCACAGCCACCGCCGTTCACCTCGCCTTCGCCTCCTCTTCCGGCCACAACACAGCAAGCAACCCCGCTACCATCGACACCTCCTCGACGCAGTCGCAGCTGAGGCTCGAGCCTAGTCGTTGTCGTGTCGTGTTCGAGTCGCGTTCGTGCCGTTGCCGCTGCCGTTCCGTCGTCAACACGTCATTAGGCAAGTATATTACTTGCTTCATGCTATTAGCTCGTATTTAATCCAGTTTAGAGTTAATATCGTATATATATAGTTTCGTGCGCGCCAATGAATATAAGTGTTTGATATGAAACTTTAAATGAAAAATTAACTTTAAATGACGGAACTTGTGATCATTAGACCTGTCTACTATTTACCGATGTGCTGTAGAAATTTGGTTGGAAACTACGGTTGTTTCACCTATGAAATGTTAATCCCAATAATCATTACGAAACCTGAATTTCCTAAACATGCTAGACCGTTAAATTCACATTAAATCTTTTACGAATCGGTTTTTTGGCGTTCCCTGGCTTGTATCGAATCCAACAGAATAAGCTACAGAACCCTATTTCGATACCTAAATTTGAACTAGTTACGATAGAGAAAATTGCGATGAATTACGATTCTGGACTGCGGTCGAGAGCGGTAATTCCTGGTAACCCCTGTTTTTAATTCACTGAATATCCTTACACAAATGCGGTAATGTGTAGAACCCTATATCGTTACGTAGAGAATCGAGTTAGCTTCCTTATCCCACTGGTTTCACTGAATTCCTTAACTGTATGGTATTTTAAACATATTTTATATTGTCGATATGTTCAGCTGAATTCTGCAGTGACAGATTTTACACATCGAACATAACATGACCATAACTCACTGTTGATATAGGATATCACTGAACATTGTTCAACTATAGCGTCGCTTAATTCTGATCCCAACAGGGTGAAAACGGCGTTGCGAAACGGACTTTCAGTTCAGGAACTAAAATTCCAGCAGCGAACACTTAATTTGAAACGTCTATAACTTGTGAACCCGAAACCCGTTTGACTTGAAATTAATTTCATTGTATTGCCGATTGAGTTTACTTGCTACCGCCTTTGTATCATTTTACTGAATTTTGAATGTATGATTTAAGGCAATTTTTATAAGTTCATAAGATGCATGATAGCTCGTATTACACATAATTTGTTTAACTGCATAAATGCATATATTTTACCCGACTGCCATACTTCTAGTGATAGTGCGCGTTATTATTCAGTGTACAGTGCATTGTCGTGTGTGAATGGTATCGGTTTAGGAGTGTCAAGTACGCCAGTGAAAAAGTGAATGATTCGTGACAGTGAACAATACAGTGAACAGTGACTAAAACCGTGTTATTGGTGCGTACTTGTACACAACTAGACCATACTCATAAATAGTGAAAACCTGGGGAAAAGTGGAAATCGAAGTGGAAAAGAAATCGTATTTAGCGAGGACAGTGATTTAGAGGATGATCATTCGAACAGCGACTCTTATATATATTAGGTAGGATCTAGCGATACGGCTAACAGGGTTATGTCCCGGGCAACAACGGGCCGTAGTCTCGGGTACATGGTGGGCCCGGTAAAGTACCCGGGGCAAAAAGCTCGAGTTGTAGACGATGAGCCCGGCAGGGGCAAACTGCCTACCGGTGATTTTACCTGGCGCGGCGGATATCCGGAGGATACCGTTCATGGTCGTGTGATTGATGATATGGGCCGATCCGGACTGACGGAACCCGAGGTATTCAGATTTTGAGATTTTGAGACACTGAGATATTGAGATTTGAGACACTGAGATATTGAGATTTGATGATACAGGCCAGTCCGGATAGCCGGAGCCTGAGGTATTGAGATACTGAGATTTATATTTTGTGTCGATACTGGACACTGTTTTATCTGTCGATTTCATTGATGATACGCGATTTATATACATACAGAAACCTTATTAAAATAAAGAAAACAGTTGTCTCATTCATGATGTATTATGTTTCCATTAGTAATGCATTTATACATCATATATCTGATATGTGGTTATCTGAGGCACTGACATGAGCACGTGGTATTGCACTTATGTGTAGATGGATCAGGATTTTTATTTGAGGATGTTACTTGACATGACCTAGGATAGCGTCATGCATGCGATTTCTACTCGTAGATGTTTTCTACTCACGAGTTGGCAACTCACCCCCATTATGCCACAGTTTCTTGCAGGTTTTGCCGTACAGGTTTTGTTGCGGTTTTGCTGGCACACTGTTCTTTCCAGGTGATTGCTTTGGTAGGTGGATTCTTTTGCATCAGGACCACCATTGTATATTTGTTATTTCGGTTGTATCTAGTAAAACTCCATCTACCAGACTTGTATATTTGATAGAGATAGATGACCAGTGTATATTCTTTCGACCTTAGAGTCGCGTGCTGTATTATTGTGGTTTTCCTCTGGTTTTCTTGATGATGTTGGATTTTTATCCTGAGTTTGATCCTCACCTTTCAACGTTGTATATTATATTTCTTGCGTGGTTGTGACCGTCAATTGACGAAGAGCTAGCTCCCGCTTGGGGATGCCTTTATTCATTTCATATGCTTTATCAGGTTTGTACACGTTTGGGGTCAGTTTTTACAAAGGAAACTCTGCCGAAATTTTCAAAAAAGACTTGAGATTTTAAAAATGCATATTTCAGCTTATGTTGTTGAACTTCTTGCTTTAAAATTGGTTTCTCCTTCACTCTACTGCTTTACTTGGTTTGGATTTCTGGGTTTTGGCTTACTTAGATTACGTATGCCTCGAGACGTTTCGTAGTTTAAGTGCCGGTCATGTTCTGTACTTTTCGGGTTGTGACATCAGCATGTGGATATCATCCAACAATGTAATCAATGCCTGTATGCATGTGGATCTCATCCACGTGGCCATCAATGACACAACAACGTCATGCATGTAAATATCATAAAAGCATATGCATGAAAGTATGAGGATATAAATCAACGTATGTCCCTCGCGACACATCAAAATCATGGAACCTGAGTGTCCAGCATCGACACTCGAAACATCATGAAACCCGTGTCCAACATCGACACGTAAATCCTCATATCTCGGGCTCCGTCAGTCCGGATCAGCCCACGGGCTCCGTCTGCGGGATCGACCCTCGGGCTCCGGCAAAACGGGTCGGCCCATATCCATCTTTCGACTCCGGTCGGTATCCTCCGGATAACCTCCGAGCCTAAATACTATCACCGGTAGGTAGTGCTCCCATGCCAGGCTCATCGTCTAACAATAAGAGTCTTCTTGCCCCGGGGTACCTCACCGGGTCCACTATATACCCGCAGACGGTGCCTACCGCTCCTCGAATCGGGTTTCACATGCCAATCTTAGAACCGAGAAAACACATGGTGGACGCACTGAAATATCATATCATGAGAAACCGGGTTTTTAAAACAATACATACTTTCTTTTTGAAATATAACCACGGTTCTCAAATCCAGAAATCTCATGAAAACAGCATATCTTAATGCGTATAATCGTAAAACATGATGTATGCGACATATAACAGAATGTAAGTATATCCGTATATCATGCAACATGGAACAGTGATGTGAGCATGGGCATATCATCATAATGTGAGCATAGCAATATAATAGCATGATGTAGCAATTCTACTGTGTGAGTGACATAGCAATTATCGATGATGAAGTGTGTGAGCCGGCCAATCTGTGTAAGTGTAACATACGCATCATCTTTAATGGTGTAGGTGTACTAGCACAGGTATATGTAATGCAATTAGAATGATATGAACGTGGCATAAGGTATATCGTCAGCTAAATGCTATAAGGTATACGTGTCAAACATGACCTAGTCGGTGAATCTATAAATTGGCATCCAGCCTCACAACATCACGTACGGTATAATCTATCGTACGGCATCCTCTAGTCAAGGGTATGGATCAATCATCATAAAACTCATCACGTACGGTAAATCATCGTACAGCGGCATTAAACCATTAAGGACCCTATCAACCTATATGACAATGAGGGTACGGACCTAACGTCACGTACGGCCTATCATTCATGATTCACCACATTATATATATCTATATACCTATATCCCAGGTCGCATCCAAAACAATCTCATATCGGGGGACCGACAAAAGTATCAATCATCTCAATCGACTCGCATCCGTATACCGACATATCAATCAAGTCATCATATCACATCGTATATCCTTTTCATCGCATTAAGTCATCTTACATCAAGTCAATTTTATATATACATTCTACCTTACACATCAAATGTCATTCTACTCTAAAACTCATACCTATTCTTTAAGTCGTGATTCACATTCACTTTTCATATCCCTAAAGCTTCCATCTCATATCACCATATATATATTCAATCTCTCATATCATCTCTAACTATCTTTTTAACCATAACCCTAGTTCCTAATCTAGGTTTCTACGACTGTATTCTGTAGATCGGTTTCCATTTATAATTTGTGGGGGTGCTATACGCCATCCACCCGACTTCCCCCGTAGATATAAATCTACTCACCTTAATCCTTCCTTGCCGAAGTCGATGATGCTAAGCTCCGTTGTCTCGGAATCCATGTGAAGGTACCTACAAGTCAACACATTCGCAAATGCTATCAAACATCAAGTTCCGAAATCCGATACGGCACACGGTGCGCTCATAGGTTAGAACCTATTGCCTACGCATGCAAAAACAACCAAACAACTCTCGTCGTTGACGTACAAACATCCAACGACCCAATACAATATCAAACACTAAAACCAAGAATTCCAAAATACGGAAAACATAGCCAAAAACACCCCAATGTGCTCCCAGATTTTGGTTCAGGTCAATAGGAACAAAACTAGCAAGTATAGGGTATTGTATATGAGATAAGTGAGCTACAGAACCAATCTAAACCCCAAATTTCCCAAACTGGCCGGCCACATAGCCCACAAAACCGGCCACCTCGGCCCATTCTGCTCCGTTGGGGCTCGTACTTGCAGGGGGGGGTCTCCTAGTGTCTTAATTAGGTCTCTGGAGTTGTTTGTTTTTCTTAGAATTACCCCAGGTTGCTCCAGATTCCCTGTAGGCTTAACATGTTCACAAAACCAACACGGGTAATTCCTAAGTCCGTATTCTCAGTTCTAGGCCAGCAAAATCAACACTAAAGTCTTGTTAACAGCCACCACATAACACAAGTCTACACAATAACCCAAACCCTCTTTAGGAATTTCCAAGTTCACAAATCCACCATTAAACCAATTCTAAACTAAACTAAAATGCTAGGAACTCAAAATTAAACTAAATGAAAGAAGATATACCTCATTTGGGCAACTCAAGAAAAACCCTAGCTGTCCCAAGTCTCCAAAATCCAACTTTGATTGGTCCAATGTGTAGAGGATGAAGTGGAGATCGTTTTTAATGAAGAGGGTGTAGGGTTTTGATGCAGATTTGGAGATGATATTTGGGGATGGAGGTGGAGGGAGATGAGTTGAGGAAGAAGATGAAGGAAATAATGGGGAGGGGAAATGAATGTGGTTGCCTCTTCTCTCTCTCTCTCTCACCCTCACTCTCTCTTATTCTTACCCCTCTCAAGTCCATGCTTCACTCTCTCTCTCTCCAATCATTCCCTTTTTAATATTTTCTCTTTTTCTCACAATAACACAAATAATTCCCATAAAACCACACCAATGAAACACCATGTAACATGTCATTTTACACTAGCCATAGAAAACTGTAGAAACACAGATTTGGCTTAATCGCGATTAGCAGTGCACTAATCGGGTTTTTAGTTAAACTGCATATAATTAATTATAAAACTGCCAAATCCAATCAATATATTTTTAAATGAATAAATCTTTTTAAATCCTCAATTATTTCACAATTATTGGTATATATTTATACCACTTTACGAAAACCCCGATTTGGCAAATCGGGTAGTTTTCGCGAAATATATTATTTTAATATTAAATTCCAAAAATAATATTTTATATTTTCTGAAATGTTACAATCTTCCCCCCTTAAATAAATTCGGTCCCCGAATTTATTTTTAAACCCCCAAATACTAAAACATTTCAATAATCAGCTCAAATTAACGGGGCTCCGAAATCACGGAAGATAAAGAAATAACACAGCGCGTCAAGTGCTCCCGAAAACGAGTACGAAACTCAAAATCAAACTCCGTCAAGCGTCACACAAATCATCGTATTTGCACGCATATCATCGGAGTTATAATGGGGATACAGATCTCAAAATCCACTACTGAAATCCAATATGCACTAGTCAAATACTATACTACGTGTATAGTACCCATCCTTGGAAAAACCTTCAAAAACTGAATAAAACACAAGCAAAATCTTTTCTGAATCGCCGTGTGATGCATAATTCACGACACAAGTGACGGATGCTCATTTGTAAAGTAATAAATATATGTTCATATGGGTTTTGATAAAATATACGTTCCGCCCTTTTAAAATAACCCAAAAGGTTTTTCCTTTTTTAACGTTCGTGTTGCTCACGGACACGTAGGAAATAGCGAGACTATAGCTCCTTTTTTAAAACCTCTTGTTAAACTTTTAATGCATGCGAAGTACTCAGGTACTGTCCTCAGATCAGTCCTGTTCGGCTACTACATAGTATAGTGCCCAACATGAAAACAAAGTGCTCAAGAGCAAAATCAGCCTCAAAAGGCGTATCCAACAATCACGTGCGTCTGGTGCGCATGGAAATCAAAGCCAAATATAAGTGCTACGAATGTGCACAAAAGCTAAAACTAAGCGCAACGGTTGTGCACAAAAAATCTGTCCAGTGCAACGGATGTGCACGACAACAATATCAAGTGCATCTAGAATGCACGAAAGTCTCAACCCAGTGCAACTAACCTGCACAATGAAAATCCCAATCGAGTGCATCCGGTGTGCAAAAAATCACATCTCATATCATGCGCCCAACATGCGCGAAAATCCAAATCAAGTGCATCCAACATGCACGAATAAGGTCTAAATCAAGGGCACCCAACATGCACGAGTAAAATCTTACTCAAGTGCATCCGATGCGCACAAAATACAATACCAAGCGCCTAATATGTGCAAAAATCCAACCCAAGCGCTTTAGGTCCGTAAAAAGCATCTAGTGCAGTAGCATGCACGAAAACGAATATCAAGTGCCGGTTCAACCATTGCACGAAATACCAAGCTGGTGCAACAAATGCTCGAAATAACAATTTGGTGCAACAAATGCATGAAATACGAATCCGGTGCATCCAGTGCACGAAATACAACTCCAGTGCATCCAGTGCACGAAATACAAATACAGTGCATCCAGTGCACGAAATACAAATACAGTGCAACAATTGCACGGCATAAAAACCTAGTGCAACAATTGCAAAAAATACAAATCGGGTGCAACAAGTGCACGAAAATGCATCAATAACTCAAATGCGTATAAAAACAACACCGAGTGTACCAAGGTGTATAAAATCCAAAAATGTGTTCAACTATGTGCACAAAGTCCATATCAATGCACTGCAAGCACATGTAAGCTATACCGAGTGCAAAAATCAAATCGAGTGCGTACCGCATGCACAAATCAAATCAACTGTATGAAATACACGAAATCATAAACACGTGCAGCCAAGGTACAAAACCGATCTCAAGTGCAATAAGTATGCACAAATCATAAACCAACACAACGGTATATAAAGCATATCTCAAGTGCAATAACTATGCACAAAAAATACCCAGTAGGTGCAGCCATGGTGCATGAAAACAATCTCATGAAACTCAATCATCAAAACTTAAATCCAAGCGATATAAGCGTGATACTCGGATCAAAAACGTAAATCGCAACAAATGACATTGAGGTACACCTCCTACAATATCGAAAAATGTCGGTGCGCCTAAAACCGGCAGAGCAAGAACATCCGCTTGCCTCCTGCTCACGGTCTGGCGTCCTCTGTCTCTGGGTCTTCATTTCTCTGTGGATTACCAATCTCGCAATCCATCGGCTTGTCGGCCCGATCCAGTGTACTAACGGAAACGATCCGCTCTAGTACTCCTCTGGTCATCTCTCGGCCAATTAGCATGACCACTCATAGAACAGCACGTCACTGGCGTCGGCCTCTGGCCCTCTGAATACACGTGACACAACTGATCCTCGGTGCAACTCTTATCGCAGCAGTGTCCTGGAAGGCACATGCTCAAGGTCTCTTCCGATCTCGCATATGCCGAACTGTACGGAGGCTGGTACTCTTGCATAATCTTTTCTCATTTTCTGGACATCTGCATTCTCAGCACGACATTTCCTCTGGAACTGGCCGTATCCCAACGCCTCTATATACATATAAGATCCTCTGGCATCAACGGGGAGTAACAACAGCTCGTTAACATCTTGCACGAACCTTTCGTTCCACTCGTCTTTATTATCTTCCACTTCGACTGCTATCTGCGTACTGCAATGGTTCTCGGCTACAGTCAATCCGGAATCTCTCACACAGACTCGAAATTACGAACTCGGTATCTTCATCACTCTGTAGAAGACATCTAGCCGAACACTTCCTCGGGAACTCGTCCCTATCCATCGGAGGAATACTCTGTATTCGTCCGTTCTCGATCAACTCACAACGCATCTGGGTGAGGTCCTCTATCTGAAGCTAGTCAACTTACTGGTCTCCTGTCGGATCATCCAACGAACAACGTCATCTCTGGATCGATCTACTCTAGATCTGAATAAGATTCTCCATACTGGAAATCTTCAGCTCAACTGGGCCTGCGTCGGCGCATCAAATCTGACGAATCGCCTTCGTCTCTCAACTAAATATAGACTAGCTATCATCTATCGCATCTCTGCCTGGAAGCTCCAGCGATCTCAGCTCATAAGCTCTGGAAGCAACATCCCATCAATCTCAGCAACAGCTGGGTCATCTGTCTGCAAGGTAGACGACATCACGATCTTTAAGGTAGGCTGTACATCAACAGTCCTCTCACAACATGCAGCCTCTAACAATGGCCCGATCATCCGGTGCACAACCGAACACTAGCCTCACACAAGAGGTCACAACACAAACACTACATCCAGGCGTTCCTATGTCACCAGAAAACACGATAATCTGTCCTCGTCCATGATGAGCTCACCCTGACCGCATCACTAGTAGCAGCTCAATCTGCGCTCAAACCATGGTGACAGGAACCTCAATCGAGTATCAACGAAAATAAATCAAAGGGATGAAAAGAATCAACAGATCCCAAAATGGATACAAGATCATAAGGAGGAACGGAATCAGTGAGAGTATGATCATGGAAACGAATCGAATCAAGGATCTCAAATGGATGTATGATCAAAGGGACGATGAGAATCATAGATCTCAAAATATTTACATTCTAAGGTTTCTTAAATGGAGTATCGTATCGTAAATATGCCATGGAACATACATACGGTACGCCACTCTACTCAAGCTACCTACTCCATCAATCAGGGTCAGTCTATGAAACGAAAGTTCGGGTCTAATACCCCCATGTCCAAGTCTAAGTTCCGTAAGGTCAAGCCTATGTTCCGAAATATTTACGCCCCAGACTCCACACAGTCAAACCTAAACTCTAACCAAGGTTAAACCTAGCGCTCTGATACCGATTTTGTCATGACCCGAAAATATTAGCTCGTGACCGGCACTTAAATCATGCGACGCCTAAAGGCGTAACGTAACTCAAGTAAGCCGAAACCCAGAAATCTAAACCATTTTAAGAAAATAAAGGAGGTGAAGTTTTGAAAAAAATGTATGATGAAATCAAAAGTTTTCTTAAATACATAAACAATGGAACATAAAAATGCAAGTGGATTTACTAGTTAAAAAACATGTTTCGTCTTTTAAAAATTTTGGGCAGCACCTCCTTTGTATATTTTGACCCAAAACCACAATACATGATAATATAAAAGGCATCCCCGAGCGGGAGCTAGCTCTTCGTCAATCGGCGGATCCAAAACCACGCAAATCATAAATATAAGTATACGACGCCCAACGGCGAAGATCAACACAAAGATAATGAAATATGAAAGACATCAAAACCACTAGTAGCGGAATAACCCTCGCTCTAAGTCTCGCAACCACAAGTCTCATTAAGTCTTACTAATTATACAAATACTAGTTTCTGATTTGATGGAATTAACTAGATATAACAAGAATAATAATACAAGAGGGGTACGATCCAACATGTACCACCTACCAAAGCAAAACACCCGAATGCAGTTATGTGCCAGCGATACTGCTACTGATCCATGCGGTCAACCTGCAAGAACTGTGGCACAACGGGGTGAGTTGCCAACTCGTGAGTAGAAAACATCATCAGGTAGAAATCGAATAAAATAACGATTTCCTAGGTCAACTATATCATAAAGGTAATACTATGATATCTAGGGTGACCGTTTCTGTGTATGTGCCAACAACATAAATAAATGCCTATCAGCATGTGGATATCATCCAATAATGTAATCAATGTCTGTATGCATGTGGATCTCATCCACGTGTCCATCAATGACACAACAACGTCATGCATGAAAATATCATAAAAGCATATGCATGAAAGTATGAGGATATAAATCAACCTGTGTCCCTCGCGACACATCAAAATCATAGAACCTGAGAGTCCAGCATCGACACTCGAAACATCATGAAACCCGTGTCCAAAATCGACACGTAAATCCTCATATCTCGGGCTCCGTCAGTCCGGATTGGCCCACGGGCTCCGTCTGCGGGATCGGCCCTCGGGCTCCGGCAGAACGGGTCGGCCCATATCCATCTCTCGGCTCCGGTCGGTATCCTCTGGATAACCTCCGAGCCCAAATACTATCACCGGTAGGTAGTTCTCCCCTGCCAGGCTCACCGTCTAACAATACGAGTTTTCTTGCTCCGGGGTACCTCACCGGGTCCACCATGTACCCACAGACGGTGCCTACCGCTTCTCGAATCGGGTTTCACATGCCAATCTCAGAACCGAGAAAACACATGGTGGACGTACTGAAATATCATATCAAGAGAAATCGGGTTTTTAAAACAATACATACTTTCTTTTTGAAACATAACCACGGTTCTCAAATCCAGAAATCTCATGAAAACAGCATATCTCAATGCGTATAATCGTAAAGCATGATGTATGCGACATATAACAGAAGTAAGCATATCCGTATATCATGCAACATGGAACAGTGATGTGAGCATGGGCATATCATCATAATGTGAGCATAGCAATATAATAGCATGATGTAGCAATTCTACTGTGTGAGTGACATAGCAATTATCGATGATGAAGTGTGTGAGCCGGCCAATCTGTGTAAGTGTAACATATGCACCATCGATAATGGTGTAAGTGTACTAGCACAGGTATATGTAATGCAATGAGAATGACATGAACGTGGCATAAGGTATATCGTCAGCTAAATGCTATAAGGTATACGTGTCTAACATGACCGAGTCGGTGAATCTATCAGTCGGCATCCAGCCTCACAACATCACGTACGATATAATCCATCGTACGACATCCTCTAGTCAAGGGTATGGATCAATCATCATAAAACTCATCACGTACGGTAAATCATCGTACGACGGCATTAAACCATTAAGGATCCTATCAACCTATATGACAATGAGGGTACAGACCTAACTTCATGTACGGCCTATCATTCATGATTCCGCACATTATATATATCTATATACCTATATCCCAGGTCGCATCCATAACAATCACATATCGGGGGACCGGCAAAGGTATCAATCATCTCAATCGACTCGCATCTATATACCGACATATCAATCAAGTCATCATATCACATCGTATATCCTTCTCATCGCATTAAGTCATCTTACATCAAGTCAATTTTATATATACATTCTACCTTACACATCAAATGTCATGCAACTCTAAAACTCATACCTATTCTAGTGCAACTACATATCTATAAGTCGTGATTCACATTCACTTTTCATATCCCTAAAACTTTCATCTCATATCCCCATATATATATTCAATCACTCATATCATCTCTAACCATCTTTTTAACCATAACCCTAGTTCCTAATCTAGGTTTCTATGACTGTATCCTGTAGATCAGTTTCTATTTATAATTTGCGGGGGTGCTATACGCCATCCACCCGACTTCCCCCGTAAATATAAATCTACTCACCTTGATCCTTGCTTGCCGAAGTCAATGACGCCATGCTTCGTCATCTCGGAATCCACACGAAGTTACCTACAAGTCAACACATTCGCAAATGCTATCAAACATCAAGTTCCGAAATCCGATACGGCATACGGTGCGCTCATAGGTTAGAACCTATAGCCTACGCATGCAAAAACAACCAAACAACCCTCGTCGTTGACGTACAAACATCCAACGACCCAATACAATATCAAACACTAAAACCAAGAATTCCAAAATACGGAAAACATAGCCAAGAACACCCCCATGTGTTCCCAGATTTTGGTTCAGGTCAATTGGAACAAAACTAGCAAGTATAGGGTGTTGTATATGAGATAAGTGAGCTACAGAACCAATCTAGACCCTAAATTCCCCAAACTGGCCGGCCACATAGCCCACAAAACCGGCCACCTCGGCCCATTCTGCTCCGTTGGGGCTCGTACTTGCAGGGGGACTCCTAGTGTCTTAATTAGGTCTCTGGAGTTGTTTGTTTTTCTCAGAATTACCCCAGGTTGCTCCAGATTCCCTGTAGGCTTAACATGTTCACAAAACCGACACGGGTAATTCCTAAGTCCGTATTCTCAGTTCTAGGCCAGCAAAATCAACACTAAAGTCTTGTTAACAGCCACCATATAACACAAGTCTACACAATAAACCAAACCCTCTCTAGGAATTTCCAAGTTCACAAATCCACCATTAAACCAATTCTAAACTAAACTAAAATGCTAGGAACTCAAAACTAAACTAAATGAAAGAAGATATATCTCATTTGGGCAACTCAAGAAAAACCCTAGCTGTCCCAAGTCTCCAAAATCCAACTTTGATTGGTCCAATGTGTAAAGGATGAAGTGGGGATCGTTTTTAATGAATAGGGTGTAGGGTTTTGATGGAGTGTAGGAGATGATATTTGGGGATGGAGGTGGAGGGAGATGAGTTGAGGAAGAAGATGAAGGAAATAATGGGGAGGGGAAATGAATGTGGCTGCCCTCTCTCTCTCTCTCTCTCTCACCCTCACTCTCTCTTATTCCCACCCCTCTCAAGTCCATGCTTCACACTCTCTCTCTCCAATCATTCTCTTTTTAACCTTTTCTCTTTTTCTCACAATAACACACATAATTCCCATAAAACTACACAAATGAAACAACATGTAATATGTCATGGTGCACTAGCCATGGAAAACTGTAGAAACACGGATTTGGCTTAATCGCGATTAGCAGTGCACTAATCGGGTTTTTAGTTAAACTGCATATAATTAATTATAAAAATGCCAAATCCAATATGTAGGGTTCCTAGGCACACTAATGAGGTCTCACAAGGCATCAACCATGCCAAATTCAAAAATTTGCGGTGCCGAGAAACCCTAAACTAGATCGTTAACTAGAGAATAGGCGAAACTACAAGCTAGTAAAAAATTTTACTGCTAAGTGAAAGGGGCTACAACCTTTGTATATCCGGTCCTCCACTTCCTTAGCTCCATGCTGATGTCCCTCCGCTGCGATCATCGGATCCCGGACTCTAGCGATGGTTTCGTCAGTGAAATGATCGGGCTAGGTAATCGACTTCGATGCCGAAGATGATCTACGTCGAGGCAACACAAGATCAAGCTCCACCTTCACCAAGTCATGAAACTTGTGAATAAAACACCCTATACTACATGGAAAGTGGTAGAGGATGATGAAATAGGAAGTGGGTTCACTTTAGAATTGGATTTCTGACTCTTTTTACCAAGGCACCATTGAAGCTAGAATGGTTTCTTCTTCTTCAAGAAGAAGAAGAAGAAGAAAAAGAATCTCATAAGAATTATGGAAAAAGAAAATAAAGTGATTCTTATCATTTTAGCAACCATGGTTTAGTGTAGAGAATAAACTATAGTTTAGTTGAATGGTTAGGTTAAGGGATAAAGACAAAATGGTAGACTTTCAAAGATGCTTTGAAGCTTCAAGAAGATTCAAGCAAAGAAAGAAAAGAAAGCCACCATTTTATCCTTCCCAAAATGAATAAATAAATAAATAAATAAATAAATAAAACAAACCCTAACCATTAAGCTAATCATAGTTTAAAGCGCACACACATACCCAAGTTTGCATGTATCATCAAACATGATACAAACTAGTGCACAAAACTATATCATATACACAATGTGCACATCAAGTGAGAAAATCCATCTTAAGTGAACAAATACTAGTTAATGCAAAGTAATATATCAAATATATAATTATATATTAAATCATTAAATCAACACTTGATTTAACGATCTGGTCATATCGCATATGACCGGCTAATATCCGATGTATCGACTTATCGAATCATTCCTCGATTCGATAACTAGGTTATATCGCATACAACCAATCGATACATTCATCGGGAGAATAGAATACGGTATCACATACATGCATTATTCTCTGTCCCGCACATATCTCATATGCGCTCCTATTTCGTTTCGCTTGAGCCAGGAAACCTCTGTGTAGGACTCTAAAGACTCGTCAATACGCCGGCAGTAGGTGATGATCATATCAAACACCCACAAGCCGTAAGCGGTCTGCTAAACGTAACGGCCACCCGGGTACTGAGCGATCAAAAGATCAACGAGCAAGCCCGCTCACACTCCTGTGAATCCAACCAGTAACACTTACCGTACAGTCCGGTCTGTTCGTCTGATATGTCGCATATCTCGTCTAGGGGTGGTAAACGTCAGACCCCAATAACTCGATAATTCGTGTCGATATGAGGTCTATAGTTCGAGAAATTACTGGTAACACTTACCAGTAAATCTCAGCAACCCTGGCCAGAGATTTCCGGTTATAGCCAATCGAACACAGCGCAACATCAACTCCCTATACCGGGAGAGACGAATCCCCTCCTATCGCTCATTGCCTCCATGTGATTCGGGACTGTACCCAAAAGCCACCATTTTGCATGCCCTTTTGGACGTGGTAAGGTGGAAATCAAAGCACAGTGGGAATCACACAAGACTCTATGACGATCTCGGGTCTACAGACTAACCTGTACCAGTGTCACCAGAGAACTGCCATCTGACGTAAGGTATAATACCATCTGGGAGTTCTCGGCGAGTCCGTCCAGTGTACCCAGTCTCCACTGAGCACCCGTATATCATCTCTGATGTCAAACACCAATGGATATGGGATCATCCATCGCCCATCTGTATGGATCGAGAAGACATACGCTAGTCTACTCTGGTATATCGATGCCCCGTCTCGATACACCCACGACTAGGGACCTTGAAGGATGTACTTATGAACTACCATGTCCCCACTAGTATGATCCGCATCATAGTCCAGGTAGTCAAGTACACATCCTAAGGGCTTTACCAACATGTAACAGAGAGACAATCAGTGTACACGTTAAGGTAAAGAGTAACCAGATAGCATACTATCATGTCGAGCAAGAAAGTCCTCCCTATATATGTCCAAGCATCCACTACAATATACATCCTATGTATAGTAATGGCCTCTAAGGCATACATATAACTAACAATCTCCCACTTGCACTAGGTCCATCTGTAGCAGTGGTTGTAGTATCTCATACTCAACCATCCCATATAAGTCTCTCTCTGAGAAAAGGCCTTTGTGAGTGGATCCGCCGTGTCGTCCTCTGAGTCTACTCTCCTAACCTCGATCCCCTGGAGATCAACCATCTCCACGATCAGGTGATACTGCCTAAGAATATGTCTGGATCACTGATGGGACGGGCGTTCCTTGGCATAAGCCACAACTCCTTGTCACACAATGGTAGGAACAAAGTTCATCTCATGAACAAATATACACCCAGACAGCCTCTTTGGTAGCATCTTAAGTAGCGATGTATCCAGCCTTTATCGTCTAGTAAGCCACGGTATCTAGCTTGGAACTCTTCCAACATACCGTCCCTTTACTAAGGGTAAAGACAATGCCTGTGACTGACATTCAGTCGTCCTTATCACCCTGGAACCTTTCCAGTGATTCTCCTCAGGATCAATTGATACCATCTCACTACAACTAGTCAGTGTTCTAATATCCAATTAGATCTATCTCATAGATCCAAAACCTAGGATTTAGTAGGTATTACATTGATCCTATATGGAGAATCATTGTGATAAGCAGAGATTGACCGAGCGTAGCATAGGAAACTCCTTCCCTATCAAGAGTATATCATCCACGTACTCTACGAGGATCATCACCATACTCCCTACTATCTTTTTGTATATACAAGGTTCATCTACCATTTTGATGATGTCAAACTCTTTGACTAACACATCAAAATAGACGTTCCAACTCCGCGATGCCCGCTTTATCACATAAAACATCTTGCACACGTTTCCGCTGCTCCCACTGTTTACGAAGCCTTCTGGCTGTGTACTTATAGACGTTCTCTTCTAAAACATCATTTAGAAAAGCAGTCATGGCACCCAACCGCCAGATATCGTAGTCATGGTATGTAGCCGTGGCAAGTAGGATCTGGATAGACTTAAGCATAGCTACTTGAAAAGGCTTCATCATTATCCACGCCTGGTTGATGACGAAAACCTTTAACATGTCTAGCTTTGAAAGTCTCAACTTTTCCATCTATGCCAAGTAATCTTCTCAAGATATACTTGCTCCTGATGGGGATTTAACCCTTCAGATATAGCAACCAAAGTCCATACTTTGTTGGTGTACATGGATTCCATCTCAGATCGCTAAGCATCCAGCCATTCTTACAGAGTCCCTACTTTTGATGGCCTGCTCGAAACTAGTTGGGTCATCATCTCATGATGCAATCCTTGCTCCCACTATCATAGAGAAACAGAAGTATCTCTCAAGTGGGTGAGGAACCCTACTAGATCGGCGGAGAGGCTGAGGTTCGTTAGATTCTATTGAATCCTTTGGTTCTACCAAATCATCAGCTGCAGTTTGTATAGCTGAAACATTTCCAATTCTACATAACAGATCTTGCCTCGAGCTTGTCCGGATTATGCTTTTAGACATAGGCTGGACAACCCCAAATCTTAACAAACTTAAGATATGGGCTCTTCCCTTTCCATATCATATATGAAGTGGTAGGCTACTGATTTGATTTGAACCCTATTCAATAGGTATGCAGCTTCTCAAGTGCATAACTCCCAAAAGGAAATAGGTAACTCAGTAGTACTCATCATAGAGCACACCTTATCATATAGGGTGTGATTGCTACGCCCCGATATACCATCGTGCTATGGTGTATACGGAGGAGTAATGCTGAGAGAGAATCTTATTCTTAGAATAGTCCAGGAATCCCGCGCTCAAGTATTCTCCTCCCTGATCACATCAAAGGATATAATACTTATACCCGTTGTTGGTTCTCTACTTCTAACTTATATTCTGTGAATATCTCAAAAGGTTCGGACTTGTGTTTCAACAGGAACATAGGTCTGAATCCCGAAAGATCATCAGAGAATTTAATGAAGTACAAAGAACCGGTCTTGGCATGTGTAGACAGGGGACCTACATACATCAACATGTATCATCCCAAGAGTTTACTAACTCTTTCTCTGCTTCCAATAAACAAAGCTGTGGTCATCTTATCTTTGTGACATGACCGGCAAGTTTTCACAAGATGTAAATTCAAACAGATTTAAATATGCATCTTTGTGCAACTTAGCTAGTCGGGTCGCATTGTTATAACCTAGTCTACAATACCTCAAGAAGGATCCGTTCATTTCTGAACTCTTCCTCTTGTGTGTGTTCCGTATACTAAAGAACTGTAGTTTGATTTAGAACATCAATGCTTTTAGATAACGTGCCTGAACCGATCAACTTTTGATATAGAAAATGTTCAAAACATTATCCAACAATACAAAATTATATCCTTCTTTAATAATAAAGAGACTGATATGATTTTGTATATCAGGTTCGGTATCTAATAACATTCATTCAGAATCAATGTACTGATCATACAGGGTGACAGTGACTAACAGACTTGGCTGCAACACTTGCACCGTTTTCTGTCTCATGAAACTTATCACCCATTCTCAATTTTTTACCTATCTGTAGCCCATGTAATAGATTACATATGTGGGATCCTGATCCGGTATCATATACCCAGGACATAAAGGATACTGAGAAACAGTTCTCTGTAATGAACACACCCGAAGATGATGCATCAGTGTGCAGTTTCTTCATTTGGGCGGCACGGGAATTCTGGTAATCCCCAAATTCCTGCTCTGTCTTATAACATTTATAAGTTGGAGCGGGACCAACGTTCCCCAGCTCAGTATAACAAGCGGGTTCGGTCAATACATCCGTTTTATTATCTTGATTAAGGCGTGACATGGTCGCTACCAGGAGAGAGAGAGAAGAAAACACTCTGCGTGCGCTCTTGCAAGATCAGATTGGTTATTATTTTATCTAATCAGGATGGCTCCAACTGTTTTTATCAAATCTTCCTTCAAACCCTAAAAGGAAAGACTAGCCGGGATTAATTACACGCTACAAGTTCGCCAATCTTTCAGCCAGGCCAGTGTCGGTACTTTGAGGGAGGTTCCCCGTGCTTTCGCACGGACCAAATTAAAGTAAACCTCGTATTCCCACAGGCGTAACCCCGTTGACACCTTTCTAGACACCTACTTGATCGGCTAATTGTAATGTGTAAAACTCTCCCAGGAGTAACAATTACTCGCAGTGGGTATCGGGATCCAACTATCTCATAGAAGGTATGCAATCTCATTGCAAATTTCAACACTTGAAATTCCCGATAATTTTGCCCCTAGCGTCCTATGACATTGACGGAGGCCAAACTACCCATAGTCCGCTAGTCAAGTTCAACCCGTCATTTCCTGATTGAATTAAACCCACCCGCACGACCCTTGACGGAGGCCAAACAACGCCGTACGAATACCCTAATCCAATCGCATCGTATGCTAGCAGATAAGCATTTGTTAGCTACCGTACACTACGCCTTGACGGAGGCCAAACTACCGCAGCACGAATACTAACTAGTACTTATCTGAAATGACGGAGGGCTACGACAGGTTTTTCTAAAAACCTATTGTGTAATGAACTTGATATCGTTGTAGAATCAAATGATTTTAAAATGGAGTGTTTTTTAGGCTTTTCTAGTTTTGCTAAAGGGGTCACTCCCGGTGAAGGGATCGTCGGCCCTTTCCTCGTCGAATAAGGTGCAGGATATATCATATATACCTCTGTGCAAAACAAAAACTATAGAAGCAATCAAAAGACAAACCGAGGGTTGTAGCATCTGCCAGTTATTGCTAAAGGAGTCACTCTCGGTGAAGGGATCTCGGTCCTTTCCCTATCGAATAAGGTGCAGGATGTTCTACAAGGAACACCGCGATGCAAAGCTAGAACTGTAGCTACCTGTTTTTGAAAATTCGATTCCACAACATCTTTTAGGTTTCTTTTCTTTCATTAATCTATTAATGAAGTCCCATCATTTAAGTTACCTAAACATCACAGATAAATACGACGTACACTTATGCCATCCGCGTTCGCCTCGATGTCCCCTCGTGCACCGTTAGGTTAGGTAACTAACGACAGAGCGGGGCAGGGCTAGCGCGGGTGTAAAACATAAGTAACGTCTATATAATATATCATATATACTATATACAGTATTTATCACAGAACATCAAATGATCACATCACAGATATCGCAGCAGAAGAATCATATGAAATATTGGATATACTAGGACGTCCGTGTTTTCAATACGAGCCAGTATAAAACACGGATTCCACGGTCGAGATGAATAGCCAAACCCACACCTCTAGACCCCTACGAGAGCGGCAAGAAACCCTAACAATTCTAGAGTTAGGAGACCCGGACTCGACTCCTCGAGATGGTCTCCCACTGGACCCTAGAACCCGGTTACTTATGCTCCCCTCCTTGGGTCTATCCTAGTGCGGAAAAGTAAATAATATACAAAGGTGACATCTTCCGCTACCTGGAAGTGCCCCAATAAAAGAATATTACATACAGGTTTTTACATGAATGAAAATGAAAAACACTCATCTCACATAAAAAACCCCGTCTATTCAAACACGACGATCCAATATAACATATCCAGCAACACATAACATCACTTGTCATCAACGTACGTAAACATGCATATCCCAATTGTCGTTGACATATAGCAACGAAACCGGCGATATCACATATTACACTTACGGTCACAGAAAAGAAAGTGTAAAACTACAACAGTTGGAATCCGCAACCTACTTAGACATCGCATGCCTAACCATCTGAATTCCTTAGACATCACATGCCTAACGATTATAAACCCCGCATTTTAGTCTCATTATTGAAAACTCTTTTCAATATTAAGTCAGGCAATTCAACAGGATTCCCGACATTCTGATCGAATGCTCGTCGCAAACTTTAGTAGGAAGCCGCACCCCCGATGCCGTGGACGAAGTGCACCAAGGCGGAACACCGCTGCCGCGAGCACCCGAACGGATGCTTTCGGCGACGGGGTTCTCCTACAGTCACTTGGTCGGGGCTATGGGGCGTGGCTATCTATTAAGTTTACCCGGCGAGTATCCGCGTACGCTACGTGATTGCGACGAACTTTTGATCGCATCAAAATTCCGTGGCAACCGATCAAGTGAGACTAAAGTGCTACTTTTATAACATCCAAATCAGTTATCTCATAACTACTTGTGGATTCCAATTATTGTATCCCATTCCAGATAAATAGAAAATGTTAAACTTTCCGATCGAACAATCAAACACCCAAGTTTTCCCGAAACAGATCAACACATGAAATAAGTTTAAAAAACATTCACTTCATGCCTCAGTACTAACGGTCCAGCCGTAGAAGGGTCAAGCCAACGCCTCACATGTGGCACGTCGTACTGCCCCAAACCCTAAGGTTCAAAGGGCAGTTCAAGACGGTCACATAATCGAGTTAAGGTTTGTTGTCTTCTAGAGGGTCCATCGCGTTACTTGCACTACTTAGAACGTTCTTAAACCACGGAAAAATCCAACACTTGGAAATTTTCCAGAGGGGGAAAAATTGGGTATTTATATCCGGTCGAACTTTTTAACATATTCTAAAATTACCCGGAAAAACACACAGACGAAGTTAAACTTCCCGGTCGAAACACCGAGTCCCCAATACATCCCAGAAAACTCAACTCTTGAGTAAAGATTAAAATTACCCAGAAAACACAGGAGTCAAATAGAAACATTACTGTGCAAAGTTTGGTCAACGAGGCAATAGTATGGCCGCGGAACCGCCGCTCCAAGTGGGGTAAGGCCGCGGTTCCGCGGCAGTTTAATGGAGTTAGGACCCCGTTTTGCACAGTAATTCATATGAAACCCTGATTATTTTTCTGGATATTTTTAATCAGGAAAAATCCACAGTTTACAAAAATGTACAGAGAGGGATTTTGAATTAGGGTTTCGGGTTCGATCGGGTTTCTAACTTCGTCTACTCATCGCTTACGGCTCTAGCTAGGCTCTGATACCACTGTAGGGTTCCTAGGCACACTAATGAGGTCTCACAAGGTATCAACCATGCCAAATTCAAAAATTTCCGGTGCTGAGAAACCCTAAACTAGATCGTTAACTAGAGAATAGGCGAAACTACAAGCTAGTAAACAATTTTACTGCTAAGTGAAAGGGGCTACAAGCTTTGTAGATCCGGTCCTCCACTTCCTTAGCTCCATGATGATGTCCCTCCGCTGCGATCATCGGATCCCGGACTCTAGCGATGGTTTCGTCAGAGAAATGATCGGGCTAGGTAGTCGACTTCGATGCCGAAGATGATCTACGTCGAGGCAACACAAGATCAAGCTCCAACTTCACCAAGTCATGAAACTTGTGAAGAAAACACCCTATACTACATAGAAAGTGGTAGAGGATGAAGAAATAGGAAGTGGGTTCACTTTAGAATTGGATTTCTCACTCTTTTTACCAAGGCACCATTGAAGCTAGAATGGTTTCTTCTTCTTCAAGAAGAAGAAGAAGAAGAAAAAGAATCTCATAAGAATTATGGAAAAAGAAAATAAAGTGATTCTTATCATTTTAGCAACCATGGTTTAGTGTAGAGAATAAACTATAGTTTAGTTGAATGGTTAGGTTAAGAGATAAAGACAAAATGGTAGACTTTCAAAGATGCTTTGAAGCTTCAAGAAGCTTCAAGCAAAGAAAGAAAAGAAAGCCACCATTTTATCCTTTCCAAAATGAATAAATAAATAAATAAATAAATAAAACAAACCTTAACCATTAACCTAATCATAGTTTAAAGCACACACACACACCCAAGTTTGCATGTATCATCAAACATGATACAAACTAGTGCACAAAACTATATCATATACACAATGTGCACATCAAGTGAGAAAATCCATCTTAAGTGAACAAATACTAGTTAATGCAAAGTAATATATCAAATATATAATTATACATTAAATCATTAAATCAACACTTGATTTAACGATCCGGTCATATCGCATATGACCGGCTAATATCCGATGTATCAACTTATCGAATCATTCCTCGATTCGATAACTAGGTTATATCGCATACAACCAATCGATATATTCATCGCGAGAATAGAATACGGTATCACATACACGCATTATTCTCTGTCCCGCACATATCTCATATGCGCTCCTATTTCGTTTCGCTTGAGCCAGGAAACCTCTGTGTAGGACTCTAAAGACTCGTCAATACGCCGGCAGTAGGTGATGATCATATCAAACACCCACAAGCCGCAAGCGGTCTGCTAAACGTAACGGCCACCCGGGTATCGAGCGATCAGAAGATCAACGAGCAAGCCCGCTCACACTCCTGTGAATCCAACCAGTAACACTTACCGTACAGTCTGGTCTGTTCGTCTGATATGTCGCATATCTCGTCTAGGGGTGGTAAACGTCAGATCCCAATAACTCGATAAGTTGTGTCGATATGAGGTCTATAACAGTTCGAGAAATTACTGGTAACACTTACTAGTAAATCTCAGCAACCCTGGCCAGGGATTTCCGGTTATAGCCAATCGAACACAGCGCAACATCAACTCCCTATACTGGGAGAGACGAATCCCCTCCTATCGCTCATTGCCTCCATGTGATTCGGGACTGTACCCAAAAGCCACCGTTTTGCACGCCCTTTTGGACGTGGTAAGGTGGAAATCAAAGCACAGTAGGAATCACACAAGACTCTATGACGATCTCGGATCTACAGACTAACCTGTACCAGTGTCACCAGAGAACTGCCATCTGACGTAAGGTATAATACCATCTAGGAGTTCTCGGCGAGTCCGTCCAGTGTACCCAGTCTCCACTGAGCACCCATATATCATCTCTGATGTCAAACACCAATGGATATGGGATCATCCATCGCCCATCTGTATGGATCGAGAAGACATACGCTAGTCTACTCTGGTATATCGATGCCCCGTCTCGATACACCCACGACTAGGGACCTTGAAGGATGTACTTATGAACTACCATGTCCCCACTAGTATGATCTGCATCATAGTCCAGGTAGTTAAGTACACATCCTAAGGGCTTTACCAACATGTAACAGAGAGACAATCAGTGTACACGTTAAGGTAAAGAGTAACCAGATAGCATACTATCATGTCGAGCAAGAAAGTCCTCCCTCTATATGTCCAAGCATCCACTACAATATACATCCTATGTATAGTAATGGCCTCTAGGGCATACATATAACTAACACAATAAATATATTTTTAAATGAATAAATCATTTTAAATCCTCAATTATTTCACAATTATTGGTATGTATTTATACCACTTTACGAAAACCCCGATTTCGCAAATCGGGTAGTTTTCGCGAAATATATTATTTTAATATTAAATTTTAAAAATAACATTTTATATTTTCTGAAATGTTACAGTCATGGACGATACCTCCCGAAACCTTGCTGCCGCGCTACGCAACCCAACATTTTTATATTACGTATCTCAATTACATGTTAGTAAAGCCCGTAGGATCTTTGCTTGACTACTAGAGTTGTGATGGCAATCATACTCGTGGGTCTAGGTAGTCTATAAGCACATCCTTAAATTGTCATTAGTTGTTGGAGTTTCGAGATAAAGCATCGATATTCCGGAGTAGACTAGTGTATTTGTTTCTTATTCCCGTGAGGGAAGGTGGCCTGTCCAACAGCCATTGGTGTTCAGCACCAAAGATAGTATACAGGTGCTCATTGGGTTATGCGTTACACTGGACGGACTCACCGAGAACTTCTAGATGGTATTATACCTATCGTGAGATAGTAGTTCTCCGGTGACATAGGTGTTCGGCATAATTAAGTATAATTTTATACCACTCATTTCCTATCATTTTGTCAATAAATAGTATTATTTAATCTGTGTCTACTCATTAGTACAGATTACAGGTACACAGGCAGAAACACTGGAAACTCTGCACAGCATGCATAGAAATGACGGTTTTTAGCCGGAACTGCAAACGAGACAGAATACAGATCAACTATATCGGTTTTGCAACAAATATTGTTGTGTACAACAAATATTTCGTTTTGGTCCAACATGATCATGTGTTAACAAGTGTGAACAAGTAATTGATCATATGGATCAAGTGGGCATGAACCATCATTTGCATCAAGTGGGCAAACACCATCATGGTGCCATGCAAGTGGCTTGAGCAAGTGGGCATGTTATAAGTATTTGAAAAAGAATTGATTTAAAGTGTGAACACATACCCACTTGTTTCCCTTCTTTGTTCATAGCTCCAGATTGCACCCAAGTGTGAATTAAAAGAAATCGAGACAACAGAGAGATTCTCTTAAGCTTAGAAGACTACAAAACCAATGTGGGCCCCAGACTCCTCAAAGTGGCCGCAAATTTATTCATCTTGGCCGCAATTTGCGGCCAAGACATGGACATTTTGGCTCGTTCAACTTATATGGGACCCTTGTGGTCTTGTCAGTTCATTTGTATAGTTAATTTTTGATTTTAAGTTGCCTATATAAAGCAGATCTCAGATTAAGTTCTGGGTTGGTTTTTGAGTGAGAAAAACAGATTGAAACACTTGATAGCTTCTTCTTCCTCCTTTTCTGAACTCTCGCTTGAGTGTTCCATTAAGAAGGTTGAAGTTGCTATTAATCTTGTATCTCAAGCCCTTCACTTTTATGAATAAAGATTTTGCACTTGTTTTCTTTTACTTACTTATTTTCTTCATATTTCTTCTCTTATGTTTCATTTTCTATTTTGCGATGTTTGAGTAATCTTTATGGTTGTGGTGATGGTGAGGATGTGAGATGAATGGTTTTTCCTTCCTCATTCTCTTGTGAATGTTTCATATGCTTAAAAAGGATTGTAACCTTAAGATTATTAACTTGGTGTTTGTGTGATATGGTATGTTTCTTTTGATAGTTACTTGTAACCTTTAGCACATATCATATTCTCTCAATTCTCCATTTGCAATATTAAGGTTAGAATCACACTAGTGTTAAGATTGCTAAGTGTTTATATATGGTATTTTGTTAACAAGTTAATTGACACCCCTTTTCATTCATATACCCTATACTATCACCCAAGCACTTAGCAAGTTAATGCTAAACCACTTTGCTTTCATGTGCTAATTTGTGTATTTGTTGATGATGTATGCTTGCTAACCCTTATGCTTAGTTTTGATACTTCATGTTTGGACATACAAACGGTAAGTGAGAACAATACGGATTCGTTTCATTCCTTGCGTTACAACTTTGACATCTTGATGGTTTGTGCTTCGCAAACGCCATGACAAACCATGCTTCACATGGGATCCAACAAGATGAGGGAACAACTCATGATCAAGAGAGCGTCGAAGAATTCTCCATGATCCAACCATCTGAACCGGAGCCACGTCCGCCTTTTCTTACCATTGTTCTATAGTTTCGTATTTTCTTATCTCTTGTGACAAACTCAATTATTTTTCTTTGAACCTTTAACAACTCCTAATCACCAATTCCCTATGGATCGACCCGTACTTACCGGCTCGCTACAATGTGTCGTGCACCTGCGGTTTATAAATTTTATAAATAAGATCGAGCTCGCGTGTGCCGCAATCTAAAACCCTTTCTTTCAAAACTACAATGCGTGCATGGGTAAAGTCCCAACAATAGGTACATGTTAGTCTTTAGACCTGACATCGTCATTCGTCTCGAGTGTGTTCTCACTGTACTTTGATCACTACCCTACCATGGCTTTAAAGAGTCATGCAAACAGGTTTTGGTTGGATACAGTCCCGAAGCACTTGGGGGCAGTGAGCAATAGAAGGGATTCGTCTCTCCTGGTATAGGTAGTTGATGTCGCGCTGTGTTCGGTTGATCATCACTATAAGACCTTGGCCAATACAGTTGAGATTTACTTATTGTGAGATCAATAGTTTCTCGGGATGGTTTTGGGCCATATCGACACGATATTAGGTTATTAGAGGTCTGACGTTTTCTACCCCCTAGACCTAGTATGTGATACTTTCAAACGAAGAGACAGGGCTGTACTAAGATTGTTACTTTCAGGCTTAGTAGGTATACAGACAAGTTTGCTTGTCGACCTTCCGTTCGATTAATACCTGGGCAGCCGTTACGTACAGCTAGTGCCACTGACATGCTTGTGGTTAAACCCACTGCCAGTGTATTGTCGAGTCTTTAGAGTCCCACACAGATGGTTTCCCAGCTTAGCCGTAACGATGTAGTGTATGTATTTTGATACGTACTTAGGTTCGATTAAATACGTGTTTTTGTACACGTACTTTTAATCGGACAGTTTATTAATACTAGCAGGTTTGAAAGATAGCCAGGTTATCACATTTGGATAAATGTGAGCTTGTATTATTTATCTCTATTTAGTATATCTCTTTTTCGTATTCGTATTTTGACAGAATACAGTATTTATATGAAAACGGGTATTTATATAAATACGTGTATTTGTATCTTGATATAAATACGTGTATTTGTATCTTGATATAAATACGGTATTTGTATCTTCATATAAATACGGGTATTCGTATTTTATACGAATACGAGTGTATGTATTTGTAGCATATACTTGTATTAGTGTATTTGTGTGTTTGTATTTATATATACATATACATATGTATATGTGTACAAATGAGGTGGCTCTCTCTCTTTTCTTCTCATCTCTTCTTGTTGTTATGAGAAGTGTGTGGGCTTGTGACTCACTATGGTGAGTCATAAGTTTACACAATTCATCACATTAAAGAAGAAAGGAAAAAGAAAAGAGAGTGTGATTCATTATGTGAGCCATGCTTGACATTATCAAACTCATCACCATTATCATCCTCTTCCTCTTTCTTGAGTTTTGATTTGAGAAAGGAAAAAGATTAAGAGAGAAAACCTTAGAGATTAGACTACTACATCATCTAGTGAGATATTCTTAGCAAGTTTAGTTCACTAGTTTCTTCACTTGGTTTTTTAGTGTGAAGATATAACCTTTGCTAGGGTTCTCTCGGGTGGATCTTCTTCGACATCGAAGACCGAAATCCAAGCTCATTCCAGGAGTCTCTAGGACCGAAAGAAGAGGAAAGAAGACGGAGGAAACGACTACAAAAGGTAACTATCGTTTATCTGAGTAGTTAACCTTCTTTAGTTACTAGTTTAGTGTTTGGTTTCGATTCTAGCTCATAGAAGTTCGTGCACTCGTTATAGAAATTTTTGTTTTGTATTTCACTTTGGTCGCTGGTTTGCGACACGAGCACAAACATCTACTTACAGATGCGCCAATGATCTAATATGCCATAGTCCCATATATCTTTGTTGTGTGACACGTGGTATGCGCCAAAGCTTCTGGGCGCCAGTATATATATTCTAGAGCCATTTCTTAGTCAAAATTGACTAAGTGTTATAAAGCTTAAACTTCTATGATATGCCTTGAGCTTATATGCTCATATATTTTTTAAGTTGACCGTAATTTAAGACAAGATTAATGGCCTTTAGATACATTTTCTAAGTTGATATTAATCTCATATACGACTAATGGTCTTTAGACATATTCCCCGAACTGATGGAACATATGACCTAGGTTTAACCCAAATCTGAGATTTGCGGATTTGGACTATTCACGCCCTATGATAAATGACATATATTAGCCTTCGTATACAATCCAAAGGAAAACCCCAAAATAAAAAATATATAACATGACACGAAGTGATAGACACGGAGAAGGTGAAAGTTGTTATCGCTTGGCGATAACGTAATTAACTGCAGAGGCATGTGCCTATAGGAAAAAGCGTTCCCACAATCAAAACCCCCTCATACAGAGGGGGAATCTGATAAGTCTGCTACAACGGTCACATCCATCCAAACCACTTTTTGAGTTGCTAGGCACCTTTAGTAAGGTTTAAAGCGCGGCGGAAGCGGTAATTTTAAAAATCTAGAGAGCTATAGCAAACCCAAACCAAGAATTAAACCAAACTAATAAACTTATCACTAAACTAGTAAGGTAAATACAAGAGTTTAGCGGACTAAAACCTTTGTAGCGCGTTAGCAATCTTTCCTTAGACTCCGGCTAGTCTCTACGAAACCTAGAACAAGCTTGCTCGATGATCTCCTCGCCGAAGATGATCCACCTTGAGATAACTTCAACACAAGCTATTGCTACAAATTGATCTCATCAAAATGGAGCAACCCACTAATTAAACTTGCTAAGAATGATTAGTAGGAGATGTATAATAATTAGCCCACTTAATTTTTCTCTTTTCTTTTCCATTCCTCACTTGAAGAAAAAAGAGAGGAAGAAGAAGCATGGAGGAGATGAGAGTGTAAAGAAAATAAGCATGAATAAAACCTTTTTAACTAGAAACAAGAATGAGTCATAAATCAAATAATGACTCACAAAAATGAGTCATTAAAAAGAATTATCTCATGAATTCTACAACCATGACTCATGCTCATTTCTTGCACGTAATTCTTATACTCCCATCATACATGTATCAACATACATGTCTCATTCTTTATATCAAATATAAATAATAATTTAAAGAAAAGAAAATAATTAAGTGAGCATGATATTAGTTAATATATAAACATATCATTTAATTATTAAATCAACACTTGATTTAATAATCTGGCTATATCATATATATACCGGCTAATATCAACAAACACCCGATTAAAATACATGTATCAAATACACGTGTTTAATCGAACTCCTGAACGTATCCCTATACGTGCCCTACATCGTTTCGCATGCGCTGGGAAAGTTCTATATAGGACTCTAAAGACTCAACAATACGCTGGCGGTAGATTAGGATCATATCCATAGCCCACAAGCACGTCAGCGGTACTAACTGCACGTAACGACTACCCAGGTATTGAACGAAAGAATGTCAACGAGCAAGCTCATCTGAACCCTGCAAAGTCTATCAGTGACATTACCGTACAGTCTGGTCTCTTCGTATAAGAGTATCGCATATCGGTGAAAGTGTATGTTAGCACCACCACTGGGTTTTACTAGCATCAAGCATGCCGTTTTTAAAAATTTCGGGGTGCTAATCTACACTAACCAAGATCTTAAACTAGATGATTAGGGTTTAACAAAGATATCATAAACATTACACTAAGAGATGGATGGCTACAACCTTTGTAGACCGTGTCCTTCTCTTCTAAAACTCCGGGTTGTAGTCCACACGACTCCAATAGGCTCCACTTGAAGGTTGAACAAACTTGCTCCGACGACCTTCGTGCCGAAGATGATCCACCCTAAGTCCGCTAATCCAAGCTACCTCTTCACTAAACTCTTTAGTGAAGGAAATACACTACACCAAAGCGCTAATCTAGTGTAGGATGGTGAAGTAGGGGTGTTGTTTGCTCACTAGGGTTCTCAAAAGCTCAAGGGTTCATAACTCATATAAGGGATTGAGCTTGGAGGTGGAGGTGAAGAAGATGGAGAGAGCTAGAGAGCAACCCATCACATGAGATCTCAAGAAAAAGGCTAAGTGTAGAATGGCTCTTCTAAAAACACACATTATTGAAGCATACAATTTTTAACACTGAAAAATTGTAGCCATGCTTCAATAGTGCATGAAAATGAATATAATATAGAATAAGCCATGCTATGTCCATGTCTCCAAAGTCTCCCCATTTATCATCTCAATTTCTATTTTCTAAAAATAGAAAAACCATGCCATGCTTCATATAATATATATATATATATATATATATATATATATATATCACATATATATATTAATATTTATATACATATATATATATAAAGATAAGCATATAATTAGTGAGCAATAATATTAGTCAATATACAATTATATCGAATATAAATATATATCATATTATTAAATCAACACTTGATTTAATAAACCGGTTATATCACATATAACCGACTAATATCATTTATTTGTATATCACATTATCAAATCAACATTTGATTCAATAATCCGGTTATATCACAATAACCTAACTGATAACAAATAGCCGCCAGATTACAATACAGTATCTCATACTCGTATTTAATCAGGCCCCCGCACATATCAACATATGTGCCCTACTTTGTTTCGCTTGAACCAGGAAACTTTTATATGGGACTCTAAAGACTCGTCAATACGCCAGCAGTAGGTGATGATCACATCAGTTACCCACAAGCCGTCAGCGGTACTAGCTGGACGTAACAGCTACCCAGGTATTGAGAGAATAGAAGATCAACAAGCAAGCTTGTCCAAACTCCCATGAAGCCTATAGGTAACACTTACCGTACAGTTCGGTCTCTTCGTTTGATATGTGGCATATCGAGTCTGGGGTGGAATCGTCTGACCCCAATAACTTGATAAGTCATGCCGATGTAAGGCTCATAACAGTTCGAGAAACTACTGATAACACTTACCAATAAATCTCATCAACAGCCCTGGCCAGCGGCTTACTGTTATAGCCAATCGAGCACAGTGCAACATCTACTCCTTATACGGGAGAGACGAAACCCCTCCTATCGATCATTACCTCCATGTGACTCGGGACTTGACCCAAAATCCACCTGTTCGCACGACTCCTTTAAGCCGTGGTAGAGAGGAAATCAAAGCACAGTAGGAACCACACAAGATTCTATGATGATCTCGGGTCTACAGACTAATCTGTACCAGTATCACCAGAGAACTACTATTTGACGATAGGTATAGTACCATCTAGGAGTTCTCGGTGAGTCCTGTTCAGTGTACCTTTTCTCTAATGAGCACCTGTGTACAATTTTTGATGTCAAACACTAATGGATATGGGATCAACCATCGCCCCATACAGGGTCATGAAACGTACACACTAGTCTACTCTGGAATATCGATGTCCCGTCTCGATATTCCCTCGACTAAGAACAATTGAAGGATGTGCTTGTGGACTACCTAGGTACTAGTAGTATGATTCGCATCATAGTCCTGGTAGTCAAGCCAACATCCTAAGGGATTTATCAACATGTATATGAGAAGCAGTATAATAATACCAGTAAACATATTAAGATAAAGACAACCAGATAGCATACTATCATGTCGAGCAAGAAAGTCCTCCATATATATATGTCCAAGCATCCACTATATCATACAATAATGGCCTCTAGGGCATACATATCACTAACAATCTCCCACTTGCACTAAGGTCAGTTGTTGTAGTATCTCATACCCAACTTTCCAAAAAGTCTCTCGATTAGCATCTGGGGGAGGGCCTTGTTGAGTGGATCCGCTGTGTTATCCTCTGTGTCAATTCTACTGACCTCGATCTTCCGGAGATCTATTATCTTCCTGATCAGGTGATACCGCCTAAGAATATGTTTGGATCGCTGATAGGACTGGGGTTCCAAGGCCATAGCCAAAGCTCCATTGTTATAACAATACACATGTATTGGATGCTCAATGGTAGGAACCACACCAAGTTCAGCTATGAACTTATTCATCCAAACAGCTTCTTTGGCAGTATCGTTGGTAGCGATGTATTCAGCCTCCATCGTCGAGTCTGCTACGGTATCTAGCTTGGAACTCTTCCAACATGCCGTCCCTCCATAGAGGGTAAAGATAAAACCCGAGACCGACTTACTGTCATCCTTATCACTCTGGAAGCTCGAATCGGTAAAAGACTCCACCTGGAGTTCACCGTTACCATACACCAAGAACATTTCTTTAGTCCTTCTCAAGTACTTAAGAATGTTCTTCACAGTTGTCATGTATTTCTCCTCAGGATCTGATTGATACCTACTCACTACAACTAGTGAGTAAGCTACATCCGTTCTAGATTGGGACAATCCCAACATCCGTTTAGATCTATCTCTATAGATCTATATCCCCAGAATGTAGGAGGTATTGCCAGGATCTGTCATGGAGAACTTGTATGATATGAAGAGCTTGACCGAGTGTAGCATAGGAACATCGTTTCCTATCAAGAGTATGTCATCTACATACAATACGAGGAAGAAAACTTTACTCTCTACAACCTTCTTGTATATACATGGTTCATCTACATTTTTGATGAAGTCAAAATCTTTGACAGCTTCATCAAAATAGATGTTCCATCTCCGCGATACCTGCTTTAATCCGTAGATTGATTTAAGCAGCTTGCACATGCTTCCGCTGCTCCTACTGTCTACGAAGCCCTCTGGCTATATCATGTACACGCTCTCTTCTAAATCACCATTTAGAAAAACGGTATTGACGTCCATCAGCCAGATTTCATAGTCATGGTATGCAGCAACGGCAAGTAGGATCCTGATGGACGTAAGCATAGCCACTGGAGAAAATGTTTTATCATAGTCGACGCCTGGTCGTTGACGAAAACCTTTTGCTACAAGTCTAGCTTTGAAAGTCTCAACTTTTCCATCTATACCAATTATTTTCTCAAGATCCACTTGCTCCCGATGGGTTTTACCCCTTCAGGAGCAACTTTCAAAGTCCATACTTTGTTTGTATACATGGATTACATCTCAGATCGCATAGCATCCAGTCATTTCAAATAGTCTCCACTTGTGACGGCCTGCTCGAAACTAGTTGGGTCATCATCTTCCATGATACAATCCTCGCTCCCCCCATCTATGAGAAAACCGTAGTATCTATCAGGTGGATGAGGAACCCTACTAGATCTGCGGAGTGGCTGAGGCTTGTCGGGGACTAATGAATCCTCCGGTTCCACCAAATCGTCAGTTATAGTTTGTGTTGCTGGAACTTCTTCCAGTTTTACCTCATTGCCACTGATTTCTTCCACAAAAATTCCTTTTCTAAAAATGTGGCATGTCGAGAAACAAACACCTTTTGTTCCTCGGTGTGGTTGAAGATATTCCCTCGCGTTTGTTTGGGATATCCTACAAACTTGCACAGAACTGACCTTGCCTTGAGCTTGTCTGGATTTTGCTTTTTAACATTGGCTGGACAACCCCATATCTTAACTCGTTTAAGAGATGGTCTCTTCCCATTCCATATCTCATATGGAGTGGTAGGCAACGGATTTGGTCGGAACTCTATTCAATAGGTATGCAGCTATCTCAAGTGTATAACCCCAAAAGGAAATAGGTAACTTAGCATTACTCATCATAGAGCGCACCATATCTAATAGGGTGTGATTCCTCCGGTCCGAAACTTCATTGTGATATGGTGTATACGGAGGAGTAAGCTGAGAGAGAATCCCATTCTCTTTTAAGTAGTCTCTGAATTCCGTGCTCAGGTATTCTCCTCCCCGATCAGATCGTAGGATTTTAATACTTGTACCCGTCTGGTTCTCAACTTCGTACTTATATTCCTTGAATTTCTCAAAAGATTCAAATTTGTGTTTCAACAGGAATACATGTCCGTATCTTAAGAGATCATCGGTGAATATAATAAAGTACGAGGAACCATTCCTGGCATGTGTAGACATAGGACCGCATAGATCACTATGTATCTGTCCCTAGAGTTCAGTAGCTCTTTCTCCGTGTCCAGTAAACGGAGATTTGGTCATTTTTCCTTTGAGACATGACTGGTAAGTTTCATAAGATGTAAATTCTAATGGATTCAAATATCCATCCTTATGCAACTTTAGCTAGTCTTGTCGTATTGATATGACCTAGTCTATAATGCCACAAGAAGACTTCGTTCATTTCTGAACTATTCCTCTTGTGTGTGTTATGTATACTTAGAACTGTTTTGTGATTTAGAACGTATTTACCGTTATATAACGTACCATACCCAATCAACACTTGATTTAGGAAAACATTCATAATATTTTTGGTACGAAATAACAGTCACTCAGAATCATTGTGTTATCTCTTGGTAATACAAGGTGATATTTGCCAACTGATTTGGCTGCAACAATTGTACCATTCCCTACTACTAGAGAGATATCACCCTTTCCCAGTTCTCTACCTATCTTTAGCCCATGTAACAAATTACATACGTGGGATCCTGATCCGGTATCCAATACCCAGGACATAGAGTTAACTGAGAAACAGTTCTCGGTTATGAACACACCCGAAGATGATGCATCAACATGCTTATTCTTTGTTTGGGTGGCGTAGGAATCCGGATATTTCCTTATTCCTTGCTCAGACTTATGACAATCATAAGATAGAGCGAAACCTAGCCGAGTATAATAAGTATATTCGATCAATACATCCATATTATTATCTTGATTAAGGCATGTCATTGGTCGCTACCAGGAGAGAGAGAAGGATAATCACTTTGCGTGTGCTCTTTGCAAGATTAGATTGGTTATTATTTTATCTAATCAGGATGCCTCCCACTGTTTTTATTAAATGTTCTTTCAAACCTTAAAAGGTAAGATTAGCTGGGATTAATTACACCCTACAAGTTCGCCAATCGATCGGCCATGCAGGTATTGGTACTCCGAGGGAGTCTCCCCATGCTTTCGCATGGAACTAATTAAATAACCTCGTTTTCATAGAGGAATCACCCCGTTAACACCTTTCTTAGACACCTAATTGATTGGCTAATTGTAAAGTAGAAAACTCTCACAGGAGTAACTCTTACTCGCAATGGGTATCGGGATCCAATTATCATATAGAAGGTATGCAATATCATTGCAAATTTCAAAACTTGAAATTCCCGATAATTGTTTTTACCCCTATCCACTTATGACCTTAACAAGGTCAAAAAATCATAAGCGCTGGCCAAGTTCAACCCGTCATTTCTTGATTGAATTAAACTCACCCGTACGACCCTTAACATAGTCAACAAAGTCGTACGACTACCCTAATCCAATCGCATCATATGGTTGTAGATAAGCATTAATTAGCTACTGCACATTACGCCTTAACATAGTCAACAAACGTAGCACGAATACTAAATAACACTTATCTGAAATGACGAAGGGCTACGGCTGGTTTTTAAGAAAACCTTTAACATAATGAACTTGATAACGTTGCAGAATCTAGTGATATGAAAAGGAGTGGTTTAATCTCCTCTTTTAAATCGAGTAGTTTTCAAAAACAAACCGAATAGCTTTTACTATATTTTGCTAAAGAGGTCACTCCCGGAGAAGGGATCTCGGCTCTTTCCTCATCGAATGAGGTGCTGGACATCCATCAAGGAATACCACTATGCAAAGCAAGAACTACATAAGCTATGATGATAAACTGAGTGGGTTGTAGCATTTGCTAGTTTTGCTAAAGAGATCACTCCCGGTGAAAGGATCCCGGCTCTTTCCTCATCGAATGAGGTGCTGGATATTCATCAAGGAATACCACTATGCAAAGCAAGAACTAAAGCTACCTTTTTAAAAACTTTTGATTCTACAACATCTTTAGGTTTCTTTTCTTTTCATTAATCTCATTAATGAAGTCCCATCATTTAATGTTTCCTAAACATCACAGAAAATGAAATGAAAATAGAACGTACGCTTATACCATCCGCATTCGCCACGGGGCCCCGTTATGCACCGTTAGGTTACTTAACTAACGGCAGAGCGGGGGCTGGACTAGCGCGGGTGCAAAACATTAGCAACGTTTATTATATATCATATATATAAAGCATTCGTCTCACACAGTTATATGATCACATCACAGAACCAAGCAGCAGAAGTCAACATATGAAATATTGGATATACTACGAGGTCCGTGTTTTAAATTCAGCCAGTAATGAAAAACACGGATTCTACAGTCGTGATGAATAGCCAAACCCACATCCCTAGAGCCCTATGAGAGCGGCAAGCAACCCTGCCAATTCTAGAGTTAGGAGACCCGGTCTTGACTCCTCGAGATGGTTTCCCACTGGACTCTAGAACCCGGTTACTTGTGCTCCCCGCCTTGGGTCTATCCTAATGCGGAAAAGTAAATAATATACATCAGTGGTGACATTATCCTCAACCCGGAAGTGTCCCAATAAAATAATATTACATACAAATTTTACATGAATGAAAATTGTAAAACTCTCATCTCACATAAAACTCCCGGCTATTCATTCACGACGATCCAATATAACATATCACAACACATAACATCACATGTCATCAACGTAAGTAAATACGCGTATCCCAAATTCCGTTGACATATAGCAACAAGATTTGGGATACCCCACATATTACACTTACGGTCGCAGAAAAGAAATGAAAAACTACAATAATTAGAATCTGTATTTCTTTAGACATCATAAACCCGGAATATATTATATGCCGAATTTCATGCCTAACCTATAAACCTTGCATTTTGGTTTCATATCGAAAACACTTTTCAATAACTTAGTCGGGTAATTCAACAAAATTCCCGACTACCCGATCGAATACTCGTCGGGAACTTTAGTAGAAGGCCGCACCCCCGATGCCGTTGACGAAGTGCACTTAGGCGGAACACCGTGGCCGCGAGCACCCGAATGGATGCTTTTGGCAACGGGGTTCTCCTACAGTCACTTGGTCGGGGCTATGGGCCGTAGCTACCTAGTAAAGTTATCTGGCGAGTATTCGCGTACGATACGCGATTGCGACGGAGTTTCGATCCGAATTGAAACTTCGTGGCAATCGATCAATAGAGACTAACATGCTAGATTTACAAACAAACTAGTTTTCACAAAACTAATTTAATGTGGATTCCAACTATTGTATCACATATCACACTTAAACCCGAAACGACGATAAAAACACGACTACGAAACACTCCGATTAGCCCTAACAGAATTGTTAACATCACTTGCAAACTGGGCCAATGAAACATAACCATGAAACCCTAGACCTGGAGATAAGAACACAACACAAATACGAACCCCAAACCACTTCACAAAACCGGTCAGGCCGGTTTTTTCTCACCTCTGGCCGGCCAAGTTTGGGAGTTTGGGGTTAGAATTTGTCTGGTGTTCATTGTACATCATATGTGGCCTTCGCAACTATTTAAAAAAATTTCAGAGGCCTTTTGAAAATCAACAGAGAATGGGGTTTCATGGCGACTGTTTCGGAGTTGTTTCGTTTTCGTAATTCTATAAACATCGTCTAATCTTCTAGCTTTAGCTCTGATACCATGAAAGTGTATGTTAGCACCACCATTGGATTTTACTAGCATCAAGCATGCCGTTTTTAAATATTTCGGGGTGCTAATCTACACTAACCAAGATCTTAAACTAGACGATTAGGGTTTAACTAAGATATCACAAACTTTACACTAAGAGATGGATGGCTACAACCTTTGTAGACCATGTCCTTCTCTTCTAAAGCTTCGGGTTGTAGTCCACATGACTCCACTAGGCTCTACTTGAAGGTTGAACAAACTTGCATCAACGACCTTCGTGCCGAAGATGATCCATCCGAAGTCCGCTAATCCAAGCTACCTCTTTACTAAACTCTTTAGTGAAGGAAACACACTACACCAAAGTTCTAATCTAGTGTAGGATGGTGAAGTAGGGGTGTTGTTTTCTCACTAGGGTTCTCACAAGCTCAAGGGTTCACAACCCATGTGTGGGATTGAGCTTGGAGGTGGAGGTGAAGAAGATAGAGAGAGCTAGAGAGCAACTCATCACATGAGCTCTCAAGAAAAAGGCTAAGTGTGGAATGAAGTGTAGAATGGCTCTTCTAAAAACACACATTATTGAAGCATACAATTTTTAACAATTAAAAATTGTAGCCATGCTTCAATAGTGCAAGCAAATGAATATAATATAGAATAAGCCATACTATGCCCATGCCTCCAAAGTCTCCCCATTTATCATCTCAATTTCTATTTTCTAAAAATAGAAAAACCATGCCATATATATATATATATATATATATATATATATATATATATATATATATATCACACACACACATATACATATATATAAAGATAAGCATATAATTAGTGAGCAATAATATTAGTCAATATACAATTATATCAAATATAAATATATATCATATTATTAAATCAACATTTGATTTAATAATCCGGTTATATCACATATAACCGACTAATATCATTTATCTGTATATCACATTATCAAATCAACACTTGATTCAATAATCCGGTTATATCACATATAACCTAACTGATAACAAATAGCTGCCAGATTACAATAGGGTATCTCATACTCGTATTAAATCAGTCCCCCGCACATATCAACATATGTGCCCTACTTCGTTTCGCTTGAACCAGGAAACTTCTATGTGGGACTCAAAAGACTCGTCAATACGCCAGTAGTAAGTGATGATCACATCAGTCACCCACAAGCCGTCAGCGGTACTAGCTGGACGTAACGGCTACCCAGGTATTGAGCGAATAGAAGATCAACAAGCAAGCTTGTCCAAACTCCTATGAAGCCTATAGGTAACACTTTCCGTACAGTCCGGTCTCTTCGTCTGATATGTCGCATATCGAGTCTGGGGGTAGAATCGTCAGACCCCAGTAATTTGATAAGTCATGCCGATGTGTGGCTCATAACGGTTCGAGAAACTACTGACAACACTTACCAGTAAATCTCATCAGCCCTGGCCAGGGACTTACTGTTATAGCCAATCAAGTATAGCGCAACATCAACTCCCTATACCGGGAGAGAAGAAACCCCTCCTATCGCTCACTGCCTCTATGTGACTCGGGATTATATCCAAAATTCACCTGTTTGCACGACTCCTTTGAGCCGTGGTAGGGAGGAAATCAAAGCACAGTGGGAACCACACAAGACACTATGACGATCTCGGGTCTACAGACTAACCAGTACCAGTGTCATCAGAGAACTGCTATCTGACGATAGGTATGGTACAATCTAGGAGTTCTTGGCAAGTCCTGTTCGGTGTACCCATTCTCTAATGAGCACCTGTATACAATCTTTGATGTCAAACACCAATGGTTGTGGAATCAACCATCTCCCTATACAGGGTCAAGAAATGTACACACTAGTCTACTCTAGAATATCGATGCCCTGTCTCGATATCCCCTCGAATACGAACTATTAAAGGATGTGCTTGTGGACTATCCAGGCCCCACCAGTTTGATCCGCATCATAGTTCTGGTAGTCAAGCCAACATCCTAAGGGCTTTATCAACATGGATATGAGAGACAGTATAATAATACTAGTGAACATATTAAGATAAAGACAACCAGATAGCATACTATCATGTCGAGCAAGAAAGTCCTCCATATATATGTCCAAGCATCCACTATATCATACAATAATGGCCTCTAGGGCATACATATCACTAATAATCGGGTCTAAGGTTTGGAATCTGTCAAACCCTAATAACTCAATAAGTCGTGCGACAGAGGACTCATAGCCAACCGGAGATACAACTGATAACACTTATCAGTTTATCTCCACTGCGATGGCCATCGACTTGTGGTTGTAGTCATGTCATGCACAACGCGACATCAACTCCCTATACCATGAGAGACGAATCCCTTCGACCGCTCACTGCCTCTACGTGCTTCGGGACTATACCCAACAAAAACCTGTTTGCATGACTCCTTTGAGCCATGGTAAGGTAGAAGTCAAAGTATAGTGGGAACACACATGAGACACTGTGGCGATCTCAAGTCCTACGGATTACCCTGTACATATGTCATAAGAGTACTGCTACCTGACATTGGTATATTACCAGCTAGGAGTTCTCGGTGAGTCCATCCAGTATAACTTATCCAATGAGCATCTTTATACATTCCTCGATGTCAAACACCAATAGTTGTAGGATCAGCTATCTCCCTCCAACCGGGTGAGAAAACATACACACTACTAGTCTAAACTGGACACCGATGCCCGGTCACGATACTCCTATGACTAGGAACATTTAAGAATGTGCTTATCGACTATTTAGGCCCTACTAGTATGATCTACATCATCGTCATGGTAGTAAAGCAAAATCCTAGGGCTTTATCTCATGTCTAAATAATACGTGATAGTAAATAAAATGCATCACATGAAAGATAAAGACAAACTAGATAGTATACTATCATCTCGAGTAAGATTGCTCTCTCATATAGATCCTCCTTCAGTTACAATAATTGTCTTGAGGGCACCTATATCCAGCAATCTCCCACTTGCACTTAAGGCCAATTATTGCGGTATCTCATACCCAACTTCTGTACTAACAGTTTTGCAAATTGTGTTCGAGAACTAGTCCCAATGAGTGGACCCGGAATAGTGCATCTCTATGTTTCTCCCTGAATCTCAACTTTGCGGAGATCAAATATCTCTTAAACTGAGCGATACATGCCTTAGTATTTTCCTGGACTGACGATGGGATTATATTCATAAATGAACAATTATATCCAACGAATTCTCAGGCGGTATCCTTTTGCCGATTCACAATCAGCATCCAGCACCACGATTACCTCAGTATCCCACCTGGAACTCTTTCCAATATACTGCTCCTCAAAAGAGGGTAAACTTATAACCCACGACAGACACTCTGTCTTCTATTGAAAACTAGAATTGATAACCATCTCCTTTAAGAGGTTACCATTACCATACACCAAGAACATCAAATGCTCTTCATTGCTACCCTATATTTCTTTAGGATTGGAAAAACATCAATATCCTGTATGGAGAAACACATACGATCACCATTGTTTTACCGATTTGCAGCATAGGAACATGACTTTCTATCATGAATATGTCATCCACATACCATATGAGGAATCTGACAACACTCCCTACTACCTTCTTAGAATTACCAGGTCCATCTCTCATTTTGATGAAGTCAAACGCTTTGACCGTATCATCAAAACATATGATCCTTCTCCGCAATGCCTACTTTAGTCTAAAGATAGACTTAAGCAACTTGCACACTTACCGCTGCTCCCACCGACTAAGATAACCCTTTGGCAGAGTCATATATACGTACACTTCTAAATCCAATTTAGAAAGACGTTATTGTCATCCATCTGCCAGATATCACAGTCATGAAAAACAACAGTGGCAAGTTATATCCGTATAGACTTCAGTACAGATACTGAAGTAATAGTTTCAACACAATCCACAACAAGTATTTGATGAAAGATTTTTACTACAAGTCTATCCTTATTAGGTCAATACCTTTCCATTTGCACCGATCTCGTAAGATCTTCTTGCTCCTGATGGGTTTTACTCATTCAGGAGCACCCAACGAAGTCCATACTTTGTTGCAGTGCATGGAGTTCAACTAGGATAACTTGGTATCCAGCCATCAGTCGGAAGTTACCACTTCCCATGGCCTGCTGATAACTAGTAGGGTCATCATCACATGATGCAATCCTCCTTGTCACCGTCAACAAGGAAACCGTAGTATCTCTAAGGTGGCTGAGGTCAACTACCAGATCTGCGGAGTAGACTAAGGTTTATCAGGGTCAATTGAATTTTCAGGTTTTATTAAATTTTCAGTAACTATTTATGGTTCTGGAATCACTTCCAGTTCTACCATACTCCCAATAATTTCTTCTGCAAGAAATTCCTTTTCTAAAAAGGAGGCGTGTCAAGAACAAAATAACTTTTGATCCCAAAAATGGTAGAAAGTTAAACCATCGTCAATGTCTGGGATAACTGATTGATCTTGTGCTGAAAAGTGTTTGTAAAGTAACCGCAATAGAGACAGTGTCGCTAGTAGCTAGCTGCGATAAGTACGGGTCGTCCGCAGGGAAACGTGAACCTTTTTCTTACTTTAGACGAGTTGATTGAAGAAGGCTGATTGTTTGTTGTTACGGATGAAATTTTACCCTAGCACAACCATGAGATTTTAGTGGCATCAAGCATGCCAAATTTTAAAAAATTTAGGTGCTAAGTTAGATTAAGAAGATCTTTAACTAGAATATTGGGGTTTAAAACTATGATGATATGAAAACTAAAGAGAAGGAAGATGGTTATACCCTCGTAGATCGAGTCCTTCTCTTCTTTAGCTCCGGGTTGTAGTCCACGCGACTCCACTAGGCTCCACTTCGAGTTGAATGAACCTCCTCGTACATCTTCACGCCGAAGAAGATCCACCAGAAGTCCCTCTGGCTTAAGCTACCTCTTCACTAAACTATCTTTAGTGAAGGCAACACACCACACCAAATTGCTAGTCTAGTATGGGATGGTGAAGTAGGGGTTTTGAAAGCTCACTTGGATTCTCACAAGCTAAATGATTCTCATCACATGTGAAGGTTTTGAGCTTGGAGATAAGATGAAGAAAGTGTAGAGATCAAGAGAGAGCAAGAGCTCAAAAAGAATGGCTAAGGCATGAACTCAAGAATGAGCAAGCATAGAATGAAAAAGAATGGCTTCTCACTTATTCAAGCATGGAATAAATTGCAATTCTAAATTGCAACCATGCTTGAATAGTGAGTCAAGACCAATATAATATGATAAAAACCATGCCTCAAACTATACCCAAAATATCTCCACACTTTACACCTCATTTTTCTATTTTCATAAAATAGAAAATCAAGCATGCTTCATTTAATAATATATATATATATATATATATTAATATATATATATATTAATAAAGCAATTAGTGAGCTAATAATATTAGTTAGTATATAATTGTATCAAATATAATTTATATCAAATTATTAAATCAACACTTGATTTAATAATCCGGTTATATCATATATGACCGACTAATATCATTTATCTGTGTATCATATTATCAAATCAACACTTGATTCAATAATCTGGTTATATCACATATAACTTAACTGGATAACAGATAACTGGAAGATTATAATACGGTATGACATACACGTATTTAATCAGGCCCACGTACATATCACATATGTGCCCTACTTCGTTTTGCTTGAACCAGAAAACTTCTGTGTGGGACTCTAAAGACTCGTCAATACGCCAGCAGTAGGTGATGATCACATCAGTCACCCGCAGGCCGTCAGCGGTACTAGCTGGACGTAACGGCTACCCCGATATTGAGCAATATGAAGATCAACAAGCAAGCTCGTCCATACTCTCCATGAAGCCTATCAGTAACACTACTGTACAGTCCGGTCTCTTCGTCTGATATGTCACATATCATGTCTAGGGGTGGTAAACGTCAGACCCCAGTAACGTGATAAGTCATGCCGATATCTAGCCTATAACGGTTCGAGAAACTACTGATAACTCTTATCAGTAAATCTCAGCAGCAGCCCTGGCCAGGGACTTCCAGTTATAGCCAATCGAGCATAGCGCAACATCAACCCCCAATACCGGGAGAGACGAAACACCTCCTATCGCTCATTGCCTCCATATGACTCGGGACGGTACCCAAAATCCATCTGTTTGCACGACTTTTCTTGAGCGTGGTAGGGAGGAAATCAAAGCACAGTGGGAGCTACACAAGACTCTATGACGATCTCGGGTCTACAGACTAACCTGTACCAGTGTCACCAGAGAACTGCTATCTGACGATAGGTATAATACCAACTAGGAGTTCTCGGCGAGTCATGTTCGGTGTACCCATTCTCTAATGAGCACATGTGTACAATCTTTGATGTCATACACCAATGGTTGTGGGATCAACCATCGCCTTCTAAGGGACAAGAAACGTACACACTAGAATGATATCCTTTTGACTAGGAACTGTTAAAGAATGTACTTTTGGACCACCCTGGCCCCACTAGAATGATCTCATCATAATCCTGGTAGTCAAGTATATATCCTAAGGGCTTTATCAATATGTAAGAGACAGTTATCAATATGTAAGAGACAGAAAGTATAATAATACCAGTCTACATGTTAAGATAAAGGCAATCAGATAGCATACTATCATGTCAAGCAAAAAAGTCCTTTATATATATGTCCAAGCATCCACTATATCATACAATAATGGCCTCTAGGGCATACATATTCCTAACAATCTCCCACTTGCACTAAGGCTAGTTGTTGTAGTATCTCATACCCAACATCCCAAAAATCTCTCGAATCATATTTGGGGGTTGGCCTTTGTGAGTGGATCCACTGTGTTATCCTCTGTGTCAACTCTCCTGGCCTCGATCTTCCGGAGATCAACTATCTCCCAGATTAGGTGTGTAACACCCGAGTTCATTTATACCAATTCCAGTTCTCGTATTTCTTTATTCGTGATATTTCTTGATTTAGCGTATCTTGGGTGCGAATGGTATTTTACACTTTATATTGCATTCGACCCGACCCGCTTGTTTGAACCTGTTTGACTCTTATTTATAGATTACCTTGACTTGTTGCATGGACACGTGCATCTCATGTTTAGTACATACTGGTATTTTATCTAGTATCGCATCTTTTTGCATATAAAATTTTAAGTCACGTAAAATATTTTAAAAATACATTTCATACCTGCATGATACCCCTAACCCCGTGGTAGCATCCGCGCATCTTGTTCTCGTCCCGTTCAGTGAAACGGACGTGTTTGGATGGCTACGCGCATGTACGTGCATCCATTCCTGGGGGTATGCTTTTTCTTTAACTGGGCTTTCATTTTGAAATTTAGAAGTCGCATACATTTTTAATATTTTAAATCTGAATTTTTGGACCCGACCCGGGCGTGTTTTGGAGTAAGTTTGTAATTGCCAAAATCTCAAAACGGACTAATATTATATTTTTTATATATTTATAAACTATTATTATTTTTTTAACTAATATATATTACTAAATCAATTCTTATACTAACAGTTTAGTTCTATATATATTCTTTTAACTATTATTATTCTTTTAAATTAATCAAATCTTAACGAATTCTCTCTCTCTCCTGACTCTCTCTCTCTCTCTCCTCTCTCTCTCCACTCGCATTCTCTCCCTCTGTCTCTCTCTTCTCTCTCTCTGTCTCTCTTTCTCTCTTTATATATTCATATTTTTTAAATGCGTTCTTTTTCTCTCCCCGCCTTTCTTCTTCTCATAAACCCTAACCCACCGTCGATGGTCCCTTGCTCGCCCTCTTCGCCGTCGACCTCCCCTCGAACCATCTCCACTTCTCAACCTCAACCTCATCTCGCTCGTCTCTCTCTCCACTGCATCCCCGACGACGAGACGCGGCGAACCCAAGAACCTCAACTGCCGTCGCCCGCGCCTCGCGTTGCCCTCGCTACCGACGACCCCTCGCCGTCTCTCCACCATCTTCGTCGTATCCACTCATCTCCTCGACCACCACACCTCTCTCTCTCCTCCCCGCTGCAAACCCCATGAGAACCTAAGATCCCGACGTTGTGACCTCGCCTGCACCCCATTGCCGGAGCTCCGACCTCGTCGTCGTACCCCGATCTCCATCTCGCCCGCAGCCACATCATCACGATCTTGTCTCCATCTCCACCTTCATCCTCTCCATCTACCATCGACACCACCAACTCCTTCTTCTTCCCATCGACGTCAACCCGACACCGAGCAGCCATCATCGCCAGCAAACCTTAAACCCTATCACCATCTTCTCCTTACCGCAACCATCTCCTTCCTTCACCTGAATCCACCGTCGGCAAAACCCCAGAACACCAACTGAGATCACCTCCCCTCTTGGCCGATTGACAACGAACCCTTGACATTCGTCAGCCCATTCGATGCGACTCTGAGGCGAGAACCGAGGCTCCAATGTATGGCCTGCAATTATATGAACGATGTGATCATTTCTCTACCTCTAGATCTCCATTCCGTCAATGTTCGTGTATGCGCGCAAAGTGTTCGACGAAATGCCCCAATGGAGATTTTCCGTAGTTTTATCGCATTCTTGCTGCGTGACGTTTATCTGTGGATCCCCGAGGCAAGTAAAACTTGCTACATGCTATTGTATTATTTTATACTTATTCAACTGCATATTGAATCGGTAGATTGAATTTAATGCCGCATGTTCCATATTAACATTTCGATGTCCATTATATCATTTTAGATTTATAGCTCGAAACATACCATGTTGCATTTTAGTTTACTATACATAGTACCAACATCCATATTTAAATCAAATAACAATTATTTGCATAGCCCATAGTACCCCTTTTATAGTTTATACCCTAACGAACGACCGTTTGCATACATCTAGCCTAATTTATATTCAATTGCATCTCTAGATTATTTATTACATATTAACATGATTGTAACATCCATATTTGTTATATTGTAATTAAGTAATGTTGAAACTATCCCGTAAACCCAAACTGATAACCGCGCATCGATATATTTTAATCTGTACCTGATTGCATTTTACATTACAATGTTCCAGTTTATTGTTCTATTAGTACTCATGCTTGTTTTGTATACCCATGCTTATGCTAGTTAGATTATGAGCACCCACACAACATCTTGTGCACCCTGACATGACTTGTTACACCTATTACTTGACACGACATGGTACCGTGCAACTCTTGACATGACATGACACCTATATACATTACTTGACTTGACCTGATGTACCATGGCTTTACCTGTTACCTGATCTTGTGACTAATGCCAACAAACCTGACCTGTTGTCCTTACGAACGTTTCCTGTTGTCTCTCCAGACAAACCTGTACCTGCATGATCCTGTGTTGGCATTAGCTCTAGATTACTTAATACCTGACTTGAACACATATGACTTGGGGGTATGGGGAAATCAATGATGAAACCTGACTTGTAACTCGACAGTTCTATACCTGTTCTGATCAGTCTTACGGGCTAGGCCAGGCCCGGAGTGATGCTATGGACATCGCTCGTCATTACCTACTACCCTTTTACTGCCTTGCGGCACGTCTCGGGTTCAGCCCGAGAGTTATAGACCGTGATCCCGGGCACGCACGGGATACTATTGAGTTACATTGATAATTCATCAAATTGATTTCAAAGACTTGAGAGTTGTTAACCCAATAGACCAGTTTAGATTACTCACTGCACACTACCTTTCACTGCCCTGATTTATGTTGCTGTTACACCTGCTTTACTATTTATACTCATACCTGCATGTATTGCTACCCCTGTTTATAGTATTGCTTAATATTATGACGCACTGACGTCTGGGTTTTGCATGGCCCGGATTCTCTACCTTTGTTGCAGACTGATCAGGAGTACTGCCGCTGTTAGGCCGAGCGGTGAGGATCCTGTTGGTATCCAGTTTTACTTTCCAGGTGTTTTATTTATTTGATCTTTTGCTTACGCATATTATATTATTTCTTGACTCATGTACTATGGCTTATGGACATGTACTAGATATTTTAGTTTACTTTCCTGTTCTTGATATCTCTACAGCCGTAATGTGGCTGTGGAAGGATTTTTCCTATCCACAGGTAGCATGGTTGTCTATGTCACGTGCCCATCTTAGCGTACTCTAGGAAGCGGGGCGTGACATGGTTTGTTTGGTTTCAGAGCATAGAATATAGGTTAATCGAGTTTGATTCTTTTGTAGTTGGGTATTGGACCCAATACACGAATCATAATACTCGTGATTAGGAACATGTCCTGCCACCTTGTTATCGTGATTCTTGAATCATATCTTTCTCTTATCCTTTGCCTTGACGATATGCAAACCGCTTTGCATCTCGACTTGAAACCTTTTTGGTTCTCTATTGTTTCTCCCTGTTCTTTAATTCTGATACTAGGATTTGGGCGACTTGAGTAGAGTTATGTAATTGTACCCATGAACTGCAGCATGGTTACAATGCGGTACTCTATTTAAGTAACTTGAAATTCTAGTTTTGATTCATTTCCTTGTTTCATGATCATTATATTACCTTACTTCTCTCGGTTTCATTGCTTACCAGTTCTTGTTTTATCGCCAGCTTGAATTATATTTACCGTGCTTAATCCTCTTCAGTATCTTGACTTCGGATGAAGTCATCTCGGTATCTTACTTGTTCTTGTTTTCCCCGCATTAGGATTATTCAATTCTGGTGCATCCCTTTGTTTGTTGTTGTCTTGGGAATGGATTTTTCGCGGCACTTTCCACGCTCATATTGATTGTAAGGAAAGGAAAGTGATTCTCCAGATTCCCATACATCTGGAGCTTGTTTTGCTGGAGGAAGCAGTTCTATCGGGCCAGTCGAGTTTAGGGTTAGGCCGACAAACAATGTTCTTTCGTCGATGGAAGTTGTTAAGGAGGAAGCGCCAGCGGTAGTTCGAGAATTCATGGACGTGTTCGAGGAAAGCTCGGGTTTACCGCAAAACGAGATATGGAGTTCGTGATTGATCTTGTTCCTGGTGCAGCGCCAATCTCTAAGGCGTATTACCCAATGGCACCAGTAGAGTTGGAAGAAGTAAAGAAGCAGATTACCGAATTGCTAGAGAAGGGTTGAATTGGCGCAATTCACCTTGGGGAGCTCCAGTTCTTCTAATCAAGAAGAAAGATGGCACAAGGAGGATGTGCATCGATTATCGAGAATTAAATCGGGTAACTATTAAGAACAAGTACCCGATCCCTCGCATTGGCGAATTGTTCGAGCAGCTTAGTGGCGCAAGGGTATTCTCAAAACTGGATTTGCGATCCGGATATCATCAGGTCCGAGTTAAATCAGAAAATATTTGCAAGACTGCGTTCAGAACTCGGTATGGACATTACAAGTACTTAGTGATGTCCTTCGGAGTAACGAATGCACCGGCGATATTTATAGACTTGATGAACCGAATCTTTTCACCATTCTTGGACCAGTTTATAGTGGTGTTCGTTGATGATATTCTGGTCTACTCAAAGGAGTATTGAAGAGCATGCAGAACACTTGAAGATCGCACTGCAGACATTGAGGCAAGAAAGATTGTATGTAAAGATGAGCAAGTGCGAGTTTTGTCTTGAAGAAGCGAAGTTTTTGGGCATGTCGTATCCGGTAATGGAATCGCCGTTGAACCCGAGAAGATTGCAGCAATTTGAGATTGGCCGATTCCGAAGAATGTTGCGGAGATAAGAAGTTTTCTTGGACTTGCAGGATACTACAGAAGGTTCGTGGAGAATTTTGCTCGTTTGGCTGAGCCTTGACCAAGCTTACGCGCAAGGAAGTACCTTTTGTATGGACGGATAATTGTGCGTCGGCTTTTAGGGCGTTGAAGCAGAGGTTGATAACCGCACCTGTTTTAACCGTACCAAACGGTTCCGGAGAATTGGTGATTCAAAGCGACGCATCTGGGAAGGGTTTGGGATGTGTTTTGATGCAGCATGGGAAGGTTATACCTTACGCATCGAGACAGTTGAAGACCCATGAGAAGAATTACCCAACTCATGACTTGGAGTTAGCAGCTGTGATTTTCGCTTTGAAGATTTGGAGACACTACTTATTGGGCGAAAGGGCCGAAGTATTCACCGATCACAAAAGCCTGGAGTATGTGTTCACACAGAAGGAGCTTAATATGAGGCAGCGTAGCTGGTTGGAGCTGATGGCTGACTACGATCTTGATCTTAAGTACCATCCGGGGAAAGTTAATGTTGTCCCGGATGCGCTTGGTCGGTTGCCAGCAATTCAGATGTTGATTACACAGAAGGAACTTATTGAAGACTTTTGAATATTTGATTTGGAGATTGTGCTACCTCATTCTTCGGGACAGTTGATGCAGCTGCAAGTACAGTTGTCGTTGATCGAGAATATTACAGCAGCGCAATTACAGTACCCTAGATTGCAAAAGTTTCGAGAACAGGTTGAAGATGGACTTCGAACAGACTTACCGATTCATGAAGATGGTTCGTTGCGTTATAGTAGCCGTTTGTGTGTGCCAAAGGGAGATATTCGTGAAGAACTTATGAAGGAGGCGCACAGTTCGGCATATTCCATACATCCAGGAGGCACGGAGATGTACCGAGATATACGACAGCATTTCTGGTGGGAAGGCATGAAATGGGAGATTGCCCATTTTGTAGCAAAGTGCTTGATGTGTCAGCAAGTTAAGGCTGAACATCAAAGGGTTGCTGGTTTGTTGCAACCACTTCCGATTCCTCAATGGAAGTGGGAACATATAACCATGGGTTTCGTGATGGCTCTACCGAGGAATCCGAAAGGCAGCAATGCAGTTTAGATGATGGTTGATCGATGGACCAAGGCGGCTCATTTCATACCATTTCGAGTTGGTCAATCAACAGAAGCTTCGGCAGAATAGTACACGCAGAAGATTGTAAGATTGCATGGAGTGCCGGTGAGCATCGTGTCTGACCGTGACACCGTTTCTTATCACACTTTTGGAGGAGCTTACAGGAAAGTTGGGGACGCGATTGGAGTTTAGCACAACCTATTATCCTCAGACAGATGGCCAGTCGAAGAGAACGATCCAAACTCTTAAAGACATGTGGAGAGCTTGCATGTTAGACTTCAAGGGTTCATGGGAGGATCATCTACACTTGGTGAAGTTTTCTTACAACAACAGTTTCAGGCGACTATTCAGATGACTCTATTCGAAGCTTTATATGGTCGCAAGAGTCACTCACCTGTTTGTTGGGACGATATTGGAGAACGAATATTGTTGGGACCGGATTTGATCGTGCAAACAGTTGAGAAGGTTAACACTATCCGGAACTATATGAAAGCAGCACAAGACCGGCAGAAGAGTGGGGCAGATACATCGAGAAGACCTCTAGAGTTCGACGTTGGTGATTGGTATTTTGGAAGATATCACCGACTAGAGGGGTGATCTGTTTCAGAAGTCGAGGAAAGCTTCGTCCTGTACTCGTGGGACCTTTCGACATTTTGGGAGCATGTTGGAGACGTGGCGTATCGTTTGGCGTTACCGCAATCTTGGCGAATGTTCAGGACGTGTTTCACGTATCTCAACTCCGTAATTGTGTTCGAGGTGACACACATGTGCTGGATCATTCTGAGTTAACTGTACGTGAAGATTTGACTTATGAGAAGCGACCGATGTCGATTGTGAATCGAAGGGAAAAAATTCTTAAGAACAAAGTTATCTCTCTTGTATTTGTTTCTTGGAGTAATCGCTCACATGGAGAATCAACTTGGGAAATGAGAAGTTGAAACCCCGACAGAAGTTTTCACATCTATTCTTGAAATTTCTTGTTTGTTTATCCTTTCTTGTTCTTGGAATTTTAAGGACGAAATTCTTTTTGTAGTTGGGTATAATGTAACACCCGAGTTCATTTATACCAATTCCAGTTCTCGTATTTCTTTATTCGTGATATTTCTTGATTTAGCGTATCTTGGGTGCGAATGGTATTTTACACTTTATATTGCATTCGATCCGACCCGCTTGTTTGAACATGTTTGACTCTTATTTATAGATTACCTTGACTTGTTGCATGGACACGTGCATCTCATGTTTGGTACATACTGGTATTTTATCTAGTACCGCATCTTTTTGCATATAACATTTTAAATCACGTAAAATATTTTAAAAATACATTTCATAGCCTGCATGATACCCCTAACCCCGTGGTAGCATCCGCGCATCTTGTTCTCGTCCCGTTCAGTAAAACGGACGTGTTTGGATGGCTACGCGTACGTACGTGCATCATTCTTGGGGGTATACTTTTTCTTTAACTGGGCTTTCATTTTGAAATTTAGAAGTCGCATACATTTTTAATATTTTAAATCTGAATTTTTGGACCCGACCCGGGCGTGTTTTGGAGTAAGTTTGTAATTGCCAAAATCTCAAAACGGACTAATATTATATTCTTTATATATTTATAAACTATTATTATTTTTTTAACTAATATATATTACTAAATCAATTCTTATACTAACAGTTTAGTTCCATATATATTCTTTTAACTATTATTATTCTTTTAAATTAATCAAATCTTAACGAATTCTCTCTCTCTCTCCTGACTCTCTCTCTCTCCTCTCTCTCTCTCCACTCGCATTCTCTCTCTTTGTCTCTCTTTCTCTCTTTATATATTCATATTTTTTACATGCGTTCTTTTTCTCTCCCCGCCTTTCTTCTTCTCGTAAACCCTAACCCACCGTCGATGGTCCCTCGCTCGCCCTCTTCGCCGTCGACCTCCCCTCACACCGTCTCCACTTCTCAACCTCAACCTCATCTCGCTCGTCTCTCTCTCCACTGCATCCCCGACGACGAGACGCGGCGAACCCAAGAACCTCAACTGCCGTCGCTCGTGCCTCACGTTGCCCTCGCTACCGACGACCCCTCACCGTCTCACCACCCTCTTCGTCGTCTCCACTCATCTCCTCGACCACCACACCTCTCTCTCTCCTCCCCGCTGCAAACCCCACGAGAACCTAAGATCCCGACGCTGCGACCTCGCCTGCACCCCATTGCCGGAGCTCCGACCTCATCGTCGTACCCCGATCTCCATCTCGCCCACAGCCACATCATCACGATCTTGTCTCCATCTCCACCTTCATCCTCTCCATCCACCACTGACACCACCAACTCCTTCTTCTTCCCATCGAGTCAACCCGACACCGAGCAGCCATCGTCGCCAGCAAACCTTAAACCCTATCACCATCTTCTCCTTACCGCAACCATCTCCTTCCCTCACCTAAATCCACCGTCGGCAAAACCCCAGAACACCAACTGAGATCACCTCCCCTCTTGGCCGATTGACAACGAACCCTTGACATTCGTCAGCCCATTCGACACGACTCCGAGGCAAGAACCGAGGCTCCAATGTGTGGCCTGCAATTATATGAACGATGTGATCATTTCTCTGCCTCTAGATCTCTATTCCGTCAATGTTCGTGTATGCGCGCAAAGTGTTCGACGAAATGCCCCAATGGAGATTTTCCGTAGTTTTATCGTATTCTTGCTGCGTGACGTTTATCTGTGGATTCCCGAGGCAAGTAAAACTTGCTAAATGCTATTGTATTATTTTATACTTATTCAACTGCATATTGAATCGGTAGATTGAATTTAATGTCGCATGTTCCATATTAACATTTCGATGTCCATTATATCATTTTAGATTTATAGATCGAAACATACCATGTTGCATTTTAGTTTACTATACATAGTACCAACATGTATATTTAAATCAAATAACAATTATTTGCATAGCCCATAGTACGTCTTTTATAGTTTATACCCTAACGAACGACCGTTTGAATACATCTAGCCTAATTTATATTCAATTGCATCTCTAGATTATTTATTACATATTAACATGATTTTAACATCCATATTTGTTATACTGTAATTAAGTAATGTTGAAACTATCCCGTAAACCCAAACTGATAACCGTGCATCAATATATTTTAATCGGTACCTGATTGCGTTTTACATTACAATGTTCCAGTTTATTGTTCTATTAGTACTCATGCTTGTTTTGTATACCCATGCTTACGCTAGTTGGATTATGAGCACCCACACGACATCTTGTGGACCCTGACATGACTTGTTACACCTATTACTTGACACGACATGGTACCGTGCAACTCTTGACATGACATTACACCTATATACATTACTTGACTTGACCTGATGTACCATGGCTTTACCTGTTACCTGATCTTGTGACTAATGCCAACAAATCTGACCTGTTGTCCTTACGGACGTTTCCTGTTGTCTATCCAGACAAACATGTACCTACCTGATCCTGTGTTTGCATTAGCTCTAGATTACTTAATACCTGACTTGAACACATATGACTTGGGGGTATGGGGAAATCAATGATGAAACCTGACTTGTAACTCGATAATTCTATACCTATTCTGATCAGTCTTACGGGCTAGGCCAGCCCCGGAGTGATGGTACGGACATCACTCGTCATTAACTACCACCCTTTTACTGCCTTGCGGCACGTCTCGGGTTCAGCCCGAGAGTCATAGACCGTGATCCCGGGCACGCACGGGATACTATTGAGTTACATCGATGATTCATCAAATTGATTTCAAAGACTTGAGAGTAGTTAACCCAATAGACCAGTTTAGATTACTCACTGCACACTACCTTTCACTGCCCTGATTTATGTTGCTGTTACACCTGCTTTACTATTTATACTCATACCTGCATGTATTGCTACCCCTGTTTATAGTATTGCTTAATATTATGACGCACTGACGTCTGGGTTTTGCATGGCCTAGATTCTCTACCTTTGTTGCAGACTGATCAGGAGCACTTCCACTGTTAGGCCGAGCGGTGAGGATCCTGTTGGTATCCAGTTTTACTTTTCAGGTGTTTTATTTATTTGATCTTTTGCTTCCGCATATTATATTATTTCTTGACTCGTGTACTATGGCTTATGGACATGTACTAGATATTTTAGTTTACTTTCCTGTTCTTGATATCTCTACAGCCGTAATGTGACTATGGAAGGATTTTTCCTATCCACAGGTAGCATGGTTGGCTATATCACGTGCCCATCTTAGCGTGCTCTGGGAAGCGGGGCGTAACAAGGTGATACCGTCTAAGAATATGTCTGGATCGTTGATGGGACCGGAGTTCCTAGGCTAAAGCCACAACTCCATTGTTATCACAATACACAGATATTGGATGCTCAATGGTAGGAACCTCACCTAGTTCATCTTATGAAATAGTTCATCCAGACAGCCTCTTTGGCAGAATCGTTGGTAGCGATGTAATCAGCCTCTATCAACGAGTCTGCTATGGTATATAGCTTGGAACTCTTCCAACATACCGTCCCTCTACTGAGAGTAAAGACAAAACCCGAGACCGACTTTCAGTCGTCCTTATCACTCTGGAAGCTAGAATCGGTAAAGGACTCCACCTGGAGTTCACCGTTACCATACACCAAGAACATTTCTTTAGTCCTTCTCAAGTACTTAAGAATGTTCTTCACAGCTATCCAGTATTTCTCCCCTGGATCTGATTGATACCTACTCACTACACCTAGTGAGTATATTACATCTGGTCTCATACATAACATCGCATACATGATTGACACGACTGCAGAAGCATAGGGTATCCCTTGTATGCGAGCCCTTTCCAAATCAGTCTTGGAAGACATCTCTTTGGAGAAAGTGATTCCTGAACAAGCGGGTATATTACCATGCTTAGAATCTTCTATACTAAAACTCTTTTAATATGGTGTCTATGTACCTGGATTAGGACAATCCCAACATCCGTTTAGATCTAAGTCCCCAGGATGTAAGAGGCATCAGTTAGATCTTTCACAGAGAACTTGTGTGATAAGAGGAGCTTGACCGAGTGTAGCATAGGAACATCGTTTCCTATCAAGAGTATGTCATCCGTGTACAATACGAGAAAGACAACCTTACTCTCTACAACCTTATTATATATACACGGTTCATCTACCCTTTTGATGAAGTCAAACTCTTTGAAAGTTTCATCAAAATAGATGTTCCATCTCCGTGATGCCCGCTTTAATACGTAGATGGATTCAAGCAGCTTGCACACGCTTCCGCTGCTCCCACTGTCTATGAAGCCCTCTGGCAGTGTCATATACACGCTATCTTCTAAATCACCATTTAGAAAAGCGGTTTTGACGTGCAGTCTGCCAGATTTCGTAGTTATGGTATGCAGCAATGGCAAGTAGGATCTTGATGGACTTAAGCATAGTGACAGGAGAAAAGGTTTCATCATAGTCGACACCAGGTCATTGATGAAAACCTTTCCCTACAAGTCTAGTTTTGAAAGTCTCAACTTTTCCATCTATACCAAATTATCTTTCTCAAAGATCCACTTGTTCCCGATGGGTTTTACCCCTTCAGGAGCAACATACAAAGTCAATACTTTGTTGGTGTACATGGATTCCATCTCAGATCGCATAGCATCCAGCCATTTCACAGAGTCTCCACTCGTGATGGCCTGCACGAAACTAGTTGGGTCATCATCTTCCATGATGCAATCCTCGCTCTCACTGTCTATGAGAAAACCATAGCATCGCTCAGGTGGATGAGGATCCCTACTAGATCTGCGGAGTGGCTACGGTTCGTCAGGGACTATGGAAACCTCCGGTTCCATCAAATCGTTAGTTATAGTTTGTGTTGCTGGAACTTCTTCCAGTTCTACCTCTTTGCCACTAATTTCTTTCACAAGAAATTCATTTTCTAAAAAGGTGACATGTCGAGAAACAAAACTCCTTTTGTTCCTCGGTGTGGTAGAAGATACACCCTCGCGAATGTTTGGGATATCCTACAAACTTGCAAAGAACTGACCTTACCTCAAGCTTGTCCGGATTTTTCTTTTCAACATAGGCCGGACAACCCCATATCTTAACTCGTTTAAGAGATGGTCTCTTCCCATTCCATATCTCATATGGAGTAGTAGGCAACAGATCTAGTCGGAACTCTATTCAATAGGTATGTAGCTATCTCAAGTGCATATCCCCAAAAGGAAATAGGTAAATCAGCAGTACTCATCATAGAGCGCACCATATCTAATAGGGTGCGATTCCTCCATCCTGATATACCGTTGTGCTGTGGTGTATACGGAGGAGTAAGCTGAGAGAGAATCTCATTCTCTTTTAAATAGTCTCGGCATTCCGTGCTCAAGTATTCTCCTCCCCGATCATCTCGAAGGATTTGAATACTTTTACCCATCCGGTTCTCAACTTCGTACTTATATTCCTTGAATTTCTCAAAAGATTCAGATTTGTGTTTCAACAGGAACACATGTCCGTATCTTGAGAGATCATTGGTGAATGTAGTAAAGTACGAGGAACCATTCCTGGCATATGTAGACATATGACCGCATACATCACTATGTATGTGTCCAAGAGTTCAGTAGCTCTTTCTCCGTTTCCAGTAAACGGAGATTTGGTCATCTTGCCTTTGAGACATGACTGGCAAGTTTCATAAGATGTAAATTCGAACGGATTCAAATATGCATCTTTATGCAACTCAGCTAGTCTTGTCGCATTGATATGACCTAGTCTATAATGCCACAAGAAAACTTCGTTCATTTCTAAATTGTTCCTCTTGTGTGTGTTCTGTATACTTAGAATTGTGGTTTGATTCAGAAAGTATATGCCATTACACAACGTACCAAACCCAATCAACACTTGATTTAGGAAAACATTCACAATATTTTTGGTACGAAATAACAGGCGCTCAGAATCATTGTATTACTAGTTGGTAACACTTGGTGATATTTGCCAACTGCTTTGGCTGCAACAATTGCACCGTTCCCTACTACTGGAGACATATCACTCTTTCCCAGTTCTCTACCTCTCTTTAGCCCATGTAATAAATTACATATGTGGGATCCTGATCCGGTATCTAATACCCAGGACGCAGAGCAAATTGAGAAACAGTTCTTGGTTATGAACATACCCGAAGACAATGCATCAACATGCTTATTCTTCGTTTGGGTGGCGTGTGAATCCGGATATTCCTCTATTCCCTGCTCAGACTTATGACAATCATAAGATAGAACGGAACCTAGCCTAATATAATAAGTGGGTTCGGTCAATACATCCATATTATTATCTTGATTAAGGCATGTCATTGGTCGCTACCAGGAGAGAGAGAAGGATAATCATTTTATGTGCGCTCTTTGCAAGATTAGATTGGTTATTATTTTATCTAATCAGGATGGCTCCCACTGTTTTTATCATATCTTCTTTCAAACCCTAAAAGGTAAGATTAGCCGGGATTAATTACATTCTACAAGTTCGCTAACCGGTCAGCTAGGCAAGTGTCGGTACTCCGAGGGAGGTTCCCCGTGCTTTCGCACGGACCTAATTAAAATAAAGCTCATTTCTCTAGAGGCATAACCCTATTGACACTTTTCTAGACACCAACTGGATCAGCTAATTGTAAAGCGCAAAACTCTCACAGGAGTAACTCTTACTCGCAGTGGGTATTGAGATCCAACTATCATATAGAAGGTATGCAATCTCATTGCAAATTTCAACACTTAAAATTCCCGATAATGTTTTTACCCCTAACGTCCTATGACCTTGATGCAGGCCAACAAACTATAGGGCGTTAGTCAAGTTCAACCCGTTCATTTCTTGATTGAATTAAATCCACCCGCACGACCCTTGACGCAAGCCAACAAAGTCGCACGACTACCCTAATCCAATCGCAACACATGCTGCAGATAAGCACTAATTCAGCTACCGCACACTACGCCTTGACGCAGGCCAATAAACGTAGCACGAATACTAAAATAGCACTTATCTGAAATGACGGAGGGCTACGCGGTTTTTTAAGAAAACCATAAGCGTAATGAACTTGATATCGTTATAGAATCCAGTGATTTTGAAAAGGAGTGTTTTTTAGGCTTTTGCTAGTTTCGCTAAAGAGGTCACTCCCGGTGAAGGGATCTCGGCTCTTTCCTCATTGAATGAGGTGTAGGATATTCAGGAATACCACTATGCAAAGAAAGAACTAGAGAAGCAATCAAAAGACAAAACTGAGTGGATTGTAGCATTTGCTAGTTTCACTAAAGAGGCCACTCCCGGTGAAGAGATCTCGGCTCTTTACTCATCGAATGAGCTGCTGGATATTCATCAAGGAATACCACTATGCAAAGCAAAAACTAGAGCTACCCTTTTTGAAAAATTGATTCTACAATATCTTTAAGTTTCTTTGCTTTCATTAATCTCATTAATGAAGTCCCATCATTTAATGCTTCCTAAACATTACAAAAAAATGAAACGAAAATAGAACGTATGTTTATGCCATCCGCATTCGCCACTGGGCCCCGTCATGCACCGTTAGGTTACTTAACTACCGGCAGAGTGGGGGCTGGACTAGCATGGGTCCAAAACATAAGAAACGTTTATTATATATCATATATATAATATAACATTCGTTTTACGCAGTTATATGATCACATCACAGAACCAAGTAGCAGAAGCAACATATGAAATATTGGATATACTAGGATGTCCGTGTTTTAAATTTAGTCAGTAATGTAAAACACGGATTCCACGGTCGTGATGAATAGCCAAACCCACATCCCTAAACCCCTACGAGAGCGGCAAATAACCCTACCAATTCTAGAGTTAGGAGACCCAGTCTCAACTCCTTGAGATGGTCTCCCACTGGACTCTAGAACACGGTTACTTGTGCTCCCCGCCTTGGGTCCATCCTAATGCGGAAAAGTAAACAATATACAACAATGGTGACATCATCCTTAACACGGAAGTGCCCCAATAAAATAATATTACATACAGATTTTACATGAATGAAAATAAAAACTCTCATCTCACATAAAACCCCCGGCTATTCATTCACAACGATTGATTGTCACGTTTTCACTGTGTCATATTTAAAAAGAGTTTTAAAATTACCGCAATCAAAACGGTGTTGCGTGTAGCGAGCCGCGATGAGTACGGGTCTTCCGCAGGGAGATGGTAAGTTTTTAGGCTTGTTTTAACGAGTTAATACCATGTTTTGATTTGTTGGTTAACTAACTGTCGTAACAAGAATATGTATAAAAAAGAGACTTGTTAAGGATAGTAATATGTTAGATTGTATGAAGGTGATGTTTGCCGATTCCTTATAGCCCCAACTTTGGTATTGACACTAAAACAATAGGTAACAACGCGGATTAGGGAACTTGAAATACGGTATTTGCGGCATTTCGCTAAATCCGTTTTCCTTGTCCCTTATCCTTCCGTTGTTATCTCTTGATTTTAGCCTTCGGCAAACCACTAGCAATCCGGTCATGATTAGGAATCATCACTATCGTGGTAGGATAGGATGCCTGGTAGAGCGGAATTGCGAGTGATTTGCATGGAGTTTCAATTGCAAAGTTTAAGGTTTTTAAAGTTTAAGCAAAGGACATCTTCAAATACAATCTAACCATATCACACCCTTAACAAGTAAAAAGATTACTCACACATATTCACAAAGTAAAAAGAAAGAAAAGAGAAAAGATTAAGAAACATAATAAAAAATGCAAGAAAAGAAAGATAAAAAGAGAACCGATGAATCCAAGTGTGAATATCTCCAAGTGTTCTTACGCTCGGTGAAATGTGAAATCCAAATACTAAACTTTAAGGTTGCAAGCTCACTTAAGAGATTGGAAGATCAAAGTAAAGCAAGAATTTCACAATTGCAATTATGTAAAATAGAACAAGACATGTTATAAAAATGAGAACTTTTTATTGAATTGCAAACATGTTACAAGAGATCTTGAAGTCAAGAACCTAAGCCTTAAGCTTGCAAGTTCAAATGAGAAGTTGCAAGGTCAAGATAAAGGGGCAAGAGCTTAAGAATTAAAAGAGAAATAACAAATTACAAGAATTCTAAAACAAAACTAAAGAAAAAGTAATCCCCTTTCCTTTTGTCCTCTGGTCTGTATTTATAGGGAAAAAATAAAATTAAATAAATAATAAAAACAAGACCATGTGGCAGCAGGGGAGAGGCTGTGAGAGACTAGGGCCCACAAAAGGCAGGGAGGCCGACCAGCTCGGCTCAATGGGGAAGGGGATCGGCCCAAAACCGATGGATCATTGTCAACTTGGTGTGTTGTCATGTGTTGTCCCCAGTGTCACTTTGGTCCAGTTTATTTTCTCTGTTTTGACCTGGTTTGCACCCAGTGCTTGGAGGAAAATTCGAATTTTTAAATCAACACAAAATATTTAGCATTAAATGCTCATTACTTCATATCCACATGTGACTTGATTCATGGCTGACCCCATTATGGTCTTGTTGATTTGTCTATTTGATTTTGTTTTGCACTTATTATTGGAGAGAATTTTTGAATCATTAAATCAACACATAATCCTTAGCATTGAATGCACATTACTTCATATCCACATGTGCCTAAAAGTCTTGTGTACACACTTGTTTGTGTTGGACCATTTAGATAAAAAGGTGTGTACACAAACTTGTTGCAAAAAGAAACTCATGAAGTATCGGTCGGTTTGCGGTTCTGGTTGCAGTGTCGGCTCTCAAATGATAAATCCGTGCTTTTGAATGTATTTCCAGTATTTTGTCACGGATACCTGTATTCTGTAATACTTAGCAGACTTTCAAATTCATAATGAATGAGCGGTATTAGAATGCAGTTTTCTGATATGAACAAATACCCCCTAAACTTATCTTTTGCTCGTCCCGAGAAAAACAAAAAGTATCCTGGCCTCACTTTCGTAGGGAACGCGATTGCACTGAGCTCGTGCAACAAGCCGTTAAACCTCTAGGTGTCCCTAGTAGGAGGAGTGTTGTCTCCTGAGGGTTTTCAGCGGATTCCACCCACAAAATCCCGTCAAGCTAGTTTTGCGAAATAACTATGATTTAAACCCTAAAGTTTTGTTTTAAAGCTAACAATTCTATTATCCTAAATTTAGAACCATCGAACCTTTATTTTTCACACCCCGCTTCTTATTTAACTTAAGATTTTATATGTCTTTACGTACAGTGCAAATAGTGTCGTTAAGTTTCAAAAGGATCGATTAAAGTCATCATGTCACAAAATAAAGCCCAGATAAAAACTTAAAAAGGATCACATAAGTTTTATAAGGAGTTAGGTATTTCTCAAGTTTCGTTTTCCAGTTAGGTTTCAAATTCAGAATTTCTATCTTCCTTAACAGGAAACTAGGACTTATTTTTCACTCCACCTTTTTTTTTCTTGTTTTTCGTTTCATACACACCTCTGTGAACGTGCAATAGTCTTCATCATAGGATAAAACCTTCATATCTCCGCTAAAAACATGTTTTTTTTATAAAAACCTGTCTTTTGTCAAGATTATTCTCACACAAAGAACCGTTAGGAATTTTAACTCGGAGAGAACACTTTCTTGACTTTGTTTTAATTTGGACTTTCTAGGCTTCTTAGCGAGTTTTGGGTCAATGCTCCCAAACCAGTTGGTTTTAGGGCATTAGGTGTAGAGACACCCCAGCGGACTTAATTACTGAAGTTACCTAGGCCCTAAAACAAAAGACCAATTTTAGCGTGAAAATCATGATGATTTAATGCGAACGGAGATATAACCGGTAGTTCAATTATTTTTTGGATAAAAGACGTGTTTTAGTGGGTCAGGTGTGTAATCACTCCAATCAAGTTTCAGATGGGTTATTCTTCAGAATTAGTTCCAATTAAGGTATCAATAACATCCCTTCATATCTGCTTCACTTCATAAACTTTTCTTGATATTAATTATTTTAGAACAAACCTATTTGATCCTCAGAAAATAGTTTATCAATTTAAAAGTTTTCAGACATAAAAGACTTGTCATCTAATTTTCAAAAACTCACAACACGTGTAGTGTGATGTAAAGACGTATATTAGCTATAGTTAACATCAAAGGAGGGTTATCTTTCAGGTTTTCAAAATCTAAAAATAGGATTTAGTTGCTCCTATCTTATCAAACAAAACCGTCGAAATATTGAATCTAAGTTCTCCCACTAGCTAACTTGACGACAAAGTTTATATGTTTTTAGAAATTTTCTGATTTTTATGGGTTTTAATAAGTATGCAAATGCAAAAATATACACATGAATGCGAAGGTTAGAAATGTGTACCGAGCGTACCCCCAAACTTAAACTGGACAGTGCCCTCACTGTCATTGTACCTCAAGAAGGCAAATTTATTGTAGGGTCAAAAATTGTCGGTTATATATATATATATATATATATATATATATATATATATATATATATATATATATATATGTTTTTTTTTATGAAATGAGCATCACCAGACAACATTGCTCGTCAAAAATGGATATGCACCGGACAAGAATATCTACATATATATACAAAAAGTAGTATACATACCCCCCAAACATATTTGAAACAGTGTCCACTGTTTTTGGCTGGATAACCAAAGTTTGGTGGTAGGCAGAGAAAGATTATGCAGGGTAAACCAGCTCCTGCAAAAGCAGGAGCTCCTCTGATGGTTCGGCGCTAAGGTATGGTTTCAGTCTGTGTCCGTTTACTTTGAAAAATGAACCGTCCTTTGGATTTTTCAAATCCACCACGTCGTGCAGATATACAGTCCGCACAAAAAAGGGTCATTTCCATCGAGATCTGAGCTTGCCGGGATGGAAATATAGCTGGCTGTCGTAAAGTAATACCTGTTGACCAGGTGTGAATTTTTTGCGCATAAGGTGTTTATCGTGAAACGCCTTCGTTCGGTTTTTTACGACAACCGCGTTGTCGTAAGGCTCATCCCGAAGCTCGTTCAATTCGTTCAGCTGTAGCTTCCGATAGCTGCCCGCATCTTCGAGAGATAGATTCAGCTCCTTGATCGCCCAAAATGCGCGATGCCCGATTTCCACTGGAAGGTGGCAAGCCTTTCCGTAAACAAGCCGATAAGGAGATATGCCAAGATCGGTCTTATAAGCAGTTCGAAATGCCCAAAGGGCATCAGTGAGTTTTAAAGACCAATCCTTACGGTTCGTGGAAACCGTCTTCTCCAATATCTATTTGATTTGCCGATTTGAAACTTCGGCTTGCCCACATGTTTGGGGGAGGTAGGGCGTAGATAACTTATTATTAATAGAATATTTCCGCATCAAGGCCTCGAAAGTCCTATTACAGAAATGAGTTCCATTGTCGCTAATGATCGCGCGGGGGTGCCCGAACCGGGAAAAGATGTTTTCCTTTAGAAATCTAACGACAACCTTGTTGTCGTTAGTCCTGCTGGGCACAACTTCGACCCATTTAGAGACATAATCAACAGCTAGCAGAATATACAGATTCCAAAAGGAGCTGGGAAACGGCCCCATAAAATCAATCCCCCAAACATCGAAAATCTCTACAACAAATATTGGTTGGAGCGGCATCTCGTTTCTCCTGGATATCCGGCCCAAATGTTGGCCCCAGGAGCAAGTCTTGCAGTAATCATGAGCGTCTTTGAAGAGTTGTGGCCAGTAGAAGCCACACTGCAAGATCTTTTCGGCTGTCTTTCTAGGGCCAAAATGCCCGCCACATGCTTGATCGTGGCAAAATGACAGCATGCTCTTGAATTCATTGTCGGGGACACACCGACGAATAATCTGGTCGGGATAGTATTTAAACAGATAAGTTTCGTCCCAGTAAAAGTGTTTTACCTGGGATAGGAATCGGAGTCTGTCCTATTTTGACCATTCATTCGGCAGTAGTCCGGTTGCTAAATAGTTCACAATATCTGTGAACCAAGGTTCGCATGATACTGTCAAGAGCTACTCATCCGGAAAAACGTCGTTTATTGGAAATTGAAGCGTCGGCGAAGAAGGGAGGCGTGAAAGATGGTCGGCGACTACATTTTCGCATCCTCTTTTGTCTTTGATGACAAGGTCGAACTCTTGGAGTAAAAGGATCCAACGTATCAGCCGAGATTTTGCGTCCTTATTCGCAAAAAGATGGCGAAGAGCTGAATGGTCCGTGTATACGATGACTGGAGAGCAGATTAAATAAGGCCTGAACTTTTCTAATGCAGACACAACAGCCAAGAATTCCTTCTCGGTTGTTGTGTAGTTCTGTTGGGCATCGTTCAGGGTTTGGCTAGCATAATAGATTACATGCGGCATCTTATCGATGTGTTGTCCAAGGACCGCACCGATGGCAAAGTCAGATGCATCGCACATAATCTCAAATGGATACGTCCAGTCAGGAGAAGAAAGAACGTGAGCCGAAGTGAGTGAACTTTTTAATGACTCGAACGCAGTCACACAGCTCGAGTTGAAGTCGAATGTCGTGTCCTTGGCCAACAAAAGAGTCAAGGGCCTAGCAATCTTGCTAAAGTCCTTGATGAACCGTCTATAGAAACCGGCATGGCCAAGGAAGGCTCGGATGTCTCGGACGCATTTGGGAGGAAGAAGATTGGAAATGACCTCAATCTTAGCTTTATCCACCTCAATGTCATTTTTTGAGATGATATGTCCTAAGACAATACCTTCGCGCACCATGAAGTGGCATTTCTCCCAGTTTAAAGTGAGGTTCTTATCCTTACACCGGGTAAGGACAGCGTCGAGATGCAGCAAACACTCATTAAAGGAATCGCCGAAAATGGAGAAATCATCCATGAAGATCTCTAAGAATTTTTCCACCATGTCTGAGAAGATTCCCATCATACATCGCTGGAAGGTAGCGGGCGCATTGCATAACCCAAAGGGCATGCGACGATATGCAAACGTGCCGAAAAGACAGGTGAACGTGGTTTTGTCCTGGTCCTTTTCGGCGATGGGAATCTGGTTATAGCCGGAGTAGCCATCCAAAAAGCAGTAGTACTCATGTCCAGCCAATCGTTCAAGCATTTGGTCAATGAAAGGTAGCGGAAAGTGGTCTTTCCGCGTTGTGGCGTTGAGTTTTCTATAATCGATGCATACTCGCCACCCAGTCTAGGTGCGAGTAGGGATTAACTCGTTCGCCTCATTAGTTATGACCGTTATGCCCGACTTCTTGGGGACAACGTGAATGGGGCTAACCTACTGGCTATCAGAGATAGGGTAAACCACTATCCAGACACTTTACGATCTCCTTTTTTACAGCCTCCTTCATGACTGGGTTGAGTCGCCTATGTGGATCCCTGGCTGGTTTGGCATCATCCATCAAATGAATGTGATGTTCAACGATCATGGGACTAATCCCCTTGATGTCCGCCATTGACCAGCCAAAAGCTTGCATATTGCTGTGCAAGACCGTAAGAAGGGCTTTCTCTTGCTCTGGAGCTAGAGAAGCCGAGATGATAACAGGGAGGGTCTCATTCTCACCCAAGTAAGTGTACTTAAGGTGAGACGGTAATGGCTTGAGTTCGAGCGTTGGAGGTGAAACGATTGAAGGCGAGATTGGTGAAAAGGTCTCGAACTCAAAGGATTCCAGCAGAGATTCAAAATGAGTGTAAGCAACCGAGTTGGATGGTTCAGCTAACTCTTCCGGAAATTCAAAGGATTAAACTCGGGTGGTGACTGGCCAAGATCGTTCGAGAAAGTGAAACACTCATAATCACTGTCGGGAGCAGAAGCAGAAGCAGGTTCAATGAGGAACGCACTAGTGGCGTCAAGATTGCTGTGATTAAACAAAAATTCCTCGAATTCACAGTCCTCCAGGGTGATCTCCTGGATCGAACAAACGTCGAGTACATTAGCATTAGGTTCAGAGGGCTGATTCCCTAACCTAAAAATTTTGAGTTCAATTGTCATATTTCCAATCATCGAACCATTTCGACAATTGATCACAGCATTTGAGGTTGCAAGGAATGGGTGACCGAGTATCACTGGAATTTGATTCCGGGGGTTAGCTACAGGCTGTGTGTCTAAAACAATGAAATCAACGGGGAATATGAAGTCCCCAACCTTGATTAACACATCCTCTAGCTCACCCCTAGGATGGGTGATAGATCGGTCGGCTATTTGGAGAGTACAGAGGGTGGGTTTCAGCTCTCCAACACCTAGTTGCTCATATACAGAGTAAGGAAGCAGGTTAACACTGGCACCAAGATCCAAAAGTGCGCGGTTGATGTTCTTATCCCCAATGGTTATTGAAATCGTAGGATAGCCAGGGTCCTTCCATTTTTGAGGTAAATATTGGGTAAGGGAATCACTCACGGCACTAGCTAAGAAAACTTTCTTGGGTACCTGAGATTTCCTCTTCTTAGTGCACAAGTCCTTTAAGATTTTGGCGTAGGAAGGGACTTGTTGGACTGCATCCAAGAGGGGAATGTTGATGTTAAGCTGTTTAAACAACTCCAGAATCTTCTCTATTTGTGGATTTTGTTTATTGGATCTTAACCGGTTTGGAAATGGAACATTTTTTAAATTAGTTGAGTCCAAAGCTTGTGGAGGAGATTGTGGAGTTGGAACGTATCCCAGAGCTGGTGTTTTCGTGGAGTGAGAGGTGGGTCCGTTCGGAGCAGTGGAAGAAGAAGGAGAGCCTTTTGAAGAATGGAGAATAAGCTCAGAAGACGAAGAAGAAGAAGAAGAAGAAGAAGAAGAAGCCGGGGTGTTGTTGTCTATGCGCGTGCCAATGTTGTTGTGCAGCATCCTTCCAGATCTCAATGTAGTCACGACATTCACATTATAGTTCTGTTGTTCAAGAGCAACATGCATATTATGTGGGTGACCAGGATTTGGGAGTGGTTGAGATGGAAACTCCCCCTTCTCTCACTCGCTTAACACCGCATTCAGCTGTGCAATCTGGGCTTCGATGGTCTTGATGCTTTGCCCATGAGCAGCGGTATGTTGCACCAGAGACTGAATGGAAGACTGGATGTTGGCGGTGGATTGAGTCGATTGTTTACAAATACGTCCAGACTCCGTTCTAGCGAGGAAACCTTATCGTTGTTTGACGGAACAAAGTTGTTTTGAGGAAAAGAATTGTTGGGTGCAAAATTGTTCGTCTGATTTTGGAAAGGTTGGGGATGGAAGGGCTGCTGATATTGTTGTTGAGTTTGTTGTTGAGCTTGTTATTGAGGAGGCTCCCTTTTAAAGTTGTTGTGGCCTTGGAACTGATTTTGATTCTGGTTCCAAACGAAATTGGGGTGGTTCCTCCAACCAGGATTGTAAGTGAAAGAGTAAGTGCAAAACAAAATCAAAATATTTAGCATTAAATACTCATTACTTCATATCCACATATGACTTGATTCATGGCTGCCCCCATTATGGTCTTGTTGATTTGTCTATTTGATTTTGTTTTGCACTTATTATTGGAGGGAATTTTTGAATCTTTACATCAACACATAATCCTTAGCATTGAATGCACATTACTTCATATCCACATGTGCCTAAAAGTCTTGTGTACACAATTGTTTGTGTTGGACCATTTAGATAAAAAAAAGGTGTGTACACAAACTTGTTGCAAAAAGAAACTCATGAAGTATTGGCCAGTTTGCAGTTCTGGTTGCAGTGTCGACTCTCAAATGATATATCCGTGCTTTTGAATGTATTTCAAGTATTTTGTCACGGATACCTGTAATCTGTAATACTGAGCAGACACTGGTTAATAATACCGATAAATACAACAAATAGATAATGAATGAGCGGTATTAGAAAGCAGTTTTCTGATATGAACAACGATCCAATAAAACATATCACCAGCAACACATAACATCAAGATCTGTACACCGTTACACATTTCGATCGGTTTATCAAACTTCCACAACTTCCAGAGACCTCAACAACTTTAGAAGCATTAAAAATACCCAGAAAGTGCTAAATGAAACCACAGAGCAGCACAAGAAAAATGGACCCAAAATTCCCCAAAACGGCGGCGGAACCGCGGCCAAACAAGCATTTTGGTGGCGATTCCGCGGCGCTTTATAGGAATTAGGGCTCCAAATTTCTTGGGGCTCCATAGAATACCCTGCACGATGTTTTAGATAATTTTAATCACGAAAATTCTAACGTTTGAAAAATTAGACAGAAACATCAAAATTTTGCGGGTTTCGAAACCGATCGAACACTTTAACATCGTAAAGACAGACCCAAATGTTCTAGCTTGGCTCTGATACCATGAAAGTCAGGCAGCCACCCTATCCAATAGGGTTTCCGTGGCACTTACAGGTCCCTCAGCAGCTACTTTTTACGCATGCCCCTTCACGAGGACTACAACTCGCCGGAACACCTTCCGGTCTCAGGACACCCTGGGGGTAAGAGCCTATGCTTCGCCATACTGTCACACAGTGAGATCCCCCATAGGCCGACATCCAATGCCCAGTAGCTCTGATACCACGAAATTCTACCCTAGCACCGCCATGAGGTTTTAGTGGCATCAAGCATGCCAAATTTTAAAAAATTTAGGTGCTGAGTTAGATTAACAAGATCTTTAACTAGAATATTGGGGTTTAAAACTATGATGATATGAAAACTAAAGAGAAGGAAGATGGTTATACCCTCGTAGATCAAGTCCTTCTCTTCTTTATCTCCAGGTTGTAGTCCACGTGACTCCATTAGGCTCCACTTCGAGTTGAATGAACCTCCTCGTAGATCTTCACGCCGAAGACGATCCACCCGAAGTCCCTCTGGCTCAAGCTATCTCTTCACTAAACTACCTTTAGTGAAGGCAACACACCACACCAAATTGCTAGTCTAATGTGGGATGGTGAAGTAGGGGTTTTGAAAGCTTACTTGGATTCTCACAAGCTCAATGATTCACATCACATGTGAGTGTTTTGAGCTGGGAGGTGAGATGAATAAAGTGTAGAGATCAAGAGAGAGCAAGAGCTCAAGAAGAATGGCTAAGGCATGAACTCAAGAATGAGCAAGCATAGAATGAAAAAGAATGGCTCCTCACTTATTCAAGCATGGAATAAATTGCAATTCTAAATTGCAACCATACTTGAATAGTGAGTCAAGACTAATATATATTTAATAATATATATATATATATATATATATATATATATATAACTCAAGAATGAGCAAGCATAGAATGAAAAAGAATGGCTCCTCATTTATTCAAGCATGGAATAAATTGCAATTCTAAATTGCAACCATGCTTGAATAGTGAGTCAAGACTAATATATATTTAATAATATATATATATATATATATATTATTAAATGAAGCATGCTTGATTTTCTATTTTATGAAAATAGAAAAATGAGGTGTAAAGTGTAGAGATTATATATTATTAAATATATATATTAATATATATATATATATATTAATAAAGCAATTAGTGAGCTAATAATATTAGTTAATATATAATTATATCAAATATAATTTATACCAAATTATGAAATCAACACTTGATTTAATAATCCGGTTATATCACATATGACCGACTAATATCATTTATCCGTGTATCACATTATCAAATCAACACTTGATTCGATAATCTGGTTATATCACAGATAACCTAACTTGATAACAGATAACTGCTAGATTATAATACGGTATCATATACACGTATTTAATCAGGCCCACGCACATATCACATATGTGCCCTAATTCATTTCACTTGAACCAGGAAACTTCTGTATGGGACTCTAAAGACTCGTCAATAGGCCAGCAGTAGGTGATGATCACATCAGTCACCCACAAGCCGTCAGCGGTACTAGCTGGAAGTAACGGCTACCCGGGTATTGAGCGATATAAAGATCAACAAGCAAGCTCGTCCATACACTCCATGAAGCCTATCAGTAATGTAGGGTTCCTAGGCACTCCCAAGAGGTCTCACAAGGCATCAATCATGCCAATTTCAAATTTAAACGGTGCAGAGAAACCCTAGAACGGATCGTTGGCTAGATTTCTAGGCGAAAAGTAAACTAGTTAACACTTAACTAAGAGAATACAGAAATACAACCTTTGTAGATCCGGTGCTCCACCTCCATAGCTCCGCAATGAAGTCCTCTCGCTGTCCAAAATAAATCCCGGGCTCTAGCGTCGGCTTCATCGGAGAATAGGCGAGCTAGTTCGTCGATGTCCATGCCGAAGATGATCTACGTCGAAGCATCGCAAGATCAAGCTCTCACTTCACCAAGTCATGAAACTTGTGAAGAAAACACACTCTACTACTTGGCAAGAGGTAGAGGATGAAGAAATAGGAAGTGGGTAGACTTTAGATTTGGATTTCTCACTCTTTTTCATCACTTGCCATTGATGGAGGCAAGCTTTCTTCACTTGAAGAAATGAAGAAGATGAAGAAAGAATTATGATAAGTTAATTAAAAAGAAAAGAAAAAGGATACTTATCATAATAATAACCATGGTAAAGTGTAGAGACTAAACTAAGGTTAAATGAAATGGTTAGGGTTAAGCATGAGACAAAAATGGTCACATAGTCAAAAGTTCAAGAAGCTTCAACTAGAATACAAAATTAGCAACCATTTTCTTTTTATGCTTATCATATTCCAAAAAGAATAAATAAATAAGATAAAAGAATAAAACAAAACCCTAACCATTATCATGTAACCATGGTTTGATCTTTACACAAAAACCCTAGCATAACATGTATCATCAAACATGATACAATCAAGTGCACAAAAAATATATCACATATACAATATGCACACCCGAGTGAGAATATCCATCTTAAGTAAACCGATACTAGTTGATGCAAACTAATATATCAAATATATAATTATGCATTAAATCATTAAATCAACACTTGATTTAACGATCCGGTCATATCGCATATAACCGACTAGTATCCTATGTATCGGCTTATCGAATCAATACTTGATTCGATAACTAGGTTATATCGCATACAACCATTCGATACATTCATCACGAGAATAGAATACGGTATCACATACACGCATTATTCTCGGTCCCGCACATATCTCATATGCGCTCCTATTTCGTTTCGCTTGAGCCAGGAAACCTCTGTGTAGGACTCTAAAGACTCGTCAATACGCCGGCAGCAGGCGATGATCATATCAAACACCCACAAGCCGCAAGCGGTCTGCTAAACGTAACGGCCACCCGGGTATTGATCGATCTGAAGATCGACGAGCAAGCCCGCTCACACTCCAGTGAATCCAACCAGTAACACTACCGTACAGTCCGGTCTGATCGTCTGATATGTCGCATATCTCGCCTAGGGGTGGTAAACGTCAGACCCCAATAGCTCGATAAGTCGTGTCGATATGAGGTCTATAACTATTCGAGAAACTACTGGTAACACTTACCAGTAAATCTCAGCAACCCTGGCCAGGGATTTCCTGTTATAGCCAATCGAACACAGCGCAACATCAACCCCCTATACCGGGAGAGACGAATCCCCTCCTATCGCTCATTGCCTCCATGTGACTCGGGACTGTACCCAAAAACCACCGTTTTGCACGCCCTCTTGGACGTGGTAAGATGGAAATCAAAGCACAGTGGGAACCACACAAGACTCTATGACGATCTCGGGTCAACAGACTACTCTGTACCAGTGTCACCAGAGAACTGCCATCTGACGTGAGGTATAATACCATCTGGGAGTTCTCGGCGAGTCCGTCCAGTGTACCCAGTCTCTACTGAGCACCCGTATATCTCCTCTGATGTCAAACACCAATGGATATGGGATCATCCATCGCCCATCTGTATGGGTCGAGAAGGTACACGCTAGTCTACTCTGGTATATCGATGCCCTGTCTCGATACACCCACGACTAGGGACTTTGAAGGATGTACTTATGGACCACCATGTCCCCACTAGTATGATCCGCATCATAGTCCAGGTAGTCAAGTACACATCCTAAGGGCTTTACCAACATGTAACAGAGAGACAATCAGTGTACACGTTAAGGTAAAGAGTAACCAGATAGCATACTATCATGTCGAGCAAGAAAGTCCTCCCTATATATGTCCCAGCATCCACTACAATATACATCTTATGTACAGTAATGACCTCTAGGGCATACATATAACTAACAATCTCCCACTTGCACTAGGGCCATCTGTAGCAGTGGTTGCAGTATCTCATACTCAACCATCCCATGAAAGTCTCTCTGTGGGAAAAGGCCTTTGTGAGTGGATCCGCTGTGTTTATCCTCTGAGTCTACTCTCCTAACCTCGATCATCCTGGAGATCAGCCATCTCCATGATCAGGTGATACTGCCTTAGAATATGTCTGGATCACTGATGGGACAAACGTTCCTTGGCATAAGCCACAACTCCATTGTCACACAATGGGAGGAACTAAGTTCATCTCATGAACAAATATACACCCAGACTGCCTCTTTGGTAGCATCTTAAGTAGCGATGTATCCAGCCTTTATCGTCTAGTATGTCACGGTATCCAGCTTGGAACTCTTCCAACATACCGTCCCTTTGCTTAGGGTAAAGACAATGCCTGTGACTGACACCCAGTCGTCTTTATCACTCTGGAACCTTTCCAGTGATTCTCCCCAGGATCGTTTGATACCATCTCACTACATCTAGTGAGTACCCTAACATCCAATTACATCTATCTCATAGATGAGAACTCAGAATTTAGGAGGTATCACTTTGATCCTATATGGAGAATCCTTGTGATAAGCGGAGATTGACCGAGCGTAGCATAGGAAACTCCTTCCCTATCAAGAGTATGTCATCCACGTACTCTACGAGGAACACTACCATACTCCCTACTACCTTCTTGTATATACAAGGTTCATCTACCATTTTGATGAAGTCAAACTCTTTGACTACCACATCAAAACAGATGTTCCAACTCCGCGATGCCTACTTTATCCTATAAAGCATCTTGCACACGTTTCCGCTGCTCCCACTGTCTATGAAGCCCTCTGGCTGTGTACTTATAGGCGCTCTCTTCCAAATCAACATTTAGAAAAGCATTCATGACACCCAACCACCAGATATCGTAGTCATGGTATGTAGCCGTGGCAAGTAGGATCTGGATGGACTTAAGCATAGCCACTGGAAAAGGTTTCATCATTATCCACGCCTGGTCGATGACGAAAACCCTTAACAAGTCTAGCTTTGAAAGTCTCAACTTTTCCATCTACACCAAGTAATCTTCTCAAGATATACTTGCTCCTGATGGGGATTTAACCCTTCAGATATAGCAACCAAAGTCCATACTTTGTTGGTGTATAAGGATTCCATCTCAGATTTCTAAGCATCCAGCCATTCTTACAGAGTCACACTCCTGATGGCCAGCTCGAAAATAGTTGGGTCATCATCTCATGATGCAATCCTCGCTCCCACTGTCATAGAGAAACCGAAGTATCTCTCGGGTGGGTGAGGAACCCTACTAGATCGGCGGAGAGGCTGAGGTTCGTTGGTAACTATTGAATCCTTTGGTTCTGTCAAATCATCAGCTGCAGTTTTGCATAGCTGGAACCTTTCCAGTTCTACATAACAGACCTTGCCTCGAGCTTGTCCGGATTTTGCTTTTCAGACATAGCCCGGACAACCCCAAATCTTAACTAACTTAAGACATGGGCTCTTCCCTTATCATATCAAATATGAAGTGGTAGGCAACTGATTTGATTTGAACCCTATTCAATAGGTATGCAGCTACTCAAGTGCATAACTCCCAAAAAGGAAACAGGTACTCAGTAGTACTCATCATAGAGCACACCTTATCATATAGGGTGTGATTGCTCCACCCCGATATACCATCGTGCTATGGTGTATACGGAGGAGTAATGCTGAGAGAGAATCTCATTCTCTTTTGGAATAATCCAGGATTTTCGTGCTCAAGTATTCTCCTCCTCGATCACATCAAAGGACATAATACTTATACCCGTATTTTGGTTCTCTACTTCTAACTTATATTCCGTGAATATCTCAAAAGGTTCGGACTTGTGTTTCAACAGGAACATATGTCTGAATCTTGAGAGATTATCAGAGAATATAATGAAGTATAAAGAATCAGTCCTGGTATATGTAGACAGGGGACCTTACATACATCAACATGTATCATCCCAAGAGTTCAATAACTCTTTCTCTGTTTCCAGTAAACAGAGCTATGGTCATCTTATCTCTGTGACATGACTGGCAAGTTTCACAAGATGTAAATTCAAACTGATTTAAATATGCATCTTCATGTAACTTCAGCTAGTCGGGTCGCATTGATATGACCTAGTCTACAATGCCTCAAGTAGGATTCGTTCATATCTGAACTCTTCCTCTTGTGTGTGTTCCGTATACTAAGAACTGTAGTTTGATTTAGAACATCAATGCTTTTAGATAACGTGCCTGATCCGATCAACTTTTGATATAGGAAATGTTCAAAACATTATCCAACAATACAAAATTTTATCATTTCTTTACTAATAAAGAGACTGATATGATTTTGTATATCAGGTTCGGTATCTAATAACATTTGTTCAGAGTCAATGTATTGGTAATACAGGGTGACAGTGACCAACAGACTTGGCTGCAACACTTGCCCCGTTTTCTGCCTCATGAAACTTATCACCCGTTCTCAGTTCTCTACCTTTCTGTAGCCCCATGTAACATATTACATATGCGGGATCCTGATCCGGTATCACATACCCAGGACGTAAAGGATACTGAGAAACAGTCCTCTGTAATGAACACATCCGAAGATGATGCATCAGCATGCACTCTCTTCGTTTGGGCGGCACGGGAATTCTGGTAATCCCCTATTTCCTGCTCTGTCTTATAACAATTATAAGGTGGAGCGGGACCAACGTTCCCCAGCTCAGTATAACAAGCGGGTTCGGTCAATAATCCGTTTTATTATCTTGATTAAGGCGTGATATGGTCGCTACCTGGAGAGAGAGAGAAGAAAACACTCAGCGTGCGCTCTGTCAAGAATAGATTGGTTTTTATTTTATCTAATCAGGATGGCTCCCACTGCTTTTTATCAAATCTTCCTTCAAACCCTAAAAGGAAAGACTAGCCGGGATTAATTACACACTACAAGTTCGCCAATCTTTCAGCCAGGCCAGTGTCGGTACTTTGAGGGAGGTCCCCCGTGCTTTCGCACGAACCTAATTAATGTAAACCTCGTTTTCCCAGAGGCGTAACCCCGTTAACACCTTTCTAGACACCTACTTGATCGGCTAATTGTAATGTATAAAACTCTCCCAGGAGTAACTCTTACTCGCAGCGGGTATCGGGATCCAACTATCTCATAGAAGGTATGCAATCTCATTGCAAATTTCAACACTTGAAATTCCCGATAATATTTTACCCTTAGCGTCCTATGACCTTGACGGAGGCCAAACAACCCATAGTCCGCTAGTCAAGTTCAACCCGTCATTTCCTGATTGAATTAAACCCACCCGCACGACCCTTGACGGAGGCCAAACAACGCCGTACGAATACCCTAATCCAATCGCATCATATGCTAGCAGATAAGCACTAGTTAGCTACCGTACACTACGCCTTGACGGAGGCCAAACAACCGCAGCACAAATACTAACTAGTACGTATCTGAAATGACGGAGGGCTATGACAGGTTTTTGTGAAAACCTATTGCGCAATGAACTTGATATCGTTGTAGGATCGAATGATTTTAAAATGGAGTGATTTTGAGGCTTTTCTAGTTTTGCTAAAGGAGTCACTCCCGGTGAAGGGATCGTCGGTCCTTTCCTCGTCGAATGAGGTGCGGGATATATCATATATATCACTGTGCAAAGCAAAAACTCTTAAAAGCAATCAAAAGACAAACCGAGTGTGTAGCATCTGCCAGTTATTGCTAAAGGAGTCACTCCCGGTGAAGGGATCTTGGTCCTTTCCTCATCGAATAAGGTGCAGGATATATCGTATATACCGCTGTGCAAAGCAAGAACTGTAGCTACCTGTTTTATTTTTGAAATTCAATTCTACAACATCTTAGGTTTCTTTTATTTCATTAATCACATTAATGAAGTCCCATCAATATAGTACCTAAACATCACAGATAAATACGACGTACACTTATGCCATCTGCATTCGCCTCGATGTCCCCTCGTGCACCGTTAGGTTAGGTAACTAACGGCAGAGCGGGGCAGGGCTAGCGCGGGTGCAAAACATAAGTAACGTCTATATAATATATCATATATACTATATACTGTATCTATCATAGAACGTCACATGATCACATCACAGATATCGCAGCAGAAGAATCATATGAAATATTGGATATACTAGGACGTCCGTGTTTTCAATACGAGCCAGTATAAAACACGGATTCCACGGTCGCGATGAATAGCCAAACCCACACCCCTAGACCCCTACGAGAGCGGTAAGCAACCCTACCAATTCTATAGTTAGGGACCCGGACTCGACTCCTCGCGTTGGTCTCCCACTGGACTCCAGAACCCGGTTACTTGTGCCCTCCTCCTTGGGTCTATCCTAGTGCGGAAAAGTAAATAATATACAAACGGTGACATCTTCCGCAACCTGGAAGTGCCCCAATAAAAGAATATTACATACAAGTTTTTACATGAATGAAAATGAAAAACACTCATCTCACATAAAAACCCCCGGCTATTCAAACACGACGATCCAATATAACATATCCAGCAACACATAACATCACATGTCATCAACGTAAGTAAATATGCATATCCCAATTGTCGTTGACATATAGCAACGAAACCGGCGATATCACATATTACACTTACGGTCACAGAAAAAAAAGTGTAAAATTACAACAGTTGGAATCCGCAACCACCTCAGACATCGCATGCCTGACCAAATGAATTACTTAGACATCGCATGCCTAACAATTATAAACCCAGCATTTTAGTCTCAAAATCGAAAACTCTTTTCAATATCAAGTCGGGCAATTCAACAAGATTCCCGACATCCTGATCGAATGCTCGTCGCAAACTTCAGTAGACGGCCGCACCCCCGATACCGTCGACGAAGTGCACCAAGGCGGAACACCGCTGCCGCGAGCACCCAAACGGAAGCTTTCGGCGACGGGGTTCTCCTACAGTCACTTGGTCGGGGCTATGGAGCGAGGCTGTCTATTAAGTTTATCGGCGAGTATCCGCGTACGCTACGTGATTGCGACGAACTTTTGATCACATCAAAATTCCGTGGCAACCGATCAAGTGAGACTAAACAGCTATATTTATAATATTCATTCCGTTATCTCATAACTATTTGTGAATTCCAATTATTGTATCAGATTCCAGATAAACAGAAAATGTTAAACTTTCCGATCGAACAATCGAACACCCAAGTTTTCCCGATACAATCCAATACATGAAATAAGTCTAACAACATTCAGTTCGTGCCTCAGTACCAACGGTCCAGCCGTAGAAGGGTCAAGCCAACGCCTCACATGTGGCATGCCGTACTGCCCCAAACCCGAAGGTTCAAAGGGCAGTTCAAGACGGTCACATAATCGAGTTAAGGTTTGTTGTCTTCTAGAGGGACTATCGCGTTACTTGCACTACTTAGAACGTCGTTAAACTACGGAAAATCCAACACTTGGAAATTTCCCGACAGGGGAAAAATTGGGTATTTATATCCGGTCGAACTTTTTAACATATTCTAAAAATTACCCGGAAAGCCACACAGACAAAATTTGATAATCCGATCGAATATACGAATCCCTTAAAACAACCCCAGAAAATTCAACTCTGTAGTCAGATTTAAAATATCCCAGGAAAACCAACACAGAAAAATACGAATTACTGTGCAAACTTCAAGTGCTGATGTGACAAGGAGACCGCGGAACCGCCGCACAAGCCAAGCTTGTGCCGCGGTTCCGCCGCGTATTGGTGGAATCACGTTCTCGAATTTCACAGTAATTCATAGAAAAGCCTGCTGATTTTTCTGCATATTTTTAATTTGGAAAAAGACCAGATTTTAAAAAAGGACAGAGAGCATTTTTAGGGTTGGGGTTTCGGGTCGTTCGGACTTCAAATTGCGTCTAGACTTCGCCTAAGGCTCTAGCTAGGCTCTGATACCACTGTAGGGTTCCTAGGCACTCCCAAGAGGTCTCACAAGGCATCAACCATGCCAATTTCAAATTTAAACGGTGCCGAGAAACCCTAGAACGGATCGTTGGCTAGATTTCTAGGCGAAAAGTAAACTAGTTAACACTTAACTAAGAGAATACGGAAATACAACCTTTGTAGATCCGGTGCTCCACCTCCATAGCTCCGCAATGAAGTCCTCTCGCTGTCCAAAATAAATCCCGGGCTCTAGCGTCGGCTTCATCGGAGAATAGGCGAGCTAGGTCGTCGATGTCCATGCCGAAGATGATCTACGACGAAGCATCGCAAGATCAAGCTCTCACTTCACCAAGTCATGAAACTTGTGAAGAAAACACACTCTACTACTTGGCAAGAGGTAGAGGATGAAGAAATAGGAAGTGGGTAGACTTTAGATTTGGATTTCTCACTCTTTTTCATCACTTGCCATTGATGGAGGCAAGCTTTCTTCACTTGAAGAAATGAAGAAGATGAAGAAAGAATTATGATAAGTTAATTAAAAAGAAAAGAAAAAGGATACTTATCATAATAATAACCATGGTAAAGTGTAGAGAGTAAACTAAGGTTAAATGAAGTGGTTAGGGTTAAGCATGAGAGAAAAATGGTCACATAGTCAAAAGTTCAAGAAGCTTCAACTAGAATACAAAATTAGCAACCATTTTCTTTTTATGCTTATCATATTCCAAAAAGAATAAATAAATAAGATAAAAGAATAAAACAAAACCCTAACCATTATCATGTAACCATGGTTTGATCTTTACACAAAAACCCTAGCATAACATGTATCATCAAACATGATACAATCAAGTGCACAAAAAATATATCACATATACAATGTGCACACCCGAGTGAGAATATCCATCTTAAGTAAACCGATACTAGTTGATGCAAACTAATATATCAAATATATAATTATGCATTAAATCATTAAATCAACACTTGATTTAACGATCCGGTCATATCGCATATAACCGACTAGTATCCTATGTATCGGCTTATCGAATCAATACTTGATTCGATAACTAGGTTATATCGCATACAACCATTCGATACATTCATCACGAGAATAGAATACGGTATCACATACACGCATTATTCTCGGTCCCGCACATATCTCATATGCGCTCCTATTTCATTTCGCTTGAGCCAGGAAACCTCTGTGTAGGACTCTAAAGACTCGTCAATACGCCGGCAGCAGGCGATGATCATATCAAACACCCACAAGCCGCAAGCGGTCTGCTAAACGTAACGGCCACCCGGGTATTGATCGATCTGAAGATCGACGAGCAATCCCGCTCACACTCCAGTGAATCCAACCAGTAACACTACCGTACAGTCCGGTCTGATCATCTGATATGTCGCATATCTCGCCTAGGGGTGGTAAACGTCAGACCCCAATAGCTCGATAAGTCGTGTCGATATGAGGTCTATAACTATTCGAGAAACTACTGGTAACACTTACCAGTAAATCTCAGCAACCCTGGCCAGGGATTTCCTGTTATAGCCAATCGAACACAGCGCAACATCAACCCCCTATACCGGGAGAGACGAATCCCCTCCTATCGCTCATTGCCTCCATGTGACTCGGGACTGTACCCAAAAACCACCGTTTTGCACGCCCTCTTGGACGTGGTAAGATGGAAATCAAAGCACAGTGGGAACCATACAAGACTCTATGACGATCTCGGGTCAACAGACTACTCTGTACCAGTGTCACCAGAGAACTGCCATCTGACGTGAGGTATAATACCATCTGGGAGTTCTCGGCGAGTCCGTCCAGTGTACCCAGTCTCTACTGAGCACCCGTATATCTTCTCTGATGTCAAACACCAATGGATATGGGATCATCCATCGCCCATCTGTATGGGTCGAGAAGGTACACGCTAGTTACTCTGGTATATCGATGCCCTGTCTCGATACACCCACGACTAGGGACTTTGAAGGATGTACTTATGGACCACCATGTCCCCACTAGTATGATCCGCATCATAGTCCAGGTAGTCAAGTACACATCCTAAGGGCTTTACCAACATGTAACAGAGAGACAATCAGTGTACACGTTAAGGTAAAGAGTAACCAGATAGCATACTATCATGTCGAGCAAGAAAGTCCTCCCTATATATATCCCAGCATCCACTACAATATACATCCTATGTACAGTAATGGCCTCTAGGGCATACATATAACTAACAAGTAACACTACCGTACAGTCCGGTCTTTTCGTCTGATATGTCGCATATCAAGTCTAGGGGTGGTAAACGTCAGACCCCAGTAATGTGATAAGGCATGCCGATGTCTGTGTTAGTTATATGTATGCCCTAGAGGCCATTACTGTACATACGATGTATATTGTAGAGGATGCTAGGACATATATAGGGAGGACTTTCTTGCTCGACATGATAGTATGCTATCTGGTTGTACTTTATCTTAATATGTACTCTGATTGTCTCTATGTTACATGTTGATAAAGCCCTTAGGATATGTACTCGACTACTGGGACTATGATGAGATCATACTAGTGGGGCCACGGTAGTCGACGAGTACATCCTATAACTGTTCCTAGTCGAGGGTGTATCGAGACAGGGCATCGATGCACCAGAGTAGACTAGCGTATACGCATCTTGACCCATATGATGGGCGATGGATGATCCCATATCCATCGGTGTTTGACATCAAGGATGGTGTACGGGTGCTCAGTAGAGACTGGGTACACTGGACGGGCTCGCCGAGAACTCCCAGATGGTATTATACCTCACGTCAGATGGCAGTTCTCTGGTGACACTGGTATCGCTTAGTCTGTTGACCCGAGATCGTCATAGAGTCTTGTGTGATTCCCACCGTTCTTTGATTTTCATCATACCACGTCCAAGAGGGCGTGCAAAAAGGTGGCTTTTGGGTACAGTCCCGAATCACATGGAGGCAATGAGCGATAGGAGAGGATTCGTCTCTCCCGATATAGGGAGTTGATGTTGCGCTGTGTTCGATTGGCTATAACCGGAAATCCCTGGCCAGGGTTGCTGAGATTTATTGGTAAGTGTTATAAGTAGTTTCTCGAACTATTATAGACCTTATATCGACACGACTTATCGAGCTACTGGGGTCTGACGTTTACCACCCTTAGGCGAGATATGCGACATATCAGACGACGAGACCGGACTGTACGGTAGTGTTACTGATTGGATTCGCATAGTATTAGCGGGCTTGCTTGTTGATCTTCTGATCGCTCAATACCCGGGTGGCCGTTACGTTTAGCAGACCGCTTGCGGCTTGTGGGTGTTTGATATGATCATCACCTACTACCGGCGTATTGACGAGTCTTTAGAGTCCTACACAGGGGTTTCCTGGCTCAAGCGAAACGGAGTAGGAGAACATATGTGATATGTGCGGGACCGAGATTAATACGATATGAGATACCGTATTCTATTCTCGCGATTCGTGACATTGATCGGTTGTATGCGATATAGCCGGATTATCGGATCAAGTGTTGATTCGATAAGTTGTTACACATGATATTAGTCGGTTATAGCCGGGTTATTAAATCAAGAGTTGATTTAATAATTTAATTTATAATTATATATTTGATATATTACATTACATTAACTAGTATTAGCTCACTTAAGATTTATTTTCTCACTTGATTGTGCATAAGTGTATATGTGATATATATTTGTGTACAAATGATTGTGTCATACTTGATGATACATCAAAGATGGGTGTATGAGACTTATACCAAGATTAGGGTAAAGATTAGGGTTTTGTTTATATCTTAAGAATAACAAAAGAGAAAGACTTTGTCAAAGTTCTCAAGCTTTCATGAAGCTTGTGGAAACATTGACAAAGTCAACTCTTTTGTCATTCTTTTGGATATTTAGTTAATCCAACCCTTAACCATATACCTTGGTCAATTCTCTACATGAGTTAAGCATGATAGCTTAACTCATCCATGGTTACATTATTGAGGTGAAAGAATTCATAAGATGATTATTCTTTCTTCTTCTTCTTCATCAAGCTCCTTGAAAAAGCTTTCAAGCTCTAATGGTGCTATGAGGAAAAATGAGAGAAAATCAATTCTAAAGTGAGCCCACCTCCTACTTCTTCATCCTCTACCACTTGCCATGTAGTAGAGTGTGTTCTCTTCACAAAGTTCATGACCTAATGAAGGAATAGTTTGAGTTAGTGTCTCCCCGACGTAGATCATCTTCGGCCTCGAAGTCATCGAAGCAAGCACGTTCGTTCTTCTTGTGGAGCTTCTCTAGAGTCTGGGGTTCACGATTGCAGCGAAGGGGACATCTACACGGAGCTATTGAAGTGAAGGACCGGATCTACAAAGGTTGCAATCCCTCTCACTTATTGTTAAAGTGTTTAACATGTTAGTTTTCGCATAAACTCTAGTTTAAAGATCCATCTTTGGGTTGTTCGGCACGGCTAAATTTTTAATCGGGCATGGTTGATATCTCGTAGACCCTTGTGCGTGTGCCTAGCAACCCTACAGTAGTATCAGAGCCTAGCTAGAGCTTTAGGCGAAGTGTAGACGAAGTTAGAAATCCGATCAAACCCCGAAACCCTAATCTATACCCTTCTCTGTACTTTTTTTAAAACTGTGGATTTTTCCTAATTAAAAATGCTCAAAAAATCAGCAGGGTTTTCTAGGAATTACTGTGCAGCACGTGCCCCCAATTCGACCAAAGCGCCGCGGAACCGCGGCCGTACCTGGCTTGCGCGGTGGTTCCGCGGCCAAAAAGGTGAATTAAGGCACGTGGTTTGCACAGTAATGTCCGTCTGTACTTCCTGTGTTTTCTGGGAATTTTTAATTTATACTCAAGAGTTGAGTTTTCTGGGTTAGATTGGGGACTTGATGATTCGATCTGATTATTTAACTTTGTTTATTTTGTCCGGGTAATTTTTAGAACGTGTTAAAAAGTTCGAATGGATATCAATAACTCACTTTTTCCCCTGTCGGAAAATTTTCAAAAGTTGGATTTTTTCTCGTGTTTGAAACTTTCGTAAAGTCATGCAAGTAACGCAGTGGACCCTCTAGAAGACAACAAAGCTTAACTCGATTATGTGACCGTCTTGAACTGCCTCTGAACCTTAGGGTTTGTGGCAGTACGGCGTGCCACATGTGAGGCGTTGGCTTGACCCTTCTACGGCTGGACCATTGGTACTGTGGCATGTGATGGATGTTTTTTAAACTGATTTCAAGTGTTGAGATATATTGGGGAAATCTTGGGTGTTTGATTATTCGACCGGAAAGTTTAACATTGTCTATTTATCTGGAATGTGATACAATATTTGGAATGCACAAGTAGTTATGAGATAACTAATTTGAATGTTATAAACATAGCAGTTTAGTCTCAGATGATCGGTTGCCACGGAATTATGATGTGATCAAAAGTCCGTCGCAATCACGTAGCGTACGCGGATACTCACCGGGTAAACTTAATAGACAGCTACTCCCCAAAGCCCCGACCAAGTGACTGTAGGAGAACCCCGTCGCCAAAAGCATCCGTTCGGGTGCTTGCGGCAGCGGTGTTCCGCCTTAGTGCACTTCGTCGACGGCATCCGGGGGTGCGGCCGTCTACTAAAGTTTCCGACGAGCATTCGATCAGAATGTCGGTAATCTTGTTGAATTGCCCGACTTGATATTGAAAAGAGTTTTCGATAATGAGACTAAAATGCGGGGTTTATAATTGTTAGGCATGCGATGTCTAAGGAATTCATTTGGTTAGGCACGCGATGTCTAAGGAGGTTGTAGTTTTACACTTTCTTTTCTGTGACCGTAAGCGTAGTATGTGGTGTATCGCCGGCTTCGTTGCTATACATCAACGACAATCGGGATACGCATACTTGCTTACGTTGATGATATGAGATATTATGTGTTGCTGTGATATGTTATATTGGATCGTCGCGTTCTGAATAGCCGGGGGTTTTATGTGAGATGAGAGTTTTTTCTTTTTCATTTATGTAAAATTCATATGTATGTAATATTCTTTTATTGGGGCGCTTCCGGGCTGAGGATGATGTCACCATTGTATATTATTTACTTTTCCGCATTACGTAGACCCAAGGTGGGGAGCATAAGTAACCGGGTTCTAGGGTCCAGTGGGAGACCATCTCGAGGAGTCGAGACCGGGTCTCCTAACCCTAGAATTGGCAGTGTTGCTTGCCGCTCTCGTAGGGGTCTAGGGATGTGGGTTTGGCTATTCATCACGACCGTGGAATCCGTGTTTTATACAGGCTCGTATTAAAAACACGGACGTCCTAGTATATCCAATATTTCATATATGTTCTTCTGCTGCAATGTTCTGTGATGAGATCATATTACTGCCTGAGACGAATGTTTATATTATATATATGAGATATATGTTATATATTGTTGATTTCGTTTCATATCTGATGCTTGTGAAGCATATTAAAATGGGACTTCATTAATGAGATTAATGAAATAAAAGAAACCTAAGATGTTGTAGAAACTTGTTTAAAAACTGGTAGCCCTAGTTCTTGCTTTGCATAGCGGTGTTCCTTGTAGAACATCCAGCACCTTATTCGATAAGGAAAGAGCCGAGATCCCTTCACCGGGAGTGACCTCTTTAGTGAAACTAGCAGATGCTACAAACTCGGTTTGTCTTTTGATTGCTTCTATAGTTCTTGCTTTGCATAGTGATATTTGTGAAATATCCTGCACCTTATTCGATGAGGAAAGGGCCGACGATCCCTTTACCGGGAGTGACCCCTTTAGCAAAACTAGAAAGGCCTCAAAAACACTCCATTTAAAATCACTCGATTCTACAACGATATCAAGTTCATTACGTAAAGGGTTTTCATAAAAACCTGTCGTAGCCCTCCGTCATTTCAGATAAGTCCTACTTAGTATTCGTGCTACGTTTGTTGGCCTGCGTCAAGGTGTAGTATGCAGTAACTAACTAGTATTTATTTGTTTATGCATATGATGCAGATTGGATTAGGGTAGTCGTGCGACTTTGTTGGCCTGCGTCAAGGGTCGTGCGGGTGGGTTTAATTCAATCAAGAAATGACGGGTTGAACTTGACTAACGCACTGTGGTTTGTTGGCCTGCGTCAAGGTCACGGGACGCTAGGGGTAAAATATTATTGGGAATTTCAAGTGTTGAAATTTGCAATGAGATTGCATACCTTCTATAAGATAGTTGGATCCCGATACCTGCTGCAAGTAAGAGTTACTCCTGGGAGAGTTTTATACATTACAATTAGCCGATCGAGTAGGTGTCTAGAAAGGTGTTAACGGGGTTACGCCTCTGGGAAACAAGGTTTACTTTAATTAGGTCCTTGCGAAAGCACGGGGAACCTCCCTCAAAGTACCGACACTGGCCTGACTGAAAGATTGGCGAACTTGTAGAGTGTAATTAATCCCAGCTAGTCTTTCCTTTTAGGGTTTGAAGGAAGATTTGATTAAAACAGTGGGAGACATCCTGATTAGATATATTAGATAACCAATCTAATCTTGCAAGAGCATACGCTGAGTGTTTTCTTCTCTCTCTCTCTCTACAGGTAGCGACCATATCACGCCTTAATCAAGATAATAATACGGATGTATTGACCGAACCAGCTTGTTATACTGAGCTGGGGAACGTTGGTCCCGCTCCAACTTATAATTGTTATAAGACAGAGCAGGAAATTGGGGAATACCAGATTTCCCGTGCCTCCCAAACGAAGAAAGTGCATGTTGATGCATCATCTTCGGGTGTGTTCATTACAGAGAACTGTTTCTCAGTATCCTTTACGTCCTGGGTATGTGATACCGGATCAGGATCCCGCATATGTAATCTATTATATGGGTTACAGAAAGGTAGAGAACTGAGAACGGGTGATAAGTTTCATGAGACAGAAAACGGTGCAAGTGTTGCAGCCAAGTCTGTTGGTCACTGTCACCCTGTATTACCAAAATACATTGATTCTGAACAAATGTTATTAGATACCGAACCTGATGTACAACATCATATCAGTCTCTTTATTAGTAAAGAAATGATATAATTTTGTAATGTTGGATAATGTTTTGAACATTTCCTATATCAAGAGTTGATCGGTTCAGGCACGTTATCTAAAAGCATTGACGTTCTAAATCAAACTACAGTTCTTACTATACAGAACACATGATTGTTACGAAAGAGTGTTTGTAGAATAACCGCAATCAGAACGGTGTCGCGTGTAGCTAGACCGAGATGAGTACGGGTCGTCCTCTGGGAAACGTGGAACCTTGTACTCTTACTTTAGATGTGTTGAGAAAGGTGGAAGAAATAAGAATTTTGTGGAATGGTTTCTAGATCTACGTTAAGCACTAATGCAGAATATAGATCTAGATTATTTAAGGATGTAGTTAATATAATAAGGGGGCTTGTAGGGTTCGTTAGGATTTAGTAGTTATGGACGATTAATTAAAAGTTACCCTTTTTATCCTTTAATAGATTTAAAACTAGAACGACGGTGATGCGTGAAGATTAGAGTTTCTGGAGGGAAAAGGAATCCCACTCTTAACCCTTATCTCGACACGGAACTCCGTTCATATCTAGCCTTTACCAAAACAATCATTAATCTAATCTCTAATCGCGGTCGGAACTAACAAAGAATTGTTAACGCGCCCGATTAGGATGTTAATGATTCTTTTGATAAAGTTCATAAACTTTATAGGACTTAAAAAGGGTTTAAGGATGTTCATCCTCCATTAGCCTACCCTAATCCTACGAACCCTAACAAGCGGAGTATTACTCGCGCATGTTGGGAGAAAAAGAGATGGAAAGAAATTACATAATTAAACTACGAAGAAATAGAATAAGAAAAAGAAAGCTACCTTTATTAATCAACAATATTCATTACACTTGAATCCTTAGAAAATGATTACAATTTCTAGTTGCTTCTCGATCTCTTCTAAGAAGGTAGACGAACAGTTGATGATCAGTCTGGATGCGTGAGCCGTCTTAGACTTCGTGATCTCGTCGGCTTGATGATTTTTCCAAGAGGCTCTCGGTCTTTATTTATAGTCCCAAAGCCAGAACCTTTGCTTCCAAATATGGAATATAACATAAAAGATTCACCCACAAAATTTGCAACAAATATATCATCAAGATTGCCGCGGATCCGCGGCCCAGGGGGGTATGGCCGCGGATCCGCGGCCATACAATCTCAGCCTTTGATCAAAATTCTGGGTCTTCCTCTATGTGACATGTGGACTTCTCTGGAATCTTTGGATCTTTGAAATCTTCTAGTAGTCGCTGCCAGACTTGATCTCCAAGTTTTATTTTCTTAATTAGGCAAGTTTTCTTTAACAACTTAATTTCTTGGAAAAATTCTGCACAACAACTTGGAAAAATTCTGCACAACAACTTAAATAATATTTAGTAGACTTGGTTTTACTAGGATTTGGTCAATGATATTATTTGCATACATTTTCCTACCAAATGCTAATTACAATATATCAACACATGGAAAATAGTATTTTTATACATAAACCCTCATATGTATGATATATTATAATAAAGACCTTTTTTAATATGAAAATGGTAGGAAAAATGTAATAACAAATGTGCAGTTTTATCAACTGAACAAATACCCCCAAACTTTTCTTTGATCGTCCCGAGCAAACTAGTTTATTCAAGAGAAGGAGAAAAAAGAAAGGAGAAAACTAAGCACACTTTCGTAGGCAAACACGATTGCACTGAGCACGTGCAACAGGCCGTTAAACCTCTAGGTGTCCCTAATAGGAAGAGTGTTGTCTCCTGAGGGTTTTTAGCGGATTACACCCACAAAATCCTATAACAAAAGAGAGATGGTGAAATTTACATATAAAGATAAGAACTATAAAAGAAAGACTTTGAAAATAAGAGTTTCCAACTATACTAGCTTTTCAGTTGTCATGAGCCCTATCTTAATAGTCATGAAAAAATGTTAGAAATCACATTATCCCTCAATAAAATATCGTCTTTATTCTTCATTCCTACCCTTTCATCCAAACATCGATCATATAACCCTACGTGTGTGTAAAGAACATCCCTACACTCGGAGAATTCAATTCAAGCTATCATACTCTTGTCCATCTACCTCAGTACTTTTTAATTTGATGAATATTTAGATTTGCTCACACATTTTCATGCGACCGTTAATACTTCTTGAGGTACTAACCGACCGATTACTTATGTGCTTGCTGATTAGGTGATAGTATTTTTCTCGTCTTGCACCACCTAAGGCTTAGCAGTGACTCCCAGACCAGTTGGTCTAAGGCACTAGGTGATGAAGCACCCTCGCTATATTTTTTTATTGCTTCCTTGGCGATAACAAAACCAGTGTTCATTTTTCTTTTCACCATTTTTATATTTTATTCATTTTTTTCTTCATACTTTGGCTTTTAGACAAAAGCATTTCAAGGTATCATCTACTATCCCGAGTTTCAAGACGTGTGTAAGTGCATAAAGTAGGGTATCAACATTCAAATATTTGGCTTCCAGAATAGAAACTATTTTTCAGACTTATTTTTATCCTCAGATTAGTGATGTTCCCCTCCGAACGACGGCGCGACGCGTGGTCGTCTCGCCTGAGGCTCGGGGCAGATGCTAATTGGTGCTATCCGTCTACCTCTCCGAAGATGCCAAGTTGATTTATGGCATCGTATATCGAAGGTTTAAACGGATGCGTCCGATGTAGCAGACTTCGTCAGATTCCCCCTCACTTGAGGGGTTTTTGATTGTGGGGACGCTCTTTCCTGCAGGCGCAAGACCCTGCAGTTAATTACGCTACCGCATCGCGGTAACCACTTTCTCCTTCTCCAGATGGTCACTTCGTGTCGTGCGTGTTTATTTTATGTTTAGTTGCCCGTGGATTGTATACGGAGACTGAGTTATGTCGTCGCCCGTAGGGCGTGGACTAGTTCAAATCCGTATTATCTTAGATTTGGGTTTGGGGGTTTGGGTTTAAGGATTCGTTAGCCTCATTTGAGACTAAGATCGACTTAAACGTCTGTTAAGGATACGTTAGTCTAGTTTTTAGACTAAGATCAACCTAACGGGATCATTTAGATCCAACAAGAGAGCAATAAAAGGGGGCTCTATTGTTTAGTTTAGTGACATTACGGTCGGTAGGCAGTTTAAGGACATTGCGGTCCATGGGTAGTTTAAGGACATTGCGGTCCAATGTTAGTTTTAAGACGTTGCGGTCAAGGTTAAGGACCTCATAGTCCGTGGATTTAAGGACTCCACAGTCCAAAGTTAGTTTTAAGACATCTCGGTCAAGATTAAGGACGTCATAGTCCGTGGATTTAAGGACTCCACGGTCCAATGTTAGTTTTAAGACATCACGGTCAAGGTTAAGAACCTCATAGTCCGTGGATTTAGGGACTCCACAATCCGATGTTAGTTTTAAGACATCACGGTCAAGGTTAAGGACCTCATAGTCCGTGGATTTAGGGACTCCACAGTCCGTATCAATATGTGGTCATCGGGACCCGTCACCTCTTTGAAGACGTTGAGGAATTACAACGCCACGTATCAAAGGAGTGAAGAGATGTACCCTTGAACCGAGGTAGATTAAATAATTTTTGGCCCAATTTGGAACCAAGACCAATTAATTATATTATGAGCCCGTTGGCTCAGTTGAATTTGAATTGAGGACTTATGGCCAGCTTGGGCTAAGTCCAATCATGTTTAGGATATTGGCCCTCTGTTGGTCCATTAGAGGAGAGGCTTTGCCTCTGGATATTTAGCCAATTGGGCTGAAATTAGTGTTAAACGCTAGCAACAGGGGGTTCAAATTAATGTTAAACACTAGGGCAAGTCAGTGTTAGACACTAGCAACAGGGATCTCAAATTAGTGTTAAACACTAAGATAATTAGTGCTAAATACTGGCGGCAGAGATTTTAATTTGGTGTCGAACACTAAGAAAATTAATGTTAAACTCTGTCAACAGAGATTTAATTTAGTGTTAAACACTAAGAAATTCAGTGTTAAACACTAAGAAATTCAGTGTTAAACACTGCAAGGAAGCTCTTTAATTGGTGTTGAATACTAAGGCAAAACAGTGTTTAACACTGGGCTCAGGGGTTCCAATTTAGTGTTAAACACTAAGGTCAAGAGGGGTCACGTGGTAACACGTGAGGGCGCCCTCCCTTTATTCTGTCAAAAGCATTGAATACTTTGGAGCATCACGTGCTGTCACGTGATGGGCATCTTGGTGCTTGTATGTTAAAGCTTCCACCAAGGGTCACGTGGGTCACGTGAGGCACTGCCTCAAAGGGCCCTTTTCTGTGGATCTTTTCGGGGGTCACGTGGTAGCACGTGACCCTACCTCTTTGTATGTTTTATGGAAGATCTGTTAATCCCTTTAAGAATTAAATTCTTCGCAGAGTTGAACCCTAACAATAATTTCTTGGGGAATTAAATTCCTATTTCCTTCTGAAGATTTATATTCTGTGATAGAGTTGAACTCTGAATTTTCTTTAGGAATTAAATTCCTCATATATGTGAAGAACTGCATTCTATCATAGGGTTAAACCCTAATAACAACTTTAAGGAATTAAATTCCCACTCTCTTTTAGAGAATTATTCTGAGGAATGAGATTCTGTCATAAGGTGAAACCCTAATTTCTTCTTTCTTAAGGGAATTAAATTCCTGTTATTTTAACAGAACTAAGTTCTCAACTAGGGTTAAACCCTGATTAAATTCCCATAACATAGGGTTAAACCCTAATTTTATTTTAAAGGAATTAAATTCCTATAGTTCTGTGAGAATTAAATTCTCAAGCTTTCATTCCCTCTCTATGCTTTGGATCTGCATGGCAGGATCTCAACCCAATGAGAATTAAATTCTCAATTCAAGGGGAGATGTGCACTTTACAGATCCTCCACTAAAGGGAGAACTATGTTCTTCTGTTTAATATCAGAGTTAAACTCTGTTGAGAATTAAATTCTCTTTTGAGGCCTTCCCTTTCTTACCTAAGCTTTTCTTTTTGCAGAAGATCCCAATTCCTCCAAAGTATCAAGGCTCTCTCCTCTCTCTATGTTATCGATCCCTTTGCATATCTCTGTGTGTCTCTTGGCTCCTATTTATAGGAGAAGCAGCAGAATCAATTAGTTTTTGATGAATCTTTCATCGAGAGATTTGATTTGTATTCACCATTCGTTTGGGCGTTTGGATTATTAGGTGAATTTTATTCACCATTGGATTTTAAATCCAGAGATTTTCCTTTGTTATTTCGGTTAGATTCTAAAGGGAAATCTTTCCAAGTTCGAGATTTTTCCATAGATATGTGATATTTAATCACCTTTAAATCTTTAGTTCAATCGGTTCCAAATAATCATTTTCCTTTGGAAAGATTTGAATGATCTCTTCAGAATTTGATTCTGTTAAATAAATAGGCTTTGAAAGCCAGTCACGTGTAGCCACGTGACCCATGGTCACGTGTAGGCACGTGACCCTTGGTCACGTGTAAGCACGTGACCCCCTGGAACGAGCTTTTTTCTTCTTTTTGTGCTCTGCCTTCTGGCCGCTGCTTAGCCGTCATGTGCCACCACGTGACCCCTGGTCACGTGTGAGCACGTGACCCTAGTCTGGAGCCTTTTTCTTGATTTAATCATAGAATGAGTCCGCTGCTTTCAAATGTCACGTGCCAACACGTGACTGCTGGTCACGTGCTAGCACGTGATGCCTCCTTCGTAAGCTTTCCTGATTTTAAATCAGGAAACAAATACCCCCACAGCGTTGTTCTCACGTGTTTGCGCGTGAGTGCAACGCTGTCACTTTGTGTGATCGTTGGATTCCTCTAGGGATTTGGGGAGATGAAGCGTCTCCATCGCATCCTATAAATACCCATGTCTTTTCAGAAGAGCCTCCACTTTGCTCATCTTCTTCTCTTGCAAACTTTTCTGAGAATTTAATTCTCTTCTTCCAGAGCTCAGCCCTCTGCCTCAAAAACTTTCCAGAGTTTAACTCTGTTTGACCGATTCCTATTCCTCAGGTAATCATCTTGAGCGAACGAAGAACTTTTATACATGAAATTCTCTGGATTTTAAATCCACTTCAAGGGCTTCACCCCTTTTCAACAAAGAACCCATCTTCAAGTTCTTTAACCAAAATATGAGACCACTTAACCTCCAACAGTAGATCCCTTAGGGTTTAGATGATCCTTTAGGGAATGATGGTGATAATCCAGGGAGTTTAACCCCGTTCTCAGAAAACATGTTTCTGGGAGTTTAATTCCCTTTCTCTCAATAAGGAATTTAATTCCTATGAGGAACTCAGTTTCTTCGCATGAAGGCTTCCCAGGGTCTCTTTGCCCTAGGTTGTCCTTCTGTAATTAATGGAACAGAAGCTTTGTAATAATTCTCATGATCTTTATTTCAGGTATCATGGATGCCCATTTGTATGGTCTTGACGAAATCATTTCCTATGGGAACATTCGTGCATTGGGTCGCAGTCAGAACCAGGAGTTCACCAACGCTCAATGCGCCGAGATCATGAGCCGTTTCGACGAGTACAACCATCGGCTACTCCCCCGTCGCTCCTCTCTTCTGAGACTGATCGTGCTGGCTATCTGGGAGGCACTCCCTCTCTTTTGTACCGGCATACCGCTCAGGGCCTTGGACACTGCTGAGGATAAGGTATATTCGGTGTACCTGATGAGCTTGATTTCAAAGAGGAGGCGAGATCGCCTCATTGATCTCTTGCACCAGGCCTTTCAGCAGTCAGCCATACTTGCTGCCTATCGGAGAGTGGAGGACATCCGTGAGGACCCCGACGCTTGCGACCGCGAGAGGAAACATACCAGGATGATTCGAAGCGCTTGGAAGACCTTGGACAAAGTCAAGTTTGAGTTTCTCAATCCATGCCCTGCGTCCGAGGTCTTGCCATTGTAAACGTGTTTCTCTTTGTTTTGTATGACCTTCTTGAAGTATGAATTATAAGTTCTATTATGTCTTTGCGTGTTTGCATGCCTTTCTGTGGGATTTTATCATTTTACTATTGTTTTGCTGATGCTTTTAATATGCATGGTGCTATTCCATTTTTTAGTGCACGTCAAGTTTGGGGCTCACGTGTTCTGCACGTGGGGTCCTTTGATAGGACTGTTCAAAAATTTTCCATGCCACATTTTTAGTGCACAATATCAGATGCAGAAAAGGAGCCTTGGAAATAGTTCCATCCCCCCTGATTTTCGATACCTTTCCTTTTTTGGGCCTTGGAAATAGCTTCATCATGCAAGATTTTCCGCGCTCAACACTTAATGCACCCCTTTATATCTGAGGCTATAGCCTTCTTTTCCCTTCACAGAGAGATTTTTTTTATTTTGGTGTAATTTGTTTTGAGAAACAACCGAGCATCATGGCCTGTAATCGCCCTCATGCTCGTCGACAGCCATGGGAAGTTCCTATTGAGGAGATGATCCCCCGCTTTGCTGCCCGATTGGTGGATCCACTCCTTACCGACGACGAATGCGACTCGGCAATGTATGAACTCTCGATCCGTAGGGGGTCCCCTCTCCCGATGGGGTCTCTCTGGCTCCGGATGATTCTCGCGGCCGTGCTTGCTGACATCCCTCCTCACCCGGCGGATATGACCCTGGCGATGCTCGACGCGGCTGAAGAAAAGCTCGAGGGCTTTCACGAAGCGTGCCTGATTACTCAGGCTTTGAAGGATTGCTCAATTCATCTGCTGAGCCAGATAAAGGCCCGGCAAGCTATTATGTCTGCTTTCGCGGACGAACATGGCGCCAATCGATGGGGAGCGACTCCTCGCGAGAACCATCGTTTTGATGTGCTGGAGAAAGCAGAGAGGGAGATGGAGAATTGTGTTCTCTATTTTGTTAACCCTTGTGCTATTGATCCCGTGTTTGGTGACCTTTTCCCGCTAGCGTAGCATATTTAAATTAGTCCCTTTTTGTATGCTTTATGCTGAACTTTCATGTAGGCTCGGTGCTCGTACGTATGTCTTCGCTTGCATAAATAAACTTTGTGTTCTCCTTATCGTGTGTATGTTTTCGCTTGCATAAATAGACTTTGTGTTCTCCTTATAAGAGCTTTCTTTAATTATCAACACTATCATCATGTCGCATGCACATTAAAGCCCCGAATATTATTTCCTTTTTGGATGTTCATATAATTACGAACGCATGCTCGTCGGAAATTTTCTCGTTGCTTTTCATACCAGGTAATGTGAGCGTGTTTTAAGTCGATTATTGCTGTCGACTGGACGCCCATTTATACGGTCTTGAGCGTGTATGTCTCGTTTCCAAGGTTGCGGTCGCGAAAGTGAGCTTACGTGGCCTGATAGGGCGACACGTGGCGAACATATTGTCGTGCGAGAAAAGGGTTCGGCCGTAACTTCTCGGAGAGGGAGCTGGCTTCTAAAGCGCTGAGCGAGCTTCACGCGAGTCTTACTGCCAAGGCCAACAGAGCGTATGAACTCTGGCGGGTGCTTCAAGAGTCTATCAGGGAGGTGGTGACTCTTGATAAAGCTGCTACGTTCACTCGTGAGAGGGTCGAAGCTCATAAGGCCACCGAGAAAGGGCTTGAAGGCCGGCTCGCTTCGTATCAGGCCCAGCAGGCTCAGGCGGAGGCCCGTCTTTTGGCGATCTTAAATCATGAGGTCGTGGCCCAACAAAAGCAGGATGAGCTGACCAAGCTGCTAAATCGCCCACCGGCTTAAAGACTTGTATCTTTTCCTTTCTTTTTGTACATACTCATGGATGAGAGTATCTTCTTTTGTTCTTTTACGAATTGTAGTTTGTATCCATTTTGGTTTATGAATAAAAGATACAATTTTCTTCTCAATGGTGCATCTCCTCTTTGTTGAATGTGTTTTGCGGACAATTTATCTTGATCTCCTTGCAGGGCAGCGATGGCTTAGGATTCAGGGTTAAGATCTGCTTCCTAAGACTTTTGATCTTTGTGAGCCGTGAAGGTCTCATAAAGAGTTTTTTCTCCCTACAGGTCGAGAGGATCCCATAGGTGTAAGTTCTTCTTAAGAATCGTGAAGATTCTTGAGCGGATTTTCCCTTGAGAGTCGTAAGGATCTCAGAAGAGAGTTTTCTCTTCCTTATAGGTCGTGAGGACTTGCAAGTGCTGGATGTGGTCACCCTTATTCGTGTTTCACGGGGTCAGGGGTTGCTCAAGACATCGTAGTTTAAAGACGTCGCGGTCAAGGTTAAGGACATCATAGTCCGTGGGTTTAAGGACTCCACAGTCCGATGTTAGTTTTAAGACATTACGGTCAAGGTTAAGGACTTCATAGTCCGTGGATTTAGGGACTCCACAATCCGATGTTAGTTTTAAGACATCACGGTCAAGGTTAAGGACCTCATAGTCCGTGGATTTAGGGACTCCACAGTCCGATGTTAGTTTTAAGACATCACGGTCAAGGTTAAGGACCTCATAGTCCGTAGATTTAGGGACTCCACAGTCCGATGTTAGTTTCAAGACATCACGGTCAAGACATCACGGTCAAGGTTAAGGACCTCATAGTCCGTGGATTTAGGGACTCCACAATCCGATGTTAGTTTTAAGACATCACGGTCAAAGTTAAGGACCTCATAGTCCGTGGATTTAGGGACTCCACGGTCCGATGTTTGGTTGCAGGGACCCGTCACCTCTTTGAAGACGTTGAGGAATTACAACGCCAGGTATCAAAGGAGTGAAGAGATGTACCCTTAAACCAAGGCAGAATCCGTAGGGAATCGGGGTGGCTGATTGTTAGTTTTAAGACATTACGGTCGAGGTTAAGGACATCATAGTCCGTGGATTTTTGGGACTCCACAGTCCGGTGTTTGCTCTGGATGCTTCACACGGGTTCACTGCCGTGCTTGGCGAGGACCAGGCTCCGCTCTGGGCGTTTTCCGCGGGGTCAAAGAGTGACGTTATCCGCGTTCCACGTAACCAGGAATTTTGCACTAGATGCTTCACACGGGTTCACTGCCGTGCTCGGCGAGGACTAGGCTCCGCTCTGGATGCTTCACACGGGTTCACTGCCGTGCTCTGCGAGGACCAGGATCCGCTCTGGACGTTTTCCACGGGGTCAAAGAGTGACGTTATCCGCGTTCCACGTAACCAGGAATTTTGCACTAGATGCTTCACACGGGTTCACTGCCGTGCTCGGCGAGGACTAGGCTCCGCTCTGGATGCTTCACATGGGTTCACTGCCATGCTCTGCGAGGACCAGGATCCGCTCTGGACGTTTTCCACGGGGTCAGAGAGTGACGTTATCCGCGTTCCACGTAACCAGGAATTTTTCACTAGATGCTTCACACGGGTTCACTGCCGTGCTCGGCGAGGACTAGGCTCCGCTCTGGATGCTTCACACGGGTTCACTGCCGTGCTCTGCGAGAACCAGGATCCGCTCTGGACGTTTTCCACGGGGTCAGAGAGTGACGTTATCCGCGTTCCACGTAACCAGGAATTTTGCACTAGATGCTTCACACGGGTTCACTGCCGTGCTCGGCGAGGACTAGACTCCGCTCTGGATGCTTCATACGGGTTCACTGCCGTGCTCCGCGAGGACCAGGATCCGCTCTGGACGTTTTCCACGGGGTCAAAGAGTGACGTTATCCGCGTTCCACGTAACCAGGAATTTTTGCACTAGATGCTTCACACGGGTTCACTGCCGTGCTCGGCGAGGACTAGGCTCCGCTCTGGATGCTTCACACGGGTTCACTGCCGTGCTCTGCGAGGATCAGGATCCGCTCTGGACGTTTTCCACGGGGTCAAAGAGTGACGTTATCCGCGTTCCACGTAACCAGGAATTTTGCACTAGATGCTTCATACGGGTTCACTGCCGTGCTCGGCGAGGACTAAGCTCCGCTCTGGATGCTTCACACGGGTTCACTGCCGTGCTCCGCGAGGACCAGGATCCGCTCTGGACATTTTCCACGGGGTTAGAGAGTGACGTTATCCGCGTTCCACGTAACCAGAAATTTTGCTGATTGTATCCGCATTTCACGGGATGGAGGTTTGACTGTTGGCGATATGTATATCACCGTGCCATGGAACTGGGAGTTGCCGCTGTTCGGCTTAGCTTAAAGTTGTGTCCGTTGTTACGAGACGAGTGCTGAGATGATCTCTAAGTCATTCGCGGCCCGTCGAGATTTTGCTTCTTCTTATGATGAAACTTGGAGGAGAAGTATGATCCCTTTTTTGTTTACGCCCTTGGATTGTATACAGGGTGTGATGGAACATCACCTGTAGGGCATAAATTAAAACTCTCTTTTTTTATTTTATTTCCCTTTACGCAATGCTCTATCATTTCAGCTTTTATATCGCGAAGGTCGCGATTGCCCCATCATTTTGGCTATTTTTCGCGGTGCCCAATCATTACGGCTATTTATTTCATTTTTACTCGCTGTTTTTTTTATTGCGAGTTGCCCCATCATTTCGGCTATTTTGCGTGCATACATTTTTACCTGCTGCTTTTTATTGCAAGTTGCCCCATCATTTCGGCTATCTCGTATGCACGTGCGGCCTACTGGCTTTCCGCCATAATCCTGGAATTAGACACCGATTTCGGCATCAGCACCGCTACAACTGGGATATGGCCAGGAGCGAATCATCATCTGCCTGTGTCGATGTTGAATAAGGGTGGCTTAGCAAACAGGGTTAGGGTCCCGTCGACTAAGGCTTTTGACTTCATGAGCCGTAAGGGTCTCACGAAGGTATTTCTCCCTACAAGTCGTGAGGATCTCGTAGGTGTATTTTCTCCCTAGGAATCGTGAGGATTCCTAAGTGCATGTTCCTCTGTAAGTCGTAAGGATCCTACAAGAGGGCTTTCTCCTTATAAGTCGAGAGGACTCATAAGGGTTGTTCACCATGGGGACATATCCCTAGTCACAGGTGGGACTTTGCTGGGGAAATGTTTATTCGCGCCCGTGGATTGTATACAAGGTTTAGTATTGAGCCGCTTGTAGGGCAATATCGAAGGTTGTAGGGGATTTGCTTAAGAACAGGTTTAGGTTTCTGTAACTTAAGACTTTCAAATCTCATGAGCCGTGAGGGTCCCATAAGAGAATTCTCCTTACGAGTCGTGGGGATCTCGCAAGTGTATTTTCTCCTTAGGAATCGTGGGGATCCCTAAGTGTGTCGTTCCCTTGTGAGTCGTAAGGATCCCACGCGGGTGATTTCTCCTTACAAGGTCGAGAGGATCTTGTAAGTGTCTTTTAAAGAGGTTACGCTCTTTCGGGTTTTCACAAACACTCGCCAGTAGTCCTGCTGTTTTTACTCACGGAGCCTTTTCGGGTTTTCATCCGTGCCCCTTTTGCTTATGGACATACCGTTTTTTTAATTCTTTTTCTCTTTTTTTTTACAAGGTCGCGCCCTTTCGGGTTTTCACGAACACTTGCCGGTAGCCCTGCTGTTTTTACTCACGGAGCCCTTTCGGGTTTTCATCCGTGCCCATTTTGCTTATGGACATACCGTTTTTTTTTATTTTATTTTATTTTTATTTATATATTTTTTCTTTCTCTTTTTTTTTATTCATCTCGTCAGCCTAAGGATGCTACGGTAGTAGTTTAAGGACGTTTCGGTCCATCATTAGTTTAAGGACGTTTCGGTCCGTCGTTAGTTTAAGGACGTTTCGGTCCGTTCAGGGGAAGGCCGGCTACTGCTTATAAAGTCTGAGCTTAGGGAGATAGCGAGCGGACATAGTCGTCGTCATCTATCATTGACCTAGGCTGTGGCTCATTAAGCGTAGTATTTCTTTAGGAAGCGGCCGTTTATTGGCCTGAAGGGCCTTTCACCGTGCATGTCCATGAGTAGATAGGCTCCACCCTGGTAGACTTTGTCTATGATGTACGGGCCTTCATAGTTCGCCTCAAATTTTTCCCGCTTGGCACGATTAGGGATCATAGGTCTTTTGACCACTAGTACGAGTTCGCCTTGGCGGAATGTCCTCGGCCTGGTCAATCTTTCGTACGAGCGCGTCATCTTTGCTTTGTAGACCTCTAGATTTTGTTGCGCTATGAGCCGGGTTTCATCGAGGGCATCAAGCTCCTCAAGCCGAAGGTGAGCATTTTCTTCGTCCGTCAGCTCGTAGTGGACTGCCACTCGTAGAGAGGGTAACTCTATCTCGAGAGGGAGCACTGCTTCCGTCCCAAATACCAATGCGTACGGCGTTGTGTTCATGGCCGTCTTGAACGTAGTTCGATAGGCCCAAAGGGCCTCTTACAGCCTCTCGTGCCAGTCTTTCTTATTTCGGGACACCGTCTTTTTTATGATCTTTGTTAAGGTCTTATTGAAGGCCTCAGCCAGACCGTTAGCTCGTGGATTATAAATTGAAGAATATCTCCAATCTATATTGTGCTGCTGCGCGAAGCGGCTAATCTTATGGCTTCTGTAGGCTGGCCCGTTATCGGAGATAATCCGCCGTGGAGTTCCAAACCGATAAATGACATGCGTCTTGAAAAAGTGGAGGATATTCTCCGTCCTCACTTCCCTCAGCGGTACTGCTTCTGCCCATTTGGAGAAGTAATCAGTTGTCGCCAGGATGAAACGATGTCCCCGGGACGATGCTGGTTCGATAGGGCCGACTATGTCAGTCCCCCACATTTCGAATGGCCAGCTAGCCACCGTCGGATGTAGTGGATTCGGATGTTGGTGGATGAAATCCCCATGGATTTGGCATGAGTGGCATTGCTTCGCATATTCGAGGCAGTCCTGGATCATCGTGGGCCAGTAGTAACCCATCCGTTTAATTTTTAACTTCATCTTCGGGCCTGCTTGATGAGAACCACAGATTCCGTCATGAACCTCTTGAACGACTCTTTCTGCTTCGTCAGGTCCTAAACATCTTAGCCATAGAGAATCAAATGACCTCTTATACAGAGTATCATTGACGAAAGTGAAAGATAGAGCTCGTTTCATGAGCTGATGTCTTGAGGACGCTTCTTCGGGGATTCGGTGGGACTTAAAGTAGTCTATGAAGACTTCCCTCCAGTCCTCAGCCTTCTCACTATCTTTTATTTGTAGGGTTGTCTGCTCAGTCGCTCCTTTTTCTTCGTATGATTCGGGAGATATTTCTGCTGGGGCGAGCACTCGACGGCTTTGTACCATGATTTTGACGTCATCGAGGTTCTCGTCAGCCAGTTCTTTAGCGAGCTTAGCTAGCGCATCTGCTTTGCTATTTTCCGCACGTGGTATGCTTTCCAAAGTGTAGGAGGGAATTTGGGTCAATAGTTGTTGCACCTTTTCGCCGTACATCACCAACTCCGGTTTGCACGTTTGGTAGTCACCATTTACTTGACTAACGACCAGTTGAGAATCCCCGTATATAAGGAGGTCTTCAATTCCCATGTCAATGGCGATCTCGAGGCCCGCTATCAAAGCTTCGTATTCGGCTTCATTGTTCGTCCTCGATTCCGTTAAGGAGAAAGCAAAGCGCATTATCCCTCCTTGTGGGGTTACGAAGATGAGGCCTACTCCCGATTTGATTATGGGGGTACATTGTTTGCGCTTCTTCATGGAAGATGCCCCATCAAAATAGAGTTCCCATCGGGTATCACCGCCGCTGATCGCATCAAATGCATGTTCGTCCGGCAAATCGCAGTTCAGAGGAGAACCGGCAGGTACTGGATGCTCAGCAAGGAAGTCGGCAATGGCCTGGCCTTTCACTGTCTTGAGAGGTCGATACGTTATCGAGAACTCCATCAAGAGTAAAGCCCATTTAGCGAGTCGACCCGTCAATATAGCCTTTGACATCAAATATTTAAGAGGGTCCACCTTCGAGATGAGACGGACTTCGTGCGCCAATGCATAATGCCTGAGCTTTGTTATCGCAAAGATCAACGTCAGGCAGTGTTTTTCAGTGGGAGAGTAATTGCTTTCTGCCCCCAGCAGAACTCGACTTAAGTAGTAGAGTGCCCTTTCTTTTCCTTGGTCATTCTCTTGCGCCCATAATGCGCCTAAAGAACCTTCTAGGGCAGTTGTATAAAGAATGAGAGGCTTTCCCTTGACTGGCGCAGCCAAGACTGGAGGGTTCTGCAGGTACTGCTTGATCTCGTCCAGTGCGCCTTGGCATTTGTGATCCCAAACGAATGGAGTTCCCTTCTTCATCAGGTGGCTGTAAGGACGACACTTGCCTGAAAGATTGGCGATAAACCGCCGGATGTATGCGAGCTTCCCTTGGAGAGACCGCAACTGTTTGAGGGTTCTTGGCGGAGGCATTTCCATGATCGCCTTGATCTTAGATGGATCTATTTCGATACCTCGGTGTCGGATGATGAATCCCAGGAATTTACTCGAGGAGACTCCGAACGCGCATTTGAGGGGATTCATCTTCAAATTATATTGCCGAAGACGTTGAAATACAGTCTTCAGATGCTCTAAATGCTCTTCGTATGACATGCTCTTCACTACGAGGTCATCAATATAGCACTCGACGATGTCATGTGTGAGATCATCGAAGATCTTTGTCATGGCCCTTTGATAGGTAGCACCGGCGTTCTTGAGACCAAAGGGCATAACCTTGTAGCAGAATATACCCAAAGGGGTCCGGAAAGCGGTGTGCTTCTGGTCTTCGGGATGCATCTTTATCTGATTGTACCCTGATGAACCGTCCATAAAGGAGAAAACCTCGTGAGTGGATGTGTTATCTATCATTAGCTCGGTTACCGGTACTGGGAAATCGTCCTTCGGGCAGGCTTTATTGAGATCCCTGAAATCTACGCATATGCGCACCGTCCCATTTTTCTTCATTACCGGGACAATGTTGGCAATCCAGTCAGGATATTGGACTTCTTGGATAAATCCAGAATCGATCAGCTTCTTGACTTCGGCGTTGAGCTCATCTCAAGCTCGAGCCGCATCCTTCTCGGCGCCTGCTTGACTGGCTTGATATCCGGGGATATTGCTAATTTATGCACAGCAACCTCCGGATCTAATCCCGGCATCTCGGAATAGTTCCACGCGAAGCAATCTTTATGCTGTAGAAGCACGTCCTTTAATGCAGCCACCCTTTCTTCAGATAGCCGCTCACTGACGAATGTCGGTCGCGGATCGTCTGCCGATCCCAACTCAATCTTCTTGAGGTTATCTGCAGTAGTATGTATGCCATCTTCCAGTTCTTTCGGAGCCGGTGGAAATTCTGAGATTACCTCATTGTCATTGTTTTCGAAGCACCAAGGGAGCTCATCTATGTCTTCGGGCTCTTCTTTTAATATCGTAATCATGTAACAGGTGCGAATCCGCTTCCAAGATTGAGGTGGATCCGGTTCTGCTCTTGCGGCTTTAGGTTCGTACTTTTGTGGCGGCATTACCTTCCAGCTGTTGGATAAAGCAAATCTGCCTTGTTGGTACTGGTCTTCGACTCAGTTCTTGAAGGTGAAGCAGTCTTCGATAGGGTGTCCTATGGCTCGGTGATAAGAGCAATAGCCCGGATAAGAAACTTCGTTAACTTGCTCAGGGTGCTTAGACTCCGGAAGTGCGATCATTTGATGTTTTATAGCGAGCTCGAGTAACTTCTTCGTCTTGTCTCGGGGGAAGGAATACGCTCGACTCATCTTCTTCATGAGGGACAAATCCGGGCCACGCAATACTCGATCACGTAACTCTCTAATCCTGTGTCGTTGTTGTCGGCTCTTCTTTCCGCTTCTTGATTTATTTCTGCCTCTGCATCGGGCCTTTTGTACGACGGGTTGACAGGGAGGAGCATCTTTGTCTTTTGCAGCCTGTTGAAACAGACATTGCGTCCTGGCCTTCTTGTAGATGGCCATCTCGCTGTTGTGGTCTTCCCGAGCCTTTTGACCTGCTTTCCTGATAAGCTTGTCCACTTGTTCTTCAAATGACGGACTCGGCACTTCGATTGCGGGATCTAGTTTTGATGAAGGGTTGGCATTGGTGGACAGGGCGTTTTCCTCCTCATCGAAGTTATATATGGCGTAGCTGCCGTGGGCTCGCTCCCGTTTCTCGGATCTCATATATCCAAGCCCAAGCGTTTCCATTCTCCCGTTGGGCAATTTGCGCTGAGTCCCAGGGACATTCCAAATCTTGTTGTAGAACCGATCTTGCCGAACAGTCTGTTTTAAGGGTACTCCTTGGCGCTTCAAAAGCCTCTTTAGTCCATTTGTGTAATATCGGGGCAAACGGATGGGTTGGAGCCTGTCAAGTGTAGCGTACGCGCCATGCCATATCTCTTTCTCCACTCTCGTTTCTGCGGATTGGTAGAATAGGATCACCTTTTCACCCTTTCGCCTGGGAGGGACGTAAAACGTCTGCAGGTCCTGCACATTGTGAGCTTGAAGTGCGTCAAGATCCTTGTAGTGTTTCCGCGGCACCATGGTGATTCGCAAACTCTGATCATCACTAGGGGATGCCTGTATTGACGGCCGACTGGAGAACACGACATTAACTTCATCTTCCGAGTCACTTCCGAAGATCAACATGGGGGCGGACGTTCCCGGGTTGTTGCATCGAGACGGCCCAGCATAAACTATCTCTTCTTCTTCTTCGGTATCGCTCCCAAAAACAGGGATGGTGGCGACGACTTTGTTCTCCGGCTTGCGACACTTTTCTGTATCCTCGAAGTCTGGCAAAAAGTACTTTGCATCTTCGTACTTGCGAACTTCATTCACGGAAAATGGGTTCAGCTCACCTGTTACGGTATACTCAAAACCATCCTTGAAGTACTTCATACACTGATGCTGTGTAGAAGGGATGATGTTGTACTCGTGTAACCAAGGACGACCGAGCAAGGCGTTGTAGCAGGTCTTGGCGTCAATGACGTGGAACTTGATGTCCGTGACGAGCAGTCTGAAGCGTAATGTTAGTATTACAGATCCGAGAGTCCGTGATGACTGGGAGTCGAAACCAGAGATGGTAATTTTTTCACGGGCGAGATGCTGTACGCTCATGCAGATTTCCTTCAACACCCGAACATTAAGGAGATTGACGGAGGATCCATTATCCACCAGGATCTTGCATATCTTGATATCATGGCAGTATCCAGAGATATATAGGGGACGGTTGTGGTCGCTCGTCCCGAGGAGAAGGTCTTCGTCACCGAAAGTGATGTCGGCCGTGTGCACTTCTTCCAGTTCATCCTTCATCCTTTCCGCGGCGAGGAAGGCTTGGAATTGCTCGGGCTCTTATAACGCCTTGATTAATGAGTCTCGCGCTTCTTTGGATAATAGGAGGGCATCGAGAATGCTGAGCTGAGAAGGTAGCTTCCTTAGGTGCGCCAGGATGTTGTAGTCCACCTTACCCTTCCTGGAAGGGTCCTTGGCAGTCAGCTCTTTCATGACTTGGTCATCTAAGGCGATATCCCCAGTGACCTTCTCCTTTCCCTTATCTTTTCTATTTGCGGGCCCGAGATTCTTTTCCGGGAGCGTACAATTGCGCAGCTGAATGTTTTCGCAAGCTTCTGGTTCTTCCTCTTTCCCTAAAACGGATTCTTTGAAGAGAAGGCCCAGAGCCATTTCTTCATCAGAGTCGCTCCCAAAGGTGAGAACTTGTGACCCTCCGGCGTTAACCATGTAACAGTTGCCAGTAGTTCTGTTGTGCCCGTCGGCAGTACTTCTTCATTCCCGACGAGTCTTGCGTTTCATGCGCTTAAAATGTTGCCGATGAGCAACATATCCCTGCCACCATATCCTAAAGGCATCGCACTCCTCCGTAGGGTGTGAAATTTTCCGATGATATGCGCAATAATTAGGGTGCTTCTCCGCCCCATTGAGCGGGTTTTCTTCCGAGGGTGGTAGCTTCATTCCCATTGACATGGCTTTGGCAAACCTTTTCCTCGTCTTGAATATCTTTTTGTCTGCCTCGGATGCCTTTCGATCTGGCGGGAGTACTTCAACTCTTTCGTTTGGTCGCCTGCGTTTGGCTTCTTCCGATGCGGCCATCTCACGCTCTTGATCCGCTTTACTCTTCAGACGAATCTCGTTTAGAAAGGCGTCGATCATTTCATCTGTTGGCTACACAAGCTCTGGTTCAGGCTCTGTCCCCAGTTTCTTAGTGCTAGGAGTTTTTTCATCGTCGGTATACTAGTGGGAGATTACGTTACAACTCGCCACATATCCCTCGGATTCATCCGACGAACTCTCTCCATCATCTTCCTCTTGAAAGATGTGGTTGAGGAACTCTTGCAGCGTGACAGGAGTTCACGCCTTTTGATTGTACTCTTCCAGCGCGTCGATTTGCTTCTGCAAGTTCGTGCACTTGTCTCCAGGCTTCACGGGCTTCTTAGATTTCTTCTTCTTTTTCTTCGAAGATTTTGACGGTAGGGCATGAGTACTTGGGCCATCACCACCGCTTTTTGTAGTTGAGCGCGGCCTCAGCATTCCTTCAATGATCTGGGGTTCCAGCGGGTCCTTCCATTCGACTGCCGGGCACGCATGAAGGTCCTTCAGCATTCTTTTGGTTTTAGTTGACAGCACGACCTCCCATGGAGCTTTCTCAATAAAGGAACAGGTTGCCCCCGGTGTATCTGCTTTCTTAAGAGTATGCGGTTGTAATGGGTTCACCTTCCACTTTTCGGACAGCGCAAACTTCCCCTAGAGGTATTGATCTTCAATCCATCCTTTGAAGACGAAGCAATCCTCAATCGGATGACTTACCGTTTGATGGTAAGGGCAATAGTTAGGGTTATTCACCTCAATGGGTTGTGGCGGTCGCCTTGGATTTGGCAGGTTTATAAGTCTGTTGCGTACTGCCAGCTCGAATAATCGTTTCGTCTTGTCCCGTGGGAACGAGTAGGGACGTGTCATTTTCTCGTTATAATACCGGCGCCTTTCTTCCAATTAATCCGCCAGCTTTGGGGCATTGGGTTGCTGTTGGGCATTCGCGACGAAGGTTGCCTTTCCTTTACCCTTGTCACTCCGAGGCTCGGGCTTCGGGGGAGACGGTCTATGACCCATTTGGTCCATCTGGGCCAACTTGTCGATCAAAGCCTGAAACGTGGTCGGCTTAAAGAACATCATAAACTGGGAGATGGTTGCATGAGGGTCTAGGGTTCCCACAAACATGCCTACCGCGGGCGCTTCCTCAATGCGTTGTTCGCATTTCGACCACAAATTTCGCCAGCGTATAGCATACTGGACCCACGTTTCACCTGATTTTACCTTGGCATTAATCAATGCCGTTATTGGAGTGCGTTCGCTGGCGCTCGCGAATCGCTGAGTGAATAGAAATTCCATTTCAGCGAACGTCTTGATAGAATCGTTCGGGAGTTCCGAATACCATTCGAACGCCGTTTCTGATAAGCTGCCGACGAACTGGCGAAGCAACAGTTTATCGTCACCGCCTGTGTTACCGCAAAGGGCCCTGAACTGGGCAACATGTTGGTGGGGATTGCCGGTCCCCTTATACACGTGGAATTTTGGTATTGTATAACCCGGCGGATATTTAATTTGGTCGTACCAGCTCGGATATGGTCGCCCCGTTTTTACGACTTGACCAGCTGCCTCAGTCGCTTGATGAACCCGAATTTGCTGGGCTATATAGTCGTCCAAGTCAGCCTTAGAGATTGTCTCCTCCTTGGCCGTTGAGAGAGCCGGTGGTGGATTCGACGTTTCTCCCCTGTCGTCTTCAAGGACGATCGGAGGATCCTCAGCAGGTGGGTCTGGTTGGATCATCATTCCTACCATGTCCTGGAATAAATGGGCTATTTGCTTTATGTTGGCCGCTTGTTCCGCAGCCTCTTTATCTTTCTTTTCCAGTATCCTCCGGAGGAATTCGGCATCGGTTTCCTGTTCTTGTTGCTGATCCGAGGAAGCCTCGGGGCTTTCTTTCGGCCCAGTAAGCGCGGCCATTGCAATCATCATTTCCTAGAGCTTTTGCTGTTGCTCCTGAGCTTTAGTTACTGACCGTGTAAGCGGTCTATGGCCTGTAGACGCACGGCTGTCTTCCTTCCCCGACGCCATGTATACAGTACGGACCATCCTGCCCCCAGGCTTAGGGCGTCTGGGTTCAGCGCTTTTAGCTCTCGTTGCAGGCCCGAGGATCTTCTCCGGCCTCCTCTCTTTATGAGCAGTGGAAGTTGAGGGGGCCGTTGAGGTGGGCACCCAGACAGCTTTTCGTGGCTTAGCCTGGTGACTGGCTTCCTGTCGGATTTTCAGCTTCTTGTGCTGGCGGGAGAAATTTGGATCGATCATCGAGTCTCGGGCCTGCCGCCAGACTTTATAGATTCGGGAATACAGCCGTTGAGGAGATTGGGGCTGTTCTGGCTTTACTTCTATAGCCCTTTTCAGCGGATGGGGAGACTTCTTTAGCGCCTCGGTAGGAGAATTCCTACGCACCTTATTTAGCATCTCAAAGCTGTTCCCAGTTGGAACAGCAGCATTAACTTCTGCCATCGGGGCTGGAGGAGTTAGCCCAGAAGGGGAGTTGCCTCCGGCCTTTCTCACTCGGCGCCAGCAACGACGTCGAGCGCGTCGTGCTGATAGAACCGGCTTGGTGAGGGCGATAGTCTCGTCTTTCCCCCTGTGTAGGTGGGGGGTCACTGCTGGTGTCAGCCTGTCAAAGACCGATGTCCTTTGGGTAGCAAGAGCGGGAGCTGGAGCCGTCAATCTTGTAAAGACCGATTTTTTGGCAGGGGAAGCCTCCTTGACGTCTTCAGGAGCAGGACCAGTCACTTTCTTAGAAGCAGCCTTCTCTGGGATTGTAGGCCCCATTGCAGGTCCACGGGAGTTCTGGCCCAATCTAGAGAAGACCGAGGAACTGGTGTTGGGCGACCCGTTGAGAGGGGCCGCGGCAGGGGTAAGACGATCAAAGACCGACTTCTTGGGAGCTTCCGTAGTCAGCACTGGAGCGGTGAAGCTTGTCGGCGGGAGCATGGTCCCAAAAAACAATCCTGTGGTGGCTCGAGTGACTTGTTCCACGGGCATTGTGAATAGCGAAGCAGCTTGGGGTCCGTAGGCTATACCTCCTGGCGAGGCAGAGCGTTGGTTGCAATTGCAGTCCAAGCAGTTGGAGCATTTCTCACAAGTAGAAGCCATCGATTCTTTGCTTTCTGCAATAAGCAAGACGCCAAGTCTTAGTACCTTGAAACCCAAGGGCAACCATTAGCGAACCGCGATTGGTTCGCAAATCACGACACACGAAGTGTGGAGTGGAAAGAGGAAAAGGTCCCACCGGGTGTGCCAGAATCTGTTCCCCTCCGAACGATGGCGCGACGCGTGGTCGTCTCGCCTGAGGCTCGGGGTAGATGCTAATTGGTGCTATCCGTCTACCTCTCCGAAGATGCCAAGTTGATTTATGGCACCGTATATCGAAGGTTTAAACGGATGCGTCCGATGTAGCAGACTTCGTCAGATTCCCCCTCGCTTGAGGGGTTTTTGATTGTAGGGACGCTCTTCCCTGCAGGCGTAAGCCCCTGCAGTTAATTACGCTACCGCATCGCGGTAACCACTTTCTCCTTCTCCATATGGTCACTTCGTGTTGTGTGTGTTTATTTTATGTTTAGTTGCCCGTGGATTGTAAGTCCACGTTGCGACCCCCGGTTCTTACGGGGAGGCGGAAACGGTATAAAATCAAAATTTTAACGCAAGAGGCAACATGGACTAAGCTAGGTCGGGATCTTTACCTAAACTAAAACTAGCAAACTAAGCTAAAGATATTTAGCTACTCGGATGAAGATGGTTATACCTAGCTTGTCTTGAACTCCTTCGTCTTCAAAGCTCCGATGGTGGTCCGATGGCTTCTTCTCGTCGTCTCCGTACGCCGAAGACAGATCCACCTGAAAGCTCCAACCTTTAGCTCCTTCTTCGTTCTTTGAAGAAACTTGTTCACTTGGTTTGCTAAACCTAGTGAACTAGAATGAATAGAGAGGAAATAGAATGGGATTTTATCTATGGTTCTTGATTCTCAACTCATGAGACAAGAGAACCATAGATCAAGAGAGGGAGCAAGAGGTTGAGGGTGAGAGCAAGAGGAGAGCTCAAGAACAAGAGAGAGAATGAGCAAGAAAGAATGAGCAACTCTTTTGTCTTTCACCCTCTCATAATCCAAAGTGATCATAACTCATCATATCAAAAAAGTCTTATGTGATGGTTAGAAGCAACCATAACCTTATCATGTCATGCACTCATTTTACTCAAATGAGCAAGCAAGAAAAAGTCTTTGGCATGAAATGATAACCATGGTTATCATGATGGTCAACTAGTCAAGCCTAGTCAACCGGTCAACAAGTCAACAAAAGTCAACAAGTCAACAAAGTCAACAAGTCAACAAAAGTCAACAAGTCAACAACCATATCACCATAATACTTAATTAATATAATAGTTAATCACATATCATATTCTCATTAGGGTTGAGCAAAAAGTCAAAAAGTCAACGGTCAACTGTCAACAACCCTAATGAGAATCCGCTGTCTGTGCCTCCCTGTCAACTGTGCATACACACCCGCATCCGCGTTCCGAGGAACACGAATGCAAAATGGATAAATCCAATCCCATAAGGTACACTAGGATCTGGCTTAAACCAAAGCCCGCTAGTGTAAACTGTCCGGACACTGTACGTGCACAAGTGCACGGATGTGACCGAACCCTGTCGCAAAACCATGCGACCTGTCGCAATACCATGCGACCTCTACTCTTTTGCCTAAAGGCGAAAAGCTTTCTGTGTGGGACTCTAAAGACTCGACACTACGCTGGCAGTGGGTTTAACCACAGACCGCAAGCGGCACTAGCTGTGCGTAACGGTCCCCAGGTAATGCCGACAAGAAGACCGACGAGGCGAAACCCATCTGAACTCCTACTGAGCCTGAGTGTGACATTCTCCATACAGTCCGGTCTGTTCGTCTGATACATCGCATGGCGGGCCTAGGGGGCGGTAAACGTCAGTCCCCCAATAGCGGTACAAGTCGTGCCGGAGTGAAGCCCAATACACCCTGAGATAACACTGGAAACCTACCAGTATATCTCGTTTGCCCTGGCCAGGGACTACTCGTGTAATGGCTCTCCTAGACACAGCGCGATGTCAACCCCCAATACCGGGAGAGACGAATCCTGTCTAACCGTCACTGCCTCCAAGTGCTTCGGGACTGCACCCAACCACCACCTGTTTGCACGACTCCTTTGAGCCGTGGTAGGGTAGTGATCAAAGTACAGTGGGAACACACCCGAGGCGAAGTGACAGTGTCAAGTCAGCGGACTAAGCTGTACTCATGTCACCTGGGAACTGATAACTGACGATAGGTATAATACCAACTAGTCAGTTCCCGACGAGTCCTGTCCAGTGTACCCGTAACCTAACGAGCACCCGCATACTATCTCAAGTACGACGTACTGACGGCTGTGGGACAGACCGTCTCCCACACTGGGATGAGAAGCGCATGCGCTGGTCTACTCCGGAGTATCGATGCCCTGTCTCGATAGTCCTGCGACCAGGGACCTGCATAAGGATGTGCTTATAGATTACCCAGCCCCACTAGTGTGACGGCCATCACATCGCTGGTAATCAAGCAAAGATCCTAAGGGCTCTACTAATGTGTATAGGCGATATACAAAAATAAACACATGTACACATTGAAGTAGAAACAAACCAAGTAGCATACTACTATTTTGAGCAAGATTGTATATACAAGGTGAATATCCCAAGCATCCATTAAGTAATATACAAACCAGTATGATACAGTAATGGCCTCTAGAGCATATACACTAACAATCTCCCACTTGCACTAAGGCCATGTACTGGCGTATCGAAGACCTATCATCTCGATCAGCCGCTCGAACTGAGTCTGGGGCAAGGCCTTGGTGAATGGATCTGCAGTGTTATCTTCTGAAGCGACTCTCCGAACCTCGATCTCCTGGCGATCCACGATCTCCCTGATCAGGTGATACCGCCTCAAGATGTGCCTGGATCTCTGATGGGACCTGGGTTCCTTCGCTAAAGCTATAGCCCCGTTGTTGTCGCAATACAGAGGTATTGGATCAACAATGGACGGAACCACCTGAAGTTCTTTCAAGAACTTCCTCATCCAGACAGCTTCTTTTGCGGCATCAGATGCAGCGATGTATTCCGCTTCCATCGTCGAGTCTGCAACGGTTTCTTGTTTGGAACTCTTCCAACACACCGCCCCTCCATTGAGGGTAAAGACAAAACCCGACATGGACTTGGAATCATCCTTGTCACTCTGGAAGCTGGAGTCAGCAAAGGCCTCGATCTGGAGGTCTTTTCCGCCATACACCAAGAACATCTCCTTAGTCCTTCTCAGGTACTTGAGAATGTTCTTTACCGCTATCCAGTGTTTCTCCCCAGGGTTTGACTGATACCGGCTTACCACACTCAGTGCATAAGCTACATCCGGTCTGGTACACAACATCGCATACATTATAGAGCCTACCGCAGAAGCGTAGGGTATAATAGACATGCGATCCCTCTCCAAATCAGTCTTGGGAGACATCTCTTTAGAGAGGGTGATCCCGTGACAAGCCGGTAGGTTACCGCGCTTGGAATCTTCCATACTGAATCTTTTCAGTACGGTGTCGATGTACCTGGACTGAGAAAGTCCCAATATCCTCTTGGATCTATCACGATGGATCCGGATCCCCAGGATGTATGAGGCATCACCCAGGTCTTTCATGGAGAACCTTTGTGACAAGAACCCCTTGACAGATTGTAGCATAGGAATATCATTTCCTATTAAGAGAATGTCATCCACGTATAAAACGAGGAATACTACAGTTCTCGCTACAAATCTACTATAGATGCATGGTTCATCTGGATTTTTGATAAAGCCAAATTCCTTGACCGTCTCATCAAAACAGATGTTCCAACTCCGCGATGCTTGCTTTAGTCCATAGATGGACTTAAGCAACTTGCACACCTTTCCGCTGCTCCCACTCTGAATGAAACCCTCTGGCTGATCCATATAGACACACTCCTCTAAATTTCCATTTAGAAAAGCGGTTTTTACGTCCATCTGCCAAATCTCATAATCGTGGAAGGCAGCAATGGCAAGAAGGATCCGAATGGATTTCAGCATGGCTACTGGAGAAAAGGTTTCGTCGTAGTCCAAGCCAGGTCTTTGACGAAAACCCTTTGCTACCAGCCTAGCTTTATAGGTCTCAACCTGTCCATCTACACCAATCTTCCTTTTGAAGATCCACTTGCATCCTACGGGTTTTACCCCGTCTGGAGCAATGTCCAACGTCCATACCTTGTTGGTGTACATGGACTCCATTTCGGTCCGCATTGCATCCAGCCATTTCACTGAGTCAACGCTCTGAACGGCCTGCTGGAAGCTAGTAGGCTCATCATAATCTATGATGCAATCCTCTCTATCCCCGTCTATGAGAAAACCGCAGTATCTCTCGGGCGGATGAGACTGCCTACTACTCCTGCGGAGCGGCGTAGGAATGTCCTGTTCTGTTGAACCCTCTGGTTCCACTAAGCTTTCAGTAACAGTCTGTGGTTCTGGAATTTCTTCCAGTTCTATTGTGTTCCCACTTATCTGGGTTTCCAAAAACTCAGTTTCCAAGAAGCGGGCATGCTGAGAAACAAAAACCTTTTGTTCCTCAGCGGAATAGAAAAGATACCCCTGGAGTTCCTTGGGTATCCCACAAACTTACACTGTACTGAACGTGCCTCAAGCTTGTCCGCATGCTGCTTTTTTACAAAAGCTGGACATCCCCATACCTTAAGATAATTAAGACAGGGTTTCTTCCCAGTCCACATCTCATATGGGGTGGTGGGCACAGTCTTGGTAGGAGCCTTGTTCAAGAGATACGCAGCTGCTTCTAGTGCATATCCCCAGAATGATCGCGGTAACTCAGCGTTACTCATCATGGACCGAACCATATCCAATAGGGTTCGGTTCCGTCTCTCCGATACACCGTTATGTTGCGGAGTGTATGGAGGAGTAAGCTGAGAGAGAATACCATTCTCTTTTAAGTAATTCAGGAATTCGGCACTTAAGTATTCTCCTCCTCGATCCGATCTTAGAATCTTAATACTTTTGCCGGTCTGTTTCTCTACTTCATTCTTATACTCCTGGAATTTTCCAAAGGCCTCGGACTTATGTTTCATCAAGAAGACATAACCGTACCTTGAGAAATCATCCGTAAAAGTAATGAAGTAAGAATGTCCGCTTCGGGCATGTGTAGACATTGGACTGCACACGTCACTGTGTATGAGTCCTAAGAGCTCGCTCGCTCTTACTCCTTGTCCAGTAAATGGAGTCTTTGTCATCTTTCCTTTGAGACAAGATTGACAAGTGGCATACGATTGATATTCGAACGCATTCAAATATCCTTCTGTATGTAACTTAGTCAACCTTCTCTCATTGATGTGACCCAATCTACAATGCCATAAGAAAGTCTGATTCATTTCCAGAGACTTTCTTTTGTGTGTATTCTGGACGTTGAAAATCTGTGGTTGGTTTAACACGTATATACCATTACTCAATGTACCTGACCCAATCAAAACTTGATTAAGGTGAATGTTTACAACATTACTTACAAACGCAAATTCATAACCTTCTTTAGAAACTAAAGATACAGAAATGATATTACAAGTTGCGTTGGGTACAAAAAAGCAATTACGCAAAACCAAAACATGTCCATCTGACATTCCCAGGTGATAGTCCCCCACGGCTTTAGCATCCATGCTAGCTCCGTTCGCAACTTTGAGGGTCATGTCACCTGCCTTCAAAACACTACGGTTTCTCAACGCCTGCAAAGAATTACAGATATGAGATCCTGATCCGGTATCCAATACCCAGGAAGTAGAGTTTATTGAAAGACAGTTTTCAATAACATACACACCTAAAGCTGAAGCTGCAACCTGCTTCAATTCCTGTGTTCTGGCCTTCCAGGCCCTGCAATCATTCTTCCAGTGTCCTTTCTTATGACAATAGAAGCATTCTTCCTTATCCACAAGCTTCCCCGCTATCTTTGTTGCTTTGCCTTTTCCCTTCGTATCCACTTTACCAACACCGCCCCTTGGTTTGGCGGGGGCCTTCTTCTTCTTTCCCTTGGCTTTCGCCTTGGACCTAGAAGAAGATGATCCTCCTACAAACAAAGTGGATGTTTCCCTACCTTTCTGTAGGGTGCCCTCTGCGCTCCTCAGCATGTTGTGGAGCTCTGATAGTTCAACCTCTTTTTCTTGTAGGTTGAAGTTCAGTATAAACTGGGCGTAAGTGGAAGGAAGGGACTGGAGAACTATATCCGTATATAGCTCACTCTCCAATGTGATCCCTAGGTCAGCGAGCTCCTCAATGAAGCCGATCATCTTTAGCACATGCTCGGCTACTGATGATCCGACGGCCATTCTTGTCGAAAATAACTTTTTCGACGCTTCGTATCTTGCGATACGTGATTGCTCTCCATACAGTTCTTTTGTATGGAGCAATATGGACTCCATGTCCATATTCTCATGCCTCCTCTGATGTTCGTTGTCCATCGAGGCAAGCAGGAGGCACTTGGCCTTCGCGCTATCAATCTCCCAAGTCTTGCGGATTTCCTTATCCGCGACACTGGAAGTTGGACCAGGGACAGGGGGAGCTTTGGTGGTAAGAAGATACCCCAGCTTGTCATAAGTGATTGCTATCGTGACATTCCTGAGCCAATCTTTGTAGTTTGGCCCTGTCAGTTTGTTTTTATCTAGGAGTAACTTAAGTCCAGTCATGTTGATTGGTCGCTGCAATTAGGAGAGAGAAGAAGAAACACTCAGCATGATGCTCTTGCAAGTTTAGAGTGGTTTTTAGTTTGTCTAAACAGGATGGCTCCCACTGTTTCTCGAATCCCTCCTCAAACCATAAAGGAAGAATTAGTCAGGATCAATCCCACCGTACAATACTTGCTTAACCGTTCAGCCAGGCCGGTGTCGGTACTTCGAGGGAGGTTTTCCAACGCTTTCGCGAAGTTCCTTAATTAGAGAACCTCTTTTCCCTGGGGGCGTAGCCCCGCTAACACCTTTCTAGGCACCTACTAGGTTTATAGCATTGATCGTTAAGTGAGAAATTTCCCGAGGAGTAGCATATACTCACAGTAGGATCGGGATCCAAATATCATCGCGTGACGAAACTGAAGGAATCCTACCAGAATCATCACACTCCAAATGGTATGCAAATCTAGCAAGTTTCAGTACTTATGAAACTCCCGATGTGGATTTTTGCCCCATGCTCTTATGACCTTGACGAAGGTCAACAAATCATAAGTCACATGTCAAGTTCTGCCCGTCATTATCCAGGTTAATTTGAATCCACCCGTATGTACCCTTGACGAAGGTCAACAAGGTAATGCGAATGTCCCAAACCAACGCATCTATCTATGCTACATATGAATACCCAATAGCTACCAATCACTATGCTTTGACGAAGGTCAACAAACACAGCTTGAATACTTATTGAATATTCATACGAAACGACGGAGGGCTACGAATGGTTTTGGCGAAACCGTGAACGTAGTGAACTTGATTTAATCGATGGAACGAGATAGCTTTTAGAAGGAGTGGCTCAAGCTCCGCATTTAAAAGTTATTTTGAAAAGAACCGAGTGGTTTTTCGAAAGTGTTCCAACGACTTTAACTTGGTTTATTATCTTGCATTAGTTCTTTTAATGCGTGATATTCTTGCATTAGTACTTTTAATGCGTCCCATCATTTAACCCTACCATTGCAGAAAACAACCAAAATATGACGTACGCTTATGCCATTCGCATTCGCCACTGGGCCCCGTCATTACCCGTTAGGTTACTTAACTAACGACAGAGCGGGGGCTGGGCTAGCGCGTCTGTAAAACATAAGCAACGCCTAAATAGTAAGCAATGATAGACATTACAGATCACAGATGAATGCATTGGATATACTAGCAATCCGCAATCCTTTCGAGCCTGAAACGAAAAGCGGATAACACGGTCGCGGTGAATAGCCAAATACCCCACCCAAGACCCCTACGGGTGCGGCAAACTACCCGCCAAGTACTCGGTAGTTTGTGCACCCCTCCATGGGTCTATCCTAGGAGCAAAAACAGTAAAAAGAATTATACAATGACGGCTACAACCCCGACCCGGTTGTGCGGCCAAACAAATAATATTATTACATCAATTTACATTTACAATGAATGAAAGAAAAACAAAAGCTCATCTCACATCCACCCCGGCTATTCACCCGCGACAGTCCAACACATTCATATACACATTCCAGCACATTACAGATCATGTATAACCCCGACTAATCGACTTATAGCGATTAGCCGACGTTCAATACATGCAAGCATCACAGATATAACCATCATAGTCAAAGTGCAGTGAAGTTCGGAAAAAATACGGAATTATAGGACCCCAAAAGGAAATTTCTTTTCTGGAAAATCTGGGCACATATAATATATTTTAAAAATCCCAAAACCAACACACAAACACACTGCACGAAAAACGATGCAGAGAAGACAACAACTCGCGGCGGTTCCGCGGCTGCTAAGAAGGCTCACGCGGCGGAAGGGCGGCAGTTTAGACGAATCACTGTATCGTTTTTCTTGGGTGTTCACACAAAACCCTGAGCCGAATTTACAAGTATAAATTTTTTCATTTTGACCAGAAAATATTTCAACAGAAACTCAGGTTTTTGTAAAGTTTGGTTTTTGGATTTTTCCGGTTCCGAACTTCGTTACACTTCACTACCAAGCTAGTTTAAGTTTAGTTAGGCTCTGATACCACTGTAAGTCCACGTTGCGACCCCCGGTTCTTACGGGGAGGCGGAAACGGTATAAAATCAAAATTTTAACGCAAGAGGCAACATGGACTAAGCTAGGTCGGGATCTTTACCTAAACTAAAACTAGCAAACTAAGCTAAAGATATTTAGCTACTCGGATGAAGATGGTTATACCTAGCTTGTCTTGAACTCCTTCGTCTTCAAAGCTCCGATGGTGGTCCGATGGCTTCTTCTCGTCGTCTCCGTACGCCGAAGACAGATCCACCTGAAAGCTCCAACCTTTAGCTCCTTCTTCGTTCTTTGAAGAAACTAGTTCACTTGGTTTGCTAAACCTAGTGAACTAGAATGAGTAGAGAGGAAATAGAATGGGATTTTATCTATGGTTCTTGATTCTCAACTCATGAGACAAGAGAACCATAGATCAAGAGAGGGAGCAAGAGGTTGAGGGTGAGAGCAAGAGGAGAGCTCAAGAACAAGAGAGAGAATGAGCAAGAAAGAATGAGCAACTCTTTTGTCTTTCACCCTCTCATAATCCAAAGTGATCATAACTCATCATATCAAAAAAGTCTTATGTGATGGTTAGAAGCAACCATAACCTTATCATGTCATGCACTCATTTTACTCAAATGAGCAAGCAAGAAAAAGTCTTTGGCATGAAATGATAACCATGGTTATCATGATGGTCAACTAGTCAAGCCTAGTCAACCGGTCAACAAGTCAACAAGTCAACAAAGTCAACAAGTCAACAAAAGTCAACAAGTCAACAACCATATCACCATAATACTTAATTAATATAATAGTTAATCACATATCATATTCTCATTAGGGTTGAGCAAAAAGTCAAAAAGTCAACGGTCAACTGTCAACAACCCTAATGAGAATCCGCTGTCTGTGCCTCCCTGTCAACTGTGCATACACACCCGCATCCGCGTTCCGAGGAACACGAATGCAAAATGGATAAATCCAATCCCATAAGGTACACTAGGATCTGGCTTAAACCAAAGCCCGCTAGTGTAAACTGTCCGGACACTGTACGTGCACAAGTGCACGGATGTGACCGAACCCTGTCGCAAAACCATGCGACCTGTCGCAATACCATGCGACCTCTACTCTTTTGCCTAAAGGCGAAAAGCTTTCTGTGTGGGACTCTAAAGACTCGACACTACGCTGGCAGTGGGTTTAACCACAGACCGCAAGCGGCACTAGCTGTGCGTAACGGTCCCCAGGTAATGCCGACAAGAAGACCGACGAGGCGAAACCCATCTGAACTCCTACTGAGCCTGAGTGTGACATTCTCCATACAGTCCGGTCTGTTCGTCTGATACATCGCATGGCGGGCCTAGGGGGCGGTAAACGTCAGTCCCCCAATAGCGGTACAAGTCGTGCCGGAGTGAAGCCCAATACACCCTGAGATAACACTGGAAACCTACCAGTATATCTCGTTTGCCCTGGCCAGGGACTACTCGTGTAATGGCTCTCCTAGACACAGCGCGATGTCAACCCCCAATACCGGGAGAGACGAATCCTGTCTAACCGTCACTGCCTCCAAGTGCTTCGGGACTGCACCCAACCACCACCTGTTTGCACGACTCCTTTGAGCCGTGGTAGGGTAGTGATCAAAGTACAGTGGGAACACACCCGAGGCGAAGTGACAGTGTCAAGTCAGCGGACTAAGCTGTACTCATGTCACCTGGGAACTGATAACTGACGATAGGTATAATACCAACTAGTCAGTTCCCGACGAGTCCTGTCCAGTGTACCCGTAACCTAACGAGCACCCGCATACTATCTCAAGTACGACGTACTGACGGCTGTGGGACAGACCGTCTCCCACACTGGGATGAGAAGCGCATGCGCTGGTCTACTCCGGAGTATCGATGCCCTGTCTCGATAGTCCTGCGACCAGGGACCTGCATAAGGATGTGCTTATAGATTACCCAGCCCCACTAGTGTGACGGCCATCACATCGCTGGTAATCAAGCAAAGATCCTAAGGGCTCTACTAATGTGTATAGGCGATATACAAAAATAAACACATGTACACATTGAAGTAGAAACAAACCAAGTAGCATACTACTATTTTGAGCAAGATTGTATATACAAGGTGAATATCCCAAGCATCCATTAAGTAATATACAAACCAGTATGATACAGTAATGGCCTCTAGGGCATATACACTAACATGGATTGTATACGGAGACTGAGTTATGTCGTCGCCCGTAGGGCGTGGACTAGTCCAAATCCGTATTATCTTAGATTTGGGTTTGGGGGTTTGGGTTTAAGGATTCGTTAGCCTCATTTGAGACTAAGATCGACTTAAACGTCTGTTAAGGATACGTTAGTCTAGTTTTTAGACTAAGATCAACCTAACGGGATCGTTTAGATCCAACAAGAGAGCAATAAAAGGGGGCTCTATTGTTTAGTTTAGTGACATTACGGTCGGTAGGTAGTTTAAGGACATTGCGGTCCATGGGTAGTTTAAGGACATTGCGGTCCGATGTTAGTTTTAAGACGTTGCGGTCAAGGTTAAGGACCTCATAGTCCGTGGATTTAAGAACTCCATAGTCCAAAGTTAGTTTTAAGACATCTCGGTCAAGGTTAAGGACGTCATAGTCCGTGGATTTAAGGACTCCACAGTCCAATGTTAGTTTTAAGACATCACGGTCAAGGTTAAGGACCTCATAGTCCGTGGATTTAGGGACTCCACAATCCGATGTTAGTTTTAAGACATCACGGTCAAGGTTAAGGACCTCATAGTCCGTGAATTTAGGGACTCCACAGTCCGTATCAATATGTGGTCATCGGGACCCGTCACCTCTTTGAAGACGTTGAGGAATTACAACGCCACGTATCAAAGGAGTGAAGAGATGTACCCTTGAACCGAGGTAGATTAAATAATCTTTGGCCCAATTTGGAACCAAGACCAATTAATTATATTATGAGCCCGTTGGCTCAGTTGAATTTGAATTGAGGACTTATGGCCAGCTTGGGCTAAGTCCAATCATGTTTAGGATATTGGTCCTCTGTTGGTCCATTAGAGGAGAGGCTTTGCCTCTGGATATTTAGCCAATTGGGCTGAAATTAGTGTTAAACGCTAGCAACAGGGGGTTCAAATTAATGTTAAACACTAGGGCAAGTCAGTGTTAGACACTAGCAACAGGGATCTCAAATTAGTGTTAAACACTAAGATAATCAGTGCTAAACACTGGCGGCAGATATTTTAATTTGGTGTCGAACACTAAGAAAATTAATGTTAAACTCTGTCAACAGAGATTTAATTTAGTGTTAAACACTAAGAAATTCAGTGTTAAACACTGCAAGGAAGCTCTTTAATTAGTGTTGAACACTAAGGCAAAACAGTGTTTAACACTGGGCTCAGGGGTTCCAATTTAGTGTTAAACACTAAGGTCAAGAGGGGTCACGTGGTAACACGTGAGGGCGCCCTCCCTTTATTCTGTCAAAAGTATTGAATACTTTGGAGCATCACGTGCTGTCACGTGATGGGCATCTTGGTGCTTGTTTGTTAAAGCTTCCACCAAGGGTCACGTGAGCACTGCCTCAAAGAGCCCTTTTCTGTGGATCTTTTCGGGGGTCACGTGGTAGCACGTGACCCTACCTCTTTGTATGTTTTATGGAAGATCTGTTAATCCCTTTAAGAATTAAATTCTTCGCAGGGTTGAACCCTAACAATAATTTCTTGGGGAATTAAATTCCTATTTCCTTCTGAAGATTTATATTCTGTGATAGAGTTGAACTCTGAATTTTCTTTAGGAATTAAATTCCTCATATATGTGAAGAACTGCATTCTATCATAGGGTTAAACCCTAATAATAGCTTTAAGGAATTAAATTCCCACTCTCTTTTAGAGAATTATTCTGAGGAATGAGATTCTGTCATAGGGTGAAACCCTAATTTCTTCTTTCTTAAGGGAATTAAATTCCTGTTATTTTAACAGAACTAAGTTCTCAACTAGGGTTAAACCCTGATTAAATTCCCATAACATAGGGTTAAACCCTAATTTTATTTTAAAGGAATTAAATTCCTATAGTTCTGTAAGAATTAAATTCTCAAGCTTTCATTCCCTCTCTATGCTTTGGATCTGCATGGCAGGATCTCAACCCAATGAGAATTAAATTCTCAATTCAAGGGGAGATGTGCACTTTACAGATCCTCCACTAAAGAGAGAACTATGTTCTTCTGTTTAATATCAGAGTTAAACTCTGTTGAGAATTAAATTCTCTTTTGAGGCCTTCCCTTTCTTACCTAAGCTTTTCTTTTTGCAGAAGATCCCAATTCCTCCAAAGTATCAAGGCTCTCTCCTCTCTCTATGTTATCGATCCCTCTGCATATCTCTATGTGTCTCTTGGCTCCTATTTATAGGAGAAGCAGCAGAATCAATTAGTTTTTGATGAATCTTTCATCGAGAGATTTGATTTGTATTCACCATTCGTTTGGGCCTTTGGATTATTAGGTGAATTTTATTCACCATTGGATTTTAAATCCAGAGATTTTCCTTTGTTATTTCGGTTAGATTCTAGGGGGAAATCTTTCCAAGTTCGAGATTTTTCCATAGATAGGTGATATTTAATCACCTTTAAATCTTTAGTTCAATCGGTTCCAAATAATCATTTTCCTTTGGAAAGATTTGAATGATCTCTTCAGAATTTGATTCTGTTAAATAAATAGGCTTTAAAAGCCGGTCACGTGTGGCCACGTGACCCATGGTCACGTGTAGGCACGTGACCCTTGGTCACGTGTAAGCACGTGACCCCCTGGAACGAGCTTTTTTCTTCTTTTTGTACTCTGCCTTCTGGCCGCTGCTTAGCCGTCACGTGCCACCACGTGACCCCTGGTCGCGTGTGAGCACGTGACCCTGGTCTGGAGCCTTTTTCTTGATTTAATCAGAGAATGAGTCCGCTGCTTTCAAATGTCACGTGCCAACACGTGACTGTTGGTCACGTGCTATCACGTGATGCCTCCTTCGTAAGCTTTCCTGATTTTAAATCAGGAAACAAGTGACTTCCTTCATCTTACTGACCCTTGGGACAACAGCTCATAACTACTTATTACCAGTTCGTTTAAGAAAACTTCTAATTCTCTTGGTTTTCTTAAACTATTTTTATCTTTTGGATGTAATTTTTCACTTTTTACTCTTTTGTTATAAATATATATATATATATATATATAAAAGTTGCTTATGCAAAATATGATGCAAATTGATGTGTAAATAAGCACAAACCTCCCTCAAACTTGTTTACAGCAGTGTCCTCACTGATGTCATCCATTAAGCTCAAAAACCTGTAGACTTGGGAGGAAATTATTAATGGGGGCAAGAATATATGAAAGTGAAAATCCTCCCCCAAACTTATTTTTGGCTCACAATTTTGTAAAAATCATTTTCTTTCAAGAGCCAAAATATACCCCCCCAAACCTAAGTTAAACAATGTTAATCTTTTAAAATCACACGAGGGGGTCAAGGTTATTGGTCAATGCCAAGCTTTGCAAAGACCGAAGGTTAACATCAACCATTCAAAAATTTTATCGATGAAGCACCAATGTTGGTGGAAGAACATGTCACCTTTCGACGTGAAGAAGTGGGGAGGTGATAAGAGGTGTGATGGAAAAGGATTGCGTCTCAATTTGGAGAGACGGTACAGTGATAGTGATGATGGATTACTCGCATTATCATGATTGTCCAGAAGAAGGGGTGGAGGTTCAATCTCTTTGTCTTGGAGTTGATTCATCTCAACACCCGTGTCTTGTAAAAATGCGAGTTCATCAGCGAAAATTTCCTCAACGCTTTCGTCGATACCCCGAAGAATAATGTCATCAGAAAAAATGGGGTGATCGTCAAACTCTATAAAAAGTTTCCCATCAGCGTTAGATGTTGACCCGGACAACTCGGTGGAAGAGTACATGGTTGGGTCAAACAACAACATATGAAAAGAGTCAGTATCATGAGGTTGATCAAATTCGTTGCTGTCGACATCCATTAATTCGACAGAACACACATTAGTATAGGGTTCGAAGGGTTCACTTCCCAACTTGTAAATGTTAAGCTCAATTGACTTCTTTCCAAAGGATAGGGTCATAGAGCCGTTTCTACAATTGATTACTGCGTTGGAAGTGGCCAAAAAGGGTCGACCGAGTATCACCGGGATTTGATTGCATGGGTTTGCCACAGGTTGTGTATCTATAACGATAAAGTCTACAGGGAATATGAATTCCCCGCCTTTGATTAACACATCCTCTAGCTCACCCCTAGGTTGGGTGATAGATAGATCGGCCATCTGAAGAGTGCAATGCACAGGTTTTAACTCTCGATCCCTAATTGCTCATAAACAGAATACGGAAGCAAGTTAACACTAGCACCTAAATCGAGTAGAGCACGAATGATATTTTTACCCCCAATAGAAATAGAAATTGTAGGACTTCCGGGGTCCTTTCGTTTCTTGGGTAGTTGTTGTGTAAAAGCAGTGCTCACATTACTCGCAAGGAAAACTTTTTTAGGTACTTGAACTTTTCTCTTCCTAGTGCACAAGTCCTTTAGGATTTTTGCATATGACGGAACTTGTTGAATAGCATCTAGGAGAGGAATGTTTATATTAACTTGCTTAAAAATTTCCACAATCTTCTCCATTTGTGGACTTGGTCTGTTGCCCCTTAACCTGTTTGGATAAGGTGCTTTATTAATAAGGGTTTGGTCCAACATTGGAGAGGATTGTGGGGATGGAGTGGATCCCAGAATTGGAGTGGGGATCGTTTTAGATAGATTTGTGGAAGTGGGCTGAGGGTTCGAGACTTGGGGAAAACGGAGAATAGGCTCGGAAGAAGGTGGGAGACTAGACGAATTAGGAGAAGAAGTAGAAGCTGGGGTATCATTGGTGTCACAAACATCATCACATTGCTCACCCACTCGGTTATTCAGCACTTTTCCCGATCTCAACGTAGTAACGACACTCACATTATAACTTTGTGAGTGGCCAGGATTAGGTATGGGTTGAGATGGGAGTTTCCCTTTCTCTCTCGCACTCATTGCGGCGTTCAACTGTGCAATTTGGTTTTCTATTGATTTAATACTCTCGCCATGGGAGGCGGAGTCTTTCTGTATGGTATCAATAGAAGACTTCATCTCAGTCGACAATTGCATGGAATGTTTCATGAACATATCCAAAGTTTGTGCAAGTGAAGAGTTGTCAGTACCGGCCACTTGTGGTGTAGAAATTTTGGCCGGATTTTGGAAATTTTGTGACTGAAAGGGGGGCTGATTCTGTGGTTGTGGTTGCTGTGGAGGAGGTCTTTGATAATTGCTTTGTTGGTTTTGATTCCAAGCAAAGTTAGGATGATTCCTCCATCCTTGATTGTATGTGAAAGAAAAAGGATCGTTTCTGGGTCGCTGCTGAAAAGCAGCATTAGCTTGAAACGATGCATTCATAGGACATTCTTCCGTCAAGTGTGAAGGATCTGAACAGCAACCACAGATGGTCTTGGGAAGCGTGACCTGATTTAGGGAGGCTAATGAAAATTTGTTCTCAATAGCGTCGAGTTTCTTCTGCATCGCTGTCATTTCGGCTTTTACTACGATGGAAATATCGAGCTGGTGAATACCTCCCCTAGATGAAGGTGGTCTTACGCTTTCCCACTGCAAAGTGTTTTCAGCAAGATCTTCCAGATATTTCCATGCTTCACCGTCATTTTTAGACATGAAATTGCATTGACACATTGTTTCAAGCATCTGCTTTGTCGCTGGATTAATGCCCTCATATATAATTCGGCATAAATCCCATCTATTGATTCCATGATGAGGACATTGGACAAGCAGATCTTTGAAACATTCAAAGCACTTCCAAAATGGTTTATTGGGAAGCTGGGTGAACTGGTTGATCTCGCTCCTAACACGGGCAGTCTTATGGTTTAGGTAAAACTTCTTAAGAAATGCTATGACGAATTCATCCCAATTAGTGATAGAGTATGCGGCAGTATTGTAAAGCAATTTTTCTGCCAAGTCGCACAGTGTGAATGGGAGAAGACGCAAACGCATAGCATCGACAGTCAACTGTGAAGTACCCATCATTGCGCATACGTTTTCGAATTTGGTGATGAAAACGTACGCGTCTTCTGACTCAAGCCCGTGAAATTTGGGCAGCAGATTGATGTAGTGGGGTTTAATTTCGAAATTATCCCTGTTAGCTGGTGGAAGAGATAGACGAGTGGGAAGAGGACCACGGATAGGATAGCATCTCTCTTGGAGAGAGATGCACGATGGATTCTGCGCACCTACGGGCGGTGGCAGCGTGGTGTTATAATCTGATGGAGTACCGTCCATCTCGGTCGTGGTGTGTGGTAGGGGAAAAGAAGATGAAGAAGTACCGATTTCGGCGTCGATAGCAGGAACGCGGACAAGACGGGCACTAGAATCCCATGTCCAGCCAAGCATGCACTAAGCGGGTTTAGTGCAAGTGGCAGCGTGTGTGTGATTTAAAATTGGTTTTTTTTGTAAAAAGTGGGACTCAAGACAAATCACTCTACAATGCACAAACAACCCTAGAACTAAGGTTACCTAGGTCCAGTCTCTAGACCGCTCCTAGACTTCCAAAGGAAAAGCCGTAGGATCAATCCTCTACCACCTCTTTACTACTCTTGTGGCCAGGTAAGTGCCAGGTAAGTGGGAGGTATCCGCTATACGAATCACCGAAAATAGCGGGCCTAATTAAGTAAACCACTTGCCTTAGACACACTTGCCTAGGCACCACAAAAGTAATGCGGATAAGCGATAGATTACCCACGACCTTCCTCTGTCCTTAATGAGCGCGACAGTCCTTAGAGTCTGGTCTAGATATTTTTTAAATTAATGTAGGGTTGATGCGGATGCTCGATTTGTGATTTGTGGGGCTTAGGAAGGGTGATGAAATCCCCACCTAATCTGGATTTGGTCTTTGCCCCTTAAAGTCCGTATTAAAATATGCAAAACAAAACCAATAACAAAACTTTTGCAAAAAGATTTTTGAGCGGCGCTATTTTGCAAAGAATCCTGCAGAAAATAGATTTTATTGGATTTTAGAGGAGAGAGAAAGAGTTGAGAAAGATACCAGAGAAGTTTGGAACCCTAGATCTCCTAGCCCGCCGCGCTTCCGCCGCGGATATGCCTCCTTTGCCGCGGATCCGCCTCAGGAAGGAAAGATCTGTTGATGAAATTTTCTCTGTTCCCTTCTGTGCTCCTCTGGATCTCTAAGAATGTCTCTGTCTCCTGTTTCCTCGAGTCTGTGACTCCAAATCTCCTTGGAAAAAATTCACGCACAAATCGTTAAATATGCAATTTGCAGTTTTGTTTTAATTATGATATGGATCGTATAAGAATTCAACACAAATAGTAAGAATAAAAAAATTACGCACGTATCCCCGGCAACGGCGCCATTTGATTGTTTCGAAAGAGTGTTTGTAGAATAACCGCAATCAGAACGGTGTCGCGTGTAGCTAGACCGAGATGAGTACGGGTCGTCCTCTGGGAAACGTGGAACCTTGTACTCTTACTTTAGATGTGTTGAGAAAGGAGGAAGAAATAAGAATTTTGTGGAATAGTTTCTAGATCTACGTTAAGCACTAATGCAGAATATAGATCTAGATTATTTAAGGATGTAGTTAATATAATAAGGGGGCTTGTAGGGTTCGTTAGGATTTAGTAGTTATGGACGATTAATTAAAAGTTACCCTTTTTATCCTTTAATAGATTTAAAACTAGAACGACGGTGATGCGTGTAGATTAGGGTTTCTGGAGGGAAAAGGAATCTCACTCTTAACCCTTATCTCGACACGGAACTCCGTTCATATCTAGCATTTACCAAAACAATCATTAATATAATCTCTAATCGCGGTCGGAACTAACAAAGAATTGTTAGCGCGCCCGATTAGGATGTTAATGATTCTTTTGATAAAGTTCATAAACTTTATAGGACTTAAAAAGGGTTTAAGGATGTTCATCCTCCATTAGCCTACCCTAATCCTACGAACCCTAACAAGCGGAGTATTACTCGCGCATGTTGGGAGAAAAAGAGATGGAAAGAAATTGCATAATTAAACTACGAAGAAATAGAATAAGAAAAAGAAAGCTACCTTTATTAATCAACAATATTCATTACACTTGAATCCTTAGAAAATGATTACAATTTCTAGTTGCTTCTCGATCTCTTCTAAGGACGTAGACGAACAGTTGATGATCAGCCTGGATGCGTGAGCCGTCTTGGACTTCGTGATCTCGTCGGCTTGATGATTTTTCCAAGAGGCTCTCGGTCTTTATTTATAGTCCTAAAGCCAGAACCTTTGCTTCCAAATATGGAATATAACGGAAAAGATTCACCCACAAAATTTGCAACAAATATATCATCAAGATTGCCGCGGATCCGCGGCCCAGGAGGGTATGGCCGCGGATTCGCGGCCATACAATCTCAGCCTTTGATCAAAATTCTGGGTCTTCCTCTATGTGACATGTGGACTTCTCTGGAATCTTTGGATCTTTGAAATCTTCTCGTAGTCGCTGCCAGACTTGATCTCCAAGTTTTGTTTTCTTAATTAGGCAAGTTTTCTTTAACAACTTGATTTCTTGGAAAAATTCTGCACAACAACTTGGAAAAATTCTGCACAACAACGTAAATAATATTTAGTAGACTTGGTTCTACTAGGATTTGGTCAATGATATTATTTGCATACATTTTCCTACCAAATACAAATTATAATATATCAACACATGGAAAATAGTATTTTTACACATAAACCCTCATATGTATGATATATTATAATAAAGACCTTTTTTAATATGAAAATGGTAGGAAAAATGTAATAACAAATGTGCAGTTTTATCAACTGAACAACACACACAAGAGGAAGAGTTCAGAAATGAACGAATCCTTCTTGAGGCATTGTAGACTAGGTCATATCAATGCGACCCGACTAGCTAAGTTAATTTAGATGCATATTTAAATCTGTTTGAATTTACATCTTGTGAAACTTGCCGGTCATGTCACAAAGATAAGATGACCATAGCTCTGTTTATTGGAAACAGAGAAAGAGTTAGTGAACTCTTGGGATTGATACATGATGATGTATGTGAGGTCCCCTGTTTACACATGCCAAGACCGGTTCTTTGTACTTCATTACATTCTCTGATGATCTCTCAAGATTCAGACATATGTTCCTGTTGAAACACAAGTCCGAACCTTTTGAGATATTCACAGAATGTAAGTTAGAAGTAGAAAACCAAAATACGGGTATAAGTATTATGTCCTTTGATGAGATCAAGGAGGAGAATACTTGAGCACAGAATTCCTGAACTATTCTAAAGGAGAATGAGATTCTCTCTCAGCATTACTCCTCCGTATACACCATAGCACGATGGTATATCGGGGCGGAGCAATAGCACCCTAGAGCCCATATCTTAAGTATGTTAAGATTTGGGGTTGTCCAGCCTATGTCTAAAAGCATAATCCGGACAAGCTCGAGGCAAAGTCAGATCTGTGGAAGTTTGTTGGATATCCCAAGCATTCGCAAGGGAATATCTTCTACCAAACCGAGAAACAAAAGTGTTTTATTTCTCAACATGCCACCTTTGTGAAAGGGAATTTCTTGTGGAAAAATTAATGGTCATGAGGTAGAACTGGAAAGAGTTCCAGCTATACGAACTGCAGCAGATGATTTGGTAGAACCGAAGGATTCAATAGTAACCAACGAACCTCAACCTCTCCGCCGATCTAGTAGGGTTCCTCACCCACCTGAGAGATACTTCGGTTTCTCTGTGACAGTGGGAGCAAGGATTGCATCATGAGATGATGACCCAACTAGTTTCGAGCAGACTATCAGGAGTGGGACTCTATAAGAATGGCTCGATGCTTAGTGATCTGAGATGGAATCTTTATACACCAACAAAGTATGGACTTTGGTTGCTTTATCTGAAGGGTTAAATCCCCATCAGGAGCAAGTATATCTTGAGAAGATTACTTGGTGTACATAGAAAAGTTGAGACTTTCAAAACTATGCTTAAGTCCATCCAGATCCTACTTGCCACGGCTACATACCATGACTACGATATCTGGTGGATGGGTGTCATGACTGCTTTTCTAAATGATGTTTTAGAAGATAGCGTCTATAAGTACACAGCTAGAGGGCTTCGTAGACAGTGGGAGCAGCGGAAACGTGTGTAAGATGTTTTATGTGATAAAGCATATATCGCGAAGTTGGAACGTCTGTTTTGATTTAGTAGTCAAAGAGTTTGACTTCATCAAAATGGTAGATGAACCTTGTATATACAAAAAGGTAGTAGAGAGTATGGTGGTGATCCTCGTAGAGTACGTGGATGACATACTCTTGATAGGGAAGGAGTTTCTTATGCTACGCTCGGTCAATCTCCGTATATCACAAGGATTCTCCATATAGGATCAAAGTGATACCTTCTAAATCCTGGGTTTTGGATCTATGAGATAGATCTGATTGGATGTTAGGATTCTCACTAGTAGTAGTGAGATGGTATCAATAGATCCTAGGGAGAATCACTGGAAAGGTTCCAGGGTGATAAGGACGACTGAATGTCAGTCGCAGGCATTGTCTTTACCCTCAGTGGAGGGACGGTATGTTGGAAGAATTCCAAGCTAGATACCGTGACTTACTAGACGATTAAAGGCAAGATACATCGTTACCAAAGATGCTACCAAAGAGGCAGTCTGGATATATAAGTTCATGAAATGAACTTCGTTCCTACCATTGTGTGACAATGGAGTTGTGGCTTTTGCCAAAGAACCCCCGTCCCATCTGAAATCCAGATATAATTCTTAGGCAGTATCACCTGATCATGGAGATGGTTGATCTTCAGGGAGATCGAGGTTAGGAGAGTAGACACAGAGGACAACAGCGCGGATCCACTCACAAAGGCCTTTTTCCCAGTAGAGACTTTTATGGGATGGTTGAGTATGAGATACTTCAACCACATCTAATTATTGGGTATGTGATACCACAACAGATGGCCCCAGTGCAAGTGGGAGATTGTTAGCTATATGTATGCCCTAGAGGCCATTACTGTACATACGATGTATATTATAGTGGATGCTAGGATATATATAGGGAGGACTTTCTTGCTCGATATGATAGTATGCTATTTGGTTGTACTTTATCTTAACATGTACTCTGATTGTCTCTATGTTACATGTTGATAAAGCCCTTAGGATATGTACTCGACTACTGGGACTATGATGAGATCATACTAGTGGGGCCACGGCAGTCGACGAGTACATCCTATAACTGTTCCTAGTCGAGGGTGTATCGAGACAGGGCATCGATGCACCAGAGTAGACTAGCGTATACGCATCTTGACCCATATGATGGGCGATGGATGATCCCATATCCATCGGTGTTTGACATCAAGAATGGTGTACGGGTGCTCAGTAGAGACTGGGTACACTGGACGGACTCGCCGAGAACTCCCAGATGGTATTATACCTCACGTCAGATGGCAGTTCTCTGGTGACACTGGTACAGCTTAGTCTGTTGACCCGAGATCGTCATAGAGCCTTGTGTGATTCCCACTGTGCTTTGATTTCCATCATACCACGTCCAAGAGGGCGTGCAAAAATGTGGCTTTTGGGTACAGTCCCGAATCACATGGAGGCAATGAGCGATAGGAGGGGATTCGTCTCTCCCGGTATAGGGAGTTGATGTTGCGCTGTGTTCGATTGGCTATAACCGGAAATCCCTGGCCAGGGTTGCTGAGATTTATTGGTAAGTGTTATCAGTAGTTTCTCGAACTGTTATAGACCTTATATCGACACGACTTATCGAGCTACTGGGGTCTGACGTTTACCACCCCTAGGCGAGATATGCGACATATCAGACGACGAGACCAGACTGTACGGTAGTGTTACTGATTGGATTCGTGGGAGTACTAGCGGTCTTGCTTGTTGATCTTCTGATCGCTCAATACCCGGGTGGCCGTTACGTTTAGCAGACCGCTTGCGGCTTGTGGGTGTTTGATATGATCATCACCTACTACCGGCGTATTGACGAGTCTTTAGAGTCCTACACAGGGGTTTCCTGGCTCAAGCGAAACGGAGTAGGAGCACATATGTGATATGTGCGGGACCGAGATTAATACGATATGAGATACCGTATTCTATTCTCGCGATTCGTGACATTGATCGGTTGTATGCGATATAGCCGGGTTATCGGATCAAGTGTTGATTCGATAAGTTGTTACACATGATATTAGTCGGTTATAGCCGGGTTATTAAATCAAGAGTTGATTTAATAATTTAATGTTTAATTATATATTTGATATATTATATTACATTAACTAGTATTAGCTTACTTAAGATTTATTTTCTCACTTGATTGTGCATAAGTGTATATGTGATATATATTTGTGTACAAATGATTGTGTCATGCTTGATAATACATCAAATATGGGTGTATGAGACTTATACCAAGATTAGGGTAAAGATTAGGGTTTTGTTTATATCTTAAGAATAACAAAAGAGAAAGACTTTGTCAAAGTTCTCAAGCTTTCATGAAGCTTGTGGAAACATTGACAAAGTCAACTCTTTTGTCATTCTTTTGGATATTTAGTTAACCCAACCCTTAACCATATACCTTGGTCAATTCTCTACATGAGTTAAGCATGATAGCTTAACTCACCCATGGTTACATTATTGAGGTGAGAGAATTCATAAGATGATTATTCTTTCTTCTTCTTCTTCATCAAACTCCTTGAAAAAGCTTTCAAGCTCTAATGGTGCTGTGAGGAAAAATGAGAGAAAATCAATTCTAAAGTGAACTCACCTCCTACTTCTTCATCCTCTAGCACTTGCCATGTAGTAGAGTGTGTTCTCTTCACAAAGTTCATGACCTAGTGAAGGAATAGCTTAAGTTAGTGTCTCCCCAACGTAGATCATCTTCGGCCTCGAAGTCATCGAAGCAAGCACGTTCGTTCTTCTTGTGGAGCTTCTCTAGAGTCCGGAGTTCACGATCGCAGCGAAGGGGACATCTACACGGAGCTATTGAAGTGAAGGACCGGATCTATAAAGGTTGTAATCCCTCTCACTTAGTGTTAAAGTGTTTAACATGTTAGTTTTCGCATAAACTCTAGTTTAAAGATCCGGCTTTGGGTTGTTCGGCACGGCTAAATTTTTAATCGGGCATGGTTGATGCCTCGTAGACCCTTGTGCGTGTGCCTAGCAACCTTACAGTCTGGCCTATAACGGTCTGAGAAACTACTGATAACTCTTATCATTAAATCTCAGCAGCAGCCTTGGCCAGGGACTTCCAGTTATAGCCGATCGAGCATAGCGCAACGTCAACCCCCAATACCGGGAGAGACGAAACCCCTCCTATCGCTCATTGCCTCCATGTGACTCAGAGCTGTACCCAAAATCCACATGTTTGCATGACTCCTCTTGAGCGTGGTAGGGAGTAAATCAAAGCATAGTGGGAGCCACACAAGACTCTATGACGATCTCGGGTCTACAGACTAACCTGTACCAGTGCCACCAGAGAACTGCTATCTGACGATAGGTATAATACCAATTAGGAGTTATCAGCAAGTCTTGTTCGGTGTACCCATTCTCCGATGAGCACCTGTGTACAATCTTTGATGTCACACACCAATGGTTGTAGGATCAACCATCGCCCTCTAAGGGACACGAAACGTACACACTAGTCTACTCTGGAATATCGATGCCCTGTCTTGATATCCCCTCGACTAGGAACTGTTAAAGGATGTACTTTTGGACCACTCTGGCCCCACTAGTATGATCTCATCATAATCCTGGTAGTCAAGATATATCCTAAGGGCTTTATCAACATATAAGAGACATACAATATAATAATACTAGTTACATGTTAAGATAAAGGTAACCAGATAGCATACTATCATGTCGAGGAAGAAAGTCCTTTATATATATGTCCAAACATCCACTATATCATACAATAATGGCATCTAGGGCATACATATTCCTAACAACGGATATACTACGGATATAAGATTTATAAAGAAGTGGCTTGTAGGGTTCATACGACTTAGTAGTAATGGATGAATAATTAAAAATGACTCATTTTATCTTTTAATAGTTTAAAACTAGATCGATAGTGATGAATGTAGATTAGGGTCCTTTTGGAAGAAACTAGGGTTTCCCCACTCTTAACCCTTGTCCTTGCATTGATCTCTATTCTTGTCTAGCCATTAACAAAATAAGTGTTAAACCAATCTCAAATTATGGTCGTGACTAGCAATAAATTGGCAGCGCACCCGATAAGGATGTTAACATTTATTTTGCTAAAGTTTATAGATTTTAAAATGTATGAAAGAGATTAAAGGATTTTATCATCCATTGATCTATCCTATCCTACGAACCCTAGCAAGCTAGGAATTACTAGCTCATGGTTTGAGATTTAGAAGAAAGGTTGAAGAATGAAAACATGATTAAGATACAGAAAGTAAGTGCAGAAAGTAAGTGCGGAAAGTAATTGAAAAAAGAATAATAAAAACACTACCTTTATTAATCAAATATTGCATACAACTTTTGAAAGTAGAGTACAAGAACCCTAGTTGCTCTAGATCTCTATCTTATTGGAAGTAGATGACTAGTTGATGATCACTCAGATGTGTAGATCGCTTTGGACCTCTTGATCTCTTCGGTGATGATTTTTAATGTGAAGCTCTCGGTCCTATATATGGTCACAGAAACTAGAAACCCTAGATACCATCTGTGAATATATGTTGTTACAATAAAATCACCAAAATCTCTCATCAAATGGCCCTAGAACCGCCGCGGAATCGCCGCATATAGGCATGTTTGGCCGCGGTTCCGCCGCGGTTTGGTGGCTTCAGTTTTTGGATTTTTTTGTGCTATTTTATCTTGATTTTTGGTGATCCTCTCGATGTCTAGATTCTGAAAATAATGCTCCGAGTCTCTGTCGTTGCTAGATCTCTTGATTTGCTTCCATATTTTGGCAGATTTGATTCCGACATCCCGATTTAATTCGGATCTCCTGGATTCCAGACCTGAGCTAATCTGCACAATATCTCAAATCAAAGTGTTAGTAGTATTTGGTATTTTTGAGATATTATCCTAACCATTTTATATGATAATATATGTTAAGAATATTGATTAGAAATATTTGATATAATATGCATATTTTAATTACTAATATTTCATATAAATATTATATGCATGTATTTTCCCTCATTATGTTAATTATAATGTAGAAACATGTGATAATAAACTTTTTACACATAAACCCTTATATGTTCTATAATTACAATAAACACCTTTTAGTACTTAACAATAATAGGGAAAATATTCATTCAAATGTGCAATATTTTAAGACTAATCAAATACCCCAAAACATAACTTTGATCGTCTCGAGCAAACGAGTTATTAAAGAAAAAGAAAAAGAAAAATCTAGCACATTTTCATAGGCAACACGATTGCACTTAGCACGTGCAACAAGCTTTCAAACATCTAGGTGTCCCTAGTAGGAGGAGTGTTGTCTCCTGAGGGGTTTCAGCGAATTACACCCACAAAATTCCATAATAAAAAGAAAGAAGATGAAGATTACATACAAAGATAAGAACATAAAAAAGAAAGAACTTGAAAATAAGAGTTTCAAACTACACTAGCTTTTTAGTAGCCATGAGCCCTATCTTAATAGTCATGAAAAGATGTCAGAAATTACATCATCCCTCAATAAAACATCGCCTTTAGTCTTCCTCCCTACATTTCTTCCAAACATCGATCATATACCCCTACGTATGTGTAAAAGTCATCCCTACACTTAGATAATTCAATTCAGGCTATCATACTCTTGTTCATTTTCCTTAGTACTTATTAGTCAGTGAATATTTTATAGATAGAATTGCTCACACATTCTTCATGCGACCGTTAATACTTCTTGAGGTACTAACCAACCGATTACCAAATGTGCTCACTCTTTTAGGCGTAATTAGAAATATTCTAGTCTTGCAACACCTAAGACTTAGTAGTGACTTCCAAACCAGTTGGTCTAAGGCACTAGGTGATAAGGCACTCTCGCTATATTTTTTTATGCTGCCTTAAGTAATTACAAAACCAGTGTTCATTTTTCTTCACCATTTTTTTCTGTCATTTATATTTTTGTTTGTATATTTTTTTCTTCATACTAAGGCTTTTAGACAAGAGCATTTCAAGGTATTCTCTACCATCCTAAGTTTCAAGATGTGTGCAAGTGGGTATAGTAGGGTATCAACGTTCAGATGTTTGGACTCGAGAATAGAGACTATTTTCAGACTTATATCTATCCTCAGATTAGTGATTTCCTTCATCTTACAAACCCTTGGGACAACAGCTCATAACTACCTATTACTAGCTTCGTTATAAAATATCTAATTTTCTTGCTTTTCTTAAATTTTCCTTTCTATCATATGTATTTTTCACTTTCTAACTTTCATTATCAATTTTTTTTTGGTGCTTTTATTTAGTATAATGCAAAAAATAAAACGTGAATAAGCACAAATCTCCCCCAAACCTATTTGCAGTAGTGTCCTCACTGATGTCATCTTTTAAGCTTAAAACATGTAGACTTGAGAGGAAAAGTTAGTAAAGGGGACAAGAATTAATGACAGTGAAATCCTCCCCCAAAATTATTTTTGGCTCACAATTTTGTAAAAAAATTGTTTTTCTTTCAAGAGCCAAAATATTTTTCTCCCCCCCCCAAACTTGAGTGAAACGGTATTAACCATTTAAAATTATAGGAGGGGGGTAAAGTTATTGGTCTATGCAAAACTTTACAAAGACCAAAAGTCAACACCAACCATTCAAATATTTTATCGATATAACAACATAGTTGGTGGAAGATCATAGATGTGAAGAAGTAGGGAGAAAAGAGGCGTAATCGATCGGGTTTACGTCTCGGTTGGTAGAGACAAAATAGTGGTGGTGCAATACTCGCATTCTCGTTCTTGATAAGATGAAGGGGTGGCGGTTCAACTTCTTTGGGTGGGGGTTGATTCATCACAATTCCCATTTCTTCCAGGAATGCGAGTTCTTCGGTAAAAATATCTTCAAAACTTTCATCGAGATTCCGAATGATAATCTCATCGGAAAGGAAGTTATGATACTCGGATAGCTCAACTAAATCATCCGACAAGTCAAAGAGCTCGGATTTAGGTGTGGACTTATCGACAGAAGGGTCTTCACTTGTATAATAAATAGTAGGATCAAACCATAACACACTAGTGGCGTCGAGATCAGTATCTTGAAGCTCCTCAAATTCGCAACTATCGGACTCTATCTTTTCAACAGAACATACATCAACTATCTGAGCATAGGGTTCGGAGGGTCAAATTCCTAGCTTGTAGATGTTAAGCTCAATTGTCATCTTCCCAAAGGACAGATTCATAGAACCATTATGATAATTGATTATCTTGTTGGAAGTTGCTAGGAAAGGTCGACCTAGAATCACCGGAATTTGGTTATGTGGGTTTGCTACAGGCTGTATATCTATAACTATAAAGTCCACAGGGAAAATAAATTCCCCGACTTTGATTAACACGTCCTCTAGCTCACCCCGAGGTTGGGTGATAGATCAATCGGCCATCTGGAGAGTGCAATGCGTAGGTTTCAACTCTCTTATACCTAATTGCTCATAAACAAAATATGGAAGCAAGTTAACACTAGCACCTAAATCGAGTAGAGCACGATTGATATTTTTACCCCCAATAGTTATAGATATTGTAGGACAACCGGGGTTATTACGTTTCGTGAGAACCAATTGGGTAAGAGAATTTCTCATATTACTCGCTATGAAAACTTTTTTAGGTACTTGAATTTTTCTTTTCCTAGTGTACAAGTCCATTAAAATTTTCGCATAAGAAGGAACTTGTTTGATAGCATCTAGGAGAGGAATATTTATATTAACTTGTTTAAAAATGTCCACAATCTTCTCTATTCCCTTATAAAAAATAAATAATGAATAAAAAGCGATGGGAAAAATTCCCCAAATGGAGCATCACGTGCCCACACGTGATGCACCTTGGAGCAAATATCATAGGCATTGCGCTTAACAAATAAGGCTGAAATTGAGTCTCACGTGCAGGCACGTAAGCATCTATATACAAAGTATATAGGCGCCTTCCTAAAACAAATAACAGGCCAGAGAAGCTCACGTGTAGCACGTGATGGTCTTTGCTGGGCTTAACTCCGTGGGGGTCACGTGCCACACGTGACATTCCTGAACATCATCTCACGTGCCAACACGTGATTCCTTTCTCTGGGACTGCTGCATATAAGCAAACCAGTTTAATGCCATGGGGGTCACGTGCTACACGTGAGGGTTCCTAATCACCTTCCAAGCTGATAGAATTAAATTCTACATAAAAGGGATCAAAACCCTATTTGGGAAATATTTCCTTAGATCTTTCTAAACAAGAAAGATTACGCTCTGTAAAACAGAGCACCGTTGGATTAAAGATCCAATGGTGATTAAAAATCAGCAAGCTACAGAATAAGCTCTGTATGGGAAAATATTTCCCCGATCTTTCTAAACAAGAAAGATTGCGCTCTGTAAAACAGAGCACCGTTGGATTAAAGATCCAATGGTGATTAAAAATCACCAAGCTACAGAATAAGCTCTGTATGTGAAAATATTTTCCCAATCTTGTTAAAACCAAGAAAAATATCTTCTGTGAAACAGAAGCCCCTGGATCAAAAATCCAACGGTGGATAAAATCCCCGAATCAATCAAAAAATCTCTCAATGAGAGATTTCCTTAACTAAATCAACAAACTTGCCTCTACTATATAAAGGACCCGAGACTGAAAAAGAAAGAAAGAGGAGACCCCCCCATAAGATTTGAGAAAAAAAGAGGAGGAGTTCTCTTTGAAGAAAAGAAACCTTAGGTAAGAAAAATACCTAGAGATCATTTTATCTCCTCTTATAAGAGTTTAACTCTTCCAAAAAGAACTTAGTTCTTCCTCTGGTTGAGGTCTGCAGAATCAGATCTCCCCACAAGTTGAGAATTTAATTCTCATCGGGGAGATTCTGTCATGCAGTTCCAAAACTTAGAAGAAAGAACTAAGTTTGAAGAATTTAATTCTTCCAAAAGATATAGAAATTTAATTCCTCTGACAAAATTAGGGTTTAACCCTGCATAAAAAAAACAACTGAGATCGACTCACGTGTTCCCACATGACCCCTTAAGACAAGTGCTTAGCACTTATAAAGGAAAAAGGGAATAAATCCAAAGACAGTTCCCATTCTGGGGCGTCTCACGTAATCCCACGTGACCCCTTAATAGTGCTTAGCACTTTCAAAAGGAAAAGGGAAACAAATCCAAAGATAGTTCCTATTTTAGGGCGCCTCACGTGATCTCACGTGACCCCCAATAGTGCTTAGCACTTAGAAAAGAACATGAGGATAAATCCAAAGGAGGCAGTGCCCAACTCGGGGGCGCCTCACGTGTCCACACGTGATTGCCACAAGATTTAAGTGTTTAACACTTATATGTATAGACGGGGATTTGAACCCAAGGATACCACACCAACTTTCGGGTGCCTCACGTGCCACACGTGAGCGCTCCAAATTGCAGTGTTTAACACTGCTTTAGAACCTCACGTGGGAGCACGTGAGCCCCAAGCAAATATCAGTGTTTAACACTGTGAGAGGCCAACCTTAGCCCAAATTAGCCAAGTCTCCCGAGGCCAAAACCTTTTGACCATCAATCAACTGAGCCCCCCTATACTCAGGTCTCCCCAAATCGACCTTAGTTCCAAAGATGACCAATGACTTCCTGACACATGGCATCTAAAACGATGTTCGTTACACCATGATCTCTCCCTTCGATCTGGAGTTCGGTTCAAGGGTACATCTCTTTACACCTCTGATACATATCATTGTAATTCTTCAACGATGTCAGAGAGGTGGAGGGTCCCGACAACCAACAGCTCTTGGATGCACTCCCAAACCCATGAGCATACCCCAATGGACCGTAATGTCCTTAAACTAGCTATGGACCATAACGTCCTTAAACTAGCCGTGGACCGCAACGTCCTTAAACTAAACCCTCATACCAAAAATAGTGATCTATGGACCGTAACGTCCTTAAACTAAAGCAATAGAGCCCAAATGCTCTTTTGTTAGGTCTGAATGATCCTAAAAATCCTGCTGAGTAGATCTTAGTCTAAAATTAGACTAACGTATCCTCAACAAACATTTAAATTGATCTTAATCTCAAACAAGGTTAACAATCCTTAAAACAAACCAAACCCAAATCTAAGAATATACGGATTTGGACTAATCCACGCCCTACGGACGACAACACAAATTAGTCTCCGTATACAATCCACGGGCAGCCAAAAATAAAACAAACACACACGACACGAAGTGAACATCTGAAGCAGGAGAAAGTGGTTATCGCTACGCGGTAACATAATTTACTGCAGGGGCTTGCGCCTGTAGGGAAGAGCGTCCCCACAATCAAAAACCCCTCACAACGAGGGGGAATCTGACGAAGTCTGCAACAACGGCCGCATCCGTCTAAACCTCCGACACACGGTGCCATAAATCAACTTGGCATCTTCGGAGAGGTGGACGGATAAATCCAAATAGAATCTGCCCCCAAATTCAGGCAAGACGTTTGTCTTCCCGGTTTTCGGCGGTAAACAGATTTTGGCACGCGCGGTGGGACCTCTTCCTCTTCACACTCCACACTTCGTGTGTCGTGTTCGCGAATGAATCACGGTTTAATATGGTTGCCCCTGAATTCGAGGAACTAAGATTTGGTGTCTTGCTCCATGCAGAAGAGAAGATGACTTCGATGGCTTCCAACTGCACCAATTGCAACAGCAACTACCACTCCGTCCCTGCTGGAGGAGTGACTTATGGGCCCCAAGCGGCCTCCATCTTTGCGATGCCAGTGGAGCAGGTGACTCAGGCCACTACTGAATTGTTCTTCGGGACTATGCTCCCTCCAATGATCCTCAATGCTTCAGTGACATCACAAGAGGCCCCAAAGAAGTCGGTCTTCGATCGGCTTGCAACTACCACGGCCCCCCTCAACGGGTCGTCCAATTCCAACGCCTCAGTCTTTAACAGACTTGGCCAAAGCTCCAGTGGGCCCGCAAAGAGGCCCGCGATACCTGAAGGGGTTATCCCGAAGCGGATAGCCATTCCAGCTCTGGTAGACGAAGTCGTCAAAGGGGCTTCTCCTTTTAAAGGATCTGTCTTCACAAGGCTGGCCGTTCCAACTCCTGCTTCGGGTGAAGTCACCAAGGCTGCTTCCCTTGCTAAAAAGTCGGCCTTTTCAAGAGTGACCGTTCCCTCTCAGGGGACGTCGGTCTTCGACAGGCTGACGCCGACAGCAGCCTCTCATCAAAGCAGGGGGCATAACGAGGTCGCTTCCACAACAGAGGTGGTCCCATCTGCATGACATGCTCGACGTCGCCACTGGCGCCGAGTGAGGAAAGCTTGGGGCAGTTCCCCTTCTGGACTTACCCCACCAGCTCCAATGGTGGAAATTAATGCTGATGTTCCAACTGGGAACGGTTTTGAGCTGCTCAGGAGAGTGCGCAAGAACTCTCCAACCGCTATATTGAAGAAGTTTTCTCCGCCTGCTGAAAGCACGACACAGGTGAAGCCGAAACAGCCTCCTCAGTGGTTGTCCTCCAAGATCCATAGAGTCTGGCAGAGAGTCCAAGACTCTGTGATTGATAAAGACTATTCTCGCCGGCTGAAGAAGACGAAGGCTCGGCAAGATGAGGACCATCCTTCCGTCTTACCACAGAAGGTATCATCTACGTGGGTGCCTGCTGTAACGCCCCCTTCAACCTCGACCTCCCACAAAAAGAGAAAGCCTGAGAATCTCCCACCACCGGCGGCAAATATCAAAGGCAGTGGAACCAAACGTCCTAAGTCTGGGGGCATGGTTGTGCATACCGTCTACATAGCATCCGGAAAAGAGGATAGTCGTGCTTCCATAAGTCATCGACCACTCACACGGTCTGTGACGGAAGCTCAGGAGCAACAACAAAACCTCTAGAAGATGTTGACAAGGATGGCCGCACTCACCAGGCAGAAAGAAAGCCCAGAAACATCGTCGGAGCAACGCCAGGAGCAGGAGACCGACACCGAATTCCTATGGAGGGTTCTTGAAAAGAAAGACAAAGAGTCCACGGAAAAAGCGACTAATATAAAACAAATGGTGCTTCTGTTCCAAGATATGGTGGGGATGATGATCCAGCCGGATCCTCCGGCCGAAGACCCTCCAATAATCATTGAAGACGACATAGGGGAGACATCAAACCCTCCTCCGGCTTTATCAGCAGCCAGGGAGGAGAAGATCTCCAAAGCTACCCTTGATGACTACATAACTTAACAAATACGAGCTCATCAAGCGAATGAAGCGGCAGGACAAATTATCAGAACTGGACGACCTTATCCAGGCTGGTACGACCAAATTAAGTACCTGCCAGGATATAAGATCCCCAAATTCCATGTGTATAAGGGAACGGGCAATCTGCATCAGCACGTTGCTCAATTCAGAGCTTTGTGCGGTAATACTGGGGGCGATGACAAACTATTGCTTCGCCAGTTTGTTGGCAACTTGTCGGAGACGGCATTTGAATCGTACTCCGAGCTCCCAAATGATTCTGTCAAGACATTTATGGAGATGGAACTACTGTTCACACAGCGGTTCGCAAGCGCAAGCGAGCGCACCCCAATCACGGCATTAATCAACGCCGGAGTGAAATCGGGAGAGGCCTAGGTTCAATACGTAATTCGGTGGCGTAACCTATGGTCAAAGTGTGAACAACGCATAGAAGAAGCTCCTTCTGTGGGCATGTTCGTGGGGACCCTTGATCCTCAGACAACTATATCCCAGTTTATGATGTTCTTCAAGCCGACCACCTTCCAGGCCTTGATTGACAAACTGGCCTAAATGGACCAGATGGGCCATAGGCCGTCCTCTTCAAAAACAGATCTTCGGAATGAAAAGGGTAAAGGGAAAGCGACCTTCGTCGCCAACGCTCAACAAAAACCGAGAGACCCGAAACCGGTTGTTCGCCAAAGCAACAAACCAAGATCCCTCGAAGAAAAGTTGAGACGTCTTTACTCGTTCCCCCGGGATAAAACGAGGAGACTATTCAAACTGACGGTGCGCAACAGGCTCATCACTCTGCCGGATCCGAGACGCCCACTGCAATCGGGCGACGTCAACAATCCCAATTACTACCCCTACCACCGAATAGTGGGCCACCCAATCGAAAATTGCTACGTCTTTAAAAACTGGGTCGAAGACCAGTACCAACAGGGCAAGTTCGCGCTGTCCGAAAACTGGAAGGTAAACCCGCCGCAGCAACACGCTCCTAAAAAGATGGATACGCCGGGGGCATCATGCTCATTTATGGAAGAAGCTCCGTGGGAAGTGGTCCTTTCAACTAAAACTAAAAGAATGCTGAAGGATCTTCAAGCATGTCCGGCGATTAGGTAGAAAAGCCCGCTGGGGCCTAAAATTATTGACGGAATGCTGAAATCACGCCCAATGCCAAAAGTTGGTAACGATGGACAAAACCTCCACGCCAAGTCTCTGAAGTCTTCAAAGAAAAAGAAGAAGGCCAAGAAATTCGTCCAGCTCGACGGCAATCATACTGGTCTGCAGAAATATATCGATGCACTGGAGGAATACAACCAAGAAGCACGGACCCCGGTCACACTGGAAGAGTTCTTCAAGCATGTTCTTGAGGATGGAAACAGTGACATTGATGAAGGAGACAATTCTTCGGAAGAACCCGAGGATTATGTAGCGAGTTTCCACATGATCTCTCACTCATCGATAAATGGAAAAGAGGCTCCTGACATAGAGAAACTGGGGGCAGATCCAAAACCAAAATCCATGGAACTGTCAGATGACCTCATCGACAAGCTACTGAACGAAGCTCTTCAAAAGAGCAAAGCTGATCGAGAACATGAAGCGGCCATTTACGAAAAGGCCAAGTGTCGGTGTCAGGCCGAAAAAGATCCGGTGATGAGAATTCATAAAGTACCTCAACCGGATCAAAGTTCCCTTGCCACCAGCAAGAGCAGAATCAAGATAAAGAAGCAGTTCGCCAAAGCTCTATCAATGGGAATGAAACTGCCAGATTTCAAAGAAAATACTTCCGGGAGTACGTGCCCCGACGAACTGGATGTACATCCGAACTACTGCTTATACTATCGGAAGGTCATGCACCCTACCGAAGAGTGTAATGCCTTCAAGAAGTGGTGGCAGGGATATATTGCCCATCGACAACAATTTAAGCGAATGAAGCGCAAAGCCCTTCGGGAGCAGAGAAGCACGATAGATGAGCGTGAAGGAACAGCCGGTAACTGTTATATGGTTGATGCCATCCCAACAAAAAGAAAGTCTCAAGTTCTTATCTTCGGGAGCGATTCGGATGAGGAAATGGCCCTCGGCCCTCTCTTCAAGGAATCCACCTCTGGAAAAGAAGAAGAGATGAGGAACTGTGAGAACATTCAGCTGCGTAACCGTACGTTTCCTGAAAAGAATTTCGGACCCTTAAATAAAGGTTTGGGCAAAAGAGACAAAGGGAAGGAAAAAGTCCCTAAGGAGATTGCTCTCGATGATAGAGTCGTCGAAGAGCTCACAGCCAAAGACCCGCTCAAGAAGAACAAGGTGGATTATAATGTCCTGGCACATCTGAGGAAGATACCCTCACAATTGAGTATCTTGGATGCCCTTCTCCTGTCTAAAGAAGAACGAGATTCCCTGATCAAGGCGTTACAAGAGCCCGACCAGTTTCAAGCCTTCCTGGCGGAAGAAAAGATGAAGGACGAGCTGGAAGAAGTCCACACGGCTGATATCACCTTCAGTGATGAAGACCTCCTTCTCGGAACGTGCGAGCACAACTGTCCGCTGTATGTAACAGGTATTTTCACGATATCAAGATAGGGAAGATCCTGGTCGACAACGGGTCCTCCGTCAACCTTCTCAACGTAAGGGTGTTGAAGGAGATTTGCATGAACGTGCAGCACCTAGCTCGGGATAAAATTACCATCTTCGGTTTTGACTCCCAATCATCACAAATGCTCGGGTTTGTAATATTGACATTACGCTTCGGGCTGCTCGTCACTGACATTAAGTTCCATGCCATTGATGCCAAGACTTGCTACAACGCTTTGCTCGGCAGGCCTTGGTTACATGAGTACAACATCATCCCTTCTACACAACATTAGTGTATGGAGTACTTCAAAGACGGCCTCGAGTACACATTTACAGGGGAGATGAACCCATTCTCCATAAATGAAGTCCGCAAATATGAAGATGCCAAGTACTTCTTACCTGACTTCGACGCATAGAAAGATGTCGCAAACCGAAGAATAAACAAAAAGCCATCGCCACTATCCCGATATTTGGAAGCGATACCAAGGAGGATGAAGAGATGGTCTACTCGGGACAACCCCAAGGCAACAGGCCAGGACCATCTACTCCTATTCTGTTCTTTGGCAATGACTTTGAAGACGGGGCCAACACAGTGTTCTCCATCCGCCCGTCAATGCAGACCTTTGCTGGAGCTGACCAGAGTTTACAAATTACCATGGTTCCACAGCGGCATTACAAAGAACTTGATGCACTTGATACGTACAGCGTGCAAGAGCTGCAGACCTTCTACGTCCCTCCTAAGCAAAGAGGTGAAAAGTCGATCCTTTTCTACCAATCTACGGAGACTAAAGTAGAGAAAGAAGTATGGCACGGTGCCGAACCTGCGCTCAACAGGCTTCAATCAATCCGTCTGCCCAGGTACTACGCAAAGGGACTAAAAAGGCTATTAAAATGCCAAGGCGTACCCTTCATACAGACTGCTCGACAAGCCCGGTTCTATAACAAGATTTGGGACGTTCCCGGGACTCAGTGGAAGATACCCAACGGAAGAATGAAGACGACTGGTCTTGGATACGTTTGGTCCAAGAAACGGGAGCGATTTCATAGCTGCCATGTCATAAATAACTCCGGTGGAGAAGCAAATGCATTTCCATATAGCGTTGATGTCGAACCAAAGCGAGATCCCACCGTGAGAATACCAAGCCCGTCATTCGAAGAACAGATTGACAAGCTAATAAGAGAAGCGGGTCAAAAGGCTCGGGATGACCATAGCCGCGAAATGGCCATTTACGAGAAAGCCAGGACACAACGTATCATTCAGCAAGCTACGGAAGGAGAAGACGACGATACCCTTCACCCTCATCCCGCTGTACGCTATCGCAGCAAGGAAAAAGTCCGACGCAGAAGCAATGAAAAGATCAAGAATGGGGACGGCATCCAAAGACAGCGAAGCGGATCCAAGAAACCACGCAAAGCGAGAAAAAGTCAGCTGGAACCCGTCTTTTATGAAGAAGATGGGTCGGGAGTACTCTTTCCCTCAAGACAAGACAAGGAAAATATTCAACCTTGTCATGAAATATCAAATGATGACACTCCCGGAGTCTCGATACCCCGAAAAGATAAACGAGGTCTATCACCCAGATTATTGCTCCTACCACCGAGTAGTGGGACATACTCTTGAAGACTACTTCACCTTCAAAGACTGGGTTGAGGATCAGTATCAGCAAGGAAGGTTTGCTCTATCCGACAGTTGGAGAATAGCCCCGCCATAAAAGCATGAGCCGAGAGTAACCTACACTGCGAGGGAAAGTCTAGATCAGCATCGAGCTTGGAAACGAGCTCGTACCTGCCATATGATAATATTCTCAAAGGAGGGAGAGCACGAGAATATGGACGACCTCTCCCAATGCTTCGCAAATGAAGATGAGAACGAGGTGATTTTAGAATTTCCACAGGCGCCAAAAGAGCTGGAAGATGGAATACACACCACAGCAGACAACCTGAGAAAAATCGACTTGGGGACGGCAAACGAGCCAATGCCAACAATCGTCAGTGAGCCGCTGTCTGAGAAACAGGCGGCTACGTTAAAAGACGTGTTTATGCAGTATAAAGACTGCTTCGCATGGAACTATTCCGAAATGCCGGGATTAGATCCAGAGATAGCTGTGCATAAACTGGCGATATCGCCGGACGTTAACCCAGTCAAACAGGCGCCAAGAAGAATGCGGCTCGAGCTTAAGAGGAGTATCAATGCCGAAGTCAAGAAGCTAATCGACTCCGGATTCATCCAAGAAGTTCAATACCCTGACTGGATCGCCAATATCGTTCCGGTAATGAAGAAAAATAGGACAGTACGCATCTGCGTAGATTTTCGGGATCTCAACAATGCTTGTCCGAAGGATGACTTCTCAGTGCCTGTTACCGAGCTGATGATCGATAACACATCCACCCATGAAGTCTTCTCCTTCATGGATGGATCTTCGGGGTATAATCAAATAAAGATGTATCCTGAAGACCAAAAGCACACTGCTTTCCGGACCCCGCTAGGCATATTCTGCTACAAAGTGATGCCCTTTGGTCTGAAGAACGCTGGCGCTACCTACCAGAGGGCCATGACAAAGATCTTTGATGACCTCATACACGAGATTGTCGAATGTTATATTGACGACCTCGTGGTGAAAATCAAATCGTACGAGGAACACTGGGAGCATCAAAAGATAGTGTTCCAGCACCTTCGGAAGTACAACCTGAAGATGAACCCTCTAAAATGCGTGTTTGGAGTATCCTCAGGCAAATTCCTGGGATTCATTGTACGACACCGGGGAATCGAAATAGACCCGTCAAAGATCAAGGCGATTATGGAAATGCCTTCGCCAAGATAACAACTGTGGTCTCTTCAAGGAAATCTCGCGTATATCCGACGGTTCATAGCCAACCTCTCTGGCAAATGTTGCCCTTATAGCCATCTAATGAAGAAGGGGACTCCGTTCATTTGGGATCGTAATTGCCAAAGCGCACTGGATGAAATCAAGCAATATCTGCAGAACCCGCCGGTACTGACCGCTCCAGTCGAGGGAAAACCCTCATCCTGTACACGACAGCCATTGAAGGATCTTTAGGCGCGCTATGGGCACAAGAGAACGACCAGGAGAAGGAGAGAGCTCTCTACTATTTGAGTCGAGTTCTCCTGGGGGTAGAAAAAAATTACTCCCCCATCGAAAAGCATTGCCTAGCACTGATCTTCGCAGTAACGAAACTTCGACATTACGCCCTGGAACATGAAGTCCATCTCATATCAAAGGTGGATCCTCTCAAATATTTAATGTTGAGAGCCATATTAACAGGAAGGCTTGCCAAATGGGCCCTCCTCTTGATGGAGTTCTCGATAGTATATCGACCCCTCAAGGCAATAAAAGGCCAGGCCATCGGCGACTTTCTCGCTGAGCATCCGATACCCGCCGACTCTCCTTTAAAGTGCGAATTGCCGGACGAACACGAGTTTGACGCAATCGACGGGGAGAAAGAAGGGAGTGATACCCGATGGGAACTTTACTTCGATGGAGCGTCCTCCTTGAAGAAGCGAAAGCAAAGCACCCCTATAATCAAAGCCGGAGTGGGCCTTATCCTCGTAACTCTGCAAGGAGGGATAATGCATTTCGCCCTTTCCTTAACGGAGCCAAGAACAAACAACGAAGCGGAATATGAAGCTTTGATAGCAGGTCTCGAGATCTCCATTGACATGGGAATCGAAAACCTCCTCATATATGGAGACTCCCAGCTGATCGTTAGCCAAGTAAATGGCGATTACCAGACGTGTAAGCCAGAACTGGTAAAATATGGCAAAAGAGTGCAGCAATTACTGACTCAAATCCCCTCTTATATTCTGGAAAGCATACCGCGTGCGGAAAATAGCAAGGCGGATGCGTTAGCCAAGCTCGCTAAAGAACTGGCCGACGAAAACCTCGATGACGTAAGGATCATTGTGCAAAGCCGCCGGATTCTCGCACCGGCAGAGATATCTCCGGAGTCGTCTGAAGAAAAGGAAGCGGCTGAATAAGCGGCATTCCAATTAGAAGATGAAGAAAAGGCGAAGGATTGGAGAGAGGTCTTTGTAGACTACTTCAAATCTCATCATACGCCCGGAGACGCGTCATCAAGACATCAGCTCATGAAGCGAGCTCTGTTTTTCGCCTTCGTCATTGATACTCTATATAAGAGATCGTTCGATTGTTTGTGGCTAAGATGTCTGGGACCAGAATAAGCAAGGAGAGTCGTCCAAGAAACTCATGACGGACTCTGCGGTTCTCATCAAGCCGGACCAAAGATGAAGCTGAAGATTAAAAGAATGGGCTACTATTGGCCCACAATGATTCATGACTGCCTCGAATATGCGAAGCAGTGTCACTCATGCCAAATTCACGGGGACTTCATCCACCAGCATCCAAATCCGCTACACCCAATGCTGGCTAGCTGGCCTTTCGAAATGTGGGGAACCGATATAATTGGGCCCATCGAGCCAGCATCATCCAAGGGACATCGGTTCATACTAGCAACAACCGATTACTTCTCTAAATGGGAAGAAGCAATACCGTTAAGAGAGGTGAAGACGGAGAACATCCTCCATTTCTTCAAGACACATGTCATCTACCGGTTCGGTAATCCGCGACGGATCATCTTGGATAATGGGTCAGCCTACAGAAGCCATAAGATAAGCCACTTCGCACAGCGGCATAAAATAGATTGGAGATATTCTTTGGTCTATAATCCCCGAGCTAACGGTCTAGCTGAGACTTTCAACAAGACCTTGACAAAAATCATAAAGAAAACGGTGTCCAGAAATAGAAAAGATTGGCACGAGAAATTGCATGAAGCTCTCTGGGCTTATCGGACCACGTTCAAAACGGCCACGAATACAACGCCATTCGCATTAGTATTCAGAACGGAAGAGGTTCTCCCCTTAGAGATAGAGCTACCCTCTTTACGAGTGGCGGTCCGACATGAGCTGACGAATCAAGAAAATGCCCACCTTCGGCTTGAGGAGCTCGATGCCCTCGATGAAACTCGTCTCATGGCGCAGCAAAACCTAGGAGCTTACAAAGCAAGGATGACGCTCTCATACGAAAGAATAACTAGGCCAAGAGCATTTCGCCAAGGCGAACTCGTGCTAGTTACCAAACGGGGGAAATTCGAGCCGAACTATGAGGGCCCATACATCATAGACAAGTTCTACCAAGGTGGGGCCTACTTGCTCATGGATATGCATAGCGAAAGACCTTTCCGGCCAATAAACGGCCGGTTCCTTAAGAAATACTATGCTTGACAAGTCACGGCTCAGGTTAATGAAGGATGACGACGCTCGTGTCCGCTCGCTATCTCCCTGAGTCCAAACTCTATAAGTAGTATCCGGCGAAACCTCGCATCAAAATCCCAACGGGCCGCAACGTCCTTAAACTAGCTGCGGACCGAAATGTCCCTAAACTAACAACGGACCGAGATGTCCTTAAACTAGCTATGGACCGAGATGTCCTTAAACTAACGATGGACCGTGATGTCCCTAAACTAAATATGCCGCCTCAAAACTTGGCGACAGTGGAATCCAGGTCCATAATTCCTAGCAGCGAGGATTGCAACTTAAGTCGCTCTGGCTCCGCAGCTACCCCGATTGGCGAAGTCCCACTGTAAAAAAAAGGTACATCCAAAAGCAAAATGGGCATGGATGAAAACCCGAAAGGTCTCCGTGAGTAAAAACAGCAGGACTGCCAGGAGTTCGTGAAAACCCGAAAGGGCGCAGACTCGTAAAAAAAATGCATGCACACTTGCGAGGTCCTCTCGACCTTGTGAGGAGAAAACACCTGCGTGAGATCCTTACGACTCACAAGGGAGCAACACACTTAGGGATCCCCACGATTCCTAAGGAGAAATTACACTTACGAGATCCTCACGACTCGTGAGGAGAATTCCCCTGTGAGACCCTCACGGCTCGTAGGATTCGAAAGCCTTAAGTTAAAGGGATCTGAACCTGTTCTTAAGCCATCACATTCCCCAGATTGCCCTACAAGCGGTTCAATATTGACCCTTGTATATAATCTACGGGCACAAATAAATGTTTCCCCCACCAAGTTCCACCAATGGCGCGAAATTTCCCCATTTGGTGAACGACACTTGTAAGTCCTCTCGACTTATAAGGAGAAAACACTCCTGTGAGATCCTTACGACTTATAAGAGAAAATATCACTTAAGAATCCTCATGATTCCTAAGGAGAAAACGCACCTACGAGATCCTCACGACTCGTAGGGAGAAACACTTTTATGATATCCTTATGGCTCATGAAGTCAAAAGCCTTAGTCGACATGATCCTAACCCTGTTTGCTAAGCCAACTTTGATCGAATCGACAAAGGCAAATGATGATTCGCTCCTGGCAATGTCCTAGTGGTAGCGATGCTGATGCCTAAATCGGTATCAAATTCCAAGTCCTTTCACGGCAAATGATAATTCGCTCCTGGCAATATTCCATTCATAGCGATGCTGATGCTAAGATTGGTATCAGATCTTGAGTTCCATACTCGCAATAAAAATCAGCGAGCCAAAATGCATATGAAATAGCTGAAATGATATAGCAACTCGCAGTAAAAATCAGTAAGTAAAATATATGCATATAAAAATAGCCGAAATGATTGGGCAACTCGCACTAAAAAGCAGCGAGTAAAGAAAAGAGAAATAGCCGAAATGATTGGGCACCGCGAAAAATAGCCGAAATGATTGGGCAATCACGACTTTCGCAATATAAAAAGCTGAAATGATAGAGCAACGCGGAAAGAAACAAAAAAATGAAACTTTTGCCCTGCAGGTGAGATCACATCGACCCCTGTATACAATCCATGGGCACAAACGAAAAGAGAACCACCTTGTCCCACCAAGCTTCGTCAAAAGGAAGCTAGATCTCGATGCCTACATCTACAGCCAAGAAATCAACAACGGCGTTCCTTCTCGTTCCAACCAGAAGCAGATACGACGTCAGCAAAATGGAGCCACGGCAAAGTCCCCTAGTTCCAAATCTCGACTGTTTATAGACAGCCTAGAGACTACCTTGGAGCCACGGCAAAATCCCCTAGTTCCAAATCTCGACGGTTCACGGACAACCTAGAGACTACCTCGGAACCATGGCATAGTCCCTAGTTCCAAGTCTCGACGGCTACATCTACAACCTAGAGATCAACAACAGCGTTCTTCCTCCCTCCAGCAGGTTGCAGACGCGACATCAACAAATGGAGCCATGGCAGAGTCCCCTAGTTCCAAATCTCGACGGTTCACGGACAACGTAGAGACAACCTCGACATTCGTTACAATATTGCAGACACAATGTCAACAAACAAAGCCAAGGAAAATCCCTCGCTTCAGGGTCTTGACGGCAACTCAAATAAGACCTGAAAAGACTATCGGAGATCATCCCACACCAGCGCGAAGTGGTCATGACTCATTGGAGCTCACAAACTGAGCCTAACCTCAAGTAAAAAAGCGACATGGAATATCCCTAACGCTTGCTCTTTCGATGGTAATATCACCTGGAAGATTACTTGAAGACGTCTTGTCCAGCCCCGGAAGGGATCAGAGACACGACAGTCGCGGGGCTACTCGAACGGCAAGATTGCGTATCGAGGAATACACCGGCCAACGCGGCGGTACGACGGGTATAAAACCCTAGTACCACAGACCTTAACGGACTTCTATTAGCAGGAGTTAACTGTGATGTTAGGACATCCTTGCGAGAACTTCTCGATTCATCTCGACTCGCCTAGGGGTGGTAAACGTCAGACCCTAATAGCTCGATAAGTCGTGTCGATATGAGGTCTATAACAGTTCGAGAAACTACAGGTAACACTTACCAGTAAATCTCAGCACCCTGGCCAGGGATTTCCGGTTATAGCCAATCGAACACAGCGCAACATCAACTCCCTATACCGGGAGAGACGAATCCCCTCCTATCGCTCATTGCCTCCATGTGATTCGGGACTGTACCCAAAAACCACCGTTTTGCACGCCCTCTTGGACGTGGTAAGGTGGAAATCAAAGCACAGTGGGAACCACACAAGACTCTATGACGATCTCGGGTCAACAGACTACTCTGTACCAGTGTCACCAGAGAACTGCCATCTGACGTAAGGTATAATACCATCTGGGAGTTCTCGGCGAGTCCGTCCAGTGTACCCAGTCTCCACTGAGCACCCGTATATCATCTCTGATGTCAAACACCAATGGATATGGGATCATCCATCGCCCATCTGTATGGGTCGAGAAGGTATACGCTAGTCTACTCTGGTATATCGATGCCCCGTCTCGATACACCCACGACTAGGGACTTTGAAGGATGTACTTATAGACTATCTGTCCCCATTAGTATGATCTGCATCATAGTCCAGGTAGTCAAGTACACATCCTAAGGGCTTTACCAACATGTAACAGAGAGACAATCAGTATACGCGTTAAGGTAAAGAGCAACCAGACAGCATACTATCATGTCGAGCAAGAGAGTCCTCCCTATATACGTCCAAGCACCCACTACAGTATACATCCTATGTATAGTAATAGCCTCTAGGGCATACATATAACTAACAATCTCCCACTTGCACTAGGGCCATCTGATAGCAGTGGTTGTAGTATCTCATACTCAACCATCCCATAAAAGTCTCTCTCTGGGAAAAGGCCTTTGTGAGTGGATCCGCCGTGTTGTCCTCTGAGTCTACCCTCCTAATCTCGATCACCCTGGAGATCAACCATCTCCATGATCAGGTGATACTGCCTTAGAATATGTCTGGATCACTGATGGGACGGACGTTCCTTGGCATAAGCCACAACTCCATTGTCACACAATGGGAGGAACTAAGTTCATCTCATGAACAAATATACATCCAGACTGCCTCTTTGGTAGCATCTTAAGTAGCGATGTATTGAGCCTTTATCGTCTAGTATGCCACGGTATCTAGCTTGGAACTCTTCCAACATACCGTCCCTTTACTGAGGGTAAAGACAATGCCTGTGACTGACTTTCAGTCGTCCTTATCACCCTGGAACCCTTCCAGTGATTCTCCCCAGGATCGGTTGATACCATCTCACTACAACTAGTGAGAATCCTAACATCCAATTAGATCTATCTCATAGATCCAAAACCCAGAATTTAGGAGGTATCATTTTGATCCTATATGGAGAATCATTGTGATAAGCGGAGATTGACCGAGCGTAGCATAGGAAACTTCTTTCTTATCAAGAGTATGTCATCCACGTACTCTACGAGGATCGCCACCATACTCCCTACTACCTTTTTGTTTATACAAGGTTCATCTACCATTTTGATGATGTCAAACTCTTTGACTAACACATCAAAACAGATGTTCCAACTCCGCGATGCCTGCTTTATCACATAAAACATCTTGCACACGTTTCCGCTGCTCCCACTGTCTATGAAGCCCTCTGGCTGTGTACTTATAGACGCTCTCTTCCAAAACATCATTTAGAAAAGCAGTCATGACACCCAACCACCAGATATCGTAGCCATGGTATGTAGCCATGGCAAGTAGGATCTGGATGGACTTAAGCATAGCCACTGAAAAAGGATTCATCATTATCCACGCCTGGTCGATGATGAAAACCTTTAACATGTCTATCTTTGAAAGTCTCAACCTTTCCAAGTACACCAAGTAATCTTCTCAAGATATACTTGCTCCTGATGGGGATTTAACCCTTCAGATATAGCAACCAAAGTCCATACTTTGTTGGTGTATAAGGATTCCATCTCAGATCGCTAAGCATCCAGCCATTCTTACAGAGTCTTACTCCTGATGGCCAGCTCGAAAAATAATTGGGTCATCATCTCATGATGCATTCCTCGCTCCCACTGTCATAGAGTTACCGAAGTATCTCTCAGGCGGGTGAGGAACCTTACTAGATCGGCGGAGAGGCTGAGGTTCGTTGGTAACTATTGAATCCTTTGGTTCTTTCAAATCATCAGCTGCAGTTTGTATAGCTGGAACATTTCCAGTTCTACATAACAGACCTTGCCTCGAGCCTGTCCGGATTTTGCTTTTAGACATAGCCCGGACAACCCCAAATCTTAACTAACTTAAGATATGTGCTCTTCCTTTTCCATATCACATATGAAGTGGTAGACAACTGATTTGATTCGAACCCTATTCAATAGGTATGCAGCTTCTCAAGCGCATAACTCCCAAAAAGGAAATAGGTAACTCAGTAGTACTCATCATAGAGCACACCTTATCACATAGGGTGATAATGCTCCGCCCCGATATACCATCGTGCTATGGTGTATATGGAGGAGTTATGCTGAGAGAGAATCTCATTCTCCTTTAGAATAGTCCAGGATTTCCGTGCCATGGTATTCTCCTCCTTGATCTCATCATAGGACATAATACTTATACCCGTATTTTGGTTCTCTACTTCTAACTTATATTCTGTGAATATCTCAAAAGGTTCGGACTTGTGTTTCAACAGGAACATATGTCTGAATCTTGAGAGATCATCAGAGAATGTAATGAAGTACAAAGAACCGGTCTTGGCAAGTGTAGAAAGGGGACCTACATATATCAACATGTATCATCCCAAGAGTTCACTAACTCTTTCTCTGTTTCCAGTAAACGGAGCTATGGTCATCTTATCTCTGTGACATGACTGGCAAGTTTCATAAGATGTAAATTCAAACTGATTTAAATATGCATCTATATGTAACTTAAGCTAGTCGAGTCGCATTGATATGACCTAGTCTACAATGCCTCAAGAAGGATTCGTTCATTTCTGAACTCTTCCTCTTTTGTGTGTTCCGTATACTAAAGAACTGTAGTTTGATTTAGAACATCAATGCTTTTAGATAACGTGCCTGAACCGATCAACTTTTGATATAGGAAATGTTCAAAACATTATCCAACTATACAAAATTTTATCATTTCTTTACTAATAAAGAGATTGATATGATTTTGTATATCAGGTTCGGTATCTAATAACATTCGTTCAGAATCAATGTATTGGTAATACAGGGTGACAGTGACCAACAGACTTGGCTGCAACACTTGCCCCGTTTTCTGTCTCATGAAACTTATCACCCGTTCTCAGTTTTTCTACCTTTTTGCAGCCCTATGTAACAGATTACATATCTGGGATCCTGATCCGGTATCATATACCCAGGATGCGGAGGATACTGAGAAACAGTTCTTTGTAATGAACACACCCGAAGATGATGCATCAGCATGCACTCTCTTCGTTTGGGCGGCACGGGAATTCTGGTAATCCCCAATTTCCTGCTCTGTCTTATAACAATTATAAGTTGGAGCGGGACCAACGTTACCCAGCTCAGTATAACAAGCGGGTTCGGTCAATACATCCATATTATTATCTTGATTAAGGCGTGATATGGTCGCTACCTGGAGAGAGAGAGAGAAGAAAACACTCAGCGTGCGCTCTTATAAGAATAGATTGGTTATTATTTTATCTAATCAGGATGGCCCCCACTGTTTTTATCAAATCTTCCTTCAAACCCTAAAAGGAAAGACTAGCCGGGATTAATTACACACTACAAGTTCGCCAATCTTTCAGCCAGGCCAGTGTCGGTACTTTGAGGGAGGTCCCCCGTGCTTTCGCACGAACCTAATTAATGTAAACCTCGTTTTCCCAGAGGCGTAACCTCGTTAACACCTTTCTAGACACCTACTTGATCGGCTAATTGTAGTGTATAAAACTCTCCCAGGAGTAACTCTTACTCGCAGCGGGTATCGGGATCCAACTATCTCATAGAAGGTATGCAATCTCATTGCAAATTTCAACACTTGAAATTCCCGATAATTTTGCCCCTAGCGTGCTATGACCTTGACGCATGCCAAACAACCCATAGTCCGCTAGTCAAGTTCAACCCGTACATTTCTTGATTGAATTAAACCCACCCGCACGACCCTTGACGCATGCCAAACAACGCCGTACGAATACCCTAATCCAATCGCATCGTATGCTAGCAGATAAGCACTAGTTAGCTACCGTACACTACGCCTTGACGCATGCCAAACAACCGCAGCATGAATACTAACTAGTACTTATCTGAAATGACGGAGGGCTACGACAGGTTTTTCTGAAAACCTATTGCGTAATGAACTTGATATCGTTGTAGAATCAAATGATTTTTAAATGGAGTGCTTTTGAGGCTTTTCTAGTTTTGCTAAAGGAGTCACTCCCGGTGAAGAGATCGTCGGTCCTTTCCTCGTCGAATGAGGTGCGGGATATATCATATATATCACTGTGCAAAGCAGAAACTCTTAAAAGCAATCAAAAAACAAACCGAGTGTGTAGCATCAGCCAGTTATTGCTAAAGGAGTCACTCTCGGTGAAGGGATCTCGGTCCTTTCCTCATCGAATAAGGTGCAGGATATATCACATATACCGCTGTGCAAAGCAAGAACTGTAGCTACCCTTTTTATTTTGAAATTCGATTCTACAACATCTTTAGGTTTCTTTTCTTTCATTAATCATATTAATGAAGTCCCATCATTTAAGTTACCTAAACATCACAGATAAATACGACGTACACTTATGCCATCCGCATTCGCCTCGATGTCCCCTCATGCACCGTTAGGTTAGGTAACTAACGGCAGAGCGGGGCAGGGCTAGCGCGGGTGTAAAACATAAGTAACGCCTATATAATATATCAAATATACTATATACAGTATCTATCACAGAACATCACATGATCACATCACAGATATCGCAGCAGAAGAAACATATGAAATATTGGATATACTAGGACGTCCGTGTTTTCAATACGAGCCAGTATAAAACACGGATTCCACGGTCGTGATGAATAGCCAAACCCACACCCCTAGACCCCTACGAGAGCAGCAAGCAACCCTACCAATTCTAGAGTTAGGAGACCCGGACTCGACTCCTCGAGTTGGTCTCCCACTGGACTCCAGAACCCGGTTACTTGTGCTCCCCTCCTTGGGTCTATCCTAGTGCGGAAAAGTAAATAATATACAAAGGGTGACAACTTCCGCAACCTGGAAGTGCCCCAATAAAAGAATATTACATACAAGTTTTTACATGAATGAAAATGAAAAACACTCATCTCACATAAAAAACCCCGGCTATTCAAACACGACGATCCAATATAACATATCCAGCAACACATAACATCACATGTCATCAACGTAAGTAAACATGCGTATCCCAATTGTCGTTGACATATAGCAACGAAACCGGCGATATCACATATTACACTTACGGTCACAGAAAAGAAAGTGTAAAACTACAACAGTTGGAATCCGCAACCTCTTTTGACATCACATGCCAAATCAAATGAATTCCTTAGAAATCGCATGCCTAACCATTATAAACCCCGCATTTCAGTCTCATTATCGAAAACACTTTTCAATATCAAGTCGGGCAATTCAACAGGATTCCCGACATCCTGATCGAATGCTCGTCGCAAACTTTAGTAGACGGCCGCACCCCCGATACCGTCGACGAAGTGCACCAAGGCGGAACACCGCTACCGCGAGCACCCGAACGGATGCTTTCGGCGACGGGGTTCTCCTACAGTCACTTGGTCGGGGCTATGGGGCGAGGCTGTCTATTAAGTTTACCCGGCGAGTATCCGCGTACGCTACGTGATTGCGACGGACTTTTGATCACATCAAAATTCCGTGGCAACCGATCAAGTGAGACTAAACTGCTATGTTTATAACATTCATTCAGTTATCTCATAACTGTTTGTGAATTTCAATTATTGTATCACATTCCGGATAAATAGAAAATGTTAAACTTTTCGATCGAACAAACGAACACCCAAGTTTTCCCGAAACAGATCAAGACATGAAATAAGTCTAAAAACATTCAGTTCGTGCCTCAGTACCAACGGTCCAGCTGTAGAAGGGTCAAGCCAACGCCTCACACATGGCACGCCGTACTGCCCCAAACCCGAAGGTTCAAAGGGCAGTTCAAGACGGTCACATAATCGAGTTAAGGTTTGTTGTCTTCTAGAGGGACCATCGCGTTACTTGCACTACTTAGAACGTTATTAAACCACGGAGAGATCCAACACTTGGAAATTTCCCGACAGGGGAAAAGGTGGGTATTTATATCCGATCGAACTTTTTAACATATTCAAAAATATCCGGAAAGCCACATAGACAAAATCTGATAATCCGATCGAATCTACGAACTCCCAATACACCCCAGAAAATTCAACTCTTGAATAAATTTTAAAAATTCCCATAAAATTCAGCATTTAAATAAAGAAGTTACTGTGCAAAAATGGTTGACTGAAGAGACTAAATGGGCGCGGAACCGCCGCAATAGGCGGCTAATGCCGCGGATCCGCTGCGCTTTAGACAGATCATTAGGTAATTTTTGCACCGTAATTCTTATAATTTCCTGCTGAATTTTTTAAGCATTTTTAATTTGGAAAAAACCACTTTTTCAGAAAAAGTCCAGAGAGGGTTAAAAGTTAGGGTTTCGGGGTTCGATCGAGTTTCTAATATTTTCTACGCATCGCCTAAGGCTCTAGCTAGGCTCTGATACCACTGTAGGGTTCCTAGGCACACTAAGGAGGTCTCACAAGGTATCAACCATGCCAATTTCAAAATTTACGGGTGCCGAGAAACCCTAATACGGATCGTTAACTAGAATTTTAGGCGAAACATGCAACTAGTTAACAACTTAACTACAAGAACGGAAATACAACCTTTGTAGATCCGGTCCTCCACCTCCATAGGTCCGCAATGAAGTCTCCTCGCTGTCCAAATCGAATCCCGGGCTCTAGCGTCGGCTTCATCGGAGAAATGGGCGGGCTAGGTCATCGACTACGATGCCGAAGATGATCTACGTCGAGGCATCACAAGATCAAGCTCCCACTTCACCAAGTTATGAAACTTGTGAAGAAAACACCCTATACTACTTGGCAAGAGGTAGAGGATGAAGAAATAGGAGGTGGGTTCACTTTAGAATTGGATTTCTCACTCATTTGCAGCCATTGATGGAGCAAGGTTTCTTCTTGAAGAAGAAGAAGAAGATGCAAGAATATGATAAGTGTTTTTCAAAAAGAAAATAAAATGTATACTTATCATAATCCAACCATGGTCAAGTATAGAGAATAAACTAGGGTTAGGTCAATGGTTAGGGTTAAGCATGAAGACAAAAAGGTGACTTAGTCAAAGCTTCATGAAGCTTCAACATGCATCCAAAGAAAGCCACCATTTTTCTTTTCTTTTGCCAAAAAGAAATAAATAAATAAATGAATAGATAAATAAACCAAAACCCTAACCACTCATATAACCATGGTTTAATCTTTACACAAACTCAAGTAAGCATGTATCATCAAACATGATACAATCAAGTGCACAAAAGTATATCACATATACAACTTGTGAACTTCAAGTGAGAAAATCCATTTAAAGTGAACCAATACTAGTTAATGCAAAGTAATATATCAAATATATATAATTATGCACTAAATCATTAAATCAACACTTGATTCAATGACCCGGTCATGTCGCACACAACCGACTAGTATTCAATGTATCGGCTTATCGAATCAATCCTTGATTCGATAACTAGGTTATATCGCATACAACCATTCGACACATTCATCGCGAGAATAGAATACGGTATCACATACACGCATTATTCTCGGTCCCGCACATATCTCATATGCGCTCCTATTTCGTTTCGCTTGAGCCAGGAAACCTCTGTGTAGGACTCTAAAGACTCGTCAATACGCCGGCAGCAGGTGATGATCATATCAAACACCCACAAGCCGCAAGCGGTCTGCTAAACGTAACGGCCACCCGGGTATTGAGCGATCAGAAGATCGACGAGCAAGCCCGCTCACACTCCTGTGAATCCAACCAGTAACACTTACCGTACAGTCCGGTCTGATCGTCTGATATGTCGCATATCTCGCCTAGGGGTGGTAAACGTTAGACCCCAATAGCTCGATAAGTCATGTCGATATGAGGTCTATAACAGTTCGAGAAACTACAGGTAACACTTACCAGTAAATCTCAACAACCCTGGCCAGGGATTTCCGGTTATAGCCAATCGAACACAGCGCAACATCAACTCCCTATACCGGGAGAGACGAATCCCCTCCTATCGCTCATTGCCTCCATGTAATTCGGGACTGTACCCAAAAACCACCGTTTTGCACGCCCTCTTGGACGTGGTAAGGTGGAAATCAAAGCACAGTGGGAACCACACAAGACTCTATGACGATCTCGGGTCAACAGACTACTCTGTACCAGTGTCACCAGAGAACTGCCATCTGACGTAAGGTATAATACCATCTGGGAGTTCTCGGCGAGTCCGTCCAGTGTACCCAGTCTCCACTGAGCACCCGTATATCATCTCTGATGTCAAACACCAATGGATATGGGATCATCCATCGCCCATCTGTATGGGTCGAGAAGGTATACGCTAGTCTACTCTGGTATATCGATGCCCCGTCTCGATACACCCACGACTATGGACTTTGAAGGATGTACTTATAGATTATCTGTCCCCACTAGTATGATCTGCATCATAGTCTAGGTAGTCAAGTACACATCCTAAGGGCTTTACCAACATGTAACAGAGAGACAATCAGTATACGCGTTAAGGTAAAGAGCAACCAGACAGCATACTATCATGTCGAGCAAGAGAGTCCTCCCTATATATGTCCAAGCACCCACTACAGTATACATCCTATGTATAGTAATGGCCTCTAGGGCATACATATAACTAACACTTCTTACAAATACCAGGTTCATCTCTCATTTTGATGAAGTCAAACGCTTTGACCGTATCATTAAAATATATGATCCTTCTCCGCTATGCATGTTTTAGTCTAAAGATAGAATTAAGTAACTTGCACACTTACCGCTGCTCCCACTGACTAAGATAACCCTCTGGCAGAGTCATATACATGTACACTTCTAAATCAAATTTAGAAAGACGTTATATTCATCCACATGCTAGACATCATAGTCATGAAAAACAATATTGGCAAGTTTTATCCGTATGGACTTCAGCACAGACACTGAAGTAATAGTTTCATCACAATCCACAACATGTATTTGCTGAAATTTTATTAATACAAGTCTAGTCTTATTAGATCAGTGTCTTTCCATTTGCACCGATCTCAAAAGATCTACTTGCTCCATATGGGTTTTACCCCTTCAGGAGCACCCAACAAAGTCAACACTTTGTTGCAGTGCATGGAGACCAACTAGGATAACTCGGCATCCAGCCACCAATTAGAAGTCACCACTTCCGATGGCCTGCTGATAACTAGTAAGATCATCATCACATGATGCAAGCCTCCTTGTCATCATTAGAAAGAAAACCGTAGTACCTCTTAGGTGGCTGAGGTCACCTACCAAATCTGTGGAGTGGGCTAAGCTTTATCATGGTCAATTGAATCATCAGGTTTTACCAAATCTTCAGTAACCGTTTTTGGTTCTGGAATCACTTCCAGTTCTACCATACTCCCACTAATTTCTTTTGCAAGAAATTCCTTTTCTAAAAAGGTAGCTGATCGAGAATAAAACAACTTTTGATCCTGAAAATGGTAGAAAGTTAAACCCTCATCAATACCTGGGATAACCAAAAAACTGCCATTACTGAAACATGTCTTAAGTTTATCCGGATTCTGGTTTTAAGCATAAACCGGACAACTCAATATCTTAACAATTTTAAAATGATGACCCATTCTATATCAATTAGAGAATCTGAGGCACAGATTTAGGTGGAACCAGTATCTATTTCTAGTGCATCTCTTAATCGAAAAAGGCGATTCAGTATTATTTATCACGGAGCGTACCTACGGATGAGCAATCTAAGAGAGAATCAAATTCTCGATTATATTACTACGGAATACCTGGCATAAGTATCCACATCTTTGAATACTTCAAAGAATCATGATATTTTCAATAATTGGTTCTCTAATTTATTCATATATCTTATGAACTTCTCAAAATCTTTGGACTTTGCATTTCAATAAGAATGCGTGTCTAAAACCAGAGAACTCATAGTAAAACAGAACGTAGTATGAGTACCAACCCCTTGTCCGTGCGGACACCGGACAACATACATCGTATAAGTCCTATGAGTTCACTAACTCATACTCTGTGTGTTATAATTTGAAAACTGTATTTTGGTAAGAATATATATCCCATTATTTAATGCACCTTATCCAATCATCAAATGATAAAGGAAAATGTTCATAACATAAATTTTTTTTCAAAATTTATATTCCACTTTATCAAATAAAGAAACGAATATATCAGTTTTTAAAAGTTGGTGCATAATAACAGATATTCAAAATCAAAAGTTTGCCAAAAGGCAAAACCAGGTGATTTCCCCAATAGGAACAATTGCTCCGATATCCGACATTGAGAATCAAATCATCTTTTTCCAAAATTTAATCCTTCTTAGCATATGTAACAACTTACAGATGTGAAATGTTAATCCGGTATCTATATACCCAGGATTCAGAATTAATTGGAAAACGATTTTCGATTACAATCACATAAAATACATGAAACATCAAAATGTTTAAAGGGGTGGCCATGTATTCCAAGTAATACCTCTTTCATTGTCCCGGGTCATAACAATAGTTGCATTTTCCTTTCCGCTCACTTCGTCCCCTATTGTTGTCGCTTTTTCTTACCTTGTATATACCTGACTTATGCTAGTTGATTTTCTTCTTATCCTTCCTTTCAGCTCCAGCATCAGGATTGGAAGAAAACTATCCAACAAGCGTAACTGGTGTATACTCCTTATTTAAGGAGCTCTCAAACTTGAAATAAAGTGGAAAGAAGAGATAAATGAATTGTATTATATACAACTCACTTTTTCCAGAACCAGCAGCCATCCTCGACTGAAACAATTTCTTCGAGTTCGTATCTAACTATACGATGACCTTCCAAGCAATATGGATCTCTGTATCAGATACAAAGTGTTCTGGAGGATGCAAAAGGGAAAGTGGGAAGGGCAAGGACATATGCGACTATGTCGTGAAATAGAGCAATCATGACATTCCAAAACTATTGATTGTAAAAATGTTCAGTTAACTAGGTTTACGAGTTTTTAGTTTAGGGTCGGTCTTAGGTCGCTACCAAAGAGAGAAAAGTAACACTCATCGTGCACTCTAACCTAAATTAAATTGGTATATTTATCTAATCAGGATGGCTCCTACTGTTCCGTCGAATCCTATTTCAAACCCTAAAAAGAGAATTAGCCGGGATCATATCCCAAGAGTAACTATTACTCATAGTGGGAATCGGGATCCAAACTATCATGGAGTGGTAACCTTGACGGGGTCAACTACTCACCCCACACCATAGAAGGTATGCAATCTCATTGCAAGTTTCAACGCTTGAAACACCCGATATAGGTTTTTATCCCTAACGGCTTATGAGCTTAACGAAGTTAACAAATCATAAGTCGCTAGTCAAGTTCAACCGTCATTTCATGATTAATTTAGGCCCACCCGCACGACCCTTAACGAAGTCAACAAAGTCGTACGACCGCTCTAACTAATTGCATCACATGCAAACAGGAAGACATCACTTAGCTACCGTACACTACGTCTCAACGAAGTCGACAAATGTAGCACGAATACTAAGTACCCTACTTCCTGAAATGACAGAGGGCTAAGACTGGTTTTGAAGAAAACCTTTAACGTAATGAACTTGATCTCATCGTAAGAACCGAGTGGTTTTGCATATTTATAATTACGTAGACTATTGCTTAAGTGCGGATTCCCAGTGAAGGGATCAGGGCTCTTACCTTATTAAATGAGGTGCAGGATAGTCCTAACTGAATATCTCGATGCATAGCAACAGACTACGGCTATACAATTTGCAAATTTATAGTAACATAAACTTTTGCTTAAGAGAGAACTCCCGGTGAAGGGATCAAGGCTCTTCCCTCATCGAATGAGGTGCAAGATATTCCTAACCGAATACCTTTGTATAAGCAAAAGATTCGACTATAACACCATAATATCTGATATTTGGTTGTTACTTAGCTTACAGCAGGGCAAGGGCAGGGTTAGCGTGGGTGCAAAACGTATATAGCATATATATATATATATATATATATATATATATATATATATATATATCATCGCAGGCAGATAATCAACATTACGGGCAAGCGATAAACATCATCACAGGAAAGTAATCACATCACAAGCAAGTAATGAATATCACAGAATAGGAATGGTTGGATCACCTAGGAATCCCGTTTTTCGTTCGAGCCACAAACGAAATGAAAGATTCGCCGATCGCGTGAATAGTCCGTGCGCAACCAAAAGTAGACCCCTACAAGTGCGACAAACTACCACGCAACCCAAGAAACGAGGCAACCCAACATCATCATCATAAGGGGGCCAACCAACACTTTCTCGAATCCGGTGACTTAAGCACTCCTCTGCGGGTCTATCTTATACCCCCTACAAATGCAACAAGCAACCCGCCAATTCTAGACTCGAGCGACCCGATCTCAACCCTTTGAGATGGCCACCTACTGCAATCTAGAATCCGGTTGCTCGTACGCTTCTCCGCGGAGTAATCCTAAACCTTTATTAATACAACGGCGACAACGATCGCAACCTGATCGTGTCCCGACAAATAATAATATATCAAACGGTGATTGCGGCCACATGTGAACCGCTAAGTCCCGAAACAAAGAATATACATATAGCGGAAACGACGCCACAAGTTGGAGCTTGTCGCTAACAAATGAATATACAAGATGGGTACAGGTATGAATAGAAATAACACTTATCACAACACCACACTTCCGCACGAGGGCTATTCATTTTGCGACAATCCAAAACATTCCAACAATGCTATATATCAACATATATCAACAATAATCACAATAACAAATGCGTAATCTCATCTAATTGATCACATAACAATTAGGCGACGCTTACCAACGCATATCCTTCTTCTATCTATGTTCGAGCCGACTAAATCAAACACTTTGATTTAGTTGATTTGAACCATGACATTAGAATTCATAAACCGCGAGATCGCTAACTTGAAATTCCAAAAACTGAATTTCAAGTTCATCCCGGCAACGAAAATCCCTACATTTTTGCGTGAATTCGAACCCCGATAACCCCATAAAACCCCACACAATATGAGCCTTGGTTCGGCTCCGAAATGGGGCCGAATCAGGGGTGGGATCAGCCCCGCATCAGGGCTGGATCAGCCCTGGAACAGCCCTAAATCGGGGCTGATCCAGTGGCTGATTCAGCCCCCGATGCGGGGCTGAATCGACCTCGTTTCGGCTCCGAATCGGGGCCGAATCGAGCTCAAATTGGGTGGGTTCAGGTAATCGTGAGCCTACTCTAAACTCTTGGTCCGAACCAAGAATCCGATGGCTCCGGCACAAGCAAAAATGAGAGCTTTTCATGCAAATATTTAAAACTAGTTTTGAAAATTTTCGGTTTCATGAATTCCAATGTCACCAAAACAAGTTGTAGTCTTTTGGTATGGCTCTGATACCACTGTATGGTTGCTAAGCACCTCTAGTAGGTTTTAAAGCATGGTGGAAACGGTAATTTTAAAAATCTAGAGAGCTATAGCAAATCCAAACCAAGAATCAAACCAAACTACTAAACTTATCACTAAACTAGTAAGGTAAAAACTAAAGTTTAGCGGACTATAACCTTTGTAGCACGTTAGACACCTCTTCTTGGACTCCGGCTAGTCTCCACGAAACCCAGAATAAGCTTGCTCGATGATCCTCTTGCCAAAGATAATCCACCTTGAGATAACTCCAATACAAGTTTTAGCTTCAAATTGATCTCATCAAAATGAAGCAACCCACTAATTAAACTTGCTAAGAATGATTAGTAGGAGATGTAGAATAATTAGGTCACATAATTTTTCTCTTTTATTTTCCATTCCTCACTTGAAGAAAATTCAAGAGGAGGAAGAAGAAGCATGAAGAAGATGAGAGTATTGAAGATGATAAGATTGAAAAGCTTATGAACTAGAAATAAAAATGAGTCATTAAAAGAATCATCTCATGATTTCTACAACTATGACTCATTCTCATTTCTTTCATATAATTCTTATACTCCCATCATTCATGTATAAACATACATGTCTCATTATTTATATCAAATTTAAATATTAATTAAAGAGAAGAAAATAATTAAGTAAGCATAATATTAGTTAATATATAAATATATCAATATATAAATATACTTTTAATTATTAAATCAACACTTGATTTAATAATTCAGCTATATCATATATATACCGGCTAATATCAATAAGCACCCGATTAAAATACATGTATCAAATACACGTGTTTAATCGAATTCCTGCACGTATCCCTATATATGCCCTACATCGTTTCGCATATGCTGGGAAACCTCTATATGGGACTCTAAAAACTCGACAATACGCTGGCAGTAGGTTAGGATCGTATCCATAGCCCACAAGTGTAGGGTGTTTTTCGTCACCCCATTGAGATGGGAATACGCGCGCTTGTCAGGCGTACTATATATTCCCCCTGCCTAGGGTAGGCGGGGGTCTATTGATTGTGGGGATCCGAATCTCCGGCAGCCGCGGACTAAACTGCTGTTAATTACCCCTCGCCTTTGCAGCGAGGGAACCTCCGATTGACGGGTTAAACCGGTCATGCGAACTCAATGTGCAGCGTGCGTGTGTTGTGTTTTGAAAGGGGGTTTTGGATATATCGGAAGCCATGCAGAGTTTTTACGGGGGTCCCGCTACCCGGATAGCGGGCTGGGGGTCAAGGGGGCTAGCAGCCCCCTTACAGGGTGCGAGGCAGCGCCCCGGCCCAAAATTTTTTTGGGAAGGACAGTGTGTGTATCTATACATATATATACATGTATACATATATATAAAAAAAAGGAAAAGGCTTCCAAAGGATGCGTGGGAAAAAACGCCAGCACTTTGAGCGCTAGCGCGCCACGTGTCAGCACGTAGGCGCTCGGGCGCTAGCGCCCTGAGCGCCAGAGCGCTAGCGCTTTGAGCGCTAGCGCGCCACGTGTCAGCACGTGGGCGCTCGGGCGCTGGCGCTTTGGGCGCAGCGCTCTGAGCGCAAGAGCGCTAGAGCACCACGTGTCAGCACGTGGGCGCTCGGGCGCTAGCGCTCTGAGCGCAAGAGCACCACGTGTCAGCACGTGGGCGCTCGGGCGCTAGTGCTTTGGGCGCTAGCGCTCTGAACATAAGAGCGCAAGCGCATCATGTGTCAGCTCGTGGGAGCTCAAGCGGCAAAAGGGACTTGGTCCCTGCAATGGGAGTTGTACTCCCAGAAAGGAGCACTTATTATTTTGTGTGTGTGTGTGTGTGTGTGTGTGTGAGGAGTTAAACTCCTAGGTTGTTTTGAAGCTGATGAAAAGGGTTCTTCTTTGGAGCCCTGGGTCTTCCCAAAAATGGAGTTTTCGGAGATGGGCCTCCTTCTTCCTCCTCTGTTGGCAGGATCTTGAAGATCAATAGATGTGAGATTTTAAAAATCTCTTCTTTTTGAGATCTGATGAGAGATCTAAGCTCCCCTTTGTGGGTTTTATGGTGAAAAACTATTTAGTCTTGGAAAAGGAAAAGTAAAACTCTTGATTTAATTTCAAAAGAAAAAAGAAGGTTTAGAACCTTCAGAAAGGGGAAAGAGGCACAAACCTAGATTTTTAAGGGGAATGAAAAAGTTGTTTTTTTATTCATCATCATGTTGCCTTATATAGGCTTACACATTTACATATAGCTCCTTAGGCTTTACAAAATGGCATTTTGCCCATCCCATGGCTCACGTGCCATTTCTTTTTGCACATAAGCCATGGACTTTAAAAAAATTTGGTTTTATGCCATTTTGCATACATTCATGCATAAAAAAATTACATAAAAATTATTTATTACATGATCTATAGTTTGGCATGGAGGAGGCTGGCCGCGGGCTCGGCTTGGGCATGGGCCCGCTTGACCTGGGCTTGGGCCTACCTGGCTTGGGGTTGACCTTGACTTTGACTCGGTCAACCGGGATGCAAATTTTGACATCAACAACAAGCACGTCAGTGATACTAGCTGCACGTAACGGCTACCCAAGTATTGATCGAAAGAAGGTCAATGAGCAAGCTCATCTGAACCCTGCAAAGTCTATCGGTGACATTATCGTATAATCTGGTCTCTTCGTCTAAGAGTATCGCATATCGGATCTAGGGTTTGGAATCTGTCAGACCCCAATAACTCGATAAGTCGTAAGACAGAGAACTCGTAACCAACCGGAGATACAACTGATAACACTTATCAGTTTATCTCCACTGCGATAGCCAATGACTTATGGTTGTAGTCATGTCCTGTATAGCACGACATCAACTCCCTATAATGGGAGAGACGAATCCCCTAGAACGCTCACTGCCTCCACGAGCTTCGGGACTATACCTAACAAAAATATGTTTGCACGACTCCTTTGAGCCGTGGTAGGGTAGAAGTCAAAGTATAGTGGGAACGCACATGAGACACTATGGCGATCTCAGGTCTTAGGGACTACCCTGTATATATGTCACAAGAGAACTGCAACCTGACATTGATATATTACCAACAAAGAATTCTCGGTGAGTCTGTCCAGTATAACTTATCCAATGAGCACTTGTATACAATCATTGATGTCAAACACCAATAGCTGTAGAATTAGTTATCTCCTTCCAACCAAGTCAGGAAATATACACACTAGTCTAAACTGGAGTACCGATACCTAGTCTCGAGACTCCTACGACTAGGGACATTTAAGGATATGCTTATTGACTACTCAGGCTCTACTAGTGTGATTTCCATCGTCGTCCTAGTAGTCAAGCAAAATCTTAGGATTTTATCTCATGTCTAAACGATACGTGATAGTAAATAAAACGTATCGCATGAAAGATAAATACAAACCAGATAGCATACTATCATCTCTAGTAAGATTGTTCTCTCATATAAGTTCTCCTTCAATTACAATAATTGTCTTAAGGGCACTTATATCCAATAGTTACCAAATAATCATTAAACCAATCATCTTCCATTCAGTTACGCAATGGATTTTTTAATAATTTACATTACAAAAAAGCCCTTTTGACTGAAGAAGTTGAAACTAGCATTATTGATGTCAACCTAACTAACAAGCAGAGACTAAGGAAGACACAACGTGCTTCTCTGTTTGAACCAAATTTTGAGCAAGTTCACTAGTTAATTGCTTCAACTCAGATCAGTCATCGTTATTTCTTACATCATAGCCCAACCATCATCCTAACAGATATGTTGTCTCATTTAACCTATCTTTTATGGCCAAATGTGCTTATGGGCGTCCTCCAATCTTTGAAATTAAAGAGATCTTAAAGCAATGATTTGCAATAAATGAAAATTTTGTTATTATTAATCTGGATCGTAGATACCTTCTACTTTGATTTCATGTTCATGAAAATTTCAACAAGATATGATTGAAGAAATATTTGTATGTCAAATGATTCGATTTTTTAAGTGGACTTCTTTCTTCAACTTCGATCAAGATTCTACCATTGTTTCGGCATAGATTTCTATATCAGGACTGCCGCCAAATTTCTTTCATGTGGAAATATTGAGATCCGTTGTTAAACTTGAGGCTCGAATCATTAAGGTAGATGTCAACATTTTGCACTGCACCAGAATAGATAAAGCGCGAGTTTATGTTAAGCTTAGTCTTCAAAATGATATTCCATCCAAGATTTGGATTGATATATCTCCATCTACAAAATTCTCACAGGATGTAGTCTGTGAAAAGGAATTTAAATACGGCGATTTATGTTATAAAAATGGGGCACTCTTCTGAGTTCTGCAAAAAGAATATCTTGAATAACGATAACGCTTCCGCCAAGGATTCTTCGACTGTAATTCGGAAAATGCCAACCATAACTACCAATCGAAAAGATTTTTTAAGGAAAACTTAAAAGCTCACGAGTAATGTTCTTCCTAAATCTGCAGAAAATGTTAGTGTTACAGTGCATTCTATTAGGGTTGTGTCTCATATCCAGTTGATCATCTTTTTACGGTTCGTAGATCGCGGGAAGTCCATATTGGACTCGGATGGTTGGGCCAAAGTAATCCGTTGGTGTGAGCTACTAATGGATAAGAAAATGAATACATACTCAAGGGTTCTATTTAATTGTTGGGAATCTTCCCCTCCGATACCTATCGTCGAGAGAAAATCTCGTCTTTAACGTTCGAGCACGCAAGACACCAATCCATAAGAAAAAGTAATTACATATAGTATTTAACGTGGTTCGACCGACCAACCTACTCTAAGGGACAAATATGGGGACTTCATTAATATACGAAAGAGTTACACCCGACATCTTATTTTCTTCTTGATTTGATCATCTAATATATTAGTATCCCTCAAATATAGATTATAATCATAATCTCTCAATGAAGATAAAGCTTATGAGATATCACATATCTCAACTCTTTCATATCAGCTCGTCTCCCTTCTTTTGATCTCACCTTAATTAAGGGATGGGAGTTACAACCCTCATAAATCTAGAGACTATCTTTCTTGTCTCAGCCTTAGCATTAGCCTTAGCGCTTATTGTGCCCTTTGTTGTGCCTCTTCGTCATTCCTTTGCCGATGCTTTTGCCGAATCTTCTTGATGAAATCACCTCCTTATTTATAGCATAGAATAAGACTTCTCCTACTTAGATTAGGATCAACATAAATTTTCTTTATCCTTTTCTAATAGAATATCTTATTTTATCTAAATCTATATTTAAATAAATGACTTATCTTAATTCTATCTATAATAATAACCAACCGATTAAATTTAAACTAATATCAACACATTCTACTAATCATGTGGATACGCTTGATAAACATATTCCTTACACATAGTATATCATTATTGTTAGCGAAAAACTCTGCCACTTTGCAATTTAATATCATCACCAATTCTTATGCTCAAATTGATTATACTAAAGAAAAAGAAAAGCACAACAATGTGGGTAGTACAAAAGACAGGTCGTTCTTCAAATTTTCATTAATCATAAATAAGTCAACTCGAGACCTGAATCGGTTGACTCAAATAACTTAGTTGTGCAAAGTTTAATCCGACTGAGTTAGACTTAAAAGGTGAGCCCTCCTGGTTTATGAAGTTAAGGCAGTTTCTTATTTTTGGGACAAAAATGACATGTATTTCATTCTTAGCTAAACTATATTTGAGATAACATAATTGGAAAGAGTGTCGAAAAAAACCACTCACAAACTTTTCCGCTATTAAAAAAAAAAACAAAGCATCTTGTCAAGAAACCTCTGACAAACTTTTCCGCTGTCAAAAACCCCTTGGCCCAAAGAATCTTGTTAAAAAACCTCTGACAAACTTTTCCGCTGTCAAAAACCCCTGGCTTCAATGTCTAGTTTCCTGCAATATCCAGTTAGCTGCATATCTATATAGTTTCCTGAAATATATATGCAACTAACTAGATATTACAGTAAACTGTACATATATTGCAGCCACTGGGGTTTTCAACATTGAAAATGTTTGTCGGGTTCTTTTGGCAAGGTCCCCAAAATAGTTTTGTATAATAAGCACATTACACATGCCAGCCAACAAGCATATCACAAAAACAACTCAAGACCAAATCACTTGGGCTCACCCCCATCCCATGCTAGTGCTGGTGTTGGTATGTAGAGTAATGAAAATTTGAACGAAAATATATAAGACCATTGGAGGGATTCTTGGCATGTATATGTGTTGGATTTATTAGGCATTTTGTAGATGAGGAAGAAGAAGGAAACAAATTGGGTGTGGGGACTTGGAAACAGAATCATTGGCAGCAAGGGGAAGAAGTGTTTGTGGCGGGAAGCGAGTAAGGACAAGAAGAAATGGATCCTTGGGATCGCTGCCCCATGGAAGTGAGGGCGGACCCTCAAGGTCCGTGGCCTCATTGTAAATTACTGAAATGCCCTTCCATCCGGCAATCTTTTAGGCTTTTGGGAAACAAAAGTTTGGGCAGGGCCAACCCGGCCAAGGGGCTGTTTGGTTGCAGGGTTGTGAAATTTGGATTTTCAAATAGTAAAATTGAAAATTTTTGGATTGACTAATTTTGTGTTTGGTTGGTATTAGATTCCTAATGTTGGATTTGTAGATCCTTATAATCTTGTTTGGCTGGAAAAAAAAAAGTAGGATTTGGATTTAAGGATTAAAGAGAGAGAGATTTTTTTATACATAAAAGTACACAGAACCCATCAAACAAGTACAATGAACAGTGCAAATTCAAGCCAAATTCTCTCTTTTTTCTAGGATTCTTGGATCATGGCTTTGGAGTGGGACCCGCACAAAAAAAAAAGGAATTCTACAAATCCAAATCTCGCAACCAAACACAAAATTCATGAATCCAGGATTTTTTTTTTAAGGATTCCACAATCCAAACTTTACAATCTTGCAACCAAACAGCCCCTAAATGAAAGTCTTTTTTTTTTTGGGATCCTATCCCTACTTCTACTTTCAAAGATCTCATTTTGAAAAGAAAGGTTATACCGTGAAATCTATTTCTCTTTTGGTTAACATAAATGTTGTTATTTATATGAGATATGGGGTGCTATAGATGAAAAATACTGTATATAGCGGAAAAAAGGTCAACCGTTTCGTGCTGTATTAAATGGCTAGATCTGTTTAATGTGATTGTTTAAATTGTGTTCACTGCGAGATTCATGTGCTTTTCCATACCAACGATATGTTGATGTACGGATTGAAAAATATTTTATTACTGATTAGCGAAGTGAAAGAGTGATGCCTCTTATTTTAGGTCGGGAATAATCCAACAATACTTTTTGTTGATAAAAAAAAGTGGTGATATCATTTAAAATATATGCATCAAATATGGTTGTATTGGAAAGATTCGGAGTTTCAAGATTTGTAGCCATATTTTCGAGGTTGATGAATAGGAATCAAGCCATATTACACTTTACAATTTTGTTACATATAATATTTGAATATGAAATTGTCTTGGCAGTCCTAAGTATATCTCTACGGTTTAAATATGAGATTTTGTTACATATAATACAGCACACGCAAATACTAGTATACATATGGTTAAGAAATTCTCAATCTAGGAGGGTCGTTAATTTACATAACTTCAATCCAACTTGGATCAGTTTTTGTTTTATACCGTGCATGCCGGATAAACAACTGTAAAGGATTGATTTTGGATCAATAATAGAATGATGTTTTCCTTGTATGATGAAATTGCTATTCATATAGAGTAGTTATTAATCATGCATCTATAAATTTATTATTTTTTGAGTTATAAAGCTAATGATGGACAACTTTATTCTTTAATAAAATATATTCTTTAATTAAAGCTATTCTATCTTTTCTTTTCAATGAAAGGTTATTCTATCTTTTTTGAATGGATAAATTCACATAAAACTTGAAAACCAAAAAATTGATTGCATTTTGGAAGGACAGAAGAGATTTTTTCTCTAAGCATAATTGCAATATTCATCCACAAGATTTTATTAGTATAGCGAGTCTTTGATAAGATGTTAGGAAGACGGAGGTTAGAACAAAAGATGGAAAACTGTAGATATGCCGTGCGGTCCTACCGCACCATTCGAGCGATGGTAACGAAAGTGTGAGCCCTCCGTTTTTCATTTTTTTTTAAAAATTAAATGGCAAAGGTTAATTTTAAAAAAAAAATAAATTTACATTTAAAATCATGGTTACAAAACCATGTTTTAGGTTATCCAAACAATCCATAATTACAAAAGCATGATTTCACACCGTCCCTCCGAACACACCTCAAAAATTGATTTGATTATAAATCCATGATTTTGAACCATTCGGGTGAGCCTCGTTTGGCTTATATAACCCACCATGAACACAAAAATAATAGTTGGTGGAGGTATTTAGTTAATTCAAATTCTTTTTAATTAAATCCCTTTTAAATTATACAAATATAAGTTTCAAATCCCAACCATTTCCAGAAGGATATTTTCGTCCCAGCACAAACCCAAAAAAAGCGCGAGTTCCAGTTAAATCACGAATATTCGTAAAATTCAAAGATCCCTCTTTCACTAGATCGAGGAGGCGATGACCAAATGACACGAAACCCTAACCCTAACCGACGAGACGAAACGAAACCCGCATCCAAATCTCTCACCGGAGCAGGAGGCGCCGCCGTCTCCAGCGGCGGAGGCGGCACAGGGATGCGCGTGATAGTGCCGCTTCAGGGCGTGGTCCAAGGCCGCGGCGGCCTTGTCCTCGGCTCTCTCATCCCCTGCGCTCTCTTCTACTTCTTCCAGCTCTATCTCAAAGCTCGCAACCGCTCCTCCTCCTCTTCTCCTCCTTCGTCGTCGTCCTCTTCCGAGGACAATCTCGCGGAGCTCGCTGCTGCGATCCCTCGATCTCAGTCAAGATCGCATCTTTCGCCACGTGGCTCCCTCGCCCGCGCTCCCATCTCCTCACGCGCCGCATCGATCGTGAAAGCCTCTTCCGATTCGCCTAACTATGTTGGGATGAAGAGGTTTGATGAGGATCCGTACGATTCTGTTTCGAATCCCGAGGGGATTATTCAGCTTGGAATCGCAGAGAATCAGGTAGATGATCTCATTTCAGTCTTTTTAGGCCTTTCATTTGATTTGAGCTTTGTTGGAAGTTGTGGGGATTTTTAGGGTTTATTGTTTGCTTTAGCGCAGTTGTCGCTGGATTTGATAAGGGATTGGCTGGCTCGGAATTTGGGGGAGTCGTTGATGGATAAAAGAGGTGGGGAATTGAATATTAGTGGATTGGCAACCTATCAGCCTTTTGATGGACTCATGGATTTGAAGATTGTAAGTATACAAATTTCTTATGTGATGGATGCAATTACTCTATTTATTTTCATTTGGTTTTACAAGTATTTGATGCCTTAATTAGAGATTGAAATGACTTGCTCTTCATCATTGTTTCATCATTTTATTGCTTTAAGAACTAGTGTTTGATGCCCTTTTTGAGGCACAACTTACTTCGACTTTGGATCCTGTGCTCCGTGGGATTTTTGATACAAGTATATAGTGTTTGCTTCGTGTTTGAGAATTCAATTTGCACTGAAGTCTTTTACTTAATATGTCCTGTGTTGCATGGGCAGGATTAAAGTTTGCTTATTTGTGCTAATCTTTGCATGTTGTTTCACCATTCTTTCTAATGTGTGTGGGGCTCATCCTCCATTACTTTTCCTTAACCGTCTAACTGTTTATTGCATCTTCTATAAATGTAATCTTAAGCTTGAGACCACATATTTCATACTGTACGGCAGTACCAATTATCTTTCTTTATTAAGCATTCACATGAAAGTTATCATCTTTGCTATATCAGTATTTTTGTTGTAGCTTTACTGAGCAAGTTTACCAAAATATATGGTGTTAGTTAGGATTTCAATATTTGAAGGGACAATTAGATTGCTATCAAAACAATTTTAGAAATACTAATCAACTACTACCTGTTGCTATATGTGCGGATGGTATCGGCCGTTGAGATTATTATTAAAACTATTTGAGAATGGTTTCTTTGGCTATTCAGGTGCTGGTTATTGAGGTCCTACGGTGCTTTGACTAGTGTAGAGATTTTTAAGGCGGCGTTAAGATCTTGAGCTTCTATTTGTTCTCTTGCTTGAAATTACATGGATGTACCATTATTCAAAAGGATTTTTTCCGAAGCTTTTTTGGTTCTTTTTTACATATTGTTCTACAAGTAAATAGTAGTTACTATTTGAGCTGTGCAATAAAAATGTAGTTTATACTGATCCTCAATTGAGAAAAAAAATTGGTATCTATACTAATTCACATCACCGCTTATTGTGAAACATGATACAGTGAAGATAGACATATTTAGTTGAGACTAATTGATGCGGAGCAAATTTCTTGTTAAGATTTTATCGACAGGGTCATCTCCTTAGTTAAATTAATAATTAACATATCATTCTTAATTATGTATCCATGATCGTTTAGGTCTATCGTTATCCTTTGTTGCGCCTTTAACTATAATTTATCACTTCTCTTAATTTGGGCGTAAATTGGTCTTCATTGTACATTACCAAACCATCTTAATCGGAGCGATCCCAACTTGTTACAAATATATTCATCCCCTATCGTATCTTTTAATGCATTGCCATTCATCCATCTTAACATTCTCATTTCAACCATACTTATATTTTGGATATGTTTCTTAATAGCTCAACATTCTGATCCATAAATAAGTATTGACCTTATCGCTGTCTTATAAAATGTTCCTTTCAATTTCAAAGGTACTCTATGATCGCATAACACTTCTGAAGCATTCTTCACTTCAACCATCTCGCTTTGATCTTTCCAACATGATTAATTGTAGATCCTAAATAACAAAAATGGTTATTTTTAGATATTTCTTGGCCAATAATTTATACTGTACTCCCATTTCTTTGCTCTGTTTTGTTAAAATTACATTCTATATTTTTCTGTTTTTATGATGCTAATTTTAAATATTTTAGATTCTAAGGCATCTCATTTTTCTACTTTAGAAAATTATTCTTTCTTTAAATTCATCCGCTAAAACAATCTCATTAACAAACAAGTGAACAACATACACCATGACAAATCATCTTGAATGTCCAATAAGTTCATCCATAACTAATGTAACGAGAAAAAGATTTAATTCCAATGCTTGGTGTAAATTTTAGGTAATAGGAAATGACTTAGTTCTCTGATTATCCTCATTCTAGCAATCGCTCCATCATACATATATTTAATCATATCAATATACCTATGACACATAAGTTTCTTTATAAAGGCCATGACATTATCTTCCTAAGTTTCCTATCATGAGCTTTTTTTAAATCAATAAAAACCATATGTAGATCCTTTCTTAATATTTTTCCATTAAACTCTTAAATAAATAAATTTATTTTATGGTAGACCTTTTTGGTATAAAATTAAATTGATTTCCAAACATAGATGTTTCTTTTCTTAACTATGTTCGATTACTCTCTCTCATAGTTTTATTGTATGAAACTTAAAGCTTAATCCCACGGTTATATAAACAATTTTTTATATATCCTTTATTCTTTAAATAGGTATCAAGATACGTGTTCTTAATTCCTTGAGCTTTTATATATGACTTATTAAATAAATTAGTTAACCACACTAATCTAATATCTCTTAGATACTTCCAAATTTCGATAGGAATATCATTAGGTCTCAACTGATTTTCCCGTTTTCATCATTTTTGAAGCATCCTTCACTTCATTAAGCCTGAACTTACAACAATATTAAGGTTCTATTAGTATTGTTTGTTTTTACCTTTAGTTCGTGATTATTAGTTTCATTAGACAATTTATGAAAGAAATTCCTCCACCTTTCGGTTATGTCATCATTTTTAACTAAAACTCTTTCATCTTCATGCTTAATGCATGTAATATTACCTCGTCTCTACTCTTCTTTTCTCTCATCATAACAAGTATATATATTTTCTTTTCTCCTTCATTTGTAGTTTATTATATGAATTATCATAACTTTTAGATTTAACTTCACTAACCATTTTTGCAGCTCTTTTATTTGCTAATTTATATTTATTAAAATCATCATTATTTTTACATTTTTACCAATTTTTTTATATGATCCTCTTTTACTTTAATTACCTTTTGAATCTCTTCATTCCACCACCTTCTTTATCCAGCCCAAAGAGCACCCAGGGGACCAAAAATATGTTAATAGTTTGGGAAGACTTCATTTTCTCTACTAGATATTTGTTTCCATCTTCTTTTATGCTTTTTGACTTTTTGTTTGTGGGTAATGCCCTCGCCTCGCTAAATCATATACCTTAAATAGTATAGTACATTTACACATCACATTTTTCTTGAACTTGAAATGCCTTTAATTTAGCACTTAGGAGTTTCTTCCACAACTTGGAGCTTTTACCTGCAGTTCGATCTTTGTGGTTGATATGAGGCAGAAGTTTGAAAAATACGTTTGAGGGAAACAATTATTGATAACAACCATTCAGCTGGCTTTCAACTTTGAAATCAAACGGATACAACTCAGCTTCAGTTATTGCATGTAGAAGTGAACTTTTTTGTATTTCAGAGAATTGGATTGGTTGTGGTCTAGTTGTCTATTATGCTAGTGTTTCCCACTTCTAGATTAATCTCTGGTGCTTATGATAGACTAGGTCATTAATTGGGCCAGCTTTGTGCAATCTAGTCCGCCATGGAAGGTTTCCGATCCCCGCTTTTCCTAGGTAAACCTCACTTTTGGGCTTTGGTGTAAGGAACTTATGCTTCTTTTTCTTATCCAGCTTATGTTCTGAGACAAATCAAGTTCACTAATTAATGAATGAACAGAGTTTAAGGCCTGCTGCCCAACCCTCCAAAACACACATGCACAGACACACATTCACACCCTACCCAAAAAAAGGGATTGAACTTTTTTAAGCTGTGTGTGTGTGTGAGAGAGAGGGGGGGGGGGGGGAAGATGGTATTTCCGCCTTTATATAGGGACATGTAGGGTGCATCCTTCAGTGGAGCATATGGGGTGTGTGTGTGTGTGTGTGAGAGAGAGAGAGAGAGAGAGAGAGAGAGAGAGATCCCTTGGAGCTGAACTGGTATTTCCACCTTTATATACGGGGCATGTAGTGTGCATCCTTCAGTGGAGCATGTGGGATATCATTTCATTGGACCTTGCAAAGTGTTTTTGCACTTAGTGCAAAACCCAATGAAAAGAAGGAAGGACTTAAATGCAAAAACACTATGCAAAGCCCAATGGAATCATGCCACATATACTCCTGTGTAGGGTGCACCTTACTAGTCATTTCATTTCTTCTAGAAAGAGATTCTTTTCAAGCAAGCAAATATAGCATGGTTAGAGAAGTCATCTATCGCATATATACTTCAAGGGGCATCATGACATAACGATCGAGGTGAGCAGGGACCTAAAAGATCGAATGGAATGAACGATATATAGACAAGGAAATCCCTTATGAGTACTAAAGTATTCCTTTAATTTAAAGGGGATTCATCATTTAAAGGGGAGTAGACTAAAGAATTTCTCATTTCAATTTTGTCGTAATGTGTAGGGTGCACCCTACAGAGACACTATAATCCCCTTGTCCCTACACACACACACATATACTGTAGTCCCCTTGAGCAGATCTTTTTTAAGCTAGCTCTCTGCGCGCGTGTGTGTGCGCGCGCAGCGCGCGCGCGTGAGAGAGAGAGAGAGAGAGAGAGAGAGAGAGATTCATCTATGTTAATTTAGAGAGAGAGATTCATCTATGTTAATTTCTTTAATCATTAAAGTTTATTATCAAATAAAGGATAAAACGAGTTGATGGAATTGCCATTAGTTGGGCATACCTAGCTTCTGCTTCTCAACAGCATGTCTCTAGATGGTCCAACACAGTCCAATCTCTTGAATATTAGCTGTATCAAGTATTAAGTTGGTTAGACTATTAACAGGAAGTGGTAACTGCCGCCTTCACTTATTTATCCTGGAATTGGCAACACAAACTTTAAAAAGGTTCACAGTTCACATTGTGTTCTTTCCCTTTCCAGGATTTATTTAGCATGCCCTAATCTTTTAATCTATTGATAGATCAGTTCATTAAGTGGTTCGGCTACATGAAATCTATTTGTGCATGATTTGCTTTGGCTAATTCATGACAGCCAAAGCCTCATCAGATATCGTATCCCACAATTTCACACATTGGAAGCTCGAAAGTGCAGCAGTTTGCATCTTCTCGAACCCAATCTTATTCTTCCTTATCCAGCTTATGTACAAGTTCAGTGTGCACTAATTAATGAATTGAGGGCAATGCCTCAACGCCTTTAACTCTTCTGGGCTCCAAAACACAATACACGCATGATAAGAGAAGAAAGAGGAGGTTGTTTGTATACCTTTTGCCTAGTATTCCATTTAGAGGTAATCATCAAATAAAAGAAGGCATATAATGGAATTGGCATACTAGGGTTCGGGAGTTCATCATCGAATAAAAGGCTAATACATTAATGGAATCACACTAGCTTTCATTGTCCAAAACTGCCCAATCTACTGCTGGATTACAGCTGTCTCAAGAAATAATTACTAAAACTATTAGATAGAAATGGAATGAGAACCTCTGCTCTTAACCTTTGCTATTTTCCCTGGCTATTACAAGATCCTGACCACACATCACGAATTAAAAAAAAAACACCTGTGGGACCCCTGTTTTGCCCAGTTCTGGCTGTTGGATCTAATAGTTACTACTAGCAGGCATGTGATAATAGCAGGCACTCCGAATCTGATAGAAACTACCCCCGAGTATCAAAAGTAAATATTCTCTCTTTCAATCTGGGGCATCCAAGACCTAAACTTTGAACGCAGTAAATTACACCATGTTCCGTTCTATGGATTATAATGCTTTGGTGGGTGAAGATGTAGAAGCAACACATAATAATTGAAGGTACTATCACTTCATGAATGATTGACTTTTCAAGTCACCAATATAAGAAATTTCCTACCATGCCACTTTATGCTCTCTCTCTCTCACACACACACACACACACACACGTTCATTGATTGGCTGTTAGCACTCCGTTTCTGTGACATGGTTTAGCAATAAAGTGTCTCCTATGCAATTTCAAGCTCAGAAAAACAGAGCATGCAAACCAAATGACAATAAGTTGTCCGAAGATAAAAGATTTCCTTCTTTGAGCACACAGTATCAACGAGATGGTTCTGTATAGCCGTCTGTTATCTTTTAAACTGTAGGTTTTCTTTTATTGCTTTGGCTGCTCGAGGCATGTTCTTAGAAGAATTTGATCCTAGATCCAGAATGCTTATCAGCGTTTTATAATTTCATTTGGTGTTTCCGACAGGCTATGGCTGATTTCATGGGTAGAGTAATGGGTGGTCCGGTTACATTTAATCCATCACAGATCATATTAACTGCTGGGGCAACTCCTGCAATTGAAACACTCAGTTTTTGCCTTGCGGACCCTGGGAATGCCTTCCTTGTTCCTTCACCATATTACCCAGGGTAATTTCTTGAGTGTTAAAAAAAAGGCTTCATACATATCTCTTGGACATCCATTTAATATTTCCTTCTGCAGGTTTGACAGAGACATAAAGTTGAGAACCGGCATTGAGCTAATACCAGTCCCATGCCGCAGCACAGACAACTTCAGCTTAAGTACCGATGCGCTCGAACGAGCATACAAGCAGGCAAGGAAACGAGGGGTAAGAGTTTGTGCGATTCTAATCTCAAACCCTTCAAACCCTGTCGGTAACCTACTTAAAGAGGAGACGCTCTATGATCTCCTAGATTTTGCAATGGAGAAGAACATTCACCTCATATCTGATGAAATATATGCTGGTTCAACATATGGAAGCGAGGAGTTTGTTAGCATAGCTAAAATTCTAGAAACACAAGTTTACGATAAGAGCAGGGTTCATATTATTTACGGGCTGTCAAAAGATCTCTCTATTCCAGGCTTTAGAGTGGGAGCTATCTATTCTTTCAATGAAAATGTTATAGCAGCGGCATCAAAGCTCGCAAGATTCTCTTCAGTTTCAGTTCCAACCCAACGCTTGCTAGTTTCTATGCTTACAGATACGAAATTTATCTCAGAATATCTCAAGGTTAACAGGACGAGACTTCGGAAGATGTATAGATTATTTGTGGATGGGCTGAAGCAGTTGGGGGTTGGGTGTGTTAAAAGCAGTGGGGGCTTTTATTGCTTGGCAGATATGACCAAGTTAATTAGGCCATACAGTGAGAAAGGGGAGCTTGAGCTATGGGATAAGTTGTTGAATGTGGCTAAGGTCAATGTGACCCCTGGATCATCGTGCCATTGCATTGAACCTGGATGGTTTAGGTGTTGTTTTGCGACTTTGGCTGAGAGTGAGATCCCAGTGGTCATGGAACGCATCAAGAGAGTCATTGTTCAAGGCGATGGTCGATAGAAGTAATCGGTGATGAATGTAAATTTTGCTTTCAAAATGGTAGAATGAGTACTGAATGACATTTTGGTAGATCTTTACATTGCGGTTTTGTACATTGCCGGTTCTGATTCAAATATTTTTCGACATAAAGCGTGAATTTGCCGAATCAAGGCTGCATGCCAAAGGGAAAAAATAAAACGAAGAAATATATAAATTTTAGAGAATTTTGAAGACCCTGTAGCATGCTCCGGCTGTGTGCTCTCACTGCCTCAGGTGCTGGCGACAGTAACATTGTTCGGTTAGTCTGTGGTTCTGAAAGAAAAGCATGGCAACACACTCTCTCTAATGAATTCTTGCAAGAGATCCAGTAAAGTTAGAGCTATGAATTTAACTGCAGAAATCGGCTTTCTGACATATAGGCAATTCCGGCCTTAAGTTATTAATAAACGTGATTAACATAAGCATTGGTGCAACATTCATTTGTTCAGTCAGGTTTTTGATCACAGATATGATGTGGTTTGTTTAATTAATCCCCACCAATCCCTTTTCAAAAATGTAGTACAATAACTAAGCCATATGCCAAATAATTTATATCAGTGATGCAGGAGAAGATTCAGAATAAAACTGGGCTGAAAGAAATTACCATCGAGAACCTTTTCTTCTTTAGGGTAACAGTCTTCCTTCTATAGCTCAATTTTCGGCTTAACAGTATAAGTTCGCCAAGCGTTAGTGCCCTCTTGACCATGAGTCCACCGTCTTGTCTCCAACTCGTCTTCAATGAAGATTCCAGATAAGCAACAGGAACTGCAGTACCTCAGCGACAAACTTCATTTAGAAATCCTGCAATAGGAGGTGACAACCGAAAAAGAAACTCAAGACCTGCATTTGGAGGCGGTGGCAAAGGGCAAAGAAACTCCATAGCGGAAGAAGCATCGATGCTAGCATTTCGTGTTTCTGAGCCACTCGAATTCCCGAAACCATCTGTTTCTGAAAGCGAGTACCAATCGTCGTGGTAATTAGAGCTATCATCACTCGAACTTTCATGAAACAGTTGGTACTCGACTTCATTTATGTAATAACGGTTTGGACGAGGATCCAAGGGTTTCCCAGGTTTCTCTTCCCATAGGAAAGGGACAGAGACGATGAGCCTTGTTGGGGATGGGGCTATAACCCAAGGAATCGGTTTAGTCATTGCCCACTCTCTCTTCGGCGTGCCTGGCTTCTCTTCCCATAAGAAAGGAACTGAAACCGATTGTTTTACTCGTCGACGAGGGGAGCTTAAAACTTCGTTTTCCTCTTCCATTCTTGGTGATGCAAGGGGAGAAACTGTTATGAGATGCCATTGCTGTGTCTGCTGATATGATATAGAAGCTGAAACGGGTGGGTTAGGATCAGCTACTTCTTGATCAAATTGTTTTGGTTCAACTACTCATTAGTGGAGTTGTAATGCTAAAAACTTTCACAAACAGAGATTACAGTGACGACTGAAGAATAACAATCATAATTTATTATTCAAAATCAAACATTTCACACAAACAAATGACAATGACAATGCTGAAGCAATGAATTGGAATGATCAAAAGGGGAAAAAAAGGTTTCTATCTTCAAATCTTCTATCTTTTTTAAAAAAATTTAAAAAAAATCAACACTATCCACTGCTGCTGCTCTCATCAACCCTCAAACCCCAACCAAACCTCACAACTAACCCATAGCTCCCCCCCCCCCCCACACCCTCAACTACTGGCTGGGTCTGATTGATTCCAGGAACTGAACCACTTCTCCCATGTTTGGCCTCTTCGACGGCACATCCGAAGTACAAACCAACCCCAATTTGAGAACCTGAACCAATTCAGCCTCAACAAATCCTCTCAGGTTTCTATCAAAACAAACAGCTGCAGTTCCATCCTCCAACACTCTTCTCACGTGATCTCGCAAAACCACCACCTCCGAAGGCCCCGGGCTCTCTACAGGCTTTCTCCCCGTCACGATCTCCAAAAGAATGACCCCGAAACTATACACGTCGCATTTATCGCTATACCGCAGGCTCTGAGAAGCCAACTCCGGCGCCACATAACCAATTGCAGTGTGGAACTTGGTCATGGCTTGGCTACCCAAAATGGGCAGCAATTTCCTCAGTCCATAGTCAGATAACTTAGCCTCAAACCCTTCATCCAATAATATGTTGGTAGATTTGATGTTGAGATGCAAGACTTGGGGCTTGCAATCATGGTGAAGGTAAGCAAGAGCTCTTGCAGTCCCAAGCGCTATCGTGAACCTCCTCGACCAAAAAAGCTCACCCTTTGCTCCGCTTCTTCTTCTGCTCGTATGGCGATAGCTATGGAGAAGGTGATAGAGGCTTTTATTGGGTATAAACTCGAATAAAAGCAGTTGTGTCGATGATGACCAATAGTAACCCTCAAAAGCTACTAAATTTGGGTGTCTTAGGTTTCCAAGCCTACCCATTTCCTGCTCAAACTCCTCTTGGTTCCTGATCCTTCCTAGGGTTTCTAGCTTTTTCACTGCAATAGAAACCCCGTCTCTGAAGGACGCTTTGTACACCGTTCCGATTGAGCCGCCGCCGATGAGGCAGTCCTTATCAAGAAGCGCCTTGGTTCCAGCTTCCCAATCTTCGTATTTCGAGGGCAAGCTCTTGCTGAAAAGCACCAGCTTTCCGACGATGGAGCCCGAGCCATTTGAACTGCTCTCAGAGACCAAGATCTCTGCCACGTCTTCTGTCTTCTTCCTATATGCCCAAATGTTGACAATGCAAATAATGCAGACCCCAGCGACGATCAAAGCTAGGGCGATAATCGAAAGTATGGCGGTCACAGTTAGCATTCTGCTTCTCTTAGACCCATTGCTCGAAGCCCCGGGGCAAATGTTGTTTAAAGGAGAACCGCATAATAACGGATTGTGAGAGAATGCAGAGGGGCCGAAGCTTTGGATCGTAGGCGAAGATGGAATTGCGCCTGTGAGGTTGTTGAAAGAGAGGTTTAAATGGGTCAACGAGATCAGGTTTTCGATCGAATTAGGGATTTCTCTGGTGAGAGAATTCCCAGAAAGGTCAAGATATTCAAGGCGCGTTAGATTGCCAAGGGAACTAGAAATGGATCCATTGAGTCGGTTTCCATGAAGGTCAAGGTATTCAAGAGAAGTCATGTTGTAGATACTCTCTGGAATTTCGCCATCCAACGCATTGCCTGATAAATCCCTGCACAAGCCAATGTTCTGTAAATTTTCGATTAGAATTTCTTGATAAAATTTTCAAACTTTTAGAAATTCAGTTTTTCGACACTCACAGTTGGAGAAGAAACCGGCATTGGCTCAACGAGGACGGAATCTCGCCCGAGAGCTGGAGATCGCTGAGGTCAAGAATCTGAAGCATGTCAACCTCTCCAATCTCGGCTGGAATCCTACCATTAATCTCATTATTCCCCAACTTCAACACAGAGAGCGACTTCAAGCTCGAAATCTCAGGCGGGATCTCTCCACTCAACTGGTTAAACCCTAAATCCAACAATCTCAAACCTCCGCAGCTCGCAATGCCGGAATCAATCTCGCCGCTCAAGCTATTCCTAGAAACATCAATGTACTCTGCCTTTTGCCCGCAGGTCCCGAAATCTTCCATCTTTCCATCAAACTCGTTCGAAGACGCATTGAAGTAGCTGAGATTGCTGCTCAATGCAAGCAGACCGAAAGGGACCGCCCCCGAAAACGAGTTCCCACTAAGATCGAGAAACTGCAAGCTGCGGCATGCGCTGATCTTATCGGTCACAGTCCCAGACAGCACATTGCTCCTCAAGGACAAGAAATTGATTGCCGGCGCGTCGCAGATCCCTGGTGGGAGCCCGCCGCTGAGGTTATTGTAGGAGAAATCGAAGCCGGCGAGGTTCAAACAGTTGGAGATCGAGGTCGGGATGGGGCCGGAGAGGTCGTTCCCCGAGAAGGAGACGAATCTCGTCTTGAAGCAGTTCCGGAACAGGCTCGCCGGGATCCCGCCGGAGAATCGGTTGCCGCCGAGATCGAGCAGCCTGAGGCTGGGGAAGTCGCCGAGGAAGTCGGGGACGGGGCCGGAGAGGTGGTTGCGGCTGAGGTTGAGCTTGAAGAGGGTGCCGATGGCGGCGAACTCGGCGGGGATCTCGCCGGAGAAGTGGTTGTCGAAGAGGGAGAGGATCTGGAGGAAGGGGAGACGGGAGAGGGAGGGGGTTAGGGTTCCGGCGAGGCGGGCGCCGTGGATGAGGATCTTGTAGACGTCGCCGGCGGGGTTGCAGGAGACGCCGGCGAAGTCGATGCAGGGGGATAGGGAAGGGGACCAGGTGGCGAGGGCGCCGGTTGGGTCGGAGGTGACGTTGGCCTTGAACTGGAGGAGGACGGACTTCTCGTCGGCGGCGGCGTCGTCCTCCACCGCCGCCGCGGAGCAGCAGCAGCAGAGGAGGAGGAAAAAGGTGAGACTTTTCATTACATCTCACATTTGCATTGCTGCTGCTGCCGCTCTTTGTTTAATTTAGAGAGGCCACAGTTGTGTGAGAGAGAGAGCATTGAGTAGTTAGTGAGGGCAGCTTATTAAATGAATAGAGTAAATTTTGCAGAACATTTTGAGAGAGAGAGAGAGGAGAGGGGGGAGAGAGAGAGAGAGTAGTTGTTTATAGCACACTCACAAATTCGTGATTCGGCGATAATTCGGCATGGTCGAAAATTCGGATTCGAAGAACTATTCGGAAAAAATCGGCAGGTATTCGGAAAAGATTCCGTAAGTGTTCGGGAAATGTTCGGGAAGGATTTCGAGCAAAAAATTAATATAAAATTAATATATGAGACGCTAGATTTTGATTTCGTGAATTATTTGTTGTATTTTGAATAATTCGTTTTTTTTGAATAATTCACGAATAATTCGGAAATTATTCGCGAATAATGCGGCAATAACACTTTCCAATCATTCTGATGCATTTACTGCTGCACCTTTTTTTTCAGTTCTTTAGAAGAGGAAGGAAAGAGAAAGAAAAAATGATGGCGAATAATGTGTAGATTTAATCGGCAGTCACATAATTCGTGAATTATTCGTGCATTCGACGAATAATTCGCGAATTATGTGACTGTTTTAGAGTTGGGAAGAGCGTGGGGGGGAGGGGGCCAGGGGGGATCACGTGGCTGAGCTGGTGGGGGAAGCGGGGGCGAAAAAGAGGGGTCACTATACAATAAAAAGGTTATGAAAGAGATAAAAGGGGAAATCATGGGGATTTACAATTGTTTAATGAGAGTCATGATATCTACACACTACTGTCAAAATGTGTGGGTCTCATGTGTGTGTGTGTGAGAGAGACAGAGAGAGAGACGCAGTAGACGAGGTGGGAGGGAATTCCTGGGCCTTCCCCCACCATTACAACTGCAGGGTGCAGTTAGGTCAACAAATAGCTCAATGTTTTTGTTTTTCTTAAGCTGAAATTTTTCCAAATTTACATGCTTTTTGGAGAGATCCCGGTCCCCACTCTTATTCCCGTAATAGCACCCATGCTATTGGATAGAACGGTCCAAATTTCATCCAAAATAGAATTCAATGGCCGAGATTTGTGCTAAACAGAGGCCTTTGATATTGGTATGCCTATGATCTAAGCAGAGCATCCCTCCTATTATTTTTCCATTGCAAGGAATCTTTTTCCGTTTTAGAGCGTGTTTATTTTTGTTTGCCGGATCGACCGCAACACCAATGAGGATAACATAGTGGATGGGTCTATGAGTTTTACTAGGCTAAGGTGAGACCTGCCTTTAGGTTTGATCTCATGGCTGCATCGATGGGGGTGCGGTCGACGATAAACCTGTTAAAATCTTAGATAAATATTACGAGCTTTAGTAAAATGGCAAATAGTGCATGAGCATTTGGCTTTCTACAGACTCAATGCTTGTATAATAAACAAATTATAAATAACTCATTACCGTGTAATTATTTGCTACTTCAAATTTTTATGGATTCATTTATATGAAATGGAACCGATTTCATATGAATTTTCTTCTATTGGTTTTTCATCTGACAGATCAAAATGTCTCTGTTTATTTTTCTATTTTATTTTGGCCACGAACCTTTGAAAGGTGAAATGGAAAGTTTCACCGTAGAGAGTTAATGTCTAATTGGCCTCAAATGGCTCCGTGAGTTACAATATAGCATCACATGATCGCATTTACAGCATGGCTATCCTTTTTGAGTAATGAAAATGACCTTGTAGCCTTGATTAGTATTATGCACAATTTACATGTCTTAAAACAGCTACTCACATATTTCAGTTGATTATAGTCAGTTATGATGATACCCTACTTAGCTACCACGCAACACCTATGCTGTCTGGGTTTCATGCTTCCCATCTTCTCGCAAGATGACGTGGCAGCCTAGTCCTAATTCAATTAAACAAAAACAATTAGATTAATTAAACAAGCAACAACAAAAGAAGTACTCCTACTCAATGCCCAAATTGTCACCTTAGGCCATATTTAGGCACATGGTATATAAATCCGTCGGTACGATAAAATTGTCTTGGCATGTGTTCTGATAAAAAAATCCTGGAGGGTTTTTATATCAAACCTTGTTTGGTTAGTAAATGATAAGTTTTCTTAATAAAGTATTATTAATTATATAGAAATTAAAAGTGTAGACAAAATGATATTTTTATCTTCTTCAATATTTTTAGATCTCTCAACCCATTTTCTTCCAACTCAAAATTTTTTATCCCTAGGAACAGCCTTATTTGGGGTTTTCAAAGCTTCCGGAATACTATTGATTAGCATCCAAACAACCGATTTTGAAAAATTGACCTAATCCATCGAAAAACCGAATCTTGACAAAAAAAATTCATAAGATTAGAGCTATCTAACATGGCCTTATTGATGATGGCACACTCCACCAACAAGTAGTTAATCATGCATTAAATCAACACCCTTTATTAAAAAAGGGAAAGATGCAAACTAAAGCTAAAAGCCTACAACATAGGAACATAGGAAAGAGAAAGGGATGTCACTTTATGGGTGGAATGATCAAACAAGTTTGTTTCAACTAATAATGATGTGATGCTTGGGGCAAATTACCGGTTCGTTGAAAATGAATCCATAGTTAAAAACTAACCTTTGATTCGTTTCTATAAAATAGTCAGATTGTAAATAAAAACGCAGCCAAACATAATGATGTTTAAATTAGTTTTAATCGTGCCAACGGTCTAATGAGTTCGGCTCGATTTTTTTTATGATTTAATATAATATTGAAATAAATAATATTATTGATTTATCCTAACACTAAATTCAATTTGTTTCGAATGCTTCCATATTGAAAGCCTCAGGATTCTCAATTTACAAAAACTTAACCGGATGCAACATGAATATTTTTTCTAAGCATCCATGGCATTGTGTTAGCATGAGAATCTCTATCTCTGCTCTTTTGAACAAGGCTGGTATTAATTACAATAAAAATCTAAATTACTGCTTATTAATTAATTGTTTTAATTAATCTAAACAATATTTCTATTGAATTGGAAGGAAGAGAACAGGTGGCCTTACTTGATAGCATCCGGACATTTATTAAATGAAACCATACAAGGGCAATAAGTGTGTCGGTTATGAGTTGTTGAGGACTGATAACTATTTTAGTAACATTAGGCTTCATATATTTCATATTTACATGCTTAGCAATAACTTCATACAAACGGTGATTGGACCTGTAAAATGGATGGAAACTATACTGCTCTCTGAATAAATCTTGAGGGTAAATTAACAAAACATGATCAAGTGATAAAGCAGCTCGGATTCGGGGGTAAAAGGGTTAACTACACTTAAATACCCTCAACTATCGTGTTTTCACTAAAATACCGTAAAGGTCTTCTATAACAATAAAATACACTTAGATGACCGCCGGTAATAAAGTCTACTCATTTGTCAAATGTTTTTAGGAAAAGAAAAACTAGTCGGTTGATGGGAAGTATATCAATCTAGACTATTGGCGAAGAATTGAACTTCACTGATGAAAAAAATTAAGCGAGGACCGCGGAGTGTATTGCGCTATCATCTAAACCATCAATTCCTATAGAAAGAGAACCTTCCAGGAATAAGTTGAATAATTGTACAGTTAAACTAGCTAGGTTCCAATCAACAAACAATAAAAATATTCTTCTCCCATATGCGTATGAGGAAGTTAAAGTATTGACTATTGAGAGTATATAGCGTTTGCCCACAACCCATTAGCTTAAGGTTTTGGATAAGCATGTTATCTAGCATGAGCTACACAGGCTGATATTGCACCAATAAACGATATAGAATTGGCATAACAAGATACAACCGATTTTTTGGGTACTAAAATGCAAGGTTGTACACGGCGATAACGAAAAAGAGGCATCATAGAGTGTTCGTCTATGCCGCCTTAAAACATACTGTGTATGCAAATTTCTGATTATTTCTACGAATGAGAATGCCTTGCACATAGCAGCAGCCATAAGCCACGGTGATGCAGAGATCAAAGTCATCTGCTAGCCCGCATTGCGAATAGGCACCTGCCTTCTTGAGTATGAATCAAGATTATGCCATCGAGTTGAACGTGGCAGTTGATATGGCAATTTTAGCGATACGTTGGACGCCCAAAAAAGAAGTTGCCGTCTTCAGCCCTTCCTTCTATTCTATGCTATTAGTTTATGTTTATAAATATGTAACATGTCAAAAATATGTAAAATGTTGCAAATCTTTTGTATTCATATCGAAAGGACTGTCCTGATGGGCCATATAACTTTAAAATTATCCAAGGGATGAATTGAAGTAACTTTAATATTGAATTTTACTAGAGAGGTAATTAAAAACAACAGATTGGCCAATGGTGTTGATCTTGATGGATACAAGTATTGGTTTAACAAAGATCAGAATACACACTAAGTCCACTAAGCTTCATGGTGAATACACAGTAAGTTAGGAAACAGATGAAAGGTTACTGACCGTAAGATGAAAGATCAAGCCAGGTCGCATGCCATCATACCAAAATCCCTGATCAGGAATATTCAAGAACAGAAATGCACCAATGACAGTTCCAGTCGAATGTTCAGAACATGGTTTATAAACCTTATAAAGCCTATATATAATACAGGACGATTTCTCTTTAAAATGCATTGCAACACATTTTCAATCGCCGAAACCATGGTATATTGGAATTTAAAGTAAACTCAGAAATATGTAATTCATTTTTCGATATATATATTTTATCTGTGAGTGTACATGGGGTTTGATATAAGCGGGTTCCAACAAAGTTCGAGCCTCTTTGGGCTCACATTCTTCATCGATCTCCACATCCAAGACTCACCGATGCCGTTGCCGAGTTCACATCTGAAGACACACGCCTCCAACTTCTTAAGGCGACTGCACCATCTTCCGCATCTACTCTTGCTACAATACTTGCTACACAATCTCATCCACCTGCATCTAATCGAGGCAGAGGTGCGGTTTGATCTAGCTCTGATGCCATATTAAATTTCGAGGGGGCGGCTATATATTTTATCTGTGATTGTACATGGGCTTTGATATAAAATGGGCCAAACCTCAATAAGGCTTGATTCTTATTGTTGGAACCCAATTATATCAAATCCCATGTACACTCACAGATAAAATATATAGTCGCCCTCTTGAAATTTAATATGGTATCAGAGCTAGGTCAAACTGCAACTCTGTCTCATGCCCTCTGTGCTCGAAGCCCTCACGATCTGTGCTCGAGCCCTCGCGCCTTCATAGAATACGAACTATACGATCCATGTGCAACGTCACCGCGCTGCACGTGAGGGGGTGTTAAGACAGGTGGATTAAAATAGTCCCATATCGGGAAAACTATAAGAGGTACATAGATATAAAATATAAAATTGGCCAAAACTCAAAAAAGGCTTGAGTCTTATTGTTGGAATCCACTTATATCAAAACTGTAAGTCTGCGGTAGCGCTCTGGCCGTCAATCTGAGGCCAAACGTGGAACAAAAACTTTTACAACTGGCGCTATCACATACTATAACTCGGATCTAGCTATTAACGCTAAACCAACAAACTGTAAAGAGATAGAAAGGTTATACCAATCGATCCGTGTCCTTCGGTCTTTAGCCATCATCCCACGCTCCTCGTGGCATCTCCGATCTCCTGTCTCCTCGTCAAGGTGGCATTACATAAACGGATCTTTATACGGGCTCCCGCCTCTAAACCGAGACAACTCGGACATGAAGTTGCTAACCGACATGTCCAAGATTGATGTAGAGATAGTGTAGAATATTTTGTCTTAAGGAATCCAAGCCATTGGGTGAAGGTAAATGAAGTTGCCAATTTGGAATGAAGGAATTGAGCTTAGAATTTGCAATGAATCAATCTTTCAACACAAAATGGGGCTCGGCCATTTATTGGCTGAAATGGGAAGGGTCGGCCAATGAGGTGGGGGGAGGGGGGTTTGAGCACAAGCTAAAGAACGGTGACTATATGAAAAAAATATCCATCATAAAAGATCAACACTAATATCTTAAGCTTGGACAAAAGAAATTAAAGCTTTAGTGAGTCACAAAACACCTCATCAAGACTAGAACAATGTGGATGCTGCTGGAGCCTCGGCACCGCAAAAAACCCCCTCATTTACAAAAAGCCATATTTGCAAGAAACCCCCTCACAACAAGGAATAGACTTAAAGCTCAATGAAAAATCAGCCAAGGATTAAAGATAATCCACAACATAAACATTAAACCAAATGTTTAAGTCGGGTGGAAAAAGATTGACAACTTCAAAGGTAATTCCTCATTTGTATTCCGACTGAATAGAAAATGCAATGAGACAAAAATATCCCTACACTGTATAATACTTGGATCCGGCTTAAACCAAAGCCCACCAGTATTATCTATCCGAACCATGACACGTGGACAAGTGCACGTGCATGTTCGAACCCTGCCATAAAATCATACGGCCTCTACAACGTTTCGCCCGAACTTAGGAAACTATCTGTAGGGGACTCTAAAGACTCGTCAGTACTCTAGCAGTGGGTTTAACCACAAGCACGTCAGCGGCACTAGCTGTGCGTAACGGCTGCCCATGTACTGACCTAAAGGGAAGCCGATGAGCGAACTCATCCTGAAACCCTACTGAGCCTATCAGTTATCTGTACAGTCCGGTCCGTTCGTCTATGAGCATCGCATATCAGGCGTAGGGGGCTGGTAACGTCAGACCCCCAAAAGCTGTATAAGTCGTGTCGGAGGGTAGCCCTGAACACCCTGAGAAACTACTGGAATACCTACCAATAATTCTCACCTGCCTTGGCCAAGGACTTGGTGTAATGGCTCTTCTAGACGCAGCGCGATCTCACCCCCAATACCGGGAGGGACGAATCCCCTGCCGATCCGCTCACTGCCTCTATGTGGCTCGGGATGTACCCAACTAAAACCTGTTTGCACGACTCCTTTGAGCCGTGGTAGGGTAGTAATCTAAGCACAGTGTGAACTCACACGAGATAAATGACGATCTCAGGTCGATGAACTAACCTGTATACATGTTATCAGGGAACTGCTATCTGACACTAGGTATAATATCAACTAGCATATTCTCGGCGAGTCCTGTCCGGTGCATTCATAACCCAATGAGCATCTGTATACATCTTAGGTGAACCAACTGACACCAATGGCTTATGAGACCGGGCACCGTCTCTCGTCGAGGTCTCGACTGTATACATTAATCTAGTCTGGAGTATCGAAGCCCTGTCTCGAAACTCCCACGACTAGGGACTACTTTTAAGGATGTGCTTATGGACTACCCAACTCTCACGCATATGATCTCCATCATACTGTTGGTAGTCAAGCAAGAATCGTAAGGACTCTATCAACGTGTAATAGTGAACATGTCACCAAAAGCTGTACACGATGATAAAAATAAACCAGATAGCATACTATCATCTCGAGTAAGACAGTCCTACCGGTATAGATCCTCTTCAATCATTGCAATCACGTGCCTGCGATCCAATAATTGACTTTGAGGGCACTATATCCAACAAAAGCCTGTGTACACTCACAGATAAAATATATATTCGCCTCCACGAAATTTAATAAGAGTAATCATTCCTTGTACTCCAAATCTATACTTCTTCAATTAATGCTCAAGCTCTACAAATAGACGTCAAACATAAATTTTAGGTATTTATATGTCCTATTTTAAACTACTTGCGGTATTTATTTTTACCTAATCGGGAGAATTTAAGGAAGCACAAGTTCATGATGAATTGGATTGTGTTGTGTGTGGTAAGTGTATTGAAACTACTTCGCATGTGCTAATGGGTTGTGATTGGGCCGACGGGTGTGATTATGTTCTCCTCTAAGCTTGCACTCACATATATTCGCCGTTGTTGGTTTTACTGACTTTTTTTAAAAATCAACCAAACCCCCCTTCGAGGATCAAACTTGCGACCTCTCGTATCGGAAAGGAAATTAGTACAAACTGAGCTAAGCCCAGTTGGTGATTTTACTGATTGGTTGAGCCTTATGATGAAAGGTTAGATGGAGAAGCATTGGGTCTTTTTGGTGCAATTGCATGGTTTATTTGGAATAACCGCAACCTGGTTCTTCATCAAAATTTTCAGCAAAACCTATAAATATGGCTATGCAAGTTTTTGTACCGCTGTCGGAATATGCAGATGTACAACAAAAGGTGCTGATTCCTTCTCCTATTCCACCTCACTCTTGATCTCCTCCTCGAGAACGTCTAGCTGCTGGAATAGGAGACGAGGATATGCAGAATGGAGCCGGCCGGTCTTTGCATTAGAGACTAACAATGGAAGAACTTGTAGCAGCATTGCGTGCATATACATTGCATGGTCGGGGGCTGTAGAAGTTGAAGCCATGACTTTGTTTCTGGATATGAATTTGGCCATTGAGTTGGGCTTCTTTAATGTCATCCAGGACTCGTATTGCCTAGAGCTTGCTCTTGTGCTTTACAAATTTTCAGCAATAATTTTTTCTCATTTGTTTAACTTGCTTGTTGATTATATCAATGAGAGAATATTTGATAGATTATCTAGTGCATGTCTCGATAATGGATGTTGTTCCTAATGCATGTTGCTGATCCTAATGTCAACAACAGTTGCTCAAGTATATATAAGCCAAATATGCACTCACTATATATTGTAGAAGGTGAAAGGGTTGAAGTGTTGCCTAACTTTGTAAATTTTCTTTTCTTGGAGGATTTTTCTCATTCTTAATAAAATTATTATGTTATTGTAATTTAAAAATTCTTGGTTAATGGCAAAACCGTAAAGACGTTCTTACATTCTGCTTCCACTAACCGCAAAGTTTTTATATTTTGTCCGCCAAAGACAAAAATTAATGTCCAAATAAAACTCGCTCACTAGACATGCAAATGAGAATCTCTAATAAAATAACGGTGATATCCACCACACTGCAAAATATAAACTTCAAGTATTTATGTTCTACATTTTTAACTCTACAGGTATGTATGTACTAAGATCATAATTAAAACTGCTATGAAGTTGAAAATGCTGGGTGCACAATTGTTGGTTTGCAGCCAAAGGCCATCCATTAATCTCGGAGCTAACCGCCACTTAGCTGGGACTAATTTCCCCCTCAAATCATGTCCTTTTTCCATATAACTGAGCCCAGACAGATACAATTTACATTGCATCCTGAGAGCGGTTTGGTTGCAGAATTGTGAAATTCCGATTTACAAATGGTACAATTGAAAAATATGCACTGGCTAATTTTATGTCTGGCTGGTATTGAATTTCTAGTGTTGGATTTATAGATCCATGTATTGCGAAAAAGTAAGTGGGGTTTGGATTTGAGGATTAAAGAGGGAGATAATGAGAGGGGATTTTTTTTAATAACATAAAGTAGGTGAGCCCCACATGAACAGTGCCAAATCCATAGTTTTTTTTTATTCAAGAATCCAAAAAAATAATGGGTCCTGCGCAAAAGACAAGTAAATCCAAAAACCCAAAATCCAATCCAACTGCTAAACAAGAATTAGCTGATGCTCACAATTTTTTTTTGGATTCTTATGCAAAATCCAAGATAATCCTGCAAGCAAACAGCCCCTAAGCCCCCTTCTCCTTTTCTCATAACAGCCCATGAGAACAAAACTTTTCATTGCTCTTTGCCTCCTCTTTGCCTCGTTGGTGCTGCTCTTTCCTTGGACACCTTTGCCGTGCAAGGCCGGGTTTATTGTGACACGTGTTGAGCTGGATTCCAGACGGGTAGCACCGAGTACGTATCACAAGGGAAACCGACTATGAAATAGTGAGCTATGTCTATTTAAGGTAGACATAGCTCAGTATGTCCGATTCGGTTTTCTTTAAAAACTACACTTTTTTAACAAGATAAAACCATATTCTTGTTGATTAATAAATATTAACAAACTCAACAAAACAAGTTTCACATCAAAATAATCATTTTTATGATATTTATCGCATTTTTACATAAAAATGCCACAAACTATTCATTTCGACATTATAACCTTTATTCCTTACTATACGTTTAGATGGTCTACGAGGTAATGACCTACCTCCTCACAACACACATGTCTATCTTAGCACGATGAATCTTGGGACAATAGAATACGGAAAATACGGCTTTACAAATAAATCTCTTTAACTTATAAAACCGTTTTCTTTAAAATGTGTATTTAACTTTCCATGCAATTGAACCTTTACAACTTATTTTGGGGACCCTGTTTGGGATGGTGCGGATTATCGCACATTCTCGGGCTTAATAGAGCGAGATGCAGACCTCCGCAAGGAGCATTCGATCTCGATGGAATTTTTATACATTTTTCTTTAGAAAATGAGATTTTTACAAGAAAACAAATAAATTTATTTTTGTTAAATATGCATATATAAATATTACCAAAATACTTATTTTAAATATATATACTATTCCATGTTTCCCAAACTCAAGAAAAGAATTCAAATATTACATGAAACCGCCATGATAATTTAAAACAATATTCATATTACAAATAAATACCATATATTATGAAATTATGTTTTATTCACTAGAAATGTCACATTTATAAAATATATATCAATGAAAAATCTAAAGACGATAATCAAATGCTTGAGATGTATTTTGAAATTATACCAAAACTATTTTTATATAAAACCCCCTCAAGTTATACTAAATTACAATAAAGATCTTAGTAAACATAGGTTTAAGCGGGACCAGTCTCTTGAGCCTCAGAGAGCCGGATATATGGGTGCTTGCCTATTTAAGGTAGACAACTTAACAACGGTATTATCACCACGGTAATTGTCTTGGAAAAAAACACAAAACCTGCCGTCCATGTGCAGCAGTTACCGATAACACCAAAACAATAAGGATTTCAAGTTCTTTTAAAAGTGTCTGACTCAGACAGAGTCTTAACCTAATCAATCTGACTTGAATGTGATTTAAGTACAAACTACAAGACAACATGGTTTAATATGAATCCATCTATTCAATCTATTTCAATCTGTATTGACCGAACGGAGCCATGAATATATTCCATTTACATGTTCTTCCATTATATCCGTTTCATTACTGATATTATGGTTTCGGCAAGTCATCCATCTATACAATTTACAAGACAATACAATACAAGAAATACAAAAGACATCGCGGGGTTTATAAGGGGTAGACTGGTACGGAATATGTTAAAGGTGGCACGAGGTGGTCACTTAAGACGTAATTACATCCATGCCGTTGTTCCGTTGTATTTTCGACGGAGCCTTATACTACGGGTTACCAAAGTCCATGGTGTAAGTTGGACTCCTCTTGTATACACTGGCATTTTCTGTAACAAGCTACAAATAACTGCGTTAACATAACAATCAACATTATAATAGTTATACTCTCTCTGTCTATTCTACTTCTCCCTCCTCTTTGGGACTTACCGAGCTATTTGTTCGCTGACGACATTCTCTTTCTTCTTCTTGGAATGTCGTCAGGTGTTTCGGACTCACTGGAGATCGAACCCAGCAGCGAAGACTTGGATCAGTTTGCTGAAGACCCGGAGTTTTAGATTCACTTGTACATTACATTTCATTTTCATTTCTGTTATGCCATTGTATAGGCATTGCTATCACTCTATGTATTTTCATTTCAGTGTATTGTAAAAAGAATGTTTAATAAATAAAGTTGCTATTTTTTTTACATCTTGTCTCTTGTGTATATTTTATTTTATATTGTTTAGATAAGCTTAGCGTGTTTACTTCTGAGTAAATATGTAGCGGTTTCGTCGCGTCCTCTGCCCGTATACTGGGAAGAGGGCCGTGACAGGTTTTGTTGGTGGCCCATGCAGGTCAGCTCTGTATGGACATACATGTCAACTCTGTATGGACATACAGGTCAGCTCTGCGTGGACAACCTAAGCAATATAACACAAGAACCAGCAACTAAAAACATTATTTACAGTTCATATTTCTTGAATCTTCCAATTTCATATATTTTGAATCCGTCCTAACCCAAATTTTTCTTTCAAGGTAATGGATTCCCCAAATAACACCAGCACCAACTTTAACAACACTCCACCACCCCTACCAATTACACTTGACATAACTGCTCTGATCAATGAGCAGACGGTACTGTTTGAGGCGATTTATAGCCTCCTGAAGGAACAGCAGCAGCAGAGTACTATCTTAATGAATCGTCCCGAGGCAGAAGCGCCTGGAGTGAAACAATTCAGGGCCTTGCACCCCAAGCAGTTCTCAGGAAAAGAGAGCGCCTTAGAAGCTGAGGAATGGGCTCAGAGTATTGCAGATGATCTGGCAGCAGCACAAGTGCCAGAGGTCGCTTGGGTACGAGTTGCAAAGCTGCAGCTCACTGACAATGCACGGGTTTGGTGGAAGGCGAAAGAAAGCCGTCTTGACCAACCTATCGAATGGAAGACCTTTCGCGATATGTTCGATGCGAAGTACTTCCCTGAGACTGCCAGACTCGACATGGAACAACAATTCATCCATCTACAACAGGGTTCGATGTGGACCAAATCCGTAGATGAGTATGATGCTGAGTTTACCATACTCAGTCGGTAAGATATGTCTCTATATTTCGATTTTCAAATATCACATACTACACAGCTAACACTAGACCGCAACAGATTCTTGGCACACTTGATACCGACGGATGAGATCAGAACCCATCGATTCCAACAAGGGTTAGATCCGGAGATCCAAGCCGCCTTAGCTATAGGGGATTTCCCAACCCATGATTTGGCTTTGAAGGCTGCCCGAAAATACGAGGCAGTGGTGAAGAGGAAGGGCATACCTCAATCTGCCGGAGTGAAGCGCCCTGCCACTCAGATGGAAAGAGGAGCCTTTTCAAGGCCAATTGTTGAATCTAGGAGACCAGAAGAAACCAATAAGCAGCCAAATCCAGATTTTTGCTTCTATTGCAAGAGGGAAGGACACTTGTGGAAGGATTGTAGGCGCGCAAAAGGCCTGTGCTTAGTTTATGGCGCATCCAATCACGGAATTGGAAACTGTCCTTATAGACGCAACCCATCTCACACACCCACTAACTACCCGCAGCGGCCAGCTATCCAGGTTCCTGCACCTCTCCTGCACAGCCTAATCATCAAGCACCAAGGAACATGCCTCGAGGGCAGAGAAACAGACCCCAAGGACAGAGGAATGTGTTTCCAGCTAGGAGGAATGTACCACAGCATCAGGCTTTCCTTTTAGCAGCCGAAGAAGCAGAGGCTGTAGACCAAGATAACACTGGTAATTCTCTTCAACTTTTTCAAACTCTTGTACGACTTTGTTATTTTTCATATACTATCAGTACTTCTATCACCAAACTTTCCTTAAATCTATTACACTTTCCTTTTACAAATTTCGAGGACGAAATTTTTATAAAGAGGGTAGAATGTAACAACCCTAAACTTTCTGTACGAATTTTTTCAAAATACAGAAAGGGACACCTAAGCCTGAACCTGAGTTATAAGTTTGTTTTGCATTAGAACAACAAGAAGGAGCTTGTAGCTCATTGGTAATACTTTGCACTGCTGAACCATAGCACCAGAGTTCAAATCCCATCAGCCACACATTCTTTTTATTTAAAATTCTTTTAATCCTTTAGAAGCCCAAGAGTCTTTACGTGCACAACACGTAAAACGGAGATTCACACTTAAAACAAACAGATACAAATTAGTATTCAGACCGTCAGAGACACGTGGCCCCAATCCAAGCCCCTACCTCCATGATCGGACCGGTGAGAAAGCCCCTCAGACCGGCGCTGCCGGTTTTCCCATGTCCAAACCTTATTTTTTTTGCAAACCCTAGACCCTTGGACTCTCTTCTTTAACCCCTATCTGTTTGTTTTCCCTGCATTTTCCAGAGAATTAAAAACCCCTTTAAATTCCATTTCAATGCAAATTTAAATGCATTTTTCTCCATACACTAAACTCTAATATTTCCTATAAATACCACTCCATTTCACACCCCTCCCCACTCACAATTCCCTGCCAAAACTCTCAAGAAATTTTCAAGTTCCTATAGTGTGCAAGTGGAGTTAACGAAGGGAGAAACTCCGACGAAGTTCCGGCAATGACCTAAGGAGTTTCCGGCGACGAAGCGACGCACCGGCGCTTCCCCACTCTACCTCTTTCTCCCCTTTACCTTATAAGCCAGTAAGCCCCATTTTCCCTCTCATTTTCATCTTTAAAAAGTTTCATTTTTAAAACCCGACGGAAGCGGAGTTAGTCCGACTTCCGATTCGGTTTTCTTTAAATACTATACTTTTCTTTAATAAGATAAAACCATATTCTTATATGTTGATTAATAAATATTAACAAACTCAAAAAATAAGTTTCACATCAAAATAATCATTTTTGTGATATTTATCGCATTTTTACATAAAAATACCACAAACTATTCATTTCGACATTATAACATTTATTCTTTACTATACCTTTAGATAGTCCACGAGGTAATGACCTATTTTTTCACAACACGTATAGCTATCATAGCACGATGAATCTTGGAACAATAGAATACGGAAAATACAACTTTACAAATAAATCCCTTTAACTTATAAAACCGTTTTCTTTAAAAAGTGTATTTAATTTTCCATGCAATTGAGCCTCTACAACCCATTTTAGGGACCCCGTTTGGGATTGTGCGGATTATCGCATATCCTCGGGCTTGTTAGAGTGAGATGCAGACATCCACAAGGAGCATTCGATCTCGATAGAATTTTTATACATTTTTCTTTAGAAAATGAGATTTTTACAAGAAAACAAATAAATTTATTTTTGTTAAATATGTATATATAAATATTACCAAAATACTTATTTTAAATATATATATTATTCCATGTTTCCAAAACTCAAGAAAAGAATTCAAATATTACATGAAACTACCATGATAATTTAAAACAATATTCATATTACAAATAAATACCATATATTATGAAATTAGGTTTTACTCACTAGAAATATCACATTTATAAAATATACATCAATGATAACTCTAAAGACGATAATTAAATACTTGAGGTGTATTTTGAAATTATACCAAAACTAATTTTACATAAACCTCCTCAAGTTATACTAAATTACATTAAGGACATAGGTTTAAGCAGGACCAGTCTCTTGAGCCTCAGGGAGCTGGAGATATGGGTGCTTGCCTATTTAAGGTAGACAACTTAACAACGATGTTATCAACACGGTAATTGTCTTGGAAAAAGACACAAATACTGCCGTCCATGTGCAGCAGTTACCGATAACACCAAAACAATAAGAATTTCAAGTTCTTTTAAAAGTGTCTGACTCAGACCGAGTCTTAACCTAATTAATCTGACTTGAATGTGATTCAAGTACAAACTACAATACAACATGAATCAATATGAATCCATCTATTCAATCTATATCAATCTGTATTGACCGAACCAAACCATGAATATATTCTATTTATATGTTCTTCCATTATATCCGTTCCATTACTGATATCATGGTTTCGGTAAGTCATCCATCTATACAATTTACAAGACAATACAATACCAGCAATACAAAAGACATCGCGGGGTTTATAAGGGATAGACTGGTACAGAATATTTTAAAGGTGGCACGAGGTGGTCACTTAAGACGTAATTACATCCATACCGTTGTTTCGTGGTATTTTCGATGGAGCCTTGTACTACGGGTTACCAAAGTCCATGGTGTAAGTTGGACTCCTCTCGTATACACAAGCATTTTCTGTACCAAGCTACAAACAATTACGTTAACATAACAATCAACATTATAATAGTTATACTCTCTCTCTGTCTATTCTACTTCTCCCTCCTCTTTAGGACTTACCGAGCGATTTGTTCGCTGACGACATTCTCTTTCTTCTTTTTGGAATGTTGTCAGGTGTTTCGGACTCACTGGAGATCGAACCCAACAGCGAAGACTTGGAACAGTTTACTGAAGACCCGGAGTTTTAGATTCACTTGTACATTAAATTTCATTTTCATTTCTGTTATGCCATTGTTTAGGCATTGCTATCACTCCATGTATTTTCATTTCGGTGTATTGTAAAAAGAATGTTTAATAAATAAAGTTATTGTTTTTTTTACATCTTGTCTCTTGTGTACATTTTATTTTATATTGTTTAGATACGCTTAGCGTGTTTATTTCTGAGTAAATACATAGCGGCCTCGACGCATCCTCTGCCCATATACTGGGAAGCGGGGCATGACATTCGGATGCGTTTTCAGGGTTTGTCTTAGATGGTGGACCAGCAAGTGCTGCCGCTTGAGCAAGCATCTCCCGCAACTTTTCATGTTGCTGCTGAGCTTTTATTAGAGACCGAGTATACGACCTGTGACTAGTAGAAACACGATCTTCGTCTCTGGAGTTCACCATATAGACTGTGTGAATTACCATGCCCCCAGGCTTGGGACGTTTGGAGTTTTGGCCTTCGAAGTTTGCCTCGGGCGTTTGGACTTTATTAGGCCTCTCTTTTTTATGAGAATCCGCTTTGACTTTAGGAGGAACCATCAAAATAGGAACCGCCTTGGGATGAGTCTCTTTATATTTCAAAGGGGAGTTGTCAGAGGTTGGCTGATACTTAGAGAAAGAGCCGTGGATGACGCCTGAATTCTTCACCTACTTCCACACTTTATATATAGACGAGGAAGTTCTTTTAGGGAGCGAACTGGTTTATGCTCAACTTGGATCTCTGTGGGTTGCGGAAACTTTTTCAATACTGCGATAGGTGAATTTTGTTTGACCCTTCGCAGCAGTTCAAAACCGTTCCCGGTTGGAACAACAGCATTCACCATCGGAGTTGAAGCAGATTAAGTCAATACTGACGGAGAATTGCCCCCAGATTGTCTTATTTGTTGTGCTTGCCCCCTGTTTTCTTTGAGAGCCTAACTATTCTCCCCTCTATGTTGAGCTTGGTTTTCGGCAGGTGCTAGTCGCATGAATATTAATGTTGTCGGCATGGCTGAAGCTTATGGAGCCAGCCTGTGGAAGAAAGACTTATTCTGGGTTTCCTCTTTCAGCGTTGAGACACCGAGGGTAGGAGGTGGGGTACCGACCTAAATATAAGCCCATTGATTTCTTGAAGAATCGGATTGTAGAGATTTGAGGATGCAAGTGGCCCGTACTTGACTCCACCAGATGCGATAGAGCCTGAGTTGCGGTGAGTGGAAGCGAACGCCATTTTAGGAAGAGACGAAATGCCAGCTCCAGTATCTCATCACCCAAGGGCAGCTACAAACATATATACCACGGTTATTTGATTGCGGAAAAACACGAAGTGTAGAGTGGAAAGAGAAAAAGGTCTCACCGGACGTGCTAGAATCTGTTTACAACCGAAGACTGGATTAATACGTTGAGACGTCTATCCTGAATTTGGGAGAAGAAACTATTTGGACATATCCATCCACCTCTCCGAAAATACCAAGTTGATTTATAGCACCGTATATAGGAGGTTTGGATAGATGCGACCGATGTAGCAAACTTTATCAGACTTCCCTTTATTTGTGAGTGGTTTTTGATTATGGGGACGCACTTCCCTGCAGGCTCAAGCCCCTGCAGTTAATTACGTTATTGCGTTGCGATAACTTTCTCCTATTCTGGTAGGTCATTTCGTGTCGTGTTATATTTGTTTTATATGAGGCCGCTCTTGGATTATATACGGAGACTAGTTTATGTCGTCGCTCGTAGGGCGCAGATTGGTCCAAATCCGTACATATATTTTCATGATTTGGGTCAAGCATTTGCTTGACGGGGTCCACATTGGTAACTTGGTTTGCCAACGGGAATGGATTTAGGACGCATTTCTCATATTTATGAGGCCCATCCATTCACGGAAAACTTGGGTTTGATCAAAAAGCCGTTAGTGTTATTTGAGACTAAGATCGACTTATGAACAAATGAGCATATGGACACACCTGATCATTAGATCATATATGAATAGCCCATAGATAGTATACGGTAGTCAGGAGACAGTCCGCAGGGCAAAATATATCAGTTTAAGAACATTTCAGTCCATTATTAGTTTAGGGACGTTTCAATCCAACATTCCCATGTTTGGGACGGATATTAGTTTAAGGACATTTTGGTCCATTATTCATCTTGCGCGCACGTGTATATTTTAGGTGACGAAGTGAACGATGATAACATGGGATGCGTAAAACATTCCCTGTCTTGATGAAATTTCATATCTTTCATCAAGTAGGGACGAGGAATGAGTTGTTGGTTGTCGGGACCCGCCACCTCTCTGAAGACGTTGAGAAATTACGACATATATCAGAGATGTGGAAAGATGTATCCTTAAACCAAATCCCGTATTTGAGGGAAAAGATCATGGTAGATTTAAGAATCGTTAGTCTTATATAAAACTAAGATTAACTTAGAAGATATGTGATGGAGATCATTAGTCGTATATAGGACTAAGAACAGCTTGGATATTATTGATGAAAGATCATTAGTCATATATGGGACTAAGATCAAAGAAGAAGCTTAAACTTCTCACAGACATAGCCAATTTAGGCTAAGATTAGGTTTCTATACCACCCAGCAGTGCTAAGCACTCAGTCATGCAGCGCTCACGTGAGTATCACGTGAGGCACCGAGTCTCTGGCATTTTTTAAACGCTCACGTGTATGGCATATGAGGCGCTGAGTCTCTGCTTATTAGCGCTTACGTGGATATCACGTGAGACGCTATGTTTCTTGGCGCTCACGTGTTATCACGTGAGACGCTACAATTAATCACTAATCTGTTTTGCTTTCTGACGCTCACGTGCTATCATGTGAAGTGTTATCTTCATGAGCCTTGGGTGCTCCCGTGCCTTTCAAGTGAGACGCTTTCTTCATGGTTTTTTTTGAGTACTCAAGTGATTTTCACGTGAGCTGCTGAGTTCTTAGATATTTAATCTCTTTTGATATTTTTAGAGAAATTAAATCTCTGTTAATAGTATTTTGACCATTAACGATTACCAAGATCACTATTTTGTGGGATCAGGTTATTTAAGAACTAAATTCTTGATTATGAAAGTGTAACATTTCAAAAAAATAAAATATTATTTTTGGGAATTTTTGTAATTAAATAATAAAATATTGAATATTTTAATAAGGCGGTATAATTTAATACCGATAAATTGGGAAAAATTTTGGAAAATTATGGATATTACAAAAAAGAGGGTGCTTTATGTGATTTAAGCAAATTATGAAATTTTACGATTTATTATACACTAATTTTGTGCTAATCGCGATTAAAAATCGCTAATCGGGCACTAAACATGTTTTGTGCACATGACATGCACATGTCATTTTCACACTTGTTACATTTTTTCCTACATGATTTTTAGGTGTATGGTTATTTGTTATGGGTTTACTATTGCAAAGAGAAGAAAAGAAAAGAAAACAAAAGAAAAGAAAAAAGAATGATAGAATAATGAGGTATGGGCAAATGAGAGAAAGTGAGGGGTCAAAAGAGAGCCATGCCCACTTATTCCCTTCTTCTTCCTTCATCATTTTCTCCCCCATTTCCTCATGTGCTGCTGCCCTCAGCCCCCCTCCACAAATCACCCCACTTCATCTCCAAAACAAACCCAAAATCCCACTCCCACTTCACAAAAAATGTACACAAGTTCTCAAGCTACCCTTTGGATCAAGAAAGTTTGAGTTTTGGCGCTGTAGAGGATTCATGAGCGCAAAATGAGGTAATTATTCCATCATTAGTGTAGAATTTCCATTGCTTCAGCATCCATGTTAAATTAGAATCGATATTGTGTGGTTTTGGGGACTTTGAAAACTTTAAGTTGAGGATTAGGGTTTGAGTTGAACCCAAGGGTGAAATTAAGATTAGTAGAGGCTATACAACCCCTGTGGTGATCGATTTGAGACCTAAACTAGAGACTAGAACCCATTTTAGCGAACTTAGAAACCCGATATCGGAAGAATTGTGGATTCTGTGAGTGTATATTGAAATCTGCTAACACCCGGGTGACTTGAAAATTATTTAGCATATACAGAGATACCAGCAGGCACCTAGGAAGCACCACCCAAGACCCCAGCCCCTCCCCTCTCCCCTGGGCCGCAAATAAATTCTTTCTGGCCGCAATTTGTGGCCAGAGCAGTGTGAAATTGATTCGTTTTTGTTTCAAGGTTTTATCTCCAGTAAACTAGACCCTTGGCATATGCAAAATTGGCTTATTTCACCTAGGGTAAAATCTGGGATCATTTTCTTGTGTTGGCGCATTGTTTTACGACTTGTTTTAACATGGATTTTGGTATTTAATAATTTTTTTCCATCGTGTGGCGTTTGAACGTCAACGACTAGGGTTATTGGTCGTGTTTGCATGCGAGGCTATAGGTTTTTACCTATGAGCGTAGCGTGTGCCGTTTTGGGTTTTTCCGATTGGATTTTAATACGCATTACGATTGGATTATATGTGCAGGTATCCCATGTGATGTCGAGACGTTGAAGATGAAGATGGCGACATCGGCATCGGCACACAAGAAGCAATGTGAGTAGATATATATCTACGGGGGAAGTCGGGTGGATGACGTATAGCACCCCCGCAGTTCGTAGTATATTTATGATATATAACGAGATATATATATGTGGTTTATAATACGTGGATGATTATCAAGATATAATTATGTGTTCATGGTTAGTTTGAGGTTATTAGGAGTGAACTAGCATAGCTTCTTAGTCGCGAAACCTAGAATAGGTTTACACCCACACGCACACACCTGCATTCATTTTATTACCTGTGCGTATATGGGGATATGTATATATATATATATATATATATATATATATTTATATACACACATGGGTATGGGACTGTGTGTGTGTGCATGCTATATATATATATACATACACATATACGTATACATATACATGGATTATGAGGATAGTACTTGGGATTGGAGATGAGTCGATGAGATTGGGCTTGAGGCCGTGAGATCGGTGATGTGATATGGTTCGTATTTGAGATACGACGTGATGTTTTAGCGGGTCCTTTCGACGTGGTGTTTTCAGGCACACGCATGCATATTCATATGTGGTATCAGTATTATACTAGACGTAGATCAGTACCCCGATCATGACATTTGATAAAACGAGGATACCAGATGAATAATGTGATTGGTGTGACATTGACCCGTACCCAGATTTGGGATACCGTACGACGGATTTACCGTACGAGCTATATTGATGATAGATCCGCACTCTTGACTCGAGAATGTCATATTGTATTAGGGTATCGTATGGGATACTGTTGAGGTGGGATCACCGACTATTATATATATATATATATATATATGTGTGTGTGTGTGTGTGTGTGTGTGTGTGTGTGTGTGTATCGACTCAGATGTTAGGCGGCTTCCTTACCTTTCGATCAGCCTGTTAGTTTAGCCTGGTAGTTACTTGTAAATGATGGATTAGATTCGAGTCATACCTATTTCAAAACTAACGAATCGTGAGTATTTTAAAGACAGGCCAAGGGACTCTACGGATATTTCAAAGGACGTATCTTTTCTTAAAACATCGTAGCCCTTATTTTCAAAACATCACGATTCGTATTATTTCAAATGGCAAAACTGTACGACTCATACTTATATAAATGAAGATTAGTTATCATTGTGTTTATTGTTCAGCTCCCGCATATTCTTGCTATTCGCATCGCATCGTATGCTTATATTGTGTTTTCATATGCCATTATTGAGATCATGCTGTCAGGACACCAGCACCATTATCGATGATGCGTATGTTCCACATACACTTACTTACCGGCTCACACACATTATCATTGGTAATTGCCATGTCATGAACACTTTAGAGAATATTACTCATTGACATAGCTTGTTAACTCATAGTTCGACATGGTATTAGCGTACTCGTCTTTATATGCTAGTTTAGGCATTTCAGTTATTACTTGCTACTGCATGCATATTATTATTCACTGTTATGCAGTATTATAGAGTTTTATGTCGATATTCACTGTTTACTTGCTATTGATGATTGGATTTCGGATTTTCATGAGATTTCCTGGATTTGGGAGAAAACCGCAAGAATATATAAACTTCTCTCTCTCTATCTTTTTAAAATGAAAAGTGATGTTTTCTCGTGATGTATGAGTCGTCTACCATGATATTTTCTCAGTTATGAGATGGATTTCGAAACTCGATTCAAGGAGTTGGATGAACCGTCTACGGGTACATGGTGGACCCGGTAAGGTACCCCGGGGCAAGAAGCTCGAGGTGTAGATGATGAGCCCGGCAGGGGCAGACTGCCTACCGGTGATTTTACCTGGCGCGTCGGATATCCGGAGGATACCGTTCGTGGTCGTGTGATTGATGATGGGGGCCGATCCGGACTGACGGAGCCCTAGATAGTGAGATTTGAGACACTAAGATTTTGAGATTTGAGATATTGAGGTATTGAGATTTGATGATACAGGCCAGTCCGGATAGCCGGAGCCTAAGATATCGAGATATTGGGATTTATGTTTTGTGTCGATACTAGACACTGTTTATGTTGATTTCATTGATGATATCTCGTTTTAAATATACAAAAATCTCACTAAGTTATGAAAGCAGTTTCTTCATTTACATATATTCTGTTTTCATGCATTCATACCTCATTCATATGATATGTTGCTACTTGAGGCACTGGCACGAGCACATGGGATTACACTTATGTATAGATGTTTACCCTTACCACCTTTTCATGTTTCAGACTTTATCATATTGAGGATATTTATATATATTGATCATATTGACCTAGGATTGTGTCATACATATGATTTCTGCTCGGTGATTTTTCTAACTCACGAGTTGGCAACTCACCCCCGTTGTGCCACAGTTTCTTGTAGGTTTTGCCGTACAGGTTTCGTTACGACTTTGCTGGCACACTGCTTCCTTTCCGGGTGATTGCTTTGTTAGGTGGGTTCTCTTGTATCAGGACCACCATTGTATATATGTCATTCAGTTGTATCTAGTAAACTCCATCAACTAGACATGTATATTTTATTGACTTAGCAGACTAGTGATATTTATTCTTTCGATCTTAGAGTCGTGTGTTATATTATGATGGAATTCATGTTGTTTTAGAGTTTTCCTTTCAGTTTTGATCCTCGCCTTCCGGCGTTGTATATAATATTGCTTGCGTGGTTGTGGCCGTCGATTGACGAAGAGCTAGCTCCCGCTTGGGGATGCCTTTTATCATTGATGCATATATTTATCATGTTGTATCCCGTTCAGGCCAGTATTTACAAGGGAAACTCTGCCGAAATTTTCATAAAATACTTGTGATTTTAAAAATGCATATTTCGGCTTATATTGCTAAACTACTTGATTTCAATTGGTTTTTCCTTTACTCTACTGCTTTACTTGGTTTTGATTTTTGGGTTTTGGCTTACTTAGATTACGTACGCCTTGAGACATTTCATAATTTAAGTGCCGGTCATGTTCCGTACTTTTCGGGTCGTGACAGAAAGAACTAAGTTCTGGAGTATTATGGACTCCGTCTTCTTCATGTTCTTTTCAATCTTGTTCTTCCTTGAATTCTTAATTCTCAAGAACAAGATCTTCCCGATGAAAATTAAATTCTCAACTTATGCGAGATTTGTCTTGCGGATCTCAGATCCAGAGAAAGAACTAAGTTCTTTTAAAAGGTTAAATCCTTAGTTATGATATGATAGGTAAATGAGATATTTTGATTTCTGCCTTTTTCTTTACCAAGGGTTTGAGAGGAGGAAGACGATCTTTCTTCTTTATTGAGAATTAAATTCTTTATTGTTTTGTGGAAGTTTTTGGAGAACCTTCTGTCTATTTTTTTTACAGAACCTTATATGGGGTCTCATCTCTTTTAAATTTAATCTCTTTGCTCTTATTTATAGGATAAGAGAAAAATCAATCTGTTTTGAGAAAATCTTTCACTGAGAGATCATGATTGATTTCATAATCAATCGAAATAATATTAAAGATCAATCGGTGAATTTTATTCACCGTTGGATTTTTAATCCAAAAGCTCTTTTTTTAATAAAGAAGATTTCTTTTTTGTTTTAATAAGATTAGAAAAATATTTTCCTAACATAGAATTTTATTCTATCATATTACTATCTTGTTAAGACGATATTTTCCTAATCATAGAATTTAATTCTGTTTAACAGACAAGATCTTTCTTTAGGGAAATATTTTACCTTAGAATTTAATTCTATCTGATGGTTTAATTGGTGATATTTTATTACCATTGGATTTTAAATCCAAACATTCTCTGTTAGAAAAAGATCATTCTATATTAGAAAATCAGGAAAAATATTTCCCAAATAGAATTTAATTCCGTCACATAGAATTTAATTCTATCAAATGAGAGCGTTTTAAATTGGGGCTCTCACGTGTTATCACGTGAGCGTTGCTATATACATATATTGCAGCGGCGCTCACGTGCTTTGCATATGAACGCTGCCAAAAGAATGCGGCAAGGAAACTCATGTGGATGCTCACGTATTTAACACGCGGGAGCTATCATAGGATTTAATCCTATCTGAAGCTGGTACTCATATACTTTGCATGTGAGTATTCACATGCTTAACACGTGAGCGCTGCTATAAGATTTAATCATATATGTAGGAGGTACTCGCGTGCTTTGCACGTGAGTGCTCATGTGATTTGCACGTGGTGGCTGTCATAGGACTTCTATCTGAATCCGCTACTCACATGCTTTGTATGTGAGTGATCACGTGTTTAGCACGTAAAGGCTGCTCTCTGTTTTTATAAAAGGAACAACAAGTTTTGAGCCAAATTTTTTGGAGGGAACAGTAGTAAACTTTATGCTAATATATTACTTAGCATTATCTGAACGAAAAACCTTTACCGGAACACCAAATTGATTAGCAATCTCAGCTACGAAGATTTCAAAGGTAGACAAAAGTTCAAACCTATTACGTAGAAAATACAACCAAGTCATACTTGACTGATCATCGATAAAAATCACAAAATATGTATAAGCAAACACACTAGAAAATTTAAAAAGGCCCCAAATATCGGAGTGAACTAACGCAAAAATAAATCATGTTTTTTATTAACTGGAGGAAAAAAAGGAGTGGTGGTGTTTACCAAGAATACAAAATTCACAACCGATAAATCAATAGAAGGCAGCATAGTACGTAAAGAAGAAAGAGAAGGATGACCAAGTTTCCGACGTCACTGGATAGTAGAAACAGCTACAGAGATACTGGGAAGGTGATCTACGTAGTACAGTTCATTCTGTTCATGCCCTTCACCAATTCACTGCTTCGTCAGAAGATCTTGTATCACAAAGTGTGATGGATAAAATGTTACGGAGCAGTTAGAAGCATTTGTAAGCTAACGAATAGAAAGAAAGTTTTGTTTTAAAGATGACACAATTAAAGCAATTTTCAGGTGTAAAGATGAAGTGGTAAATTAGCAGAGCCAGAAACAGGTGTGGTATTACCATCAGCCATGGAAATCAACTTATGGGAACTAGAAGTAAGATCGGATAGTTCATCACGAGACATGTGATGTGAGACGCCGAAATCAGTGACACACGAATTAGAATGAGATCGAAACGATAAACCTGATGGAGTAGAGAGGTTGACAGGAGCTACAGAGGAGACAATACAACTGGCCCCTCTCAGCACTGGATAAAAGTAAATTGCCAGTTGAAGAGGAAGATTGGGCAGTAGCAACTAATGTGCATGTCTGGCGAGCTGTAGGTGTATTATCCGGATAGCCATACTTCTCTCAACACCAGTCTATACGATAATTAGTGCCGCCGCAATAAGTACAATAGAGGCTAGCATAGCTATGACCATGAGTAAAAAAAGCAATAGGGGAACGATCACGAGTAAAAATTGAGACCGAATCAAAACCCATGAAGAATGGTGCAAAGGTAAATCACGAGAGAGCGAGAATAAGGTACATAATCATGAAATCAACAAAATCTTGGCGGAGGCCCTGGTTCACAATCCAATATCAAAAATGGCCGATCTAGAGCAAAAGACCATGAGGCAATTAACAAAATCCAAAGCTTATTCAATCAAATCAAGCATCAATCAACAACTTCCAGAGCAGGGGATGTAATTAACAGAATCCAGACCCAGAGATGGAGGAGGCAGCTTCGAGAGGGCATTATTCTTCAAGAGGTTTGTGGTGGAGCTGCTGGAGGATGCTGTGGCAGGGCTGAGGGAGGTGCTGGAGTCATCGGTAAGGCCGTCGAGGGGAGGCTGGAGGGCTAGAGAAGTTGCTAGAGGGGTCGTGGAGGGATCCGTTGGCTCCTGGCGGGATCCATAGGTTCATCGATGGTGCTGGAAGGTGTCAGAGGGGCGTCGATGGCTGCTGGAGGGATCGTGGAGGGTTTTCGATGGCTGCTGGGAGGGTCGTAGAGAGTTTTCGAGGAGTCGTCGAGAGGTGTCGAGGGCAGTCAAGGGGCTGGAGAGGGCTGTTGAGGGGTTGGAGAGGGGTGAGGGTTGCAGGAAGGGAACTGAAGTCACGCGAAAGTGATCGAGGGCAAGGGGCAGGCGAGGGGGATCGAGGGTGATCGAGGGCAGGCGAGGGTGATCGAGGGCTGGAGAGATGGCAGTGGTTAATTTTTTTTTGTTTTTTAGGGTTTCCACTTGATTATTTTCAAATGTTTGATACCATGGGGGATAATATAAGGAAATAATTTATTGGTATAATAAAAACAATAGTTAATACAACTATATAGAGAGAGTTATAGATATCCTCTCATGTTTTAACCAATCTAATAACTAATTAATATCTAATAACTAATTATATTCATAACTAATATATAATGACTAATTACATTCATAACACATAAACAATAATATAAAGAGTGTGCCTGAAGCGCCGAATGAAATGTTCATCTTTAAGATGGTATGCTACGGCCTGAAGCATTGGTATAAAACGGGTTGTGTGTTTCGGTGCTTAGAGCACTCAAACCAGGAAAAAAGTGAACTTCAAGAGGGTGGCGGGACATAACCAATTTATGCAGGTCTTCTGATTCTCCTTGTTTTTTAAATGCTTTATTTCATTTTTTATTTTATAAAAAGACTAGATTGTTTTTAGCTAAAGCCTAAGTTGCATTGCCATGTTGTGCTACGCTATTGGTTTTCCACACGTGCTTATATTCAATTGTTTAGTAGTTTAGATAGATTTGGATGAGTTACATAATTTATTTTGATTAACTTTATTAGCGTCATGACGTGCGTCAGATCACGTCGAGATGTTACCTTCCGTAGATCTGTTGATGGCGGCGATGGATGGCTGAGATTGGATTTGAAGGCTGGCTCCTGAAGTGTGTGGATCTCCATGGGTTTGAGGTTGTTTGGGTGGAGCTACCTGCAAGGAAGTCCCGGGATAGTTGTACTACCGAGGACCCTCCGACGGTCAAGTTAGAGAGGAAATCCGAGCAGAGTAACGGCTTAATGGAGTAAAAATGGCTTACTTGGGCCGTCTGAAGGAGGGGTTTATATAGTGGTGGCGGCAGGCAGACAGGCGCAAGAATCACGCTGGCCGTTGCGCTCCCGACGTCACGCCCGCGTGATGGGCGGGATCTCCCATTAATGACGAGACAGGCTCATTAATGGGGATCGTGATGGCGTGGAACGCGGGATCGTGAGCGGCGGATATCTCGTGCATGGCGAGATTCACGGAGCCGTGGCAGAGGCGCCTGCGACTGGTGCTGTTGGTCGGTCGATGGGACCAAGGAAGATGAGCTCGGCTGGAGCTCGGGAACGGGTAGGAGGCCAAGGCATCTTAGTACTGTGATAGCTCGGAGGAAAGCCAGGATAGTTGGCTTGGCTGCTGGAGTGCTCGGGGGCAAAGAGTGGTGTGCAACCTCGGAGACAGGGTTTGAGGGAAGCCCCTACTGTAGCACGCTGGTTCTCCCTCTGTGGCCCTCAGGGGCTTAACTGGCTTACGCATATGAGACGTCATCTGCCACGTGTCATGATATAAGGGATTACCGTTATTGAGCATCATCATTAGCCCACCACTCTCGTTCCGATCTATTTGTGGGTCGGGTCGAGAGTAGACTGCTTGGTTCTTTCTGTGCGGCTTGACGCCGGTAATTTCTCGTGGTGGATTGTTCGGGGACGACATGGCGTTCTTGTTGTCGCGCATCAAGTATGAGTCGAACGAACGACGAGTGTGGGAAGGTCAGTATCCTCCTTTTGCTGGAGTTGAGGCGCTGATCGCGCGTTGAGTATGAGTTTATTTGGCGGGTCATGGATCTGTGTCTTTATAGGGTAAGAAGCTACCCGCTGCAGATGCGCCAAGCAGGAAGCTACTCAGCGTCTGATGGGCAGGAGGATGCCTGCTGGGGATGCGCCGAGTAGGAAGAAAATCGGCGGCCTCATGAGGAGGGCTTCAGATCCTCAGCGTCTGATGGACAAAAGGCTGCCCGCTGGGGATGCGCCGAGCACGAAGGAACTCGGCGGCCTCACGAGGAGGGCTTCAGATTTCAGCGCATGATGGACAGGAGGATGCCCGCTGGGGATGCGCCGAGCAGGAAGAAACTCGGTGGCCTCACGATGAGGGCTTCAGATCCTCAGCGTCTGATGGACATGAGGTTGCCCGCTGGGGATGCGCCGAGCAGGCAGGAACTCGGCGGCCTTGCGATGAAGGGTTCAGATCCTCAGCGTCTGATGGGCAGGAGGCTGTCCGCTGGGGATGCGCCGAGCAGGCAGGAACTCGACGGACTCACGATGAGGGTTTCAGATCCTCAGCATCTGATGGGCAGGAGGATGCCCGCCGGGGATGCGCCGAGCAGGAAGAAACTCGGCAGCCTCGCGATGAGGACTTCAGATCCTTAGCATCTGATGGGCAGGAGGATGCCCGTTGGGGATGCGCCGAGCAGGAACAAACTCGGCGGCCTCGCGATGAGGGCTTCAGATCCTCAGCGTCGGTGGGTAAGAAAGTTTATACGCTAAGGATTGGCCGAGCAGGGTAGCTGCTCGGTGACCTCTTGGCGAAGGCTTTGATCCTTGGCGTCGGTGGGTAATGAACTACCAGCCAGGGATAACCGAACAAGGGCGAGCCCGGTTGCCTTTTGGTGAGAGCTTCGATCCCTGATGTTGTGGGGTAGTGAACTACCAGCCAGGGATAGCCGAGCAGGGTAGTCGCTCGGTCGCCTCTTGGTGAGGGCTTCGATCCTTGGCGTTGCGGGATAGTAAGCTACTAGCCAGGGATAGCCAAGAAGGGTAGCCGATCGGCCACCTTTTGGTGAGGGTGTGGCTTCGATCCCCGGCGTTGCGGGGTAGCGAACTACCAGCCAGGGATAGCCAAGCAGGGTAGCTGCTTGGCTGCCTCCTGATGAGGGCTTTGATCCTTAGCGTGTGAGGGGCCGTAAGGGGCCTGCTAAGGACAGGCTGAGTAGGATTGCTGCCCGGTGCCTCTTGGCGAGGGCTTTGATCCTTAAGGATGGGCCGAGCAGGGTTACCGCCCGGTGACTCTTGGCGAGGACTTGATCTCTGGCGTTATGGGTAGGAAGCTACCAGCCAGGGATAACCGAGCAAGGGCGGGCCCGGTTGCCTCTTGGGGATGGCTTTTGATCCTTAGCGTGGGAGGGGCCGTAATAGGCCTACTAAGGACGGGCCGAGCAGGGTTGCTGCCCGGTGCCTCTTGGCGAGGGCTTTGATCCTTAAGGACGGCCGAGCAGGGTTGCTGCCCGGTGCCTCTTGGCGAGGGCTTTGATCCCTGGCGTTGTGGGGGTAGGGAGCTACCGGCCAAGGATAACCGAGCAAGGGCGGGCTCGGTTTCCTCTTGCAAGAGCTTTTGATCCTTAGTGTGGGAGGGACCGTAAGAGGCCTACTAAGGACGGGCCGAGCAGGGTTGCTGCCCGGTGCCACTTGGCGAGGGCTTTGATCCCTGGCGTTGTGGGGGTAAGGAGCTACCAGCCAGGGATAACCGAGCAAGGGCGGGCCTGGTTGACTCTTGCGATGGCTTTTGATCCTTAAGGATGGCCGGGCAGGGTTGCTGCCCGGTGCCTCTTGGAGAGGGTTTTGATCCCTGGCGTTGTGGGGTAGGGAGTTACCAGCCAGGGATAACCGAGCAAGGGCGGGCCCGGATGCCTCTTGCGAGGGCTTTTGATCCTTAGCGCGGGAGGGGCCGTAAGAGGCCTACTAAGGATGGGCCGAGCAGGGTTGCTGCCCGGTGCCTTTTGGCGAGAGCTTTGATCCCTGGTGTTGTAGGGAAAGAAGCTATCAGCCAGGGATAACCGAGCAAGGGCGGGCCCGGTTGCCTCTTGCGAGGGCTTTTAATCCTTAAGGATGGCCGGGCAGGGTTGCTGCCCGGTGCCTCTTGGCGAGGGCTTCGATCTCTGGCGTTGTGGGGTAGGGAGCTACCAGCCAGGGATAACCGAGCAAGGGCGAGCCCGATTGCCTCTTGATGAGGGCTTTGATCTTTAGCGTGGGAGGGGCCGTAAGGGGCCTGCTAAGGATGGACCGAGCAGCGAAGCTACTCAGTTGCCTCTTGGCGAGGGCTTCGATCCCTGGCATTGTGGGGGTAGGGAACTACCAGCCAGGGATAACCGAGCAAGGGCGAGCCCGGTTGCCTCTTGGTGAGGGCTTTGATCCTTAGCGTGGGAGAGACCGTAAGGGGCCTGCTAAGGACGGACCGAGAAGTGAAGCTGCTCGGTTGCCTCTTGGCGAGGGCTTTGATCCCTGGCATTGCGGGGTAGGGAACTACCAGCCAGGGATAACCGAGCAAGGGCTAGCTCAGTTGCTTCTTGGTGAGAGCTTTGATCCTTAGCGCGGGAGGGGCCATAAGGGGCCTGCTAAGGACGGACCGAGCAGTGAAGCTGCTCGGTTGCCTCTTGGCGAGGGCTTTGATCCCTGGCGTTGCGGGGTAGGGAACTACTAGCCAGGGATAGCCGAGTAAGGGCGAGCCCAGTTGCCTCTTGGTGAGGGCTTCGATCCTTAGCGCGGGACGGGCCGCAAAAGGCCTGCTAAGGATGGATCGAGCAGTGAAGCTGCTCGGTTGCCTCTTGGCGAGGGCTTTGATCCCTGGCGTTGCGGGGTAGAGAACTACCAGCTAGGGATAACCGAGCAAGGGCGAGCCCGGTTGCCTCTTGGTGAGGGCTTCGATCCTTAGAGCGGGCCGGGCCGCAAGAGGCCTGCTAAGGATGGACCGAGAAGTGAAGCTGCTCAGTTTTCTTCTTCTTTTCCTTGCCCCTTTTCTCCTGATCGGCTTACTCTGTTCGGGGCAAGTTGGCGTTCACCTAGGACTCAAGATGGATCTCACGCTCGGTCCAAGCCTTTACCTCGGTCATGGTCATAGGTTGCGCTAATTCAAAGGAGCGTAGCCACTCCTTGTGCCTAAGACCCGACGGAGTGCCTTAATGATCGTCACATCCCGGTGTTCTGGGACTTCGAGGAGGGCGTTGTAGAAGCGGGTTACGTACCCTTTGATGGTTTCCTGGCGAGGTAGTTTTTGAGCTACCGTGACGAGACTTGTTCGTGTGACCCCGTCAAGGGAGGGGGTGTCGGTCATGCCTGGGCGCAGGCGAGCTGACCGACACCTCCTCGGGAGGGACAGGGGCGCGATGAGGCTCGGGACGAGGCGCTCTGGCGATGGATCTCGGTGTTGAACTGTGGGACGCCCAGCGGGCCATAGAATATGTTGGCCCGGGAGATCTGCGGCCATAGGAGGCAGCGAGGCGGTGGTCGGCAGCGCCAACGTGAGCAGAGTCTTCTCTCCCTCTGTAGGGGTCCCGGTCCCGAGGTGGGGGAGCGGCGACCTGGGGAGCTTGCCCTGCCATTTGGACACGGACGAGCGCATCCACGATGGACGCGAGTCGATCTATCTGGACGGCTAGGGCATTGATGAAGTTCAGGGGAGGAGATTCGTCCGCGCCTCCGTTGTGAGGGAGGCGGCGGCTAGTGCTTGGATCGTCGCGGTGATCGCTCGACATTGAGCTGAGATCGGAAGATGAACTTTGTTCAGTGGAATCAAGACTTTCCCACAGACGGCGCCAGCTGACGTGCGTCAGATCACGTCGAGATGTTACCTTCCGTAGATCTGTTGATGGCGGCGATGGATGGCTGAGATTGGATCTGGAGGCTGGCTCCTGAAGCATGTGGATCTCAATGGGTTTGAGGTTGTTTGGGCCGAGCTACATGCAAGGAAGTCCCGGGGTGGTTGTACTACCGAGGACCCTCCGACGGTCAAGTTAGAAAGGAAATCCGAGCAGAGTAACGGCTTAGTGGAGTAAAAATGGCTTACTTGGACTGTTTGAAGGAGGGGTTTATATATTGGTGGCAGCAGGCAGGCGCGAGAATCACGCCGGCCGTTGCGCTCCCGAAGTCACGCCCGCGTGATGGGCGGATCTCCCATTAATGACGAGACATGCTCGTTAATGGGGGATCGTGATGGCGTAGAACGCGGGATCGTGGGCAGCGGATATCTCGCGCATGGCGAAATTCGCGGAGCCGTGGCGGAGGCGCCTGCGACTGGTGCTGCTGGTCGGTCGATGGGACCGAGGAAGATGAGCTCGGCTGGAGCTCGGGAACGGGCGGGAGGCCGAGGCATCTTAGTACTGTGATCGCTCGGAGGCGATCCGGGATAGTTGGCTTGACTGCTGGAGTGCTCGGGGGTAAGGAGTGGGGTGCAACCTCGGAGACAGGGTTTGAGAGAAGCCCCCAATGTAGCATGCTGGTTTTCTTTCCGTGTCTCTTATTGGCCTAACTGGCTTACGCATATGAGACGCCATCCGCCACGTGTCATGATATAAGGGATTACCGTTATTGAGCATCATCACGTCGGATTAGAATTCAATCATATATGTAGGAGGTACTCGCGTGCTTTGCACGTGAGTGCTCATGTGATTTGCACGTGGTGGCTGTCATAGGATTTCTATCTGAATCCGCTACTCACATGTTTTGCATGTGAGTGATCACGTGTTTAACACGTAAAGGCCGCTCTCTGTTTTTATAAAAGGAACAACAAGTTTTGAGCCAAAAATTTTTTAGAGGGAACAGCAGTAAACTTTATGCTAATATATTACTTAGCATTATCTGAATGAAAAACCTTTACCGGAACACCAAATTGATTAGCAATCTCAGCTACGAAGATTTCAAAGGTAGACAAAAGTTCAAACCTATTATGCAGAAGATACAACTAAGTCATACGTGACTGATCATCGATAAAAATCACAAAATATGTATAAGCAAACACACTAGAAAATTTAAAAGGAACCCAAATATCGGAGTGAACTAACGCAAAAAATAAATCATGTTTTTTATTAACTGGAGGAAAAAAGGAGTGGTGGTGTTTACCAAGAATACAGAATTCACAACCGATAAATCAATAGAATGCAGTATAGTACGTAAAGAAGAAAGAGAAGGATGACCAAGTTTCCGACGTCACTGGATAGTAGAAACAGCTACAGAGATACTGGGAAGGTGATCTACGTACTACAGTCCATTCTGTTCATGCCCTTCACCAATCCACTGTTTCGTCAGAAGATCCTGTATCACCATGTGTGATGGATAAAAAGTTACAGAGCAGTTGGAAGCATTTGTAAGCTAACGAATAGAAAGCAAGTTTTGTTTTAAAGATGACACAATTAAAGCATTTTTCAGGTGCAAAGATGAAGTGGTAAATCAGCAGAGCCAGAAACAGGTGTGGTATTACCATCAGCCATGGAAATCAACTTATGAGAACTAGAAGTAAGATGAGATAGTTCATCACAAGACATGTGATGTGTGGCGCCGAAATCAGCGACACACGAATTAGAATGAGATCGAAACGATAAACCTGATGGAGTAGAGAGGTTGACAGGAGCTACAGAGGAAACAATACAACTGGCCCCTCTCAGCACTGGATAAAAGTAAATTGGCGGTAGAAGAGGAAGATCGGGCAGTAGCAACTAATGTACATGTCTGGCGAGGTGTATGTGTATTATCCGGATAGCCATGCTTCTCCCAACACCAGTCTACACAATAATTAGTGCCGCTGTAATAAGTACAATAGAGGCTAGCGTAGCTATGACCATGAGTAAAAAAAGCAATAGGGGAACGATCACGAGTAATAATTGAGACCGAATCAAAACCCATGAAGAATGGTGCAAAGGTAAATCACAAGAGAGCGAGAATAAGATACACAATCACAAAATCAACAAAATCTTGGCAAAGGCCCTGGTTCACAATCCAATATAAAAAATGGCCGATCCAGAGCAAAAGACCATGAGTCAATTAACAAAATCCAGAGCTTATTCAATCAAATCAAATCAAGTAGCAATCAACAACTTCTAGAGCAGGGACGTAATCAACAGAATCCATACCCAGAGCTGGAGGAGGCAGCTTCGAGAGGGCATTATTCTTCGAGAGGGCATTATCCATCGCCCATCATATGGGTCAAAATGCGTATACGCTAGTCTACTCTGGTGTATCGATGCCCTGTCTCGATATACCCTCGACTAGGAACATTTATAGGATGTACTCATCGACTACCGTGGCCCCACTAGTATGATCTCATCATAATCCCAGTAGTTGAGTACAGATCCTAAGGGCTTTATCAACATGTGAGAGAAAGACAGTAAACCAATACAAGTCAACATGTTAAGATAAAGTGAAACCAAATAGTATACTATCATGACGAGCAAGAAAGTCCTCTCTGTATATATCCAAGCATCCATCATAATATACATCATATGTACAACAATGGCCTCTAGGGCATATACATAACTAACACCTTAGCTAATCCGTAAATTTAGTAGGTGACCTCAGCTGTTGGATATAGGTACCCTCAAGGCAATTATCGTAATTGTAGAAATGCAATTACTGAATTCAAGAGAACCTATACGGAGAACAGTCTTACTCGAGAAGATAGTATGCTAACTGGTTTTTCTTATCTGTCATGTGTATACATTTTACTCGTTGTCATGTATCGCTAATACATGAGATAAAGCACATAGGATCTTTGCTTGACTACCAGGATTATGATAAGGATCATACTAGTGAGGCCTGGCAGTCCATAAGCACAACCTTAAAAGTCCATAGTCGTAGGAGTATCGAGGCAGAGCATCGGTACTTCAGTTTAGACTAGTGTATACGTTTCATGACCCTCTACGGGGCAATGGCTGATCCCATAGCCATTGGTGTTTGACACCGATGATTGTATACAGGTGCTCATTGGATGAGTTACACTGGACGGACTCACCGAGAACTCCTAGTTGATATTATACAGATGTCAGATAGTGGTTCTCTAGTGACGATAGTACATGATAGTCTCTTGACCTGAGATCGCCATAGTATCTTATGTGTTCCCACTATATTTTAATTACTAACTTACCATGGCTCTGAGTCGTGCAAACAGGTTTTAGTTGGTTATAGTCCCAAAGCACATGGAGGCAATGAGTGGTTGAGAAGATTCATTACTCCCGGTATGGGGAGTCGATATCGCGCTGTGCAGGATATGACTATAACCAGAAGTCGATGGCCATCGCAGTAGAGATAAACTGATAAGTGTTATCAGTTGTATCTCCGGTTGGTTATGAGTCCTCTGTTGCATGACTTATTGGATTATTGGGGGTCTGATAGTTCCACTTACTAGACTCGGTATGCGATACTCTTTGACGAAGAGACTGGACTGTATGGTATTCATCACTGATAGACTTTGTCGGGTCCGGATTAGTTCGCTCGTCAACCTGCCTTTATCTTGATCATACTTGGGTTGCCGTTATATATAGTTAGTGCCACTGAAGAGCTTGTGGGTAACCCATGAGGGGGTTGGATCTGAAAGTGTTTCGGATTCAATCGGATGTGATCCTGCATAACTTACTGCCAGCGTATTGACAGGTCTTTAGAGTCCCGCAACTAAAGTGCATGCCTGGGTAAAATGTGATGTGGCGTATGTATTGGATACGTGCGGGAGTTCGATTAAATACTTAATTTAATCGAACTTCCGGGGATACTAGCCGGTTTAAAAGCCGGAATATCAAATCAAGTGGACTTGATAACCGTATGTTTGATGCGGTTTCCAGTATTGTATACATGATACACACACTCTCTGCAATATTTGATACTGAGATGATATAGATGACTTCTTATGTATTTGATACAAGGTTAGTATGTGTATGTGATACATATATTTAACTCATTAAATATATATATGATATATATTTAATCCCACTCATATTTTTATAAGATTATATACATATATATATATAATATGTTAACATATCTAAGTGGGGGCCCTCCCTCTCTCACTTGTGTGACAACGCATAGGAGAGAGAAGGAATGAATGGATGTCTCATAAATGAAATGAGACAAAAAAGAATAATCTAATTCATTATTCTAGCCATCCTATTATCTTCTCCTTCCTCCTCTCAAGTATTTGATGATCTTGGTGATGGATTGGAGTTATGCTTTGTTAAATTATTGTTTTTCAAATTCCGTCATGACCGTGAGCATCACGACCCTAACTCCCGTCCACTAACAAGGTATTGTAGAGTGTTTTTCATCAATCTATTGAGATGGGAATACGCGCGCGCTTGTCGGGCGCATTACAGATTCCCACTGCCTAGGGTAGGCTGGGGTTTATTGATTGTGGGGATCCAAATCTCCGGCAGCCGCGGACTAAGCTGCCATTAATTACCCCTCGCCTTTGGAGCGAAGGAACCTCCGATTGATGGGTCAAACAGGTCATGCGAACTCAATATGCAGTGTTGTGTTTTGAAGGGGTTTTGGATATATCGGGGGCCCCGCAGAGATTTTACGGGGGTCCCGCTACCCAGATAGCGGGCTGCGGGGCAGCGCCCCGCAGATATTTTTCTAGCAGGTACTGTTTTGAGTGTAGAGTGTATGAAAAATAAGGGGTGGGGAGCGTCTTAAAGACGCGTGCCTGGCACGTGGGCACTGGGCATCCACGTGTCACGTGCCTGCCGCGTGGGCTCTTGGCGCTCATGGGTCACGTGCCTGGCGCGTGGGTGCCCGCGGGTCACGTGCCAAATGCGTAGGCGCTTGGCTCCCGCTGGTCACGTGCGCGACACGCGACCGCTGGAAACACCAGCGTAAAAAGGGGCTTATCCCCTGGGCTAAGAGTTGAACTCCCAAGGGATTTTGAGTGGAGTTAAACTCCAAAAGATTTAGATTTGGAGTTAAACTCCTGAATGATCTGGAATAGAAGTTAAACTCCTTTGAGGATCTGGGTCTTGGAGTCAAACTCCCCAAAGATCTTCAGAGGTGATCAAAGGGGACTCCTCTCTTCTCTCTTTAGCCCTGAAGCTTCTTTTGAGCCTGGGAACTGTCCGAAGTTGGATTTTTGGAGATGGGTCTCCTTCTTCCTCCTCTTGATCAGCTGGATCTTGGATAAAAGGGGCGAGACTTAAAATTCTCCCTTTTTCGAGATCTGATTGAAGATCCGAGCTTCCCTTCAAGGGTTTTGTGGTGAAAAACTATTTCTTTTTGGAAAAGAGAAGAGTTAAACCTTTGGTTTAATTTAAAAAGGGGGAAGATTTTAGACCCTTGAGAAAGGAGAAGGAAGCACAAACCCTAGAATTTTTGAGAATGGAAAAAGTTGTCATAGATATTTTCATCATGTTTGTCTTTATAGGCTACACACTTTACATATAGCCCATTGGGTTTTGCCAAATGGCACTTGTGCCACCCCATGCCTTATGTGCTTAATTCTTTTGCATATGAGCCATGAGCTTTACAAAAAATTGGCTTTATGCCTATTTTTCTTACATTTATTCATAAAAAAATACACCAAAATTATTTATTACAAAATTTTTATTTTGGCATGGGGGAGGCCGGTTGCTTCATGTTCGGGCTTGACCCAGGCATTGACCCACTTGACCTAGGCTTGGGCCCACTTGGCTTGGGGCTGACTTTGATTTTGACTTGGTCAACCGGGGTGTAAATTTTGACCCCAGCAGGTATCAGAGCCAAATCTAATACTTGCAATAGTTTTTGTGGCCATTTGAATTTCCTTAACCATTTTTGAAAACTTGTTGTTCATGTTTTAAAAACTGTCCAAAAACAATAACTATTCTTGCTCTATCTTGCGTTCTGGGGCTCACGGTTCGGACCGGGAGCTCCGTGGATGCACGGGAACGACCCCAGGATGTCCTCAGAGGCTTGGGTGACCACCACACCCGAGATCATCACGAAATGGTCTCGGGTGTCGCGCTAGGACAGCAAGCGTGCACCTGCGCGCTCTCTGTCCCAGCAGCCAACCCATGGCCACAATTTTGTGGCCATAGGTTGGGGGGCTCACCCAATGCCTCTCGGGTCTCATGGGTTATGTCCGAGGTTCCCTCGGGGTCTCGGGCAGTTTTCGGGTTTTCAGGATTCGCTTTGAGCAAGAAATGGTGGTGTTTTTATGCCGGGGCTGATCATAATATTCAATATTTAGAATTTCAAGATTGGACTCGTTGGTAGTGGAATTCATTGGACATGGGTACCGTGTTGACGTGATTAAAGTGTTTGATCATGTTAATGCGATGACATACTTGTTGATATGTGGTGTTTAACGTCTACGAGTTTATGTGATCAATTCGACGGGGTTGCACGATATAAGTCTGAGATTGGTTTGCTTGGTTTGGTTCAGATTGTCATGAAATGAATAGCCCCAGGCGGATTTGTGCGATGTTCTATATGTAGTATTTTCATTCATGTATATCCAAAAATGTATATTATTTTATTCGGGTCGAGCGGTCGACATGTGACCGTCGCTACCGCTTATCGTATTATTATTTGTCGGGACACGATCTGCTGCCGTTGTATTAATACATGTTATACGAATACCCAGCGATAAAGCGCTCAGGCGGCCAGGTTTAAAAATGTAGTGGGTAGCCATCTCAAGACGTTGAGACCGGGCTGCCTCATTCTAGAATTGGCTGGTCGTTCGCCGCTCTTGTAGGGGTTAAGATAGACCTGCGGAGGAGTGCTTAAGTCATCGGATTCGAGAAAGTGCTGGGTAGCCCCTTCATAGTGATGATGCCGGGTTGCCATGTTTCTGGAATTGGCGGATGACTTGCCGCACACGTAGGGGTCTTGCTTTTGGCTACACATGAGCTATTCACGCGACCGGGGAATTATGTATCGTTTGTGGCTCGAACGAAATGCAAGTTTCCTAGGTATCCGACCATTCCTATTCTGTGATGTTCATTACTTGCTTGTGATGTGGTTAGCCGCATGTGATGATGATTATATACTTGCGATGATATATATAGATGTATGTGATATATGGTATATATAAATAAATGCTATATACGTTTTGCACCCGCGCTAGCCCTGCCCCCGTCCTGTCGTAAGTTAAGTTATCCTTACGGTGAAGACCCAGAGCCCCGTGGTAAATGCGGATGGCGTATATGTGCATTCTATTTTTTTTTCATGTTTTTCTGTGGTTGTGTGAAAAGATGCTAGGTAATATAAATATTATCTAAATGATGGGATTGCGTTAATAAGATTAATGCGAAGTAAAACAAACCTATCATGCTGTAGGAACCAATTTTTTCTTAAAACTTATAGTCGTATTCTTTTGCTTTGCACAGAGGTATTCAATTAGGAATATTCTGCATCTCATTCGATAAGGTAAAAGCCCTGATCTCTTCATGAGGAATCCATACTTAAGCAAAAGTTTATGTAACTATAAATTTGCAAAAAATACTCGGTTCCAATGATGATATCAAGTTCATTACATTAATAGTTTTCTTCAAAACCAGTCGTAGCCTTCTGTCATTTCAGGAAGTAGAGTATTTAGTATTCGTGCTGCGTTTGTTGGCTTCCGTTAAGGCGTAGTGTACGGTAGCTAAATGATGTCTTCCTGCTTGCATGTGATGCGATTAGCCGGGACAGTTGCACGACTTTGTTGGCCTCCGTCAAGGGCTTGTACAGGTGGGTTTGAATTAGTCATGAAATGATGGGTAGAACTTGACTAGCGGCCTATAGTTTGTTGGCCTCAGTCAAGGTCATAGGTCGTTACAGGTAAAAACCAAATAGGGAGTTTCAAATGTTGAAATTTGCAATGTGATTGCGTACCTTCTATAGAGTGGTGTTCCCTGATAAAATATCAGGAAAAACCCCAATGGGGTATCACGTGCTCACACGTGACCAAGGGTCACGTGCTGACACGTGATAGGTTCTTGTGATCGCTACTTTATAGAATTAAATTCTATCCAAACAAAAATGTAACAAAACAGTAAGGAAAAGCCTCAATGAGGCGTCACGTGCTCACACGTGATCAAGGGTCACGTGCTGACACGTGATGATTCCTCGGCTCCCTAAAAACAGAATTAAATTCTGGTCACGTGTCAACACGTGATGGGCTCCTAAGATATTTAATCAATAGAATTAAATTCTATTTACTAATCAAATAATGAGATCACGTGCCAACACGTGGTAGACTTTTAAAAGCCTTCTGAACTAATAGAATTAAATTCTAATTAAGGGAAATCAAAGACCCTAACTGGAAAAATATTTCTTTAAATCTTTCCAAACAAAAAAGATGGTGCTCTGTAAAATAGAGCACCGTTGGATTAAAAATCCAATGGTGATTAAAAATCACCAATTTATGGAAAGATTTTATACAAGGAAAGATTTCCCTGAAATTCACCAAGAATAACAAACAGAATATCTTCTGGATTAAAAATCCAATGGTGAATAAAATTCACTGAGTGATCTAAAAGATCATGTTAGTTATAAAAACAACCAAAATCTTTCAATGAAAGATTCATTAAACAAATTGCTTCTTTTCTTTCTCCTATAAATAGGAGCCAAGAAGAGAAGAGAAGGATCCTTGGAATCTTGATTTTCTGGAGAAAAAACAACAGAGAGAAAAGAGAGGAGAATTTAATTCTCAAGAAATGAAACCCTAGGTGAGAAAGGGAAAAGAGATCTAAGCTCTATAAAACAAAAAGAGAATTTAATTCTCAATCTAAGAGTTTAACTCTTCTGAATATGAACTTAGTTCATCCTCTGGTTCAGGATCTGCAGAAGCAAATCTCCCCACAAGTTGAGAATTTATTTCTCATAGGGGAGATTCTGTCATGCAGATCCAAAAATTAGAGGGGGAATTGAGTTTAGAGAATTTAATTCTCCCAAATTCATAGGAATTTAATTCCTCCAAATAAAACTAAGGTTTAACTCTATACGTGAATTTAATTCTCTCAATTTCATAGGAATTTAATTCCTCCAAATAAAACTAGGGTTCAACCCAGCATGAGAATTCAATTCTCCCCAAATTCATAAGAACTTAATTCCTCTAAATGAAATTAGGGTTTAACCCTACATAAAAATTTAATTCTTCCACATACATAGGAATTTAATTCCTCTAAAACAGAATTAGGGTTTAACCCTACAGAGAATTTAATTCTTAAAACAAGAGACTTAAAAGCTCTCCATGCACGTAAAGAACCTGGAAACGTGGTAACACGTGACCCCCATTCTCAATGACCAGAAAAGAGCGAACAAGACTAGGTAACGTGCCCCCACGTGACCCTTTAATGGACTCCTCAAGATGAGAAGGAAAAAAGCTTGGAGGCAATGCCTCACGTGCTCCCACGTGACTTTTATAACAAAGAGAACAAAAGCAAAGGCAGTACTGATTTTGGGCGCTCTCATATGTCCTCACGTGACCCCTAATAAACACTTTAATAATCAATACATGGATGCCCATCACGTGCCAACACGTGATGGCCAAAAGATCAAAAGTGTTTAACACTTATTTGCAGATTTGAGAATAAAATAAAGGAGGTCTGGCCCCATCTTCAGACGCCTCACGTGACCCCACGTGACCCCTTTCTTTCTAGTGTTTAACACTATTTTGAGCATTTTGTCTCCAGTGTTTAACACTGTTTTAAATACATCACATGAGGACACGTATCACGCCCCACCCCCAATACAGAGAGTATTGTCCGCTCTGGCCGAAACCGCACGGTTTTTCCCTTTAGAGCAAACCAGACCCGACCAGGGGCCACTTCCGAGGAGGTCACCCATCCCACGACTTCCCTGGCCTGAGCACGCTTAACTACGGAGTTCTCAAGCTCATATAGTTCTGGTTCACTTAAAAGGCGCCTCTGTATTGAAGAGTGGTATCATTCCATTTATAGTACAGATCTGTTCTCTTTCGGAATGTATTCCGAAGAGTCCCCATTGTTCTACAGTGGGTCCCATGGACTCAAGAGGTGGCCCCCGCCCACTTAAATATGACACTTGGCGTGGCACTTTGTTCCGTGTGGCACTTTGCTCCGTGAGCAAGAACCGGGTCCCGACATTCTCCCCACCTTTGAACAATGGTTCGTACTCGAACTACAGACCTACTATTGAGGAACCAGCTCTGATACCATTCTGTCACGCCCCACCTCTAATACAGAGAGTATTGTCCGCTCTGGCCGAAACCGCACGGTTTTTCCCTTTAGAGCAAACCAGACCCGACCAGGGGCCACTTCCCAGAAGGTCACCCATCCCAAGACTTCCCTGGCCCGAGCACGCTTAACTACGGAGTTCTCAAGCTCCTATAGTTCTGGTTCACTTAAAAGGCGCCTCTATATTGAAGAGTGGTATCATTCCATTTATAGTATAGATCTGTCCTCTTTCGGAATGTATTCCGAAGAGTCCCCATTGTTCTACAGTGGGTCCCACGGACTCAAGAGGTAGCCCCCGCCCACTTAAACAAGACACTTGGCGTGGTACTTTGTTCCGTGTGGCACTTTGCTCCGTGAGCAAGAACCGGGTCCCGACATTCTCCCCACCTTTGAACAATGGTTCGTCCTCGAACTAGACCGCCAGATGTCCTCTAGTGTTTAACACTATTTTAAAACCATCTTAACCCAAATTGGCTAAGTTTTTCAGAGGCAAATCTCCCCTTCAAATGAGCCTTAAAATCCATGGCTATAATGTTTAGTGCTCAGCCAAAGACAAAATATTATCAGAGCCTTCAAACTCTTGTTTAGCATTGCTAAATAATGAGGGGGTGAACCCAGGCAAATGCTCAATAGCCCAACAAGAGGCCAACATTTCAAACTTAATTGGAATTAGCCCAAATTGGCCATAAGTCCTCAATTCAGATTTAACTGAGCCAATGTGCTTATAATCTAATTAATTGATCTTAGTTCCAAATTAGACTATAGATCTCCCAATCAACTTTGGTTCAAGGGTACATATCTTCACTCCTTTGATATTTATTAATCCTTCAACGTTTTCAGAGAGGTGACGGGTCCCGACAACCACACATTTCACAGACTATGACGTCTTTAAACTGGACTGTGGGGTCCTTAAACCCACGGACTATGATGTCTTTAACCTCGGACTGTGGGGTCCCTTTAAACCCACAGATTATGATGTCCTTAACCTTGGACCGTAATGTTCATAAACTAACAATTGACTGCAATGTCCTTAAACTAAACAACAGAGCCCAAATGCTCTCTTGATTGGATCTAAACGATCCCGTTAAGTTGATCTTAGCCTAAAAATTAGACTAACGTATTCTTAACAAACGTTTAAGTTGATTTTAGTCTCAAATAAGACTAACGTATCCTTAAACCCAACCCCCAAACCCAAATCTAAGAAAATACGGATTTGGACTAATCCACGCCCTACGGGCGACGACATAAATTAGTCTCCGTATACAATCCATGGGCAACCAAAAACATAACAAACACCCATGACACGAAGTGACCATCTGGAAAAGGAGAAAGTTGTTACCGCGATGCGGTAGCGTAATTAGCTGCAGGGGCTCGCGCCTGCAGGGAAGAGCGTCCCTATAATCAAAAACCCCTCAAATGAGGGGGAATCTGACGAAGTCTGCTACATTGGCTGCATCCGTTTAAACCTTCGATACGTGGTGTCATAAATCAACTTGGCATCTTCGGAGAGGTGGACAGATAGCACCAATTAACATCTGCCCCGAAATTCAGGCGAGACGTTTATCGCGTCGCCGATTTTCTGCGGGGAACAGATTCTGGCACGCCCGGTGGGACCTTTTCCTCTTTCCACTCCACACTTCGTGTGTCGTGTTCGCGAACGAATCACGGTTTGATATGGTTACCCTTGGATTCGAGGTAGTAAGATTTGGTGTCTTGCTCAGTGCAGAAAACGAAAGATCAATGGCTTCTAACTGCACAAAATGCTTCAGCTGCAACTGCAACTCCCATTCCGCCTCATCTGGAGGTGTAACCTACGGGCCCCAGGCGGCCTCCCTGTTCACGATGCCGGTGGACCAAGTAACTCAGGCCACCACTGGGCTGTTCTTTGGGACTATGATCCCACCCATGAGCTTCAATTCCCCGATGCTGCCGCAAGAAGCCCCAAAGAAGTCGGTATTTGATCGACTTACACTACCGCGGCCCTTCTCAACGGGTCGCCCAACTTCACTGCCTCAGTTTTCAGCAGATTGGGCCAGAACGCTAACAAGCCCGCGATACCTGAAGCAGCCATCCCTAAGTGGATAGCCATCCCGGCTCAAGCGGACGAAATCATCGGAGAGGCTTCTTCTGCCAAGAAGTCAATCTTCACAAGGCTGGCCATCCCGGCTTCTGCTCCAGACGAAGTCCCCAAAGCTGCTTCCCCTGCCCAGAGGTCTGTCTTTGACAGATTGGATATTGCTTCTCAACGGACATCGGTCTTTAAGAGTCTGACGCCGGCGACAGCCCCTCGCCAACACAGGGGGCATGACGAAGTCACCCCTACAGCTGAGACAGTCCCATCCGCACGACACGCTCGACGTCGCCACTGGCGCCGAGTAAGGATGGCCGGGGGCAACTCCCCCTCTGGGCTAACCCACCAGCTCCCATGGTGGAAATCAATGCTGCTGTTCCAACTGGGAACAGTTTTGAACCGCTTAGGAGGGTTCGCAAGAACTCTCCGACTGCCTTGCTGAAGAGATCTCCTCCACCTATGGAGATTACTACGGAAAGGAAGACGGAGCAGCCCTCTCAGCGGCTGTCCTCCAAAATTTATAAAGTCTGGCGACAGGTCCAGGAATCGGTGATTAACCAGGACTACTCTCGCCGGCCAAAGAAGCTCAAAGCTCAGCAAGAAAAGAGCCATCTCGTGGTACCACAGAAGACGTCATCTGTCTGGGTGCCCGCTGCAATGGCCCCCTCGACTTCAACTGCTCACAAGAGAAGGAGGCCAGAGAAAGCCCCCGTGAATGCGGAAAACTATAAGGACGTCGAATCTAAACGCCCCAAGTCCGGGGGTATGGTAATACATACCGTTTATATGGCTTCCGGAAAAGAAGAAAGCCGTGCTTCTACGGGTCATCGACCGCTTACCCGATCGATAACGAAGGCTCAGGAACAACAGCAGCAGAAACTTCAGGAGATACTGACTGCAATGGCCGCACTCACTGGGCCAAAAGAAAATCCAGAGACCTCGGAGCAGCGTCGGGAACAAGAAACCGATACCGAGTTCCTCCGAAGAATGCTCGAGAGGAGAGAAAAAGAGGCTGCAGAGCAGGCAGCCAATATAAAACGAATGGCTCTTTTGTTCCAAGACATGGCTGGAATGATGTTACAGCCGGAACCTCCAGCTGAAGACCCCCCGATCATCGTTGAAGACGACAGAGGGGAGACATCGAACCCTCCTCAGGCTCTTTCAGTAACCAAAGAGAAGACCATTTCCAAGGCCGCTCTGGATGATTACATTGCTCAGCAAATACGAGCTCACCAGGCAAACGAAGCGGCTGGACAGATCGTTAAGACTGGACGACCTTATCCAGGCTGGTATGACCAAATAAGGTACCCGCCGGGATATACGATCCCTAAATTTCATGTATATAAAGGGACGGGGAATCCACATCAGCATGTCGCTCAATTCAGAGCCTTGTGCGGCAACACCGGGGGTGATGATAAACTTCTGCTCCGCCAGTTTGTTGGTAGCTTGTCGGAGACGGCGTTCGAGTGGTATTCTGAACTTCCAAACGACTCCGTCAAGACTTTTGCAGAGATGGAGCTATTATTCACCCAGTGTTTCGCGAGTGCTAGTGAACGCACCCCAATAACGGCATTGATCAATGCCAGGGTGAAGCCAGGTGAAACGTGGGTGCAGTACGCAATACGATGGCAGAATTTATGGTCAAAATGTGAGCAGCGCATCAAAGAAGCGCCGGCAGTGGCATGTTCGTGGGCACTCTTGACCCTCAAGCGACCATTTCCCAATTCATGATGTTCTTCAAGCCGATCACGTTCCAGGCCTTGATCGACAAACTGGCCCAAATGGACCAGTTGGGTCATAGACCGTCTCCTTCAAAGCCGGAGCCGCGGAACGAAAAGGGTAAAGGGAAAGCGACCTTCGTCGCGAATACTCAACAACAGCACAGTGGCCAAAAACTAACTGATCGCCTAGACGAGAGGCGACAATTTTATAATGAGAAGATGAAGCACCCTTATTCGTTTCCCCGAGACAAAACGAAGAGATTGTTCGAGCTAGCGGTGCGCAACAGGCTCATCAATCTGCCGAATCCAAAACGACCGTTGCAACCCGGCGAGGCTAATAGCCCCAATTATTGCCCCTACCATCAAACGGTAAGTCATCCAATTGAGGATTGCTTCGTCTTTAAAGGCTGATTGAAGATGAATACCAACAGGGCAAATTTGCCCTGTCCGAGAACTGGAAGGTGAACCCACCACAGCCACACGCTCCCAAGAAGACGGACACACCGGAGGCATCATGCTGTTTCGTAGAAGAAACTCCATGGGAGGTCGCTCTTTCAGCCAAAACAAAAAGAATGCTGAAGGATCTCCACACATGCCCGGCAATCAGGTGGAAGAATCCACTGGAACCCGAGATCATCGAGGGAATGCTGAAGCCGCGCCCAACTCGAAAAATTGGTGGTGATATCCAAAGCACTCACACCCAGCCGTCAAAGTCTTCGAAGAAGAAGAAGACCAAAAAGCCTGTGAAGCATGGTGACAAGCGCACGGACCTGCAAAAACATATTGACGCGTTGGAAGAATATAATTAAAAAGCGCGAACTCCAATCACACTCCAAGAATTTCTCAGCCACGTCTTTAAGGACGGAGATGATGACAATGGAGAAGACGCGTCGGATGAATCTGAAGATTATGTGGCAAGTTTCCATGTGATCTCTCACTCGTCAATAAACGATGAAGAAGCTCCTTACATAAAGAAACTGGGGGCAAATCCTAAGCCGGAACTTCTAGGGCCATCTGACGAAATGATTGATGCATCCCTGGACGAAGCTCTTCTTAAAAGAAAAGCTGCTCGAGAGCGTGAGATGGCTATATTTGAAAAAGCCAAACGCCGGTGACTAGACGAAAGGGTTGAAACACTCCCGCCAGATCGAAGTACGTCTGTCGAAAATAAAAGCAGGTTCAAGACGAGGAAGAGGTTCGCCAAAGCCATATCGATGGGAATGAAGCTGCCACCCTCCGAAGGAAACATTCTTGGTGAACAGGAAATACATCCTAGCTACTACTTATATCATCGAAAGATTGTGCACCCCACCGAAGAGTGCAACGCTTTTAAAAGATGGTGGCAGAGATATGTTGCTCACCGGCAACATTTCAAGCGGATGAAACGCAAAACTCGTTGGGAGCAAAGAAATACGACCGAGGAGCGTAAAAGAACTACCGACAACTGTCACATGTGTTGGATATAGTGCCCTCAGAGTCAATTATTGGATCACAGGCACATGATTGCAATGATTGAGGGAGGACCTATACCGGTAGGACAGTCTTATTCAAGATGATAGTATGCTATCTGGTTTATCTTTATCATCGTGTACTGCTTTAGGTGACCTTACATGTCACTATTGCGTGTTGATAGAGCCCTTAGGATTCTTGCTTGATGGCCAGCAGTGTGATGGAGATCATATACGTGGGAGCTGGAGTCTATAAGCACATCCTTAAAAGGTCCCTAGTCGTGGGAGTTTTCGAGACAGAGCATCAATACTCCAGAGTAGACTAGTGTATATAGTCGAGACCCCGACGAGGGGCGGTGGCCGGTCTCACAAGCCATTGGTGTCAGTTGGATCACCTAAGATGTATACAGATGCTCATTGGGTTATGAGTACACCGGACATGACTCGCCGGGAACATACTAGTTGGTATTATACCTGACGTCAGATAGCAGTTCCCTGGTGACATGTGTACAGGTTAGTTCATCGACCTGAGATCGTCATTTGTCTCGTGTGAGTTCCCACTGTGCTTTGATTACTACCCTACCACGGCTCAAAGGAGTCGTGCAAACAGGTTTTAGTTGGGTACAGTCCCGAGCCACATGGAGGCAGTGAGCGGATCTGTAGGGGTTCGTCTCTCCCGGTATTGGGGGTAAGGTCGCGCTATGTCTAGGAGAGCCATTACATGAAGTCCTTGGCCAAGACAAGAGATTTACTGGTAGGTATTCCATTAGTATCTCAGGGTGTTCTGGGCTACACTCCGACACGACTTGTACCGCTTTTGGGGGTCTGACTTTTACCAACCCCCTAGGCCCGCCTTGCGATGCTCATAGACAAATGGACCGGACTGTATGGATATTGTCACTGACAGGCTCAGTAGAGTGTCAGGATAAGTTCGCTCATCGACCTCCCTTTTGGTCAATACCTGGTAGCCCATTACGTATAGCTAGTACCTCTGACGTGCTAGTGGTTAAATCCACAGCTAAAGTATTGACGAGTCTTTAGAGTCCCCCACAGACAGTTTCTCAAGTTTCGGGCGAAACGTTGTAGAGGCGTATGATATATGGCAGGGTTCGATCATATACGTGCGGTATTGCACGGATCATGATCGGACGGATCATACTAGTGGGCTTTGGTTTAAGCCGGATCCTAGTATTAGATTTGTTGGATTACTTTTATCTCATCGCATTCGCATTCAGTCGGAATGCGGATGCAGGTATGTATATACAGATGAGGGATATCCTTGTGATCCGTCACGAGTTTACTTTAGATGTTACCGGATCTTTTTATTGTTGAAAACATTTGGATTAATGTTTGTTAATGGAAATAATGAGCTAGAAATTCATCATGCATTGCATTAAATGTGACATGGACATTTAGATGACTCATGGTCTCTTTTTTAGCAAATATGTCACATTAGTGTTTTGTTTAATGTGTTGAAATGAGATGGAGAGAGAGAGGGGCTGCCATGGTGAGGATTCTTTGGTCTTGTATTTTTCCTTGAACTCACTTTCTCACTCTCATTCCAACAAAAGAAAAGAAAAGAAAAAGAAAAGCTCTTTTTCTTCTTCTTCTTCCTCTAGCTCATTGCTTCCATCAATGGAAACATTTTAACCTCTATCCAAATCCATGGATGCAAGAGACAAAGTGATCACAACATTCTCTACTTCACCTTGGGCACGTCGGCTAGCACACTTCGTGCCCGAGTTGCTTCGGACGAAGCGGGAGCCCGTAAAAAGACTTCTCGATGTGGTGCCCTTTCCGACGAGGAGATCGAGACCGGAGATGCCGCGAGGAGATCGAGATGGTGGCCGAAGACCGAAGGATACGGATCGCTCGGTATAGCTCTCTACCCTTTCTCTAGTTAGCTAGTAGTAGGTTAATGGTCCGATCCGAGTTTTAGTATGCGGTAGCGCCGGTTTACAAGTTAAGAAAAAGTTTCGTTTCCGCATTTTGGCCTCGGACAGACGGCCGGGGCGCTACCGTAGACTTACATCGTATCAGAGCCACGCCATAACCTTTACTAGCTTGCTCTAACGTGTTTAGAACTTCGATCGAACGAAAATTCCAAAAACCACAGTTTCAAATATGCACTTTCTGACGAATTTTATTTGTGCTCGAAAAATTATTTGGTACATTGCAGAAATATGTGCAGGCTTTTTCAAGAGAACTGAAGAAATTTGGTCGGCTGATTTCACTGTAGCGCGGCGGATCCGCGGCCGTAACCACGTTTTGGCCGCGGATCCGCCACCGTACTGTAGCCACAATGCACTAAATTTCTTCAGTAGGTTTCTATGTTGGAATTGGGGTTTTTGGTATATTCTGTTTGGGCCCAGATTATTTTGAGTGCTGCAGTTGTACTTGGGGCCCACTTCGGGAAATTTTGTCGATCGAAATTTTTAAAACATGTTAGTTCACAGTATTTACATTATATCTGCGACCGTGAATGTCACTTGATCGGTAAATCCTGTCTAACTGCTATAGCCCTTTTAGACGGATTTGCGAACGTGACATTCACGTTGATGTTCTGTATTGTGCTGTGATGTTGCGGATTTGTCGTGGTGGATAGCCTGGATGCAATGGTAGTACAGTTTGGTTATATATGTACATTTGATATCGCGGGGCGAGCGTCCGACATGTGGACTGCCGTCACTGCCTGTTTGTATATTATTCTTTTAGGGCACGACCGGGCTGAGGTCGATGTACCCGTTGTATATATTTTACTTTCTGTACTAGGATTACCCCGCGGTGGGGTACACGGATAGCCGGGTTCTAGAGGGCAACGTGCCCGCATCTCATGGCGTTAAGACGGAGGGGGCTTCACTCTAGAATTGGCGGGCTATTCGCCGCACTTGTAGGGGGTACAGGTTGACCCAAGGAGGGGTGCTCAAGTTATCGGATTCTGTGAAGTGCTGGGTGGTCCATTCACGTTGTTGAAGGGGGCTGCCTCGCTTCTGGTTTTGGCGGATAACTTGCCGCGCCCGTAGGGGTCTAGGATTTCATTGCACAGGCTATCCACACGACCAGGGGAACGTCGGGTTTCAGTAGCGGCTCTATGAAACCCGGGGATCCCAGATATCTGTATTGTTCTGTGATGCTTATTACATTTCTGTGATGTTGTATTTTTATCACGTCTTGAGCGAATATTATATATTGATATATATACTAGTAGATGTTGTATATGTTTTGCATCCGCGCTAGTCCAGTCCCCGCTCTGTCGTTAGTTAAGTAACCCAACGGGTGATGACGAGACCCAGTGGCGAATGCGGATGGCATATACGTACATCATTATTTTCGTTCTTTATTGGTGTGATCAATTGATGGGACTGCGTTGATTCGGATCAATGCAAACTAAACAAACCTATTCTGATATTGTTGGAACATTTTTCAAAAAGCTGTTATTGCAAGGACGTTCTCTTTTGTTTTGCACAGTGGTATTCAGTTATGAATATCCAACACCTCAGTCGACGAGGCAAGGGCCGAGATCCCTTCACGGGGAGTGACCCCTTGGACAGAAGTTTGCGTCAGGATAATAACTTCATTATAGTCGATTGCCTTTTGCTTTGCATCGTGGTATTCAGTTGGAATATCCTGCACCTCATTCTACGGGAAAAGAGCCGAGATCCCTTCACTGGGAGTGACCTCTTTAGCAAAGGGTTTTCGCCACTATATTTTTATAAAAGCTATCCAGTTCCTTCAACGATATCAAGTTCATTACGTTAAAGGTTTTTCGCCAAAAACCATTCGTAGCCCTCCGTCATTTCAGACGGGTAGCACGTAGTATTCATGCTATGTTTGTTGACCTTCGTCAAGGCATAGTGAATGGTAGCTGCTTGTCACCTTTCTGCTGCATAGATATATGCGTTGGTTTGGGACAGTCGTATAGCCTTGTTGACCTTCGTCAAGGACTTGTACGGGTGGGTTCAAATTAACCTGGACAATGACGGGTAGAACTTGACATGCGACTTATGATTTGTTGACCTTCGCCAAGGTCATAAGAGCATAGGGTAAAAATCACATCGGGAGTTTCTAAAGAAACTGAAACTTGCCAGATATGCGCATACCTTCTGGAATGTGATAACGTGAGTGGATTCTATCACGTTATCATGCGATCATAGTTGGATCCCGATTCCCACTGATGAGTTGGTTTACTCCTCGGGTGATCCCGACTAATTCTTCTTTCAGGTTTGGAGGAGAATTTGAGGTTACAGTGGGAGGTTTCCTGATTAGATAAAGTGATAACCATTCTGATCTAAGTTAGAGTGCACGCTGAGTGTTTCTTTTCTCTCTCTCTTTGGTAGCGACCATAGCCCGCCCCTTGACTATGACTCAGTGACCAAGTTAACCGAACCTTCTTAAAACACTGGCTTTTGGATTGTCAGAGTTGCATACCTCATTGCCACTCCTACTTTTACCCTTTTCTTCAGAACACCTCGTATTATTACGAACGTCCACTTCCATTGGATAAAACCATCGTATGGTTATATACGAACTCGAAGGAATTTATTCGAGGATGGTTTCCGGTTCTGGAGAAAACGAATAGGACTATTCAGTTATCTTTCCTTTTACCTTCTCTCAGGTTGCGAGTACTCCTTGGATTAGGACAGTACACCTATTACGCTTATTGGATAGTCTTCTTCCAAACTATAGGCAGGTGCCGAATGGTAGGGAATGAAGAAAACCATTTAACCTAAACGGTGTGCAGAAGGTATTAAGTAAAGACAAATAAAGGGATTAGTAAGAGGGCAAAGTAAACTGCGACTGCTATTCACGACCAAAATCAAGTATTTCATCGCCACTCCTACATCACCTTGGTATTTCTCCAGAACACTCCGTATCACTACGAAGATCCACAGTTTATTGGATATTCTATCATATGGTTATATACGAACTCGAAAGGAACTTGTTCCAGTTCGGGGATGGATTCTGGTTCAGGAGAAATAAGAATAAGGTTTTATTCGGTTGTCTTTTATCTTTACCTTCTCTCGGGTTGCGAGTGCTCCTAGGATTAGGACAGTACACCCATTATGCTTATTGGATAGTCTTCTTCCAAACCATAGGCTGGTGCCGAAAGGTAGGGAAGGAAGAAAACCATTTAGCCTAAGAGGGTGTACAGACGGTAATGACTAAAGACATATAAAGGGATTTGGAGAGATGGCAAAGAAATATACGGTTACAGTTGTGAATCTGATAATGGAAGAGGCATTACTTAGAATACCCGGATACCCCTACGAAATATTTACATGTTTCAGTTTCACTGTGTACTGTTAAAAGAAAACTGATTTCCCAATTAGCCCTTGCTCCAGGGTATGTATTTACCAGGTTTGATTCTCACATCTGTATGGTTTTACAGATGATGAGTGGGAGTAAGTTATTGGGAATTAGGTGATCATCCTCATTATATCAGAATTCGTTGTAATTGGTGATATTTGAGGAAATCACCTGGGTAGTTTGCCGGACGACAAATATTTGGTTTTGAATATCCGCTGTTAAGCACCAATTTCAAATTGATATATTTGTACATCTATTTTTATAGAGCGAGATATACCTTTTTGAAATTATGTCTATGACATTTACCTATATCAGTGGATGGTTAGGTAATGAGCATTAAACGGCGGTGTAATTCTTCTTACCCATAAGTACAGTTTTCAACCTACGACACACAGGATTTGAGTTATTCAACTCAGGGGACTTATACAGAGTATTGTATGTTGTCCAGTGTCCATTAGGACAGAGGGGTTGGTACTCGTACTATATTCTGTTTACTTGTGACTTCTCTAGTTCTTAGACAAGTGTTTCATAGAAACACAAGGTCCAAGTTTTGAGAAGTTATAGGTATATGAATAAAGTAGAGAACCAGGTATTGCAAGCATCGAGATTCTTCAAGGTGATCGAAGATGTAGATACTTGTGTATGGTATTCAGTTGATACTAATGGTTTTAAGAGAACTTGCTTCTCTTTCAGGTTACTCATAATTGGAAGCACTCCTAAGTTGAGTAATGTTGATTGACCTCTCTCCATTTAGTTGACATGCACTGGAGACAGTTGCATGATTTGAATCTGGTTCCAATTAAATCAGTGCCTCTGTTTCTACATTGGATATAGAACGGTTCATATCTTAACGATGTTAAGGTATGGGGAGTTGTCCGGCTTATGCTTAAAACCAGACTCTGGATAACTCAAGACACGTTTCCGTAATGGCTGTTTGTGGGTTGACCCGGGCTATGACGAGGGTTGATTTTCTACCATCTGGAAGATCAATAGTGATATTGTTCTTGACTCGCCACAGTTTTAGTAAAAATGGATTTTTTCAGAAAACAGTAGTGGGAGTATGGTAGAACTGGAAGTGATTCCAGAACCGCAAACGATTACTGAAAATTTGATAAGAACCTAAAGATTCAATCTGGATTGACATTCCATTGGCCACTCCGCAGATATGGTGGGTAACCTCAGGCACCCGAGAGGTACTCCGGTAGCTTCAAGAAAGGTGACAGGGAGATTCTTGTTTACCCAGACTTGCCTTTGCTGTTGTTCCAGACTGTGAGACCCGGCAGGAGGATGATTATAGCGTCGTTCTAAACTAGCTTTAGAAGTGTACGTATATATGACTCTGCCAGAGGGTTGTCGTAGTCAGTGGGAGCAGCGGAAGCATAGTGGACAAGTAGCTTATGTCTATTTATGGACTAAAGCAGATATAGCGGAGATATATCATCTATTTCTGATGTGACAGTCATAGGTTTGACTTCATCAGAATAGGGGATGGATCTGATAAGAAGGTAGTAGGGTGTGATGTCCTGGTATTTGGATGACATACACAGAGTAGGAAGTGAAATTCCTATACTACGATCGGTTATACTTTGGTTGTCACACAGTGGTTTCTCCACATAAGGCTTGGATATTATATCAGACATTCCGGTTACTAGATCTATGGTTTTAGATCTAGATTTGGGTAGTTTCCCAATCTGGGTACTTAGATAGCATTCTAAAGGTGTTTTAGAATGGACGACTCCTGGCACGGTAGTGTACCTGCAGGTAATGGAGTCACCCTCTCTAAAGGTGTCTTACAGACTAAAGGGGAGAGGGATGTGCATGATTGGCAGATCACTTGCTTAGGCAATTGAGTCAATCATGAGATGTCAGGTACCACACCGGATGTTGTTTTTGCACTAGATGCAATAAGATGATATTAATCCTATCCTGGAGAGACATTCAGAAGCAGTTTTAGAACATAAGTGGATGTTCTAGGGATATGATAACGGCATCCTCCTTCGGGAGACAGTTATCATTACAGGCTTCCAAGGTGACCTGGATGACAGAGTGACTGTCAGAGTTATAGTTTTCCCTCTGACGAGGGGCAGTATTTTGGACTGGTGGTCCAGGCGGATACTGAGGAAGATATGGCGCAGGATACTGATTAAGTTCAGTTGACGATACAGTCTAAGAAGTTTGGATTTGGAGTTCATTTATGAACTAGGTCCCATCAGATATCCAGACATATTCTAAGACAGGTATTGCTCATTTCGGGAGATGGCTTTCTCCGCGAACTTGAGATAAAGAGAGACATAGAAAGAAACATCAGAGCGGATCCACTCACTGAGGCTATTCCTCGAACGCATTAGTTTCGCAAACAGTTTTTGTGAGACTGATTAGTAGAGGAGTTGGGTGTTCGGTATCACACGGGCTGTAAGTATGCGACATCGCAATAATTAGCCTTGAGTGCAAGTGGGAGATTGTTGGATATAGTGCCCTCAGAGTCAATTATTGGATCATAGACACGTGATTGCAATGATTGAGGGAGGACCTATACCGGTAGGACAGTTTTACTCAAGATGATAGTATGATATCTGGTTTATCTTTATCATCGTGTACTGCGTTAGGTGACCTTACAGGTCACTATTGCGCGTTGATAGAGCCCTTAGGATTCTTGCTTGACGGCCAGCAGTGTGATGGCGGGGTCTATAAGCACATCCTTAAAAGGTCCCTAGTCGTGGGAGTTTTCGAGACAGGGCATCGATACTCCAGAGTAGACTAGTGTATACAGTCGAGACCCTGACGAGGGGCGGTGGCTGGTCTCACAAGCCATTGGTGTCAGTTGGATCACCTAAGATGTATACAGGTGCTCATTGGGTTATGAGTACACCGGACATGACTCGCCGGGAACATACTAGTTGGTATTATACCTGACGTTAGATAGCAGTTCCCTGGTGATATGTGTACATGTTAGTTTATCGACCTGAGATCATCATTTGTCTCGTGTGAGTTCCCACTGTGCTTTGATTACTACCCTACCACGGCTCAAAGGAGTCGTGCAAACAGGTTTTAGTTGGGTACAGTCCCGAGCCACATGGAGGCAGTGAGCGGATCTGCAGGGGTTCGTCTCTCCCGGTATTGGGGGTGAGGTCGCGCTGTGTCTAGGAGAGCCATTATACGAAGTCCTTGGCCAAGGCAGGAGATTTACTGGTAGATATTCCAGTAGTATCTCAGGGTGTTCGGGGCTACACTCCGACACGACTTGTACCGCTTTTGGGGGTCTGACTTTTACCAACCCCCTAGGCCCGTCATGCGATACTCATAGACGAACGGACCGGACTGTACGGATATTGTCACTGACAGGCTCAGTAGGGTGTCAGGATAAATTCGCTCATCGACTTCCCTTTTGGTCAATACCTGGTAGCCCGTTACGTATAGCTAGTACCTCTGACGTGCTAGTGGTTAAATTCACAGCCAAAGTATTGACGAGTTTTTAGAGTCCCCCACATACAGTTTCTCAAGTTTCGGGCGAAACGTTGTAGAGGCCGTATGATATATGGCAGGGTTCGATCATATAAGTGCGGTATTGCACGGATCATGATCGGACGGATCATACTAGTGGGCTTTGGTTTAAGCCGGATCCTAGTATTAGATTTGTTGGATTACTTTAGTCTCATCGCATTCGCATTCAGTCGGAATGCGGATGCAGGTATGTATATACAGATGAGGGGTATCCTTGTGATCCGTCACGAGTTTACTTTAGATGTTGCCGGATCTTTTTATTGTTGAAAACATTTGGATTAATGTTTGTTAATGGAAATAATGAGCTAGAAATTCATCATGCATTGCATTAAATGTGACATGGACATTTAGATGACTCATGGTCTCTTTTTTAGCAAATATGTCACATTAGTGTTTTGTTTAATGTGTTGAAATGAGATGGAGAGAGAGAGGGGCTGCCATGGTGAGGATTCTTTGGTCTTGTATTTTTCCTTGAACTCACTCTCTCACTCTTATTCCAACAAAAGAAAAGAAAAGAAAAAGAAAAACTCTTGTTCTTCTTCTTCTTCCTCTAGCTCATTGCTTCCATCAATAGCAACATTTTAACCTCCATCCAAATCCATGGATGCAAGAGACAAAGTGATCACAACATTCTCTACTTCACCTTGGGCACGTCGGCTAGCACACTTCGTGCCCGAGTTGCTTCGGACGAAGCGGGAGCCCGTAAAAAGACTTCTCGATGTGGTGCCCTTTCCGACGAGGAGATCGAGACCGGAGATGCCGCGAGGAGATCGGGATGGTGGCCAAAGACCGAAAGACACGGATCGCTCGGTATAGCTCTCCACCCTTTCCCTAGTTAGCTAGTAGTAGGTTAATAGTCCGATCCGGGTTTTAGTATGTGCTAGCGCCGGTTTACAAGTTAAGAAAAAGTTTCGTTTCCGCATTTTGGACTCGGACAGACGGCCGGGGCACTACCGTAGACTTACAACATGGTCGACGCTGGGGGATCTCAAGTTTTCACCTTCGGGAGCGACTCTGACGAAGAAATGACTCTTGGCCCTCTCTTTAAAGAATCCACCTCGGGAAAAGAGGAAGAACCGAAGACCAGCGAAAACATTCAGTTGCGCAAGTGCACGCTGCCTGAAAAGAATCTCGGACCCGCCAACCAGGCTTCAAACAAAAAGGATAAAGGAAAAAAAAAGGTCCCTGAGGACATCGCCCTAGAAGACCAAGTCGTCAAAGAGCTGACAGCCAAGGACCCGCCAAAGAAAAACGAGGTGGACTACAACGTTCTGGCACACTTGAGGAAGATACCCTCGCAGCTCAGCATTCTCGACGCCCTTCTGCTATCAAAAAAGCAAGAGATTCTTTGATCAAGGCACTGTAAGAGCCCGACCAATTCCAAGCTTTCCTCACCGAAGAAAAGATGAAGGACGAGCTGGAAGAAGTGCACACAGCCGATATCACCTTCGGCGATGAAGATCTCCTCCTCTGGACGTGTGAGCATAACCGTCCCCTTTACGTCTCCGGATATTGTCATGATATCAAGATAGGTAAAATCCTGGTTGATAATGGGTTCTCCGTCAATCTCCTCAATGTGAGAGTGTTGAAGGAAATCTGCATGAGCGTTCAGCACCTAGCTCGTGATAAAATCACCATCTCCGGGTTTGACTCCCAGTCATCACAGACGCTTGGGTCTGTAATATTAACACTACGCTTTGGGCTGCTTGTCACGGACATCAAGTTTCATGTCATTGACGCCAAGACTTGCTACAACGCTTTGCTCGGCAGGCCTTGGTTATACGAGTACAACATCATCCCTTCTACACAACATCAGTATATGAAGTATTTCAAGAATGGTCTCGAGTACACCGTGACGGGGGAGTTGAACCCATTCTCCGTGAATGAAGTCCGAAAGTACGCAGATGCAAAATACTTCTTACCAGATTTCGAGGACACGGAAAGATGTCACAAACCAAAGAACAAAGCTATCACCACTATTTCGGTCTTCGGGTGTGATACCGAGGAGGAGGAAGAGATAGTTTATTCAGGGCCACCCCAATGCAACAAGTCAGGACCGTCCACCCCTATGTTGATCTTCGGCAGCGACTCCAAAGATGAAGTCAATGCCGTATTTTCCGCTCGGCCGTCAATACAAGCCTTCGCTGGCGATAATCAGAGTTTGCAAATCGCCATGGTTCCGCAAGAACATTACAAAGAGCTTGACGCGCTTGATACCTATAGTGTGGGAGAATTGCAGACATTCTACGTCCCTCCTAGGAGAAGAGATGAAAAGGCGATCCTCTTTTATCAATCCATGGAACCCAAAGTGGAGAAAGAAATTTGGCATGGTGCGGATTCTATACTTGACAGGCTCCAGCCCATTCGTCTGCCTAGATATTACATAGAAGGCTTGAAAAGGCTGTTGAGGCGCCAAGGTGTACCCTTCAAACAGACCGCTCGACAAGCTCGGTTCTACAACAGGATTTGGGACGTCCCCGGAACTCAGCGAAAGTTGCCCAATGGGAGAATGGAAACGATCGGGCTTGGATATGTTCAATCAAAAAAACGGGAGCGAGTCCGTGGCAGCTACATTATACATGACTTCGATGAAGAAGGAGACGTTCTGTTAAAAGACGCTGACCCTGAACCAAAATAAGGTCCTGCCATCAAAATGCCGAGTCCGTCGTTTGAAGAACGGATGGACAAACTAATCAGGGAAGCGGGTCAAAAGGTCCGGGATTACCATAACCGTGAGATGGCCATTTACGAGAAAGCCAGGACGCAGCGCCTCCTTCAACAGGCCGTGGAGAATGACAATGCTCCTTGATCAGTCGAAAATAATGTATTTTTAACACGTCAATTTCCCTACCATTTGCACTCATCTAGAGGTGTTCGGTATTAATATAGCACATATTAGCAAAACAGCTGTAAAATACCAAATTACCTGTGTTATACTTTAAAACCGACATTTCTGAGGGAAATTGAGTGTTTATCATGACATCGCATCATCTTTGTATAGCGCAACACTTGTTTCGAGAATCTGTGCAGGAAATTTCAGGAACAGAGCCAAAATTGTCAAAAGTGCTGATAAAAATACGCCAAGTCCAAGACTTGAGATCTGGCAGAAATCAAGAAAGCAAAATGAGATTCAACACATCAGAAAAGTGCAAAAATATCAGCCCAAGTAATATGCAGAATTTTCATGCAGAGAGAGCACCAAAGGACCGCGGATCCGCGGCCAATAGGCGCTTCCCGCCGCGGATCCGCGGCATCACGATGACGTCATCACTCCAGAATTCCTGCACGTGGCTTATGTAACGGCAATAGCTTCCAGAAGACTCCAGAATGCCACGTGGCTTCATCCAGAAGGCTCGGCCTAACAACCTAGCTCTAGAATATTCCATCCAACTAACTTCTTCTAGAAGTCTCTCTCTAACAAACTTTTGGAGGGAAATTTGAAATTTGAATTCTAGATCTAAGGTTGAGATGCTTATAAAAGGAAACCTAGGTCTAGGGTTTTGGGTTGTTCATTAACCACTCGTCAATTCCTAATACAAGTTGAGTGACACAACTTGTAACCCTAATCCCCAATTCAAAATCCAAAGCCAAAATCAAGAACACCGAGTACAAATCAAGCGAGAATTCTTCAACCTTTTAGGAGCGAAGCCGATCTTCATCCGAGCAAGTGGTCCAAGACGATCCGCGACTCACGAAGACGAGCGAAGCCAAATCGACGATCGAGTTCTTTCCTCATAGTAGATCTTGAGAGAATTGTAACAAAATTGTTGATAAATAAAAGGTGAAATTCTTTATCTTGCTTTCTTTACATTCTTGCATCTTGACTATATCTCAATTTGTGATTGTGTTCTTTGATATGATATTTGAGTAAAACTCCGCTCTTGAAGGAGTCGAAAGAATCAATAGATGATGATGATTAGATCTTGAAACAATTCTTAATTCCTATAAGTTTTGTAAACTTTAGTAAATTGAAGAATCGGCAACCTAGTTTCGAGCGATGCTTTCTTGATTGTGTTCGCTCTTAATTAGCGATCCACGATCGATTCTTGAATTTACTAGAGGCTAGTTTTTGAATGAGATTCATCGAAAGGACAAAGGATGAGATGAAGAAACCCTAGTTTTTTCGAAAGATCCTTAAATCTCGATTAATCGTCATCGATCTAGTATCAAATCATTAATGGATAAGAAAACGTAATCAATAGTTTTCATCACGTCTATAGATTCAATCGATTCCTACGAGCCTCACTTTGATTCTTGATTATTGGATTGGATATCATCAATTCTTGATTCTTGATTTTAATGTTTTCTTGATTTTAGATTTAGATCTAGTTAATTCTTGAACTTCAACTTTAAAATCTTGAATTGAATTGTCTTTTCTCTTTTCTTTAATTTTCAATTCATCTAATTCAAATTCGAACGGATCTCACTTTCCCTGTGGACGATCCGCACTTGCTAACGCGCTATAATCGACACTGTTATTGATTGCGGTCAAAAATTTCTTTGATTGTGAAACATCATTTCTTAAACACGACACATCGAGAAATCGAATCAATCACTCCTCGTCGCCAGCCCATCATACAAAAGACCCGGCGCAGAGGTAAAAATAAACCAAAGAACGGAAAAAACGTTCGACAGCAGCCAAGCGGGTCTAAGAAGCCACGCGAACAAGAATTGAGCAGCCGAGATCCGTCCCTTATAAAGAAGATGGGTCGGAAATATTCTTTTCCCCAAGATAAGACAAAGAATATATTCAATCTTGTCGTAAAGCATCAGATGATGACACTCCCGGAGTCCAAGCACCCCGAGCAAGCGAGCGAGGTCTCTCACCCATTATATTGCTCTTATCACCGAGTAATAGGACATCCTCTCGAAGACCGTTTCACCTTCAAGAACTGGGTCGAAGACCAATATCAACAAGGCATGTTCGCTCTATCCAGCAGTTGGAGGATAAGCCCGCCACAGAAGCATGAGCCGAAAGCAACACGTATAGCGAGAGTAGAACCAGATCAACAATGATCTTGAAAAAGATCTCGTACCTGTCACGCGATAACACTGTCAGAAGAAGAGCCCGAGAATATGGATGACCTCCCCTGGTGCTTCGAAAACAATGATGGCGAGGTGATCTCAGAATTTCCACCGGCGCCAAAAGAGCTAGAAGATGGAATACATACTACTGCAGATAATCTCAAGAAAATTGATTTGGGAACGGCAAGTAACCCGTGGCCGGCATTCGTCAGTGAGCTGTTGTCTAAAGAAAGGGTGGCTACGCTAAAGGACGTGCTCATGCAATATAGAGACTGCTTCGCATGGAACTATTCCGAGATGCCAGGACTAGATCCAGAGATTGCTGTACACAAATTGGCAATATCCCCGGACGTCAAGCCGATCAAACAAGCACCGAGAAGAATGTGGCTCGAGCTTAAGATGAGCATCAACGCCGAGGTCAAGAAGCTAATCGACTCTGGCTTTATCCAAGAGATTCAGTACCCTGATTGGATCGCCAACATCGTCCCGGTGAAAAATGGGACGGTGCGTATCTGCGTGGACTTTCGGGATCTCAACAAAGCTTGCCCAAAGGACGACTTTCCAGTACCGGTCACTGAGCTGATGATAGATAACACATCCACTCACGAAGTTTTCTCCTTCATGGACGGCTCGTCAGGATACAATCAGATAAAGATGCATCCCGAGGACCAGAAGCATACCGCTTTCCGGGCCCCTTTAGGCATATTCTGCAACAAGGTGATGCCTTTCGGTTTAAAGAACACCGGTGTCACCTATCAGAGGGCCATGACAAGGATTTTCGATGACCTCATACATGAAATCGTCGAATACTATATCGACGACCTCGTAGTTAAAAGCAAATCATACGAGGAACATCTAGAGCATCTGAAGATCGTGTTTCAACGCCTTCGGAAATACAACTTGAAGATGAACCCTCTCAAATGCGCGTTCGGAGTGTCCTCGGGCAAATTCCTAGGATTCATTGTACAACACCGAGGGATCGAAATAGACCCGTTGAAGATCAAGGCGATCATGGAAATGCCTCCGCCAAGGACTCTCAAGCAACTGCGATCTCTCCAAGGAAAGCTCGCATATATCCGGCGATTTATAGCTAATCTTTTGGGCAAGTGCCGCCCCTACAGTCACCTGATGAAGAAGGGAACCCCATTCGTCTGGGATTGCACATGCCAAAGCGCATTAGATGAAATCAAGCAATACCTGCAGAATCCTCCGGTACTAACCGCTCCAGTCAAGGGAAAGCCTCTCATCTTGTACACAACAGCCCTCGAAGGTTCTTTAGGCGCACTGTGGGCACAAGAGAACGACCAAGGGAAAGAGAGAGCCCTTTATTATCTGAGTCGAGTTCTCTTGGGGGCAGAAAGCAATTACTCTCCCATTGAAAAACACTGCCTGACATTAATCTTCGCAATAACGAAGCTCAGACACTATGCGTTGGCACATGAGGTCCATCTCATATCAAAAGTGGATCCTCTCAAATACTTGATGTCGAAGGCCATATTAACAGGGCGCCTCGCTAAATGGGCCCTGCTCTTGATGGAGTTCTCAATAACTTATCGGCCTCTCAAGGCAGTGAAAGGCCAGGCCATTGCCGACTTTCTCGCTGAGCATCCGATACCTGCCGACTCTCCCTTGAACTGCGAATTACCGGACGAACACGCGTTTGACACAATCGATGGGGAGAGAAGAGAGAATGATACCCAATGGGAACTCTACTTTGATGGAGCATCTTCTATGAAAAAGTGCAAACAAACCACCCCCATAATCAAATCAGGGGTAGGCCTCATTTTCGTGACTCCACAAGGAGGGATAATGCGCTTTGCCTTCTCCTTAACAAAGCCGAGGACGAACAATGAAGCCGAATATGAAGCTTTGGTAGTAGGTCTTGAGATCGCTATCGATATGGGAATTGAAAACCTCCTCATATACGGAGACTCTCAGCTGGTCGTTAGTCAAGTAAATGGCGACTATCAAACGTGCAAACCAGAGTTGGTGAAATACGGCGAGAGAGTGCAGCAATTGCTAACTCAAATTCCTTCCTACACCCTGGAAAGCATACCGCGTGCGGAAAATAGCAAGGTGGATGCATTAGCCAAGCTCGCTAAAGAACTGGCCGACGAAAATCTCGATGATGTGAGGATCGTTGTACAAAGCCGTCGGGTTCTTGCACCGGCAGAAATATCTCCGGAGTCATCTGAAGAGAAAAAAGCGACCAAAGAGACAGCCCTACAAATAAAAGACCAGGAAAAGGCTGAGGATTGGAGAGAAGTCTTTATAGACTACTTCAAATCCCGTCGAACACCTGAAGATGCATCCTCAAGGCATCAGCTCATGAAACGACCTCTATCCTTCGCCTTTGTTAATGATACTCTGTATAAGAGATCATTTGATTCTCTATGGCTAAGATGCCTGGGACCTGAAGAGGCAAAGAGAGTCGTCTAAGAAACTCACGACGGACTCTGCAGTTCTCACCAAGCCGGCCCAAAGATAATGCTGAAGATCAAAAGGATGGGCTATTATTGGCCCACGATGATCCAGGACTGCCTCGAATACGTGAAGCAATGCCACTCGTGCTAGATTCACGGGGACTTTATCTATCAGCATCTGAATCCACTACATCCGACAGTGGCTAGCTGACCGTTCGAAATGTGGGGGACTGACATAATCGGCCCCATCGAACCGGTATCGTCCCGAGGACATCGATTCATTTTGGCGACAACTGATTACTTCTCCAAATGGGCAGAAGCGATACCGCTAAGAGAAGTAAAGACGGAGAATATCCTCCATTTCTTCAAGACACACGTCATTTATCGGTTCGGCCCTCCGCGACGGATTATCTCCGATAACGGGCCAGCCTATAGAAGCCACAATATCAGCCGCTTCGCACAACAGCATAACATAGACTGGAGATACTCTAGTCTATAATCCCCGAGCTAACGGTCTAGCTGAGGCTTTCAACAAGACCTTGACGAAGATCGTGAAAAAGACGGTGTCTCGAAATAAGAAAGACTGGCATGAGAGACTGCATGAAGCTCTCTGGGCGTATCGAACTACGTTCAAAACGGCCACAAACACAACGCCGTATGCTTTGGTATTCGGCATAGAAGCGGTACTCCCTCTCGAGATAGAGTTGCCCTCTCTACGAGTGGCGGTTCACTACGAGCTAACAGATAAAGAAAATGCTCACCTTCGACTCGAGGAGCTCGACGCCCTTGATGAAACCCGGCTCATGGCGCAACAAAATCTGGAGGCTTATAAAGCAAGGATGAAGCGCTCATATGAAAGACTAACTAGGCCGAGAACATTCCGCCAAGGCGAACTCTAGTCAAAAGGCCTATGATTCCCAATCGTGCCAAGCGGGGGAAATTCGAGCTGAACTATGAAGGACCGTATATCATAGACAAAGTTTGCCAGGGTGGAGCATATCTACTCATGGACATGCATGGTGAAAGACCTTTCAGGCCAATAAACGGTCGCTTCCTAAAAAAATACTATCCCTGACGAGTCATGGCCTAGGTCAATGATAGATGACAACGCCAATGTCCGCTCGCTATCTTCCTAAGACCAAACTCTATAAGTAGTATCTGGTGACGGACCGAAACTTCCTTAAACTAACGATGGACCGAAACGTCCTTAAACTAACAATGGACCACTATGTCCTAAAACTGGCTGTTGACCGAGACGTCGATAAACTACTACGGACTGCAGCATCCCAAGGCTGACACAAAAAAAAAAAAAAAGAACGGTATGTCCATAAGCAAAATGGGCACGGATGAAAACCCGAAAGGGCTCCGTGAGTAAAAACAGCAGGGCTACCGGCAAGTTTTTGTGAAAACCCGAAAGGGCGCAACCTCGTTAAAAGACGCTTGCAATGTCCTCTCGACCTTTTGAGGAGAAACTACCTGCGTGAGATCCTTACGACTTACAAGGGAGCAACACACTTAGGGATCCCCACGATTCCTAAGGAGAAATTACACTTGCGAGATCCTCACGACTCGTAAGGAGAACCCTCTTATGAGACCCTCATGGCTCATAAGATTCAAAAGTCTTAAGCTACAGGGATCTGAACCTGTTCTTAAGCGGCCACCACAACCTCCAATTCTGCCCTACAAGCGGCTCAACGCTGACCTTTGTATACAATCCACGGGCGCGAATAAACATTTCCCTAACAAAGTCTCATCCGTGACTAGGGATATGTTTGCACAGTGAACCTCCCTTGTAAGCCCTCTCGACTTATAAGGAAAAAGCACTCTTGTAAGATCCTTACGACTTATAAGAGACCATGCACTTAGGAATCCTCACGATCCCTAAGGAGAAAACGCACCTACGAGATCCTCACGACTCGTAGGGAGAAATACCTTTATGAGACCCTTACGGCTCATGAAGTCAAAAGTCTTAGTCGACAGGATCCTAACCTTGTCTACTAAGCCACCTTTGTTCGACATCGACGAAGGCAAATGATGATTCGCTCCTGGCAATATCCCAGTTGTAGCGATGCTGATACCGAAATCGGTGTCTGATTCCAAGCTTGCAGCAAAAACCCAGCGAGCCACACATGCATACGAAATAGCCGAAATGATGGGGCAACTTGCAACAAAATCAGCAAGTAAAAATGTATGCATACAAAAATAGCTGAAATGATTGGGCAACTCGCAATAAAAAGCAGCGAGCAAAAATAAAACAAATAGACGAAATGATTGGGCACCGCGAAAAATAGCCGAAATGATCGAGCAATCGCGACCTTCGCGATATAAAAGCTGAAATGATAGAGCATCGCGGAAAGAAATAAATTTTTTTTTGAAAAGAATGAATTTTTGCCTTACAGGTGATATCAGACAGATCCCTGTATACAATCCAGGGGCACAAACAAAGAGGGAACTATACCTTCCCACCAGGCTTCATCAGAAGAAGTAGCCAAATCTCAACGGTTCACAGACAGCCTGGAGATCATCCCAACATTCGTCTCATCACGACGGACGCAACATCAAGCAAAGCGGAACCGCGGCAATTCCCAGTTCCATGACTCGGCGGTGCACAGATGACCGAGAGTCAAACCCCGACTCCGTGAAATGCGGATAAAGTCAACCCTTCCTGGTCACATAGAACACGGCCTATGCCAATCCTGACCCCATGGGAAATGTCCAGAGCGGATCCTGGTCTTCGCAGAACACGTCTATGTCAATTAGACCCCGTGGGAAGCATCCAGAGCAAATTCCTGGTTACGTGGAACGCGGCTTATGTCAATCCTGACCCCGTGGGAAACGTCCAGAGCGGAGCCTGGTCCTCGCAGAACACGGCTATGTCAAACCGACCCCATGGGAAGCATCCAAAGAAAATTCCTGGTTACGTGGAACGCGGCTTATGTCAATCCTGACCCCGTGGGAAAAGTCCAGAGCGGAGCCTAGTCCCCGCAGAACACGGCTATGTCAAACCGACCCCGTGGGAAGCATCCAGAGCAAATTCCTGGTTACGTGGAATGCGGGTTATGTCAATCCTGACCCCGTGGGAAACGTCCAGAGCGGACCTTGGTCATCGCAGAACACGGCTATGTCAAACCGACCCCGTGGGAAGCATCCATAGAAAAGTCCTGGTTACGTGGAATGCGGCTTATGTCAATCCTGACCCCGTGGGAAACGTCCAGAGCGGAGCCTGGTCCTTGCAAAACACGGCTATGTCAATCATACCCCGTGGGAAGCATCCAGAGCAAATTCCTGGTTTCGTGGAACACGGCATATGTCAATCCTGACCCCGTGGGAAACGTCCAGAGCAGATCTTGGTCCTCGCAGAACACGGCTATGTCAATCCGACCCCGTGGGAAGCATCCAGAGCAAATTCCTGGTTACGTGGAACGCGGCTTATGTCAATCCTGACCCCGTGGGAAATGTCCAGAGCGGAGCCTGGTCCTCGCAGAACACGGCTATGTCAATCAGACCCCGTGGGAAGCATCCAGAGCAAAATTCCTGGTTACGTAGAACGCGGCCTATGTCAATCCTGACCCCGTGGGAAACGTCCAGAGCGGAGCCTGGTCCTCGCAGAACACGGCTATGTCAATCAGATCCCGTGGGAAGCATCCAGAGCAAATTCCTGGTTACGTGGAACGCGGCCTATGTCAATCCTGACCCTGTGGGAAACGTCCAGAGCGGATCCTGGTCCTCCCAGAACACGGCTATGTCAATTCTGACCCGTAGGAAGCATCCAGAGCGGAGCCTGGTCCTCGCAAAACACGGCTATGTCGAACCGACCCCGTGGGAAGCATCCAGAGCAACTCCTGACTCCGTGAAATGCAAATAATGGTAACTTCACCCATCACTTACGGGTCCTCATGACTCGTAAGGGAGCAAACTCTCTTGTGGGATCCTTACGACTCTCAAGAGAAAACACACTTAGGAATCCTCACGATTCTTAAGGAGAAATTACACCTACGGGATTCTCTCGACCTGTAGAGAGAAAATTCTTTATGAGACCCTCACGACTCATAAAGTTGAAAAGTCTTAGGAGGCAGATCTTAACCCTGAATCCTAAGCCATCGCTGTCCTACAAAGAAATTAAAATAGACTATCCACAGAATACACTTACTAAAAGGGACACACCATCATGAAGCAAAATATGTTTTTTATTCATGAATCAAAATGAATACAAAGTACAATTTATGAAAGAATGAAAAAAATATACTCTCATTAAGGAGTATGTACAAAAGAAGAATAATATATATATATATATATATATACAATTCTTTAAGCCGGCGTACGATTCAGTAGATTTTCCAGTTCACCCCTTTTTCCGCTGGGCCTCGGCTTCATGATTCATTATCGTCAAAAGACGGGCCTTCGCTTGAGCCTGTTGGGCCTGGTATGAGGCAAGCCGGCCTTCAAGTTCTTTTTCAGTAAGCTTATGTGCTTCGACCATTTCACGAGTAAAAACTGTAAGTGCACGGCGGCGCCCCGGCCGTCAATCCGACGCCGGAATGCGGAAACGAAAACTTTTCTATAAACTAGAAACCGGCACCACCGCGCACAAAAAACCCGGATCGGGCCATTAACCTACTCCTAGCAAATACGAGAAAGGGTAGAATGCTATACCGAGCGATCCGTGTCCTTCGGTCTTCGGCCTCCACTCCGATCTCCTCGCGGAATCTCCGGTCTTCATCTGCTCGTCGGAACGGGCACCACATCGCCGGGTTCTTTTACGGGCTCCCACCTCTGGACCGAGCCAACTCGGACACGAAGTTGGCGAGCCGACATGCCCAAGGGTGATGTAGGATCAGTGTAGTAGCTTTGTCTCAAGCGGGTATGTGAAGTTTCCATGATGGAGGTGAAGAAGGAACTTTGAAATGGAGATTTTGAACTTTGTTACAAAAATGAGATGAACATTTTTCCCATACCAAAAATGAACTCTCTCTTTTTCTCCCATCTAAAGTGGCCGGCCCCTTAAGAAATGGTGGAGGGAAAGAATCAATTTCCAAGAGAAGAAAAGAAATGATAATCATAGATTAAAGAGGTCACACCCAAGACCAAATCAACTCCTTTCATAACCAATCACAATAAATGCAAAGGATGAGATTGAAATGGAATCTCATGATGAAAGAACCATCATGAGGCCACCATTTACAAGAAACCCCTCAACAAAAGATAATTTGCACACTTGCAAATAACCCCCTCCATCGGAAAAATCCAGCCGTGAAGGAACAAGGGAAAACTGGCCGGAACGGAATACAAACTGGCAACTTCAGAAAACTGATCTCGTAATAAATTACAGGAAAACCCCGCGACTGCATATACATGCCCGCATTTGTATTGCGACCGAATACAAATGCAAAGAGACAAAATCTACACTATACAATACTAGGATCCGGCTTAAACCAAAGCCCGCTAGTAAAATCCGTCCGATCATGATCTGTGCAATACCGCGCGTATCTGATCGAACACTGCCATATCTCCATACGGCCTCTACAGCGTTTTGCCTGAAACTTGAGAAACTGGTCTGTGGGGGACTCTAAAGACTTGTCAATACTTTGGTTGTGGATTTAACCACTAACACGTCAGAAGTATTAGCCAATACGTAACGGGCTACCAGGTATTGACCAAAAGGGACGTCGATGAGCGAACTCATGCTGACACCCTACTGAGCCTGTCAGTGACAATATCCATACAGTCCGGTCCGTTCGTCTATGAGCATCGCATGGCGGGCCTAGGGGGTTGGTAAAAGTCAGACCCCCAAAAGCGGTACAAGTCGTGTCGGAGTGTAGCCCAGAACACCCTGAGATACTACTGGAATACCTACCAGTAAATCTCCTGCCTTGGCCAAGGACTTCGTGTAATGGCTCTCCTAGACACAGCGCGACCTCACCCCCAATACCGGGAAAGACGAACCCCTGTAGATCCGCTCACTGCCTCCATGTGGCTCGGGACTGTACCCAACTAAAACCTTTTGCACGTCTCCTTTGAGCGTGGTAGGGTAGTAATCAAAGTACAGTGGGAACTCACACGAAACAAATGACGATCTCAGGTCGATGAACTAACCTGTACACATGTCACCAGGGAACTGCTATCTGACGTTAGGTATAAGACCAACTAGCATGTTCCCGACGAGTCCTGTCCGGTGTACTCATAACCCAATGAGCACCTGTATACATCTTAGGTGAACCAACTGACACCAGTGGCTTGTAAGACCGGCCACCACCCCTCGTCGGGGTCTCGACTGTATACACTAGTCTACTCTGGAGTATCGATACCCTGTCTCGAAACTCCCATGACTAGGGACCTTTTAAGGATGTGCTTATAGACCCCAGCTCCTACGTATATGATCGCCCTCATACTGCTGGCAGTAAAGCAAGAATCTTAGGGGCTTTATCAACGTGTAATAGCGACCTGTAAGGTCACCTAAAGCAGTACACGATGATAAAGATAAACCAGATAGCATACTATCATCTTGAGTAAGATTGTCCTACCGGTATAGGTCCTCCCTTAATCATTGCAATCATGTGCTTGTGATCCAATAATTGACTCTGAGGGCACTATCTCCAACAAAAACGGCGGCCTTATCAATGGCTACCACCTCCTTGATAGCCTCTTGAAGCACCCGCCAAAGTTCATATGCTCTAGTGGGCTTGGCCGTAAGATTGGCTTGAAGCTCTCTCAACGCTTTGGAAGCCAGCTCCCTCTCCGAAAACTTGCGGCTAAGCCTCTTCTCGCATGATATCATGTTCGCAGCGCACCGGTAAATCAACCCCGCAAGCTCGCCTTTGCGTCCACAACCTCTGAAGGAAGGCGTGTACATTCGAGAATATGCAAGCAAGTCTCTACCTGCCGACAAAACTCAACCCAAACTTGCACCAAAGTTTCACTATGGTAGGTGGCAAAAAAGGGAAGAGAACCGTTGGCTTCAGCGGCAAACGCTTCGGCCGTAATCAAACTGCCGGCACGAAGGTCTTCAACCAGAGCTGATAGGGAGTGGAGGCTTAGCTTTGCCATCTGTTCCGAGGCACGTAGAGCGTAGGGGCCGGGTGGCATGACGATGCGAGATTCCAGCGTGGTAAGAACTGGCAAAGCTGTTAAGATTTATAAACAGTCAACGGGACTTATAAGCAAAGAGCAGATGGAACAACGTTGAGACTTTACTTACCCATGGTCATGCAAGAAGGGTCTGAAGGCTCCCCAGGCCCGTCAAGAATCTCAACCTCGTCATCCGCTTACAGAACTGTAGAAGACATCAATGTCATTATATGAAATAATGATAATGCTGTGAGGAGAGGGAAAACGACACTAACCTTGCCCGGAAGAGAGGACGATGCGTTGAGGAGATATAGCCTGCGGAGCAGCCATCTCCAACAGGCGTTGAAAGGACTTCCTGGGAGACAGATCATCAATAGATGCCGCCAATCCGTGCAATTCTGAAAAGACAGAAGGGTTCAGATAATGGAAGATTATTAATATAAAATATAGAGGCTACCTTCGATACTTCTCCCATTCTGGGCTGGAGGGATAGCAGCTTCGGCGGCCTCTTCCGTGCCCCCGGGCACATCATCGGGGATGTGGGCTGGTATAACAACTTCCGAGCAAGGAGCAGTGACCGCCACTGCAGGCTCCAGCGGAAGGACGGTAGCTTCGACTACCTGTCCCCTAATCTCCAGGCCGCCCCCAGAAAGATCCATTGAATCGGCGACCAACGAAGATGCCTCTCCCGGGGGAGCAAGCACTTGGGGAGCGGGAATCACCGAGGGAAGCTCCATCGCAGGGGAAACAGTTGCATCGACCCCCTCCACACTGATTAGTGTTTCATTGGGGATATTGGTGGAGTCTACAGTTAAAGTGTGACTCGAACTCAGATCCTCCGCCATCGCCGAATTCCCTGCAAAGTTTGTATGGGGATAAGGATATATATATATATATATATATATATATATATATATATATATATATATGAGCAATACAAAATATTACAAAGAGATACATGAACATACCGATGCGCAAAGGAGCCTCTAGTATGGCTTTTTCGAGCCGACGCTCCTTCCTGAGAAGGTATGCTCGCCGAGGTTCGAGATTAGACTCATGGCTACTGGTCCACAATGAAAGTGGATCTTCGGCGTCGGCTGAGACAGCCTGCTTAAGAGCCCTCTCGCCCCATTCTTCCAAAGGGCCTATGAATAGCCGCCGTATCGATGGAGGGTCTTCGTAAAAAATGACGGCAGGATAAGGCCTGTTAGTTATATGTATGCCCTAGAGGCCATTACTGTACATACGATGTATATTGTAGTGGATGCTAAGACATATATAGGGAGGACTTTCTTGCTCGACATGATAGTATGCTATCTGGTTGTACTTTATCTTAACATGTACTCTGATTGTCTCTATATTACATGTTGATAAAACCCTTAGGATATGTACTCGACTACTGGGACTATGATGAGATCATACTAGTGGGGCCACGGTAGTCGACGAGTACATCCTATAATTGTTCCTAGTCGTGGGTGTATCGAGACAGGGGCATCGATGCACCAGAGTAGACTAGCGTATACGCATCTTGACCCATATGATGGGCGATGGATGATCCCATATCCATCGGTGTTTGACATCAAGGATGGTGTACGGGTGCTCAGTGGAGACTGGGTACACTGGACGGACTCGCCGAGAACTCCCAGATGGTATTATACCATACGTCAGATGGCAGTTCTCCGGTGACACTGGTACAGAGTAGTCTGTTGACCCGAGATCGTCATAGAGTCTTGTGTGATTCCCACTGTGCTTTGATTTCCATCATACCACGTCCAAGAGGGCGTGCAAAAAGGTGGCTTTTGGGTACAGTCCCGAATCACATGGAGGCAATGAGCGATAGGAGGGGATTCGTCTCTCCCGGTATAGGGAGTTGATGTTGTGCTGTGTTCGATTGGCTATAACCGGAAATCCCTGGCCAGGGTTGCTGAGATTTACTGGTAAGTGTTATCAGTAGTTTCTCGAACTGTTATAGACCTCATATCGACACGACTTATCGAGCTACTGGGGTCTGATGTTTACCATCCCTAGGCGAGATATGCGACATATCAGACGACGAGACCGGACTGTACGGGAGTGTTACTATTTGGATTCACAGGAGAATGTACAGGCTTGCTTGTTGATCTTCTGAGCGCTCAATACCTGGGTAGCTGTTACGTTTAGCTGACCGCTTGCAGCTTGTGGGTGTTTGATATGATCATCACCTACTGCCGGCGTATTGACGATTCTTTAGAGTCCTACACAGAGGTTTCTTGGCTCAGGCAAAACGGAGTAGGAGCACATATGTGATATGTGCGGGACCGAGGAATAATGCGATATGAGATACCGTATTGTATTCTCGCGATATTTGATATCAGCCGGGTCATCGGATCAAGTGTTGATTCGATGAATCGGTACGGATAAATATCAGTCGGTTATATGCGATATAGCCGGATTGTCGGATCAAGTGTTGATTCGATAATTTAATGTATAATAATATATATGATATATTAAATTACATTAACCAATATTTGCTCACTAAAAGATTCTTTTTCTCGCCGGATTAATACATTGATATATATGCGATATATGTTAATTGTATTATTTTCTTTTGTTGCAAATATATAATATATATGTGATATATATTATTGTGACATGATATGATTTATTATAAAACATGTTTAAGGATGATAATAAAGGATTAGGGTTTGATTAGGGTTAGCACCTTCTTGTTCATTCTAGAAGGATTCTATTTTGTCATGATAAAGATATTTTTTTATGACTCATGCTTTGACCTAACCAAACCCTAACTCTAGTTTATTCTCTACATTGGTTTAACCTCTCATCCTTGACCATGGTTTGATAATCAATCATATATTCTTGATTACTATTCATCACAAAAGGATATTCATCATTCTTCTTGATCTTCTTCCTTCATCTTTCTTCATGGAAAAAGCTTGTTAGCTTTTTTTCAATGTGATGAATAAATATGAGAAAAAGATAAATAAAGAGAGCAAAAATCCTATTTCATCATCCTCATCTTCCCTTGCCATTTAGATGAGGGTGTTCACATCATTTCATGAGTGTTAGCTTGTGTTAACGGAACTTCAAGGTAGATCATCTTAGTATCGAAGATCGGAAGCAAATGTTGCATCTTTCTCTTCGTGGAACCTCTCGAGAGTCCGGATCCTGATGATCGCAGCGAAGGGACCATAACACGGAGCATATGAAGTGAAGGACCGGATCTACAAAGGTTGTAATCCCTCTCACTTAGTGTTAAAGTTGTTAACATGTTAGTTTTCGCCTAATCTCTAGTTTAAAGATCCGTATTCGGGTTGTTCGGCACGGCTAAATTTTTAATCGGGCATGGTTGATGCCTCGTAGAGCCTTGTGCGCGTGCCTAGCAACCCTACAAGGCCTCTTCGGGATCCTCACATTCTCGGATTCATCTTGGGAGCGTCTTATGGCCTCAGCCAATTGTGCGGCTTCCTCGGCAAATGAACCCGGGAAAAGTAGACCACCATCTGATTCCTGCATGGCTAGTGGTTCGTCTTGGAGGACAGGCTCTGATTCCACTAAAGAGTCGAGCAGATTGGTGACCGTCTTCCTCCGCCTATTGGGCCCGGAAATAACCGCCGAAGACGATTGCTTCCTTCCCCTTGGTGCTTTGGTACGGCGTTGACCCACTTCGCCTTCAATGTCCTCGCTCGGCAGTGCTACCGATGACGACATGTCCATTGCTGACGCCGCAGCTGATGACACTGCTACTGGTGCCCTATTGGCCTTGATTGAGCTCTAGTACATAGTGGCATACCAGCCGTGGGAGTTAAATCCACTTCCGCCGCCTCCGGAATAAGCACGACGCCAGTATCTCTCAAGGGAGGGCGAACCGCTGCACGCGGTTGCGGCAGAACTCCCATGGCTTGGATCGGAGTGGGAGCCCTATATCCGAGAAGCACCCTCCTCTCCTCAGCAATAATTGGACTGACCCAGTGGAGGTACCAGCCCGTGAAAGACCCCACACATTAAGGAATATGATCAGCTTCAGGAATCACGAAGCGGGAGCCAGTGTTTAGCCGCATGAAGTGATGAGCGGCGTCACGAACAAGTTCTGACGACGGGCTAGGCTCCACTATAAATGCCTCAAAGGGGTCGCCCTGGTCATATCCGAGTTGCCGAGCAAAGCGGTGTGGGTTGTACCGCACAAAAAGGGCCACACCGTTCTGACGAAATACCAGATAACCCGGTCTGATCGAATATAGGTGCATGGCTTTCTTGGGCTTCAGAGAAGGTACCCCCTCTTTCGACGAGTCGCAGAGCTGTTGAACCGGTCCTGAGGGAGCAGAGAGGACTCGATCATTGAATACCATCCCACCCGCATTGGCATAGGGATAATCAGCACACGAATAGCTCCGAACTGGGTCGGGTCGGGGGCAGAAGCGTCCACCAGTCGCATGAGTCGCGGAAAAGTGTAAGCGTCATAAAAGCTGGGTCTTTGGTGCGCAGCAAATGCTCCCAGCACATGCATCTCAATCCAGGACGTAAAGTAATGAAGAGAGAAATTTACCACGTCTACGCCTGGGGTTGAGGTATTAGCCGCAGCGCTGAGCCCGTGATACAGATGCACCAGCCCCGCAAGACCCACGGCTAGTCGCGTCCCCTCGGCAATGCGATGAGCAGGGTAAATAACTGAGACTCTCATGAACCGACGGTGTATGGGAATGGCGAACCAACTAAGCCAAACACTAATGAAGCCCACGAAGAAAGTCTCCTCATCCATACCAGGAGCTGCGATCGACTCGAAAGACACGGCCGACATGATGGGAATGTAGAACTGCGGCAAGTCCTCTTCTTTAGTCGGCCGCTTATTTAAACCGAACCCAAAGGGGTCGTTGATATTTGCAAACTTCAGAGCCGTCTTTGATAGAACGTCTTCGCGAAGGAAGCAAGCGATAAAGCTTTTGAAAGTGACGCCCTGCTCCTCTGACTCTGTGAATAGCTTCTCAAAAATGCTCAGTGTCTTGATCAAACTTGAGTGCTTGTGGCGGACGACATTCTCAGTCGACAGGCCGTCAAGCATGGCAGGCTCGGTTTCGAAGACATACTCATCGGAAGGCAGTAGTTCTTCATAGAGTGTCCCCCTGACCGGCAACCCTGAGATTTCGCGAAACTCTTCCAGAGAAATTGAAACTTCGCGGTCCCCTAGAAAGAAGGTGTTGGTGGGAAGATTCCATTGGTTTAAGAAGGCCTTAACCCTCCAGACATGGGGAGACTGATAGTGGAAAAGAGACGCATATACCGCCTGATAAAGTCCAACCCTCTACAGCCGCGCACGATGGGCGGACAGGATATAACGGGCCCAGAGAAGGTAGCCCGTGGGATGTCGAGGGGTAAGCCCTATCTTGTAAATCTGTCCCCATGGCTGGGCTTCGCCTTGGCAAATGCGGCGCCCTAAAATGTCTATAGCCGGCACAGGATGGTTCGGAATACCAGTTGTTGATGGTTCAAGCCGTCCCATAGGGGTCCAATTCAGCATCTCCACAGCAAAGGCGGTCCGTGAATGATCCATCGGCAGAAATGGATAGGTAGGCTCTGTCGGTATCTCGCAAAGAAAACTGCGGCGACCGCGGATGATGTGACCGTACCAGGTTCCCCATAAAAGTAGATTGGTGCAAATCGGGTCATGAGCCCTGATCATCGCCATCACCTCTTCGTCCGACGGTGATTGAGGAAAATCCGCCTCCGAGCGAGTAAAGGGAAAGTATGGGAGAGAAGCCATTACTCCTGAAACAAAGGAAATGAAACTGTTCGTGAAGCCTATGCGTATATACGTATTTATAAATATATATGTATATATAAAAACAGTGGAAGAAAACGACAAATAACTTATTTTATGGGACCATTGGTTACAAAACACAAGGGCCCCACAAAATCAAGATGGCGGCTCACTAATGATGAGGCAGGGTAATCATTATAGGAATAAAAGGAAGATTCTCAATAAATGAACAGTGGATTTCAAACAACTCTGCACATTCCCCCAAGGAGAAAAACCCATTACAGAAGCTTTGTGCAAATCGAGAAGGATCTCTCTGGAAACTTTTTTGCAAAGAACAACTCAGGGCAAGAAAACCCCAAGAAGTTCTCTGGGAAGAACTGAGTTCTTTAGAGGAATTAAATTCCTTTTGAATAGAGGAATTAAATTCCCAGAAAATATTTTTCAGAGCCAAAGCTCTTTGGAATGGAATTAAATTCCAGAGAGAAGACAAGCATCACCATCGATCCCTGAAGATCAGAGAAGCCCTAAGAGGTTTATTATTTAAAGATTGAGCAGTTTTATTTTTAAAGAACTTGAAAAAAATGGGTTCTTGTTAAAGGGAAAAACCCTTGGTGTGGATTTAAAATCCAAATTTCTACAAGGAGTTCCTCGGCCGTTCAAGATTCTTACCTGAAAAAAAGGAAATCTTTGTTGACAGAGTTAAACTCTGAAAGTTTTTGAATCAGAAAACTAAGCTCTGAGAAAGAGAATTAAATTCTCAGAGGAAAAACGAGAAAGGAAGAAGATGGAAAAAGTGGAGGCGCTTCTGAGGGGACTCCTGCATTTATAGGATGTGATGGGGGACGGTTCATTTCCCCTATTCCCTAGACAGATCCAACGGTCACAAAGGTGACAGCGTTGCACTCACGTGCAACCACGTGAGAACAACGCTGTGGGGGCATTTGTTCCCTGATAAAATATTAGGAAAAAACCCAATGGGGTATCACGTGCTCACACGTGACCAAGGATCACGTGCTGACACGTGATAGGTTCCTGTGATCGCTACTTTATAGAATTAAATTCTAGCCAAACAAAAATGTAACAAAACAGCAAGGAAAAGCCTCAATGAGGCGTCACGTGCTCACACGTGACCAAGGGTCACGTGCTGACACGTGATGATTCCTCAGCTCCCTAAAAACAGAATTAAATTCCGGTCACGTGTCAACACGTGATGAGCTCCTAAGCTCTTTAATAAATAGAATTAAATTCTATTTACTAATCAAATAATGAGATCACGTGCCAACACATGATAGACTTTTAAAAGCCTTCTGAACTAATAGAATTAAATTCTAATTAAGGGAAATCAAAGACCCTAACTGGAAAAATATTTCTTTAAATCTTTCCAAACAAAAAAGATGGTGCTCTGTAAAATAGAGTACCGTTGGATTAAAAATCTAATGGTGATTAAAAATCACCAATTTATGGAAAGATTTTATACAAGGAAAGATTTCCCTGAAATTCACCAAGAATAACAAACAGAATATCTTCTGGATTAAAAATCCAATGGTGAATAAAATTCACTGAGTGATCTAAAAGATCATGTTAGTTACAAAAACAACCAAAATCTTTCAATGAAAAATTCACTAAACAAATTGCTTCTTTTCTTTCTCCTATAAATAGGAGCCAAGAAGAGAAGAGACGGATCTTTGGAATCTTGATTTTCTGGAGAAAAAACAACAACAGAGAGAAAAGAGAAGATAATTTAATTCTCAAGAAAAGAAACCCTAGGTGAGAAAGGGGAAAGAGATCTAAGCTCTATAAAACAAAAAGAGAATTTAATTCTCAATCTAAGAGTTTAACTCTTCTGAATAAGAACTTAGTTCTTCCTCTGGTTGAGGATCTGCAGAAGCAAATCTCCCCACAAGTTGAGAATTTAATTCTCATCGGGGAGATTCTGCCATGCAGATCCAAAACTTAGAGGAGGAATTGAGTTTAGAGAATTTAATTTTCCCAAATTCATAGGAATTTAATTCCTCCAAATAAAACTAGGGTTTAACCCTATATGAGAATTTAATTCTCTCAATTTCATAGGAATTTAATTCCTCCAAATAAAACTAGGGTTCAACCGTGCATGAGAATTCAATTCTCCCCAAATTTATAAGAATTTAATTCCTCTAAATGAAATTAGGGTTTAACCCTACATAAAAATTTAATTCTTCCACATACATAGGAATTTAATTCCTCTAAAACAGAATTAGGGTTTAACCCTACAGAGAATTTAATTCTTAAAAGAAGAGACTTAAAAGCTCTCCATGCACGTAAAGAACCTGGTCACGTGGTAACACGTGACCCCCATTCTCAATAAGCAGAAAAGAGCGAACAAGACTAGGTCACGTGCCCCCACGTGACCCTTTAATGGACTCCTCAAAATGAGAAGGAAAAAAGCTTAGAGGCAATACCTCACGTGCTCCCACGTGACTTTCAAAACAAAGAGAACAAAAGCAAAGGCAGTACTGATTTTGGGCGCTCTCACGTGACCCCTAATAGACACTTTAATAATCAATACATGGATACCCATCACGTGCCAACACGTGATGGCCAGAAGATCAAAAGTGTTTAACACTTATTTGCAGATTTGAGAATAAAATAAAGGAGGTCTGGCCCCATCTTCAGGCGCCTCACGTGACCCCACGTGACCCCTTCCGTTCTAGTGTTTTAACACTATTTTGAGCATTTTGTCTCCAGTGTTTAACACTGTTTTAAATACATCACATGAGGACACGTGACCGCCAGATGTCCTCTAGTGTTTAACACCATTTTAAAACCAGCTTAGCCCAAATTGGCTAAGTTTTCCAGAGGCAAATCTCCCCTTCAAATGAGCCTTAAAATCCAGAGCTATAATGTTTAATGCTCAGCCAAAGACAAAATATTATCAGAGCCTTCAAACTCTTATTTAGCATTGCTAAATAATGAGGGGATGAACCCAGGCAAATGTTCAATAGCCCAACAAAGGGCCAACATTTCAAATTTAATTGGACTTAGCCCAAATTGGCTATAAGTCCTCAATTCAGATTTAACTGAGCCAATGTGCTCATAATCTAATTAATTGATCTTAGTTCCAAATTGGACTATAGATCTCCCAATCAACTTTGGTTCAAGGGTACATCTCTTCACTCCTTTGATATTTGTCGTTGTAATCCTTCAACATCTTCAGAAAGGTGATGGGTACCGACAACCACACATTTCACAGACTATGACGTCTTTAAACTGGATTGTGGGGTCCTTAAACTCATGGACTATGATGTCCTTAACCTCGGACTGTGGGGTCCCTTTAAATCCACGGACTATGGCGTCCTTAACCTCGGAATGTGGGGTCCCTTTAAACCCACAGACTATGATGTCCTTAACCTTGGACCTTAATGTCCTTAAACTAACAATTGACCGCAATGTTCCTAAACTAAACAACAGAGCCCAAATGCTTTCTTGATTGGATCTAAACGATCCCGTTAAGTTGATCTTAGCCTAAAAATTAGACTAACGTATCCTTAACAAACGTTTAAGTTGATCCTAATCTCAAATGAGACTAACATATCCTTAAACCCAACCCCCAAACCCAAATATAAGAAAATACGGATTTGGACTAATCCACGCCCTACGGGCGACGACATAAATTAGTCTCCGTATACAATCCACAGGAAACCAAAAACAAAACAAACACCCACGACACGAAGTGACCATCTGGAGAAGGAGAAAGTTGTTACCGCGATACGGTAGCGTAATTAACTGCAGGGGCTTGCACCTGCAGGGAAGAGCGTCCCCACAATCAAAAGCCCCTCAAATGAGGGGGAATCTGACGAAGTCTGCTACATCGGCCGCATCCGTTTAAACCTTCGATACGTGGTGTCATAAATCAACTTGGCATCTTCGGAGAGATGGACGGATAGCACCAATTAGCATCTGCCCCGAAATTCAGGCGAGACGTTTATCGCGTCGCCGATTTTCGGCGGGGAACAAGTGGGTTGCCTTGTTGGCCCCCGTCAAGGTTACCACGCCATGATAATTTGGATCCTGATTCCTACTGTGGGTAATAGTTACTCCCGAGAGATTTTCAGATGACCCTAGCTAGTTCTCCTTTTAGGATTTGAAGGAGGATTCGACAGAACGGTGGGAGTCATCTAGATAAATTAATAAACCAATCTAATCAAGGTTAGAATACACGCTGAGTGTTTCTTTTTTCTCTCTCTCTGGCAGCGACCTATGACCGACCTTAAACTAAGACTCGTTAACCAAGTTAACCAACCATTTTACATTTGATGGTTTTGGAATGTCTGGATTGTCCTAATTCATGACAAACTTGCGTATGTCGTTTACCTTCTTTCTTCCACTTTATTTTTCCAGAACCCTCTATATCAAGTACGGAGATCCATATTGAATGGAACGACCATTACGTATAGTTAGATACGAACTTGAAGAAATTATTTCAGTTTAAGAATGGCCACTGGTTCTGGAAGAGGTGAACTGTTCATTTGTCTCTTTCCACCTTATCTCAAGTTCGAAAGCTCCTTATATATAAGGAGAGTATACTGGTTACGCTTATTGGATAGTCTTCTTCCAATCCCGAAACTAGTGCTAAAGGAATGGTAAGAAGAAAATCAAGTAGTATAAGTTTTGTATACATAAAGGTAAGATGGAAAGATATCAAAAGGGGTTGAAGTGAAGGAATATAAATTGCAATAATTGTCATAAGCCTAGACAATGAAAAAACCAATACTATGAATACCCGACCATTTTAATGTTTTGGATTTTCTGTGCGTCTATTTTGGAAAACTGATTTTCAATAAACTCTATCTTCTGGGTATATAGATACCGGATTAGAATCTCATATTTGTAGGGCATTACAAATAATGAGGAGTGGAGAATAGAGAATAGGAGATTTGATCTTCAGTGCTGGTGTTCGGAGCAATTGTTGCTACTGAGGAAAATTATCAGGTTTTGCCTAACAGCAAACTTTTGGTTTCTTATAAACAAAAAGACAGTTTTTCAACTTAAAACACACGGAATTTGAGTTAGTGAACTCATAGGGACTTATACATATTGATATATGATGTCCAATGTCCATACGAACAAGAGGTTGGTACCTGGTATTCCGTATTGAGAATGTGATTATTTCAGGTTACTCATCCGCGAGTGCGTTCCATGATGAGTAATACTGAATCGCCTTTTTCAATTAAGCGGATGCACTTGAAATAGATGCATATCAATTGATATTGGTTCCACCTAAATAAGTGCCTTTGATTCTATATATGATATAGAATAATTCTCATCTTATGGTTGTTAAGATGTTGAGTTATCCGGTTTGTGCTTAAAAACATAATTCGGACAAATTCGAGGCACGTTTCGGTAATAGCAGTTTGTCGGTTATCCTAAGCTTACGTGAGAGATTGTTTCTATCATTTTCAAAATCAAAAGTGTTTTGTTCTTGACTCGCCACCTCCTTGATAAAATAATTTCTTGCAAAAGAAATTAGTGGGAGCATGGTAGAACTGGAAGTGATTCCAGAACCGCAAACAATTACTGAAAGTTTAGTATAACCTGAAAACTCAATTGACCCTGATAGACCATAGCTACTCTGCATTTTTAATAGGAGACCTTAGCCACCCGAGAGATACTTTGGTTTTCTCGTAGTCAGTGACAAGGAAGCTTGCTTTATGTGATGACGACCTTACTAAGTTATCAACAGGCCATAAGAAGTGGTGACTTCCGACTGATGACTGGATGTCAAGTTATCTAAGTTAGACCCCATGCACTACAACAAAATGTGGATTTTGTTGTGTGCTCCTGAAAGGGCTAAAACCCATAAGGGTGTTGGGTTATGCCAGCGCCCTGACCATCTACCGTGACCGTTTGCGGAACAAAAATTTTCAAAACTGGCGCTAGAACAACCTTATAACCCGGATCTACTATAAACCTGAAACTAGCAAACTAAAGAGGAGTTTAGAATAGTTATACCGAATGATCCGAGTCCTTCAGTCTTCTACCATCTTCCTAAGCTCCCAGAGGCCACCATGATCAACCTTGATTGTCGGTCTCCCTCCATCGAAGACGATCCACCTAAGAATTTGTAGTTCGAGCTCCAACCTCATTGCCAAGGTAACTAGGGTACTCAGTTCGCTAAACTAGATAGTCTAGAGAATATAAAGTCTAATGATGGATTAATATGTTTCATAACACCCTAGGTTTCTTAACACATAAGATTTTAAGGGTGGAGGAAGAAGAAGCTTGAGGAGATGAGAGTGTAGTGAGCATGAAGCAACCATAGAAATTGGCTAAGTGTTGAAACAATAATAAATCAAGCCTCTCCAAAAAATCTCTCACAACACAAATATCCAGCATGCCACAATAGTAACCCATGAGTCACCCTATGAGTCACCAAGTGAGCCATGCTTCATAAATACCAAAGAACACCTCATCCCTCCACATCATTAACCATCTAACAAAATGGTTGAAACAAAAATGAGGTGGCATCTTCTAGAAGTAATTTTGTAATCAATTACAAGAATACCCCTCATCCGTATATACATACCCGTATCCGTATTCCGAAAAATACGAATAGAAAGAGACGAAAATAATCCAATAATATAATACTAGGATCCGGCTTAAACCAAAACCCACTAATATTATCCGTCCGGATCATTATACGTGCACAAGTGCACGTATATGATCGAATCCTGCCGTAAAACCATACGGCCTCGACATCGTTTCGCCCGAAGCAGGAAAACCCTCTGTGTGGGACTCTAAAGACTCGTCAATACGCTGGCAGTAGGTTTAATCACAAGCACGTCAACGGCACTAGCTGTACGTAATGGCTACCCAGGTATTGAGCGAAAGGATGGCCGATGAGCAAACACATCCAAACCTCTACCGAGCCTGTCCGTAACAATCTCCGTACAGTTCGGTCTGTTCGTATAAGAGTATCGCATATCGAGTCTAGGGGTGGATAAAGTCAGACCCCTAATAACGTGATATTTCGTGTCGGTATGAAGCCCATCACCAACTGAGAAACTATTGAACCAAATCAGTAATTCTCGTCTACCTTGGCCAAGAATTTCTGGTGATGGCCACATGTGCATCTCGCGACATCAACCCCCAATACCGGGAGAGACGAATCTCCAACGATCTGCTCACCGCCTCCATGTGGTTCAGGACTGTACCCAACTAAAATCTATTTGCACGACTCCTTTGAGCCGTGGTAGGGTAGTAATCAAAGCACAATAGGAACTCACATGAGACAAATGACTATCTCAGGTCGATAGACTAACCTGTACACATGTCACCTGAGAACTGCTATCTGACAATAGGTATAATACCAACTAGTATATTCTCGGCGAGTCCGTCTAGTGTACTCATAACCCAACGAGCACATGTATACTATCTTAAGTGACTAACTGACACCAATTGCTTGTGAGACCGGTTACCGCCCCTCACCGGGGTCTCGATAAGTACACACTAGTCTACTCTGGAGTATCAATGCCCAGTCTCAATACTCCCTCGACTAGGGATGTTTAAGGATGTGCTTATAGACCACCCAGCTTCCACGTATATGCTCGCCAACATAATGCTGGTAGTCAAGAAAGAATCATATGGACTCTATCAACATGTAATAGTGATCTGTAACACCACATAATGCATGTACATGATGATAAAGACAAACCGGATAGCATACTATCATCTTGAGTAAGACTGTTCTATCCGTATAAGTCCTCCCTCAATTATCATAATCACCTGCCTACGATTACAATAATTGCCTTGAGGGCACTATAGCCAACAATCTCCCACTTGCGCTTAAGGCAAATTATTGCGGTGTCGCATACTCACAGCCCGTGTGATATCGAACACCCAACTTCTCTACTAATCAGTCTCACAAAGCTCGTTTGTGAAACTATTGCGTTCGAGAAATAGCCTCAGTGAGTGGGTCCACTCCAGTATTTCTATCTTTATCTCTCTTTATATATCAACTTCATGGAAAAATAATATCTTCCGAAATGAGCAATACCTGTCTTAGAATTTTTCTGGATATCTGATGGGACCCAATTCATAAATGAACTCCAAATCCAGCAAACTTCTTAGACTGTACCATCCACTGAATTTAATCAGTATCCTCTTGGACCACCTATCCAACACACTGCCCTCAAAAGAGGGAAAACTATAACTCTGATAGTCATTCTGTCATCCATGTCACCTTGGAAGCCTGAAATGATAACCGCCTCCCGAAGGAGGTTGCCGTTACCATTTACCAAGAACATCTACTTATGTTCATAACTGCTTCCCAATGTTTCTTCAGGATTGAATTAATATATACTTATTGCAGCCTGTGCAAAATCAATATCTGGTGTGGTACTTGACATCTCATGATTGACTCAATTGCCTAAGTAAGAGATATGCCAATTATGCAAATCCATCTCCTCGTCAGTCTAGAAGAAATCTCTTTAGAGAGGGTGACTCCATCACCTGCGGGTACACCACCACGCCAAGAGTCGTCCATTCTAAAACACTTTAGAATAGTGTCAAGTACCCGAATTGAGACACTTCATAAATCTAGATCTAAAACCATAGATCTAGTCACAGGAATCCCTGATATTTTATTTGTATCTTATATGGAGAAACCACATTGTGATAACCACAGTATAACCGATCGTAGTATAGGAAGATCTCTTCCTATTAAGTGCATGTCATCCAAAAACAGGACATTACTCCCTACTACCTTCTTACCAGATCCATCTCTTATTCTGATGAAGTCAAACTCTATGACTGTCACATAAAAAATAGATGATCTATCTCCGTTATACCTGCTTTAGTCTATAAATAGATATAAACTACTTGACTACTATGCTTCCGCCGCTCCCACTGACTAAAACAACCCTCTGGCAGAGTCATATACACGTGCACTTCTAAATCTAGTTTAGAACTGTAGGATTGCTTGGCACGACAACAAGGTTTCGGGAGGCATCGTCCATGCCATTTTCAAAAATTTGCCATACAAAACAATCCTAACCCTAGAATCTTAACTAAAGATTTAGACAATACAATGTGTAAACTACTTTACAACTAAGTGAATTAGGAATACAACCTTTATAGACCGGTCCTTCACTTCAATAGCTCCGTGTAGTAGTCCCTTCGCTCGAAGTAGTGATCTTGCGGACTCTAGAGTGGCTCCACAAGAAGAAAGCAACGAGTTTGCACGATGTCTTCGAGGCCGAAGATGATCTACGTCGAGGAGACACTAACCCAAGCTACCTCTTCACTAATGTGGGATTAGTGAAGCTAACACCCTAAATTAAATTGCTAATCTAGTAGAGAATGATGAAATAGGATTTTTTCTCACTTTAGAATTACTTTTCTCACTAATTTTATGCTCCTCTCAAAAACCTAGAGAGCTCTCTCTTGAGCTTGAGGAAGATGAAGCAAATAATGGATGAGATAGTGAATGGAAATCATGGGTGGGAAAATATCTAATATATCTCATGTAGTGACTTAACCATGGGTTTAGATAATGGTTGGGTTAATAAATATCTAGTTTAAGAGAAAACTAGTGGACTAAGTCAATGGGTCTCCAAGCTTCTACAAGCTTCATGCCATGTGACCAATTTCCAACTAATAACTGATTTACTCTAAATAAATAAACCCTTCATTATCATTAGCATGGTGTAAGTCTTATACACCCATGCTTCATGTGGCATCAAGCATGACACAAAAAGAAAACACAATTAACATATGTCACATATATATTAAGTGTGCACATGTGAGAAAAAGAAATGCTTAAGTGAGCGAATATTAGTTAATGTAAATTAATATATCAAATATACAATTATACATTAAATCAACATTCGATTTAATAATCCGGCTATATCTTATATGATCGAATAATATTATTTGTATCAACTTATCGAATCAACACTTGATTCGATAACCCGGCTATATCTCATATAACCTACTGATACAATATCGACTTATCGAATGAACATTTGATTCGATAACCCGGTTATATCTCATATAACCGATCGATACCATATGTCGCGGAAATAGAATACGGTATCACATACGCGTATTAATCTCGGTCCCGCACATATCACATATGTGCACCTACTTCGTTTTGCCTGAGCCAGTGAAACTTCTGTGTAGATCTCTAAAGACTCATCAATACGCCGACAGTAGGTGATGATCACATCAAGTACCCACAAGCCGTCAACGGTACTAGCTGGACGTAACGGCTACCCGGGTATTGAGCGATCAGAAGAACAACAAGCAAGCCTACTCTAACTCCTGTAAAGCCTGTTAGTAACACTACCGTACAGTCCGGTCTCTTCGTCTGATATGTCTCATATCTAGTCTAGGGGTGGTAAACGTCAGACCCCAGTAACCGATAAGTCATGCCGATGTGAGGCTCATAACGGGTCGAGAAACTATTGATAACACTTATTAGTAAATCTCCGTAGCAGCCCTGGCCAGGGACTTATCGTTATGGCCAATCGAGCACAGCGCAACGTCAAGCCCTAATACCGGGAGAGACGAATCCCCTCCTATCGCTCATTGCCTCCATATGATTCGAGACTGCACCCAAAAGACACCGTTTTGCACGTTCTCTTGAATGTGGTAAGGTGGAAATCAAAGCACAGTGGTAATCACACAAGACTCCATGATGATCTCGCGTATACAGACTAACCTGTACCAATGTCACCAGAGAACTGCTATCTGACGATAGGTATAATACCAGCTACGAGTTCTCGGCGAGTCCGTTCAGTGTACTCAGTCTCCACTGAGCATCCGTATACCATCTTTGATGTCAAACACCAATGGATGTGGGACATCCATCGCCCATCATATGGGTCAAGAAGCGTATACGCTAGTTTACTCTGGAATATTGATGCCCTGCCTCGATACATCCTCGACTAGGAACAATTATAGGGTGTACTTGTGGACTACCCTTGGCCCAACTAGTATGATCTCCATCATAGTCATGTTAGTCAAGTACACATCCTAAGACTTTATCAACATGTGAGAGCAAGACATCATCACTTATACAAGTCAACATGTTAAGACAAAGAGCAACCAGATATCATACTATCATGTCGAGCAAGAAAGTCCTCTCTATATATATCCAAACATCCACTATAATATACATCACATGTACAATAATGGCCTCTAGGGCATATATATAACTAACAATCTCCCACTTGCACTAAGGCCGGTTGTTGTAGTATCTCATACCCAACATCCCGAAAAGTCTCTCAAATTGTATTTGGGGTATGGCCTTTGCGAGTGGATCCGCCGTATTGTCCTTCGTGTCAACTCTCCTGATTTCGATCTCCCGGCGATCAACTATCTCCCGGATCAGGTGATACCACCTCAGAATATGCCTGGATCGCTGATGGGACCTGGGTTCCCTAGCCAATGACACCGCTCCATTGTTATCGCAATACAAAGGTATTGGATACTCAATGGACGAAACCACTCTAAGTTCAGTTATGAACTTCTTCATCCAGACAGCCTCTTTGGCAGCATCGTTGGCAGCGATGTATTCAGCCTCTATCGTCGAGTCTGCCACGGTTTTCTTCTTGGAACTCTTCCAACAAACCGCCCATCTATTTAGGGTAAAGAAAAATCCCGAGACCGACTTAGAGTCTTCCTTATCACTCTGAAAGCTCGAATCAGTAAAGGACCGCACTTGGAGTTCACCGTTACCATACACCAAGAACATCTCTTTGTTAGTTATATGTATGCCCTAGAGGCCATTACTGTACATACGATGTATATTGTAATGGATGCTCGGACGTATATAGGGAGGATTTTCTTGCTCAACATGATAGTATGCTATCTGGTTGTACTTTATCTTAACATGTACTCTGATTGTCTCTATGTTACATGTTGATAAAGCCTTTAGGATATGTACTCGACTACTGGGATTATGATGAGATCATACTAGTGGGGCCACGGTAGTCGACGAGTACATCCTATAACTGTTCCTAGTCGAGGGTATATCGAGACAGGGCATCGATACACCAGAGTAGACTAGCGTATACGCATCTTGACCCATATGATGGGCGATGGATGATCCCATATCCATCGGTGTTTGACATCAAGGATGGTGTACGGGTGCTCAGTGGAGACTGGGTACACTGGACGGACTCGCCGAGAACTCGCAGATGGTATTATACCTCACGTCAGATGGCAGTTCTTCGGTGACACTGGTACAGAGTAGTCTGTTGACCCGAGATCGTCATAGAGTCTTGTGTGATTCCCACCGTGCTTTGATTTCCATCATACCACGTCCAAGAGGGCGTGAAAAAAGGTGGCTTTTGGGTACAGTCCCGAATCACATGGAGGCAATGAGCGATAGGAGGGGATTCGTCTCTCCCGGTATAGGGAGTTGATGTTGTGCTGTGTTCGATTGGCTATAACCGGAAATCCCTGGCCAGGGTTGCTGAGATTTACTGGTAAGTGTTATCAGTAGTTTCTCGAAATGTTATAGACCTCATATTGACACGACTTATCAAGCTACTGGGGTCTGACGTTTACCACCCTAGGCGAGATATGCGACACATCAGACGACGAGACCGGACTGTACGGGAGTGTTACTGATTGGATTCACAGGAGAATGTACAGGCTTGCTTGTTGATCTTCTGAGCGCTCAATACCTGGGTGGCTGTTACGTTTAGCTGACCGCTTGCAGCTTGTGGGTGGTTGATATGATCATCACCTACTGCCGGCGTATTGACGATTCTTTAGAGTCCTACACAGAGGTTTCTTGGCTCAGGAAAAACGGAGTAGGAGCACATATGTGATATGTGCGGGACCGAGGATAATGCGGTATGTGATACCGTATTGGATTCTCGCGATATGAGATATCGGCCGGGTATATGTGATATAGCCGGGTCATCGTATTAGTCGGTTATATGCGATATAGCCGGATTGTCGGATCAAGTGTTGATTCGATAATTTAATGTATAATAATATATATGATATATTAAATTACATTAACTAATATTAGCTCATTAAAAAATTCATTTTCTCACGGGATAATACATTGATATATATGCGATATATGTTAATTGTATTATTTTCTATTGTTACAAAATATATTGTATATGTGATATATAATATTGTAACATGTTAGGGTTACAAATTTAACAATGGTTTAGGGTTTAAACTTGGTTATGGTTTGGATTAGGGTCAGCTTTTGCATGAAGCTTCCATGAAGCTTTGACTTTGTTTTTAGCTAGATATTTTGTTAACCCAATCTAAACCATTAACTCTAGTCAATTCTCTACATGGGTTAACTCCTTCATGCTTAACCCTTGGTTAGATTTGTAACCACTACAATAATTCATTATTCATCACAAAAGGATTCATTCTTCTTCTTCCTTGAGTTCCTTCTTGAAAAAGCTTTCTAGTTTTGCTTTTGTGATGAAAGTGAGAGAAAAAGATTATAAATGAGAGCAAAAATCCTACTTCATCATCCTCATCTATCCTTGCCATTTAGATGAGGGTGTTCACATCATTTCATGAGTGATAGCTTGTGTTAACGAAACTTCAAGGTAGATCATCTATGTTATCGAAGATCGGAAGCAAGACTGCATCTTTCTCTTCGTGAAGCCTCTCGAGAGTCCGAAACACGATGATCGCAGCGAAGGGACCTCAACACGGAGCTTAAGAAGTGAAGGACCGGATCTACAAAGGTTGTAATCCCTCTCACTTAGTGTTAAAGAGTTTAACATGCTAGTTTTCGCCTAATCCATAGTTTAAAGATCCGGCTTTGGGTTGTTCGGCACGGCTAAAATTTTAATCGGGCATGGTTGATACCTCGTAGACCCTTGTGCGCGTGCCTAGCAACCCTACAGTGGTATCAGAGCCAAGCTAGAGCTTTTGGCGAAGTCTGATCGAAGTTTAAAGTCCGATCGAACCCGGAAACCCCGATATTTACCCCTCTCTGGACATTTTTCAAAAATATGATTTTTTATGAATTAAAAATGCTCAGAAAAACAAGCAGGAAAATCTAAGAATTACTGTGAAGTGCAGTCCACTAAGTCAATTATTTGACCGTGGAACCGCGGCCAAACCTAGGGTTTGGCGGCGGTTCCGCGGCCAAAATTTAGACTTAGTCCCTCATATTTCATATATTTATTCTTAGGTCCTTTCTTGTCATTTTTTTCTGAGAATTTTTTAATTCCACTCAAGTGTTGAGTTTTCTAGGGTGGTATTGGGGACTCGTTGATTCGATCGGATAATTTAACTTTGTTTAGTTTGTCCGGGTAATTTTTAGAAACTGTTAAAAAGTTCGAACGGATATCAATAACTCACTTTTTCCCCTGTCGGAAATTTTTTTAAAATTTGGATTTTTTCTCGAGTTTAAGAACGTTATAAGTCGTGCAAGTAATGCGGTGGACCCTTTAGAAGACAACAAACCTTAACTCGATTATGCGACCGTCTTGAACTGGATCTAAACCTTAGGGTTTGCGGCAGTACGGCGTGCCACATGTGAGGCGTTGGCTTGACCCTTCTACGGCTGGACCATTGGTACTGTGGCATGTGATGGATGTTTTTAAACTGATTTCAAGTGTTGAGATATATTGGGGAAATCTTGGGTGTTTGATTATTCGATCGGAAAGTTTAACATTGTCTATTTATCTGGAATGTGATAGAATATTTGGAATCCACTGGTAGTTATGAGATAACTAATTTGAATGTTATAAATCTACCAGTTCAGTCTCAATTGATCGGTTGCCACGGGATTTTGATGCGATCAAAAGTCCGTCGCAATCACGTAGCGTACGCGGATACTCGCCTGGTAAACTTAATAGACAGCCACGCTCCAAAACCCCGACCAAGTGACTGTAGGAGAACCCCGTCGCCAAAAGCATCCGTTCGGGGGCTCGCGGCAGCGGTGTTCCGCCTTAGTGCACTTCGTCGACGGCATCCGGGGGTGCGGCCGTCTACTAAAGTTTGCGACGAGCATTCGATCAAATATGTCGGGGATCTTGTTGAATTGCCCGACTTGATATTGAAAAGAGTTTTCGATAATGAGACTAAAATGCGGGGTTTATAATTGTTAGGCATGCGATGTCTAAGGAATTCATTTGGTTAGGCATGCGATGTCTAAGGAGGATGCGGATTCCAACTGTTGTAGTTTTACACTTTCTTTTCTGTGACCGTAAGCGTAGTATGTGGTGTATCGCCGGCTTCGTTGCTATACATCAACGACAATCGGGATATGCATACTTGCTTACGTTGATGACATGTGATGTTATGTGTTGCTGTGATATGTTATATTGGATCGTCGTGTTCTGAATAGCCGGGGGTTTTATGTAAGATGAGAGTTTTTGTTTTTCATTCATGTAAAATTCATTTGTATGTAATATTCTTTTATTGGGGCACTTCCGGGCTGAGGATGATGTCACCATTATATATTATTTACTTTTCCGCATTAGGTAGACCCAAGGAGGGGAGCATAAGTAACCAGGTTCTAGGGTCCAGTGGGAGACCATCTCGAGGAGTCGGGACCGGGTCTCCTAACCCTAGAATTGGCTGTGTTGCTTGCCGCTCTCGTAGGGGTCTAGGGATGTGGGTTTGGCTATTCATCGCGACCGTGGAATCCGTATTTTATACAGGCTCGTATTAAAAACACGGACATCCTAGTATATCCAATATTTCATATATGTTCTTCTGCTGCAATATTCTGTGATGAGATCATATTACTGCCTGAGACGAATATTTATATTATATATATGAGATATATGTTATATTGCAGATTTCGTTTCAAAAGTGATGCTTATGAAGCATAATAAAATGGGACTTCATTAATGAGATTAATGAAACTAAAAGAAACCTAAAGATGTTGTAGAAACTTGTTTAAAAATTGGTAGCTCTAGTTCTTGCTTTGCATAGCGGTGTTCTTTGTAGAACATCCAGCACCTTATTCGATAAGGAAAGAGCCGAGATCCCTTCACCGGGAGTGACCTCTTTAGTGAAACTAGCAGATGCTACAAACTCGGTTTGTCTTTTGATTGCTTCTATAGTTCTTGTTTTGCATAGTGATATTTGTGAAATATCCTGCACCTTATTCGATGAGGAAAGGGCCGACGATCCCTTCACCGGGAGTGACCCCTTAGCAAAACTAGAAAAGCCTCAAAAACACTCCATTTAAAATCACTCGATTCTACAACGATATCAAGTTCATTACGCAAAGGGTTTTCTTAAAAACCTATCGTAGCCCTCCGTCATTTCAGATAAGTACTAGTTAGTATTCGTGCTACGTTTGTTGACTATGTTAAGGCGTAGTGTGCGGTAGCTGATTAGTGCTTATCTGTATAAGCATATGATGCGATTGGATTAGGGTAGTCGTGCGACTTTGTTGACTATGTTAAGGGTCGTGCGGGTGAGTTTAATTCAATCGGGAAATGACGGGTTGAACTTGACTAGCACTTATGATTTGTTGACTATGTTAAGGTCATATAGCTGCTAGGGGTAAAATATTATTGGGAATTTCAAGTGTTAAAATTTGCAATGAGAATGCAAACCTTCTATGAGATAGTTGGATCCCGATATCCGCTGCGAGTAAGAGTTACTCCTGGGAGAGTTTTACACATTACAATTAGCCGATCAAGTAGGTGTCTAGAAAGGTGTTAACGGGGTTACGCCTCTGGGAAAACGAGCTTTACTTTAATTAGGTCCGTGCGAAAGCGCGGGGAACCTCCCTCAAAGTACCGACACTGGCCTGGCTGAAAGATTGGCGAACTTGTAGCGTGTAATTAATCCCGGCTAGTCTTTCCTTTTAGGGTTTGAAGGAAGATTTGATTAAAACAGTGGGAGACATCATGATTAGATATATTAGATAACCAATCTAATCTTGCAAGAGCATACGCTGAGTGTTTTCTTTTCTCTCTCTCCAGATAGCGACCATATCACGCCTTAATCAAGATAATAATACGGATGTATTGACCGAACCTGCTTGTTATACTGAGCTGGGGAACGTTGGTCCCGCTCCAACTTATAATTGTTATAAGACAGAGCAGGAAATTGGGGATACCAGATTTCCCGTGCCGCCCAAACGAAGAAAGTGCATGCTGATGCATCTTCTTCGAGTGTGTTCATTACAGAGAACTATTTCTCAGTATCCTTTACGTCCTGGGTATGAGATACCGGATCAAGATCTCGCATATGTAATCTGTTACATGGGCTACAGAAAGGTAGAGAACTGAGAACGGGTGATAAGTTTCATGAGATAGAAAACGGTACAAGTGTTGCAGCCAAGTCTGTTGGTCACTATCACCCTGTATTACCAGAATATATTGATTCTGAACGAATGCTATTAGATACCGAACCTGATATACAACATCATATCAGTCTCTTTATTAGTAAAGAAGGATATAATTTTGTATTGTTGGATAATGTTTTGAACATTTCCTATATCAAGAGTTGATCGGTTCAGGTACGTTATCTAAAAGCATAGACGTTCTAAATCAAACTGCAGTTCTTAGTATAAAGAACACACACAAGAGGAAGAGTTCAGAAATGAACGGATCCTTCTTGAGGCATTGTAGACTAGGTCATATCAATGCGACCCGACTAGCTAAGTTACATTTAGATGCATATTTAAATTTGTTTGAATTTACATCTTGTGAAGCTTGCCGGTCATGTCACAAAGATACGATGACCATAGCTCTGTTTATTGGAAACAGAGAAAGAGTTAGTGAACTCTTGGGATTGATACATGCTGATGTATGAAGGTCCCCTGTCTACACATGCCAAGACCGGTTCTTTGTACTTCATTACATTCTCTGATAATCTCTTAAGATTCAGACATATGTTCCTGTTGAAACACAATTCCGAAGCTTTTGAGATATTCACAGAATATAAATTAGTAGTAGAGAACCAACAACGGGTATAAGTATTATGTCCTTTGATGTGATCAGGGAGGAGAATAATTGAGCACGGAATTCCTGGACTATTCTAAAGGAGAATGTGATTCTCTCTTAGCATTACTCCTCCGTATACACCATAGCACGATGGTATATCGGGGCGGAGCAATAGCAACCTATGTGATATGGTGTGCTCTATGATGAGTACTCCTGAGTTTCCTATTTCCTTTTGGGAGTTATGCACTTGAGAAGCTGCATACCTATTGAATAGGGTTCAAATCAAATCAGTTGCCAACCACTTCATAAGTGATATGGAATGAGAAGAGCCCATATCTTAAGTTTGTTAAGATTTGGGGTTGTCCGGCCTATACCTAAATAGCAAAATCCGGACAAGCTCGAGGCAAAGTCTGATCTGTGGAAGTTTGTTGGATATCCCAAGCATTCGCAAGGGAATATCTTCTACCTAACCGAGGAACAAAAGATGTTTTTGTTTCTCAACATGCCACCTTTGTGAAAGGGAATTTCTTGTGAAGAAATTAGTGGTCATGAGGTAGAACTGGAAGGAGTTCCAGCTATACAAACTACAGCAGATGATTTGGTAGAACCTGTTAGTGTATATGCCCTAAGGGCCATTATTGTATCATACTAGTTTGTATATTACTTAGTGGAAGCTTGGGATATTCACATGTATATAACAGTCTTGCTAAACATGGTAGTATGCTACTTGGTTTTTCTATCTTAATATGTGAGTATACGTATTGATAGAGCTCTTAGGATCTTACTTGACTACCAGCGTTGGGATGGCAGTCACACTAGTGGGGGCTGGGTAGTCTACAAGCACATCCTTATTCAGGTCCCTAGTCGTTGGATTATCGAAACAGAGCATCGATACTCCGGAGTAGACTAGTGTGTATGCTTCTCATCCCAGTTGGGGAGATGGTCTGTCCCACAGCCGTCAGTACGTCGTACTGGAGATAGTATACAGGTGCTCGTTAGGTTACGGGTACACCGGACAGGACTCACAGGGAACTGTTGGTTGGTTTTATACCAGTCGTCAGTGAACAGTTCCCAGGTGACATGAGTACAGCATAGTCCGTAGACTTGACACTGCTACTTCGCCTCGAGTGTGTCCCACTGTTCTTAGATTGCTACCCTACCACGGCTCAAAGGAGTCGTGCAAACAGGTAGCAGTTGGGTGCAGTCCCGAGCACTTGGAGGCAGTGGCGGTTAGACAGGATTCGTCTCTCCCGGTATTGGGAGTTGATATCGCGCCGTGTCAGAGAGCCATTACGCAAAGTCCCTGGCCAGGGCAAGCGAGATTTGCTGGTAGGTTCCAGTAGTTTCTCAGGGTGTAAAGGGCTTCCCTCCGACACGACTTATACCGCTATTAGGGGACTGACGCTTGCCGCCCCCTAGGTCCGATATGCGATAGTCTTAGACGAACGGACCGGACTGTATGGAGATTGTCACATCAGACTCAGTAGGAGTTCGGATGGGTTTCCTCATCGGCCTTCTTATCGACATCTACCTGGGGACCGTTATGTACAGCTAGTGCCGCTTGCGGTCTGTGGTTAAACCCACTGCCAGCGTAGTAGTCGAGTCTCTAGAGTCCCACACAGAGAGTTTCCCTACTCCAGGCGAAACGATATAGAGGTCGTATGGTTTTACGACAAAGGGTTCGGACGCGTACGTGTGTTTACACACGTACGTCGTTCGGACAGTTTTTACCAGTCGGCTTTGGTTTAAGCCAGTTACTGGTATCCGGTTATTGGATTTATACAGTCTAAAGTTTTTCCGTATTTTTGCGGAAAGGAGGGGCGTTCTCGTAATTGCGCGAGAAGCTTCTAGAAGGTGGTGACTAAGGAGATTTAGGTGGCATATACAATGAATGTGATTAGTGAGTCATATGGATGATTCATCCATGTCATTAATGCATCATAAATGCTTAATGACTCATGGAGATGAATCATCACTAGATATTATCAAGCATGGTTGTTAAATTGATTTATTTTTCTTTTCTTGATAAAAAGAAATGCTTGATATATATTATCATAACTCATTATTCTCACTTCATGATTATGTTCACCTTCTCTCTCCTCAAGCTCTCCCTCTTAAAACCCTAATCCTCCCCTCTCATGTGTTGAGTACAAGGATTAGTTAGACTTATTAAACCATAACCCTCACTCTATTTCACCTAGCTTCTTTGATTAGCACTTAAAGAAGTTTAGTTGCCTCAAGTTTAGAGGCTAAGCTTGGAGTAAAGCTCTCGGGTGGATCGTCTACTACTTCGAGAAGGCCGAGGAGGAGGTGGAGTTCGCAAAGACGAAGGACACGATTCGTTAGGTATAATCCCTAAACATAGTAGTGTAGAACTTCTATGTTTGTTGTTAGTTATCGTTTAGCTTCGATTCAAGCGGTTAGTCGATGTTTATATATTAAACAAGTTCGTTTTTAAAATTTCCGCCTCCCCACAAGTATTGGGGTGTTGTACATCGACTTACAGTGGTATCAGAGCCTCGTTAAACAATAAATAACTTACTTGCAAATTTGTATGAATTTCGAACGAAAAAAACGAAACCGGAAAAGCCCGAAATCATAAGTTTCTGTCGATTTTTAAATGAAGTCCAAAAATTATTCAGGGATGTTCAGAAAGCTTGAAAAGACAGTAGAAGAACACCCAAGAAAATTGGGCCCCTGAATCGCCTAAAGCGCCGCGGAACCGCGGCGGATCCCACCGATCCGCCACGATTCCGCCGCCGAGTTGGCGATTCAGGAACCCAATTTTCCTGTGTTGGTTCTCTGGAATATTTGGTATTTTCTGGAATTTTTAATTTTTGCTCAGGTTTCAGATTTACAGAGAAGTATTGGAGCAAAATTAAAAGTGTTTAATCGATCGAAATTATACAGTATTTGCTTGTTGGATTATATCTGTGATTGTGTAATGTGTTCGTAAACCTCCCCTAACTGCTAGTATGTCGGTTGGCAGGGGGTTGCACATTTCTGAAATGGATTTTATCTGTTTGTGCATATGAACTGTGTTGGACTATTGTGATGTATAGCCAGGGTTATGTGATGGGTTATTATTTAATTCATTTGATGTAAATGTAATTTGTTGTAATATTATTTTGCGGAGCACATCCAGGTTGCGGTTGTAGCCACCGTTGTATTATTTCATTTTACTGTTTTTGCTCGTAGGACAGACCCAAGGTGGGGTGCACAAACTGCCGGGAGGGTAGTTTGCCGCACCCGTAGGGGTCTTGGGGTGGGGTAATGGCTATTCCTCACAACTGTGTAATCCGTCTTTTGTTGCAGGGATTGCTTGCAAATCCAATTAAGTTCATCTGTGATCTGGAATGAATATCATTGCGTCAGACGAATGTAAAATATCTATATATATGATAGCTATTTAGACGTCACTTATGTTTTACACCCGCGCTAGCCCAGCCCCCGCTCCGTCATTAGTTAAGTAACCTAACGGGTGATGACGGGACCCCGTGGCGAATGCGGATGGCATAAGAGGACGTTGTATTTTCGTTGTTTTCTGCAATGATAGGTTAATGATGGGACGCATTATTTATAATGCAAAGAAAATAAACCAAAAGTTTAATCGTTGGAACAATTTAAAAGAAACCACTCGGTTAATTTTAAAAACAGATATTTTTAAATGCGGAGCTTTAACCACTCCTTTTAAAAGCTATCAGGTTCCTTCGGTTATATCAAGTTCACTACGTTCACGGTTTCGCCAAAACCATTCGTAGCCCTCCGTCATTTCATCTGGGTATTCAGTAGTATTCAAGCTATGTATTTTGACCAACGCCAAGGCATAGTGTTTGGTAGCTGCTGGGTATTCATTTGTTGCATAGATAGATGAGTTAGTTTGGGACAGTCGTATGATCATTTTGGCCAACGTCAAGGATATGTACGGATGGGTTCAAATTAACAAGATAATGATGGGTAGAACTTGACATGTGACTTATGATATTTTGACCAACGCCAAGGTCATAAGAGCATGGGGCAAAAATATATATCGGGAATTTCTAAAGAAACTGAAATTTGCAAAGAGATGCATACCATTTGGAGTTTGATGAATGTTGGTAGGATTCCTTCAACATTATCATACGATGATATTTTGATCCCGATCCTACTGTGAGTATATGCTACTTATCAGGATATTCGTCACTTAACGATCAATGCTATAAACCAAGTAGGTGTCCAGAAAGGTGTCAGCGGGGTTACGCCCCCAGAGAAAAGAGGTTCTTTAATTAAGGAACTTCGCGAAAGCGTTGGAAAACCTTCCTCGAAGTATCGACACTAGCCTGGCTGAACGGTTAAGCAAGAATTGTACAGTAAGAATAGTCCTGGCTAATTCTTCTTTTATGGTTTGAGGAAGGATTCGAGAAACAGTGGGAGCCATCCAGTTTAGATAAACTAAAATCCACTCTAAACTTGCAAGAGCATCATACTAAAGAGTTTTCTTCTCTCTCTCCTAATTGCAGCGACCCTGAAATTGACTGGACTTAAGTTACTTTTAGAGAAAAATATACTGACAGGGCCAAACTATAAAGATTGGCTGCGGAATGTCAAAATGGCTTTGACCTATGACAAATTGGGGTACGTCCTCACCGCTACGGCACCTACTGTCCCTGGTCCCAAATCCAGTAATGCGGATAAGGAAATCCGCAAAACCTGGGATTTTGATTGCGCGAAAGCCAAGTGCATCGTGCTTGCCTCGATGAACAATGAACATCAGAGGAGGCACGAGGATATGGAACTAGATGCCATATTTCTCCATACAAAGGAACTTTATGGAGAGCAATCTCGTATAGCAAGATACGAGACCTCTAAGAACTTGTTTCGAGCGAGGTTGGCTGTCGGGTCATTAGTAGGAGAACATGTCCTAAAGATAATCGGCTATATAGAAGAGCTCGCAGGCCTTGGGACGACTTTGGATAATGAGCTCTATACAGACCTTATTCTCCAGTCCCTTCCTCACACCTACACCCAGTTTATCCTGAACTTCAACATTCAAAGAAAAGAAGTTGAACTTCCGGAACTCCTGAACATGTTAAGGAGTGCAGAGGGCACCTTGCAGAAAGCAAGGGAAACACCCGCTATGTTTGTTAGCGGTGCATCTTCTTCCGGGTCCAAGGCTAGGGCCAAAGGAAGGAAGAAGAAGGCCGCCACCAAACCTAGAGGAGGTGTTAGTAAGGTGGGAGGGAAGGGAAAGAAAAAGTTTGCGGTACCGGTAGTGGGCCAGGATGAGTGCTTCCATTGTCACAGGAAAGGGCACTGGAAAAAGGATTGCAAGGCGTGGAACGCCAAGAACCAGGAAACGAAGCAAGCTGTGGCTTCGACTTCAGGTGTGTTTGTAATTGAGAATTGTCTGTCGATCAACTCTACTTCCTAGGTATTGGATACCGGATCAGGATCTCATATTTGCAATTCATTGCAGGCACTGAGAAACCGTAGAGTGCTGAAGGAAGGTGATATGACCCTAAAGGTTGCTAACGGAGCTAGCGTGGGAGCTGCGTCCGTCGGGGATTATCACCTAGGATTGACGAGTGGACACATTTTGGTTTTACATAACTGTTTTTTTGTACCAAGCTTAACGTGTAATATCATATCAGTTTCCTTGTTATCAAATAAAGGTTATGATTTCACGTTTGTAAGAGATGTTGTTAACATCCACCTTAATCATGGTTTGATTGGGTCCGGTACACTAAATAACGGTATATATGTTTTAAACCAACTCCAAATTTTCAATGTCCAGAACACACTAAAAAGAAAGTCTCCAGATTTAAATAAAGCTTTCTTATGGCATTGTAGACTGGGTCACATCAATGAGAGAAGGTTGACTAAGTTGCATAGAGAAGGATATTTGGACTCGTTCGAATATCAGACTTATGACACTTGTCAATCTTGTCTCAAAGGAAAGATGACAAAGACTCCATTTACTGGACATGGAGTAAGAGCGAGCGAGCGCTTAGGACTCATACACAGTGATGTATGCGGTCCAATGTCTACACATGCAAGAGGTGGTTTTTCCTATTTCATTACTTTCACGGATGATTACTCAAGGTACGGATTCATTTATCTGATGAAACATAAATCCGAGGCTTTTGAGAAATTCCAAGAGTATAAGAATGAAGTAGAAAACCAAACCGGCAAAAGTATCAAGACACTAAGATCTGATCGAGATAGTGAATACTTGAATGCCGAGTTCCTAGGTTACCTAAAAGAGAAAGGAATTCTCTCTCAGCTTACTCCTCCATACACTCCACAGCATAACGGTGTATCGGAGAGATGGAACTGGAAGAAATTCCAGAACCACAAACTGCTACTGAAAGTTTGGTAGAACCGGTAGTTCAAGAAGAATAGGACATTCCCGCACCCCTCCGCAGGAGTAGTAGGCCGTCTCATCCGCCTGAGAGATACTACGGTTTTCTCATAGATGGGGATAGAGAGGATTGCATCATAGATGATGATGAACCTACCGACTTCCAGCAGGCCATCCAGAGCGGCGACTCGGTACGATGGCTAGATGCAATGCGGACCGAAATGGAGTCCATGTACACCAACAAAGTATGGACTTTGGACTTTGCTCCAGATGGGGTAAAACCCATAGGATGCAAATGGATCTTCAAGAAAAAGATTGGTGTAGATGGACAGGTGGAAACCTATAAGGCTAGACTTGTTGCAAAAGGTTTTCGTCAAAGACCTGGTTTGGACTATGACGAAACTTTTTCTCCAGTGGCTATGCTCAAATCCATTCGGGTCCTTCTTGCTATTGCTGCCTTCCATGATTATGAAATCTGGCAGATGGACGTAAAGACAGCTTTTCTAAATGGAAATTTAGAAGAGTGCGTGTATATGGATCAGCCAGAGGGTTTCAATCAGAGTGGGAGCAGCGGGAAAGTATGCAAGCTGCTTAAGTCCATTTATGGACTAAAACAGGCATCGCGGAGTTGGAACATCTGTTTTGATGAAACAGTCAAAGAATATGACTTTATCAAAAATCCAGATGAACCATGCATATATAGTAAAGTTGTAGCCAGAAGTGTCGTATTCCTCGTCTTGTACGTGGATGACATTCTATTGATAGGAAATGACATTCCTATGCTACAATCTGTCAAAGGATTCTTGTCACAAAGGTTCTCCATGAAAGACCTGGGTGATGCCTCTTACATTCTGGGGATCCGGATCTATCGTGATAGATCCAAGAGTATGTTGGGACTTTCGCAGTCCAGGTATATCGACACTGTACTGAAAAGATTCAGTATGGAAGATTCTAAGCGCGGTAATCTACCGGCTTGTCACGGAATCACCCTCTCCAAAGAGATGTCTCCCAAGACTGATTTGGAAAGGGAACGCATGTCTATTATACCCTACGCTTCTGCGGTAGGCTCTATAATGTATGCGATGTTGTGCACCAGACCAGATGTAGCTTACGCACTGAGCGTGGTAAGCCGGTATCAGTCAGACCCAGGGGAGAAGCACTGGATAGCAGTAAAGAACATTCTCAAGTACCTGAGAAGGACTAAGGAGATGTTCTTGGTTTACGGCGGAAAAGACCTCAGGTTAGAGGCCTTTGCTGATTCCGGCTTCCAGAGTGATAAGGACGATTCCAAGTCCATGTCGGGTTATGTCTTTACCCTCAATGGAGGGGCGGTGTGCTGGAAGAGCTCCAAGCAGGACACCGTTGCTGACTCGACTATGGAAGCGGAGTATATTGCTGCTTGCGATGCCGCAAAAGAAGCAGTCTGGATGAAGAAGTTCCTAACAGAACTTCAGGTGGTTCCTACCATAGTTGATCCAATACCTCTGTATTGCGACAACAACGGAGCTATAGCTTTAGCGAAGGAACCAAGGTCCCATCAGAAGTCCAGACACATCTTAAGGCGCTATCACCTGATCAGGGAGATCATTGATCGTCAGGAGATCGAGGTTCGGAGAGTTGCTTCTGAAGAGAACATTGCTGATCCATTCACGAAGGCCCTACCTCAGATTCAGTTCAAGAGGCTACTCGAGATCATCGGTCTTCGATATGCCAGTACATGGCCCTAGTGCAAGTGGGAGATTGTTAGTGTATATGCCCTAGGGAACATTATTGTATCATACTAGTTTGTATATTACTTAATGGAAGCTTGGGATATTCACATGTATATAACAGTCTTGCTAAACATGGTAGTATGCTACTTGGTTTTTCTATCTTAATATGTGAGTATACGTATTGATAGAGCTCTTAGGATCTTGCTTGACTACCAGCGTTGTGATGGCAGTCACACTAGTAGGGGCTGGGTAGTCTACAAGCACATCCTTATTCAGGTCCCTAGTCGTTGGATTATCGAAACAGAGCATCGATACTCCGAAGTAGACTAGTGTGTACGCTTCTCATCCCAGTTGGGGAGATGGTCTGTCCCACAGCCGTCAGTACGTCGTACTGGAGATAGTATACAGGTGCTCGTTAGGTTATGGGTACACCGGACAGGACTCACAGGGAACTGTTGGTTGGTTTTATACCAGTCGTCAGTGAACAGTTCCCAGGTGACATGAGTACAGCATAGTCCGTAGACTTTGTTAGTTATATGTATGCCATAGAGGCCATTACTGTACATACGATGTATATTGTAGTGGATACTAGGACATATATAGGGAGGACTTTCTTGCTCGACATGATAGTATGCTATCTGGTTGTACTTTATCTTAACATGTACTCTGATTGTCTCTATGTTACATGTTGATAAAGCCCTTAGGATATGTACTCGACTACTGGGACTATGATGAGATCATACTAGTGGGGCCACGGTAGTTGACGAGTACATCCTATAACTGTTCCTAGTCGAGGGTGTATCGAGACAGGGCATCGATACACCAGAGTAGACTAGCGTATACGCATCTTGACCCATATGATGGGCGATGGATGATCCCATATCCATCGGTGTTTGACATCAAGGATGGTGTACGGGTGCTCAGTGGAGACTGGGTACACTGGACGGACTCGCCGAGAACTCCCAGATGGTATTATACCATACGTCAGATGGCAGTTCTCCGGTGACACTGGTACAGAGTAGTCTGTTGACCCGAGATCGTCATAGAGTCTTGTGTGATTCCCACTGTGCTTTGATTTCCATCATACCACGTCCAAGAGGGCGTGCAAAAAGGTGGCTTTTGGGTACAGTCCCGAATCACATGGAGGCAATGAGCGATAGGAGGGGATTCGTCTCTCCCGGTATAGGGAGTTGATGTTGTGCTGTGTTCGATTGGCTATAACCGGAAATCCCTGGCCAGGGTTGCTGAGATTTACTGGTAAGTGTTATCAGTAGTTTCTCGAACTGTTATAGACCTCATATCGACACGACTTATCGAGCTACTGGGGTCTGACGTTTACCACCCCTAGGCGAGATATGCGACATATCAGACGACGAGACCGGACTGTACGTGAGTGTTACTGTTTGGATTCACAGGAGAATGTACAGGCTTGCTTGTTGATCTTCTGAGCGCTCAATACCTGGGTAGCTGTTACGTTTAGCTGACCGCTTGCAGCTTGTGGGTGTTTGATATGATCATCACCTACTGCCGGCGTATTGACGATTCTTTAGAGTCCTACACAGAGGTTTCTTGGCTCAGGCAAAACGGAGTAGGAGCACATATGTGATATGTGCGGGACCGAGGATAATGCGATATGAGATACCGTATTGTATTCTCGCGATATTTGATATCATCCGGGTCATCGGATCAAGTGTTGATTCGATGAATCGGTACGGATAAATATCAGTCGGTTATATGCGATATAGCCGGATTGTCGGATCAAGTGTTGATTCGATAATTTAATGTATAATAATATATATGATATATTAAATGACATTAACTAATATTAGCTCACTAAAACATTCTTTTTCTCACTCGGATAATACATTGATATATATGCGATATATGTTAATTGTATTATTTTATTTGGTTACAATAAATATTATATATGTGATATATAATATTGTAACATGATATGATAAATAATGCAACATGTTTAGTAGAGATTAAACAAGATTAGGGTTTGATTTGGGTTAATGCTTTCTAGATGATTCTAGAAGGTTTAGTTTTGTTTTGTGAAAGATATTTTGTTATGACTCATTCTTAACTCAACCCAAACCCTAACCCTTGGTCAATTCTCTACAATGGTTAAGTCAACCATGGTTGCATAATTCATCATTATCTCTTTTGCATTATTCATCACAAAAGGAATTCAATTATTGTTCATCTTCTTCCTTCATCTTTCTTCATGATAAAGCTTGCTAGCTTTTTTTCAATGTGATGAATAAATATGAGAAAAAGATAAATAAAGAGAGCAAAAATCCTACTTCATCATCCTCATCTTCCCTTACCATTTAGATGAGGGTGTTCACATCATTTCATGAGTGTTAGCTTGTGTTAATGGAACTTCAAGGTAGATCATCTTAGTATCGAAGATCGGAAGCAAAGGTTGCATCTTTCTCTTCGTGGAACCTCTTGAGAGTCCGGATCCCGATGATCGCAGCGAAGGGACCACAACACGGAGCATATGAAGTGAAGGACCGGAACTACAAAGGTTGTAATCCCTCTCACTTAGTGTTAAAGTTGTTAACATGTTAGTTTTCGCCTAATCTCTAGTTTAAAGATCCGTATTCGGGTTGTTCGGCACGGCTAATTTTTAAATCGGGCATGGTTGATGCCTCGTAGACCCTTGTGCGCGTGCCTAGCAACCCTTCAGTGGTATCAGAGCCAAGCTAGAGTTTTAGGCGAAGTCTAGACGAAGTTTGAAACCCGATCGAACCCGAAACCCCAATTTTACGAGCTCTCTGGACTTTTTCTAAAAACTGGGATTTTTCCACATTAAAAATGCTTAAAAAATTCAGCAGAGAATTATAAGAATTACGGTGCAAAATTTTTTCCATGAACAGTACAAAGTGCGGCGGAACCGCGGCAGAAGCATGCCTTCTGCGGCGGTTCCGCGGCTAAATGATGACATCATCATCCCCTGTTTGCACAGTAACTCCTATTTTATTGTGCTGGATTTTCTGGGAATTTTTAATATTTATTCAAGAGTTGAATTTTCTGGGGTTGTTTTGGGGATTCGGTGTTTTGATCGGAGTATCAGATTTTGTCTATGTGGCTTTCCGGATAAATTTTAGAAACTGTTAAAAAGTTCGAACGGATATCAATAACTCACTTTTTCCCCTGTCGGAAAATTTTTCAAAAGTTGGATTTTTTCTCGTGTTTAAGAACGTTCTAAGTCGTGCAAGTAACGCGGTGGACCCTCTAGAAGACAACAAACCTTAACTCGATTATGTGACCGTCTTGAACTGCCCTTTGAACCTTAGGGTTTGGGGCAGTACGGCGTGCCACATGTGAGGCGTTGGCTTGACCCTTCTACGGCTGGACCATTGGTACTGTGGCATGTGATGAATGTTTTTAAACTGATTTCAAGTGTTGAGATATATTGGGGAAATCTTGGGTGTTTGATGATTCGATCGGAAAGTTTAACTTTGTCTATTTATCTGGAATGTGATACAATATTTGGAATCCACAGGTAGTTATGAGATAACTAATTTGAATATTATAAACATAGCAGTTTAGTCTCAGATGATCGGTTGCCACGGAATTTTGATGTGATCAAAAGTCCGTCGCAATCACGTAGCGTACGCGGATACTCGCCGGGTAAACTTAATAGACAGCTACGCCCCAGAGCCCTGACCAAGTGACTGTAGGAGAACCCCGTCGCCGAAAGCATCCGTTCGGGTGCTCGCGGTAGCGGTGTTCCGCCTTGGTGCACTTCGTCGACGGTATCAGGGGTGCGGCCGTCTACTAAAGTTTGCGACGAGCATTCGATCAGGACGTCGGGAATCTTGTTGAATTGCCCGACTTGATATTGAAAAGAGTTTTCGATAAATGAGACTAAAATACGGGGTTTATAATTGTTAGGCATGCGATGTCTAAGGAATTCATTTGGTTAGGCATGCGATGTCTAAGGAAGTTGCGGATTCCAACTGTTATAGTTTTACACTTTCTTTTCTGTGACCGTAAGCGTAGTATGTGGTGTATCGCCGGCTTCGTTGCTATACATCAACGACAATCGGGATACGCATACTTGTTTACGTTGATGATATGAGATATTATGTGTTGCTGTGATATGTTATATTGGATCGTCGCGTTCTGAATAGCCGGGGGTTTTATGTGAGATGAGAGTTTTTCTTTTTCATTCATGTAAAATTCATTTGTATGTAATATTCTTTTATTGGGGCACTTCCAGGTAGCGGAAGCTGTCACCGTTGTATATTATTTACTTTTCCGCATTTGGTAGACCCAAGGCGGGGAGCACAAGTAACCGGGTTCTAGGGTCCAGTGGGAGACCATCTCGAGGAGTCGAGACCGGGTCTCCTAACCCTAGAATTGGCAGTGTTACTTGCCGCTCTCGTAGGGGTCTAGGGATGTGGGTTTGGCTATTCATCACGACCGTGGAATCCGTGTTTTATACAGGCTCGTATTGAAAACACGGACGTCCTAGTATATCCAATATTTCATATATGTTCTTCTGCTGCAATGTTCTGTGATGAGATCATATTACCGCCTGAGACGAATGTTTATATTATATATATGAGATATATGTTATATTGCAGATTTCGTTTCAAATGTGATGCTTGCGAAGCATATTAAAATGGGACTTCATTAATGAGATTAATGAAATAAAAGAAACCTAAGATGTTGTGGAATCGAATTTTCAAAAACAGGTAGCTACAGTTCTTGCTTTGCATCGCAGTGTTCCTTGTAGAACATCCTGCACCTTATTCGATAAGGAAAGGACCGAGATCCCTTCACCGGGAGTGACTCCTTTAGCAATAACTGGCAGATGCTACAATCTCGGTTTGTCTTTTGATTGCTTCTATAGTTCTTGCTTTGCATAGTGGTATATATGATATATCCTACACTTTATTCGATGAGGAAAGGGCCGACGATCCCTTCACCGGGAGTGACCCCTTTAGCAAAACTAGAAAAGCCTAAAAAACACTCCATTTAAAAATCACTCGATTCTACAACGATATCAAGTTCATTACGCAAAGGGTTTTCTGAAAAACCCGTCGTAGCCCTCCGTCATTTCAGATAAGTACTAGTTAGTATTCGTGCTACGTTTGTTGACCATGTTAAGGCGTAGTGTGCGGTAGCTGATTAGTGCTTATCTGTATAAGCATATGATGCGATTGGATTAGGGTAGTCGTGCGACTTTGTTGACCATGTTAAGGGTCGTGCGGGTGGGTTTAATTCAATCGGGAAATGACGGGTTGAACTTGACTAGCACTTATGATTTGTTGACCATGTTAAGGTCATATAGCTGCTAGGGGCAAAATATTATTGGGAATTTCAAGTGTTGAAATTTGCAATGAGATTGCTTACCTTCTACGAGATAGTTGGATCCCGATACCCACTGCGAGTAAGAGTTACTCCTGGGAGAGTTTTACACATTACAATTAGTCAATCAAGTAGGTGTCTAGAAAGGTGTTAACGGGGTTACGCCTCTGGGAAAACGAGGTTTACTTTAATTAGGTTCGTGCGAAAGCACGGGGGACCTCTCTCAAAGTACCGACACTGGCCTGGCTGAAAGATTGGCAAACTTGTAGCGTGTGATTAATCCCGGCTAGTCTTTCCTTTTAGGGTTTGAAGGAAGATTTGATTAAAACAGTGGGAGACATCCTGATTAGATATATTAGATAACCAATCTAATCTTGCAAGAGCATACGCTGAGTGTTTTCTTCTCTCTCTCTCCAGGTAGCGACCATTTCACGCTTTAATCAAGATAATAAAACGGATATATTGACCGAACCCGCTTGTTATACTGAGCTGGGGAACGTTGGTCCCGCTCCAACTTATAATTGTTATAGGACAGAGCAGGAAATTGGGGATTACCAGAATTCCCGTGCCGCCCAAACGAAGAAAGTGCATACTGATGCATCATCTTCGGGTGTGTTCATTATAGAGAACTGTTTCTCAGTATCCTTTACGTCCTAGGTATGTGATACCGCATCAGGATCCCGCACATGTAATTTGTTACATGGGCTACAGATAGGTAGAGAACTGAGAACGGGTGATAAGTTTCATGAGACAGAAAACGGTGCAAGTGTTGCAGCCAAGTCTGTTGGTCACTATCACCCTGTATTACCAGAATACATTGATTCTGAACGAATGTTATTAGATACCGAACCTGATATACAAAATCATATCAGTCTCTTTATTAGTAAAGAAGTGATATAATTTTGTATTGTTGGATAATGTTTTGAACATTTCCTATATCAAGAGTTGATCGGTTCAGGCACGTTATCTAAAAGCATTGTCGTTCTAAATCAAACTACAGTTCTTAGTATACGGAACACACACAAGAGGAAGAGTTCAGAAATGAACAAATCCTTCTTGAGGCATTGTAGACCAGGTCATATCAATGCGACCTGACTGGCTGAAGTTACATATAGATGCATATTTAAATCTGTTTGAATTTACATCTTGTGAAACTTGCCGGTCATGTCACAAAGATAAGATGACTAAAGCTCTGTTTATTGGAAACAGAGAAAGAGTTAGTGAACTCTTGGGAATTGATACATGCTGATGTATGAAAGTCTCCTGTCTACACATGCCAAGACTGGTTCTTTGTACTTCATTACATTCTCTGATGATCTCTCAAGATTCAGACATATGTTCCTGCTGAAACACAAGTCTGAACCTTTTGAGATATTCACAGAATATAAGTTAGATGTAGAGAACCAAAATACGGGTATAAGTATTATGTCCTTTGATGAGATCAAGGAGGAGAATACTTTAGCACGGAATTCCTGGACTATTCTAAAAAAGAATGAGATTCTCTCTCGGCATTACTCCTCCGTATACACCACAGCACGTCGGTGTATCGGGGCGGAGCATTAGCACCCTATTTGATATGGTGTGCTCTATGATGAGTACTACTGAGTTTCCTATTTCCTTTGGGGAGTTATGCACTTGAGAAGCTGCATACCTATTGAATAGGGTTCAAATCAAATCAGTTGCCTACCACTTCATATGTGATATGGAAAGGGAAGAGCCCATATCTTAAGCTTGTTAAGATTTGGGGTTGTCCGACTTATGTCTAAAAGCAAAATCCGGACAAGCTCGAGGCAAGGTCTGTTATGTAAAACTGGAAATGTTCCAGCTATACAAAATGCAACTGATGATTTGGTAGAACCAAAGGATTCAATAGTTTCCAACGAACCTCAGCCTCTCCGCCGATCTAGTAGGGTTCCTCACCCACCTGAGAGATACTTCGGTTTCTCTATGACAGTGGGAGCGAGGATTGCATCATGAGATGATGACCCAACTAGTTTCGAGCTGGCCATCAGGAGTGGGACTCTGTAAGAATGGCTGGGTGCTTATCGATCTGAGATGGAATCCTTATACACCAACAAAGTAAGGACTTTGGTTGCTTTCTCTGAAGGGTTAAATCCCCATCAGGAGCAAGTATATCTTGAGAAGATTACTTGGTGTACATGGAAAAGTTGAGACTTTCAAAGCTAGACTTGTTAAAGGTTTGCATCATAGACCAGGTATGGATTATGTTGAAACCTTTTCTAAGGATGTATGCTTAAGTCCATCCAGATCCTACTTGCCACGGCTACATACCATGACTACGATATCTGGTGGTTGGGTGTCAAGACTGCTTTTCTAAATGATGTTTTAGAAGAGAACGTCTATAAGTACACAGCCAGAGGGCTTCGTAGACAGTGGGAGCAGCGGAAACGTGTGCAAGATGTTTTATATGATAAAACAGGCATCGCGGAGTTGGAACATCTGTTTTGATGTGGTAGTCAAAGAGTTTGACTTCATCAAAATGGTAGATGAACCTTGTATATACGAAAAGGTAGTAGAGAGTATGGTGGTGATCCTCGTAGAGTACGTGGATGACATACTCTTGATAGGGAAGGAGTTTCCTATGCTACGCTCGATCAATCTCCGCTTATCACAAGGATTCTCCATATAGGATCAAAAAGATACCTCCTAAATCCTGGGTTTTTGGATCTATGAGATAGATCTAATTGGATGTTAGGATACTCACTAGTTGTAGTGAGATGGTATCAATCGATCCTGGGGAGAATCACTGGAAAGGTTCCAGGGTGATAAGGACGACTGAATGTCAGTCGCAGGCATTGTCTTTACCCTCAGAGGAGGGACGGTATGTTGGAAGAGTTCCAAGCTAGATACCGTGACATACTAGACGATTAAAGGCAAGATACATCGTTACCAAGGATACTACCAAAGAGGCAGTCTGGATATATATATATATAAGTTCATAAGATGAACTTCGTTCCTACCATTGTGTGACAATGGAGTTGTGGTTTATGCCAAGGAACTACCGTCCCATCAGACATCCAGATATAATTATTAGGCAGTATCACCTGATCATGGAGATGGTTGATCTCCAGGGAGATTGAGGTTAGGAGAGTAGACACAGAGGACGACAGCGCGGATCCATTCACAAAGGCCTTTTTCCCAGTAGAGACTTTTATGGGATGGTTGAGTATGAGATACTTCAACCGCAGCTAATTGTTGGGTATGCGATACCATAACAGATGGCCCTAGTGCAAGTGGGAGATTGTTAGTTATATGTATGCCCTAGAGGCCATTACTGTACATACGATGTATATTGTAGTGGATGCTAGGACATATATAGGGAGGACTTTCTTGCTCGACATGATAGTATGCTATCTGGTTGTACTTTATCTTAACATGTACTCTGATTGTCTCTATGTTACATGTTGATAAAGCCCTTAGGATATGTACTCGACTACTGGGACTATGATGAGATCATACTAGTGGGGCCACGGTAGTCGACGAGTACATCCTATAACTGTTCCTAGTCGAGGGTGTATCGAGACAGGGCATCGATATACCAGAGTAGACTAGCGTATACGCATCTTGACCCATATGATGGGCGATGGATGATCCCATATCCATCGGTGTTTGACATCAAGGATGGTGTACGGGTGCTCAGTGGAGACTGGGTACACTGGACGGACTCGCCGAGAACTCCCAGATGGTATTATACCATACGTCAGATGGCAGTTCTCCGGTGACACTGGTACAGAGTAGTCTGTTGACCCGAGATCGTCATAGAGTCTTGTGTGATTCCCACTGTGCTTTGATTTCCATCATACCACGTCCAAGAGGGCGTGCAAAAAGGTGGCTTTTGGGTACAGTCCCGAATCACATGGAGGCAATGAGCGATAGGAGGGGATTCGTCTCTCCCGGTACAGGGAGTTGATGTTGTGCTGTGTTCGATTGGCTATAACCGGAAATCCCTGGCCAGGGTTGCTGAGATTTACTGGTAAGTGTTATCAGTAGTTTCTCGAACTGTTATAGACCTCATATCGACACGACTTATCGAGCTACTGGGGTCTGACGTTTACCACCCCTAGGCGAGATATGCGACATATCAGACGACGAGACCGGACTGTACGGGAGTGTTACTGTTTGGATTCACAGGAGAATGTACAGGCTTGCTTGTTGATCTTCTGAGCGCTCAATACCTGGGTAGCTGCTACGTTTAGCTGACCGCTTGCAGCTTGTGGGTGTTTGATATGATCATCACCTACTGCCGGCGTATTGACGATTCTTTAGAGTCCTACACAGAGGTTTCTTGGCTCAGGCAAAACGGAGTAGGAGCACATATGTGATATGTGCGGGACCGAGGATAATGCGATATGAGATACCGTATTGTATTCTCGCGATATTTGATATCATCCGGGTCATCGGATCAAGTGTTGATTCGATGAATCGGTACGGATAAATATTAGTCGGTTATATGCGATATAGCCGGATTGTCGGATCAAGTGTTGATTCGATAATTTAATGTATAATAATATATATGATATATTAAATGACATTAACTAATATTAGCTCACTAAAACATTCTTTTTCTCACTCGGATAATACATTGATATATATGCGATATATGTTAATTGTATTATTTTATTTGGTTACAATAAATATTATATATGTGATATATAATATTGTAACATGATATGATAAATAATGCAACATGTTTAGTAGAGATTAAACAAGATTAGTGTTTGATTTGGGTTAATGCTTTCTAGATGATTCTAGAAGGTTTAGTTTTGTTTTGTGAAAGATATTTTGTTATGACTCATTCTTAACTCAACCCAAACCCTAACCCTTGGTCAATTCTCTACAATGGTTAAGTCAACCATGGTTGCATAATTCATCATTATCTCTTTTGCATTATTCATCACAAAAGGAATTCAATTATTGTTCATCTTCTTCCTTCATCTTTCTTCATGAAAAAGCTTGCTAGCTTTTTTTCAATGTGATGAATAAATATGAGAAAAAGATAAATAAAGAGAGCAAAAATCCTACTTCATCATCCTCATCTTCCCTTGCCATTTAGATGAGGGTGTTCACATCATTTCATGAGTGTTAGCTTGTGTTAATGGAATTTCAAGGTAGATCATCTTAGTATCGAAGATCGGAAGCAAAGGTTGCATCTTTCTCTTCGTGGAACCTCTCGAGAGTCCGGATCCCGATGATCGCAGCGAAGGGACCACAACACGGAGCATATGAAGTGAAGGACCGGATCTACAAAGGTTGTAATCCCTCTCACTTAGTGTTAAAGTTGTTAACATGTTAGTTTTCGCCTAATCTCTAGTTTAAAGATCCGTATTCGGGTTGTTCGGCACGGCTAATTTTTAAATCGGGCATGGTTGATGCCTCATAGACCCTTATGCGCGTGCCTAGCAACCCTTCAGACTTGACACTGCTACTTCGCCTCGAGTGTGTCCCACTGTTCTTAGATTGCTACCCTACCACGGCTCAAAGGAGTCGTGCAAACAGGTAGCAGTTGGGTGCAGTCCCGAGCACTTGGAGGCAGTGGCAGTTAGACAGGATTCGTCTCTCCCGGTATTGGGAGTTGATATCGCGCTGTGTCAGAGAGCCATTACGCAAAATCCCTGGCCAGGGCAAGCGAGATTTTCTGGTAGGTTCCAGTAGTTTCTCAGGGTGTAATGGGCTTCCCTCCGACACGACTTATACCGCTATTAGGGGACTGACGCTTGCCGCCCCCCTAGGCCCGATATGCGATAGTCTTAGACGAACGGACCGGATTGTATGGAGATTGTCACATCAGACTCAGTAGGAGTTCGGATGGGTTTCCTCATCGGCCTTCTTATCGACATCTACCTGGGGACCGTTACGTACAGCTAGTTCCGCTTGCGGTCTGTGGTTAAACCCACTGCCAGCGTAGTAGTTGAGTCTCTAGAGTCCCACACAGAGAGTTTCCCTACTCCAGGCGAAACGATATAGAGGTCGTATGGTTTTACGACAAAGGGTTCGGACGCGTACGTGTGTTTACACACGTACGTCGTTCGGACAGTTTTTACCAGTCGGCTTTGGTTTAAGCCAGTTACTGGTATCCGGTTATTGGATTTATACAGTCTAAAGTTTTTCCGTATTTTTGCGGAAAGAAGGGGCGTTCTCGTAATTGCGCGAGAAGCTTCTAGAAGGTGGTGACTAAGGAGGTTTAGGTGGCATATACAATGAATGTGATTAGTGAGTCATATGGATGATTCATCCATGTCATTAATGCATCATAAATGCTTAATGACTCATGGAGATGAATCATCACTAGATATTATCAAGCATGGTTGTTAAATTGATTTATTTTTCTTTTCTTGATAAAAAGAAATGCTTGATATATATTATCATAACTCATTATTCTCACTTCATGATTATGTTCACCTTCTCTCTCCTCAAGCTCTCCCTCTTAAAACCCTAATCCTCCCCTCTCATGTGTTGAGTACAAGGATTAATTAGACTTATTAAACCATAACCCTCACTCTATTTCACCTAGCTTCTTTGATTAGCACTTAAAGAAGTTTAGTTGCCTCAAGTTTAGAGGCTAAGCTTGGAGTAAAGCTCTCGGGTGGATCGTCTACTACTTCGAGAAGGCCGAGGAGGAGGTGGAGTTCGCAAAGACAAAGGACACGATTCGTTAGGTATAATCCCTAAACATAGTAGTATAGAACTTCTATGTTTGTTGTTAGTTATCGTTTAGCTTCGATTCAAGCGGTTAGTCGATGTTTATATATTAAACAAGTTCGTTTTTAAAATTTCCGCCTCCCCACAAGTATTGGGGTGTTGTGCATCGACTTACAGAACCGAAGGATTCAATAGTAACCAACGAACCTCAGCCTCTCCGCCGATCTAGTAGGGTTCCTCACCCACCTGAGAGATACTTCGGTTTCTCTATGACAGTGGGAGTGAGGATTGCATCATGAGATGATGACCCAACTAGTTTCGAGCTGGCCATCAGGAGTGGGACTCTGTAAGAATGGCTGGATACTTAGCGATCTGAGATGGAATCCGTATACACCAACAAAGTATGGACTTTGGTTGTGTTATCTGAAGGGTTAATTCCCCATCAGGAGCAAGTATATCTTGAGAAGATTACTTGGTGTACATGGAAAAGTTGAGACTTTCAAAGCTATGCTTAAATCCATCCAGATCCTACTTCCCACGGCTACATACCATGACTACGATATCTGGCGGTTGGGTGTCATGACTGCTTTTCTTAATGATGTTTTAGAAGAGAGCGTCTTCAAGTACACAGCCAGAGGGCTTCGTAGATAGTGGGAGCAGCGGAAACATATGCAAGATGTTTTATATGATAAAGCAGGCATCGCGGAGTTGAAACATCTGTTTTGATGTGGTAGTCAAAGAGTTTGACTTCATCAAAATGGTAGATGAACCTTGTATATACAAAAAGGTAGTAGGGAGTATGGTGGTGATCCTCGTAGAGTACGTGGATGACATACTCTTGATAGGGAAGGAGTTTCCTATGCTACGCTCGGTCAATCTCCGCTTATCACAAGGATTCTCCATATAGGATCAAAACGATACCTTCTAAATCCTGGGTTTTGGATCTATGAGATAGATCTAATTGGATGTTAGGATTCTCACTAGTTGTAGTGAGATGGTATCAATCGATCCTGGGGAGAATCACTGGAAAGGTTTCAGGGTGATAAGGACGACTGAATGTCAGTCGCAGGCATTGTCTATACCCTCAGTGGAGGGACGGTATGTTGGAAGAGTTCCAAGCTAGATACCGTGACATACTAGACGATTAAAGGCAAGATACAACGTTACCAATGATACTATCAAAGAGGCAGTCTGGATATATATAAGTTCATGAGATGAACTTCGTTCCTACCATTGTGTAACAATGGAGTTGTGGCTTATACCAAGGAACCCCCGTCCCATCAGAGATCCAGATATAATTTTTAGGCAGTATCACCTGATCATGGAGATGGTTGATCTCCGGGGAGATCGAGGTTAGGAGAGTAGACACAAAGGACAACAGCACGGATCCACTCACAAAGGCCTTTTTCCCCAGTAGAGACTTTTATGGGATGGTTGAGTATGAGATACTTCAACCACAGCTAATTGTTGGGTATGTGATACCACAACATATGGCCCTAGTGCAAGTGGAAGATTGTTAGTTATATGTATGCCCTAGAGGCCATTACTGTACATACGATGTATATTGTAATGGATGCTCGGGCGTATATAGGGAGGATTTTCTTGCTCGACATGATAGTATGCTATCTGGTTGTACTTTATCTTAACATGTACTCTGATTGTCTCTATGTTACATGTTGATAAAGCCCTTAGGATATGTACTCGACTACTGGGATTATGATGAGATCATACTAGTGGGGCCACGGTAGTCGACGAGTACATCCTATAACTGTTCCTAGTCGAGGGTATATCGAGACAGGGCATCGATACACCAGAGTAGACTAGCGTTGTAGGGTGTTTTTCGTCACCCCATTGAGATGGGAATACGCGCGCGCTTGTCAGGCGCATTACAGATTCCCCCTGCCTAGGGTAGGCCGGGGTTTATTGATTGTGGGGATCCGAATCTCCGGCGGCCGCGGACTAAGCTGCCGATAATTACCCCTCGCATTTGGAGCGAAGGAACCTCCGATTGACGGGTTAAACTGGTCATGCGAACTCAATATGCAGTGTGTTGGTGTGTGTGTATTTTTTTCTGTTTTATTCCACTTGTAAAAAGAGATATATACATATATATATATTTTCTATATATAAAAACGAAAATAAATAAGTAAATAAATATTTGGAGAATTATTATTTTTTTTAATAAATTTTAAAATATTTTTTTAATTTAAAAATATTATTTTTATTTATTTAATATTTATTTAATTTTTTTTTTAAATAGAAAAAGGGGTTAAATAAAGAAAAGAAGAAAAGAAAATAATTATGTTTTTTTTTAATTTTTAAATATTATTTATAATTTATTTAATATTTATTTATTTTTATTTTAAATAAAAAAGGGAGGAAGAAAGAAGAAAAGAGAATTTTTTTGTTTTAAAAGTGGGGTCACATGTTAGCATGTGACCCCTCATATGAGGGGGGTCACATGCTAGCATGTGACATGGAGGGTCACATGTTAGCATATGACCCCTCATGTGGGGGGGGGGGGGTCACATGCTAGCATGTGACCCGTCACATGGTTAGCATGTGACCCACGTCACATGGTTAACATGTGACGGGGTCACATGCATGTGACTGCCCTTTTTTTTTTTTTTTTGAACGTGGAGTTCAACTCCAAAAGAATTTTATATGGCTAAAAAAAATGTAATGTGGAGTTAAACTCTCCAAAAAAAGGTATTTTTTTGTGGAGTTAAACTCCAAAAGAATTTCTGTAGTGGAGTTAAATTCCAAAAGAATTTTATTTGTGGAGTTGAACTCCAAAGGAATTTTATTTTTGGAGTTGAACTCCAAAAGATTTTGACTGTGGAGTTAAACTCCAAAAGAATTTTTGTAGTGGAGTTGAACTCCAAAATAATTTTCCTGGTGGTGGAGTTGAACTCCAAAAGAATTTTATTTGTGGAGTTGAACTCCAAAAGATTTTCTCCTTTCTCCTTTGAGAAGAAACCCAAAATGGGTTCTCTTGAAACTCCAAGATCTAGATCTTGGATGATAAAAAAAGAGACCCTTTTTCTTCTCTTGATGGAGTTTTTGGAGATGGGTTTATGGTAAAATTTTATTTAGTTTTAAAAAAAAGAGAGCTAAGCTCTTGATTTATTTTGAAAATGAAAAGGAAGAGAAAGAACTTGAAGAAGAGAGAGTGGAGGAACAAACCCTAGTTTTTGAGGGAATGAAAAAAGTGTTATCCTTTATTCATCATCATGTTGCCTTATATAGGCTTACATATTTACATATAGCCCCTTGGGCTTCACAAAATGGCATTTTAGCCATCCCATGGCTTATGTGCCATTTCATTTTTGCACATAAGCCATGGGCTTACAAAATATTGGCTTTGTGCCCATTTTGTTTACATTCATGCACAAAAATTACATAAAAATTATTTGTTACATGATTTTTGTTGTTGGCATGGAGGAGGCTGGCTGCGGGCTCGACTTGGGCATGGGCCCGCTTGACCTGGGCTTGGGCCCACCTGGCTTGGGGTTGACCTTGACTTTGACTCGGTCAACGGGGGTGTAAATTTTTACCCCAACAAAGTGCCCCCCATCAATAAATGCACACGGCACATGTGGGTCGTGTGCATGAAATTGATGGATCTTCTTTCACGTGGAGGCGACTTGCTTTGGTTCCCACTTTTTGGGATGCACTGCCCTTTTTACGACATGGACGGTCGACGCTTGATGCGCCTCCGAGACAGAGTGTTCGTGGTAGACGTTTCCCTTGCCCGGAGCGATCCGGTTTCTGCTTTGTAGGAAGCTTGCGCTGCCCTTTTTGCGATATGGACGGTCGACGCTCTGATCCGGAGCGATTTGGGTTCCCAGTTTGCGGGAGCCTGCACTGCCCTTTTTGCGACATAAACGGTCGACGCTCTGTTACGAAGCGATTTGGGTTCCCAGTTTGCGGGAGCCTGCACTGCCCTTTTTGCGACATGGACGGTCGACGCTCTGATCCGGAGCGATTTGGGTTCCCAGTTTGCGGGAGCCTGCACTGCCCTTTTTGCGACATGGACGGTCGACGCTCTGATACGAAGCGATTTGGTAGATGTGTCCCCGGCACGGAGTGTCGCTGGTCGACGTTTCCCCGAGGCGGAGTGTCTGCTGTAGGACGTTTCCCCGAGACGGAGTGCCTGTGGTAGGACGTATCCCCGAGACGGAGTGCCTGTGGTAGGACGTATCCCCGAGACGGAGTGCCTGTTGTAGGACGTATCCCCGAGACGGAGTGCCTGTGGTAGGACGTATCCCCGAGACGGAGTGCCTGTGGTAGGACGTATCCCCGAGACGGAGTGCCTGTGGTAGGACGTATCCCCGAGACGGAGTGCCTGTTGTAGGACGTATCCCCGAGACGGAGTGCCTGTGGTAGGACGTTTCCCCGAGACGGAGTGCCTGTTGTAGGACGTATCCCCGAGACGGAGTGCCTGTGGTAGGACGTATCCCCGAGACGGAGTGCCTGTGGTAGGACGTATCCCCGAGACGGAGTGCCTGTGGTAGGACGTTTCCCCGAGACGGAGTGCCTGTGGTAGGACGTTTCCCCGAGACGGAGTGCCTGTGGTAGGACGTTTCCCCGATGCGGAGTGTCGCTGGTTGACGCAGAGGTCGATGTTGGAATTGGTTGGTTTGATTTGAGTTGACATCAGCATCGCTGTACTGGAATATGGTACCAGGAGCGAATCATCATCTGTCTTTGAGAGGATTTGGGAATTGGGGTTTTTGTTTGGCATCTGCATTGCTGCACTGGAATAATGCCAGGAGCAACTCATCATTTGCCCCGGGAGAATTTGGATTTGGTTTTTTTTCGTTTGGCATCTGCATTGCTGCACTGGAATAATGCCAGGAGCAACTCATCATGTGCCCCGAGAGAATTTGGATTTGGTTTGTATGGCATCAGTATCGCTACACTGGAATATGGTACCAGGAGCAAATCATCATTTGCACCGAGAGGATTTGGGAATTGGTGGCTTAGGAGACAGGTTTAGATCCCTATCACCTAAGGCTTTTCAATTTTATGGGCCGTGAGGGTCCCATAAAAGCATTTTCTCCCTACGGGTCGTAAGGATCCCGCAGGTGTATTTTCTCCTTAGGAGTCGTGGGGACTCCTAAGTGTGTTGCTCCTTTGTGAGTCGTAGGGATCTCACGCGGGAATTTTCTCCTCACAAAATCGAGAGGACTTTGCGAGTGCATTTCATTTCTTTTTTATTTTTTTTTACGAGTTTGCGCCCTTTCGGGTTTTCACAAACTCGCCGGCAGTCCTGCTGTTTTTACTCACGGAGCCCTTTCGGGTTTTCATCCGTGCCCGTTTTGCTTGTGGACATACCGTTCTTCTTTTTTTTTCTTTTTTTTTGGAGAGATCGGGATTGTTTTACGCCCGTGGATTGTATACGGTTTTGCAGGATGTATGATCCAGACCGTAGGGCCAGAAACATTTCAGGACTTTGTTGGCGTCTGCATCGCTACACCGGAATATGGTACCAGGAGCGACTCATCATTCGCCGTTGGGGTATGGGATTTAGAATTTGGTTGGCGTCTGCATCGTTGCACTGGAATATGGTACCAGGAGCGACTCATCATTCGCCATTGGGGATTGGGGAGCGAATTTGGTTGGCGTATGCATCGCTGCACTGGAATATGGTACCAGGAGCGACTCATCATTCGCCTCTTGGTGCATGGGGTTTGGAATTTGGTTGGCATCTGCATCGCTGCACTGGAATATGGTACCAGGAGCGACTCATCATTCGCCACTTGGTGCATGGGGTTTGGAATTTGGTTGGCGTCTGCATCGCTGCACTGGAATATGGTACCAGGAGCGACTCATCATTCGCCACTTAGGGACTGGGGAAAGATGGCTTAGGAGACAGGTTTAGATCCCTACCACCTAAGACTTTTCAATTTTATGGGCCGTGAGGGTCCCATAAAGGTATTTTCTCCCTGCGAGTCGTAAGGATCCCGCAGGTGTATTTTCTCCTTAAGAGTCGTGAGGACTCCTAAGTGTGTTTTTCCTTGGTGAGTCGTAAGGATCTCACGAAGGTTCGTTCTTCTCATGTATCGTGAGGACACATGAGTGGGTATTCTCAATGGAGCATAATTCCAAAGGCGGAGACCAGCCGCGTAACTGGTGATTACGGTGGGGCATGGGTATGCTGAGAATTATTTGAGCCCGTGGATTGTATACGGTAGTCAATTTGGGGACTGGCCGTAGGGCTGAAAGAATTTTGGGAAATTGGATTTTTGTTTGGCGTCTGCATTGCTGCACTGGAATAATGTCAGGAGCAACTCATCATCCGCCCTTGTTTTTTTTTTGTTGTTTTTTTTTGTTTTACCGCGATTGCTCTATCATTTCAGCTTTTCTTATCGCGAAGGTCGCGATTGCCCTACCATTTCGGCTTTTATTCGCGGTTGCCCCATCATTTCGGCTTTATTTCATCTTTATTTTACTCGCTGATTTTTATTGCGAGTTGCCCCATCATTTCGGCTTTATTTCATCTTTATTTTACTCGCTAATTTTTATTGCGAGTTGCCCCATCATTTCGGCTTTTCTTTATTTTTCTTTTATTTACATATTTTTTTTATTTACATTTTTTTTACATTCCCAGTTTAACGACTTAGAGGTCGACTGTTCCCAGAGAAAGGCGGGTGTTTGAGAGAATCAGGTCCGTGAAGGACTTCGGTCCCCGTTTGTATGAAATTGGCGATCGCAGCTTGATTGTTTGTTAACACGCCAGGGGACAATGATATTTCTCCCGCCTTGTATTGTTTCTCGACCCAATCCTTGAAGATGCAACAGTCTTCAATAGTGTGTCCCAGCACTCGGTGGTATGGGCAAAAGTTGGGATGATCAGTCTTGTTCGCTTCACTTAGCCTTTTCGGTTCTGGTAGCCGCAGGCCATTCTTCAGAGCATCTTTAAAAATTTTGTGGATCTTGTCCCTTCGGAATGAGTAGACCTTATTTCTTCTTTCCTCCAAAGTTGGCTCTCGAGACTGGTCAGTTTTGGCTCCGCCTGTTCTCTGCTTATTTGGAGAATTGGTGATGTTAGAACTTCCGCCTTTTCGGTTGTCGTCCCCCCAAGGTTTCGGTCTGTTTGTGAACTGAAGATCCTGAGCGGACTTGGGCTTTGAGCGTTCCAACGTTTGGACCTTTTTGGTCAGCTCTTGGAATGTTTTGAGACCCGCGGTACATAGAAACGGGGCCATCCAGTTGTTGAGATTTCCGACAAGGAGACTGACAGATTGGTCCTGCTCTATCGGCGGTTCGCATTTGACGGAGAGATTACGCCATCGGGTTATAAAATCCGTGCTGCTTTCGCCGCTCTTGGGCTTGGTCCTTACGAGCTCGGCAATGGTAATCTTTTCGCTGACGCTCATGAACCTCTGCCGAAACAGAGACTCCATTTGGACAAAAGTTGTGACGGAGCCATCCGGTATGCTCGCGTACCAGTCGAAAGCAACATCGGTCAGGCTATTAACGAACTGGCGGAGGAGAAGCGCATCATTGCCCCCAGTATTCCCGCATGAGGCTTTGAAGTGGGCGATGTGCTGATTCGCATTTCCCGTCCCATCGAATCTTCCGAATTTGGGGATGACATAGCCGCTAGGGAATTCCACCAGATCATACTGAGCAGGATATGGTCTCCCACTACTACTGATATCTTTTTGCGCTTCGGCTTCGGCCACCAATGTTTTGACTTTGCTGGCGACCAAATCCATGATTTGATCTTGAGTTAGCGGGCTACTGTCATCGGTAGCCAAGACATTTCCCGAGATAGGATGCGACTGATTTTCATGTAGTTCGCCCACTTTTGGATTTGAGGGAATAGGCGTCGGCTGCTTTGGCACACCACTTCCCGGTTCACGAGTAGAGCCCTCCGCTTGATTGGGCGGCTGAGAGGCAAGTCGGGCCGTGAGCTGCATCACGACATTCGTCAAGTCATCGATTTTGGAGTAGAGTTTGGCCATCTCCTTGTCTTTGTTTCTGAGCTGCTTTCGGAGCTCTTGAAGCAGCTCTTGCTCTGCGGTCCTGGGGCGGAAAGTCGGCTCTTCTTCGCTTTCCGAGCCCGACTCCTCATGGACCGAAAGGTCTTTCTGCCTATCATCCTCATCGAGAGGGTTTTCATCACCCAGCAGGGGCGGCTGTTCTTGGGCAGCGGCAACCACATTCAGGCTAGATTGGACTTGAGATGTGGTGGCCCCATCCTTACTCTTGCTGCGCGTGCCCACCGTGTAGACAGTGTGGATCACATACCCGGCCATTTCCTTATCTTCGGTGGGGTAACCCTGTTCTTCGAACCTCATGAGGTTTAGCCTGGCCGGAGCCCTAGCCCTTTTGTTGGCTCTATATCTGAGCCTTTTCTCCCTCAGCTTCTCGATTTTGAAGGCTTGGCGGGCATCCGCTACCCGGGAAGCCATTGTGAGTTGATCAGAGGGGAGCTTAGAGAAGACACCCGATCGAGCAGTGGTCGAGGGCACCGCTGGAGCTTGCTCGGGACGCATTGTAGCTTTGTTGGTGTTGGTGGCCTTGCCCCCAGCTGGGGCCATGGAGAGTCGTTCGGAAACGGACTTGCGCTTGGGCTGAGGTGCCCTCACGACCACCACATTTGGTCTCCTGCCTTTCGAGACCGGTTTGTCTGCCACCGGGGCTTGAGGAGCCGGGATGGTGCCAACAGGCATGAACATAATAGAGCCGAATGGTAGCAGCAGCTCCTCCCATTGTCGCCCGAGACTGGCTGGAAGGACCGTCCTGGAGTCTGTCTTCATCGTGTAGGAGACGGGAGCTGAGTTCATCATCGAAGACATCGTCAGAAGGTGATTGTTTGAAAATCTGCATGGAAGAGCATTATTTTAGTATAAATATAGACATGTAAATTGATTGAGTTCGCATGAACATTTAACCCGAAATATGGGAGGAGAGATGGTCCCACCGGGCGTGCCAGAACCTGTAGGGTGTTTTTCGTCACCCCATTGAGATGGGAATACGCGCGCACTTGTCAGGCGCATTACAGATTCCCCCTGCCTAAGGTAGGCCGGGGTTTATTGATTGTGGGGATCCGAATCTCCGGCGGCCGCGGACTAAGCTGCCGTTAATTACCCCTCGCATTTGGAGCGAAGGAACCTCCGATTGACGGGTTAAACTGGTCATGCGAACTCAATATGCAGTGTGTTGGTGTGTGTATTTTTTTTCTGTTTTATTCCACTTGTAAAAAGATATATATATATATATATATATATATATATATATATATATATATTTTCTATATATAAAAACGAAAATAAATAAGTAAATAAATATTTGGAGAATTATTATTTTTTTAAAAATAAATTTTTAAATATTTTTTTAATTTAAAAATATTATTTTTATTTATTTAATATTTATTTAATTTTTTTTTAAATAGAAAAAGGGGTTAAATAAAGAAAAGAAGAAAAGAAAATAATTATGTTTTTTTTTAATTTTTAAATATTATTTATAATTTATTTAATATTTATTTATTTTTATTTTAAATAAAAAAGGGAGGAAGAAAGAAGAAAAGAGAATTTTTTTGTTTTAAAAGTGGGGTCACATGTTAGCATGTGACCCCTCATATGAGGGGGGTCACATGCTAGCATGTGACATGGAGGGTCACATGTTAGCATGTGACCCCTCATGTGAGGGGGGGGGTCACATGCTAGCGATATGGAGGGTCACATGCTAGCATGTGACCCGTCACATGCTTAGCATGTGACCCGTCACATGCTTAGCATGTGACCCGTCACATGCTTAGCATGTGACCCGTCACATGTTAACCATGTGATGGGGTCACATGCTTTGCATGTGACCCGTCACATGCATTGCATGTGACCCCGTCACATGTTAACCATGTGATGGGGTCACATGCTTTGCATGTGACCCGTCACATGCATTGCATGTGACTGCCCTTTTTTTTTTTTGAACGTGGAGTTCAACTCCAAAAGAATTTTATATGGCTAAAAAAAATGTAATGTGGAGTTAAACTCCCCAAAAAAGGTATTTTTTTGTGGAGTTAAACTCCAAAAGAATTTCTGTAGTGGAGTTAAACTCCAAAGGAATTTTATTTGTGGAGTTGAACTCCAAAGGAATTTTATTTGTGGAGTTGAACTCCAAAAGATTTTTACTGTGGAGTTAAACTCCAAAAGAATTTTTGTAGTGGAGTTGAACTCCAAAATAATTTTCCTGGTGGTGGAGTTGAACTCCAAAAGAATTTTATTTGTGGAGTTGAACTCCAAAAGATTTTCTCCTTTCTCCTTTGAGAAGAAACCCAAAATGGGTTCTCTTGAAACTCCAAGATCTAGATCTTGGATGATAAAAAAAGAGACCCTTTTTCTTCTCTTGATAGAGTTTTTGGAGATGGGTTTATGGTAAAACTTTATTTAGTTAAAAAAAAAGAGAGCTAAGCTCTTGATTTATTTTGAAAATGAAAAGAAAGAGAAAGAACTTGAAGAAGAGAGAGTGGAGGAACAAACCCTAGTTTTTGAGGGAATGAAAAAAGTGTTATCCTTTATTCATCATCATGTTGCCTTATATAGGCTTACATATTTACATATAGCCCTTTGGGCTTCATAAAATGGCATTTTAGCCATCCCATGGCTTATGTGCCATTTCATTTTTGCACATAAGCCATGGGCTTACAAAATATTGGCTTTGTGCCCATTTTGTTTACATTCATGCACAAAAATTACATAAAAATTATTTGTTACATGATTTTTGTTGTTGGCATGGAGGAGACTGGCCGCGGGCTCGACTTGGGCATGGGCCCGCTTGACCTGGGCTTGGGCCCATCTGGCTTGGGGTTGACCTTGACTTTGACTCGGTCAACGGGGGTGTAAATTTTTACCCCAACAAGCGTATACGCATCTTGACCCATATGATGGGCGATGGATGATCCCATATCCATCGGTGTTTGACATCAAGGATGGTGTACGGATGCTCAGTGGAGACTGGGTACACTGGACGGACTCGCCGAGAACTCCCAGATGGTATTATACCTTACGTCAGATGGCAGTTCTCCGGTGACACTGGTACAGAGTAGTCTGTTGACCCGAGATCTTCATAGAGTCTTGTGTGATTCCCACCGTGCTTTGATTTCCATCATACCGCGTCCAAGAGGGCGTGCAAAAAGGTGGCTTTTGGGTACAGTCCCGAATCACATGGAGGCAATGAGCGATAGGAGGGGATTCGTCTCTCCCGGTATAGGGAGTTGATGTTGTGCTGTGTTCGATTGGCTATAACCGGAAATCCCTGGCCAGGGTTGCTGAGATTTACTGGTAAGTGTTATCAGTAGTTTCTCGAAATGTTAAAGACCTCATATCGACACGACTTATCGAGCTACTGGGGTCTGACGTTTACCACCCCTAGGCGAGATATGCGACACATCAGACGACGAGACCGGACTATACGGGAGTGTTACTGATTGGATTCACAGGAGAATGTACAGGCTTGCTTGTTGATCTTCTGAGCGCTCAATACCTGGGTGGCTGTTACGTTTAGCTGACCGCTTGCAGCTTGTGGGTGTTTGATATGATCATCACCTACTGCCGGCGTAATGACGATTCTTTAGAGTCCTACACAGAGGTTTCTTGGCTCAGGAAAAACGGAGTAGGAGCACATATGTGATATGTGCGGGACCGAGGATAATGCGGTATGTGATACTGTATTGGATTCTCGCGATATGAGATATCGGCCGGGTATATGTGATATAGCCGGGTCATCGTATTAGTCGGTTATATGCGATATAGCCGGATTGTCGGATCAAGTGTTGATTCGATAATTTAATGTATAATAATATATATGATATATTAAATTACATTAACTAATATTAGCTCACTAAAAGATTCATTTTCTCACGGGATAATACATTGATATATATGCGATATATGTTAATTGTATTATTTTCTATTATTACAAAATATATTGTATATGTGATATATAATATTATAACATGTTAGGGTTACAAATTTAACAATGGTTTAGGGTTTAAACTTGGTTAGGGTTTGGATTAGGGTTAGCTTTTGCATGAAGCTTCCATGAAGCTTCATGAAGCTTTGACTTTGTTTTTAGCTAGATATTTTGTTAACCCAATCCAAACCATTAACTCTAGTCAATTCTCTACATGGGTTAACTCCTTCATGCTTAACCCTTGGTTAGATTTGTAACCACTACAATAATTCATTATTCATCACAAAAGGATTCATTCTTCTTCTTCCTTGAGTTTCTTCTTGAAAAAGCTTTCTAGTTTTGCTTTTGTGATGAAAGTGAGTGAGAAAAAGATTATAAATGAGAGCAAAAATCCTTCTTCATCATCCTCATCTATCCTTGCCTTTTAGATGAGGGTGTTCACATCGTTTCATGAGTGATAGCTTGTGTTAACGAAACTTCAAGGTAGATCATCTATGTTATCGAAGATCGGAAGCAAGACTGCATCTTTCTCTTCGTGAAGCCTCTCGAGAGTCCGGAACACGATGATCGCAGCGAAAGGATCTCAACACGGAGCTTAAGAAGTGAAGGACCGGATCTACAAAGGTTGTAATCCCTCTCACTTAGTGTTAAAGAGTTTAACATGCTAGTTTTCGCCTAAACCCTAGTTTAAAGATCCGGCTTTGGGTTGTTCGGCACGGCTAAAATTTTAATCGGGCATGGTTGATGCCTCGTAGACCCTTGTGCGCGTGTCTAGCAACCCTACACTCTTTAGTCCATATCAAGTACTTGATAATGTTCTTCACAGCTGTCCAGTGACTCTCTCCTGGATATGCTTGATATCTACTCACTACACTTAGTGAGTATGCTACATCGAGTATGGTACATAACGTCGCATACATGATAGAACCTGCTGCCGAAGCATAGGGTATCTCTTGCATGCGAGCTCTCTACAAATAAGTCTTGGGAAACATCTCTTTGGAGAGAGTGAGTCCAGTGATCGTGGGTAAATTCCCATGCTTGGATTCTTCCATACTAAATCTCTTTAGTATAGCGTCAATGTACCTGGATTGGGATAATCCCAGTATCCGTTTAGATCTATCTCTATAGATCTTAATCCCCAAGATGTAGGAGGCATTACCTAGATCTTTCATTGAGAATCTTTTTGATAAGAAAAGCTTGACCGAGTGCAGCATAGAGTATGTCATCCACGTACAATACGAGGAAGACAACCTTACTCTCTGCCACCTTCTTGTATATACAAGGTTCATCTACGTTTTTGATGAAGTCAAACTCTTTGACTACCACATCAAAACAGATGTTCCAACTCCGCGATGCCTGCTTTAACCCGTAGATGGATTTAATCAGCTTGCACACCTTTCCGCTGCTCCCATTGTCCACGAAGCTCTCTGGCTGAGTCATGTACACGCACTCTTCTAAATCACCATTTAGAAAGGCAGTCTTAATATCCATTTGCCAGATTTCGTAGTCATGGTATGCTACAATGGAAAGTAGGATCCGGATGGACTTAAGCATAGCCACTGGAGAAAAGGTTTCATCATAGTCCACACCTGGTCATTGACGAAAACCTTTTGTAACAAGCCTAGCTTTGAAAGTCTCAACTTTTCCATCTACACCCAGTTTCTTTTAAAGATCCATTTGCTCCCAATGGGTTTTACCCCTTCGGGAGCAACTTCCAAAGTCCATACTTTGTTCGTGTATATGGATTCCATCTCAGATCGCATTGCATCCAGCCATTTCACAGAGTCTCCACTGGTGATGGCCTGCTCGAAGATAGTTGGTTCATCATCTACCATGATGCAATCCTCGCTCCCACCATCAATGAGAAAACCGTAGTATCTCTCAGGTGGATAAGGAACCATACTAGATCAGCGGAGAGGCTGAGGTTCATTGGGAACTATCGAATCATCTGGTTCTACCAAATCATCAGTTGTAGTTTGTGCCGTTGGAATTTCTTCCAGCTCTACCTCTTCGCCACTAATTTCTTTTATAAGAAATTTCTTTTCTAAAAAGGTGGAGTATTGAGAAACAAACACCTTTTGTTTCTCGGCGTGGTAGAAAATATATCCATAGGAACCCTTTGGATATCCCACAAACTTACATAGAACTGATCTTGCCTCGAGCTTGTCCGGATTTTGCTTTTTAACATAGGCCGGACAACTTCATATCTTAACTCGTTTAAGAGATGGTCCCTTCCCATTCCATATCTCATATGGAGTTGTAGGCACCAATTTGGATGGAACTCTATTCAATAGGTATGCGGCTGTCTCCAGCGCATAACCCCAAAAGGAAATAGGTAACTCAGCAGTGCTCATCATAAAGCGCACCATATCCAATAGGGTGCGATTCCTCCGCTCCGATACACCGTTGTGCTGTGGTGTATATGGAGGAGTAAGCTGAGAGAGAATCCCATTCTCTTTTAGATAGTTACGGAATTCCGTGCTCAAGTATTCTCCTCCCCGATCAGATCGTAGGATTTTAATACTTTTACCTGTCTGGTTCTCGACTTCATGATTATATTCTTTGAATTTCTCAAAAGTTTCAGACTTGTGTTTCAATAGGAACACATGTCCGTATCTTGAGAGATCGTCAGTGAATGTAATGAAGTATGAGAAACCATTCCTGGCATGTGTAGATATGGGACCGCATACATCACTATGTATCAGTCCCAAGAGTTCCATAACTCTTTCTCCGTGCCCAGTAAACGGAGTTTTGGTCATCATGCCTTTGAGACATGACTGGCAAGTGTCATAAGATGAAAATTCGAACGGTTTTAAATATCCATCTTTATGTAACTTAGCTAGTCGTATCGCATTGATATAACATAGTCTACAATGCCAAAAGAAGGATTCGTTCAGTTCTGAACTCTTCCTCTTGTGTGTGTTTTGTACGTTAAGAACTGTGGTTTGATTTAGAATGTATATACCATTATTTAGCGAGCCTGATCCAATCAACTTTTGATCCAGGAAGATGTTCATAATATTATCCTGTACTACAAAATTATATCCTTCTTTACTTAATAAAGAAACTGATATAAGATTGCATATCAGGGTCGGTATGTAATAGCATTCGTTCAGAATCAATGTATTACCCTTTGGTAATACAAGATGATATTCGCCAACTGCTTTGGCTGCAACATTTGCACCATTCCCTACTAGTACGGAATGATCACCTATTTCCAGTTCTCTACCTTTCCTTAGCCATGTAACATATTACATATGTGGGATCCGATCCAGTATCTAATACCCAGGACGTAGAGTGTATTGAGAAACAGTTCTGAGTGACTAACACACCCGAAGAAGATGCATCAACAAGATCATTCTTTGTTTGGGTGGTATGGAAATCCGGATATTTTCCTATTTTCTGCTCGGAGTTATAACAATTATAAGTGGGAGCGGAACCAACGTTCCCCTGCTCAGCATAACAAGCGGGTTCGGTCAATACATCCATATTATTATCTTGATTAAGGCCTGACATGGTCGCTACCTGGAGAGAGAGAAGAAAACACGTAGTGTATGCTCTTGCAAGATTAGATTGGTTTATTATCTTATCTAATCAGGATGGCTCCCACTGGTTTTATCTAATCTTCCTTTAAACCCTAAAAGGTAAGACTGATCGGGATTAATTACACCTTACAAGTTCGCTAATCTTTCGGCCATGCCAGTGTTGGTACTTTGAGGGAGGTTCTCCGTGCTTTCGCACGGACCTAATTAAAATAAACCTCGTTTTCCCAGGGGCGTAACACCGTTAACACCTTTCTAGACACCTACTTGATTGGCTAATTGTGATGTGTAAAACTCTCCCAGGAGTAATGTTCATAACATAATATTGCATCTTGTATTCCCCATTCTTACGTATTTAAGAATAAAAACAGGTGCTTTTGACCCATGTCTGCTACATGTTACAGGTTACAGGTTCTTGGAGCGAAAACAGTGAAAAACACAAAAGACGATACAAAAGAAGGACTTTTGACCAACAAATAGGAAGATCTTAGTAAAGCCTAGAAGAAGAACGGTTCACCATCAACAAGGCAACGCAAGATCCACAAATAAAAAGCAGATGGTTAAAAGATCCATTGCAAAGTGTTCACTAAAGATCTGGAGCTAATATAGAAGCCCAATTGATAAAAGAACCAAAGAACCAGAAGCCCAAAAAGACTCAAAGCAAGCCACCAAAATTTCAGGATCCAAGCTTACCATTGGGCTGCGGAACCGCGGCCCAAGCGCGCCCATGCTACGGTTCCGCGGCCGTTTGAAGCCCTAATGCGCAGAAAATTTTACCATAATTCTTTGGCGGCTTTGGAAAGATTTTCTAGGGGTATATTTGTAATTGTAGACATGCGGAGCAATTGTAAACCTAGGGTTTCTATGTCCTATAAATAGAACCCAAAGCCTTGTATTTTCTTATGCCTCTACTCATGAATAAAATTCTGTTTTCTTGAAGTTAGAGCGCATTAAAAGTAAGTAGGTTATTTTTCTTGCAGTAGTTGTAGTTTTTCATATCTGCCCTAGGTAAATTACTTTCTTGCCTTAGTTTAATTTAGTTTAGTTTTTATTAACTTGCAGTAAATATTTTCTCTCTTTAATAAAATCATGTCTTTCTTCATCCCCTCAATGAGCGAGTAGTTTTCTCGCTTGTTAGGGTTAGGAGTAGGAAGGATTGGAGAGATGGAGATCTCTCATCTCTTTTCGTTGCCAATCTTTTATGAATATTAGAACTCCATGCATACCTTCTTAACCCGCTCCCTACGGCACTCTACCCTCGAGGTAGCGATGATTTCGTAGTCTAAAGGCCCGGATTTTAAGGTTTTCCATGGAGGTTAGGGTAAAGATTAAGAAAGGAAGGACAAGGATCTAGAGGGAGAATCAATCTTCCCAATCATCCTAATCCCCTTTGTTAAGATTTACCATAACACTAATATGATATATTGAATTAATGGCAATGGAAAAAGATGTAGATCTTTGTTTACCAAATTTTCCCTAAACCTAATCCTAGCAAGTTTCTAATCCTAGTAGCATACAACTTCAATTTTTAGGTTTATTTATAAGACCCAACATCATTTGGAATTAACTCGTAAGAACTTAAAGGAGATTTACACATCCCTGTGGACCGACCCGTATTCACCGGCTAGCTTCATGCGACGCCGTTCTTGATTGCGGTAAATATTTTTGATTGACAAAACATCCTTAAATCAAGTAACTCTTACTCGCAGTGAGTATCGGGATCCAACTATCTCATAGAAGTTATGCAATCTCATTGCAAATTTCAACACTTGAAATTCCAGATAATACTTTTTACCCCTAGTGACTTATGACCTTAACTATGGTCAACAAATCATAAGCACTAGTCAAGTTCTACCCGTCATTTCTTGATTAATTAAACCCACCCACATGACTCAACAAAGTCACATGACTGTCCTAATTAATCGCATCATATGCTATGTAGAAAGATATCACTTAGCTACCGTACACTGCGCCTTAACTATGGTCAACAAGCGCAGCACGAATACTAAGTACTCTACTTTCTAAAATGACGGAGGGTTACGACAAGTTTTTAAGAAAACCTTTTGCGTAATGAACTTGATATCGTTGTAAAAACAACAGATTTTTGAAAAAGGAGTGTTTTTGAGGCTTTTTACTAGTTTTACTAAAGAGGTCACTCCCGTTGAAGGGATCTCGGCTCTTTCCTTATCGAATAAGGTGCAGGATATTTCATAAATACTGCTATGCAAAGCAAGAACTAAAAGAAGCAATCAAAAGACAAAACCGAGTGGGTTGTAGCATCTGCTAGCTTCGCTAAAAAGTTCACTCTCGGTGAAGGATCTCGGCTCTTTTCTCATCGAATGATGTGCTGGATATTCTACAAGGAATACCGCTATGCAAAGCTAAAACCAGAGCTACCCTTTTTGAAAATATGATTCTACAACATCTTTTAGGTTTCTTTTTCTTTCATTAATCTCATTAATGAAGTCACATCATTTATGCTTCCTAAGCATCACAGAAGAAACGAAAACACAACGTACGCTTATACCGTCCGCATTCGCCACAGTGTCCCGTTATGCACCGTTAGGTTACTTAACTAACGGCATAGCGGGGCGGGACTAGCGCGGATGCAAAACATAAGCAACGTTTATTATATATCATATATACAATAATAAAGCATTCGTTTCACGCATATAAAGTGATCACATCACAGAATATTAGCAGCAGAAGATAACATATGAAATATTGGATATACTAGGAATTCCGTGTTTTAAATTAAGCCAGTATAAAACACGGATTCCACGGTCGTGATGAATAGCCAAACCCACATCCCTAGACCCCTACGAGAGCGGCAAGTAACCCTACCAATTCTAGAGTTAGGAGACCCGGACTCGACTCCTCGAAATGGTCTCCCACTGGACTCTAGAACCCGGTTACTTGTGCTCCCCTCCTTGTGTCTATCCTAATGCGGAAAAGTAAATAATATACAACAATGGTGACATCATCCTCAACCCGAAAGTGCCCCAATAAAAGAATATTACATATAAAAAATTTTACATGAATGAAAATAAAAAATCTCATCTCATATAAAACCCCCGGCTATTCAAAACACGACGATCCAATATAACATATCACAACAACACATAACATCACATGTCATCAACGTAAGTAAATATGCGTATCACAATTGTCGTTGACATATAGCAACGAAAATGGTGATACACCACATATTACACTTACGGTCGCAGAAAAGAAAATGGTAAAACTACAACCTTAGGAATCCACAATCATCTTAGACATCATAAATCCAAAATATCACATACTTTGGATTTCATGCCTAACTATATGAATTCCACATATTGTATCACATTCCACAAATTGCTAGACGACGTTAAACATTCCGATCGAATCAACAAACACCCAAAATTTCCCAAAAAGTTCAACACTTGAGCGCAGTTTAAAAATACTCATCACATGCCACAGTACCTATGGACCAACCGTAGAAGGGTCAACTATTGCCTCACTTATGGCGCCGCGGAACTACCGCAAAGCTTAGGGTTCGGCGGCGGTTCTTACGGTCATAGAATCGAGTTAGGATTTTGTTCTTCTAGAGGGTCCACCGTATTACTTGCATGATATTTGAATGTTCTTTAACTCGGAAAAAATCCAACTCTTGGAAAATTTTCCGGTAAGGGTTAAAGTGGGTATTTGATATCCGTTCAAACTATTTAACACCATCTAAATATAGTTAGAATTACGACTATGAAACACTCCGAATTGCCTTTGCAAAAATATAACATCACATGCAAATTTAGTAAAAACAAGTAAAACCTGAAACACCAAAACCCAGACTCTGGAACACAAAAAAAATTGAAGCTAGAACATGGAACCAGTGCCGGCCTCCTCGGTTTTTGTGGTGTTGTGGTCGTCCAAAAACCGGCCAAAATGCTTCAAATTTTCATAGTGTTCATGTTATATCACATACAACATTCTGCAGTTGCTAAAAAAATTTTTAGAGCCTATTTAAAAATCGACAGAAACTGGATTTGTGTATCAAGTGTTTCGGAGTATTTTCGGTTTCGTAATCCTACTAACATCGTCTAAATTTCTAGCTTGGCTCTGATAACACTGTAGGATTGCTTGGCACGACAGCAAGGTTTCGGGAGGCATCGTCCATGCCATTTTCAAAAATTTGCCGTACAAAACAATCCTAACCCTAGAATCTTAACTAAAGATTTAGACAATACAATGTGTAAACTACTTTACAACTAAGTGAACTAGGAATACAACCTTTATAGACCGGTCCTTCACTTCAATAGCTCCGTGTAGTAGTCCCTTCGCTCGAAGTAGTGATCTTGCAGACACTAAAGTGGCTCCACAAGAAGAAAGCAACGAGCTTGCACGAAGTCTTCGAGGCCAAAGATGATCTACATCGAGAAGACACTAACCCAAGCTACCTCTTCACTAATATGGGATTAGTGAAGCTAACACCCTAAACTAAATTGCTAATCTAGTAGAGGATGATGAAGTAGGATTTTTGCTCACTTTAGAATTACTTTTCTCACTAATTTTATGCTCCTCTCAAAAACCTAGAGAGCTCTCTCTTGAGCTTGAGGAAGATGAAACACATAATGGATGAGAGAGTGAATGGCAACCATGGATGAGAAAATATCTAATATATCTCATGTAGAGACGTAACCATGGGTTTAGATAATGATTGGGTTAATAAATATCTAGTGTAAGAGAAAACTAGTGGACTAAGTCAATGGGTCTCCAAGCTTCTACAAGCTTCATGCCATGTGACCAATTTCCAACTAATAATTGATTAACTCTAAATAAATAAATCCTTCATTATCATTATCATGGTGTAAGTCTCATACACCCATGTTACATGTGGCATTAAGCATGACACAAAAAGAAAACACAATTAACATATATCACATATATATTAAGTGTGCACATGTAAGTGCCAAGTCGGGCGAGATGGACCAAAACAGATAATTCGAAAAAGAAATGCTTAAGTGAGCTAATATTAGTTAATGTAAATTAATATATCAAATATACAATTATACATTAAATCATTAAATCAACACTCGATTTAATAATCCGGCTATATCTTATATGACCGACTAATATTATTTGTATCAACTTATCGAATCAACACTTGATTCGATAACCCGACTATATCTCATATAACCGACCGATACAGTATTGACTTATCGAATCAACATTTGATTCGATAACCCGGCTATATCTCATATAACCGATCGATACCATATAGCATGAGAATAGAATACGGTATCACATACGCGTATTAATCTCGGTCCCGCACATATCATATATGTACTCCTACTTCGTTTTGCCTGAGCCAGTGAAACCTCTGTGTAGGACTCTAAAGACTCGTCAATACACCGGCAGTAGGTGATGATCACATCAAGCACCTACAAGACGTCAGCGGTACTAACTGGACGTAACGGCTACCCGGGTATTGAGTGATCAGAAGATCAACAGGCAAGCCTGCTCTAACTCCTATAAAGCCTGTCAGTAACACTACTGTACTGTCCGGTCTCTTCGTCTGATATGTCGCATATCTAGTCTAGGGGTGGTAAACGTCAGACCCAGTAACCGATAAGTCATGCTGATGCGAGTCTCATAACGGGTCGAGAAACTACTGATAACACTTATCAGTAAATCTCCGTAGTATCCCTGGCCAGGGACTTATCGTTATGGCCAATGGAGCACAACGCAACATCAACCCCCAATACCTGGAGAGACAAATCCCCTCCTATCGTTCATTGCTTCCATGTGATTCGGGACTGCACCCAAAAGCCACCATTTTGCACGTTCTCTTGAACGTGGTAAGGTGGAAATCAAAGCACAGTGGGAATCATACAAGGGTCCATGACGATCTCGGGTGTACAGACTAACCTGTACCGGTGTCACCAGAGAACTGCTGTCTGACGATAGGTATAATACCAGCTAAGAGTTCTCTGTGAGTTCGTTTACTGTACCCAGTCTCCACTGAGCATCCGTATACCATCTTTGATGTCAAACACCAATGGATGTGGGATCATCCATCGCCCATCATATGGGTCAAGAAGCATATACGCTAGTCTACTCCGGAATATCGATGCCCTTTCTCGATACATCCTCGACTAGGAAAAATTATAGGGTGTAATTGTGGACTACTCTTGGCCCCACTAGTATGATCTCCATCATAGTCCTGGTTGTCAAGTACACATTCTAAGGGCTTTATCAACATGTGAGAGCAAGACAGCATCACTTATACAAGTCAACATGTTAAGACAAAGAGCAACCAGATAGCATACTATCATGTCGAGCATGAAAGTCCTTTCTATATATATCCAAGCATCCACTATAATATACATCATATGTACAATAATGGCCTCTAGGGCATACATATAACTAACTAGAACGACGTTATACCCACCCTCCTACCAGACCTCATAGTCTAGAACAACAATAGTGGCAAGTTTGGGTAATCAAAAACCTCCCTGTCACCGTCTTTGAGTATACCGAAGTACCTCTCGAGTGCCTGAGATTACCCACCAAATCTGCAGAGTGGCTAATGGATTGTCGAAACCAATTGAATCTTTAGGTTCTACTAAATTTTCAGTAATCGTTTGTGGTTCTGGAATCACTTCCAGTTCTACCATACTCCCACTTATGTTTTCTTAAAAGAATCCATTTTACTAAAACTGGTGGAGTCAAGAACAATATAACTATTGATCTTCCAGATGGTAAAAATTTAATCCTCGTCAAAGCCCGAAATAACCCACAAACTGTCATTACTGAAACGTGCCTTGAGTTTGTCCAGATTCTGGTTTTAAGTATCAGCCGGACAACTCCATATACCTTAACATCATTAAGATATGAATCCATTCTATATATCCAATATAGAAACAAAGAAACTAATTTAATTGGAATCAGATTCAAAAAACATGCAGCTATTTCCAGTGCATATCAACCAAATGGAAGAAGGCCATACAACATTACTCATTAAGGAATGCATCCACTTATGAGTAACCTGAAAGAGAAGCAAGTTCTCAAAACTATTACTTACAACGGAATACTAAACACAAGTATCTACATCTTCGATCACCTTGAAGAATGCTGATACTTGCAACATATGGTTCTTTACTTTATTCTTATACCTATATCTTCTCAAAACTTGGACCTTCTATTTCATCGAAATACTTGTCTAAACTAGAGAAGTCAAGAGTAAACAGAATATAGTACGAGTACCAACCCCTTTGTCCTAACAGACATCGGACAACATACAATACTTTGTATAAGTCCTCTGAGTTTAATAACTCAAACCTTGTGCGTCGTAGGTTGAAAACTGTACTATGGTTAAGAAGAATTATACCGTTGTTGAATGTACCTTATCTAACCATCAACTGATATAGGTAAATGTCATAGATATAATTTCAAAAAGTTATCTCACTTTATAAAATAAAAGTACAGATATATCAGTTTGAAATTGGTGCATAACAACGGATATTCAAAACCAAAAATTTGTCGTTAGGCAAAACCCAGGTGATTTCCTCAAATATCACCAATTACAAAGAATTCCGATATATATAGAATCTAATCACCCAATTCCTAATATCTTACTCCCACTCATCATCTGTAATGCCATACAGATGTGAGAATTAAATCTGGTAAATACATATCCTGGAGTTAGAATCTAATTGGGAAAACAGTTTTCAATTAACAACGCACAGTAAAACTGAAACATGAAAATGTTTTGAAGGGGTTAAGCGGGTATTCCTAGTAATGCCTCTTCCACTATCCAGATTCATGACCGTAACCGTATATTTTCTTGCCCTCACTCTAATCCCTTTATATGTCTTTATTTATTACCTTCTGTACACCACACTTAGGCTAATTGATTTTCTTCCTTCACTATCCTTCGGCACCAGCCTAAGGTTTGGGAAAAAACTATCCAATAAGCACAATAGGTGTACTCTCCTAATACTATGAGCTCTCATAACCTGAGAGAAGGTAAAGAGAAAAGAAAACTGAATAATCCTTATTTTATTTCTTCAGAATCAGAAATCATTCTCGAACTGGAACAGGTTCTTTCGAGTTCGTATGTAACTATACGGTGGCATATCCAATCAATATAGATCTTCGTAGTGATACGGAGTGTTCCGGAGAAATGCAAAGGTGATATAGGGGTGGCAGGGGATATACGCGGTTTCGTCGTGAATGATAGTAGTCGCAATTTCCTTTGCCCTTAATCTAATCCATTTATATGTTTTTACTTATTATCTTCTGTACACCACACTTAGGCGAGTTGGTTTTCTTTCTTCCCTACCTTTATGCACCTACCTATGGTTTGGAAGAAGACTATCTAATAGCAATAGGTGTACTCTCCTAATACTAGGAGCCCTCGCAATCTGAGAGAAGGTAAAAATAAAAGACAACTGAATAATCCTATTCAATTTCTCCAGAACCAGAAACCATCCTCGAACTGGAACAGGTTCCTTCAAGTTCGTATGTAACTATACGATGGCATATCCAATCAATATAGATCTTCGTAGTGATATGGAGTGTTCCGGAGAAATGCAAAGGGGATGTAGGAGCGGCAATGATATATGTGACTAAATGACAATCCAAAAGCCAAAGTGTTTTAAGAAAGTTCAGTTAACTTGGTTCATGAGTTATTAAGGTCAGGCCATGGACGCTGCAAAAGAGAGAGAAAAAAAGAAACACTTAGCATGCACTCTAACCTAGATTAGATTGGTTAATCACTTTATCAAATCAGGATGGCTTCCACTGTTTTCTCGAATTCTCCTTTAAACTTTAAAAAGAGAATTAGTCGGGATCATCTAAAATCACCCGAGGAGTAACACCTACTCATCAGTGGGAATCGGGATCCAACTATCATCGCATGATAACTTGATGGAAGCTACTCAAGTCACCACACTCTAGAAGGTATGTGCATGCCTGGCAAGTTTCCTGTATATTTGAAACTCCTGATGTGGTTTTTACCTCTAGGACCCAAGTGATCTTGACACAGTCAACAAATCAAAGAGTCATACTCAAGTTCAACCTGTCATTATCTGGATTGCATTAAACCCATCCGTACGAGCCCTTGACACAGTCAACAAGGCCGCACGATTGACCTAACTAATTGTATTGCATGCAGCAAACAAGCACTATTTAGCTACCGCACACTACGCCTTGACACAGTCAACAAACTCAGCACGAATACTAAATACTTGTAGGAAATGACGGAAGGCTACGGCTGGTTTTTGGCGAAAAACATTTAACATAATGAACTTGATATCGTTGAAGGAACCGAGTGGTTTTAAAAATATATATAGTGGCGCAAACTTTTGCTAAAGAGGTCACTCCCTGTGAAGGGATCTCGGCTTTTTCCTCATCGAATGAGGTGCAGGATATTCCAAACCGAATACCACGATGCAAAGCAAAAGAATCGACTATATTGAAGTTATTACACTGACATAAACTTTAGCTCAAGAGGTCACTTCCGATAAAGGGATCTCGGCGTCGAATGAGGTGCTGGATATTCATAACCGAATACCGCTATACAAAGCAAAAGAGAACGTCTGTAATGTCAGTTTTCAAAAACTTGGTTCCAACAACATTATATAGGTTTGTTTTCCTTGCATTAATCGGAATTAATGCAGTCCCATCAATTAAACCATATCACACCAGAAAAGAACGAAAATACAATGTACGCATATGCCATCCGCATTCGCCATGGGGTCCCGTCATGCACCATTAGATTACTTAAATAATGGCAGAGCGGAGGCTGGACTAGCGCGGGTGCAAAACATATACAACATCTACTAGTATATATATAAATATATATAACATCCATCCCAGGCTTGATATAAGCAACATCACAGAATCTCAGCAAGCAACACAAAATGGTGGATAATCTTAGAGCCTCGGGTTTATTTGAACCGCAAATGAGACCCGACGTTCCTTGTCGTGTGGATAGCCTGTGCAATGAAAACCTGGACCCCTACGAGCACGGCAAGTTACCCGCCAATCCCAGAAGTGAGGCAACCCCAATCAACAAAGTGAATGAGCCACCCAGCACTTCACGGAATCTGGTAACTTGAGCACCCTACCATGGGTCAACCTGTATCCCCTACGAATGCGTCGAATAGCCCGCCAATTCTAAAGTAAGGCCCCCTCCATCTCAACGCCATGAGATGTGGGCCCGTTTCCCTCTAGAATCCGGCTATTCTGGCACTCCTCCGCGGGGTAATCGTAGTACAGAAAATGAAAATATATGTACAAGGGTGACATCGACCTAAACCCAGTCGTGCCCCCAAACAAATAATATACAAACTGGCACAGACGGCAGTCCACATGTCGAACGCTCGCCCCGAAATATCAAATGTACAAATGAATCTTAACTGTACTACTACTATTGCACTGCAAGTTATCCACCACGACAATCTAACCACAACCTCAGTACAATACAGATCATCAACGTGAATGTCATGTTCGCAAACCCTTCTAATAGAACATATAGCAGTTAGACAAGTTATACGGCTCAAATGACATTCACGGTCGCAGATATATCACTTACACTGATAAACACACACTTAAAATTTCGATCGACTAAACTTTTCCAAATTGGCCCCCCAAATGCAAACCGGCACTCAAACAAATCTGGGCCAAAATCATATGTACCAAAAATCATATTTCCATGAATAATAGTACTAGAAGAAAATTGGTGCCATATCGCCACAATATTGCCGTGGAATCGCCGCCAAAAAGCACATTACGCCGCGGTTCCGCGGCCAAATTATTGGTTTAGGCGGCCAAATTTCTTCTAGTGCCATATAATTTCCTGCACGTATTTTTAAGACCCTGTGAAAAAAATTTGAACAAGTTTAAAAATCGGCAGTAAGCACGTGAACATGGAACCGTGATTCGGAAAAATTAGTCGGTTGATATTTTAACCTTATGCAAACTAGCTAGTAAAGGTTTATAGGGTGGCTCTGATACCGTGTTGGGTTATGCCAGCGCCCTGGCCATCTACTGTGACCGTTTGCGGAACAAAAATTTTCAAAACTAGCGCTAGAACAACCCTTTAAACCCGGATCTACCATAAACCTAAAGCTAGCAAACTAAAGAGGAGTTTAGAACGGTTATACTGAATGATCCGAGTCCTTCGGTCTTCTACCATCTTCCTAAGCTCTTAGAGGCCACCATGATCAAGCTTGATCGCCGGTCTCCCTCCATCGAAGATGATCCACATGAGAATTTGCAGTTCGAGCTCTAACCTCATTACTGAGGTAACTAGGGTACCTAGTTCGCTAAACTAGATAGCTTAGATGATGTAGAGTCTAATGATGGATTAATATATCTCATAACACCCTAGGTTTCTCAACACATAAGACTTTTAGGGTGGAGGAAGAAGAAGAATCTTGAAGAGATGAGAGTGTATTGAGCATGAAGCAACCATAGAAATTGGCTAAGTGTTGAAGCAATAATAAATCAAGCCTCTCCAAAAAATCTCCACAACACAAATATCAAGCATGCTACAATAGTAACCTATAAGGCACCCTATGAGTCACCAAATGAGTCATGCTTCATAAATGCCAAAGAACACCTCATCCCTCCACCTCATTAACCATTTAACAAAATGGTTGAAACAAAAATGAGGTGGTATCTTCTAGAAGTAATTTTGTAATAAATTACAAGAATACCCCTCATCCATATATACATACCCGTATCCGTATTCCGAAAAATATGAATACAAAGAGACGAAAATAATCCAATAATATAATACTAGGATCCGTCTTAAACCAAAGCCCACCAGTATTATCCGTCTGGATCATGATACGTGCACAAATGCACGTATATGATCGAACCTTGCCGTAAAACCATACGGCCTCTACATCGTTTCGCCCGTAGCAGGGAAACCCTCTGTGTGGAACTCTAAAGACTCGTCAATACGCTGGCAGTGGGTTTAACCACAAGCACGTCAGCGGCACTAGCTGTACGTAACGGCTACCCAGGTATTGAGTGAAAAGAAGGCCGACGAGCAAACTCATCTGAACCCCTACTGAGCCTGTCAGTGACAATCTCCATACAGTCTGGTCTGTTTGTCTAAAATTATCGCATGTCGAGTCTAGGGGTGGATAAAGTCAGACCCCTAATAACGCGATATTTCGTTTCGGTATGAAACCCATCACCAATTGAGAAACTACTGATCCAAATTAGTAATTCCCGTTTACCTTAGCTAAGGATTTCTGGTGATGTCCACTCGTGCACCTCGCGACATCAACCCCCAATACCGGGAGAGACGAATCTCCGACGATCCGCTCACTGCCTCCACGTGGCTCGGGACTGTACCCAACTAAAACTTGTTTGCATGACTCCTTTGAGCCATGGTAGGGTAGTAATCAAAGCACAGTGGAAACTCACACGAGACAAATGACGATCTCAGGTTGACAGACTAATCTGTACACATGTCACATGGGAACTGCTATTTGACAATAGGTATAATACCAACTAGCATGTTCCCGGCGAGTCCGTCAAGTAGACTCATAACCCAATGAGCACGTGTATACTATCTTAGGCGACTAACTGACACCAATGGCTTGTGAGGCTGGCCACCGCCTCTCGTCGGGGTATCGATAAGTACACACTTGTCTATTCTGGAGTGTCAATGCACAGTCTCGATACTCCCTCGACTAGGGACATTTAAGGATATGCTTATAGACCACCCAGTTGTAACATTTCAGAAAATATAAAATATTATTTTTGGAAATTAATATTAAAATAATATATTTCGCGAAAACTACCCGATTTGCGAATTAGGGGTTTTCGTAAAATGGTATAAATATATACCGATAATTGTGAAATAATTGGAGATTAAAATGATTTATTCATTTAAAAAATATATTTATTGGATTTGGCATTTTTATAATTAATTATATGCAGTTTGAATAAAAATTGATTAGTGCACTACTAATCGCGATTAAACCAAATCCGTATTTCTACAGTTTTCCATAGCTAGTGCACCATGACATGTTGCATTTTGTTGCATGTTGTTTCATTTGTGTTGTTTTATTGGTGTTATGTGAATTTTTGTGAGAAGAAAAGAGAAAAGGAAAGAAAAAGTGAATTATTGGAGAGAGTGTGTGACTTGGCATGAGAGAGAGTGAGGGTGAGAATAAGAGAAAGAGAGAGAGAGAGAAAGAGAGAGATAGGGCAGCCATTCATTCCTCCCCCCATTTGTTGCTTCATCTTCTTCCTCCTCATCTCCCTCCATCTCCACCTCCATTTCTCATCTCAAAAACCTTGCTAAAACCCTACACCCTCTTCATTAAAAATGATCCCCACCTCATCCTCAACACATTGGACCTTTCAAAGTTGGATTTTGGAGACTTTGGGAAGCTAGGGTTTTTCTTGAGTTGCCAAAATGAGGTATATCTCCTTTCACTTAGTTTAGTTTTAAGTTTCCTAGCATCCTAGTTTAGTTTAGCGTTAAACTTGTTTAGATTAGTGATGTTTAGAAAATCCCAAGAGAGGGTTTGGGTGATTATGTGGATTTGTGATGTTTAGGGGCTGTTACAAGACCTTAGCGTTGATTTTACTGGCCAAGACCCGGATTAGAAACCAAAATACAGACTTAGGAAATTACCCGTGTCGGTTTTGTGAAGTTGTGTGGGCCTACAGGGAATCTGGGGCAACCTGGGAAGTTTCTGAGTTAAATAAACAAGTCCAGTGACCTAGATACATGACCAGAAGACCGCCACCTGAATACAAGCCCATTTCCTCATCAAACGTCCGGCGAGACCGGACTTGGGGGCGATGTCGCCGGATTTCTGTAAGGGTATAAGGCTGAGTTTTTGTCTGTAGCTTGGTTACCCTATAAACAACTCTCTATACTTGCTAGTTTTGTCTCTGTTTACCTGAACTAAAATCTGGGAGCTGTTGTGAATGGGTTTGGCTATGTTTTCCCGATATTTCAATTCGTGGTTTGGTATTTATGATTTATGAACTGGGGTTTTGGAAATTGATTTGTATTTGGGTTGTTGGGCATTTGCATATCAACAACAAGGGTTGTTTGATTGTTTTTTCATGCCTAAGTTATGGGTTCTAACCAATAGGCTTTTCGTGTGCCGTTTCGGTTTTCGGACACTGATTTTAATGGTATTGCGATATGTATTGATTGTAGGTACCTTCACGTGGATTTCGAGACAATGAAGAACATCGACTACGGCTGAACAAGGAGTTCCACAGGGGAGTAGATTTATATTTACGGGGGAAGTCGGGTGGATGGCGTATAGCACCCTGGCAAATTATTATGGAAACCAATACATATATAGGATATAGTTAGAGAAACCTATACTAGGAACCTATGGATTTGATTAAAGGTTTAGTATGAAATGATATGATTGATAAGGATGTCTCGAAGATATATATATATATATATATATATATATATATATATATATATATATATATATATATATATATATATATAAGAATGTGAAACGTAATGTGAATCACGATATATAAATATAGGTAGTGCACGCGAATAAGTATGAGATTTAGAGTAGCATGACATGAGATTTATAAGATAGAATGTATATGTAAGATGACTTGATGTGAGATATTAATGTGATAAAATGAGTATACGATGTAATATGATGACTTGGTGTGATATGTCGTTATATGGATGCGAGTCGATATGAGATAGTCGATACCTTTGTCGGTCCCACGATATTAGATTGATACGTATGTGACCTGGGATATAGGTATATAGATATATATAGTGTTGTGAATCATGAGTGATATACTGTATGAGACGTTAGGTCCGTACCCTCATTGTCATGTAGGTTGATAGGATCCCTAATGGTTTAATGTCGCCGTACGGTGGATTACCGTACGTGATGAGTGTTATCGGATGATTGATCCATACCCTTGACTAGAGGATGCCGTACGATATATTATACCGTACGTGATGTTGTGAGGCTGGATGCCGATTGATAGATTCACTGACTCAGATATGTTGTAGATGCGTATACCTGATAGCATTTAGTTGACGATGTATTTTATGCTACGTTCATGACATTCTCATTGCATTACATATACCTGTGCTAGTACACCTACACAATTATCGATGATGCGTATGTTACACTTACACAGATTGCCGGCTCACACACTTCATCATCGATAATTATTATGTCACTTACACAGTAGAATTGCCACATCATTATGCTATGTTGCCTGATATATTTGCTATGCTCACATCATTATGATATGTCCCATGATATACTGAGATGCTCACATCATTGTTCTATGTTGCATGATATGCGGATATGCTTATATTTCTGTTATATATTGCATACATCATGCTTTACGATTATCTGCATTGAGATGCCGTTTTCATGAGATTCTGGATTTGAGAACTGTGGTTATATTTCAAAGGAAATCATGTATTGATATGATATTTCGAGACGTCCACCATGTGTTTTCTCGGTTATGAGATTGGCATGTGAAACCCGATTCGAGGAGCGGGAGGCACCGTCTGTGGATACATGGTGGACCTGATATGGTACCCCGGGGCAAGAAAGGATTTTCATGGTGTAGATGATGAGCCTGGCAGAGGGAATACTACCTACCGATGATTGGTTGGACCCGGCGGTTGTCCGGAGGATACCAGCCGGAGTCATGAGATGGATATGAGGGCCGATCAGAGTATGCGGCGCATGAGATGAGATAGATATAATGGACGATCTGAGGATGCGGCGTCTGAGATATGAGGATTTACGTGTCGATACTGGACACGGGTTTCATGATGTTACGAGTGTCGATGTTGGACACTCAGGTTCTATGATTTAGATGTGTCATTGATGGACACACGTTGGTTGATATCCTCATATTTATATGCATATGTTTTCATGATATTTACATGCATGATGTTGTTGTGTCATTGATGGACACGTAGATATTATCCACATGCTTATAGGCATTGATTATATTGTTGGTACATATGCAGATACGGTCATCCTAGATATTATAGTATTACCTTTATAATATAGTTGATCTAGGAATCGTTGTTTTATTCAATTTCTACCTGATGATGTTTTCTACTCACGAGTTGGCAACTCACCCCTGTTGTGCCATAGTTCTTGCAGGTTGACCGTAAGGATCAGTAGCGGCATCGCTGGCACACAGCTGCATTCGGGTTTTTTGCTTTGGTAGGTAGGACCTTTGGATCGTGCCCACTATTGTATTATTATTCATATTGTATCTAGTTAACTTTATCAATCAGAAACTAATATTTGTATAAGTAGTAAGACTTAGAAGAGACTTGTGGTTGCGAGACTTAGAGCGATGGGTTATATGTTCGTTTGGTGGGTTGATGTCTTGCTTTATTCTTTATTCTTGTGTTGATCTTCGCCGTTGGGCGTCGTATACATATATTTCTGTCTTGCGTGGTTGTGATTCCACCGATTGGCGAAAAGCTAGCTCCCGCTTAGGGATGCCTTTTATATTATCATGTATATGTGGTTTTGGATCAAAATATACAAAGGAGGTGCTGCCCAAATTTTTAAAAGACGAAACATGTTTGTCAACTAGTAAAATCCACTTGTATTTTTCATGTTTCTTTATCTATGCATTTAAGAAAACATTTGATTTCATCATACCTTTATTTCAAAACTTCATCTCTTTTATTTTCTTAAAAAGATTTAGATTTCTGGGCTTCGGCTTACTTGAATTACGTTACTCTTTTAGACGTTGCGTGGTTTAAGTGCCGGTCACGAACAATATTTTTGGGTCGTGACACCAGCTCTCACGTATATGATCGCCATCATAATGCTGGTAGTCAAGTAAGAATCCTATGGGCTCTATCGACATGTAATAGTGATCTGTAATACTACATAATGCATGTACATGATGATAAAGACAAACCAGATAGCATACTATCATCTTGAGTAAGACTGTTCTATCCGTATAGGTCCTCACTCAATCATCATAATCACCTGCCTGCGATTACAATAATTGTCTTGAGGGCACTATAGACAACAAAGAGGGCAAGTAGATATTCTGAGATCAGTGCAAATGGAAAGGTATTAACCTAATAGTGCTAGACTTGTAGTAAACGGTATTCATCAAATACCCGATATGGATTGTGATGATACTGTTACTTCAGTATCTGTGTTGAAGTCCATACGGATAAAACTTGTCGTTGTTGTCTTTCATGACTATGATATCTGGCATGTGGATGACTATACCGTCTTTCTAAATTGGATTTAAAAGTGTTCGTGTATATGAATCTGCCAGAGGGTTATCTTAATCAGTGGAAGCAGCGAAACATGTGCAAGTTGTTTTAAGTCTATTTGTAGACTAAATCAGGCATAGAGGAGATGGATCATATGTTTTGAAGTTACGGTCAAAGTGTTTGACTTCATCAGAATGAGAAATGAACATAGTATTTGTGAGAAGGATGTAGAGAGTAGTGTTTGTTCCCCATATTGATGAGGATCACAAACTCTTGATAGGAGGTGATATTCCTATACTACAGTCAGTTAAAATATGGTTGCCGCGGATGTTCCTCCATATAAGATTTAGGCTATAAATCCGGGGACTAGGTATATAATGATAGATCTAGAACTGTTTTGGGATTGTCCTAATTCAATTAGTTAGACACCATCTAAAAGGGTTTAGAATGGATGGCTCCTAGCGTGGTAGTGTACCCGCAAGTAGTGGAGTCACCATCTCCAAAGAGATGTCTTTTGGACTGATGAGGAGAGAAACTCGTGAATGACATTCCATCTACTTCGGCAGTTGGGTCAGTCATGCGATGTCATGTACTAGACCAGATTATGCTTTTGTACTTGTTGTAATAAACTGATATTAGTCCAATCTCGAAGAAACATAAGAAGCAGTGAAAAACATATAAGATGTTCTTGGTGTATAGTAATGACATCTTCATTCGGGAAGCGATTACCGATTCCAGCTTTCGAGGTGACAAGGATGATAGATCGCATGTCGTGAGTCATTAGTTTACCATCTTCTGAGGAGCAGTATATTGGAAAGAGTTTCAAGCGGATACCGTGGCAGTCAAGGCACTAAATGCTGATTATGAATCAGTAAAGGATACATCCTAAGAAATAGTTTGGATAAATACGTTCATTTATGAACAAGATCCCATCAGTTATCCAAACAAAGTTCGAAGGAAGGTATTGCTCATTTTGGAAAATAGTTGATCTCTGCGAATTTGAGATTCAGAGAGATATAGTTAGAAACATTGTAGCGGAACCACTCACTGAAGCTATTTCTCCAACACAGTTTGTGTCACGACCTGAAAAGGGGCACAAGAATTACATGAAGTCAAGTGGACCCCATCGTAAGCCAAGTAAACCAAAACCAGGAATCTAAACCATATATATAAGAAAATAGATAATAATAGGTAAAGGTGAAGTTTTAGAAAATGTTTTTATAAAAAAATAAAGCTTATTTCGAAAGATTGTTTGAAAAACGGATAACACCTCCTTTGTAAATTTTGAACAAAACATATACAATGATAAATATATAATAAGCATCCCCACATGTGGGAGCTAAATCAACGCCCAAACGGCGGAATCATAACCATGCAGTAATATACGACGCCAAAAGGCGGAGGATCAACAAAGTGGAAAGTAAACATAAATATACATCAAGTCGACTCCCTACGAGTCCGACAACAACAAAACATACAATACTAAGGTCTCAACAATACTAGACTTGGTCTTTAATAGAGTACTTCTAGATACAAATAAGTACAAGGAAAATTCCGATACAAAACCCACCAACTCAATATATGCACAACCACGCCTAAAAGGTAGCAAACGTGCCCAATAAGCCGCTACGGATCCAAGCGGTCAAACCTGTAAAGAACTATAGCACAACGGGGGTGAGTTTCCAACTCGTGAGTAGAATTATATAACAAACTAGAAGTCGCATGGATAAGCGGTGAAACACCTAAGCATGATAAATATGTACATTAAGGAAGGTGAAATAAGCACGCGTCGAAACTAGAGTTCGAGCGATGGAATAAAAAGATAGTAAACCCTCATGTACAACCCGTGTACCGCTATCCTAACATGTAAAATATGAATCTGTGTGTGGTTATCGTATCAACATCAAGTAATCAATATCTGGCCCGATACGGGCACAACATAACCACAAACATCTGAAAGCATATGAGTTCCGGAATTAAATACCATACTACAAAATGAAACGCTAACAATCATCAATCGTCAATAACTCGCTGCATAAACATATACAACGGTGTCAAATCATGATCACCGTAGCCGTAGTGCAATATCTATAACACACGACCAACGTAAGCACAATCAAGCTAAAATATATATAGCACCCATCTATATGCAATCATATAAAAGTAGCCAGAAGATGTATGTATATAAAATCCTTTCCAAATAGCCGTATGATATATATCATGGCACATGTAGCGGATGTTGTTTTATAAAGAAAAGTATGCATCTCGTATAAAGTGTACGTCCCGCCTTTTGAAAATGATTTATTTGAAAATGGGTTTTCTTTTGTAAAAGTCTGCGTCGATCGTAGATATGTGGAAAATAGCGAGACTATAGCTCATTTGAAAACCTTTTTAGAATACATCGATATATGAAAATAATATTCAGGTACTGTCTTGTAGACCAGTCCTGTCCGGCTACTACATATAGTATAATATATCTCATCAGCGCAGGCATCTATATCGATCCCTCGCATATATAATATCCATCTCAGTGCAGGGCATCTATATCGACGCCTCACACACACACACACACACACACACACACACATATATACACACATCTCAGTGCAGAGCATCCATATCGGTCTCTCACATATATATAATATCCATAGAGAGATCATGTGTCAACCACCCTCAATCACTCATGGATTGATTACATATATTCTCGAGCGACATCGTGTCTCTTCCTGCCTCGATCTCTCTCACACACACACACATATATATCATGGACCCCCGACTATATCCACCGTGTCCGAATCATTTTTGTCTTCTTATATTCCTTTATATATATTCAATCTCTTTGGATTGATATCATATCATATCATATCCACAGTAATATAAATCTCGTCAAACGCGTACCCTTTTAGTCTGTATGAACTAGACATAGCACAGACGGGTAACATATTATAGTATAAGCCAGTAATATAGGTGTAGCGAAATATATATATATATATGTGTGTGTGTGTGTGTGTGTGTGTGTGTGTGTGTCCTATACTACTTCTGAGGTATAACAACAACAACAATATATGACGCGTAGCGGAAAAGATGAAGCGTAACATAAATAATAAGATAAGCGCGTGCGAATGACATATGAAATAAGTGTAGCGTAAAAGAACAACAAATAGGAAAATTATTCTAATATTCCTACTTATATATTTTAAAGTAAAACGAAACATTGTTTGAAAATAAGGAGGCTACGATGTTTATAAAACACATATATATACCCTTTTGAAATCCAAGTAGCCCGTCCTTTCATTATCACTTTTTAAAAATATGAAACGGATCGTTATTTTTAGAAAGTGGGTAATACCGACATATAAGTAAAATCTCCCAAACGGGTAAAATAGTAAGACTCTACAAATCAAGTAAAATAGGGACATATCCAGCTAATCATCATCATCTATCCTCAACATATCATCCCGTATAGAATCTCACCTCGTACGATAACCATTAAATATTCTATTATATCATATCATAATAATGATCGGTACGGATATCTAATCTACGTACCCAAACACATAGTAATGGAATATCAATAGTACAAACATCTAGTTCTGTACAAACATAGCACCGGTGCGGGCATCCCATTCACGCACCCGCTCCACGGTCGGTATGGACACCTCATGCCACATACACGCATGGCGGCTAATACGGACCTCCAGACGCATACTCACCCAACAACCAGTACGGACTCCAAGTCTCGTACACGCATCAAATATGAATCTTATATAATATTATCCTATTATAACGTCGATCTTACTACGATACGTAAGCATGGTAAATTCAATGTGGCATGACAATACTAATGATGTGTATTGTACATGCGAGTCTGTGATTGTGCAACATGACAATCATTAGTATTTGTGCTATTGTTCAACCAAGTGTATCTACAATAAACCTATTGAGCGATATTAACGTAATTTACTGATTAATGAACAAGTCTAAGTATACGTGGCATGCATCCTAAACACTTTCAGCGATATAATAAAAGATATGTTTCACGGGGATGCTATACGCAATCCCCCTGATTCCTCACTCATAGATATAATCTACTCACGGTTTGCGATCACGCTAGTCATATCCTACGACCGTCTCGTGCTTCATCTCCATCTTGGAGGTCTCCACAATCAACCTAGCATTCACATAACCACACACACATATAAGAATTCAATTCGATATCGATATAACGAATAACACCCATAGGTTACAACCTATGACCGATCGTGAGCCATCCGTGTGTTAACTATCACGAATTAACCCCGGACTCTCTGTTCTAACACAAAAGACCGCATCAAAACTTCAAAATACGAATTATTTCGAAAACCTTAAAATATCGTCCAAAAACCAAGTAAAACACTTCCAGATTTTGATTAGGGGAATCTGGGAGAAAAAGAGGTATCAAAGGGACTTAGTTTTCAAGTGTATGAGCTACCACCCACACCCATACACCTGAATCCAAAATTGGGCTAAGATTTGCGGCCTTAACAGGGTCGTTTTGCCTCGTTTTTCATGCATGAATCTAAAATGTTATGTTTAACCCCCTGGAATCTACTAAAAATTTTCTAGAAACTCCGATTCACTACAGATTTGATTTAAACATTAAAACTACATAGAAAACCAAAATTTGAAAATCTTAACTCATTCTTTTGAAATTGTAACACTTTGCATATAAAAAATTCTTGCATCAAATACCCTCTTCTAGTCAAAATAAGTTGTATCATCAAGAAAACTTGCTAAAACCTCACTACTATAAGAAATCATCAACTCCTTGTTTTTAGTATTACATCTAAAACCATAAAAAAAAAACATGAATTTTATGCAAGTATACAATGTTCATGACAAGTAGACTCTAGACTTGAAAGAAAAATGATCTTTTACCTTAGAAGATGAAGTTGAAAGAGAAGTCCAAGCTTGTATGCACTACTTGAAGAGTTGATGAAGGCTTTAACTTGGTCAAGCTTGAGATTTCATATGATGAAGAGTGAGTGGGAGTGTTTGGGAAGTAGGGATTTAAGAATGAATGAGGGTGAGAGCCATGGATATTGAGAGGGATTGTGAGAGAATGAGAAATAAGCGAGAGTTAGAGATGAGAGTATGAGAGGAAAAATGGGAGGGAATAAGGAGGCATGGGAGATGTCTAAGGCATGAAAGCTCATGCTTCTCATGTCTAAAAAAAACATATTTTCCTTTTTAAAAGAAACTAACCATGCATACCTTTATAAAAAACATATTTTCCTTTTTAAAAGAAACTAACCATGCATACCTTTATATATATATATATATATATATATATATATATATATATATATATATATTCCCAATTAAGAAAATGCTAATGTTAACATTAATCTATGCTAACCATGCCCAAAATACTTATTAGTTTTATCATGAAAAAATTATGATAACCCAATTCAATAATTGGTTTTATTCTAATAAAACATATTATATTATTATTTAAATTCCAAACTAATATTTACCATTTTCTGAAATGTTACAGTTTGCGAAACTGTTAGTACAGAATTTGGGTATGCAGTAGCATATGAGACGTGTGTATGCGATACCACAATAATTGACCTTAAGTGCATGTGGGAGATTGTTGGACATAGGTGCCCTCAAGGCAATTATTGTAATTGTACGAATGTAATAACTAAATTCAAGAGGGCCTATATAGAAAACAATCTTACTCGAGATGATGGCATGCAAACTGGTTTGTCTTTATCTGTCACGTGTATATTTTACTCGTTATCACGTATCACTAATACATGAGATAAAAAAGCCCATAAGATCTTTACTTGACTACCAGGATTATGATAGGGATCATACTAGTGGAGCCTGACAGTCTGTAAGCACATCCTTAAAAATCTTTTGTCGTAGGAGTATCGAGACTAGGCATAGTATATACGTTTCATGACCTGCATGGGGCGATGGCTGATCCCATATACATTGGTGTTTGACACCGATGATTGTATACATATGTTCATTGGATGAGTTACACTGGACCGACTCATCGAGAACCTCTAGTTGGTATTATACCAATGTCAGATAGCGGTTCTCTGGTTACTATAGTACATGGTAGTCCCTTGACCTGAGATAGCTATAGTGTCTTGTGTGTGTTCCCACTATAGTTTGATTACTACCCTACCACGGCTTTACTGAGTCGTGCCAATAGGTTTTAGTTGGGTATAGTCCCGAAGCATATGAAGGCAGTGAGCGGTCGAGGGAACTCGTCACTCCCGATATAGGGAGTCGATATCACGCTGTGAATGACATGAATATAACCAGAAGTCGATGGCCATCGCAGTGGAGATAAACTGATAAGTATTATCAGTTGCATATCCGTTTGGTTATGAGTCTTCTGTCGCACGACTTAACGGGTTATTGGGGGTCTGACAGTTTTACCCCCCAAACCCGGTATGCGATACTCTTTGATGAAGAAACCGGACTGTATGGTATTCGTCGCTGATAGACTTTGTCGGGTCCGGATGAGTTCGCTCGTCGACCTTCCTTTATCTTGATCATACCTGGGCAGTCGTTACGTACAGCTAGTTTCACAAACGGGCTTATGGGTTAACCTATGAAGGGGTTGGATTTGAAAGTGTTTTGGATTCAATCGGATGTGATTCTACATAACCTACTGCCGGCATATTGACATGTCTTTAAAGTCCCGCAACGAAAGTGCCTGCCCGGGTAAAATATGATGTGACGTACGTATTGGATATGAGCGGGAGTTCGATTAAATACTTGATTTAATCGAACGTCCGGAAATACTAGTCGGTTTAAAAGCCGGAATATCAAGTCAAGTGTTGACTTGATAACCGTATGTTGGATGCGGTTTCTAGTATTGTGTATATGATACACACACTGTCTGCGGTATTTGATATTGAGATGATACAGATGGCTTCTTATGTATTTGATACCTGGTTAGTATGTGTATGTGTATGTGATACATATACCTTAACTCATTAAATATATATATAAGAAATATATTTAATCCCACTCATATTGTTATAAGATTATATATATATATATATATAATGTTAGCATATGCAGGTGGGGCCCCTTCCTCTCTCTCATTTATGTGACAACACATAGGAGAGAGAGGGAATGAGTGGATGTCTCATAAATGAAATGAGACATAGAAAAAAGAATAATCTAATTCATTATTCTAGCCATCCTATTATCTTCTTCTTCCTCCTCTCAAGTGAGAGCTCGCTCTCTGCTCTAATGGCAAGTGTTGCATATGAGTGAGATTGGAAAAAAGAGAGTACCCATTATCCACCTCACCTTCATTAGCACCTAGCAAGTTACCTACTGGAGTTTCTTCTCAAGATGAAGGAGGTAGAGCTCTGGGCACGCCACATTCACCGCGGATCATCTACGGTGAGACGGTCGGTTTGGGAGGCTTCCGGGAGCACACGATGTCTAACTGAGTTCAAGTTCAACTTATGAAGCATATGAAGATACTACAAAAGTTATAGCCCCTCTAATTGCTCTCTAGATTTTTCTAGTGTTTACTTTTGCTGAGTATTTGATGATCTTAGTGATGGATTAGGGTTATGCTTTGTAAAATTATTGTTTTTCAAATTCCGCCACGGCAGTGAGCATCACGACTCTAACCCCCATCCACTAACATCAGCCACCCGAAAGATACTTCGATTTTCTCATAGACAGTGACATGGAGGCTTGTGTCATGTGATGATAACCCTACTAGTTATCAGCAGACCATAAAAATGGTGACTTTCGACTGATGGCTGTATACCATATTATCCAAGTTGGACTCCATGCACTGCAACAAAGTATGGGCTTTTTTTGGTGCTCTGAAGGGGTAAAACTCATTCGGAGCAAGTAAATCTTTCGGGATCAGTGCAGATGGAAATGTAGTAACCTAATAAGGCTAGATTTGTAGTAAAAGGTTTTCATCAAATACACGGTGTGGATTGTGATAAAACTATTACATCAGTGTCTATGCTGAAATCCATACAGATATAACTTGCCACTGTTGTTTTTCATGACTATGATATCTGGCAGATAGACGACTATAACGTCTTTCTAAATGGTGATTTAGAAGTGTACATATATATGGCTCTGCCAGAGGGTTATCATAATCAGTGGGAGCAGCCAAAGGTGTGCAAGACGCTTAAGTCTATATATAAACTAAAACAGGTATAGCGGAGATGTGTTATCTATTTTGATGTTACGGTCAAAGTATTTGAATTCATCAAAATAATAAACGAACCTGTTATTTGTAAGAAGGAAGTAGGGTGTAATGTCATAGACCTTAAATTGTATGTGGATGACATTCTCCTGATAGGAAATGATGTTCCTATGCTACAATTCGGTCAAACTATGGTTGTCACATGTGTTTCTCCATATAGGATGTGGATATTAGTCCATTCCTGGAGAAACATAAGATAGCAGTAAACATATGATGTTCTTGGTGTATGGTGATGGCAGCCTATATCTGGAGACGGTTACCAATTCCTCTCTACAAATGTGACATGGATGACGTTGTCTGTCATGAGTTATATGTTTACCCTCTTCAGAGGAGCAGTATATTAGGAGTTCCAAGCAGGATATTGAAGTAGTCGTGACGCTGGATGCTGATTATGACTCAATAGAGGATACATCCTAAGAAGTTGTTGGATAAAATTATTCATTTATAAACTTGGTGCTATCATCTATCCAGACAAATTCTAAGGCAGGTATCGCTTGATTCGGGAGATAGTTGATCTCCGCCAGATTGAGATTTAAAGAGTTAAAGTTCGAAACATCGCAGCGGATCCACTCACTGAGATTGTTTCTTGAACACGGTTTGCCAAACTGTTAGTAGAGAAGTCGGGTATGCGATACCGTAATAATTGGCCTTAAGTGCAAGTGAAAAATTGTTGGATATAGGTACCCTTAAGGCAATTATCGCAATTACAGGAATGCAATTACTGAATTCAAGGAAGACCTATATGGAGAACAGTCTTTCTCGAGATGATAATATGCTATCTGGTTTATCTTTATCTTTCATATGAATGCGTTTTATTCGTTATCACGTATCGCTAATACATGATGATAAAACCCATGGGATCTTTGCTTGACTACCAGGATTATGAAAGGGATCATACTAATGGAGACTTGGTAGTCCATAAGGACATCCTTAAAAGTTCCTAGTCGTAAGAGTATCGAGACAGGGCATCGGTATTCCAGAGTAGACTAGTGTATATGTTTCTTGACCCCGACCGGGACGATGGCTGATCCCATAGCCATTGGTGTTTGACACCAAAGATTGTATACAGATGCTCATAGGAGTATGAATTAACACTGGACGGACTCACCAAGAACTCTTAGATGGTATTATACCAATGTCTGATAGCAGTTCTCTAGTGATATGAGTACAGGATAGTCCCTAGACATGAGATCGCCATAATGTCTTGTGTGTGTTCCCATTGTACTTTGATTACTACCCTACCACGGCTTTAAAGAGTCGTGCAAACAGGTTTTAGTATGGTGCAGTCCCGAAGCATATAGAGGCAGTGAGCGGTCGAGGGGATTCATCTCTCCCGGTATAGGGAGTCGATGTCACGAAATGCAGGACATGTTTATAACCGGAAGTCTATGGACACAGCCAGTGAGATAAACTGATAAGTGTTATCAGCTGTATCTCTGTTGGTTATGAGTCATCTATCAGCATGACTTATCTGGCTATTGGGGGTCTGACAGATTTCACCCCCAGACCCGATATGTGACACTCAGACGAAAAGACCCGACTGTATGGTGACTGTTACTGATAGACTTTGTCAGGTCCGGATGAGTTTGCTCGTAGAATTGCCTTTATCTTGATCATACCTGGGTAGCCGTTACGTGCAGCTAGTATCGCTGACGTGCTTGTGGGTTAACCCGTGAGGGGGTTGAATCTGAAAGTGTTTTACATTCAATCAAATGTGATCCTATATAACTTACTGCCAGCGTATTGACAGGTTTTTAGAGTCCCGCAACGAAAGTGCTTGCTCGGGCAAAATATGATGTGGCGTGCGTATGAGGATACGTGCATGAGTTCGATTAAATACGTATATTGGATATACATGATTTAATCGAACGACGGGAATACTAGCCGGTTTATTTATAAACCGGAATATCAAGTCAAGTGTTGACTTAATAACCGTATATGAGATATGGTTTCTAGTATTGTGTATATGATACACTCTCTCTGGTATATAATACTGATGGCTTATTGTGTATGTGATACATCATGTGTATGTGTATTAGATACATATACTTCCTCTCATTATATATATATATATATATATATATATATATATATTATTCTCACTCTCATTTTGGTTATATGTTTTATATGTGTGTGTATTCATATATAAATATATTTAGATTTATCATTAGATGACTAAGTCTTTAACCATGAGATGGTAGGCCCCCTCTCTTTGTGTGACAACAAAAAAGGAAGAGAGTGAATGAGAGAGGTCTCGTAAATTAGTGAAAAGGAAAAAGAAAAGAGAGAATTCTTTTGCAAGCCATAATCTTCTTCCTCTTCTTCTTCAAGAGCTTGATCACTTTAAAAATGGCAAGTGATGATTAGTGAAGGGAAATCAAAAGACGAGAGACTTTTATGACCACATTTACTTCCTCTACACCTAGCAAGTCTCTAAAGGGTGATTCTTCACTTGAAGATGGAGATATAGTTTTAGGCGGCCTCCTTTCACCGCGGATCTTCTATGGCGAATCGGTTGGCTTGTATACACCTCTGGGAGCTCACTATTTTAGTGAGGGTCTTCCGATAGGCGATCGGACATGCTACAAAAGTTGTAGCACCCCCTATCTAGCTTTCTTGTGTTTTCTTTTTGTTGCAATTTGGGTTGTAAATGCTTGATCTTGAAGGGAATTGGTAGCTAGCTTTGTAAACTTATTTTTTTGCGCTTCTGCTTGGTCTGCTAGTGTAGCGACCGTAGTGTCGATTTCCAACAATTTTGAGCCGGCTCAACTTAAAATTTATCTCGTCCCTGAGATCTCGCGAAATCTTTTCTCACGTAACTGACCGACCCCGGTATAAACCCTAGCCTACGCTCGTCTATACCCTAACCCTAGCCATCTAGCTCTCTCGTTTTCTCCTCCTTCATCTTCTTCCTCGCCAAGATCTCTCAAAAACTCGAGAAACCCACTCCAGAACCAACCACCAATTTTCTTTCCCTATGAATCGATGTCATCTCCATCGTTATCATCATCGCCGACCATCATCGTCGTCGCCGAAGATCCAAGTCAAGGTATTCCATCGTCATCATCCGTCTTCGAGATCCCACGAATTTTCGCAAAAAGGCAAGTACTCTTGCTCCCTTTACATTGACCGATATGGCATCAGCTATCACCTCAATTAAATTTGCTAGTTTTAAAAGAAGAGAACATGAACGTAAATCTTTGCACATTTATGAACCTATGCTTATTGTGTACATGATTGAAACCCTAGGATTCTACCACATCCATTGATCAACCCTAAAATCTTTAAATTGTACTTTGTTGGATGATAAAATCTAGTAGCCAAATAGAAACGTTTGTTTTAGAATTAAACCTTCGTTAAAATGTGATTCATGAATATTCCTTATTTATGATTATTGATGCGACCATGTTACACTTGTTATTATCGACATGTATGAAAAACCCTTTGACATGCTATCTATATTCGTGACTGCTATACTTGAACAATAAAACACAATCACCGAGAGTTAGATATTGATTCGGGCCACCGGCAATAATTCGTGATTTCGTGATTCGTGACTACATGATTCGTGTTTTCATGATAAATTGATTTCTTGATTAGTGATTATTCGTGATACGTGCCAGTAACCGTTTTAGTCGGTATTCAAGATCTAGTGATTGGGTTTTATTGTTGTGATTAAGCTTGTAAACGCAGGGTGTTATGGTAGTTTAAGTTGTGAGTTCGATCAACAGAATCTCAGGACTCCCATTACATGAATGTGTTGTTATACCGGACGAGAACAGTACATTATGTGAATGCGCTGCTATGGTACCGGACGGGAATGGTACATTACGTGAATGTGTTGCTGTGGTACCGGACGGGAACGGTACATTACATTGAAACGGGCCTGTGTTTCCTTGCCCTGGACATAGCCTTGTGTTAATTATGTATATGCCCTAGAGGCCATTGTTGTACATATGATGTATATTATGATGGATGCTTGGATATATACAGAGAGGACTTTCTTGCTCGTCATGATAGTATGCTATTTGGTTCCACTTTATCTTAACAAGTTGACTTGTATTGGTTTACTGTCTTACTCTCACATGTTGATAAAGCCCTTAGGATCTGTACTCGACTACTGGGACTATGATGAGATCATACTAGTGGGGCCATAGTAGTCGATGAGTACATCCTATAACTGTTCCTAGTCGAGGGTATATCGAGACAGGGCATCGATACACCAGAGTAGACTAGCGTATACGCATCTTGACCCATATGATGGGCGATGGATGATCCCAGATCCATCGGTGTTTGACATCAGAGATGGTGTACGGGTGCTCAGTGGAGACTAGGTACACTGGACGGACTCGCCGAGAACTCCCAGATGGTGATATACCACACGTCAGATGGCAGTTCTCCGGTGACACTGGTACAGAGTAGTCTGTAGACCCGAGATCGTCATAAAGTCTTGTGTGATTCCCACTGTTGGAGATAGTGCCCTCAGAGTCAATTATTGGATCACAGGCACGTGATTGCAATGATTGAGGGAGGACCTATCCCGGTAGGACAGTCTTACTCAAGATGATAGTATGCTATCTGGTTTATCTTTATCATCGTGTACTGCTTTAGGTGACCTTACGAGTCGCTATTACACGTTGATAGAGCCCCTAGGATTCTTGCTTGACTACCAGCAGTATGAGGGCGATCATATACGTGAGAGCTGGAGTCTATAAGCACATCCTTAAATGGTCCCTAGTCGTGGGAGTTTCGAGACTGGGCATCGATACTCCATTAGTAGACTAGTGTATACAGTCGAGACCCCGACGAGGGGCGGTGGCCGGTCTCACAAGCCACTGGTGTCAGTTGGTTCACCTAAGATGTATACAGGTGCTCATTGGGTTATGAGTACACCGGACAGGACTCGCCGGGAACCTGCTAGTTGGGATTATACCAGATGTCAGATAGCAGTTCCCTGGTGACATGTGTACAGGTTAGTTCATCGACCTGAGATCGTCATTTGTCTCGTGTGAGTTCCCACTGTACTTTGATTACTACCCTACCACGGCTCAAAGGAGTCGTGCAAACAGGTTTTAGTTGGGTACAGTCCCGAGCCACATGGAGGCAGTGAGCGGATCTGCAGGGGTTCGTCTCTCCCGGTATTGGGGGTGAGGTCGCGCTGTGTCTAGGAGAGCCATTACACAAAGCCCTCGGCCGAGGCAGGAGATTTACTGGTAGGTATTCCAGTAGTATCTCAGGGTGTTCTGGGCTACACTCCGACACGACTTGTACCGCTTTTGGGGGTCTGACTTCTACCAACCCCCTAGGCCCGCCATGCGATACTCATAGACGAACAGACCGGACTGTACGGATATTGTCACTGACAGGCTCAGTAGGGTGTCAGGATGAGTTCGCTCATCGACGTCCCTTTTGGTCGATAGCTGGTAGCCCGTCACGTATGGCTAATACCTCTGACGTGCTAGTGGTTAAATCCACAGCCATAGTATTGACGAGTCTTTAGAGTCCACCACAGACAGTTACTCAAGTTTCGGGCGAAACGCTGTAGAGGCCGTATGGAGATATGGCAGGGTTCGATCAGATACGTGCGGTATTGCACGGATCGTGATCGGACGGATTTTACTGGCCGGCTTTGGTTTAAGCCGGATCCTAGTATTAGACAGTGTAGATTTTGTCTCTTTGCATTTGTGTTCAGTGGGAATACATATGCGGGCATGTATATGCAGTAGCGGGGTTTTCCTGTGATTTATTACGGGATCAGTTTTTTGAAGTTGCCAGTTTGCATTCCGTTCCGACCGGTTTTACTTTGTTCTTTCGCGGCCGGACTTTTCGATGGAGCGGGTTATTTGCAAGTTTGCAAATAACATTTGTGGAAGGGGGTTTCTTGCATTTGTAGCTTCATCATGATGAGATTCTTTATTAGTCTTTTCCTTTGCTTTTTGAGATGAGAAAGGATTTGAATTTGATTTGATATTGTGATCATGGTTTTGGGTGTGGTCACCATTATTCTTCTTCTACACTCACCTCCCTCATGGATTATTTTTTCCCTCCACCATTTCTCCTTAAGGGGCCGGCCACACTTAAGGGGAGAGAATGAGAGAGTTCATTTTATATGTGAGGGATTGATTCATCTCATTTTCATTCTTGGCTTGCAAAAGTTTCAAACCTCTCTTCATTGTTCTTTCTTGATTCCTCCATCAATGGCAACTACATAAACCCCAAGAGACAAAGTTTCCACACTTGCCTACAGCAAATCTTGGACGCGTCGGCTAGCCAACTTCGCGCCCGAGTTGCCTCGGTCCAGAGGTGGGAGCCCATAAAAGAATCCGGCTACGTGGTGCCCTTTTCGACGAGGAGGTGACGGACGAGGATTCCGCGGGAGATCGGAGTGGAGACGAAGACCGGAGGACACGGATCGCTCGGTATAGCTTCTACCCCATTCTCTTGATAGCTAGGATTAGGTTGATGGTTACGATCCGGGTTTTATTGTCCGCGGTAGCGCCAGTTTAAAAGTTAAGAAAAATTTTGATTCCGCATTTTGGCCTCGAGTAGACGGCCGGGGCGCTGCCATGGCGCAACATGGTATCAGAGCCACGCCATTAACCTAGTCTAGTTTTGTCTAGTGTGTTTACATCTTCGATCGAACAAAATTCCAAAACCGCGTTTTCAAAATTCACAGTTTCTGTCGAAAAAATTTTGGCTCCAAAAATTTTTCGGGTTGTTGCAGAATACTGTGCATGGAAATATAAGCAATCTGTGAAAATTTGGTCGCGAGATCTCACCATACCGTCACGGAACCGCGGCCAAAACCATGCTTGGGCCGCGGTTCCGCCGCGCTTTTGACTTGTCAACGCATTAAATTTTTGCAGTGGGCTTTTGGGCTGGAAATAGGGGTTTTGGTATATTCTTTTTGGGCCCAGATTTTCTTTATGTGCTACAGTAATGCTTGGGGGCCCACTTGATAAAATTTGATCGATCGGATATTTTAAACATGCTAGTTCACAGTATTTACATTTTATCTGCGACCGTGAATGTCACTTGATCGGTAAATCCTGTCTAACTGCTATAGCCCGGTTAGACGGATTTGCGAACGTGACATTCACATTAATGTTCTGTGTTGTGCTGTGATGTTGCGGATCGGTCGTGGGGGATAGCCTGGTTGCAATGTTAGTACAGTTTTGTTGTATTATGTACATTTGATATTGCGGGGCGAGCGTCCGACATGTGGACTGCCGTCACTGCCTGTTTGTATTATTCTTTTGGGGCACGACCGGGTCGAGTTCAATGTACCCGTTGTATGTATATTTTACTTTCTGTACTAGGATTACCCCGCGGAGGGGTGCACGGATAGCCGGGTTCTAGAGGGCAACGGGCCCGCATCTCATGGCATTGAGACGGAGGGGGCTTTGCTCTAGAATTGGCGGGCTGTTCGCCGCATCCGTAGGGGGTATAGGTTGACTCAGGAGGGGTGCCCAAGTTACCGGATTCCGTGAAGTGCTGGGTGGTCCATTCACATTGCTGAAGGGGGCTGCCTCGCTTCAGGTTTTAGCGTGTAACTTGCCGCGCCCGTAGGGGTCTAGGATTTTCATTGCACAGGCTATCCACACGACCAGGGGAACGTCGGGTTTCAGTAGCGCCTCTATGAAACTCGGGGATCCCAGATATCTGTATTGTTCTGTGTTGCTGTTTACATTTCTGTGGTGTTGCATTTTATCATGCCTTGAGCGAAAATTATATATTGTATATATACTAGTAGATGTTGTATATGTTTTGCATCCGCGCTAGTCTAGTCCCCGCTCTGTCGTTAGTTAAGTAACCTAACGGGTGATGACGGGACCCAGTGGCGAATGCGGATGGCATATACGTACATCATTATTTTCGTTCTTTTGTGGTGTGATCAATTGATGGGACTGCATTGATTCGGATCAATGCAAGATAAACAAACCTATTCTGATGTTGTTGGAACATTTTTCAAAAAGCTGTTGTTGCAAGGGCGTTCTCTTTTGTTTTGCACAGTGGTATTCGGTTATGAATATCCAGCACCTCAGTCGACGAGGCAAGGGCCGAGATCCCTTCACCGGGAATGACCCCTTGGACAGAAGTTTGCGTCAGGGCAATAACTTCACTATAGCCGATTACTTTTTGCTTTGCATCGTGGTATTCAGTTGGAATATCCTGCACCTCATTCTACGGGGAAAGAGCCGAGATCCCTTCACCGGGAGTGACCTCTTTAGCAAAGGGTTGTCGTCACTATATTTTTATAAAAAACTATGCAGTTCCTTCAACGATATCAAGTTCATTACGTTAAAAGTTTTTCGCCAAAAACTAGACGTAGCCCTCCGTCATTTCTTACAAGTATTACTTAGTATTCGTGCTGCATTTGTTGACTGTGTCAAGGTGTAGTGTGCGGTAGCTAAGTAGTGTTTGTTTGTAGCATATTAATGGGATTGGTTAGGACAGTCGTGCGGCCTTGTTGACTGTGTCAAGGGCTCGTACGGGTGGGTTTAATGCAATCCAGGATAATGACGGGTTGAACTTGACTAGGACTCTTTGATTTGTTGACTGTGTCAAGGTCACTTGGGTCCTAGGGGTAAAAATCACATCGGGAGTTTCTAAAGAAACTGAAACTTGCCAGGCATGCGCATACCTTCTGGAGTGTGGTGACTTGAGTGGATTCCGTCAAGTTATCATGCGATGATAGTTGGATCCCGATTCCCACTGATGAGTTGGTTTACTCCTCGGGTGATCCCGACTAATTCTTCTTTCAGGTTTGGAGAAGGATATGAGGTTATAGTGGGAGGTTTCCAGATTAGATAAAGTGATAACCATTCTGATCTAGGTTAGAGTACACGCTAAGTGTTTCTTTTCTCTCTCTCTTTGGCAGCGACCATTGACCCGACCCTAGACTATGACTCAGTGACCAAGTTGACCGAACCTTCTTAACACTGGCTTTTGGATTGTCAGAGTTGCAAACCTCATTGCCACTCCTACTTTTACCCTTTTCTCCAGGACACCCCGTATCACTACGAACGTCCACTTCCATTGGACAAAACCATCGTATGGTTATATACGAACTCGAAGGAATTCGAGGATGGTTTCCGGTTCTAGAGAAAACGAATAGGACTATTCAGTTGTCTTTTCCTTTTACCTTCTCTCAGGTTGCGAGTACTCCTTGGTTTAGGAGATAGTACACCTATTATGCAAATTGGATAGTCTTCTTCCAAACCTTAGGCTGGTGCCGAACGGTGGGGAATGAAGAAAACCAATTAGCATAACGATGGTGTGCAGAAGGTATTAAGTTAAGACAAAGAAAGGGATTAGTAAGAGGGCAAAGTAAATTGCGACTGATATTCACGACCAAACCAAGTATTTCGTTACCACTCCCACTTCACATTTGTATTTCTCCAGGACACTCCGTATCACTACGAAGATCCACAGCTTATTTGGATACTCCATCGTATGGTTATATACGAACTCGAAAGGAACTTGTTCCAGTTCGGGGATGGATTCTGGTTCAGGAGAAATAGGAATAAGGTTTATTCGGTTGTCTTTTATCTTCACCTTCTCTCGCATTGCGAGTGCTCCTAGGACTAGGACAGTACACCCATTATGCTTATTGGATAGTCTTCTTCCAAACCATAGGCTGGTGCCGACCGGTAGGGAAGGAAGAAAACCATTTGGCCTGAAGGGGTGTACAGAAGGTAATGACTAAAGACATATAAAGGGATTTGGAGAGATGGCAAAGAATTATACGGTTACAGTTGTGAATCTGGATAATGGAAGAGGCATTACTAGGAATACCCGGATACCCCATCGAAACGTTTCAATATTTCAGTTTCACTGTGTACTGTTAAAAGAAAACTGATTTCCCAATTAGACACTTGCTCCAAGGTATGTATTTACCAGGTATGATCCTCACATCTGTATGGTTTTACAGATAATGAGTGGGAGTAAGTTATTGGGAATTAGGTGATCATCCTCATTATATCGGAATTCGTTGTAATTGGTGGTATTTGAGGAAGTCACCTGGGTTGTTTGCCGGTCGGCAAATATTTGGTTTTGAATATCCGTTGTTGTGCACCAATTTCAAATTGATATATCTGTACGTCTATTTTTATAGAGTGAGATATAACTTTTTGAAATTATGTCTATGACATTTACCTGTATTAGTGGATGGTTAGGTAAGGAGCATTGAACAGCGGTGTAATTCTTCTTAACCATAAGTACAGTTTTCAACCTACGACACACAGTGAATGAGTTATTTGACTCAGGGGACTTATACAGAGTATTGTATATTGTCCAGTGTCCATTAGGACAGAGGGGTTGGTCCTCGTACTATATTCGGTTTACTTATGACTTCTCTGGTTCTTAGACAAGTGTTTCGTAGAAACACAGGGTCTGAGTTTTGAGAAGTTATAGGTATATGAGTAAAGTAGAGAACCAGGTATTGCAAGTATCGGGATTCTTCAAGGTGATTGAAGATGTAGAAACTTGTGAAAGGTATTCAGTTGATAGTAATGGTTAAGAGAACTTGCTTCTCTTTCAGGTTACTCATAATTGGAAGTACTCCTAAGTTGAGTAACGCTGATCGGCCTCCTTCCATTTAGGTGACATGCACTGGAGACAGCTGCATGATTTGAATCTGGTTCCAATTAAATCAGTGCCTCTGTTTCTGTATTGGATATAGAACAGTTCATATCTTGACATTGTTAAGGTACGGGGAGTTGTCCGGCTTATGCTTAAAACCAGACTCCGGATAACTCAAGGCACATTTCTATAATGGTTGTTTGTGGGTTGAACCAGGCTATGACGAGGGTTGACTTTCTACCATGTGGAAGATCAATAGTGATATTGTTCTTGACTCGCCACAGTTTTAATAAAATTGGATTTTTTTTTCAGAAAAAAGTAGTGGGAGTATGGTAGAACTGGAAGAGATTCCAGAACCGCAAACGATTACTGAAGATTTGATAAGAACCTAAAGATTCAATCTGGTTTGACATTCCATTGGCCACTCCGCAGATAAAGTGGGTAACCTCAGGCACCCGAGAGGTACTCCGGTAGCCTCAATGACGGTGACAGGGAGGTTCTTGTTTACCCAGACTTTCCATTGCTGTTGTTCCAGACTATGAGACCCGACAAGAGGATGAGTATAGCGTCGTTCTAAACTTGCTTTAGAAGTGTACGTGTATATGACTCTGCCAGAGGGTTGTCGTGGTCAGTGGGAGCAGCGGAAGCATTGGTGGACAGGTGGCTTATGTCTATTTATAGACTTAAGCAGATATAGCAGAGATAGATCATCTATTTCTGATGTGACAGTCATAGGTTTGACTTCATCAGAATAGGGAATGGATCTGTTAAGAAGGTAGTAGGGTGTGATGTCCTGGTATTTGGATGACATACACAGAGTAGGAAGTGAAATTCCTACACTACGATCGGTTATTCTTTGGTTGTCACACAGTGGTTTCTCCACATAGGACTTGGATATTATATCAGACATTCTGGTTACTGGATCTATGGTTTTAGATCTAGATTTGGGTGGTTTCCCAATCTGGGTACTTTGACAGCATTCTATGAGTATTTAGAATGGACGACTCCTAGCACGATTGTGTACCTGCAGGTAATGGAGTCACCCTCTCTAAAGGTGTCTTATAGACTAAAGTAGAGATGGATGTGCATGATTGGCAGATCACTTGCTTAGGCAATTGAGTCAATCATGAGATGTCAAGTACCACACCAGATGTTGTTCTTGCAGTAGATGCAATAAGTTGATATTAATCCAATCCTGGAGAAACGATCGGAAGCAGTTTTAGGACATAAATGCGTGTTCTAGGGATTTGATAGCGGCATTCTCCTTCGGGAGACAGTTATCATTCCAGGCTTCCAAGGTGACCTGGATGGCAGAGTGGCTGTCAGAGTTATAGTTTTCCCTCTGACGAGGGGCAGTATTTTGGACAGGTGGTCCAGGTGGATACTGAGGGAAAGGCATGGTGCAGGATACTGATTAAGTTCAGTTGATGATACAGTCTAAGAAGTTTGGATTTGGAGTTCATTTATGAGCTAGGTCCCATTAGACATCCAGACATATTCTAAAACAGGTATTGCTCATTTCGGGAGATGGCTTTCTCCGCGAACTTGAGATAAAGAGGGACATAGAATGAAACATCAAAGCGGATCCACTCACTGAGGCTATTCCTCGAACGCAATAATTTCGCAAACGAGCTTTGTGAGACTGACTAGTAGAGGAGTTGGGTGTTCGGTATCACACGGGCTGTGAGTATGCGACATCGCAATAATTAGCCTTGAGTGCAAGTGGGAGATTATTAGAGATAGTGCCCTCAGAGTCAATTATTGGATCACAGGCACGTGATTGCAATGATTGAGGGAGGACCTATCCCGGTAGGACAGTCTTACTCAAGATGATAGTATGCTATCTGGTTTATCTTTATCATCGTGTACTGCTTTAGGTGACCTTACGAGTCGCTATTACACGTTGATAGAGCTCCTAGGATTCTTGCTTGACTACCAGCAGTATGAGGGCGATCATATACGTGAGAGTTGGAGTCTATAAGCACATCCTTAAATGGTCCCTAGTCGTGGGAGTTTCGAGACTGGGCATCGATACTCCATTAGTAGACTAGTGTATACAGTCGAGACCCCGACGAGGGGCGGTGGCCGGTCTCACAAGCCACTGGTGTCAGTTGGTTCACCTAAGATGTATACAGGTGCTCATTGGGTTATGAGTACACCGGACAGGACTCGCCGGGAACCTGCTAGTTGGGATTATACCAGATGTCAGATAGCAGTTCCCTGGTGACATGTGTACAGGTTAGTTCATCGACCTGAGATCGTCATTTGTCTCGTGTGAGTTCCCACTGTACTTTGATTACTGCCCTACCACGGCTCAAAGGAGTCATGCAAACAGGTTTTAGTTGGGTACAGTCCCGAGCCACATGGAGGCAGTGAGCGGATCTGCAGGGTTTCGTCTCTCCCGGTATTGGGGGTGAGGTCGCGCTGTGTCTAGGAGAGCCATTACACAAAGCCCTCGGCCGAGGCAGGAGATTTACTGGTAGGTATTCCAGTAGTATCTCAGGGTGTTCTGGGCTACACTCCGACACGACTTGTACCGCTTTTGGGGGTCTGACTTTTACCAACCCCCTAGGCCCGCCATGCGATACTCATAGACGAACGGACCGGACTGTACGGATATTGTCACTGACAGGCTCAATAGGGTGTCAGGATGAGTTCGCTCATCGACGTCCCTTTTGGTCGATAGCTGGTAGCCCGTCACGTATGGCTAATACCTCTGACGTGCTAGTGGTTAAATCCACAGCCATAGTATTGACGAGTCTTTAGAGTCCACCAGAGACAGTTACTCAAGTTTCGGGCGAAACGCTGTAGAGGCCGTATGGAGATATGGCAGGGTTCGATCAGATACGTGCGGTATTGCACGGATCGTGATCGGACGGATTTTACTGGCCGGCTTTGGTTTAAGCCGGATCCTAGTATTAGACAGTGTAGATTTTGTCTCTTTGCATTTGTGTTCAGTGGGAATACATATGCGGGCATGTATATGCAGTAGCAGGGTTTTCCTGTGATTTATTACGGGATCAGTTTTTTGAAGTTGCCAGTTTGCATTCCGTTCCGACCGATTTTTCTTTGTTCTTTCGCGGCCGGACTTTTCGATGGAGCGGGTTATTTGCAAGTTTGCAAATAACATTTGTGGAAGGGGGTTTCTTGCATTTGTAGCTTCATCATGATGAGATTCTTTATTAGTCTGTTCCTTTGCTTTTTGAGATGAGAAAGGATTTGAATTTGATTTGATATTGTGATCATGGTTTTGGGTGTGGTCACCATTATTCTTCTTCTACACTCACCTCCCTCATGGATTATTTTTTCCCTCCACCATTTCTCCTTAAGGGGCCGGCCACACTTGAGGGGAGAGAATGAGAGAATTCATTTTATATGTGAGGGATTGATTCATCTCATTTTCATTCTTGGCTTGCAAAAGTTTCAAACCTCTCTCCATTGTTCTTTCTTGATTCCTCCATCAATGGCAACTACATAAACCCCAAGAGACAAAGTTTCCACACTTGCCTACAGCAAATCTTGGACGCGTCGGCTAGCCAACTTCGCGCCCGAGTTGCCTCGGTCCAGAGGTGGGAGCCCGTAAAAGAATCCGGCTACGTGGTGCCCTTTTCGACGAGGAGGTGATGGACGAGGATTCCGCGGGAGATCGGAGTGGAGACGAAGACCGGAGGATACGGATCGCTCGGTATAGCTTCTACCCCATTCTCTTGATAGCTAGGATTAGGTTGATGGTTACGATCCGGGTTTTATAGTCCGCGGTAGCGCCAGTTTAAGAGTTAAGAAAAATTTTGATTCCGCATTTTGACCTCGAGTAGACGGCCGGGGCGCTGCTGTGGCGCAACACCCACTATGCTTTGATTTTCACCTTACCACGTCCAAGAGGGCGTGCAAAACGGTGGCTTTTGGGAACAGTCCCGAATCACATGGAGGCAATGAGCGATAGGAGGGGATTCGTCTCTCCCGGTATAGGGAGTTGATGTTGTGCTGTGTTCGATTGGCTATAACTGGAAGTCCCTGGCCAGGGCTGATATAGAGATATACTGGTAAGTGTTACTAGTAGTTTCTCGACCTGTTATGAGCCTCACAACGACACGACTTATCGGTTACTGGGGTCTGACGTATACCACCCCTAGACTTGATATGCGACATATCAGATGAACAGACCGGACTGTACGGGAGTGTTACTCATTGGATTCACAGGAGAACGGACAGGCTAGCTTGTTGATCTTCTGATCGCTCAATATCTGGGTGGCTGTTACGTTTAGCTGACCGCTTGCAGCTTGTGGGTATTTGATATGATCATCACCTACTACCGGTGTATTGACGATTCTTTAGAGTCCTACACAGAGATTTCTTGGCTCAGGCAAAATGGAGTAGAGGCACATATGTGATATGTACAGGACCGAGGATAATGTGATATGAGATACCGTATTATATTCTCGAGATATTTAGATATGAATCGGGACATCGGATCAAGTGTTGATTCGATGAATCGGTACATGATATATTAATCGGTTATATTCGATATAGCCGGATCGTTGGATCAAGTGTTGATTCGATGATTTAATGTATAATGATATATATGATATATTGTATTACATTATCTAATATTGGCTCGCTTTATTATTTCATTTTCTCACCGGATTAATACATTGATATATATGCGATATATGTTAAATGTATTATTTTCTTTTGTTGCAAATATATAATATATATGTGATATATATTATTGTGACATGATATGATTTATTATAAAACATGTTTAAGGATGATAAAAAGGGATTAGGGTTTGATTAGGGTTAGCTTCTTCTTGTTCATTCTAGAAGGATTCTATTTTGTCTTGGTTAAGTTATTATGGTTGATACTTATTCTTAACCTAACTAAACCCTAACTCTAGTTTATTCTCTACAAGTTTTATCCTATCATCCTTGACCATGGTTTGATAATCAATCATATATTCTTGAATACTATTCATCACAAAAGGATTATCATTTTGATTCTTCATCTTCTTCTCTCTTTAGTTTTTGAGAGAAAGCTTACTTGTTAATTCTTTTGTGATGATTTCTTGTGAGAAAGTGAATAAAAAAGAAAGCATAAATACTACTCCATCATTCTCATCTAATCTAGCCCATTAGATTAGGGTGTTCATCTCTTTAGAGTGAGAAAGCTTGGGTTATAGCAACTTCGACGTAGATCATCGGAGAATCGGAACACTTCAAGCTAGCATGGATCGTTCGAGTCGTGGAGCCTCTCTTGAGTCCGGGAGATCGTGGATCGTGGATCGCGGCAAAGGGACTTCTACTCGGAGCTTGTGAAGCGAAGGAGCGGACTATAAAGGTTGTAATCCCTCACACTTAGCTTTAAAGATGTAATCTTGCATGCTAAACCCTAATTATCTAGCAAAGATCCCGTCTTTGGGTTGTTCGGCATATGTAAAATTTTATTCGTGCATGTTTGATGCTTTATGAACCTTCACAAGTGTGCCTAGGAACCCTACAGTGGTATCAGAGCCTAGCTAGAGCATTAGGCTACGTGTTTACGAAGTTAAAACTCCGATCGAACCCGAACCGACGAAAATGAACCCCTCTCTGGATATTTTTCAAAAATGCGATTTTTTCTGAATTAAAAATACCTGAAAAATTCAGTATACAGAAATAAGAATAACTGTGAAATTCGGTGCAGTGATCCGTACAGACAGCCGCGGAATCGCGGCCGTACCCTGCTTGGGTCGCGGTTCCGCGGCCGTACTGTTTGATGTGACAATTATTTTTTCACAGTAATTCGTTTTTGATGCTTATACAGTTTCTGGTATTTTTATTTTTGACTCAATGGTTGAGTGCTCTGGGGTTTGTTTTGTAATCGTAGATTCGATCGGAATATTTAAATTCGTTTTTATTTCCGGATATTTAGAAACTGTTAAAATGTTTGAACGGATATCATTAACTCACTTTTTCCTGGCACGAAAAACTTTCAAGTGTTGAATTTTTATCGGGTTTAAATCTTTCGGAAAAATGTGCAAGTAACACGGTGGACCCTCTAGAAGACAACAAACCTTAACTCGATTATGTGACCGTCTTGAACTGCCTTTTGAACCTTCGGGTTTGGGGCAGTACGGCGTGCCACATGTGAGGCGTTGGCTTGACCCTTCTACGGCTGGATCACTGGTACTGTGACATATTCTGCGATTATTTGAACTCCGCTCAAGTGTTGAGCACTTTAGGAAATTTTTGGGTATTTGATTATCTGTTCGAAAAGTTTAATACTGTCTATTTATCTGGAATGTGATACAATATGTGGAATTCATTGTGTTAAGCATGAAATGCGAAGTATGTGATATTTCGGATTTACGATGTCTAAAGTGATTGTGGATTCCAAATATTGTAGTTTTACAATTTCTTTTCTGTGACCGTAAGTGTAGTATGTAGTTGTATTGCCGATTGTCGTTGCTATACATCGACGACGATCGGTGTATGCATACTTACTTACGTTGATGATATGAGATATTATGTGTTGCTGAGATATGATGTGCAGGATTGTCGCGATTGAATAGCCGGGGGTTTTATGTGAGATAAGAGTTTTAAATTTTCATTCATGTAAATTCAATTGTAATGTAATATTCTTTTATTTGGGGCACTTCCAGGTTGAGGTTGATGCCACCAGTGTTGTATATTATTTACTTTTCCGTATTAGGATGGACCCAAGGAGGGGAGCACAGGTGACCGGGCTCTGGGGTTCAGTGGGAGGCCATCTCGAGGAGTCGAGACCGGGTCTCCTAAACTCCAGATTTGGTAAGGTCGTTTGCCGCTCTCGTAGGGGTTCAAGATGTGGGCTTGGCTATTCATCGCGACTGTGGAATCCGTATTTTCTATTGTTGGCTAAATACTAAATACGGACGTCCTAGTATATCCCACATTATATCTATGTTTCTGCTGTGATATCTGTGATGTGATCATTTGATATGTTGTGATAGATACAGTATATATGATATATTATATAGACGTTACTTATGTTTTACACCCGCACTAGCCCTGCCCTGCTCTGTCGTTAGTTACCTAACCTAACGGTGCACGAGGGGACATCGAAGCGAATGCGGATGGCATAAGTGTACGTCGTATTTATCTGTGATGCTTAGGAAGCATAAGCTGATGGGATTTTTTATTAATGAGATTAATAAAAAGAAAAGAAACCTAAAAGATGTTGTAGAATCAAAACTTTATAAAAAGGGTAGCTACAGTTTTACTTTGCATAGTGGTATATATGATATACCCTGCACCTTATTCAATGAGGAAAGAGCCGAGATCCCTTCACCGGGAGTGACCTCTTTAGCGAAACTGGCAGATGCTACAAAACTCGGTTTGTCTTTTGATTGCTTTTAGAGTTTTGTTTTGCACAGTGATATATATGATATGTCATGCACCTTATTCGATGAGGAAAGAGCCGAGATCCCTTCACCGGGAGTGACCTCTTTAACAAAACCAATGAAAGCCTCAAAAACACTCCATTTCAAAATTTCACATGATTCTACGACGATATCAAGTTCATTACGCTCATGGTTTTCGGAAAAACCTGTGTAGCCCTCCGTCATTTCAGATAAGTACTACTTAGTATTCGTGCTACGGTAGTTTGGCATTCGTCAAGGCGTAGTGTACGGTAGCTAACTAGTATTTATCTGCTTATGCATATGATGCAGATTGGATTAGGGTATTCGTACGGCGTTGTTTGGCATTCGTCAAGGGTCGTGCGGGTGGGTTTAATTCAATCAAGAAATGTACGGGTTGAACTTGACTAGTGGACTATGGGTTGTTTGGCATTCGTCAAGGTCATAGAACACTAGGGGTAAAATATTATTGGGAATTTCAAGTGTTGAAATTTGCAATGAGATTGCATACCTTCTATGAGATAGTTGGATCCCGATACCCGCTGCGAGTAAGAGTTACTCCTGAGAGAGTTTTACACAGGACAATTAGTCGATCAAGTAGGTGTCTAGAAAAGTGTTAACGGGGTTACGCCTCTGGGAAAACGAGGTTTACTTTAATTAGGTCCGTGCGAAAGCACGGGGAACCTCCCTCAAAGTACCGACACTGATCTGGCTGAAAGATTGACGAAATTGTAGGGTGTAATTAATCCTGGCTAATCTTACCTTTTAGGGTTTGAAGGTAGATTTGATAAAAACAGTGGGAGACATCCTGATTAGATAAGATAATAACCAATCTAATCTTGCAAGAGCATACGCTAAAGTGTTTTCTTCTCTTTCTCTCCAGGTAGCGACCATGTCAGGCCATAATCAAGATAATAATATGGATGTATTGACTGAACCCGCTTATTATACTGAGCAGGGGAACGTTGGACCCGTTCTTTCTTATAAGAGTTATAAGACTGAACATGAAACAAGAGAATATCTGGATTCTCACGCCGCCCAAAAGAACATGCATGTTGATGCATCTTCTTCAGGTGTGTTAGTTATTGAGAACTGTTTCTCAGTTCACCCTACGTCCTGGGTATTAGATACCGGATCAGGATCCCACATATGTAAACAGTTACATGGGCTACGTAAAGGTAGAGAACTGGGAAAAGGTGATCATTCCGTTCAAGTAGGGAACGGTGCAAATGTTGCAGCGAAAGCAGTTGGCGAATATCACCTAGTATTACCAAGTGGTGATACACTGATTCTGAATGAGTGCTATTATATACCGAGCATGATGTGCAACATTATATCATTTTTTTTATTGAGTAAAGAAGGATATAATTTTGTAGTACATGATAATGTTATGAACATATTCCTAGATCAAAAGTTGATTGCATCAGGCTCGTTACATAATGGCATATTTATTCTAAATCAAAATACTGTCCTCAATATACAAAACACGCACAAGAGGAAGAGTTCAGAAATGAACGAATCCTTCTTGTGGCATTGTAGACTTGGTCATATCAATGCGACACAACTGGCTAAGTTACATAAGGATGATTATTTGAATCCGTTCGAATTATCATCTTATGATACTTGTCATTCATGTCTCAAAGGAAAAATGACCAAAGCTCCGTTTAGTGGACACGGAGAAAGAGTTACGGAACTCTTAGGACTGGTACATAGTGATGTATGCGGTCCCATGTCTACGCATGCCAGGAACAGTTCTTCCTACTTCATTACATTCACTGACGATCTCTCTAGATACGGGCATGTGTTCCTATTGAAACACAAGTCTGAAGCTTTTGAGAAATTCAGAGAATATAAGCACGAAGTAGAGAACCAAACGGGCAAAAGTATTAAGATCCTTCGATCTGATCGAGGAGGAGAATACTTGAGCAATGAGTTCCAAGATTATTTAAAAGAGAATGGGATTCTCTCTGAACTTACTCCACCTTATACACCACAGCACAACGGTGTATCGGAACGAAGGAATCGCACCCTATTAGATATGGTGCGTTTAATGATGAGTACAGCTGAGTTACCTATTTCCTTCTGGGGGTATGCGCTTGAGACAGCCATACACCTATTGAATATGGTTCCTACCAAATCAGTGCCTACCACTCCATATGAGATATGGAAAGGGAAGAGACCATCTCTTAAGTATGTTAAGATATGGGGTTGTCCAGCCTATGTCAAAAGACAAAATCCGGACAAACTCGAGGCAAGATCAGTCTTATGTAAGTTTGTAGGATATCCCAAAAATTCACAAGGGTATATCTTCTACCACCCCGAGGAACAAAATGTGTTTGTTTCTCGACATGCCACTTTCTTAGAAAAAGGTTTTCTTATGAAACAGATTAGTGGCATTGAGGTAGAACTGGAAGAGGTTCCAGCAACACAAACTATAACAGAAGAATTGGTAGAACCAGAGGATTCAGTAGTACCCGACGAACCCCAGCCTCTCCGCCGATCTAGCAGGGTTTCTCATCCGCCTGAGAGATACTACGGTTTTCTCATTGATGGTGGAAGCGAGGATTGCATCATGAAAGATAATGACCCAACTAGTTTCGAGCAGGCCATCACGAGTGGTGACTCTGTGAAATGGCTGGATGCAATGCGATCTGAGATGGAATCCATGTATACCAATAAAGTATGGATTTTGGAAAATGCTCCTGAAGGGGTAAAACCCATTGGGAGCAAGTGGATTTTTAAAAAGAAATTTGGTGTAGATGGAAAAGTTGAGACTTTCAAAGCTAGACTTGTAGCAAAGGGTTTTCGTCAACGACCAGGTGTGGATTATGACGAAACCTTTTCTCCAGTGGCTATGCTTAAGTCCATCCGGATCTTACTTGCCATTGCTGCATACCATGACTACGAAATCTGGCAAATGGATGTTAAGACCGCCTTTCTAAATGGTGATTTAGAAGAGTGCGTGTAAATGACTCAGCCAGAGGGCTTCGTAGATAGTGGGAGCAGCGGAAAAGTGTGCAAACTGCTTAAATCCATTTATGGGTTAAAGCAAGCATCGCGGAGTTGGAACATCTGTTTTGATGTAGTAGTCAAAGAGTTTGACTTCATCAAAAACATAGATGAACCTTGTATCTATAAGAAGGTAGCAGAGAGTAAGGTTGTCTTCCTCGTATTGTACGTGGATGACATACTCTTGATAGGAAATGATATTCCTATGCTGTAATCAGTCAAGCTCTTCTTATCACAAAGATTCTCAATGAAAGATCTAGGAGATGCCTCCTGCATATTGGGGATTATGATCTATAGAGATAGATCCAAACGGATACTGGGATTGTCCCAATCCAGGTACATTGAAATCATACTAAAGAGGTTTAGTATGGAAGAATTCAAGCATGGGAACCAACCCATGATCTTTGGACTTGCTCTCTCCAAAGAGATGTCTCCCAAGACTGATTTGGAGAGAGCTCGCATGCAAGGGATCCCCTATGCTTCGGCAGTAGGCTCTATCATGTATGCAATGCTATGTACCAGACCCGATGTTGCATACTCACTAAGTGTAGTGAGTCGGTATCAAGCAGATCCTGGAGAGAGTCACTGGACAGCTGTGAAGAACATTCTCAAGTACTTGCGAAGGACTAGAGACATGTTCTTGGTGTATGGTAACGGAGAACTCCGGGTGGAGTCCTTTACCGATTCCAGCTTCCAAAGTGATAAGGACGACTCTAAGTCGCACTCGGGATTTGTCTTTACCCTCAATGGAGGGGCGGTATGTTGGAAGAGTTCCAAACAGGATACCGTTGCAGACTCGATGATGGAGGCTGAATACATCGCTGCCAACGATGCTGCCAAAGAGGCTGTCTGGATGAAGAAGTTCATTACTGAACTTGGTGTGGTTCCATCCATTGAACATCCAATACCTCTGTATTGCGATAACAATGGAGCCGTGGCTTTGGCCAAGGAACCCAGATCCCATCAGAAGTCCAGACATATTCTGAGGCGGTATCACCTGATCAGGGAGATAGTTGATCGCCGGGAGATCGAGGTCAGAAGAGTAGATACGAAGGATAACACTGCGGATCCACTCACGAAGGCCATTCCCCAGATACAGTTTGAGAGATTATTCGGGATGCTAGGTATGAGATACTACAGCAGCTGGCCTTAGTGCAAGTGGGAGATTGTTAGTTATGTATATGCCCTAGAGGCCATTGTTGTACATATGATGTATATTATGATGGATGCTTGGATATATACAGAGAGGACTTTCTTGCTCGTCATGATAGTATGCTATTTGGTTCCACTTTATCTTAACATGTTGACTTGTATTGGTTTACTGTCTTACTCTCACATGTTGATAAAGCCCTTAGGATCTGTACTCGACTACTGGGACTATGATGAGATCATACTAGTGGGGCCATAGTAGTCGATGAGTACATCCTATAACTGTTCTTAGTCGAGGGTATATCGAGACAGGGCATCGATACACCAGAGTAGACTAGCGTATACGCATCTTGACCCATGTAATGGGCGATGGATGATCCTATATCCATCGGTGTTTGACATCAGAGATGGTGTACGAGTGCTCAGTGGAGACTGGGTATACTGGACGGACTCGCCGAGAACTCCCAGATGGTGATATACCACACGTCAGATAGCAGTTCTCCGGTGACACTGGTACAAGGTAGTCTGTAGACCCGAGATCGTCATAGAGTCTTGTGTGATTCCCACGGTGCTTTGATTTCCACCTTACCACGTCCAAGAGGGCGTGCAAAACGGTGGCTTTTGGGAACAGTCCCGAATCAAATGGAAGCAATGAGTGATAGGAGGGGATTCGTCTCTCCCGGTTTAGGGAGTTGATGTTGTGCTGTGTTCGATTGGCTATAACTGGAAGTCCCTGGCCAGGGCTGATATAGAGATATACTGGTAAGTGTTACTAGTAGTTTCTCGACCTGTTATGAGCCTTATATCGACACGACTTATCGGTTACTGGGGTCTGACGTATACCACCCCTAGACTTGATATGCGACATATCAAATGAACATACCGGACTGTACGGGAGTGTTACTCATTGGATTCACAGGAGAACGGACAGACTAGCTTGTTGATCTTCTGATCGCTCAATATCTGGGTGACTGTTACGTTTAGCTGACCGCTTGCAGCTTGTGGGTGTTTGATATGATCATCACCTACTACCGGCGTATTGACGATTCTTTAGAGTCCTACACAGAGATTTCTTGGCTCAGGCAAAATGGAGTAGAGGCACATATGTGATATGTGCAGGACCGAGGATAATGCGATATGAGATACCGTATTATATTCTCAAGATATTTAGATATAAATCGGGACATCGGATCAAGTGTTGATTCGATGAATCGGTACATGATATATTAGTCGGTTATATTCGATATAGCCGGATCGTTGGATCAAGTGTTGATTCGATGATTTAATGTATAATGATATATATGATATATTGTATTACATTATCTAATATTGGCTCGCTTTATTATTTCATTTTCTCACCGGATTAATACATTGATATATATGCGATATATGTTAAATGTATTATTTTCTTTTGTTGCAAATATATAATATATATGTGATATATATTATTGTGACATGATATGATTTATTATAAAACATGTTTAAGGATGATAAAAAGGGATTAGGGTTTGATTAGGGTTAGCTTCTTCTTGTTCATTCTAGAAGGATTCTATTTTGTCTTGGTTAAAATATTATGGTTGATACTTATCCTTAACCTAACTAAACCCTAACTCTAGTTTATTCTCTACAAGTTTTATCCTATCATCCTTGACCATGGTTTGATAATCAATCATATATTCTTGAATACTATTCATCACAAAAGGATTATCATTTTGATTCTTCATCTTCTTCTCTCTTTAATTTTTGAGAGAAAGCTTACTTGTTAATTCTTTTGTGATGATTTCTTATGAAAAAGTGAATAAAAAAGAAAGCATAAATACTACTCCATCATACTCATCTAATCTAGCCCATTAGATTAGGGTGTTCATCTCTTTAGAGTGAGAAAGCTTGGGAAGCAACTTCGACGTAGATCATCGGAGAATCGGAACACTTCAAGCTAGCATGGATCGTTCGAGTCGTGGAGCCTCTCTTGAGTCCGGGAGATCGTGGATCGTGGATCGCGGCAAAGGGACTTCTACTCGGAGCTTGTGAAGCGAAGGAGCGGACTACAAAGGTTGTAATCCCTCACACTTAGCTTTAAAGATGTAATCTTGCATGCTAAACCCTAATTATCTAGCAAAGATCCCGTCTTTGGGTTGTTCGGCACATGTAAAATTTTATTCGTGCATGTTTGATGCTTTATGAACCTTCACAAGTGTGCCTAGGAACCCTACACCTTGGGTTTAAAAATACTCCTGCGGTGGTTGACGCTCACAGTCGAACTAACGATAAATTAGCTTACCCTTGCATTGACATTTTGGACCGGACTTGAATTGATTTTATGTATACCCTTATTGTTGATGTAACCATATTTGTATGTGCACGCGGGCATTTCACGACAAATTACATTCTCATGTTATCACACACTTTACGTTTGAGTACTTGTTAGGTGTTCTGACACCATTGGAATTTGTCGTCTCAGGTTTAGAGACGGACCTGCCAACATGACAGGATCGGGGTTACTTTCAGGAGCTGGCTGAAGGGCAGTAAATTTAGTGTAAGTTTCTTTATTTGTTTCGGTCGTATTTAGCTTTGTGAGCCCCTCGTGGGACAGAGGACTTATGCATTTCTCTTTTCGGATTTGTATTTGAATCTATTGTTATTTTATGGATTCTTATTTGAATCTATTGTTATTTTGTGGACCCCACCCTTGTATTCCTTGTTATTTTATGTAGCATGACTATGTAGAGTTTTTCTCTTTTATATTGGTATACATCTTTGTTATTATTGTTAACGACTTTAGTTTAGAAGCCGTAGCGTGACTACGGAAGGATCTTTACTCACCGTAGGAGCGTGGTTGGTTTTCGTTACTCTCCGTTTTTCCGTATTCTGGGAAGCAGGGCGTGACAATTTCCGATTTACCATTATTTAATATATTAATTTAATTTACGGACATGAAAAAAGAAATTTATTTTTCTTTTCTTTTTTTTTAGTTTGACCGCTAAAAGCCTATAAAGATATACTCTGGAATTTGAGAATATGATGAGTCATAGGACAATTCAGGGTTCAAATGGTTATATAGTAAATAAGAACTAGTTGAATCGAACAAACGATAGGTATTGTTTTAGGTCTTCAGAGGCCTTGTCGCACTCGACATCCCCGGAAAATCTTTGAAGTTCCTCAAGATGTCGAAGAAAGGCAAGGCCCGCTCCTTATTTCATGACCTTGTGTCTTAAGTTTCTTTGAACTTCAATTTTTTGGCTTCGATCGTTCTGGCTTGTGTTTAGGATGTACTAGTCCTATCTATTCAAAAATGACTAGGGGATAATTAGGAGGAGACCTTCGGCTGTTCAATGAGTCAAGAAGAAGACGGGGATCAAGGCTTCCAGACTTCCAGTTTCCAATGAAAGCTTTTCACCAAAACTTCAAAAGCTCGCTCTCATAAACATGAGCCCTGTGGATGAATGAGATTTCCATTAGATGTCAGAAGGGAAAAGGGTCTCGATATCAAAAAAAAAAAAAAAGATTGATGGGCTTTGAGTATAGATTGGACTTTCAATGATTTCCTAGAACAAGCAGAAATACAAGAGATCAGCAAATTCACATGTAATTAATAGTTTAATACAAGGGATCTCAGCTACTGTAGTTTGAGGAAATTGTGTGCTTTACGGAGGCAAAGTATGAGGATCCCAATGATCCCTCTATGGAACCTAATTTGGTAGGCAATCTTTAAAAAAAGTACAATCCAACACAGTTTTATGTTGGTCACAAATTGGTTCAGATTTAAAGTCCATTTGCTTTTGGCTTCCATCACCAAATCATAGACAAAAGCTTAGCATCAGATGAGCTTTCCTAATTGGCTGTCAAAGGGTTGTTGATATCATGCTACATCAAAACATTAATGATACTCGCTGATGAGGACCGAACATAATAAGAGACACGGAAGCAAACCGATCAAACTCACATACAAGAGGTGATTGTCTATAGCTCTATGCACAACTTAGATGCAAGGGTTTTCTATTGACCAAGTGTGTGTTAGTTAATTACACGCAATAATTATATCACTTATGAAATTTCAATCAGTCTTCGGCTCTTAATTGAACTAATTATAATAGATGAAGTTATGGCATCCCAAGAGTATGGTCCAACTATATCATCTACTAGCCTATATAAAGGTTGAAGTTTAGTGAAGTTGATGTGTTGAAAGGTGTATCACTCGAGATTGAGGTCTCCTACATCTGTTTTCCCTCTTCCTCTTCTCTTTTACTGTTTTATAAAAAAATAATCAGAGAAGCAAAGAAAACCATTTGCGCCTTTTTTGTATTCACCAAATTAAGCTCTAAATCTTATTTCTAACAGCTAGTACCTTGGTACAGAAAATTTTGTGGATGGTGGAACCTGCATACCAAGAGGATCTTGGTAGTCATGAGTTCAATGCTTTCTGCTTACGAGGAATTTCATGTACCGAGTTATTCAATATTAAAAGAACAAAACTCCTACATAAACTAGTTAAACAAAAATAAATAAATAGTTATGTTGTGACAATGCCAACTTAAACACACAAATTAACTGATCTTTGACTATAAATCTGTCTACAGATAGAGTGAGAAGAAATAAGCATTTAAACAACAAAATTTAAGCATGAGTACTAGTGGCAATAGGAATCAACATAAAATCTATCAGAAACGTTGGAGTAAAGATAAACATGAATATAAGCAAATGTGGGGAACTAAAATCTCGTGAACCCAATCATGCCAAATTTCCTACATGCCGACCCTGAAAATACTGGTTGTAAACGCTACCGAATTCTCGGTGTGAAATAATGTGCAAGTAAAGAAATGATTTTGAACAGCATACTTATCTTACAGAAGGGTGTAATATGGCCTTGAAGGACATAGCTTAACCTATATATTGTGCATTAGTTTAACTAGAAGTAGTTAAATAAAATTAGGGAATTGCAGCCTGTATAGCACATATCATACATTACATCAGAGTGGTTGATCTCTTCCGTTGAGTTTGGATTATCACACACACATGCACACCCCACATGCATATACATCTGGCTTAGAATAAATTTAGGCCATTAGAAATATCAGCTGGTTTTAGTCTAAGCGAAGGTAAAATCGTGGTGACAAATCATGGTTGTTACCACCAGTTTTTGTACAATTGTACTAGAATTTAAAATTCCTACTACAATGCATTTGATACAGATATAGCTGTTAACGTTTAACCTGAGTCGCAAATCATAGTTACCAAGGTACTCAAAATAAAACAATTGGTACTATCCATTGTGCACAACAATGTATACTATTACAACTTCACAGCAACCCTTCTTTCAAAATGAAACTTGATGCAAGTATTTCCTATCTTGAAATCCATGAATTTCTCTCTGTGGTATAAGTCATCGAATATGAAGCACTATGCATGTCACTCTTTCTCGAGCCTCTCATTCAGACTTGAATTTCAGGCTTTCAGTAAAACTCTAGAATTACAACACAATAAGAACTGGTACCAGGTAGGCAAGTAAAAAATATAAAGAATCTATTTAATTCTTAGGACCTAACATCATTTACAAGGAAAGTGCATCACTATCTGATGTGAATGGCCAACATGTTTTTAACTTCAAGGCTGCGCATTGGAAGCCGAGAGTTTGAAATAATGGCTGCTTCTGTAGATTGCCATCTCCCTACCCTGGATGTGCATATACAAGCGAAAGAGGTTAACTTTGAAGAATTTTGTTCATACAAGCAAAGAAGAGCTTAAGCAATCTCAATGTGTATAACAAAAGACATATTGATAAGAGCTGTTAGAATTGTCAACAAGTGCCATCACAAAAAATTGCTGACATGTCAACAGAATCAGGAAAACAACAATCAGAGTTGGCAACCGTAGAGATGTTATGGTGTCGCCTGGTTTCTTTGCTCGTAATAGAATATGCATGTTTTCTTGAATGTAACATAGATGCAGATAAGTGACCCCTGATCCATTGTTTGGTTATTTGTAACTTCTAGTACACGCCTTGTAAATCCAAAGCACATTTTATGTTTGGTCTAAAACAACAACGATAAAAGGAATATTTGCAGAAAAAATTGTATAGGGGGGTAATTTGGGGAGGGGTTGATGTTCCGCTTCTACTAATTACGTAATTTACATTTTCTCAATGCAATATTTGTTGTAACCAATTTCAAACACTAATTTGGCATAGTTCATGTTGTATAACTTTCCTCTACAAAGTGAGAGGTCGCTATGTTGATTCCTGAAGGGGTCAGATAAAAAAGTGTTTTTTCGAAACTAAAAATGTAAACTACATTAGATATTTTTGTCCAGGTTATGATTTAAGAACCGTCCTTCAACACAATGGTCCTAGTATTTATGCATGTGATTTAAGTGGTTTTACCTATAAAAAGAATTTAATTTCAAATTTCCATATGTAAAGCTTTTAAACTAATGTTTTTAAGCTGATTTTTCTTGTTGTGGTAATTATCTCTAATCAGCAATTTACAACCATTCAAATTCATTCTTATAAATCTACAAGAATCTTTATATTCACCGGTCATACACAGCACTGAAGTCATTCAGAAATCAATCTATTTCAAATTATGTGCCCTTTTCGGTAAGATCTTCCATTATTTCTAATTATTTCTAATTAAATATCTGGCGCTCACCTGCGATTGAGTGAAGGGCGTAGGGTATCGATGCCGAAGCTTAGAGCAGCTTCCCTCGCGCAAAGGCCGTGGTTTGTGAGCAATGACGATGATGACATCCTTATTTTGATTCCCTTCAAGTAATTATTAAAAAAACAAAAATTGAGAAAAATTAAGGAAAAAATGATGCCAAAATTTATTTTTTTTAGGAAGAAGGGTTTGGGGCAAAAGAAGAGAGAACGGACACTCACGGTTCACGGTGTCTAACGGGCTCAGGCCGGCCCAGCCCGGCCAAGTTCAATTTGATTCCCTTCAAGTAATTATTAAAAAAACAAAAATTTCAATCTCTCAATCACTCTTTTTAATTTCCAAGAAGTTTACTATCAAAATTGGAATCACGCAATTTTCATTTCTGCAGTCTCAATTTTCACTTCAGTTTCACTAATTTGATTCTGCAATTTGGAATCAGGTTTTTTTTATTGATAATATATTTTTTATTATCTCTCTTTATTTGTTACTAATATTTTTAATTAAAAATGTCAGTCTCATCTTCACAAGGTAACAGGGGTATTCCATCTTCACGGAAACGTTTATTTCAAATCGATATGGATTCACAAGAGAGATAGAGATTAACCAATATACTGCAAACTAATTTTGATTCTTATTCTCCTAACTATGAATCTTTTAATTATGAGATCCCTGCTGCTTCACAAAGTAATGTTCCTGAAGATGTTTCTACTTCTACCGTTCTTGAAGCAAGAGCTCCTGCCCCTAAAAATAAAAGAGCTAAAACTTCTGATATTTGGAAATATTTAGTAGTACAAACAGTTGCAGGTAAAAGCGAGCGGGCAATTTGCACTCATTGCCAATCAGATTTTACTTATGCCAGCTCAGATGGAACTACCCATCTAAAAATACACTTAATCAAAAACGAAAAACCTGATTCTCGACAGACGACTCTAAGTATGTCGTCTAACTTTTTAATTAGTTTTTCTTATTCGCAAGATATTAATAGAAGAGAACTTGCAAGATATGTCATATATGTTGAACAACCATTTGATTTTGAAGAAAATGAAAAATTTGATAGATTGGTAAAAAAATGCATATAATCAAGTATTTCAAAGAGTACCCAGAATAACATTTAGAAGTGATGTTTTAAAAAAATTTCATGATGGTAAAACCAATTTGATTGATATTTTTGAAAATTTTGAGAGTAAAATTGCATTAATTTCTGATCTTTGGACTACAAAATAGGATATGAATTATATTTGTGTTACTGCACATTTCATTGATAATAATTGGTTTTTACATAAAAGAATTATTGGTTTTTCAAAAATAGAGCATCCACATAGTGGAAATAATATAAGTAATTGTATTTTGACTACTGTACGTGAATATAATATTCAAAATAAAATATTTTCTATTAGTTTTGATAATACTACTAATAATAATTTTGCTATAACAATTTTAAAAAATAATTTAAATCCTGTTTTGAATGGAGAATTATTTTATCAAAGATATGCATGCCATGTTTTAAATTTAATTGTGCATGATGGTCTTACTATAATTAATCCTCGTTTAGCGAAACTGAAAGATATAATGATATTTATTGAAACCTGGACCCCGAAAACATATTTTTAAGCAAACTTGTACCTAGTTAAATTTAAAATTTAGATCTTTCAAATTCAATATTGTTCACCGCCGAAAGACAGAGACCTGAGATATTAGGACGTCTAGCCTGAATTTTGTGAACAGATGCTATTTAGACTTCTTCATCCATCTCTCCGAAAATACCAAGTTGATTTATGATACCATATATCGGAGGTTTGATTAGATGCGACCATTGTAAAAGGCTTTATCAGATCCCCCTCATTTATGAGGGGTTTTTATTGTGGGGATGTTCTTCCCTACAGGCGCAAGTCTCTGCAGTTAATTAAGTTATCGCGTTGCGATAACCACTTTCTCCTGCTCCAGCAGTTCACTTCGTGTCGTGTGTATTTTTATTTATTTGGTTGTCCGTGGATTGTATACGGAGACTAATTTATGTCGTCGCCTGTAGCGTGCGGATCAGTCCAAATCCGTATATTTTAGATTTGGGATTTTGAACTTAAGTTATATTTTTTCCTTTAGATCAAAAAACATTTTGTTTGGTTTAAGGACTGATAATCTAGTTTGAGATTAAAATCAACTTAAACATATAAGCTCTTGGGCCCAATTTATTTTTAACTGAGGATACATTAGTCCTATTTGAGACTAAGATCAACTTAGCAATGTTTTACGGATCATTAAATTTTATTAAGATCCAGAGCATTTGGACTCAGCTAAAAAAAACTTCAGAGATTTAGCCAATTTGGGTTTAGTCTGCTTAGTCCTTTTTTTGTTCAAAAGTGCTAAGCACTTATTTGGGCTCTGTTTGTTCAGCCCCCCTTTTATGCAAAAGTGCTAAGCACTTGTTTGACGCTCTGACACTCACATGGGTGAAGCCTTCAGTTATGGGCGCTGCCCAATCAGTGCTAAGCACTCAGTTATATATATAGTGTTAAACACTTTTTTTATGTGGCGTCTACGTGAAGAGCACGTGCGGCGTTGGGCACTGCCCAATCAGTGTTAAGCACTTAGCCGTTTTGGTTATGTATGAATTGTTAAGCACTTTTTGTATGTCGTCCACGTGAGGAGCGCGTGAGACGCTGGGCACTGCCCAACAGTGCTAAGCACTCAGCCGTCTTGGTTGTATATGAATTGGTAAACACTTTTTATGCGGCGCTCACGTGAGGCGCTGGACGCTGCACAATCAGTGCTAAGCACTCAGCCGTTTGGCTGTATATGAAGTACTAAGCACTTTGAATCAGCGCCCACGTGTATTTCACGTGAGGCGCTGGCCTTCTACTTCGGACGCCCGCGTGTTTTTCACGTGAGGCCCTAGGCGCTATTGAGAGGACGCCTACGCGGGAAACACGTGAGGCGCTAATCTCTTTTCTTTTTTTTAGAGATTAAATCTCTGTTAATGCCATTTGGGCCATTAATGATCATCAAGATCTCTATTTTAAAGACCTTGAATCGTTTTTTCTTCATTGGAGGACTAAGTTCTTCTTTTCTTTTTGTAAGAACTAAGTTCTTTATGTATGGTTAAATCCTAATTTTGGAGGAATTAAATTCTCAGAACACATGTTCTTTTTCTTTTTTCTTTCTTTTTAATTTAGTTCTTTTCTGAATTTTTTATTCTCAAGAACAAGATCTTCCCGATGAGGATTAAATTCTCAACTTGTGAAAGACTTGTCTTGTGGATCTCTGATCCAGAGAAAGAATTAAGTTCATTGAGAAAGGTTAAACCCTTAGATAGGTAAAAAGAGATATTTTGATCTCTGTTTTTTCTTTACCTAGGGTTTTGAGGAGGAAAGTCTTCTTCTTTTATTGAGAATTGAATTCTCTATTGTTTTGAAAGCTTTCTGTATTTTTGAGAAGCTTATAAGGGGTTCCTTCTATATGAGACTTGAAGTCTCGGGTCCTTTATATAGTGGAGGCAAATTGTTAATTAGTTTTGAGAAAATCTCTCATTGAGAGATTCCAATTGATTTAATTGATCTCAAAATTTGTTTGGGGAATTTTACCCGCCGTTGGATTTTTGATCCAAGGAATTCTGTTTTAAAAAATATGTTTTCTTGTTTTAAGCAAGATTGGGGAAATATTTTTCCATATACATAATTTATTCTATTAAACGGTGATTTTTAATCACCATTAGATTTTTAATCCAAGGGCTTTCTGTTTTACAGAGAACAATCTTTTTTATTTGTAAAGATTGAGGAAAAATATTCCTCGGAATAGAATTTAATTCCATTGTTTGATGATTTATCATCACCATTGGATGTTTAATCCGACGGCTCTGTTTAACAGAGAGTATCCCAATTTTTTTAGGGAAATATTCTCATGTAGAATTTAATTCTACTGATTTAAATTTGAGCGCCGGCGTTGACGTGTTGTGCACGTGGGTGCCATTTAAGAATTTAATTCTTATTTATGATAGGCGCTCATGTACTTTGCACATTGGCGCCCACGTGACCTTCACGTGCTGTGCCGCCATAGGATTTATTCCTAAAGGGTTGGCGTTGGCTCCCTCGGGAAGAGCACGTGAAGCGCTAACTCATTAAAATTTAATAGAGCTTAGCACTTTTTATTATGTTTAAATATTGGGGGAACAAATGCCCCCCACCGTTGTTCTCACGTGGCTCACACGTGAATGCAACGGTGTCACTTTTTTCACCGTTTGATCTTTTAGGGAGTTGAACCGTCCCTTCATATCCTATAAATAGGGCCTTTGGTCCTTGAGATAACTGTCGTCTCATCATCTTTCTTGAGTCTTCTTCTTACTTGAGAAATTAATTCTCATCTCAGAGCTTAGATCTCTATCCGCAGAACGTTTTCAGAGTTAAACTCTATAAAAGAAAATTGGTAAGGATCATAACCAGAGTTCAACTCTTAAAAGAATCTTCCTTCTTATTTTGGATTTTTAACCCATTAAAAGAGGTTGGCTCTCTGTTTTTTTAAAAATGATCTTTCAAAGATCTTAAGAAGAACTTCTCACCACTTTTTAAATAAACCGCGGGTCTCAAATCCCTGTTAGTTCTCTTCTTAGGGTTTTACCCTATCATTGATCTTGTTCTTTGAGGGTTTCTGGAATTTAATTCCATTATATTTCTCATCTATCTCCCAACATGGGGGACTTATGGGATTTAATCCCATTATCTGGAGAATTTTAATTTCATTTTGTCTTACAGAGCTTAGCTCTGAGAAATTTTTTGAACTTTTTGGAAATTTTATTCCCCTTTCCTATTTCCACCGTTTATATATATATATACACACATATACATACATATATACATACATATACATACATATATATATATAGGGTTCTAATACCCTTTTACATAGATTTGAATCTGTTGTAGGGCTCGTTTTTCGAGGACATTTAGAGTTTTTAACTACGCTGCTCAATAGGATTATTCATTTAATGAGGATCCTTTTGGATTCTGTTCAGTCGAAAATATCGCACTTTTGATATATCATTTTCCTTACTTTTCTTAAATATCTAAAGGTGTTTATTATAAATATAGAATATATTTGGGTTTATCTGCAAAATACTATTTTCCATATGTTTTTATATTATAATTAACATTATAAAGGAAAATGTATGCATATAATATTTATATAATATTTTTTATTATGCATATCATATCAAATATTCTAATCAAGATTCTTTAAAATATATAACATCATACAAATGATTAGAATAATATCTCTATAATAAATATTACTAACAGTATTCATTGAGATATTATGCAAGTTTTAGTTCAGGTCAGGAGATCGGGATATCAAGATGTCGGGAATCAAAAATCTGCCGATGAAATTAAATAAAATCGAAAAATCAATACCGGCAGAGACTAAGAGAAGATATGAAGATTCTAGATATCACAATAATGTCCATATGTCAACACCAGAGACCACAGAAAATATCATCACCTGATCCCACCAAAGTGCGGCCTTTCCACGGCAATAATGGGCTTCTGGCGACGGATCCACGGCAGAGAAGAGGAGTTAGGGTTTGGGATTTTTTTGGTAAGATTGCAACAACAAATCCTAATACTTGGGATCTTTAGTTTCTGGTTTTGATACTATTTAAAGGACCGAGGGCTAAAGTTAAAGATCATCATCTTTTACACGAAGAAAATCACCATCAAAGAACAAGTGATCCACGACAAGTCAACGATTCGACGTGATAAGGCGACGTGAGATTCGACGGAGTAACTACTTCCTACGAGGCAGAGATCGAGAGCAACTTCTTCTTCCTTTTGTAATCTAAACTCGAAGAATTGTGCTTGTGAAGTTGATTAATAAAGGTAAATCATTAGATTAATTAGTTTGCATTTATTTTCTGTATTTACATTATGATCTCTATCCGTTCTTTTTCTATTTCCATCATGCGTGAGTTATTCTCCGCTTGATAGGGTTCGTAGGATTAGGGTAGAACAATGGATGAGAAAATATTTTAACTTCTTTTAAATCTTATGAAGTTTATAAACTTTAGGAAAAGAATCATTAACCTTCTTATCGGACGCGTTACCAATTTATTGCTAGTCGCGGCCGCGATTTGAGATCAGATTAACAATTGTTTTGTTAAGGGCTAAACATGAATAGAGATCAATGAAAGGACAAGGGTCAATAGAGTGGAAACCCTAGTTTCTTCCAAGAACCCTAATCCTCATCCATCACTATCAATCTAGTTTTAAATCTATCAATAGTTAAAATGAGTCATCTTTATTAGTCATCCATGACTACTAAATCCTAACGAACACTACAAGCCTTCTTCTTATAAATTCTGCATCCGTATTTAAACTAGATCTTAAAACTATATATATTCTACATCCGTGTTTAATATAGATTTAGAATCTATTCTCCTTTCTTCTTCTTTCTAATCAACTCGTCTAAAGCAAGATTAAAGGTTCCACATATCCCTGCGGACGACCCGTACTCATCTCGGCTAGCTATACGCGACACCGTTATTGATTGCGGTTACTACTTCACACTTTTTCACAACCAATCAAATGGCGCCGTTGCCGGGGATACATGCGTAATTTTTTCTTTTTTACTATTTGTGTTGAATTCTTATTCGATCCATATCATAAAATAAAACAAAACCGTATCTTGCATATTTAACGATTAGTGTGCGATTTTTGCGAGCATATCTGGAGTCACTGTAGCGAGGAGATAAAGATTTAGAGACTTTCTGAGAGGACCAGAGGACCAAGGGAGGCCACCGTAGCAAAAATTTTCAAAAGATCTCTTAACTTCGCGGTGAAACCGCGGCAACAAGTCCATTTTAGCGGCGGAACAGCGGCATAGTTGGAGACTTAGGGTTCCAAATTTCTTTGGTAACTTTTCTATCTCTTTCTCTATCCTCTGAAAATTCCAATAATATATTTTTCTGCAGGATTCTTTGCAAAATATCGCCGCCAAAAATCTTTTTGCGTGTTTTGAAATTGGGTTGTTTGTGCATATTTTAATTCAAACTTTAAGGGCAAAGACCAAAATTCAGATTAGGTGGGGATTTCATCACCCTTCTTAGGCCCCACAAATCACAAAACGAGTATCCGCATCACCCTACATTATTTAAAAAATGTCTAGATCAAGACTCTAAGGATTGTCGCGCTCAATTAGGATAGAGGAGGGTCGTAGGTAATCTATCGCTTATCCGCATTTCTTTTGTGGTGTCTAAGCAAGTGTGACTAAGACAAGTGGTTATTTAATTAGGCCCGCTATTTCAGTGATTCGTATAGCGGATACCTCCCACTTACCTGGCACTTACCTGGTCAAAAAAATTATAAAAAGGTGGTAGAGGATTGATCCTGCGACTTGTCCTTTGGAAGTCTAGGAGCGGTCTAGAGACTTGACCTAGGTAACCTTAGTTCTAGGATTGTTTGTGCATTTTTTGTGATTTGTCTCACGTCCGACACTTTTCAAAACAACCCTTTTTAATAGTTCCCACACACGCTGCCACTTGCGCTAAACCCGCTTAGTGCATGCTTGGCTGGACACGGGATTCTAGTGCCCGTTTTGTCCGCGTTTCTGCTATCGACTCCGAAGTCAGTACTTCTTCATCTTCTTTTTCCACTCCACCCACCACATCGACCGAGATGGACGGTTTTCCATTAGATTATAACACCATCCTGCCACCACCCGTAGGTGCGCAGAATCCACCGCGCATCTTTCTCCAATAAAGATGCTACCCCGTGCGTAGACCCCTTCCTACTTGTCTATCTATTCCACCAGCCAATGGGGATAATCTTGAAATTAAACCCCACTTCATCAAACCGTTGCCTAAATTTCACGGGCTTGAATCCGAAGACGCATTCATTTTTATAAACAAATTCGAAAACGTATGATCAATGATGGGCACGTCACAAATTTCTGTGGATGCTATGAGATTACGTTCTCTCCCTTTTACTTTGTGCGATCTAGCAGAAAAATGACTTTATAACATTGCCGCACATTCTATTGCCAAATGGGATGAATTCGTTGTAGCATTCCTTAAGAAATTTTATCCCGATCATAAGACCCCCCACGTTCGAAGCGAGATTAACCAGTTTACCTAACTTCCCAATGAACCATTTTTGAAATGCTTTAAACGGTTTAAGAATCTTCTTCTACAATGCCCTCGTCAAGGAATCAATAGATGGGACTTTTGTCGCATTATATATGAGGGTGTTGATCCAGCAACAAAACAGATGCTTGAAACCATGGGTCAATGTCATTTCCTGTCTAAAGATGATGGTGAAGCTTGGCAATTTCTGAAAGATCTCGTTGAACAAACTTTACAGTGGGAAAGCGTTAGACCTACATCGTCTAGGGGAGGTATCCATCAGCTCGATATTTCCATCGCAGTGAAATCCGAAATGGCCGCGATACAAAGAAAACTCGATGCTATAGAAAACAAAGCCTCTTCAGCCTCTCTAAACCAATTTACGCTCCCCAAAACCGTATGTGGTTGTTGTTCCAACCCATCACACTTAACGAAAGAATATCCTTTAATTCCACCGTTTCAAGGTCAAGAACAAATTAATGCTGCTTTTCAGTAACGACCTAGAAACGATCCTTATTCTTCCACATATAATTAGGGATGGAGGAATCATCTTAATTTTGCTTGGAACCAAAACCAAATTCAAAATCAAAACCAGTTTCCAAGCAACTATCAAAGACCTCCCCCACAGCAACAACAACCACCACAACCGAGTCAGCACCCCTTTCAACCGCAACCTTTGCAAAACCCGGCCAACAAGTTTGATCCTTATAATAATTCTTTTGCCGGTACTGATAAACCCTCTGTACTCGACACGTTCATTAAACATTCCATGCAAACGACGGATACTTTAACATCTTCTATCCAAACGTTAATGCAGAACACCACTTCCCACGATGAAAACATAAAATCGATAAAAGCACAACTTGCACAGTTAAATGCCGCGATGAGTGCGAGAGAGAAAAGGAAACTTCCATCTCAACCCCTACCGAATCCTGGCCACTCACAAAGTTATAATGTGAGTGTCATAACCACGATGAGATCGGGAAGAGTGCTGAATAACCAAGTGGGTGAACAGGTTGATGAAGAGGAATCAATTGAAACCTCGGCTTCTACTTCTAACCCTATTTCGTCTAGTCCACCTTCTTCCGAGCCTATTCTCTGTGTTCCCCTAGACTCGAACCCTCCGCCCACTTCCTCGAGTCAACCTAAAATGATCCCGACACCAATTCTGGGATCGAGTCCATCCCCACAAACTTCTCCAATATTGGACCCAACCCTTATTGATAAAGCTCCTTATCCATATAGGTTAAGCGGCAACAGACCAAGTCCACAAATGGAGAAGATTGTGGAAATTTTTAAGCAAGTTAACATAAATATTCCTCTTCTAGATGCTATTAAACAAGTTCCGTCATATGCGAAAATTCTAAAGGACTTGTGCACTAGGAATAAAAAATTCAAGTACCTAAAAAAGTTTTCTTAGCGAGTAATCCGAGCACTGCGTTTACCCAACAATTACCCAAGAAACGAACGGACCCCGGAAGTCTTACCATATTTATTTCTATTGGGGGTAAAACTATCAATCGTGCTCTACTCGATTTAGGTGCTAGTGTTAACTTGCTTCTATATTCTGTGTATGAGCAATTAGGGATCGGAGAGTTAAAACCGGTGCACTGCACTCTCCAGATGGTAGATCGATCTATCATCCAACCTAAGAGTGAGCTAGAGGATGTGTTAATCAAAGTCGGAGAATTTATATTCCCTGTAGACTTTATCGTTATAGATACACAGCTTGTAGCAAATCCACGAAACCAAATCCCGGTGATTTTAGGTCGACCTTTTCTAGTGACTTCCAACGCTGTAATCAATTGTCGAAACGGCTCTATAACCCTATCTTTCGGGAAGATGTCAATTGAGCTAACATTTACAAGTTGGAAAGTGAACCCTCCGAACCCTATGCTCGAGTATTTTCTGCCGAAAGGATGGATTCCGACAACAGCGAATTTGAACAGTTTCACGATTCTGATCTTGACTCCGCTAGTACGTTGTTGTTTGACCCTGCTATTTGTTATACACATACGGACCCTTCTATCGAGTTGTCCGGGTCAACATCTAACGCTAAATATGAACCCTTTATGGAGTCCGAATATCATCCCGTTCTTTCCGATAAGATTATTATTCGGGATATCGATGAAAGCTTTGAAGAAATCTTCGCTGAAGAACTTGCATTCTTAGAAGACACGGGAGTTGTGATGAATCAACCCCATAAAAAAGAAGTTAAACCGCCACCCCTTATTCTTAACAATAACGAGAATGCGAGTAATCCATCATCATTGTTTCGTCTCTCCAAACCGAGATGTAAACCCGTTCTATTCCACCTCTTATCCTCTCCCCACTTCTTCGCGTCTATAGGTGACATATTCTTCTACCAACCTTGGTGCTACATTGATAAAATATTTGAATGGTTGGTATTGACTTTTGGTCTTTGTAAAACTTTATATTGACCAATAACTTTAACCCCCCTCATAATTTTAAATGCTTAATACGGTTTTACTCAAGTTTGGGGGTGGATATATTTTGGCTCTTGAAAGAAAATAAATTTTTACAAAATTGTGAGCCAAAAATAAGTTTGGGGGAGGATTTCACTTTCATTATTCATATCCCCGTTACTAACTTTTCCTTCCAAGTTTACAGTTTTTTTAAGCTTAACAGATGACATCAATGAGGACACTGCTGCAAATAGGTTTTGGGGAGGTTTGTGCTTATTCATGCATTATTTTGCATTATACTATATATAAGCATACAAAAAATTTGATAATGAAAGTATGAAAGTGAAAAATATATATATGTAAGATTGGAAAAGTTTAAGAAAAGCAAGAAACTTAGATATTTTCTTAAACGAAACTAGTAATAAGTAGTTATGAGCCGTTGTCCCAAGGGTTAGTAAGATTAAGGAAATTACCAATCTGAGGAAAAAAATAAGTCTGAAAAATAGTCCATATTCTTGAGTCTAAACATTTGAACGTTGATACCCTACTATATGCACTGTCACACATCTTGAAACTTAGGATAGTAGATGATACCTTGAAATGCTCTTGTCTAAAAGCCTTAGTATGAAAAATAAAAAAAATAAAAAGTAAAGTATAAGTGGTGAAGAAAAAAATGAACACTAGTTTTGTAATTGCCTAAGGCAGCATAAAAAAATATAGCGAGTGTGCTTTATCACCTAGTGCCTTAGACCAACTAGTTTGTGAGCCACTGCTAAGCCTTAGGTGTTGCAAAATGAGGAATTACGCCTAAATAAGCAAGCACATTTGGTAATCGGTCGGTTAGTACTTCAAGAAGTATTAACGGTCACATGAAAAATGTGTGAGCAATTTCATATAAAATATTCACCGACTAAAAAGTACTAAGGAAGATGGACAAGAGTATGATAGCTTGAATTGAATCCTCTAAGTGCAGGGATGTCTTTTACACACACGTAGGGCTATATGATCGATGTTTGGATGAATGGTAGAGAGGAAGACTGAAGGCGATGTTTTATTGAGAGATGATGTGATTTCTAATATTTTTTCATAACCATTAAGATAGGGCTCATGGCAACCGAAAAGCTAGTATAGTTGGAAACTCTTATTTTCAAGTTCTTTTTTTTATAGTTCTTATCTTTATACGTAACTTTCATTTTCTTTCTTTTATTATAGTATTTTGTGGGTGTAATCCGCTGAAAACCCTCAGGAGACAACACTTCTCCTACTAGGGACACCTAGAGGTTTAACGGCTTACTGCACGTACTCAGTGCAATCGTGTTGCCTACGAAAGTGTGCTAGTTAGTTTTTCTTTTTCTTTTTTCTTTTTCCCCTCTCTTGAATAAATAGTTTGCTCGGGACGATCAAAGTTAAGTTTGGGGGTATTTGTTCAGTCGAAAATATCGCACTTTTGATATATCATTTTCCTTACTTTTCTTAAATATCTAAACGTGTTTATTATAAATATAGAACATATTTGAGTTTATCTGCAAAATAATATTTGCCATATGTTTTTATATTATAATTAACATTATGAAGGAAAATGTATGCATATAATATTTATATAATAGTTTTTATTATGCATATCATATCAAATATTCTAATCAAGATTCTTTACAACATATAACATCATACAAATGATTAGAATAATATCTCTATAATAAATATTACTAACAGTATTTGTTGAGATATTGTGCAAGTTTTAACTCAGGTCAGGAGATTGGGATATCAAGATGTCGGGAATCAAAAATCTGCCGATGAAGTTAAATAAAATCGAAGAATCAATACTGGCAGAGACTAAGAGAAGATATGAAGATTCCAGATATCACAACAATCTCCATGTGTCAACACCAGAGACCACAGAAAATTTCATCACCTGATCCCACCAAAGTGCGGCCCTTCCGCGGCAATAATGGGCTTCTGGCGGCGGATCCGCGATAGAGAAGAGGAGTTAGGGTTTGGGATTTTTTTGGTAAGATTGCAACAACAAATCCTAATACTTGGGATTTTTGGTTTCTAGTTTTGAGACTATTTAAAGGAACGAGGGCTAAAATTAAAGATCATCACCTTTTACATGAAGCAAATCACCGTCAAAGAACAAGTGATCTACGACAGGTCCACGATTCGACATGATAAGGCGACGTGAGATTCGATGAAGTATCTACTTCCTACGACGCAGAGATCGAAAGCAACTTCTTCTTCCTCTTGTAATCTAAACTCGAAGAATTGTGCTTGTGAAGTTAATTAATAAAGGTAGATCATTAGATTAATTAGTTTGCATTTATTTTCTGTATTTACATTATGATCTCTATCCATTCTTCTTCTATCTCCATCATGCGCGAGTAATTCTCCGCTTGATAGGGTTCGTAGGATTAGGATAGAATAATGGATGAGAAAATATTTTAACTTCTTTTAAGTCTTATGAAGTTTATAAACTTTAGAAAAAGAATTGTTAACATCCTAATCGGGCGTGTTACCAATTTATTGCTAGTCGCGGCCGCGATTTGAGATCAGATTAACAATTGTTTTGTTAAGGGCTAGACATGAATAAAGATCAATGAAAGGACAAGGGTTAATAGAGTGGAAACCCTAGTTTCTTCCAAGAATCCTAATCCTCATTCATTACTATCAATTTAGTTTTAAATCTATCAATAGATAAAAAGAATCATTTTTATTAGTCATCCATGACTACTAAATCCTAACGAACCCTACAAGCCTTCTTCTTATAGATTCTACATCCGTATTTAAACTAGATCTTAAAACTATATATATTCTACATCCATGTTTAATATAGATCTAGAATCTATTCTCCTTTCTTCTTCTTTCTATTTAACTCGTTTAAAGCAAGATTAAAAGTTCAACATAGCCCTGCGGACGACCCGTACTCATCTCGGCTAGCTACACGCGACACCGTTATTGATTGCGGTTACTACTTCACACTTTTTCACAACCAATCAGATTCTCACAATGGGTGCATGTCTCATCATTGATGAGCTATCACCTTGATTTTCTGGGGCCTACTTTTTTTGACTGTAGTGATTTTATTATGCCATAATAGAGTACAGATTTAGGTGTACTGAAAATGCTAAGGCCCTTAGTTGCAGTTAATTACATTATGTCAATCGCTAACTCTCTACGGTTTTTTTCAGGTACTATGGCTTCCGATTCCTTTTTTCCTTATGTCCGTTCAGAGAGCACTTTTGCCGATGCACCTACGGATCGGGAAATCATTGCTCTAATCCGGGACTACGACCCAGAGAAAAAGTCTCTTCATCTATGTGGATCGTGGTACAATTATATTATCCGAGGTCGGCGCAACTTTACTTGTGTGGTGCCATCAGAACCGATCCCGTCAATTCATTATGCTGACCCTCCGCAGGTCGCTTATGCAGTGGAAAAGGTCAATTGGAGCTCGGAAGGTCGTCTCCAACCTTCTATGGCATCGATACCAGTCCAGCTGCCAATAGCCCTAAATATTCTGAGGCGTCGCATATGCCAAGGAGAAGCGCGTCCTTGGGGTCAGGTCTATACAATAGGAGTGACCCCCTGACATCCGGCTGGTTATCTGCAGTGGGCCCATTACATTTTGTCGGCTAAGAAGTCGCTGCTGCTGAAGACCGGATTGTACCTGGCGGTCTACGCGTCTCTCTTTTATTTCCACACTCCTCATGTGCTTCTTGGAGCAGTGGAATATTCTGACCCACACATTCCTTTTATCGAACCGTGAAGTATCGATCTCGCTGGAGAAATTCGCAGAAATTTTCGGGTTACCCGTCAAAGGGGAGCATTACAAGGAGATACTTCCTCCTGACGAGTACGTTTTTGCCATCGAGTCGGTAGTCATGGGCCTTACCTCGGAAAACGCTATCCAACACAAGTTTCTTAGTTTGATCAAAGTGCTTATAAGAGCTTGTTTTTGGAGTCTGGGGGGCATGGAGTTAGCTTTTCTGACTTCGTCTCCCGTTTCCTTCGTCCGGAGGCTTTATGGTTGCAAAGTTCTCCAAGCTCGATGATCCGTTCGGATTTGGCTCGGATAAATTGCCAACTGTAGAAGCGGATTTAAAGCAGTTTTTTTTATTCCGGATACCCCCATTGTCCATTTTGCAGAGATTGTCGCTCCGGATATTGATGAGGAGACGTTTTTCACGGGCTTTATTGGTTTGTGGCTAAGCTGGTTTGCACTCCCAATGCACCCTCGCTACAGACTATTTGTCTTCTATCCGGCTCATCGCGTCACGGCGAAGACGTGTATGGTTGTTGGGGTTGCCAGAAAGGCCCACTTGTATCATGGCCTAAGTATGGCGGCCGACACCGCCCAGCCGGGTTTGAAGCCCGTAAATCTCCCTTTGCACTACTTCACCTTCTGGATCGAGATGCACGTGTTGGGTGCGTTTGGCGTGAATAAAAGGCCTAGATTTTATGAAGGATACAACATCCCTCAGGTCATGCAATTGGTCGATGCTTCTTCTCCAGACCCAACACAGTGAGAGGCTCGGCGATTGCTTCTTCGTCCACGGATGGCTGGGGACAGCATGACCTTCGTTGACAGGGTTCTGACCATTAGTAAGGAACCCTCCATAGTAATGCAGCCACTCCATGATGTCTTCAAGGATGGAGCTTCTACTTTGAGGGCTCAGGAGATTGCGTATTTGTATTCTATCCGGCTGGGTTTCTTTGTATTCAGACAGAATGCCTCGGTGTTGTTCATGAGATATAACCCACATCGCTTTGCCCAGAAATCTGGTTATAACCAAGGCGTTCCCCTTGAAGCGTTTCTCATTGATCCGGTTGCTACAAAGGAGAGTGTCACGCCCTGCTTTCCAATATACGGGGAAGTAGACGTGGTGAGACCGCGACGTATTTACTCAGAAGTAAACACGTTAAGCGTAAATAAGCAATATAAAAGTAAAACACAAAAATGACAAGAGATGTAATGAGGCAACAACTTTTTATTTATATTGATTCTTTACATACAACTGGAAAGTAAAATACAATAATGGAAAGCGATGCCTAAACAATGGCATATGAACTGAAAAGAAAAGTAAGTACAAGTAAGAACTAGAACTCTGGCTCTTCTGAAAAATGCTCCAAATCTTCCTGAATGGGCTCGATCTCCTGAGAGTCGGGTCCTCCTGACAACATTCCAAAGAAAGAAGAGATAGGAATGTCATCAGCGAACAATCGCTCGGTAAGTCCCAGAAGAGAGATAGATCAAGTATAAGGAATAGATCTGGTAATTTATCTGTTTTTGTTATACTAACGTAGTTGTTTGTAGCTTGGTACAGAATATATCAGTGTATACGAGAGGAGTCCAACTTGCTCCGTGGACTAAGGCATATGGAGTATAAGGCCCCGTTAATCCCAAGGGACAACGACACGGATATTCAGGTTAGTTGTATTATAGTGACCGTCTCATTCCACTTCTAATACATTCCGTACCAATCTACCTCGTTAAAAACCTCGTAATGCATATTGTATTGATTGTAATGAGTTGTAGTATAAGACTTGCCAAAACTATGGTATAAGCTGTTCATGTAAACGGTTTGGATGTAAACGGATAGTCATATAGTCAAGTTCAAGATATAGCCTTGGTTCGGTCAAGTCAAATTATATTGCATGTTCGTATTGTTCGGTATTCATATTCAAGTTCAAGTGTTCATGTTTGATACATTGGATTTATGTTGAATTGGATAGATGGTTGGATTCATGTTTGTATTATATTCAGATTAGGCTAAGACTCAGATTGAGTCAGACACTAAAACAGATTTGAGTCCTGAATTAGATTTAGGAGTTATCGCTAACTGTTACACATGGACGACATGATTTGTGTCTTTTTTCAAGACAATTACCATTGATAACCCAGTTTTAGTTTTCTACCTTAAATAGGCAAGCACCCACTTTCTCCGGCTCTCTAGGGCTCAAGAGAATTGGTGCCGCTTAAATCCATATTTACTAGGGTCCTTAATGTAAATTTAATATAAGTTGAGGGGGTTTTATGAAAAATAATTTTAGTATACTTTCAAAATAAATCTCAAGTATTTATTTAGTGTAGTTAGGGTTTTCATGGATATAATTTTTAAAAGTGAGGTATTCTAGTGAATAAATACCTAACTTGAATAGTACATGGTATTTTAATGTAAATTTGACTTGTATGGATCCTTGATGGTATTTTTATGGAACTTGTTATTCTTTTACTTTGTTTAGAAAACATGAAATTTAATAGTATCTTAAAAATATGTGTTTTGATAATATTTATATATTTATTAAAAGACAACTCTTTATTATTAAATAGAAATCCTCATTTTTCTTAAAAAATGTATAAAAATTCCATCGAGATCGTATGCTCCATGAGGAGGTCTGCATCTCACTCCACTAGTCCCGAGAATGTGCGATAACCCGCACCATCCCGATCGGGTTCCCCAAAATTGGTTGTATAAGCATAATCGTAAGGAATGTAATCACACAATTTAAAGAAATACGGTTTTTAATAGTTTAAGGTATTTATTTGAAAAGTCGTATTTGCCACAAGATATTGTTTTCAAGCGAATCGTGCTATGTCAAGATGTGTGTATGTGAGAGGTAGGTCATTATCTCATGAGATTTTCTAAAGGTATGCTAAGCTAAAGTAATTAAAAGATATCATATGTAAAGTTTGTGGTATTTAAACGAAAAATACAAATAGAAGTTACATAACATGTATGTTAAGATGAAACTTGCTCTCAATATTTGTTTCATGATTATTAAGCAAGATATAATGATATGGATGATTGGTTATTAAGAAAGATTGTGATTTTAATAAGTTTAGAATCGGATGTCGGAATAACTTCACTTCCGACGAGTTTTGAAAAGAGAACTTTTTAAATTAGGAAGAGAGGAGAAGAGAGGGGACTTACAAGTTTAGAGAAGAGAGGGGAGGTTTAGGAAAAGGTTGGTGGTTTCGTGGAGTCTCGGGGTCGCCCGAATCATCTCGAATTCTCTCCGGAACTTGACCTAGTACTAACTCCACTTGTACTCTTCTTTGACTTGGAAAATTTTAAGGATTTTTGACAATAGATTTCAGAATGAAGAGGGCTAGGATATGGGGTTGTATTTATAGGATAAAATTAGTGTTTTGAGAATGAAGAGAGAATTAAAAATGCATTAAAATAGGATTAAAGAGGTGAATTAACACTCTCTGGATAAATGCAGGGAAATCAAACAGCATGGGGGTCGTGAGGTAGGCCAAGAGATGTAGTGTGCAGAGTTTGGGGGCATTACCCAGGGAGGGCCGGCGCCGCCGGTCTGGGGAGGGATCTCGCCGGCCATTCTTGTGAAGTGATGTCTTGGATTTGTGCCACGTGTCCTAGTCTTTTTAAATACCCTTTTGCACATGTTTATTTTCTCAGACTTTTCAATTTTACGTTCACTGCACGTGTAAACTTTTGGGCTTCCAAAAGGTTTAAAAGAAAAATTAGTAAAAATAATATGTGGTTGAAGAGATTTGAACACAGGAGCTATATCACAGCAGTACAAGACTTTACTAATGAGCTACAAGTGTTTTCTTGCTGTTCTTAAACAAAAACAACATTTGAAGTATACTTAGGCTTGCAAACTTCTTTCTGTACTTTTAAAAGAAATTTTTGAACAGAAAATTCAGGGTCATTACATTCTACCATCCTTATAAAAATTTCATTCTCGAAATTTATAGAAGAAAGTTATAACAAATTCAAGAAAATTTTGATGACAGCGGTGGTGAAAGAACTACTGAAAGTGCATGAAATTTATTTGAAAGAACGAAAGGATGCAAGGGTTTTAAAAGGGTTGAAGGGAATTACCAGTTTACCTTGACCTAAAGCTTCGGCTTCCACAACCGCTAAAGTGAAAGTCCGTCGCCTGGGTACATTTCTCCTAGCTGGAGGCACATTCCTCCGTCCTTGGGGCATGTTTCGCCGCCTTTGAGGCATGTTCCTCATTGCCTAGTGGAAATAACGAAGAGGCTGTGCAGGAGGTCCATAAGGAGGTGGAGCTAGGAGAGCAGATGAGGTGCAGGTGCCTGAATAGCTGGCTGCTGCGGAAAAGCAATGGCTGGTCTGGAGGCAAGATTCGGATTGAGTCTATGAGGGAATGTAACAATTGTTGGAGATAGTGCCCTCAGAGTCAATTATTGGATCACAGGCACGCGATTGCAATGATTGAGGGAGGACCTGTCCCAATAGGACAGTCTTACTCAAGATGATAGTATGCTATCTGGTTTATCTTTATCATCGTGTACTGCTTTAGGTGACCTTATAGGTCACTATTGCACGTTGATAGAGCCCCTAGGATTCTTGCTTGACTGCCAGCAGTATGAGGGCGATCATATACGTGGGAGCTGGGGTCTATAAGCACATCCTTAAAAGGTCCCTAGTCGTGGGAGTTTCGAGACAGGGCATCGATTCTCCAGAGTAGACTAGTGTATACAGTCGAGACCCCGACGAGGGGCGGTGGCCGGTCTCACAAGCCACTGGTGTCAGTTGGTTCACCTAAGATGTATAAAGGTGCTCATTGGGTTATGAGTACACCGGACAGGACTCGCCGGGAACCTGCTAGTTGGGATTATACCAGACGTCAGATAGCAGTTCCCTGGTGACATGTGTACAGGTTAGTTCATCGACCTGAGATTGTCATTTGTCTCGTGTGAGTTCCCACTGTGCTTTGATTACTACCCTACCACGCTCAAAGGAGACGTGCAAACAGGTTTTAGTTGGGTACAGTCCCGAGCCACATGGAGGCAGTGAGCGGATCTGCAGGGGTTCGTCTATCCCGGTATTGTGGATGAGGTCGCGCTGTGTCTAGGAGAGCCAGTACATGAAAGTCCTTAGCCAAGACAGGAGATTTACTGGTAGGTATTCCAGTAGTATCTCAGGGTGTTCTGGGCTACACTCCGACACGACTTGTACCGCTTTTGGGGGTCTGACTTTTACCAACCCCCTAGGCCCGCCATGCGATGCTCATAGACGAACGGACCGGATTGTACGGATATTGTCACTGACAGGCTCAGTAGGGTGTCAGGATGAGTTTGCTCATCGACGTCCCTTTTGGTCAAAACCTGGTAGCCCATCACGTATGGCTAATAGCTCTGACGTGCTAGTGGTTAAATCCACAACCAAAGTATTGACGAGTCTTTAGAGTCCCCCACAGACAGTTACTCAAGTTTCGGGCGAAACGCTGTAGAGGCCGTATGGAGATATGGCAAGGTTCGATCAGATACGTGCGGTATTGCACGGATCATGATCGGACGGATAATACTAGCGGGCTTTGGTTTAAGCCGGATCCTAGTATTGTACAGTGTAGATTTTGTCTCTTTGCATTTGTATTCAGTGGGAATACAAATGCGGGTATGTATATACAGTCGCGAGGTTTTCCTGTAATTTATTACGGGATCAGTTTTCTGAAGTTGCCAGTTTGCATTCCATTCCGGCCAGTTTTCCTTTGTTCCTTCACGGCCGGACTTTTTCGATGGAGGGGTAATTTGCAAGTGTGCAAATTATCATTTGTGGAGGGGGTTATTAGTAATTTGTGGCTTCATGATGAGATTCTTTTTGAGTCTCTTCCTTTGCATTAATGTTGATTTGGATTTTGATTAGAAATGGTGTGACCATTTTTTCCTCTTTTTATCCTATTATATTCTTTCCTTGCATTATTGCAATTGGGATCTCCACCATTTGGAGAGAGGGGCCGGCCACTACTTGAGAGGAGAGGGTGAGGTTCATTTTTGATGAGGGGAATAATTCATATCTCATTTGCTTGCTTGCAAAATTCTCAACCTCTCTACAAAGTTCTTTCATTCCTCAATCATGGCAACTTCACAACCCCAATTGAGACAATGGTTTCTACACTAGTCTACAGCATTTCTTGGGCACGTCGGCTCGCCAACTTCGTGCCCGAGTTGCCTCGGTCCAGAGGTGGGAGCCCGTAAAAGAACCCGGCGATGTGGTGCCCGTTCCGATGAGGAGCTGAAGACCGGAGATTCCGTGAGGAGATAGGAGTGAAGGCCGAAGGCCGAAGGACACGGATCGCTCGGTATAGAATTCTACCCTTCCTTTTGTTTGCTAGAGTTAGGTTAATGGCCCGATCCGGGTTTTTAGTGTGCGGTGGTGCCGGTTTTCTAGTTTTTAGAAAAGTTTTTCGTTTCCGCATTCCAGCGTCGGATTGACGGCCGGGGCGCCGCCGTGCACTTACACTGGTATCAGAGCCATGCCATTAACCTAGTCTAGCTTGATCTAATGTGTTTACATTTTCGATCGAACAAAATTCCAAAACCCGCGTTTTCAAAGTATCAGTTCTCTGTCGAAATATTTTTGGCTCGAAATTTTTTTCAGTACATTGCAGAAACATGTGCAGGGAATTCTAAGAACTCTGGAAAAATTCGATGCATTGACTCCATGGTGGGACCGCGGAACCGCGGCCAAACCCCTGTTCTGGCCGCGTTTCCGCGGCAGTAATGTGTGATCGATGCATTAAATTTTTCCAGTGGGCTTCTGGGTTGAAAATAGGGGTTTTGAAATATTCTGTTTGGGCCCAGATTTTCTTTAAGTGCTACAGTTGTGCTTGGGGCCCACTTCAGTAAATTTGATCGATCGAGAATTTTAAACATGTTAGTTCACAGTATTTACATTATATCTGCGACCGTGAATGTCATTTGATCGGTAAATCCTGTCTAACTGCTATAGCCCTTTTAGACGGATTTGCGAACGTGACATTCACGTTGATGTTCTGTGTTGTGCTGTGATGTTGCGGATTGGTCGTGGGGATAGCCTGGATGCAATGGTAGTACAGTTTTGTTTTTATATGTACATTTGATATTGGGGCACGACCGGGCTGAGGTCGATGTACCCGCTGTATGTATATTTTACTTTCTGTACTAGGATTACCCCGCGGTGGGGTGCACGGATAGCCGGGTTCTAGAGGGCAACGGGCCTGCATCTCATGGCGTTGAGATGGAGGGGGCTTCACTCTAGAATTGGCGGGCTATTCGCCGCACTCGTAGGGGGTACAGGTTGATCCAAGGAGGGGTGCCCAAGTTACCGGATTCCGTAGAGTGATGGGTGGTCCATTCACGTTGCTGAAGGGGGCTGTCTCGCTTCAGGTTTTGGCGGGTAACTGCCGCGCCCGTAGGGGTCTAGGATTTCATTGCACAGGCTATCCACACGACCAAGGGAACGTCGGGTTTCAGTAGCGGCTCTATGAAACCCGGGGATCCCAGATATCTGTATTGTTCTGTGATGCTGATTACATTTATGTGATGTTGCATTTTATCACGCCTTGAGCGAATATTATATATTGATATATAAACTAGTAGATGTTGTATATGTTTTGCATCCGCGCTAGTCAAGTCCCCGCTCTGTCGTTAGTTAATTAACCTAACGGGTGATGACGGGACCCAGTGGCGAATGCGGATGGCATATACGTACATCATTATTTTCGTTCTTTGTGGTGTGATCAATTGATGGGACTGCGTTGATTCGGATCAATGCAAGCTAAACAAACCTATTCTGATATTGTTGGAACTTTTTTCAAAAAAGCTGTTATTGCAAGGACGTTCTCTTTTGTTTTGCACAGTGGTATTCAGTTATGAATATCCAGCACCTCAGTCGACGAGGCAAAGGCCGAGATCCCTTCACCGGGAGTGACCCCTTGGACAGAAGTTTGCATCAGGGTAATAACTTCACTGTAGTCGTCTACTTTTGCTTTGCATTGTGGTATTCAGTTGGAATATCCTGCACCTCATTCCACGGGGAAAGAGCCGAGATCCCTTCACCGGGAGTGACCTCTTTAGCAAAGGTTTTCACCACTATATTTTTATAAAGTTATCCTGTTCCTTCAACGATATCAAGTTCATTACGTTAAAGGTTTTCGCCAGAAACCATTCGTAGCCCTCCATCATTTCAGTTAAATATTCGGTAGTATTCAAGCTATGTATTTTGACCTCACGCCAAGGCATAGTGATTGGTAGCTGCCGGATATTTATCTGTTGCATAGTTAGATGCGTTGGTTTGGGACAGTCATACTACTATTTTGTCCTACGTCAAGGGTATGTACGGGTGGGTTCAAATTAACCTGGATAATGATGGGTAGAACTTGACATGTGACTTATGACATTTTGACCTCACGCCAAGGTCATAAGAGCATGGGGCAAAAATCACATCGGGAGTTTCTAAAGAAACTGAAACTTTCCAGATATGCGCATACCTTCTGGAGTGTGATAACGTGAGCGGATTCCGTCACGTTATCATGCGATGATAGTTGGATCCCTATTCCCACTGATGAGTTGGTTTACTCCTCGGGTGATCCCGACTAATTCTTCTTTCAGGTTTGGAGGAGAATTTGACGTTACAGTGGGAGGTTTCCAGATTAGATAAATTGATAACCATTCTGATCTAGGTTAGAGTGCACGCTGAGTGTTTCTTTTCTCTCTCTCTTTGGCAGCGACCATGACCCGACCCTTGACTATGACTCAGTAACCAAATTAATCGAACCTTCTTAAACACTGGCTTTTGGATTGTCAGAGTTGCATACCTCATTGCCACTCTTACTTTTACCCTTTTTCTCCAGGACACCCCGTATTACTACGAACGTCCACTTCCATTGGACAAAACCATCGTATGGTTATATACGAACTCGAAGGAATTTATTAGAGGATGGTTTCCGGTTCTGGAGAAAACGAATAGGACTATTCAGCTGTCTTTTCCTTTTACCTTCTCTCAGGTTGCGAGTACTCCTTGGTTTAGGAGATAGTACACCTATTACGCAAATTGGATAGTCTTCTTCCAAACCTTAGGCTGGTGCCGAACGGTGGGGAATGAAGAAAACCAATTAGCATAACGATGGTGTACAGAAGGTATTAAGTAAAGACATATCAAGGGATTAGTAAGAGGGCAAAGTAAATTGCGACTGCTATTCACGACCAAACCAAGTATTTCTTCGCCAATCCTAAATCACCTTTGTATTTCTCCAGGACACTCCGTATCACTACGAAGATCCACAGTTTATTGGATACTCCATCGTATGGTTATATACGAACTCGAAAGGAACTTGTTCCAGTTCGGGGATGGATTCTGGTTCAGGAGAAATAGGAATAAGGTTTATTCGGTTGTCTTTTATCTTCACCTTCTCTCGCATTGCGAGTGCTCCTAGGATTAGGACAGTACACCCATTATGCTTATTAGATAGTCTTCTTCCAAACCATAGGCTGGTGCCGAACGGTAGGGAAGGAAGAAAACCATTTAGCCTAAGAGGGTGTACAGAAGGTAACGACTAAAGACATATAAAGGGATTTGGAGAGATGGCAAAGAAATATACGGTTACAGTTGTGAATCTGGATAATGGAAGAGGCATTTCTAGGAATACCCGGATACCCCTGCGAAACATTTCAATGTTTCAGTTTCACTGTGTATTGTTAAAAGAAAACTGATTTCCCAATTAGACACTTGCTCCAGGGTATGTATTTACCAAGTTTGATTCTCATATCTGTATGGTTTTACAGATGATGAGTGGGAGTAAGTTATCAGAAATTAGGTGATCATCCTCATTATATCGGAGTTCGTTGTAATTGGTGATATTTGAGGAAGTCACCTGGGTTATTTGCCGGACGGCAAATATTTGGTTTTGAATATCCATTGTTATCCACCAATTTCAAATTGATATATCTGTACGTCTATTTTTATGGAGTGAGATATACCTTTTTGAAATTATGTCTATAAAATTTACCTATATCAGTGGATGGTTAGGTAAGGAGCATTAAACAGCGGTGTAATTCTTCATAACCATAGCACAGTTTTCAACCTACGACACACAGGGAATGAGTTATCAGACTCAAGGGACTTATACAGAGTATTGTATATTGTTCAGTGTCCATTAGGACGGAGGGGTTGGTCCTCGTACTATATTCGGTTTACTTATGACTTCTCTGGTTCTTAGACAAGTGTTTCGTAGAAACATAAGGTCCAAGTTTTGAGAAGTTATAGGTATATGAATAAAGTAGAGAACCAGGTGTTACAAGTATCAGGATTCTTCAAGGTGATCGAAGATGTAGATACTTGTGTATGGTGTTCAGTTGATAGTAATGTTTAAAGAGAACTTGCTTCTCTTTCAGGTTATTCATAATTGGAAGCACTCCTAAGTTGAGTAATGCTGATCGGCCTCTTTCCATTTAGTTGACATGCACTGGAGACAACTGCATGATTTGAATCTGGTTCAATTAAATCAGTGCCTCTGTTTCTATATTGGATATAGAACAGTTCATATCTTAACGATATTAAGGTACGGGGAGTTGTCCAGCTTATGCTTAAAACCAGACTCTGGATAACTCAAGGCACGTTTCTGTAATGGCTGTTTGTAGGTTGACCCAGGCTATGACGAGGGTTGATATTCTACCATCAGGAAGATCAATAGTGATATTGTTCTTGACTCGCCACAGTTTTAATAAAAATGGATTTTTTCAGAAAACAGTAGTGGGAGTATGGTAGAACTGGAAGTGATTCCAGAACCGCAAACGATTACTGAAGATTTGATAAGAACCTAAAGATTCAATCTAGTTTGACATTCAATTAGCCACTCTGCAGATATGGTGGGTTACCTCAGGCACCTGAAAGGTACTCCGGTAGCCTCAAGGACGGTGACAGGGAGGTTCTTGTTTACCCAGACTTGCCATTGCTGTTGTTCCAGACTGTGAGACCCGGCAGGAGGATGAGTATAGCGTCGTTCTGAACTAGCTTCAGAAGTGTACGTGTATATGACTCTGCCAGAGGGTTGTCGTAGTCAGTGGGAGCAGCGGAAGCATGGTGGACAAGTGGCTTATGTCTATTTATAGACTAAAGCAGATATAGAGGAGATAGATCATCTATTTCTGATATGACAGTCATAGGTTTGACTTCATCAGAATAGGGGATGGATCTGTTAAGAAGGTAGTAGGGTGTGATGTCCTAATATTTGGATGACATACACAGAGTAGGAAGTAAAATTCCTATACTACGGTCGGTTATACTTTGGTTGTCACACAATGGTTTCTCCACATAGGACTTGGATTTTATATCAGACATTCTGGTTACTAGATCTATGGTTTTAGATCTAGATTTGGGTAGTTTCCCGATCAGGGTACTTAGACTGCATTCTAAAGGTGTATTTAGAATGGACGACTCCTGGCACGGTAGTATACCTGCAGGTGATGGAGTCACCCTCTCTAAAGGTGTCTTACAGACTAAAGGGGAGAGGGATGTGCATGATTGGCAGATCACTTGCTTAGGCAATTGAGTCAATCATGAGATGTCAACTACCACACCAGATGTTGTTTTTGCAGTAGGTGAAATAAGTGGATATTAATCTAGTCTTGGAGAAACGATCGGAAGCAGTTTTAGAACATAAGTGGATATTCTAGGGATATGATAACGACAGCCTCATTCGGGAGACAGTTATCATTCTAAGCTTCCAAGGTGACCTGGATGACAGAGAGGTTGTCAGAGTTATAGTTTTCCCTCTGACGAGGGGCAGTATTTTGGACAGGTGCTCTAAGCAGATACTGAGGGAGGCATGGAGCAGGATACTGATTAAGTTCAGTTGACGATACAGTCTAAGAAGTTTGGATTTGGAGTTCATTTATGAACTAGGTCCCATCAGACATCCAATCACATTCTAAGACAGGTATTGCTCATTTCGGGAGATGTCTTTCTCCGCGAACTTGAGATATAGAGAGACATAGAAAGAAACATCACAGCGGATCCACTCACTGAGGCTATTCCTCGAATGCAATAGTTTCGCAAACGAGCTTTGTGAGACTGACTAGTAAAGGAGTTGGGTGTTCGGTATCACACGGGCTGTGAGTATGCGACATCACAATAATTAGCCTTGAGTGCAAGTGGGAGATTGTTGGAGATAGTGCCCTCAGAGTCAATTATTGGATCACAGGCACGCGATTGCAATGATTGAGGGAGGACCTGTCCCAATAGGACAGTCTTACTCAAGATGATAGTATGCTATCTGGTTTATCTTTATCATCGTGTACTGCTTTAGGTGACCTTATAGGTCACTATTGCACGTTGATAGAGCCCCTAGGATTCTTGCTTGACTGCCAGCAGTATGAGGGCGATCATATACGTGGGAGCTGGGGTCTATAAGCACATCCTTAAAAGGTCCCTAGTCGTGGGAGTTTTGAGACAGGGCATCGATTCTCCAGAGTAGACTAGTGTATACAGTCGAGACCCCGACGAGGGGCGGTGGCCGGTCTCACAAGCCACTGGTGTCAGTTGATTCACCTAAGATGTATACAGGTGCTCATTGGGTTATGAGTACACCGGACAGGACTCGCCGGGAACCTGCTAGTTGGGATTAAACCAGACGTCAGATAGCAGTTCCCTGGTGACATGTGTACAGGTTAGTTCATCGACCTGAGATCGTCATTTGTCTCGTGTGAGTTCTCACTGTGCTTTGATTACTACCCTACCACGCTCAAAGGAGACGTGCAAACAGGTTTTAGTTGGGTACAGTCCCGAGCCACATGGAGGCAGTTAGCGGATCTGCAGGGATTCGTCTCCCCCGGTATTGGGGGTGAGGTCGCGCTGTGTTTAGGAGAGCCAGTACATGAAAGTCCTTGGCCAAGCCAGGAGATTTACTGGTAGGTATTCCAGTAGTATCTCAGGGTGTTCTGGGCTACACTCCGACACGACTTGTACCGTTTTGGGGGGGTCTGACTTTTACCAACCCCCTAGGCCCGCCATGCGATACTCATAGACGAATGGACCGGACTGTACGGATATTGTCACTGACAGGCTCAGTAGGGTGTCAGGATGAGTTTGCTCATCGACGTCCTTTTTGTTCAATACCTGGTAGCCCGTCACGTATGGCTAATACCTCTGACGTGCTAGTGGTTAAATCCACAACCAAAGTATTGACGAGTCTTTAGATTCCCCCACAGACAGTTACTCAAGTTTCGGGCGAAACGCTGTAGAGGCCGTATGGAGATATGGCAGGGTTTGATCAGATACGTGCGGTATTGCACGGATCATGATCGGACGGATAATACTAGCGGGCTTTGGTTTAAGCCGGATCCTAGTATTGTACAGTGTAGATTTTGTCTCTTTGCATTTGTATTCAGTGGGAATACAAATGCAGGTATGTATATACAGTCGCGGGGTTTTCCTGTAATTTATTACGGGATCAGTTTTCTGAAGTTACCAGTTTGCATTCCGTTCCGGCCAGTTTTCCTTTGTTCCTTCACGGCCGGACTTTTTCGATGGAGGGGTAATTTGCAAGTGTGCAAATTATCATTTGTGGAGGGGGTTATTAGTAATTTGTGGCTTCATGATGAGATTCTTTTTGAGTCTCTTCCTTTGCATTAATGTTGATTTGGATTTTGATTAGAAATGGTGTGACCATTTTTTCCTCTTTTTATCCTATTATATTCTTTCCTTGCATTATTGCAATTGGGATCTCCACCATTTGGAGAGAGGGGCCGGCCACTACTTGAGAGGAGAGGGTGAGATTCATTTTTGATGAGGGGAATAATTCATATCTCATTTGCTTGCTTGCAAAATTCTCAACCTCTCTCCAAAGTTCTTTCATTCCTCAATCATGGCAACTTCACAACCCCAATTGAGACAATGGTTTCTACACTAGTCTACAACATTTCTTGGGCACGTCGGCTCGCCAACTTCGTGCCCGAGTTGCCTCGGTCCAGAGGTGGGAGCCCGTAAAAGAACCCGGCGATGTGGTGCCCGTTCCGACGAGGAGCTGAAGACCGGAGATTCCGCGAGGAGATAGGAGTGGAGGCCGAAGACCGAAGGACACGGATCGCTCGGTATAGCATTCTACCCCTCCTCTTATTTGCTAGAGTTAGGTTAATTGCCCGATTCGGGTTTTTAATGCGCGGTGGTGCCGGTTTTCTAGTTTTTAGAAAAGTTTTTCGTTTCCGCATTCCGGTGTCGGATTGACGGCCGGGGCGCCGCCGTGCACTTACAACAATGTCGTGAGTGGATGAGCCGCAGACTAAGTACAGGCCGTTTACACGCTTGCAGTCCTTCGCTAGGTGTCCATTCCTCCTGTGGTAGGTGTAAAAGTCTGGACTGGGCCGGTTAAAAGTTACTCCTGGTCTCCTAGGTACAAACGGTGGCCTGGAAGAGGCTCCTCCTGCCATCTAAGTGGCAGGGCGCTTCATACCGGCAGACTGAGGTCTGTCCTTCTTCTTAACAACCGCCTCATATCGATGGGTAGCCTTCAGAGCTAAATCATAGGTTGGGAAATCCCCTGTAGTTAGAGCAGCTTGGATCTCCTGGTCCAACCCTTGCTGAAATCGTCTTACCCTGATCTCAGCAGTTGGTATGAGATGTGCTGCGAACCTATTACGATCTTGTGTTAGTAGTGTAGTATGTGTTATAAGAAAATTGAATATTGAGACATATCTTATCTGCTAAGCATGGTGAACTCAGTATCGTATTCATCCACTGATTTGCTCCACATAGAACCTTGTTGCAGGTGGATGAATTGCTGCTCTATGTCAAAACGGGTAGCCTCGGGAAAATATTTCGTGTCGAATATATCGCGAAATGTCTTCCATTATATCGGCTGGACAAGACGGCTTTCTTCAGCCTTCCACCATACTCTGGCGTTGTCAGTTAGTTGCAGCTTCGCAACTCTTACCCAAGCAATATCTGATACTTGTTCTGCTGCCAGATCGTGCTCAATCGACTGAGCCCATTCTTGCGCTTCCAGTGGGCTCTCTTTCTCAGAGAATTGTTTAGGGTGCAGTGCCCATAATTGCTTCACTCCGGATGCTTCAGATTCTGGGCGGTGTAATAGGATAATAGTCTGATGCAGCTGTCCTTCCAAGTGGCTCTTAATTGCCTCAAGCAATACCATATGCTCGTTGATAGGAGCTACTACGGTAGGTGGTGGTGGTGGTAGAGGAGGTGGGGTGTTTCCATTCACATTGGTTTTCGTGTTGTTTGGAGAATCTATAACCTTGAAAGAAAAATAGTGTTAGGATAGATTCAAGGAATTGAATTGTAAAGAATGTTTTTAGTTGTTGATTCTTATAATTCTTATGATATACTGTTTAGGATTCCATGCAGAATTGACCCTGCATGGTTATGTAGGTTTCCATGCAGAACCGACCTGCATGGGACGCCAACAAAACATGTCACGCCCCGCTTCCCAATATACGGTGAAGTAGATGTGGCGATACCGCAACGTATTTACTCAGAATTAAACACGTTAAGCGTAAATAAGCAATATAAAAGTAAAACACAAGAATGACAAGAGATGTAATGAACAACTTTTTATTTATATTCATTCTTTACATGCAACTGGAAAGTAAAATACAATAATGGAAAGCGAACCCTAAACAATGGCATATGAACTGAAAAGAAAAGTAAGTACAAGTAAGAACTAGAACTCTGGCTCCTATGAAAACTGCTCCAAATCTTCCTGACTGGGCTCGATCTCCTGAGAGTCGGGTCCTCCTGACAACATTCCAAAGAAAGAAGAGATAGGAATGTCGTCAGCGAACAATCGCTCGGTAAGTCCCAAAAGAGAGATAGATCAAGTAAAATGAATAGATCTGGTAATTTATCTGTTTTTATTATACTAACATAGTTGTTTGTAGCTTGGTACAGAATGTATCAGTGTATATGAGAGGAGTCTAACTTGCTCCGTGGACTAAGGCATATGGAGTACAAGGCCCCGTTAATCCCACGGGACAACGACACGATATTCATGTTAGGTGTATTATAGTGACCGTCTCATTCTACTTCTAATACATTATGTACCAATCTACCCCGTTAAAAACCCCGTAATGCATATTGTATTGATTGTAATGAGTTATAGTATAAGACTTGCCGAAACCATGGTATAAGTTGTTCATATAAACGGTTCGAATGTAAACGGATAGTCATGTAGTCAAGTTCAAGATATAGCCTTGGTTCAGTCAAGTCAAATCATGTTGCATGTTCGTATTGTTCGGTATTCATGTTCAAGTTCAAGTGTTCATGTTTGATACATTGGATTCATGTTTGCATTGTATTCAGATTAGACCGAGACTCAGATTGAGTCAGACACTTAAACAGATTTGAGTCCTGAATTAGGTTTAGGAGTTATCGGTAACTGCTGCACATGGACGGCAGGATTTGTGTCTTTTTCCAAGACAATTACCATTGATAATCCACTTTTAGTTTTCTACCTTAAATAGGAAACCACCCATTTTCTCCGGCTCCGTGAGGCTCAAGAGAATTGATCCTGCTTAAACCTATATTTACTATGGTCTTTAATGTAAATTTAATATAACTTGAATGGGTTTTATGAAAAATATTTTTAGTATACTTTCAAAATAAACCTCAAGTATTTATTTATTATAGTTAGGGTTTTCATGGATGTAATTTTTAAAAGTGAGGTATTCTAGTGAATAAATACCTAGCTTGAATAGTACATGGTATTTTAGTGTAAAGTTGACTTGTATGGATTCTTGATGGTATTTTCATGAAACTTGTTATTCTTTTATTTTGTTTAAAAAACATGGAATTTAATAATATCTTAAAAATATGTGTTTGAATAATATTTATATATTTATTAAAAGATAACTCTTTATTATTAAATAGAAATCCTCGTTTTTCTTAAAAATTGTATAAAAATTCCATCGAGATCGTATGCTCCGTGAGGAGTTCTGCATCTCGCTCTACTAGTCCCGAGGATGTACGATAACCCGCACCATCCAGATTAGGTTCCCCAAAATGGGTTGTAGAGGTATAATTGTAAGGAATGTAATCACACAATTTAAAGAAATACGGTTTTTAATAGTTTAAGGTATTTATTTGAAAAGTCGTATTTACCACAAGATATTGTTTTCAAGCGAATTGTGCTATGTCAAGATTTGTATATGTGAGAGGTAAGTCATTACCTCATGAGGTTTTCTAAAGGTATGCTAAGCTAAAGTAATTAAAAGATGTAATATGTAAAGTTTGTGGTATTTAAACGAAAAATGCAAATAGAAGTTACATAACATGGTATGTTAAGATGAAACTTGTTCTCAATGTTTGTTTCATGATTATTAAGCAAGATATAATGATATGGATGATTGGTTATTCAGAAAGATTGGGATTTTAACATGTTTATAATCGGATGTCGGAATAACTCCACTTCCGACGAGTTTTGAACAGAGAACTTTTTGAATTAGGAAGAGAGGAGAAGATAGGGAACTTACAAGTTTAGAGAAGAGAGGGGAGGTTTAGGAAAAGGTTAGTGGCTTCGTGGAGTCGCGTGGTCGTCGGAATCGTCTCGAATTCTCTCCGGAACTTGACCTAGTGGTAACTCCACTTGTACTCTTCTTTGACTTGGAAAATTTTGAGAATTTTTGACAATAGATTTCAGAATGAAGAGGTATAGGGTATGGGGTTGTATTTATAGGGTAAAATTAGAGTTTTGGGAATGAAGAGAGAATTAAAATTGCATTAAAATAGGACTAAAGAGGTGAATTAACACTTTTTGGATAAGTGCAGGGAAATCAAACAGCATGGGGGGTAGTGGAGTAGGCCAAGAGGTGTAGTGTGTAGAGTTTGGGGGCATTACCCACGGGGGGCCCCGGCGGCACCGGTCTAGGGAGGGATCTCGCCGGCCATTCTTATGAGGTGAGGTCTTGGATTTATGCCACGTGTCCTAGTTTATTTAGATACCCTTTTGCATATGTTTATTTTCTCAGACTTTTCAATTTTACTGCAGTGTGCACATGTAAACTTTTGGGCTTCCAAAAAGTTTAAAAGAAAAATCAGTAAAAATAATATGCGGCTGAGGGGATTTGAACACAGGGGCTATATCACAGCAATGCAAGACTTTACCAATGAGCTACAAGTGTTTTCTTGCTCTTCTTAAACAAAAACAACATTTAAAGTATACTTAGGTTTGCAAATCCCTTTCTGTACTTTTAAAAGAAAATTTTGTACAGAAAATTCAGTGTTTTCTTGCTGTTCTTAAACAAAAACAACATTTAAAGTATACTCAGGCTTGCAAACTCCTTTCTGTACTTTTAAAAGAAAATTTTGTACAGAAAATTCAGGGTCGTTACAGAGAGCGTTCGCAACGCGGCGCATAATTTTATGCGGCTAAATACGGGAGCTCATTTCTTGATCAGTGAGCTGAGTCATATCCCGAAAGCCTTGAATGCTTACATCACCTGGTATCAGCATGCGACGGATGCCGTTGTCAAGGAGGAAAGGCGGATGCTTCTTGACCATAAGAATTCTGTCCCGGCCGGTAATCCTGCGGTTCTGCTGAAGCGACGAGCAGTTGTCCGTCTTTCTTTGAGTGAGAGCACCACGGCTGTAGTCCCGCGAACCTTTCCGGCTAAGCCACGGCCAGACGTAAGTGCTCATGTGGTAGCGGCGGCATCTCCTGAGTCGGGTTTTGGCTCCAAAATTGGGACTCGCCGTAGCAATAAGCCTGTAAATCGTAAGGTTTTATCGTCGGGTGTTGTTGTTGGCTCGTAGAAAAGAAGAAATCTTTATTTTCGGTTGATGTTGTCTTCGGTCAGGAGCCGCATGCTCCCTACAGCGAGAGCTTGTCAGAATACAGCACCAACGACAGTCTGTTCGGGGCTTCTACTGATGAGAATGCCGCTACTGATCTTCAAGCCGCTATTGAGGCTTCTGAGAGATTAGCCCATGAGCAAGCAGCGCTTGCTTCTCTTACGGCATCAGGTATATCTCATTTACATTCTTCCGTATATATATATATATTTTGAATTTATTATGCTTTATTAACACTCTTTTCTTAATAGGAATCTCCACTGAAGAGGTTCTTTTGGCGTCCCTCAAGACATTTGAGGAAGAGGAGAGGCTTCGCGCTTCTATGGGTCTCGGTATGATTCGTTTTACGGCGTCTCTGAATATATATATTTAGCTCATTTTTTTGACACCCTGACCCATTTCTCTCTTTCTTTTTTTTTATTACAGGAACCACTGCAACTTGTGTTGTTCCGAATTGGATGACGTCCTTAGGTGGTGGTGCGGAGCAGTCTTCAGAGCTACCGGCTACCGTTGAGGTTACCCCAGGGCTGCTACGAGAAGCATCCCTAATGCAGCCGATGACGGACGTTGCAGCAAATCCGGAGGCTGAATCTGATTTAGATAAAGATGTTCCTCTGTCGGAGGTTCTGAGGAGGTCTCTTCGTGCAGCTAAAGCTGAGAAGAAGCGCCGAAAGCACGCAGCAAGGGAGCGTCAGGCTAACTTGGCCATAAGCGCGGGTTCAAGTGATACACGACCCCCTGATGTTCCCATAGAGGACATTCCTTCTGCCTTATCAACCGCTTATAGGCAGATTGCGCGTGCGGCTCACGAAGAGGCTGAGCGGTTACTTCAAGGTAAAACAGCGCACGATCCCTTACTGAAATCAAGTAGGATTTATTTACTTTTTCCAGATTTCTTCCCACAACAGTTTTTCTTGAATTATAACACATTTGTCCTTGAATGGTGTAGCAGGGACGAGTTTAGGTGTTAACGTGGTGGGTGAAGTGCTAGCATTTGAAGAGTCTGGGGCGTCGAGCCTTCATCTCGAATATGGGACTGTTCCAACAACCGCTTCCTCCCCTTGTGGGTCCCCGGCATCGGCGGGTGATGTGAGCATGACGACGACCCTTATTGATTCGAGGGACAAAGGTGTCGACATTGAATCCATCTTCCTGGTGATGGTGGAAATTGAGGAAGCCGTCATGGTTAGTGGTGCTCTAGATACCGCTATGGTTTCTGCCCCGTCAGGTATTCCTTGTATTATTACTTTTGGGTTCTCAGTCTTGCTAGACATATTTGCTGATATATTCTTTATAAAGGTGCGGTAAATCCTGACGCTGTGCTGATTGAAGAATCACCGTCAACCGTGGTCGTGACCGTCGCTGCTCCACCTATCTCTTTTGTTCCCTCCCGAGTTCTTTCGGGTTCAATGACGGAAGGTAAAGATTTTTCATTTCCTTGTTTCAGTATAGATATTATTTCTCGGATTAATTTCTTTACCGTATATTGTTGCAATCCTGTAGGAGTGCTTTTCGACCGCTTATGCCAAATGTTAAGCTCGCACTTCGCCTTCAAATCGGAATTCGTCCTTCCTTCGGGCGTTGGTTAGTATATTCTTCATTTCTTATTTCATCTTATTACGAGTAATCTTTCTATTGCTAAGTTTTTTCTCGTATTGACCACAGTCTTACAGCTCGAGGGAGAGGACGAAGGAATATCCGAGTCTCCTATGCTCCCTGATTTGTCACTTTTGACTATTGGTATGTTAGATCTCATTCATCATCATTCATTTTTATTTTTAGGTTGAAACCTGACCCTTCTTTGTGCGTGTCTTACTCTGTAGCAGCTACACTGGTTTTGGCTCCTCTTGAGTCTCGCATTTCTATGCCCGCGGGGCCCTTCGCTAAGCGCCAGTCTTCCAGGGGTGCAGCAAATAGCTGGCGGATACTAAGCGAATTTATTGAAGACTTTAATGTCGAAACTCTCACTTTTGCTGCGGATTTTGCGGATGAGGTCAGCCCTATGCTGGCGACCCGTATGACTTTCTACAATGAAGATTTCGTCGGCATTTAGGTTGACTACTGTAAGCGAATTGAGGCTTGCCTCCATGAGATCGAGTACAAACGTCTTTCGCCTGAGGCATTAACCTCGAAGGCTCAACTGGTCTAATGGATCGAGCATAGTGTCGCTTCCATTCAATACTTCGAGCAGAAGTTGGTTCTAAAGCAAAAGGAACATAAGAGGGCTTTTGGCGAATCCAGCCAATTGCGTGCTCAAGTCGAAGCGAATGCCGTGCAACTGCAAATTATCTTTGAAAATCTTCAACAATGCGTTTCTGAAGGAGTGGCACTGAGACAGAACCTTGACTTTACTGAGCTGGGAATGAGAGATTGCGAAGTTGCTAAGCAGGAAATTACTGAGAAGCTTTCTTCATGTTTGCAACAACGGGCTCAAGTCGAAGCAATGCTGGCTGCAATAGTGAAGCATGAGGAGGAGCTATGGCAAGAGAGTGAGCAGGTTGCCACTTTATTGAAAGCCCTGCCTTCTTAAAGGCTAGAATTGTATCCCCTTTTTTTATAAATTGTATCTTTCAAACACTTTGATTCATGAATAAAGAATGCACTTTTTTTTTGCATACGCTCTTCTGTGTTTGATGTCTTAATTTAGCGCTAATTAGTTTATTTACTCGTTTCGGAGTCTCTAGTTTATGTACTCGTTTCGGAGTCTGTAGTTTATTCACTCGTTTTGGAGTATCTAGTTTATGTACTCATTTCGGAGTTTGTAGTTTATTCACTCGTTTCGGAGTCTCTTTAGTTTACCTACCTTGGGTTTACAGGCAAACTTGTCCTAACGTTGTATGTAGATAACCCTTATTCTTTATGACAGGGGTTCGTTAGGTTTGTGGTACTAGGGTTTTAGTCCGTGGTACTGTCGTGTTGGCTGATGTACTCCTTGATATGCAGTCTTTAAGATGCTGTTCGAGTAACCCCGCGACTGTCGTATCTCTGATCCCTTCAGGGGCTGGACAAGACGTCTTCAAGTAATCTTCTTAGGTCATATTACTGTTGGAAGAGAAAACGTTAGGAATTTTCCATGACGCTTTTAACTGAGGTTAGGCTCAATTTGGAGCCCCGATGAGCCATAACCGCCCCCTTCTGGGGTGGGATGATCTTCAATGGTCTTTAAGGCTTTATATGAGCTTCCATAAAGATCCGAATCTGGGAATATGCCGTCACTTCATTTTTTGGTTTGACGATGTCGCGTCGATTCTTTTCTGAAATAGGGTAGACATCTGTAGGACCTCTATGCTGTATGTATTGCAATTGAAGTCCGGAGCTAGGAATATGTCATTGCTCGAATTTCATTTGATAGTCGCATTTGCATCCTTCTGAAATGAGGGGGAAACGCCGGAATAGCCTCTAGGTTGTATATGTACCATCAAGACTTAGAACTAGGATTTTGCCATTACTCCTTTTTTTTGCTTTGACCCTTGGGTCTTTCTTTTTTGATGATGACGTTGTGTCTGCATCCTGCTAGAATGATAAGCATGTCGAGTCGATCTCTAGGCTGCAGATGTTGTCGTCGAGATCTGGCTCTCCCTTTGACGGAGCCTGGTGAAAAAATATGGTTCCTTTTCTTTCATTTGTGCCCATGGATCATATACAAGAGTCAATATGGACATACTTGCAGGGCAAAGGGTTTCAATTTTTTTTTATTTTTTCTTATTTCTGTATGTCGATGTCGCGCACCCCGCGAGTTCACGAGGAGGCGGAATTTTCAAAAACGATTTTTATAAGCTTCGCAACACCGACTAAGTTTTTATACCTTCGTGAACTAGTCATTCAGGTCTTCTTCTCCTCCTCTCCTAGCTCCTCGAAGATTGGATCGAACTTGCGACGTCGGCCTCCTCACGTCAAAGATGATCCACCCGAGAGTTTGTACTTCAAGCTCCTACCTCTAAACCGAGGTAACTAGGGTATTTAGTTCGCTAATCTAAGTACCTAGGTGATGTAGAGTAACTAATGGATTGATTTATCTCATGAGATCTTTTGTTTCACAACACATGTAAGAGTAAGGATCTCTTTGAGGAAGAAGGAGGAAACTTTGGAGAGAATGAGAGTTTGCAAATGAGCATGTGAAAAACTAAGTGTAGAGAATGGCTCATATTTTCAATAATGAAGCATCTATTATTTTCACATAGAAAATAATAGCCATACTTCTATAGTGCATCCAAACCAATAAAAAACTCAATGAGCCATGCTTCACACCCATGCCAAGTATGTCTCTCCAATTACACCTCATTAATCTATTTTGCAAAATAGATAATCCAATAATGAGGTGTCCCCTTCTAGAAGCATGACTTGTAAAATTACAAGAATGCCCTCACCGTATATACATACCCGTATTCGTATTCCGAAAAATACGAATACAATGAGATGATAACAATCCAATAACATAATACTAGGACCTGGCTTAAACCAAACCCCACTAGTATTATTCGCCCGAACATCATCCGTGCATAAGTACACGTATGTGATCGAAACCCTGCCGTAAAACTATACGGCCTCTACATTGTTTCGCCCGAAGCAGGGAAACCCTCTATGTGGGACTCTAAAAACTCGACAGTATGCTGGCAGTGGGTTTAACCTAAAGCACGTCAGCGGTCCTAGCTGCACGTAACGGTTACCCAGGTATCTATCGATAAGAAGGCCGATGAGCAAACTCATCCGAACTCCTACTGAGCCTATCTGTGACAATCTCCATACAGTCCGGTCTGTTCATCTAAGATACTCGCATATTGTGCCTAGGGGGATGGTAAACGTCAGATACCTAATAGCGCAATAAGTCGTTCCGGGACAGAGCCCAATACACCTTGAGAAACTACTGGAGTGCCTATCAGTAAATCTCGATTTCCCTGGCCAGGGACTTTGTGTAATGGCTTTCCGAATACAGCGCGATATCAACCCCCAATACAGGGAGAGACGAATCCTATCTAACCGCTACCGCCTCAAAGTGCTTCAGGACTGCACCCAACTACTACCTATTTGCATGACTTCTTTGAGCCGTGGTAGGATAGTAATCTAAGAACAGTGGGAACACACTCGAGATTAAGTAGCGATGTCAAATCAACGGACTAAGCTGTACTCATGTCACCTGGGAATTGCTACCTGACGATAGGTATAATACCAACCAGCAATTCCCAACGAGTCCTGTCCAGTGTAACTCATAACCCAATGAGCACCTGCATACTATCTCCAGTACGACATACTAATGGCTGTGGGACAGACCATCTCCCCTGCTGGAATGAGAAGTATATACACTAGTATACTCTGGAGTATCCATACCCCGTCTCGATAATCTCACGACTAGGGACCTGTATAAGGATGTGCTTATAGACTACCCAGCCCCCACTAGTGTGACTTTCATCACAACACTGGTAGTCAAGCAAAGATCCTAAGGGCTCTACCAATATGTATAAACGATATGCTAAAAGAAACACATGCACATATTGAGGTAGAATCAAACCAAGTAGCATACTACTATTTCGAGCAAGACTGTTATTATAACTGTGAATATCCCAAGCTTCCAATATGTAATATACAATCTAGTATGATACAATAATGGCCTCTAGGGAATATCTCACTAGCAATCTCCCACTTGCACTAAGGCCATGTATTGGCATATCGCAGACCTATTATCTCGATCAGCCCCTCAAATTGCGTCTGAGGGATGGCCTTTGTGAGTGGATCTGCAGTGTTGTTCTCCGTATGTACTCTCCGCACCTCAATCTCCCGGCGATCAATGATCTCCCTGATCAGGTGGTACCACCTCAAGATGTGTCTGGATTTTTGATGGGACCTTGGTTCCTTCGCTAAAACTATAGCGCCGTTGTTGTCACAATACAGCGGTATTGGATCAACAATAGACGAAACCACCTGAAGTTCTGTCATGAACTTCCTTATCCAGACTGCTTTTTTCGCGGCGTCACATGCAGCGATATACTCCGCTTCCATCGTCGAGTCAGCAACGGTGTCCTGCTTGGAGCTCTTCCAACAAACTGCCTCTCTATTGAGGGTAAAGACATAACCCGATATGGACTTGGAATCATCCTTGTCACTCTGGAAGCTGGAGTCGGCGAAGGCCTCCACCTGGAGATCTTCTCTGCTATACACCAAGAATATTTCCTTAGTCCTTCTCAGGTACTTGAGAATGTTCTTTACTGCTATCCAGTGTTTCTCCCCCGGGTTTGACTGATACCTGATTACAACGCTCAGTGCGTAAGCTACATCTGGTCTGGTACACAGCATCACACACATTATAGAGCCTACCGCTGAAGCGTAAGGGATAGTAGACAAGCGATCCCTTTCCAAATCAGCCTTGGGAAATATCTCTTTGGAGAGGGTGATTCCGTGACAAGCCGGTAGATTACCATGCTTTGAATCTTCCATACTGAATCTTTTCCGTATGGTGTCGATATACCTTGACTGTGAAAGTCCCAACATTCTCTTAGATCTATTATGATAGATCCAGATCCCCAGAATGTAGAAGGCATCACCCATGTCCTTCATGGAGAACCTTTGTGACAAGAATCCTTTAACTGATTGCAGCATAGGAATGTTATTTTCTATCAAGAGAATGTCATCCATGTACAAGACGGGGAATACTACACTTCTCGTTACAATCTTACTATAGATGCATGGTTCATCTGGATTTTTGATAAAGTCAAATTCCTTGACCGTCTCATCAAAACAGATGTTCCAACTGTACGATGCCTGCTTTAATCAATAAATGGATTTAAACAACCTGCACACTCTTTCGCTGCTCCCACTCTCTATGAAACCCTCCGGCTAATCCATATAGACACACTCTTCTAAATTTCCATTCAGAAAAGCGGTCTTTACGTCCATCTGCCAAATTTCATAATCGTGGAAGGCAGCAATGGAAAGAAGGATCTGAATGGATTTGAGCATAGCTACTGGAGAAAATGTTTCATTATAGTCCAAACCAGGTCTTTGACAAAAACCTTTTGCAACAAGTCTAGCCTTATAGGTTTCAACCTGTCCATCTACACCAATATTCTTTCTGAAAATCCATTTGCAGCCTACAGATTTTACCCCTTCTGGAGCAATGTCCAAAGTCCATACTTTTTTAGTGTACATGGACTCCATTTCGGTCCGCATTGTATCCAGCCATTTTACCGAGTCTCTGCTCTGAATGGCTTGCTGGAAGCTAGTTGGCTCATTATCGTCGATGATGCAATCCTCTTTATCCCCGTCGATGAGAAAACCGTAGTATCTCTCGGGCGGATGAGACTGCCTACTAGTCCTGCGGAGTGGCGCGGGGATGTCCTGCTCTTTCGAAACTTTTGGTTCCACCATGTTTTCAGTAATAGCTTGTAGTTCTGGAATTTCTTCCAGTTCTATTGCGCTCCCACTTATCTCTTTTTCTAAAAATTGAGTTCCAAAATATGGGCATGCTGAGAAACAAAAACCTTTTGTTCCTCTGCCTAATAGAAAAGATACCCCCTGGAGTTCTTTGGGTATCCTACAAACTTACTCAATACTGAGCATGCCTCGAGCTTGTCCGCATGCTGCTTTTTACAAAAGCTGGACATCTCCATATCTTAAGGTACTTAAGATTGAGTTCTTTCCCACTCCACATCTGATATATGTGGTAGGCACCGTCTTGGTAGGAACCTTGTTCAAAAGATATACAGCCGATTCTAGTGCATAGCTCCGAAGGATCATGGTAGCTCAGCGTTACTCATCATGGAACGTACCATATCCAATAGGTTCGGTTCCGCCTTTCTGATACACCGTTGTGTTGAGGTGTGTATGGTGGAGTAAGCTGAGAGAGAATTCCATTTTCTTTTAAGTAATCTAGGAACTCGGCACTTAAGTATTCACCACCTCGATCAGATCTAAGTGTCTTGATATTTTTGCCGGTTTGTTTTTCCACTTCATTCTTATAGTCCCGAAATTTCTCAAAGGCCTCGGATTTATGTTTCATCAATAATACATGTCCATACCTTGAGAAATCATCCATAAAAGTAATGAAATAGGAATAACCACTTCTTGCATGTGTATACATTGGACCACACCAGTCTACAATGCCATAAGAAAGACTGATTTAATTCCGGAGACTTTCTTTTAAGTGTGTTCTGGACGTTGAAAACCTGAGCTTGATTTAATACGTATATACCGTTATTTAGTGTATCTGACCCAATCAAAGTTTGATTTAGGTGGATGTTGACAACATCGCTTACAAATGTAAAATCATAACCTTCTTTAGAATGTAAAGATACAGAAATGATATTACATGTCAGACTAGGTACACACAAACAGTTATGCAAAATCAAAATCTGCCCACTTATCATCCTAGATGATATTTCCCTACAGATACAGCGTCTATGCTCATTCCGTTAGCAACCCTGAGAGTCATATCACCTGCCTTGATAACTCTACTGTTTCTCAAAGTATGTAATGAATTACAGATATGAGATCCTGATCAGGTATCTAATACCCAGGAAGAAAAGTTAATTGACAGAAAGTTTTCAATCATAAACACACCCGAAGCCGAAGCTACAACGTGCTTCAAATCATGGTTTCTGGCTTTCCAAGCCCTGCAGTCCTTCTGTCAATGCCCTTTTCCGTAACAATAGAAATATTCCTCCTTCCCTAATGTTAGCCCTAAAACTTTTGCCATGTCCTTTCCCTCTACCTTACTGACACTGCCTATCGGCTTGGTAGAGGCCTTCTTCTTCTCTCTCTTGGCTTTCGCCTTGGATCTAAAAGAGTAAGATTCTCCAATGAGCAGAGTGGGTGTCTCCCTGGATTCCTGCAGGGTGCCCTCAGCGATCCTCAACATGTTGAGAAGTTCTGGAAGTGAAATATCTTTCATTTGAATATTGAAATTCAAGATAAACTAAGCGTAGGTGGAGGGGAGCGACTGTAGATATAAGTCAATAACTCGTTCTCCAACGTGGTCTCAAGGTCCATGAGCTCATTAATATATCTAATCATCGTAAGGACGTGGTCCCCTATAGATGACCCAACAGCCAACCTCACTTGAATCAATTTCTTCGTGGTCTCATATCTTGTGATACGAGATTGCTCTCCATATAAAACTTTGGTATGGAAGAAGATGGAAGCTAAGTCCATCTTTTCATACTGCCTCTGGTGTTCATAATCCATTGAGGCTAACATGAGGCACTTGGCTCTCGCACAATCCTTTTCCCATGTCTTACGGATATCAACATCCGCGACAGTAGAATCTGGACCTGAGACGGCGGGGGCTTTGGTAGTAAGGAGGTAGCCCAGCTTGTCATAAGTAATGGCCATCTGGACATTCCTTAGCCAATCATTATAGTTTGTCCCAGTCAATTTATTATTATCTAGTAGTAAGCTAAGTCCGGTCATTGTGGTCGCTGCAATTAGGAGAGAAAGAAGAAACACCCAGTATGATGCTCTTGTAAGTTTAGATTGGTTATTAGTTTATCTAAATAGGATGGCTCCCACTGTTCCTCGAATCCTTCCTCAAACCATAAAAGAAGAATTAGTCAGGATTAATCTCACTCTTATAATTCTTGCTTAACCTTTCGACCAGGCTAGTGTTGGTAGTTCGATGGAGGTTTTCCAACACTTTCGCGAAGTTCCTTAATTACATAAGCTCTTTTCCCTGGAGGCGTAACCCCGCTAACACCTTTCTAGACACCTACTTGGTTTAGAGCATTGATCGTTTAGTGAAAAATCTCCCGAAAAATAGCGGATACTCACAGTAGGATCGGGATCCAAATATCATTGTGTGACAACCTTGAAGGAATCCTACCAAAATCATCACACTCTAAATGGTATGCAACACTTGCAAGTTTCAATTTTCTTAGAAACTCCCGATGTGGATTTTTGCCCCAAGCTCTTATGATCTTGACGAAGGCCAACATATCATAAGTCGCAAGTCAAGTTCTACCCGTCATTGTCCAGGTTAATTTGAACCCACCCGTACATACCCTTGACGAAGGCCAAAATAGTAGTACGACTGTCCCAACCCTACACATCTATCTATGCTACAGATGAATACCCAGCAGCTACCAATCACTGTGCCTTGGCAAAAGTCAAAATACATAGCTTGAATACTACTGAATAACCATCTAAAATGACAGAGGCCTACGAATGGTTTTGGAAAACCCGTGAACGCGATGAACTTGATATAGTCGAAGGAACCATGATAGCTTTTAAAAGGAGTGGTTTAGGCTCCGCATTTAAAAGTTTGCTTTTTGAAGAAAACCGAGTGGTTTTGAAACTGTTCCAACGATTAAGTTTTGGTTTGTTTTGCTTGCATTAATCAATGTTAATGCGATCCCATCATTTAATCCTATCATTGCAGAAAAGAAACGAAAATACAACGTACGCTTATGCTATCCGCATTCACCATGGGGCCCCGTCATGCATCGTTAGGTTATTTAACTAACGGCAGAGCGGGGGCTGGACTAGCGCGGGTGCAAAACATAAGCAACGTCTACTATATATCATATATATATATATATATATCCATTCGTCTCACGCAATAATAGGCATTCCAGATCACAGATGAATATATTGGATATACTAGGAATTCCGCGTTTCGTTTAAGCCTATAACGAAAAACGAATTCCACGGTCATGATGAATAGCCAAACCCCACCCTAGACGCCTATGGGTGTGTTCCCGCAAAAAATTTTTGCTCAAAACTTTTTGTCCCCTTATAAAAATAAAGGGAAACCTCCACATGTTAAACACGTGCACCCACATGCAAAGCATATAGGTACCGCTTCAGATAGGATTAAATCCTTAAGTGCCTCACGTGTTTCCCACGTGAGCGCCATCACCAGCTTCTGTTAGGATTAAATACTATAGTAGCGCCTCACGTGGAATACACGTGAGCACCTGCGTGCAAAGCATGAGTGTGACAATTTATAAAAGAATTAAATTCTTAGGCAACGCCCACGTGCATAGCACGTGAGCGTCAATGCCCAAATTAAAGAAGGTAGAATTAAATTCTACTCTCTGTTAAACAGAGCGTTGGATCAAAGATCCAACGAAGATGATAAATCATCAAGACTCAGAATTAAAATTCTGTTGAGAAGAAATATTCCTCAAATCTTTCTAAAAAGATACCTTCGGTTGGATCATAGAATAAAATTCTATGCCTTCTGTAAAACAGAAGACCGTTGGATTAAAAATCCAATGGTGATTTAAAAAAATCACCGTTTTACAGAATAAATTCTGTGTAAGGGAAAATATTTCCCCAATCTTTATCTGTAAAACAGAAACTCTTGGATCAAAGATCCAATGGTGAGTAAAAATTCCTAAATCAATTCTGAAACCAATTAAATCAATGGGGATCTCTCAATAAGAGATTTTCTGGGAGTTAAACAAAGTTCTCTCAACTATATAAAGAGCCAGAGACTTCAAGTCTCATAGGAGGCAGAGAGAAAGAGAGAAACACAGAGAGAAAATAAGAAAAAAAGGAGGGGGAAAACAGACGAAACAAATAAAAGAAGAGAATTTAATCCTCAGCGAAGACATGTTTCGTCGAAAAAACACTAGGTACAAGAAAAACACAAAGATCGTTCTTTGCCTCTCTAAGGGTTTAACCCTTCATATAAGAACTTAGTTCTTCCTCTGCTTGAGATCTGCAGAAGCAGATCTCAAGCAGAGATTGAGAATTTAATTCTCATCGGGGAGATTCTGTCATGTAGATTCAAAACCTAGGGGAAAGAACTGATTCCAAAGAATTTAATTCTTACAAAAATATATAGGAATTTAATTCCTCTGAAAACTAGGGTTTAACCCTATAAAAAGAATTTAATTCTTGCAAAAAATAAGAGGAGAACTTGATTCCTCATCCCTCAGGCAATGATAATAATCTGAGACCTTCCAAACCCAAATCCTAATGACTAGAAATGTCATTAATAAAAGATCAAAATCTCCAAGAACACAGAAGAATAGCCTGGTGATTCATTAGTGTTTAACACTATAACGAGACCTCACGTGTTTTCCACGTGAGTGTTTCTAATGAACAAAAAGAAATGGATGAGATTGCCTCACGTGTTTTCCATGCGAGTGCTTAAAAGAGGAGCAAGGACCACTTCCTAAGGCAGTCACGTGTTTTGCATGCGACCCCCAATCAAGTGCTTAGCACTTCTGTAAAAGGAAGAGGCAATAAAACCAAAGGGCATTACCCATATTTAGGACGCCTCACATGTTCACGCGTGAGCGCCATGAGAACCTAGTGCTTACCACTTATATAAGAGAGGGGGAATAAGACCCAAAAAGCAGCGCCCACACATTTTGAGTACCTCACGTGTTCACACGTGAGCGCCCCCGGAGTTCAGTGTTTGACACTGGTCCAGCGCCTCACGCAGGATACACGTGAGTGCTGTATATACCAGTGCTTAACATTGTTGGGTAACCATAGAGACTCAGACCTGGCCCAAATTAGTTAATTTTTCCTAAGGTCAAAACCTCTTCGATTTCCAATCAACCGAGCCCCCTTGTGCTCATGATTCCCCAAATTGATTGTCACGCCCCGCTTCCCAGTATACGGGCAGAGGATGCGACGAGGCCGCTACGTATTTATTGTGAATACGCTAAGCGTATCTAAGCAATATAAAAAATAAAGCACAAGAGACAAGATATAATAAAAACAGCAACTTTATTTATTCACATTCTTTCTGTACAATACATGGAAAGTAAATACAACTGAAATAAAGCAATGCCTAAACAATGGCATAACAGAAATGAAAAGTACTGAATGGAAAGTGTACAATGACTAGAGCTCAGGGTCTTCACTGAACTGGTCCAAGTCTTCAGGTCCAGATCACCTGACGACATTCAAAAAAGAAAGAAAGAGAACGTCGTCAGCGAACAGGCCGCTCGGTAAGTCCCAAAGATAAGGGAGAAATAGACAGAATGAGAGGTATCTTTTAAAGTTGTATTATATTGTTGTAATGTTGTGTTAACGCTGTTGTTTGTAGCTTGGTACAGAAGGATGCCAGTGTATACGAGAGGAGTCTCTATATGCCAGAGACTAAAGGCAAATGGAAGTACAAGGCTCCGTTATACAACTCGGAACAACGGCAATTAGACTCATGTTAGGTGTCTTAATCTTGCAGTCTCGTGCCACTTTTAACACCTTCCGTACCAATCTACCCCTTAAACCCCGTGTTATCTTGATTGTATTGTTATATTGTAAATTGTATTGATTGTATAATTGGATGACTGACCGAAACCATGATATCAGTAAATGGATGTAACTATAGAATCATGTATGTAACTGGAGAATCATGTAAACTGGATGATCATGTAAATGGAATGTATATCTATGGTTCGGTTCAGTCAAGTTGTATAGATTGATAGATTGAATATTTGGAATAAGGGATTCATGGATTCGTGTTGAATTGTAATATTGTAGAATGTAGATTGTACTTGAATCATATTCAAGTCAGATTATAATGAGACTCAATCTGAGTCAGACAATTAGAAAAGTAAATTGAAGTCCTGATTGTTTTGATGTTATCGGTAACCGCTGCACATGGGCGGCAGGATTTGTGTCTTTTTCAAAGACGATTACCGTGTTGATAACACCGTTTGTTAATTGTCTAGCTTAGATAGGCAAGCACCTACTTCTCCGGCTCCCTGATGCTCAAGAGATTGGTCCCGCTTAAACCTATGTTTACTAGGGTCCTTAGGGTAAATTATAGAACTTGAGAGGGTTTATGTAAAAATATTCTTGTATAGTTTTCAAAATACACCCCAAGTATTTATTAATCGTCTTTAAAGTTGTAATGAATGTAGATTTTATATTGTGATATTTCTAGTGAAAATATCCTATTTTCATAATAAGTGGTATTTATTTGTAATATTGGTTTTGTATGGAATTCATGGTATTTTAGTGTAAAATTGATTCTTGTGATTTTTAGAAAAAAGTGGAATATTTATATCATAACAAAATAGGTATTTTAATGATAAATATACATATATTTATACAAAAATAATTTTAATATATATTTTATATTCTAAAAATCTCATTTTCTTAAGATGTCGTATTTTCAATCTTTCGAGACCGAATGCTCCTTGCGGAGGTCTGAATCTCGCACTACTAAGCCCGAGGATGTGTGATAATCCGCACCATCCTGAACGGGTTCCCCAAAATGGGTTGTAGCGGCGCTTTGCAAAGATTTGTATAAATACTAAATCCTTTAGAAAACGGTTTTATTAAGTAAATGGTATTTAAATGAAAATGTGTCGCTTTCCCGTATTCTATGTTCCCAAGGGTATGTTGCTATGTTGCATATGAGTGTGTGAGGAGGTAGGTCATTATCTCGTGATTTGCTTAAAGGTGTAGCAAGTTTTGTGATGTTAAATGTAGAATTGAAACTATGTGGTATTTAAATGAAAATACGGTAAAATGAAATAGCAATTATTTTTATGATATGAAACGTGATCAATTTGGTTGATTAGTATTTAATAGTCAATATGAAAGGGTTTAAGCATAATTGTATTAAAGAAAAGTGAAGTTTTATAAAGAAACTGAATCGGAAATCGGATTTGTTCCGATTCAGTCGGGTTTTGTAATTCCGTATTTTTTAGAAAGAAAAGAAAGATAGAAATCGGGACTTATGGGTTTAGGACAACAAAGAGAGGGATATTGATCAGTAGGAGTCGCCGGTGCGTCGTTTCGTCGCCGGGAGCTCCTAGGATGGTCGTCGGAAGTTTGCCGGAAAATTCTCCGTAGCTTCGCTTCTTGCTCGTTTTCAAAGTACACAAGGTTTCTAATGATTTCTTGAGAGTTGGCTCAGAGTTTTGGGGTGAGGGGGTAGTGTGTAAGGTTGGTATTTATAGGGTTAGGGTAGGTGAAGAGTTTAAATTGAAAAAATGTATTAAAAATTCATTAAAAAGAGTGTAAATAGGGTATAATGAGCTCTCTGGAAACGATCTCAGTAATTGAAGCATGCAGAGGGCTTGAGAAGAGGAAGAGACACAACATTGAAGAAGGAAACTCGGCCGTCCGGCCGAGTCAGGCCGACGGCGTCGGCCCGAGTCGGCCGGTCCGCCGGCCGACTCGGCCGAGTCGGGCCGAGTCGGAGGTCAGGGAGGTAGGGGGTCGTCTGATGTAGCCTCTGGTATATTTATTATTTCAGGTGTAGTGGGAAAATTTGGAGTTATCACGTGTTGACTGTTGGTCTTCTAAAAAATTTAAAACAAAATAATATTAAAAATAATGTGGGGTATAGGATTTGAACTCTAGTGGCTTGGTTCAGCAATGCAAGGTATTACTAATGAGCTACAAGCTCTTTCTTGTAATTATGGAGTTAATTAATTACTTAAAGTAATAACAGTAAATGTAAATACCCTAAATATACATTAATTTTAGAGCAAATTTTTGTACACTAAAAATGGAGTTGTTACATTCTTTTAACTTGTAATTAAAAAGCAAAATAATTACTTATATCTTGTGCTCAGGCTAAAATACCCCTTTGTGGATTTTGAAAAAAATATTTTGAAAAAATTTGAATAGAAAATTTAGGGTTGTTACATTGATCTTATCCCAAACATGACTAATGATTTTTTCAACTGATGATATCCAAAATGATATTCATCCCATATCTCTTAAGATAATATTAGTCTAAAAAATGACTAATGATTCTTAGGTCCACAGCAGCCCTTCTTTTCCCTCGAACACCTCTGATATATATATCATTGTAATTCTTCAACGTCTTCAGAGAGGTGGCGGGTCCCGACAACCAACAGCTCTTGGTGCACTTCCAAACTGACGTGCACACCTCAAATCCGACCGCTGGGTGCATCCCATATCATCATTGTTGATCCTGTCACGTAACAAATACACGTGCGCGTAAAATGGCAACAACAGACCGAGACGTCCTTAAACTAAAATCTCACCTTCAAAATGGTGATCAACGGACCGAGACGTCCTTAAACTAAACTCTTACCTCCAAAATGGTGATCAACGGACCGAGACGTCCTTAAACTAAACTCTCATCTCCCAAATGGTGATCAATAGACCGAGACGTCCTTAAACTAAAATCTCATCTCCAAAATGGTGATCAACGGACTGAGATGTCCTCAAACTAAAACTTCTCCTCTAAAATGGTGATAAAGGACCGAAACATCTTTAAACTAAAACAACAGAGCCCAAGTGCTCTTCTGTTGGGACTGAAGCAAAAATGATCCTAAGACTTTGTTAAGTAGATCTTAGTCTCAAATTGGACTAATGTATCCTTAACAAAAAAACAACTGAGCCCCAACTGCTCATCTTAATATCAAGCCAGATTAACGATCCTTAAATAAGACAAACCCAAATCTAAGATATACGGATTTGGACTAATCCACGCCCTATAGGCGACAACATAAATTAGTCTCCGTATACAATCCAGGGGCAACCTTAACAAATAAAAACACACACGACACGAAGTGAACTTCTGGAGTAGGAGAAACTGGTTATCGCGATACGGTAACGTAATTAACTGCAGGGGCTTGCGCCTGCAGGGAAGAACATCCCTACAAACAAAACCCCTCACAAACGAGGGGGAATCTGACGAAGTCTGCTACAACGGCCGCATCCGTCCAAACCTCCGATATACGGTGCCATAAATCAACTTGGCATCTTCGGAGAGGTGGACACATAAATCCAAATAGTATCTGCCCCTAAATTCAGGCTAGACGCCCTCCGCGTCTCAGTCTCTGTTTTCGTCGGTGAACAGGGTGCGGCAAACTACCCGCCAAATTCCCGAAGTGAAGCAACCTCCGTCAGAAAAATTAGTAAGCCACTCGGCACTTCAAGAACCCCGTAGTTTGTACACCCCACTTTGGTCTATCCTAGGACCAAAAATAGTAAATGAAATAATACAACGGTGGCTACAACCTCAACCCGGATGTGCCCCGCAAAATAATATTACATCACATTTACAAATTACATGAATGAAAGAAAAGAAAACACTCTTCTCACATCCCACCGGCTATTCACCCACGATGATCCAATACTCCATATACAAAAACCATAATTACAGATCACAGATATGTGCAACCCCCACTAATCGACGTATAGCGATTAGCAGACGTTTAGCATCATATATCCAAACACAGAAAACCCGATTAGCCAAGTATAGAATTTCGATCGATAAACTAAATCGTGTCTACCGCATGCACAATCCAGTACACAAAAAAATCTGGGTAGAAGCCACATGTGCCAAAAATCACAATCCCATGTTTAAGACCTACTGAAGAAAATTGGGGCAACTCGGGCTCGACTCGGCTGCAGAACCACAGTGAAACACACTGTTTCGCTGCGCTTCCGCGGCGGTCTTAGGGAGTTATCCTCTCATTTTTCTTCAATGTTCTTAGAAAACCCTGCTTATAATTTTAAGGCCTCTGAAATAATTTTTAGAGCACTTTTGAAAATCGACAGTAACCATGTTCCGGATCGTAATTTCGTGCACTGTTTCGTCGATCGAGTTTCTAACTACTTGCTAGCTAGCTAGTTAAGATTTAGTAGGCTCTGATACCACTGTAAGTCGATGTCACGCACCTTGCGAGTACGCGGGGAGGCAGAATTTGTTGAATATAGTGCCCTCAAAGTCAATTATTGGATCGCAGGTACGTGATTGCAATGATTGCGGAGGACCTATACCGGTAAGACAATCTTACTCGAGATAATAGTATGCTATCTGGTTTGCCTTTATCAGTCGTGTATAGGTTCAGGTGACTGATCACGATTACACTTTGATAGAGCCCTTAGGATCTTGCTTGACTACCAACAGTATGAAAGCGATCATAAAAGTGAGAGTTGGGTGGTCTATAAGCATATCCTTAATAGTGGTCCCTAGTCGTGGGAGTTTCGAGACAGGGCATCGATACTCCGGGGTAGACTAGTGTATACAGTCGAGACCCCGACGAGGGGCGGTGGCCGGTCTCACAAGCCACTGGTGTCAGTTGGATCACCTAAGATGTATACAGGTGCTCATTGGGTTATGAGTACACCGGACAGGACTCGCCGGGAACCTGCTAGTTGGTATTATACATATCGTCAGATAGCAGTCCACTGGTGACATGTGTACAGGTTAGTTCATCGACCTGAGATCGTCATTTGTCTCGTGTGAGTTCCCACTGTGCTTTGATTTCTACCCTACCACGGCTCAAAGGAGTCGTGCAAACAGGTAGTTTTTGGGTACAGTCCCGAGCCACATGGAGGCACGTGAGCGGATCGGCAGGGGATTCGTCTCTCCCAGTATTGGGGGTAGAGGTCGCGCTGTGTCTAGGAAAGCCATTACACCAAGTCCTTGGCCAAGGCAGGTGAGATTTACTGGTAGGTACTCCAGTAGTATCTCAGGGTGTTCAGGGCTTGTCTCCGACACGACTTATACAGCTATTGGGGGTCTGACGTTACTAGCCCCCTAGGCCGGATATGCGATACTCATAGACGAACGGACCGGACTGTATATACATTGTCACTGTTAGGCTCAGTAGGGTTTCTGGATGAGTTCGCTCATCAGCCTCCCTTGAGGTCAGTCCATGGGCAGCCGTTACGCATAACTAGTGCCGCTGACGGTTTGTGGTTAAACCCACTGCCAGGGTACTGACGAGTCATTAGAGTCCCCCACAGACAGTTTCCCAAGTTCGGGAGAAACGTTGTAGAGGCCGTATGGTTTTATGGCAGGGTTCGGAAAATGCACGTGCGTTTACGCACGTGTCATTTTTCGGGCAGATAATACTGGTGGGCTTTGGTTTAAGCCGGATCCATGTATTATATAGAGTAGATATAATATCTTTGTCTCAGTTGCATTTGTATTCGGTCGTAATACAAATGCGGGTATATTTATACAGTTACGGGGTTATCCTGAAATTCGTTTCGGGATCACTTTTGGAAGTTGCCAGTTTCCAGTTTTCTATCAGCCGTATTTAACATTTGGTTAAATACGGATTTATCTTTTCTTGGGTGAGTCATGGTTCTAGAAGTTTCTAGATGATGAGAGGAAGCTTCATGGATGGTGACTATGTTAGTGATTCATTGTTAGCATTTATTATGAGATGAGGTGTATTAGTGACTCATGCTTTAGCTTTAATGTTTCTTGTTTACCTAAGGATATTTTCTCTTGATCTTTTATCCTATGGTTACCTCCTTGCTCCTACACTCACCCCCACCTCTATATATGTGGCCGGCCTCTTCCCCCTCTCTCTCACTCACTCACATGATTTGATTCATTCGGAAAAAAGATGATAGGTTTCGGTGTATGGAATTTCACAGCTCATTTCATTCCATCACCCGATTCCCACGGCAGCTTCATTAACCGTTCGTCCATGGTTTTGGACGAAGCGAGACAAAGTATTCCACTCATTCTCTACATCAATCTTGGTCGTCTCTTTTGGCAAACTTGACGACCGAGTTGCCTCGAGTCAGAGGCGGGAGCCCGTTTAAAGATCCGATGATGTGGTGCCACCTGGACGAGGAGATCGGAGCAGCCGCAACGGAGCGTGGGATGATGGTTAAAGAACGAAGGACTCGGATCGTTCGGTATAACCTTTCTTCCCTCTTTGTAGATTGTTAGTTTAGCGTTAATGGCAGATCCGGGTTATAGTATGCGATAGCGCCAGTTATAAAAGTTTTTGTTCCGCATTTTGGCCTCTGAAAGACGGCCGGGGTGCTACCGTAGACTTACATGGTATCAGAGCCACGCCATTAAGCTTTACTAACTTGTGCTAACACGTTTAAAAGATCGATCGAACGGATTTTCAAAAACTACAATTTTCAAGTCTAAAGTTTCTGTTGAATTTAAATCTGGTCTAAAATTTTTTTTGAGCATTTCAGAAAGTCAAGCAGGCTTTTTAAAGAACACAGAAGAAATTCGACCCACTGATCCGACCGTACGGCCGCGGAACCGCCGCCAAAGCCATGCTTTGGCCGCGGAACCGCGGCCGTCTAGGTGAATCAGTGGACCATCTTTCTTCTGTGGATTCTACTTGGGAAATTGTGGTTTCTGGAACTGTTCATTTGGGCCCAGTATTTTTTACTGTACAGCAGATTTGCGTGGGGCCCACTTCGGGAAATTTTGTCGATCAAAATTTAAACATGTTAGTTTACAGTGCTTACATTATATCTCCGACCGGGAATGTCATTTGATCGGTAAACCCATCTGATTGCTATAGTTCTTTTAGACGGGTTTGCGAACGTGACATTCGCGTTGATGTTCTGTGTTGTGCTGTGATGTTGCGGATTTGTCGTGGTGGATAGCAGTGTGCAATTATAGTGCAATTTGGTTTTATTTGTACATTTTATATTGCGGGGCGAGCGTCCAACATGTGGACTGCCATCACTGCCTGTTGTATAATATTCTTTTGGGGCACGACCAGGTTGCGGTCGATATACCTGTTGTACTAGTTTTCATTACTGTACTAGGTATTTCCCCGCGACGGAGTGCCCGGATAGCCGGGTTCTGAGGGGAAACGGGTCCGCATCTCATGGCTTTGAGAGGCAGAGGGGCCCCACTCTAGAATTGGCAGACTATTCGCCACACTCGTAGGGGGTACAGGTTGACCCAAGGAGGGGTGCTCAAGCTACCGGATTCCGTGAAGTGCTGGGTGGTCCATTCACTATGCTGTTGGGGGTTGCCTCGCTTCAGGTTTTGGCGGGTAACTTGCCGCACCCGTAGGGGTCTAGGTTTCATTGCACAGGCTATCCACACGACAGGGTAACGTCGGGTTTCAGCAGCGGCTCTGTGAAACTCGGGGATCCCAGATTATCTGTATTGTTCTGTGATGCTTATTACTTTTCTGTAATGTTGCATATTATCACGCCTGGAGCGATTATTGTATATTGGTATATATACTATTAGATGTTGTATATGTTTTACACCCGCGCTAGTCCAGTCCCCGCTCTGTCGTTAGTTAAGTAACCTAACGGGTGATGACGGGACCCAGTGACGAATGCGGATGGCATATACGTACATTTTATTTTCGTTCTTTTCTGGTGTGATTAATTGATGGGACTGCGTTGATTCTGATCAATGCAAAGTAAAACAAACCTATTTGGATGTTGTTGGAACAATTTAAAAAGTGTTATTACAAAGATGTTTCCTTTTGTTTTGTATAGTGGTATTCGGTTGGAATATCCTGCACCTCATTCGACGGGGCAAGGGCCGATATCCCGTCACCGGGACTGACCCCTTGGGCAAAAGTTTGCGTCAGGGTAATAACTTCACTATAGTCGATTACATGTTGCTTTGCATCGCGGTATTCAGTGGAATATCCTGCACCTCATTCCACGAGGAAAGAGCCGAGATCCCTTCACCGGGAGTGACCTCTTTAGCAAAGGTTTTCGCCACTATATTTTATAAAAAGCTATCAGGTTCCTTCAACGAGATCAAGTTCATTACGTTAAAGGTTTTTCGCCAAAAACCAGCCGTAGCCCTCCGTCATTTCTTATGGATGGTCAGTAATATTCAAGCTATGTTTGTTGGCTTTCGTCAAGGCATAGTGTTTGGTAGTTGCTGGGGTATTCATTTGTTGCATAGATAGATGAGTTGGTTTGGGACAGTCGTATTACCTTGTTGGCTTTCGTCAAGGGTATGTACGGGTGGGTTCGAATTAACAAGATAATGACGGACAGAACTTGACATGTGACTTATGATTTGTTGGCTTTCGTCAAGGTCATAAGAACATGGGGTAAAAATCACATCGGGAGTTTCTAAAGAAACTGAAACTTGCCAGGCATGCGCATACCTTCTGGAGTGTGATAACGCGAGTGGATTCCATCACGTTATCATGCGATGAGAGTTGGATCCCGATTCCCACTGATGAGTTGGTTTACTCTTCGGGTGATCCCGATTGATTCTTCTTTCAGGTTTGGGGGAGAATTTGACAGTACAGTGGGAGGTTTCCGGATTAGATAAAGTGATAACCATTCTGATCTAGGTTAGAGTGCACGCAGAGTGTTTCTTTTCTCTCTCTCTCTTTGGCAGCGACCTTTGACCGACCCTAGACTATGACTCAGTGACCAAGTTGACCGAACCTTCTTAAAATACTGGCTTTTGGATTGTCTATGTTGCATAAGTCATTGCCACTCCTTCTTCTACCCTTTGCATTTCTCAGAACACCCCGTATTACTACGGACATCCACTTCCATTGGATAGATCCATCGTATGGTTATACACGAACTCGAAGGGACTTCTTCGAGGATGGACCAAGGTTCAGGAGAAATAGAATTGGTTTATTCAGTTGTCTTTTATTATCACCTTCTCTGAGGTTGCGAGGGCTCCTTGGTTTAGGAGAGTACACCTATTACGCTTATTGGATAGTCTTCTTCCAAACCATAGGCAGGTGCCGAACGGTAGGGAATGAAAAAAACCAATTAGCCTAAGTAGGGTGTACAGAAGGTAATATGTAAAGACAAAATAAAGGGATTAGAAAGAGGGCAAAGTAAGTTGCGACTGTTATCATTCACGACCAAACCGCGTACTTCATCGCCACTCCTATTTCTCCTTTAAAAGAATAAGGTATTATTCAGTTGTCTTTTATCATCACCTTCTCTCAGTTGCGAGTACTCCTTGGTTTAGGAGGGTACACCTGTTATGCTTACTGGATAGTCTTCTTCCAAACCATAGGCTGGTGCCGAATGGTAGGGAAGGAAGAAAACCATTTAGCCTAACGATGGTGTACAGAAGGTAACGACTAAAGACAAATAAAGGGATTTGGAGAGATGGCAAAGAAATATACGGTTAAAGACATGAATTGGATTATGGAAGAGGCATTACTATGAATACCAGGATACACCTACGAAACATTTTCATGTTTCAGTGCATTGTTAATGGAAAACTGTTTTCCCGATTAGATACTTACTCCAGGGTGTGTATTCACCAGGTTTCATTCTCACATCTGTATGGTTTTACAGATAATGAGTGGGAGGAAGTTATTGGGAATTAGGTGATCATCCTCATTATATCGGAATTCGTTATAATTAGAGATATTTGAGGAAGTCGCCTGGGTTATTGCCGGCAGGCATGTATTTGGTTTTGAGTATCCGTTGTTGTGCACCAATTTCAAAATGATATATCTGTACGTTTATTTTTATAAAGTGAGATATAACTTTTTGATATTATGTCGATGACATTTACCTACATCAGTTGGCGATTGGGTAAGGAGCATTGAACAACGGAGTAGTTCTTAACCATAAGTACAGTTTTCAACCTACGACGCACAGGTTTTGAGTTATTCAACTCAGCGGACTTATACAGAGTATTGTATGTTGTCCAGTGTCCATCAGGACAAAGGGGTAGGTCCTCGTACTATGTTCTGTTTACTTATGACTTCTCTAGTTTTTAGACAAGTGTTTCGTAGAAATACAAAGTCTATGTTTTGAGAAGTTGTGGGTATAAGAATAAAGTAGAGAACCAGATGTCGCAAGTATCGGGATTCTTCAAAGAGATCGAAGATGTAGATACTTATGATCGGTATTCAGATGATAGTAAAAGTTTTGAGAAACTTGTTTCTCTTTCAGGTTACTCATAATTGGATGGATTCCTAAGTTGAGTAATACTGATTAGCCTCTCTCCATTAAAGTTGATATGCACTGGAGACAGTTGCATGATTAGAATCTGGTTCCAATTAAATAAGTGCCAAAGTTTCTATATTGGATATAGAATGGTTCGTATCTTAACGATATTAAGGTATGGGGAGTTGTCCGGCTTATGCTTAAAACTAGACTCTGGATAACTCAGGGCACGTTTCTGTAATGGCAGTTTGTGGGTTGGCCCAGGCTATGATGAGGGTTGACATTCTACCATCTGGAAGATCAATAGTGATATTGTTCTTGACTCGCCACAGTTTTAGTAAAATAGATTTTTTCAGAAAACAGTAGTGGGAGTATGGTAGAACTGGAAGTGATTCCAGAACCGCAAACGATTACGGAAAATTTAATAGGACCTAAAGATTCGATCAGGTTTGAAATTCCATTAGCCACTCCGCAGATTTGGTGGGTAACCTCAGACACCCGAGAGGTACTCCGGTATCCTCAAGGACGGTGACAGGGAGGTTCTTATCCACCCAGACTTGACACTACTGTTGTTCCAGGCTATGAAACCCGGTAGGAGGGTTGTTGTGGTCAGTGGGAGCAGCGGAAGCATAGTGGGCAAGTAGCTTATGTCTATTTATAGACTAGAGCAGTTATAGCGGAGATTGATCATCTAATTTTGATGTGACAGTCATGGGTTTGACTTCATCAGGATAGGGGATGGATCTGTTAAGAAGGTAGTAGGGTGTGTTGTCCTAGTATTTGGATGACATACATAGAGTAGGAAGTAAAATTCCTATACTACGATCGGTTGTATTGTGGTCGTCACACAGCTGTTTCTCCAGACAGGATATGGATATAATATTTGACATTCTGGTTTCTAGATCTATGGTTTTAGATCTGGATTTGGGTAGTTTCCCAATGTGGGTGCTTTGACAGTACTCTAATGGTTTTTAGAATAGATGACTCCTGGCATGGTGGTGTACCTGCAGGTGATGGAGTCACCCTCTCTAAAGGTGTCTTACAGACTAAAGGGGAGAGGGATGTGCATGATTGGCAGATCACTTGCTTAGGTAATTGAGTCAATCATGAGATGTCAAGTACCACACCAAATGTTTTTTTTGCACTAGATGCAATAAGTTTGTATTAATCCAATCCTGGAGAAACATAAGGAAGCATTTTTAGAACATAAGTGCACGTTCTAAGGATTTGATGACGGCAGCCTCCTTCGGGAGACGGTTATCATTCCAGGCTTTAAAGGTGACATGGATGACAGAGTGATTGTCAGAGTTATAATTTTCCCTCTGACGAAGAGGGGCAGTATTATGGAATACTGTGGGAGGCATGGTGCCGGATACTGATTAGGTTCAGTTATCGATACAGTCTAAGAAGTTTGGATTTGGAGTTCATTTATGAACTAGGTCCCATCAGATATCCAGACATATTCTAAGACAGGTATTACTCAATTCGGGAGATGGCTTTCTCCGCGAACTTGAGATTAAGAGAGACACAGAAAGAAACATCCGGGCGGATCCACTCACTGAGGCTATTTCTCGAACACAATAGTTTTACAAACGGGCTTTGTGAAACTGATTAGTAGAGGAGTTGGGTGTTGGTTTCATATGGGCTGTGAGTACGCAACATCGCAATAATTAGCCTTAAGTGCAAGTGGGAGATTGTTGAATATAGTGCCCTCAAAGTCAATTATTGGATCGCAGGTACGTGATTGCAATGATTGCGGAGGACCTATACCGGTAGGACAATCTTACTTGAGATGATAGTATGCTATCCGGTTTGCCTTTATCAGTCGTGTATAGGTTCAGGTGACTGATCACGATTACACTTTGATAGAGCCCTTAGGATCTTGCTTGACTACCAACAGTATGAAGGCGATCATATAAGTGAGAGTTGGGTGGTCTATAAGCATATCCTTAATAGTGGTCCCTAGTCGTGGGAGTTTCGAGACAGGGCATCGATACTCCGGAGTAGACTAGTGTATACAGTCGAGACCCCGACGAGGGGCGGTGGCCGGTCTCACAAGCCACTGGTGTCAGTTGGATCACCTAAGATGTATACAGGTGCTCATTGGGTTATGAGTACACCGGACAGGACTCGCCGGGAACCTGCTAGTTGGTATTATACATATCGTCAGATAGCAGTTCCCTGGTGACATGTGTACAGGTTAGTTCATCGACCTGAGGTCGTCATTTGTCTCGTGTGAGTTCCCACTGTGCTTTGATTTCTACCCTACCACGGCTCAAAGGAGTCGTGCAAACAGGTAGTTTTTGGGTACAGTCCCGAGCCACATGGAGGCACGTGAGCGGATCGGCAGGGGATTCGTCTCTCCCAGTATTGGGGGTAGAGGTCGCGCTGTGTCTAGGAAAGCCATTACACCAAGTCCTTGGCCAAGGCAGGTGAGATTTACTGGTAGGTACTCCAGTAGTATCTCAGGGTGTTCAGGGCTTGTCTCCGACACGACTTATACAGCTATTGGGGGTCTGACGTTACTAGCCCCCTAGGCCGGATATGCGATACTCATAGACGAACGGATCGGACTGTATATACATTGTCACTGTTAGGCTCAGTAGGGTTTCTAGATGAGTTCGCTCATCAGCCTCCCTTGAGGTCAGTCCATGGGCAGCCGTTACGCATAGCTAGTGCCGCTGACGGTTTGTGGTTAAACCCACTGACAGGGTACTGACGAGTCATTAGAGTCCCCCACAGACAGTTTCCCAAGTTCGGGCGAAACGTTGTAGAGGCCGTATGGTTTTATGGCAGGGTTCGGAAAATGCACGTGCGTTTATGCACGTGTCATTTTTCGGGCAGATAATACTGGTGGGCTTTGGTTTAAGCCGGATCCATGTATTATATAGAGTAGATATAATATCTTTGTCTCAGTTGCATTTGTATTCGGTCATAATACAAATGCGGGTATATTTATACAGTTACGGGGTTATCCTGAAATTCGTTTCGGGGTCACTTTTGGAAGTTGCCAGTTTCCAGTTTTCTATCAGCCGTATTTAACATTTGGTTAAATACGGATTTATCTTTTCTTGGGTGAGTCATGGTTCTAGAAGTTTCTAGATGATGAGAGGAAGCTTCATGGATGGTGACTATGTTAGTGATTCATTGTTAGCATTTATTATGAGATGAGGTGTATTAGTGACTCATGCTTTAGCTTTAATGTTTCTTGTTTACCTAAGGATATTTTCTCTTGATCTTTTATCCTATGGTTACCTCCTTGCTCCTACACTCACCCCACCTCTATATATGTGGCCGGCCTCTTCCCCCTCTCTCTCACTCACTCACTTGATTTGATTCATTCGGAAAAAAGATGATAGGTTTCGGTGTATGGAATTTCACAGCTCATTTCATTCCATCACCCGATTCCCACGGCAGCTTCATTAACCGTTCGTCCATGGTTTTGGACGAAGCGAGACAAAGTATTCCACTCATTCTCTACATCAATCTTGGTCGTCTCTTTTGGCAAACTTGACGACCGAGTTGCCTGGAGTCAGAGACGGGAGCCCGTTTAAAGATCCGATGATGTGGTGCCACCTGGACGAGGAGATCGGAGCAGCCGCAACGGAGCGTGGGATGATGGTTAAAGAACGAAGGACTCGGATCGTTCGGTATAACCTTTCTTCCCTCTTTGTAGATTGTTAGTTTAGCGTTAATGGAAGATCCGGGTTATAGTATGCGATAGCACCAGTTATAAAAGTTTTTGTTCCGCATTTTGGCGTCTGAAAGACGGCCGGGGCGCTACCGTAGACTTACAGAATTTTCAAAAACGATTTTTATGAACTTCGCAACACCGACTAAACGCCAGGATCTTTACGGAACCATAACTAGCTAAACTAACTAGGAGGTTTAACAACTATGAAGTATTTTTATACCTCCATGAACTAGTCCTTCGGGTCTTCTCCTCCTCCTTAGCTCCTCGAAGATTGGATCGAGCTTGCGACGACGGCCTCCTCGCGTCAAAGATGATCCACCCGAGAGTTTGTACTTCAAGCTCCTACCTCTAAACCGAGATAACTAGGGTACTTAGTTCGCTAATCTAAGTAGCCTAAGTGGCATAGAGTAGCTAATGGATTGATTTATCTCATGAGAACTTTTATTTCACAACACATGTGAGAGTAAGGATCTCTTTGAGGAAGAAGGAGGAAACTTTGGAGAGAGAATGAGAGTTTGCAAATGATCAAGTGAAAAACTAAGTGTAGAGAATGGCTCATAATTTCAATAATGAAGCATCTATTATTTTCACATAGAAAATAATAACCATACTTCTATTATGCATCCAAACCAATAAAAAACTCAATGAGCCATGCTTCACACCCATACCAAGTATGTCTCTCCAATTACACCTCATTAATCTATTTTGCAAAATAGATAATCCAATAATGAGGTGTCCCCTTCTGGAAGCATGCCTTGTAAAATTACCAGAATGCCCTCACCGTATATACATACCCGTATTCGTATTCCGAAAAATATGAATAAAATAAGATGACAACAATCCAATAACATAATACTAGGACCCGGCTTAAACTAAAGCCCACTAGTATTATCCTCCCGAACATCATCCGTGCACAAGTACACATATGTGATCGAAACCCTGCCGTAAAACCATACGGCCTCTATATCGTTTCGCTCGAAGCAGGGAAACCCTCTGTGTGGGCCTCTAAAGACTCGAAAGTACGCTGGCAGTGGGTTTAACTAGAAGTACGTCAGCGGTCCTAGCTGCACATAACGGCTACCCAGGTATCTGTCAATAAGAAGGCCGATGAGCAAACTCATCTGAACTCCTACTGAGCCTATCTGTGACAATCTCCGTACAGACCGGTCTGTTCGTAGGAGATACTCGCATATTGTGCCTAGGGGGATGGTAAACGTCAGACCCCTAATAGCATAATTAGTCGTGCCGGGACAGAGCCCAATACACCTTGAGAAACTACTGTTGTGCCTATCAGTAAATCTCGATTGCCCTGGCCAGGGATTTTGTGTAACGGCTTTTTAAACACAGCGCGATATCAACCCCCAATACCAGAGAGATGAATCCTATCTAACCGCTACCACTTCCAAGTGCTTCGGGACTGCACCCAACTACTACCTGTTTGCACAACTCCTTTGAGCCGTGGTAAGGTAGTAATCTAAGAACAGTGGGAACACACTCGAGACGAAGTAGCGATGTCAAGTCAACGGACTAAGCTGTACTCATGTCACCTGAGAACTGCTACCTGACGATATGTATAATACCAACCAGCAGTTCCCAACGAGTCCTGTCCAGTGTAACTCATAACCCAATGAGCACCTGTATACTATATCCAGTACAATATACTAATGGCTGTGGGACAGACCATCTCCCCTGCTGGGATGAGAAGCATATACACTAGTCTAATCTGGAGTATCCATGCCCCGTCTCGATAATCTCACGACTAGGGACCTGTATAAGGATGTGCTTATAGACTACCTAGCCCCCACTAGTGTGACTGCCATCACAGCACTGGTAGTCAAGCAAAGATCCTAAGGGCTCTACCAATATGTATAAGCGATATGCTAAAAGAAACACATCCATATATTGAGGTAGAATCAAACCAAGTAGCATACTAATATTTTGAGCAAGACTGTTATTATAACTGTGAATATCCCAAGCTTCCAATATGTAATATACAATCCAGTATGATACAATAATGGCTTCTAGGGCATATCTCGCTAACAATTTCTTCCCGTGATACTCTATCTTTTCAGCTTTTCATACCGCGAAAGTCGCGATTGCCCAATCATTTCGGCTTTTTATCCGTGATGCCCAATCATTTTGGCTATTTTTTTATTTTTACTCGCTACTTTTTATTGCTAATTACCCTACCATTTCGGCCCCTTTTTTGAGTTGGGGATTTGAAATCTGATACTAATCTTGGTATCAGCATTGCTACCACTGGAATATTGTCAGGAGAGAATCATCATTTGCCGCGAGGGGACTTGGAGTTTGACACCTATTTAGGCATCAGCATCGCTACAACTGGAATGTTGCCAGGAGCGAATCATCATTTGCCTTTGTCGATTTGAACAAAGATGGCTTAGTAGACAGGGTTAGGATCCTGTCGACTAAGGCTTTGACTTCATGAGCCGTAAGGGTCTTATAAAGGTAGTTCTCCTTATGAGTCATAAGGATCTCATAGGTGTATTTTCTCCATAGGAATCGTGGGGATTCTTAAGTGGGTTTTCTCTTGTAAGTCGTAAGGATCTTCCAAGAGTGTTTTCTCCTTATAAGTCGAGAGGACTTACAAGTGTCGTTCACCATACGGGGACATTTCTCGTCATTGGTGGAACTTGGTGTGGGATATATTTATTTATGCCCATGGATTGTATACAAGGGTCAATATTGGACCGCCTGTAAGGCAACATTAGGGGAATATGACGGCTTAAGAATAGATTTAGATCCCTGTAGCTTAAGGCTCTCGAATCCTGCGAGCCGTGAGGGTCTCATAGGGAGAATTCTCCTTACGAGTCGTAAGGATCTCAAAAGTGTAGTTTCTCTTTAAGAATCGTAGGGATTCCTAAGCGTTTTCTCCTTTATGAGTTGTAAGGATCTCCTTACAAGGTCGAGAGGACCTTGCAAGTGCACATGATTTTTTTTTATTTTACGAGTTTGCGCCATTTTTGGATTCTCACAACTCGCCGGCAGTCCCGCTGTTTTTACTCACGACGCCCTTTCGGGTTTTCATCCATGCCCATTTTGCTTATGGACATACCATTTTTTTTTAGTTTTTTTAATTTTTTTTAATGAGATTGCGCCCTTTCAGGTTTTCACAAACTCGCTGGCAGTCCTGCTGTTTTTACTCATGGCGCCCTTTCGGGTTTTCATCTGTGCCCATTTTGCTTATGGACATACCATTTTTTTTCTTTTTCTTTTTTTGATGAAACTCGCAAGAATAGTTTCGTCACAGGTGACCCATCTGTTTTCCGGTAAGACTTGGGGGTGGCTTCATTGCTGGAGTAGCTGTGCAGCCAGTGGGACTTGGGTTGCAACCTTTGCCGCTAGGATTTCGATTGCATTATAGATCTCAAGCGGGCATATCGCTGTATTTAGGGCGATGCGCTAGTTTAGAGACGTTCCGGTCCAATATCGCCATGTTTTAGGTGATTTTTTTAGTTTAAGGATTTTTCGGTCCATTATCGCCACGCTTGGGGCGGATTTTTAGTTTAGGGACTTCTCGGTCCAGCATTCCCATCTTGGGGACGAATGTTAGTTTAGGGACATTTCGGTCCATTGTTAGTTTATGGATATCTCGGTTCATTGTTGGTTTAAGGACATCTCGGTCCGACATTAGTTTAGGGACGTTTCATTCCATTGCTAGTTTAGGGACATCTCGGTCCGTTATCGCCATGTTTGAGGCGACGGAGCTTTTTGGATACTACTCTCGAAATTCTGACTCAGGAAGATAGCGAGCGGACACAAGTGTCGTCAACTATTATTGACCTAGATCGTGACTCGTTAGGCATAGTATTTTTTGAGGAATCGGCCGTTTATTGGCCGGAATGGTCTTTCGCCATGCATATCCATGAGCATATAGGCTCCACCTTGGTAGACTTTGTCTATGATATACGAGCCTTCATAGTTCGGCTCGAACTTCCCTCGTTTTGCACGATTGGGGATCGTTGGTCTTTTGACGACTAGCACGAGTTCACCATGGCGGAATGTTCTCGGTCTGGTCAGTTTTTTGTATGACCGTGTCATCCTTGCCTTATAAGCCTCCATATTTTGCTGTGCTATAAGGCGAGTTTCAGGGTGTCGAGCTCCTCAAGCCTAAGATGGGCGTTTTCTTCATCTGTCAGCTCATATCGAACTGCTACTCGTAGAGAAGGGAGTTCTACCTCCAATGGGAGCACTGCTTCCGCGCAAAATATCAACGCATATAGTGTTGTATTCGTGGCCATTTTGAACTCTGTTCGGGATGCCTATAAAGCTTCATTCAATCTTTCGTGCCAATCCTTTTTTGTTTCTGGACACTGTCTTTTTTATAATCTTTGTCAAGGTCTTGTTGAATACTTTAGCTAGACAGTTGGCCCAAGAATTATAGACCGAAGAGTATCTCCAATCTATTTTATATTGTTGTGCGAAGCGGCTTATTTTATGGCTTCTGTAAGCTAGCCCATTATCCGAGATTATCCATCGCGGAGTACCGAACTGATAGATGACATGGGTTCTGAAGAAGTGGAGGATATTCTCCGTCTTCACTCCCTTAGTGGTACTGCTTCTGCCCATTTAGAGAAGTAGTCAGTTGTTGCTAATATGAACCGATGTCCTTGTCACGATCCGGAAATTTAGCACATGACCGGCACAAGAATCACGCAACGTCTAAAGGCATAACGTAATTCAAGTAAGCCGAAGCCCAGAAATCTAAACCTTTTTGCTGAAAATAGTGGAGGTGCAGTTTTGAAATAAAGGTATAATGAAATCAAGTTTTATTTTATATGCATAGATAATGATATATGAAAATGCAAGTGAATTATATGCTAGTTGAAAACATTTTTCGTCCTTTAAAATTTGGGCAGCACCCTCTTATATATTTTGATCCAAAAACCACATACAAGCAATATATATAGGCATCCCCAAGCGGGAGCTAGCTCTTCGCCAATTGTCGGAATCATAACCACGAAATAAAGCAGTAAATATACGATGCACTACGGGAAGATCAAACACAGAAAGAATAATAAATAAAGCAAGACATCAAAAGGTCAAAAGAAACGAACATACACCCATCGCTCTAAGTCTCGCAACACAAGTCTGTCTAGGTCTATCAATATAAAAAATCTAGTTTCTGATTTGATAGAGTTTATCTAGATACAATGGAATAATAAAGGGTACAAGAGTGGTCACAACCCAATGTGTGTCCCACCTACCAAAGCAAACACCCTGAAGGAACTGTGTGCCAGCGATACCGCTACTGATCCAAACGGTCGAACCTGCAAGAAAATTGTGGCACAATGGGGGTGAGTTGCCAACTCGTGAGTAGAAAACATCAGTAGGTAGAAATCGAATAAACAACGATTCCTAGGTCATACTGTAATATGAAGGTAATACTATGATATCTAGGGTGTCCATGTATGCATATATATCAACAATAGAGTCAATGCAAATGACATGTAAATACAAACATCTGAAATCATATGCATGTATGCATGTGGATATCATCCACGTGTGTCCATCAACGACACATCAACATCATGAAAACCTGAGTGTCCAATATCGACACTCGAAACATCATGAAACCCGTGTCCAGTATCGACACGTAAATCCTCATTTTCCAGGCGCCACATCATCGGATCGGCCCTCATATCCATCTCACGCCTCCGGTCGGTATCCTCCGGATAACCGCCGGGTTCAAACTATCACCAGTAGGTAGTGCTCCCTCCTGCCAGGCTCATCGTCATCCTCATAAATTTCTCGCCCCGGGATACCTTACCGGGTCCACCATGTACCCGCAGACGGCTCATCCAACTCCTCGAATCAGGTATCACATAGTTCAGAACCGAGAAAACTCATGGTGGACATGAAATATCATATCAAGAGAAATCGGGTTTTTAAAACAATACACAATTTCCTTTAAAATATAACCACGGTTCTCAAATCCAGAGATCTCATGAAAACAACATCTCAATGCATGTAACCAAAAAGTACGATATATGAAAATATAGAACAGTAATATGAGCATGTCGAGTATATCATGCAAGCATGTCCTATGATAGTGCTGAACAATGAATGTACTTTACAGTTAAGAATAATATCGTGATAAAGCAATTCTACTGTGCAAGTGGCATAGCAATTACTGATGATGAATGTGTGAACCGGTAAATCTGTGTAAGTGTAACATGCGCATCATCGGTAATAGTGCAGGTGTACTAGCAGATGATATCAATAAGCGGTAAATACCGGGAATATAACACGTATGTCATGAGGGATAAACCTACATAAACATGAACGATAATAAGGTACATAACTACACATGAACCATACGGTCGGTTTAAATGATACGAATCGTAGTTTTGAAAGTGGGGGCTATGGTGTTTTTGAGGAAATGACACCATTTGAAAATCCGTAGCATCCCTTGAGGTTTCCATTTAAAAATGCATACGATTCGTCGGTTTTGGAAATAAGTATGGTTCAGGTGAAATATTTACGTCGGCGATCCAGCCTCATAATATCCGATATGGCAATATCCTTGATCATCATCCTCAAATTACGAACGCGGATCAATCATCCGGTATATCTCATCGCGTACGGTAATCCATCGTACGGTGGCCTTAAACAGAATATGGATTCTATCATCCTATTCATCAACAAGGGTACGGATCTAAGGTCTCGTACATCATATCATCTTTGATTCTCATCTATATATATATATCATCAATCTCATGTTATTGCTATAGTAATCTCATTATATAATTTGGCACATGTATTTGTGCATCTATACCGCCTCACATCCTCATATCCATCATATCCGCTCATATCATCTTATACCATCATATTGACATCTCAATTCACGTCATCTTGTATTAATCATATCATCTCCTACTCACTCTTTTGATCTATAAGATCATTCATAGGTTTCTCTAACCTATAACTTATATATCGGTCATTCATCATTATAGTTGCGGGGGTGCTATACGCCATCCACCCGACTTCCCTTATAGATATAAATCTACTCACCTGCTAAAATCCTTGCTTAGCCAAAGTTGATGTACTTCGTCGTCTCGGAAGTCCACGCGAAGGTACCTAAAATCAAAACACATCGAAATGCAATTAAAATCAAGTCCGGAAAACCGATACGGCACGCGAAGTGCTCATAGGTTAGAACCTATAACTCGCGCATGAAAAAACAACTAAACAACCCTCGTCGTTGATGTACAAATGTCCAACAACGAAATCCAAATTCAAATATCAAAAACCCAAGTTTCAGAAATCGAAAAACACAAATCAACAACTAAGGAAATCACTCCCAGATTCTACCCTAGGTCAAATCAAGACATTTTGCATATTGGGTTGCTCTAGATACTAGATAAGCAAGCTATGGTCCAAAAACCACACGATTCCACTCTGATGTAGCCGCAATTTGCGGCCACATGGAATAAATCTGCGGCCTGGCAAAGGCTTTAGGGGCTCGGGTTTCAGGGAGTGCTTCTAGGTTGCCTGCCCATCTCTCTGTCATGGGAACTTATTTTATGGATCTCTCGGGGCATCCCAGATTCCAAAATATCTTCACAAACTGTTAAAATTCCAATGTCGGACAAATTCTAAGTTCTTGGTTTTGGGTTCTAGTCTTCTAGTTGTCCAGAATATCATCACTAAGGATTTGTAAACACTCACTAAACCTCAATAGCCACTTTACAAGTCAAGTCTCCTACTAAACATGAACCTAGAAAATTCCAAGATCACAAATATCACTAAATCGAACTCTAGACTACACTAGAAGGTTAGGAACTAATTAATAAGATGAGAAAATAATGTTATACCTCTTGGAAGAAACTCAAGAAAAACCATAGATGCTCCAAGTGCTCAAAAACCAAACTTGATTCAACCATGGGGTGTAGGATGAGATTGTGTGCATTTTTAATGAAGGTGTTGTGATATTTTTATGAGGTTTTGGAGATGATACATGGAGGTAGAGGATGGTGAAAGAGGAAATGAAGGAGATGAAGAAATGGTGAAGTGAAGAAAATGAATGAAGTGAAGGAAATGGTCAAGGTTGGAGCCATACCCTCTCTCTCTCATGGCATGCTCAATCATCATGTCACCTTTTTCTTTTTTTTCTCTTTTCTCACTCAAATAAAATCACAATATCAACAAACACAAGTGAAAACAACATGCAACCAAAATGTAACATGTCATGGTGCACTAGCCATGGCTAATTAAAAATACGGATTTGGCTTAATCGTGATTAGTAGTGCACTAATCAAGTTTAATTTAAATTTTCATATAATTAATTATAAAATGTCCAAATCCAATAAATACCGTTTTATTAAATAATACATATTAATCTCCAATTATTTTCCAAATATTGGTATTTAATTATGCCATTTTACGAAAATCCTAAATTCGCAAATCGAATAGTTTTCGTGAAATATATTGTTTTAATATTTAAATTCCAAAAATAATATTTTATTTTTCTGAAATGTTACAGTCCTTTAGATTATGCCGGTTCGATAGGGCCAATTAAATCGGTTCCCCACGTTTCGAACGGCCAGCTAGCCACTATCGGGTGCAGTGGATTTGGATGTTGATGGATGAAGTCTCCGTGAATTTAGCACGAGTGACACTTTTTCTCATATTCAAGGCAGTCATGGATCATCGTGGGCCAATACTAACCCATTCTTTTTATTTTCAGCTTCATCTTTGGCCCGACTTGATGAGAACCGCAGAGTCCATTGTGAGTTTCTTGGATGACTTTCTTTGCTTCCTTTGGTCTCTGGCATCTTAGCCAAGACAGTCGAACGATCTCTTATATAGAGTATCATTGACGAAGGCGAAAGACAGAGCTCGTTTCATGAGCTGATGTCTTAACGACGCATTTTCGGGCGTTCGTTGGGACTTAAAGTAATCTATGAATACTTCCCTCCAATCCTTGACCTTTTCTTCGTCCTCCATTTGAAGGGCTATTTGTTCGGCCGTTTCTTGTCTTTCAAATGGCTTTATTAAGTCTTCCGAAGATATATCTATTGGGGCGAGAACCCTGCAGCTTTGCACAATGATCCTTACGTCATTGACGTCTTCATCGGCCAGTTCCTTAGCCAATTTGGCCAATGCATCCGCCTTGCTGTTTTCTATACACGGTATACTCTCCAGGGTGTAGGAGGGGATTTGTGTTAACAATTGCTGCGCTCTTTTTCCATAATTTATCAGCTCTGGCTTTCATATTTGATAGTCGCCATTTACTTAGCTAACGATCAGCTGGGAGTCTCCATATATGAGGAGGTCTTTGATTCCCATGTCGATAGCAATCTCGAGACCTGCTATCAAAGTTTCATATTCAGCTTCGTTATTAGTCCTTGGCTCTATTAAGAAGAGGACATAACGCAATATCCCTTCTTGCGGAGTCACGAAGATAAGGCCCATCCCAGCTTTGATTATGGGGGTGTTTTGCTTTCACCGTTTCATGGAAGATGCTCCATCGAAGTAGAGTTTCCATTTGGAATCATTTTATTCTTCAGCTGTATCAAACGCATCTTCGTCTGGCAACTCATAATTTAAGGGGGAGTCAGCCGGTATCGGATGATCCACTAGAAAGTCGGCTATAGCCTACCTGTTGGGTTATACTAATGTCCTGGCCATCTACCGTGGCCGTTTGCGGAAAAAAATTTCTAGTTTCAAAAATTGACGCTAGAATAACTCATCACCGGATCTACCATAAAGCTAAACTAGCAAACTATGAGGAGCTATCTACTATGATAGAGGAGTCTCACCAAAAGATCCATGTCCTTCGGTCTTCTCTCCTCTTTCTTAGCTCCTAGTGGCCTCCATGATCGAGCTTGATCGTCCGTCTCCCTCCGTCGAAGATGATCCACCTGAGAGATATAGTCCATGGCTCTAGCTCCAAACTAAGTGTCAAATGGAGTAACTAGAGAACTTGGATTGCTAGTTTAAGAACTCTAGGATGTAGTGTGAGGATCTATGTGTGTTTCTATCTCACCTCCTCTCTTGATTCTCAACACATGAGAGTGTAGAGAGGAGGTTGAAGATGAAGGTGGTGAAGCTCAAGAACAAGAGAGAGAGGAGTAAAGCAAATGGTGAGCTCAAGAAATGAACCATACATGTGAGAGAAAATCCTTAACCATGGTTTTGTAAAATGATTTTTTACAATAAAAATATATCAACCATGCTTCAATAGGTTACACAAATGAATTAAGAATCCATTTGTCAACTATAGAGGCATAGTTCTCACCATATTCCCCTTACCTTGACTTTACACCTCATTTCCCATTTAAAAGATAAATGGAAAATACCAAAATGAGGCGTCCACCTTATAGAACGTTTTCCGTAAAAAATACGGATTATTGTCTACTGTATACACATACATGTATTCGTATAAAAACACGAATACCCAAAGAGATAGAATAATACAAAGAACATAATACTAGAATATACATATCGAAATACATATATGTAAATTATTAAATCAATATCTGATTTAATAATCTGGCTCAAAACCCTAGCCGGCTAGTATTATCAATTGTCCGGTCGAAAGTCCTGGTACATAGTACAATCGATCGATCGGAACCCTGCACGTATCCAGTATGGCTACTACATCATTTCTCCTGAACCAGGAAAACCCTCTGTGTGGGACTCTAAAGACTCGACAGTACGCCGGCAGTGAGTTACTGGATAAATCCATAACTATAAGCACGTCAGCAGCACTAGCTGTACGTAACGACTACCCGGGTACCTGTCGAAAAGGAAGGCCGACGAGCAAACTCATCCGGATCCCTACTGAGCCTATCTATGACAATCTCCATAAATTCCGGTCTCTTAATCTGAGAGTATCGCATACCGAGTCTAGGGGTGGTAAACGTCAGACCCTAATAACCCGATAATTCATGCTGATGCGGCTCAGGACCAATCCGCGAAACTACTGACCAACCTATCAGTAAATCCCAACTGCCTTGGCCAAAGTCTTATGGTCCTGACCAATCGAACACAGTGAGATATCGACTCTATATACCAGGAGAGACGAATCCCCAACAATCACTTACTGCCTCCATGTGGCTCGGGACTGTACCCAACCAAAACCTGTTTGCATGACTCAGTAGAGCCGTGGTAGGGTAGTGATCAAAGCACAGTAGGAACTCACACGAGACAAATGACGATCTCAGGTCTGAAGACTACCCTGTACTCACGTCACCTGAGAACTACTATCTGACTATAGGTATAGTACCATCTAGAAGTTCTCGGCAAGTCCATCCAGTGTACTCACCCCCCAGTGAGCACCTGTATACGATCTTAGGTGCAAAAGACCAATGGCTGCGGGACCAACCATTGCCCCTTGTCGGGGTTTAGAAACGTATACACCAGTCTACTCCGGAATATCGATGCCCAGTCTTGAAACTCCCATGACCAGGGACCTTTTAAGGATGTGCTTATCGACTACCCTGCTCCCATAAGTATGATCGCCATCACAACGCAGTCAAGCAATGATCCTACGGGATTTATCAACATGTATAGATGATACGTAATAACAAGTAAAACATATGTACATGTTAAGATAAAGACAAACCAGATAGCATACTATCATATCGAGCAAGATTGTCCTGTACATACATATGTCCAAGCATCCACATGTATACATATACAATAATGGCCTCTAGGTCATACATATCCAACAATCTCCCACTTGCACTAAGGCCATATATTGGCGTACCGAGTACCCAACGTCTGTTCTAAGGCCAGCTGTTAGCGTATCGCATACCCAACATCTCAAAAAGTCGCTCGAACCGCGCTTAAGGGAGGGCCTTCGTGAATGAACCCACCGTGTTGTCTTTTGTGTCCACTCCCCGCATCTCGATCTCCCGGCGATCAACGATCTCCCTGATCAGGTGATACCGCCTCAATATGTGTCTGGATTTCTGATGGGACCGTGGTTCCTTCGCTAGAGCTATAGCCCTATTGTTATCGTAATACAAAGGTATCGAATCAACAATGGACAGAACTACCTGAAGTTCAGTAATGAACTTCTTCATCCAGACCGCTTCTTTTGCGGAATCGTTCACAGCAATGTATTCAGCCTCCATCGTCGAGTCTGCGACGGTGTCCTATTTGGAGCTCTTCCAACACACTTCCCCTCGCTTGAGGGTAAACACAAAAGCCGAGACAGACTTGCTGTCATCCTTGTCACTCTGGAAGCTTGAATTAGTAAAAGACTCGATCTTAAGGTCTACATTACAGTATACTAAGAACATCTCCTTAGTCCGTCTCAGGTACTTGAGAATGTTCTTCATAGCTGTCCAATGATTCCCACCCGGGTCTGACTGATACTGGCTCACCACGCTAAGCGCGTATGCTACATCTAGTCTGGTACACAGTATCGCATACATTATAGATCCTACCGCCGAAGCGTATATTGCTCATGCGAACCCTCTCCTCATCAGTCTTGGGAGACATCTCTTTGGAGAAGGTTATTCCGTGCAATGCGGGTATATTACCGCGCTTGGAATCTTCCATACTAAATCTCTTTAGTACGGTCTCTGTGTACCTGGACTGTGAAAGTCCTAATCTCTTAGATCTATCTCTGTAGATCTTAATCCTCAGAATGTACGAGGCATCACCCATGTCTTTCATGGAGAACCTTTGTGACAAGAACAGCTTGACCGATTGTAGCATAAGAATATCATTTCCTATCAAAAGAATTTCGTCCACGTACAAGACTAGGAATACGACGGTTCGTCCTAAAATCTTCTTATATATACAAGACTTATCCTCGTTCTTGATGAAGTCAAATTCCTTGACTGTTTCATCAAAACAGATGTTCTAACTCCGCAATGTCTGCTTTAATCCATAAATGGATTTAACTAATTTTCACACCTTCCCGCTGCTCCCACTGTCTACAAAACCTTCCGGCTGATCCATATAAACGCACTCTTCCAAACTATCGTTTAGAAAAACCGTTTTTACGTCCATCTGCCAGATTTCATAGTCATGGAAGGCAGCAATGGCAAGTAGGATCCGAATGGATTTGAGCATAGCCACTGGAGAAAAAGTTTCGTCATAGTCCACTTATGGTCTTTCACGAAAACATTTTGCAATAAGTCTAGCCTTATAAGTTTCCACCTGCCCATCTACACCAAACTTCCTTTTGTAGATCCATTTGCATCCAACGGGTATTACCCCAGGTGGAGCAATATCCAAGGTCCACACTTTATTGGTGTACATGTACTCCATTTCGGATCGCATAGCATCCGGCCATTTATCAAAGTCCCTACTGATAATGGCCTGTCTGAAACTATTAGGATCATCTTCTTCCAAGACGCAATCCGCTCGATCCCCGTCTATGAGAAAACCATAGTATCTCTCGGGCGGATGAGAAATCCTACTAGATCTGCGAAGTGGTTGAGGCTCGTCCGGGGTTATTGAATTCTTTAGTTCTACTAAATCTTCAGTTATAGTTTATCCTTCTGGAATTTCTTCCAATTCTACCGTGCTTCCACTTGATTCTTTTTCAAGAAATAATCTTTCAAGAAAAGTGGCGTGTCGAGAAATAAATACCTTGTGTTCTTCAACATGGTAGAATAGATATCCATTTAAATGCCTGAGATATCCCACAAACTTACATAAAATTGACCGTGCCTGAAGTTTGTCCGGATTCTGGTTTTTAACATAGGCCGGACAACCCCATATCTTAACCCTTTTAAGACATGACTTTTTACCACTCCACATTTCATATGGAGTCTTAGGCACTGATTTAGATGGAACCTGATTCAATAGATACACTGTTGTTTCAAGCGCAAGTCCCCATAATGAAAGAGGCAATTCAGTATTACTAATCATGGAGCGAACCATATCCAATAAGGTACGGCTCTTCCGCTCTGATACACCGTTGTGCTGTGGTGTATACGGAGGCGTAAGCTGAGAAAGAATACCATTCTCTTTAGAAATTCCCGGAATTCCATACTCAAGTACTCCCCTCCTCTATCAGATTGGAGGATCTTGATACTTTTTCCAGTCTGGTTCTCTACTTCGTTCTTATATTCTTTGAATTTTTCAAAAGCTTCAGATTTGTATTTCAAAAGATATACATGTCCGAACTTTGAGAGATCTCAGTGAATGTAATAAAGTATGAGAACTCACCCCTTGCATGTATAGACATCAGACCACATACATCACTGTGTATGAGTCCCAAGAGCTCTGCTGCTCTTTCTCAGTATCCGGTGAACGGAGATTTGGTCATCTTTCCCTTGAGACAAGACTGACAAGTTTCATAAGATGAAAATTCGAACGCATTCAAATATCCATCTTTATACAACTTACTTATTCTTTTCTCTCCGATATAGCCAAGTCTACAATACCACAAGTAGGATCCGTTCACTTCTGAACTCTTCCTCTTGCATGTGTTTTGTATATTGAAAACTGCCTTTTGATTTAGAACATAGATACCATTACACAGTGTACCTTCTGCAACCAATACATGATTAAGGTAAATGTTCATGATATTCTATCAAGAACAAACTTATATCCATCTTTATCAAGTAAAGAAACTGATATGATGTTGCAAATCATGGAAGGTACATAGTAGAAATTGTTCAAAATCATAGTATTGCCTCTTAGCAATGCTAGGTGATATTCACTGACGGCAGCGGTATCAACTTATGCTCTGTTCCCTACTCTGAGGGACATATCACCAGGTCCAACTATCCTACTTTTTCTCAGTCCCTGCAATAAATTACAGATATGAGATCCTGATCCGGTATCTAGTACCCAGGAGGTAGAACTGACCGAAAAGCAGTTCTCAATAACAAGAACACCTAAAAGAGACGCAATGGTATGCTTCTTCTTCGATGGGGTCATTAAGGAATTCATGTAATCCTCTTTCCTCTGCTCATACTCATGACTGTTGTCATAAGTTAGAGCCAAACCGATGTTCTCCAGCCCCGAATAAGAATTCGGATCGGTTAAGCGATACATTTTATTATCTTGATTAGGACGTGAAATGGTTGCTACCTGGAAAGAGAGAGAAAAGAAACACTCAGTACGCGCTCTTACAAAATCAGATTGGTTATTAGTTTATCTAATCAGGATGGCTTCCAATGTTTCATCGAATTCTCCATCAAACCTTAAAAAGTGAACTAGTCAGGATTAATCAAACGTTACAATACTTGCTTAACCTTTCAGCCAAGCTAGTGTCGGTACTTTGAGGGAGGTTTTCCAATGCTTTCACGAAATTCCTTAATTATATAACCTCTTTTTCCTGGAGGCGTAGCCCCTCTAACACTGTTCTAGATACCTACTTGGTTTATAGCATTGATTGTTAAGTGAAATAATCTCCCAAGAGTAATCCTAATCATCAGTGGGATCTAGATCAAACTATCATCACATGATAACCTAGATGGAATCCACTCTAGTTACCACACTTCAAAAGGTATGCAACACTAGCAAGTTTCCTGTATATTTGAAACTCCCGATTTGGTTTTTGCCCCAAGTGTCATATGGTCTTGATAGAGACCAACATATATAAGTCGCAAGTCAAGTTCAACCCGTCATTGTCCTGGATTAACTTAGACCCACCCGCATAAGCCCTTGATAGAGACCAACATGGCCATACGACTGTCCTAATTAATCACATCCAAAAATGCAACAGATGAGTAACATTTAGCTACCGTTCACTATGCCTTGATAGAGACCGACGTACATATCACGAATACTAACTGCTACTTATCTGAAATGACGGAGGGCTACGACTGGGTTTATAGAGAAAAACCTTTTAACGTAATGAACTTGATATTGTTGAAGGAAGTTGAGCAGTTTTGAAAAGGAGTGGTTTAGGCTCCGCTTTTGAAAACTTGTGGTTTTGAAGAAAACTGAGTAATCTATAGTATAAACTTTTGCTCAATTGGTCACTCCCCACTGTAGGGTGCTTTTCGTCACCCAATTGAAATGGGAATACGCGCGCGCTTGTCAGGCGCATTACAGATTCCCCCTATCTAGGGTAGGCAGGGGTTTATTGATTGTAGGGATCCAAATCTCCGACAGCTGCGGACTAAGCTGCCGTTAATTACCCCTCGCCTTTGGAGCGAGGGAACCTCCGATTAACGGGTTAAACTGGTCATGCGAACTCAATGTACAGTGTACGTGTGTTTTGTTTTGGAGGGGGTTGGGTATATCGGGAGCCACGCAGAGTTTTTATGAGGGTCCCGCTACCTGGATAGCGGGCTGGGGGTTAAGGGGGCTAGTAGCCCCCATGCGGGGTGCGGGGCAGCGCCCCGGCCCAAAATTTTTGAGAGGGATAGTGTTGTAGAGTATGTGTGTGTGTGTATACATGTATATATGAAATAAAAAAAAAGAAAAAGGCATCCAAAGGATGCGTGGGAAAAGCGCCAGCGCTTTGGGTGCTAGCGCTTTGAGCGCAAGAGCGCTAGCGCTTTGAGCGCTAGCGCTTTGAGCGCTAGCACACCACGTGTCAGCACGTGGGCGCTCGGGCGCTGACGCTTTTGGGCGCTAGCGTTTTGAGTGCTAGCACCCCACGTGTCAGCACGTGGACGCTCGGGCACTAGCGCTTTGGGTGCTAGCGCTCACGTGTCAGCACGTGGGCGCTCTGAGCGCTTTGGGCGCTAGCGCTCTGAGCGCTAGCGCACCATGTGTCAGCACGTGGGCACTCAGGCATTAGCGCTCTGAGCGCAAGAGCGCTAGCGCACCACGTGTCAGCACGTGGACGCTCGGGCGCTAGCGCCCCACGTGTCAGCCGTGGGCGCTCGAGCGGCAAAAGGGACTTGGTCCCTGCAATGGGAGTTGTACTCCCAGAAAGGAGCACTTATTATTCTCTGTATTTATATATATATATATGAGGAGTTAAACTCCTAGGATGTTTTGAAGCTGATGAAGGGCTTCTCCCCTTGAGCCCTAGTTTTTCCCCAAAGTGGGGTTTCTGGAGATGGGTCTCCTTCTTCTTCCTTTGTTGAACGGATCTTGAAGATCAAGAAGTATGAGATTTTAAAAATCTCTCCTTTCTGAAATCTGATGGCAGATCTGAGTTTCCCTTTGTGGGTTTTGTGGTGAAAAACTATTTTGTTTTATAAAAGGAAGAGTAAAACTCTTGATTTAATTCAAAAAAAAGAAGGTTTTAGAACCTTGAGGAAGAAGAAGATCACAGATCTGGATTTTTTGGAGAGAGAAAAAGTTCTTCGGATATTTTCATTATCCTTACCTTTATAGGCTATACACTTTACATATAGCCCTTTGGGCTTTACAAAAATGGCATTTTGGCCATCCCATGGCTCATGTGCCATTTCTTTTTACACATAAGCCATGTGCTTTACAAAAGGTTGGCTTTATGCCCATTCATGCATAAAAAATTACATAAAAATTATTTATTACATGATTTATATTTTGGCATGGGGGAGGGCCGGCCGCTTCGTGTTCGGACTCGACCTGGGCATGGGCCCGTTTGGCTTGGGGTTGACTTTGACTTTGACTTGGTCAACCGGGGTGCAATTTTCGACATCAACAAAGTGCCCCCATCAATAAATGCACACCACATATATGAGTCGTGTGCATGAAATTGATGGATCTTCTTTTGCGTGGAGGCGACTTGCTTTGGTTCCCACTTTTTGGGATGCACTGCCCTTTTAGCGACTTGGACGGTCATCGCTTGATGCGTCTCCGAGACGGAGTGTCCGTGGTAGACTTTTCCCTCGCCCGAAGCGATCTGGTTCCTGCTTTGTAGGAAGCCTGCACTGCCCTTTTTACGACATGGACGGTCGACGCTCTGATCCGGAGCGATTTGGTTCCCGATTTGTGGGAAGCCTGCACTGCCCTTTTTGCGAGATGGACGGTCGACGCTTGGCGCGTCTCCGAGACGGAGTGTCCGTGGTAGACTTTTCCCTCGCCCGGAGCGATCTGGTTCCTGCTTTGTAGGAAGCCTGCACTGCCCTTTTTACGACATGGACGGTCGACGCTCTGATCCAAAGCGATTTAGTTTCCGATTTGTGGGAAGCCTGCACTGCCCTTTTTGCGACATGGACGGTCGACGCTTGACGCGTCTCCGAGGTGGAGTGTCTGTGGTAGACGTTTCCCTGGCCCGGAGTGATTTGGTAGACGTGCCCCCGGCACGGAGTGTCGCTGGTCGACGTTTCCCCGGCATGGAGTGTCTGTGTTCGACGTTTCCCCGAGACGGAGTGTCGCTGGTCGACGTTTCCTCGGTACGGAGTATCGCTGATCGACTTGTCCCCGGCACGGAGTATCGCTGATCGACTTGTCCCCGGCACGGAGTGTCGCTGATGTTCGACTTGTCCCCAGCACGGAGTGTCGCTGTTCGACTTGTCCTCGGCACAGAGTGTCACTGATCGACTTTTCCCCGGCACGGAGTGTCGCGGATCGACTTATCCCCGGCACGGAGTGTCGCTGATGTTCGACTTGTCCTCAGCACGGAGTGTCGCTAATCGACTTGTCCCCGGCACGGAGTGTCGCTGTTCGACCTGTCCCCGGCACGGAGTGTCGCTGGTCGACCTGTCCCCAGCACGGAGTGTCACAGATCAACTTTTCCCCGTCACGGAGTGTCGTTGATCGGCTTGTCCCCGGCACGGAGTGTCGCTGTTCGACTTTTCCCCAGCACGAAGTGTCGCGGATCGACTTTTCCCCGGCACGGAGTGTCGCTGATCGACTTTTCCCCGGCACGGAGTGTCGCTGGTTGACGTGTCCCCAAGACGGAGTGTCGGTTGGTTGACGTATCTTCGGTATGGAGTGTCTGCTTGACGTTTCCCCGTTACGGAGTGTCGGTGGTCGACGTTTCTCCGAGGCGGAGTGTCGCTGGTTGACGTGTCCCCGAGACGGAGTGTCTGCTTGACGTTTCCCCATTACGGAGTGTCGTTGTTTGACGCAAAGGTCGATGTTGGAATTGGTTGGTTTGATTTGTTTGATTTGAGTTGACATCAGCAATGCTACACTGGAATATGGTACCGGGAGCGAATCATCATCTGTCATGAGAGGATTTGGGAATTGGTTTTCTGTCGGCATCTGCATTGCTGCATTGGAATAATGCCAGGAGCAACTCATCATTTGCCCCGGGAGGATTTGGGAATTGGTGGCTTAGGAGACAGGTTTAGATCCCTATCACCTAAGGCTTTTCGATTTTATGGGCCGTAAGGGTCCCATAAAAGCATTTTCTCCCTACGAGTCGAAAGGATCTCGTAAGCATTTTTTTCTCCTTAGGAGTCATGGGGACTCCTAAGTGTGTGGCTCCTTTGTGAGTCGTAAGAATCTCACGCGGGAATTTTCTCCTCCCAAAGTCGAGAGGACTTTGCGAGTGCATTTCATCTCTTTTTTTACAAGTTTGCGCCCTTTCGAGTTTTCACAAACTCGCCGGTAGTCCTGCTGTTTTTACTCACGGAGCCCTTTCGGGTTTTCATCCGTGCCCATTTTGCTTGTGGACATGCCCCTTTTTTCTTTGGTGGGACTGGGAGAGATTTGGATTGTTTTACGCCCGTGGATTGTATACGGTTTTGCAGGATGTATGATCCAGACCGTAGCGCCGGAAAAATTTCGGGACTTTGTTGGCGTCTGCATCGCTGCACTGGAATATGGTACTAGGAGCGACTCATCATTCGCCATTGGGGTATGGGATTTGGAATTTGGTTGGCATCTGCATCGCTGCACTGGAATATGGTACCAGGAGCGACTCATCATTCGCCACTTGGGGATTGGGGAGCGATGGCTTAGGAGACAGGCTTATGTCCTTGTCACCTAAGGCTTTTCAATTTTATGGGCCGTGAGGGTCCCATACAAGCATTTTCTCCCTACGAGTCGTAAGGATCCCGCAGGCGTATTTTCTCCTTAGGAGTCGCGAGGACTCCTAAGTGTGTTTTTCCTTTGTGAGTCGTAAGGATCCCATAAAGGTTTGTTCTCCTCATATATCGTGAGGACACATGAGTGGGTCTTCTCAATGGAACATAATTCCGAGGGCGGAGACCAGCCGCTGGACTGGTGATTGCGTTGGGGCATGGGTATGCTGAGAATTATTTGAGCCCGTGGATTGTATAAGATAGTCAATTTGAGGACTGGCCGTAGGGCTGGAAAATTTTTGGGAAATTGGGTTTTGGTTGGCATCTGCATCGCTGCACTGGAATATGGTACCAGGAGCGACTCATCATTCGCCGTTGTTTTTTTTGTTTTGTTTTTGTTGTTTTTTTTACCGCGATTGCTCTATCATTTCAGCTTTTCTTATCGCGAAGATCACGATTGCCCTATCATTTCGGCTTTTATTCGCGGTTGCCCAATCATTTCGGCTTTATTTTCATCTTTATTTTACTCGCTGATTTTTATTGCGAGTTGCCCCATCATTTCGGCTTTTCTTTATTTCTCTTTTATTTACGCATTTTTTTGTTTATTTACATATATATATATATATATATATATTTTACATTCCCAGTTTAACGACTTAGAGGTCGGTTATTCCCAGTTTAATGACGTGGTGGTCGATTGTTCCCAGTTTAATGACGTGGTGGTCCTCTGGTGTTCCCGGTTTAACGACGTGGTGGTCCTTTTTGCTTATCCTAGCCCCTTGAACTTTGATCTTGGCGGATCTGTGTTGATGACCGTAGCTCTGTAGCTTGCCGATATATCCGAGGACTGTGAGGTTTTTCCAAGCTTGTATTGGTTCTCCACCCAATCTTTGAAAATATAGCAATCTTCGATGGTATGACTCACCATTCTATGATATGGGCAATATATGGGATTGCCGGTCATGTTCATTTCATGTGGCCTCTTTGGAATAGGTAGTTGAAGACCTATTCAAGGCGTCCATAAACATTTCGCGGAGTTTATCCCTCCTGAAGGAGTATACTTTCTTCTTTCTCTCCATTGGAGTAGGTGCCCTTACTGATGCTGGACCCTGAGGACGATAAGTCTTTGGTTCGCCTACTTTTCGCTTACCACGTTCAGTGCATGTATCGGAGGGACTGGAGGCTGATCGCGTCCGTTTTTCACAAAGGTGTTCCGCTCTCGGGCTGGAGGGAACATCGGTCGGCTGCTTCCGGATATCAATCCCCAGTTCACGAACCAAAATTTGATTTTGCTGTAATTGCAATCGGGCGACTTGGGTCGTGAGATCCACCACGACAATTACCAGCTCGTCGACTTTAGAATGGACCTTGGCCATCTTCTCATCCCTGTCCTGAAGTTGCCTTTGAAGCCATTAGAATAATGCTTGTTCTACAGTTCCGGGTATGACAACGGGGTCATCCCTACCGCCTGAACTTGATTCAGCATGAACCACGGGTTCCTTTGGCTTAATGGCCTGAGCGAGCTCTTCATCATTTGGATCGGGCCGATGTTGGATGGCAACAACCGCGTCATTGTCATGGTTATAAGGCGTAGGAGGACTTGCTCCTCTGAGCTCCATCATATAGACCGTATGGGTTGTGTACCCGTCTATTGCTTCTTCATTGGCAATGTGGCTCGGTTGGCTCTTAGCTTATTGCCTTAGTCCGCCCTTTTTAGAGAAAGGCAGATGTCTGAGAGAATCAGGTCCCTGAAGGACTTCGGTCTCCGTTTGTATGAAATTGGCTGTCGCAGCTTAATTGTTTGTTAACACGCCAGGGGACAATGATATTTCTCCCGCCTTGTATTGTTTCTCGACCCAATCCTTGAAGATGCAACAGTCTTCAATAGTGTGTCCCAGCACTCGGTGGTATGGGCAAAAGTTGGGATGATCAGTCTTGTTCGCTTCACTTAGCCTTTTTGGTTCTGGTAGCCGCAGGCCATTCTTCAGAGCATCTTTAAAAATTTTGTGGACCTTGTCCCTTCGGAATGAGTGGACCTTATTTCTTCTTTCCTCAAAAGTTGGTTCTCGAGATTTGTTAGTTTTTGCTCCGCCCGCTCTCTGCTTATTTAGAGAATCGGTGTTGTTAGAACTTCCGCCTTTTCGGTTGTCGTCCCTCCAAGGCTTCGGTCTGTTTGTGAACTGAAGATCCTGAGCGGACTCGGGCTTTGAGCGTTCCAACGTTTGGACCTTTTTGGTCAACTCTTGGAATGTTTTAAGGCCTGCGGTGCACAGGAAAGGTTTCATCCGGTCCTTCAGACTTTCTATAAGAAGACTGCCGGATTGGTCTTACTCCAACGGCGGTTCACATTTGACAGAGAGATTGCGCCATCGGACTATAAAATCCATGTTGCTTTCGTTGTTCTTTGGCTCTGTCCTTACGAGTTCGGCAATAGTGATTTTATCGCTGACACTCATGAACCTTTGCTTGAACATGGATTCTATTTGAGCGAACATCGTGATCGAGCAATCTGGTATGCTTGCATACCAATCGAAAGCAACATCCGTCAAGCTATTGACAAACTGGCGGAGAAGGAGCGCATCATTGCCCCCAGTATTCATGCATGATGCTTTAAATTAGGTAATGTGTCGGTTCGCATTTCCCGTCCCATCGAACCTTTCAAATTTGGAGACGACATAGCCAATGGGAAACTCCACAAGATCGTACCGAGCTAGATATGGTCTCTCACTACTGCTGACATCTTTTTACTCTCCGGCTTTGGCTACCAATGTTTTGACTTTGTTGGCAATCAAATCCATGATTTGATCTTGAGTTAGCGGGTTGCTGTCATTGGTCGCCAAGACATTTCCCGAGATAGGATGCGACTGGCCTTCATGCGGTCCGCCCACCTTTGGATTTGAGGGAATAGGCGTCGGCTGTCTCGGGACACCGCTTCCCGGTCCATAAGTAGAACCATGCACTTGATTGGACAGCTGAGAGGTAAGTTGGGCCGTGAGCTGTAAGACGACGTTTGTCAAGTCATCAATTTTTGAGTAGAGCTTGGCCATCTCCTTGTCTTTGTTTCTGAGTTGCTTTCGGAGCTCCTGGAGAAGTTACTGCTCTGCGGTCTTAAGATGGAAAGTTAGCTCATCTTCGCTTTCCGAACCCAACTCCTCATGAACTGAGGGATCTCTCTGCTTATCAGCTTCGCTTGGAGCATTTTCATTACCTTCCAGAGGATGCTGGTCTTGGGAAGTGACAGCCACATTCAAACCAATTGGATTTGAGATGTGGCGGCCCTATCCTTGCTGCGAAGGTTGTCACTGGGGGGCGCGCCTACCATGTAGACTGTGTGGATAACATATTCAGCTGTCCCTTCATCGCTGGCAGCTGGTTTCGCGGAGCGGTCCAGGCTTTGGAAATTCATAAATTTTAACATGGCCGGAGCCCTAGCCCTTTTGTTGGCTCTGTATCTGAGCCGCTTCTGCCTCAGCTTCTCTGCCTTGAGCACTTGGCAGGCTTCTGCTCTTCAGGAAGCCGCCATAGGCCGAATGATGGGGAGCTTAGAGAAAATACCCAACCGAGCAGTTGTCAGGGGCGCCACTGGAGCTTGCCCGAGATGCCTTGTTGCTTTGTTGGTGTTGATGGCCTTGCCCCCAGCTGGGACCATGGAGAGTCGTTCGGAAGCGGACTTGCACTTGGGCTGAGGTGCCTTCGCGACCATGACATTTAGCCTTTTCCCCTTTGAGGCTGGTTTATCCATCACTGGGGCTTGAAGAGCAGGGACGGCGTTAGCTGATATGAACATAATAGAGCCAAATGATAGCGGCGGCTCCTCCCACTGTCGCCCGAGACTGGCCGGGATGACCGTCCTGGCGTCCATCCTCATCGTGTAGGAGTGAGAGTCGGGATTATCTTTGGAGACATTGTTGAAAGTGATTGCTTGAAAACCTGCATGAAAGAGCATTATTATAGTATAAATATAGATACGTATATTGATTGAGTTCGCATGAACGTTTAATCCGAAATATGGGAGGAGAGATAGGTCCCACCGGGTGTGCCAGAATCTGTAGGGTGTTTTTCGTCACCCTATTGAGATGGAAATACGCGCGCGCTTGTCAGGCACATTACAGATTCCCTCTACCTAGGATAGGAAGGGGTTTATTGATTGTAGGGATCCAAATCTCCGGCAGCCGCGGACTAAGCTGCCGTTAATTACCCCTCGCCTTTGGAGCGAGGGAACCTCCGATTAACGGGTTAAATTGGTCATGCAAACTCAATGTACAGTGTACGTGTGTTTTGTTTTGGAGGGGGCTTGGGTATATCGGGAGCTACGCAGAGTTTTTACGGGGTCCCACTACCCGGATAGCGGGTTAGGGGTCAAGGGGGCTAGCAGCCCCCTTGCGGGGTGCGGGGCAGCGCCCCGGCCTAAATTTTTTGAGAGGGATAGTGTTGTAGAGTATGTGTGTGTGTGTGTGTATGTATACATGTATATATGAAATAAAAAAAAGGAAAGGGCATCCAAAGGATAAGTGGGAAAAGCGCCAGCGCTTTGGGTGCTAGTGCTTTAAGCGCAAGAGCGCTGGCGCTTTAAGCGCGAGCATACCATGTGTTAGCACGTGGGCGCTTTTGGGCGCTAGCGCTTAGCGCCCCACGTGTCAGCACGTGGGCGCTCGGGCACTAGCGCTTTGGGTGCTAGCGCTCTGAGCGCAAAAGCGCTAGCGTTTTGAGCGCTAGCGCACCACGTATCAGCACGTGGGCACTCGGGCGCTAGCGCTCTGAGCACAAGAGCGCTAGTGCTTTGAGCGCTAGCGCACCACGTGTCAGCACGTGGGCGTTCGTGCGCTAGCGCTTTGGGTGCTAGCGCTTTGGGCGCTAGCGCTCTGAGCACAAGAGCGCTAGCGCACCATGTGTCAGCACGTGGACGCTCGGGCGATAGCGCTCTGAGCGCAAGAGCGCTAGCGCCCCACGTGTCATCACGTGGGCGCTCGAGCAGCAAAAGGGACTTGGTCCCTGCAATGGGAGTTGTACTCCCAGAAAGGAGCACTTATTATTCTCTGTATATATATATATATATACGAGGAGTTAAACTCCTAGGATGTTTTGAAGCTGATGAAGGGCTTCTCCCCTTAAGCCCTAGTTCTTTCCCAAAGTGGGGTTTCTGGAGATGGGTCTCCTTCTTCTTCCTTTGTTGGCCGGATCTTGAAGATGAAGAAGTGTAAGATTTTAAAAATCTCTCCTTTCTGAGATCTGATGGCAGATTTGAGTTCCCCTTTGTGGGTTTTGTGGTGAAAACCTATTTTGTTTTATAAAAGAAAGAGTAAAACTCTTGATTTAATTCAAAAGAAAAAATAAGGTTTTAGATCCTTGAGGAAGAAGAAGATTACAGATCTGGATTTTTTGGAGAGAGAAAAAGTTCTTCGGATATTTTCATTATCCTTGCCTTTATAAGCTATACATTTTACATATAACTCCTTGGGCTTTACAAAAATGGCATTTTGGCCATCCCATGGCTCATGTGACATTTCTTTTTGCACATAAGTCATGGGCTTTACAAAATGTTGGCTTTATGCCCATTCATGCATAAAAAATTACATAAAAATTATTTATTACATGATCTATATTTTGGCATGGGGGAGGGCCGGCCACTTCATGTTCGGACTCGACCTGGGCATGGGCCCGTTTGGCTTGGGGTTGACTTTGACTTTGACTTGGTCAACCGGGGTGCAATTTGCGACTTCAACACCCACGAAGGGATCTCGGCTCTTGCCTCCTCGAATGAGGTGCTGGATATTCACGACCGAATACCACTATACAAAGCGAAAGAATATAACTATAATTTTTTGAAATTTGTTCCAACAACATCTTTTTAAGTTTCTTTTCTTGCATTAATCAAAATTAATGTGGTCCCATCAATTAAGCCTATCACACCAGAAAAGAACGAAAATACAATGTACGTATATGCCATCCGCATTCTCCATGGGGCCCCATCATGCACCGTTAGGTTACTTAACTAACGGCAGAGCGGGGGCTGGACTAACGCGGGTGCAAAGCATATACAACATCTACTAGTATATATATATATATAAATATATATAGTATTCGTTCCAGACATGATATAAACAACATCACATATCATCAACAAGCAACACGGAATGGTAGATAATCTTGGAGCCTCGGGTTTCACTTGAGCCACAAATAAAACTCGACATTTCCGATTGTGTGGATTGCCCATGCAATGAAAACGTGGACCCCTACGAGCGCGGCAAGTTACCCGCCAATCCCAGAAGTGAGGCAACCCCAATCAACAAAGTGAATGGGCCACCCAGCACTTCACGGGATCCAGTAACTTGAGCGCCCCTCCGTGGGTCAACCTATACCCCCTATGAGTGCGGCGAACAGCCCGCCAATTCTAGAGTGAAGCCCCATCCGTCTCAACGCCATGAGATGCGGGCTCGTTGCCCTCTAGAACCCGGCTATTTGAGCACTCTACTGTGGGGTAATCCTAGTACAGAAAAAGAAAAATATATGTACAAAGGTGACATCGACCTCAATCCGGTCATGCCCCAATCAAATAATATACAACACGGCAGAAACGGCTGTCCACATGTCGGACGCTCGCCCCGCAATAACAAATATACAAATGAATATAAACTGTACTACTACCATTGCACCGCCGTATATCCACCACGACAATCCAACCACAATATCAGCACAAGCATAGAACATCAACGTGACATGTTCATAAACCAGTCTAAAAGAACATATAGCAGTTAGACGGGTTATACCGCTCTAATGATATTCACGGTCGCAGATACTAATGTATGTACTGATAAACTCGCATTTAAAATTTCGATCGACAAAAACTTTTCCGTATTGGCCCTAAGTGCTAACCAGTACTCAAACAAATCTGGACCAAAAATATACATCACAAAAATCACAATTCCATACATTAGAGCACCTGAAGAATTTTTTAGCACAAAAGATCCACTTAGACCACGGAACCGCCGCAAACAAGCTTGTTTTGCGGCGGTTCCATGGCCGTCTTATGGGATTATGTGCTCAAATTTCTTCTGGGGTCCTAAAATACCCTGCACGCATTTTTAAGACACTGGAAATAATTTTTTGAACACCTTTTAAAATCGGCAGAAAGTATGAAAATGGAATTGCGGTTTTGAAAATTTTCGTCGATCGATATTTTGAACACGTCTAAACTAGCTAGTATGGGTTTAAGGGGTGGATCTGATACCATGTTGGGTTATACTAACGCCCTGGCCATCTATCGTGGCCGTTTGCAGAACAAAATTTTTCTAGTTTCAGAAACTGGCGCTAGAATAACTCGTCACCGGATCTACCATAAACCTAAACTAGCAAACTATGATGAGCTATCTACTATGATAGAAGTGCAGGGTTCCTAGGCACTCTAGTGAGGTCTCCCAAGCCATCAACCATGGCAATTTCAAAAATTATGGTGCCTACAAACCCTAAAGTATGGATCGTTTGCTAGATATCTAGGCGAACAAGAACTAGTTAACAGTTAACTAAAGAGATACGGAAATTACAACCTTTGTAGATCCGGATATCCACCTCCACGGCTCCGCAACGAGGTCATCTCCGCTGTCCAAATCAAATCCGGGCTCTAGAGTCGACTTCGTCAGAGAATGGGCAAGCTAGGTCGTCGATGTCCATGCCGAAGATGATCTACGTCGAGGCATCGATGAATCAAGCTCCACCTTCACCAAACCCTAAAATCTTGTGAAGGAAACACACTCTACTACTTGGCAAGAGGTAGAGGATGAAGAAATAGGAAGTGGGTAGACTTTAGAATTGGATTTCTCACTCATATGCATCAATCACCATTGATGGACTTCAAGCTTCTTCACTTGAAGCATGAAGAAGAAGAAGGAAAAAGGTTATGATAAGTTAATAGAAAATGAAAAGAAAATGAATTCTTATCATAATTCTAACCATGGTCAAGTGTAGAGAATGAATCATGGTTAGTGAGAATGGTTAGGGTTAAGGTTAAGATAAGTATGGTTGACTTTATCAAATCTTCATGAAGTTTCAACTAAACTCCAAATCTAGCAACCATTCTTTTCTCTTTTCTTTTATTCATTTATCAAAAATAAAAAGATAATTAAATAAGATAAATGAATAATGAATAATAAACCCTAACCATTTCATTAACCAAGGTTTAATCTTTACACTTGAACCCTAGCTTGACTTGCATCATCAAACATGATACAATCAAGTGCACAAAAACATATCGCATATGCAATGCGCACGAACCAAGTGAGAAAATCCGTCTAAAGTGAACCGATACTAGTTAATGTAAAGTAATATATCAAATATATAATTATACATTAAATCATTAAATCAACACTTGATTCAATGATCCGGTCATGCGCACATAACCGACTGGTATCTAATATATCGGCTTATCGAATCAACGCTTGAATCGATAACTAGGTTATATCGCATACAACCATTCGATATATATATCGCGAGAATAGAATACGGTATCACATACACGCATTATTCTCGGTCCCGCACATATCTCATATGCGCTCCTATTTCGTTTCGCTTGAGCCAGGAAACCTCTGTGTAGGACTCTAAAGACTCGTCAATACGCCGGCAGCGGATGATGATCATATCAAACATCCACAAGCCGCAAGCGGTCTGCTAAACGTAACGGCCACCCGGGTATTGAGCGATCTGAAGATCGACGAGCAAGCCCGCTCACACTCCAGTGAATCCGACCAGTAACACTACCGTACAGTCTGGTCTGATCGTCTGATATGTCGCATATCTCGCCTAGGGGTGGTAAACGTCAGACCCCAATAGCTCAATAAGTCGTGTCGATATGAGGCTCATAACGGGTCGAGAAACTACTGGTAACACTTACCAGCAATTCTCTGAGCAGCCCTGGCCAGGGACTTCCTGTTATAGCCGATCGAACACAGTGCAACATCAACCCCCATATACCGGGAGAGACGAATCCCCTCCTATCGCTCATTGCCTCCATGTGACTCGGGACTGTACCCAAAAACCACCGTTTTGCACGCCCTCTTGGACGTGGTAAGATGGAAATCAAAGCACAGTGGGAACCACACAAGACTCTATGACGATCTCGGGTCAACAGACTACTCTGTACCAGTGTCACCAGAGAACTGCCATCTGACGTGAGGTATAATACCATCTGGGAGTTCTCGGCGAGTCCGTCCAGTGTACCCAGTCTCTACTGAGCACCCGTATATCTCCTCTGATGTCAAACACCGATGGATATGGGATCATCCATCGCCCATCTGTATGGGTCGAGAAGGTACACGCTAGTCTACTCTGGTATATCGATGCCCCGTCTCGATACACCCTCGACTAGGGACTGTGAAGGATGTACTTATGGACTACCATGTCCCCACTAGTATGATCCGCATCATAGTCCAGGTAGTCAAGTACAGATCCTAAGGGCTTTACCAACATGTAACAGAGAGACAATCAGTATACACGTTAAGGTAAAGTTCAACCAGATAGCATACTATCATGTCGAGCAAGAAAGTCCTCCCTATATATGTCCCAGCATCCACTACAATATACATCCTATGTATAGTAATGGCCTCTAGGGCATACATATAACTAACAATCTCCCACTTGCACTAGGGCCATCTGTAGCAGTGGTTTGAAGTATCTCATACTCAACCATCCCATAAAAGTCTCTCTCTCTGGGAACAGGCCTTTGTGAGTGGATCCGCTGTGTTGTCCTCTGAGTCTACTCTCCTAACCTCGATCTTTCTGGAGATCAATCATCTCCATGATCAGGCGATGCTGCCTTAGAATATGTCTGGATCACTGATGGGACGGACGTTCCTTGGCATAAGCCACAACTCCATTGTCACACAATGGGAGGAACATAGTTCATCTCATGAACCATTATACACCCAGACTGCCTCTATGGTAGCATCTTTAGTAGCGATGTATTCAGCCTTTATCGTCTAGTATGTCACGGTATCTAGCTTGGAACTCTTCCAACATACCGTCCCTTTACTGAGGGTAAAGACAATGCCTGCGACTGACATTCAGTCGTCCTTATCACCCTGGAACCCTTCCAGTGATTCTCCGCAGGATCGTTTGATACCATCTCACTATAACTAGTGAGAGTCCTAACATCCAATTAGATCTATCTCATAGATCCAAAATCCAGGATTTAGTAGGTATCACTTTAATCCTGTGTGGAGAATCATTGTGATAAGCGGAGATTGATCGAGCGTAGCATAAGAAACTCTTTTCTTATCAAGAGTATGTCATCCACGTACTCTACGAGGATCATCACCATACTCCCTACTACCTTTTTGTTTATACAAGGTTCATCTACCATTTTGATGATGTCAAACTCTTTGACTACTTCATCAAAACAGACGTTCCAACTCCGCGATGCCTGCTTTATCCTATAAAGCATCTTGCACACGTTTCCGCTGCTCCCACTGTCTACGAAGCCCTCTGGCTGTGTACTTACAGACGCACTCTTCTAAATCATTATTTAGAAAAGCAGTCAAGACACCCAACCACCAGATATCGCAGTCATGGTATGTAGCCGTGACAAGTAGGATCTGGATGGACTTAAGCATAGCTACTTGAAAAGGTTTCATCATTATCCATGCCTGGTCAATGACGAAAACCTCTAACGAGTCTAGCTTTGAAAGTCTCAACTTTTCCATCTACACCAAGTAGTCTTCTCAAGATATACTTGCTCCTGATGGGGATTTAACCCTTCAGATATAGCAACCAAAGTCCATACTTTGTTGGCGTATAAGGATTCCATCTCAGATCGCTAAACATCCAGCCATTCTTACAGAGTCTTACTCCTGATGGCCAGCTCGAAACTAGTTGGGTCATCATCTCATGATGCAATCCTCGCTCCCACTGTCATAGAGAAACAGAAGTATCTCTCAGGTGGGTGAGGAACCCTACTAGATCGGCGGAGAGGCTGAGGTTCGTTGGTAACTATTGAATTCTTTGGTTTTATCAAATCATCTGCTGTATTTAGTATAGCTGGAACCTTTCCAGTTCTACATTACAGTCCTTGCCTCGAGCTTGTCCGGATTTTATTTTTAGACATAGGCCGGGCAACTCCAAATCTTAACTGGCTTAAGACATGGGCTCTTCCCTTTCCATATCTCATATGGAGTGGTAGGCAACTGATTTGATTCGAACCCTATTCAATAGGTATGCAACTTCATAAGTGCATAACTCCCAGAAGGAAAAAGGTAACTCAGTAGTACTCATCATAGAGCACACCATATCACATAGGGTGTGATTGCTCCGCCCCGATATACCATCGTGCTATGGTGTATTCGGAGGAGTAATGCTGAGAGAGAATCTCATTCTCCTTTAGAATAATCCAGGAATTCCGTGCTCAAGTATTCTCCTCCTTGATCACATCAAAGGACATAATACTTTTACCCGTATTTTGGTTCTCTACTTCTTACTTATATTCTGTGAATATCTCATAAGGTTCGGACTCATGTTTCAGCAGGAACATATGACTGAATCTTGAGAGATTATCAGAGAACGTAATGAAGTATAAAGAACCAGTCTTGGTATTTGTAGACAGGGGACCTTCATACATCAACATGTAACATCCCAAGAGTTTACTAACTCTTTCTCTGTTTCCAATAAACAGAGCTGTGGTCATCTTATCTTTGTGACATGACTGGCGAGTTTCACAAGATGTAAATTCAAACTGATTTAAATATGCATCTATATGTAACTCTAGCTAGTCGGGTCACATTGATCTGACCTAGTCTACAATACCTCAAGAAGAATCCGTTCATTTCTGAACTCTTCCTCTTGTGTGTGTTGTATATACTATGAACTGTAGTTTGATTTAGAACATCAATGCTTTTAGATAACGTGCCTGAACCGATCAACTTTTGATATAGGAAATGTTCAAAACATTATCCAACAATACGAAATTTTATCGTTTCTTTACTAATAAAGAGACAGATATGATTTTGTATATCAGGTTCGGTATCTAATAACATTCGTTCAGAATCAATGTATCGGTAATACAGGGTGACAGTGACCGACAGACTTGGCTGCAACACTTGCCCCGTTTTCTGCCTCATGAAACTTATCACCCGTTCTCAGTTCTCTACCTATCTGTAGCCCTATGTAACAAATTACATATCTGGGATCCTGATCCGGTATCATATACCCAGGACGTAAAGGATACTGAGAAACAGTTCTGTATAATGAACACACCCGAAGATGATGCATCATCATGCACTCTCTTCGTTTGGGCGGCACGGGAAATCTGGTATTCCCCAATTTCCTGCTCTGTCTTATAACAATTATAAGTTGGAGCGGGACCAACGTTCCCCAGCTCAGTATAACAAGCGGGTTCGGTCAATATTCCGTATTATTATCTTGATTAAGGCGTGATATGGTCGCTACCTGGAGAGAGAGAGAAGAAAACACTCAGCGTGCGCTCTGTCAAGAATAGATTGGTTATTATTTTATCTAATCAGGATGGCTCCCACTGCTTTTTATCAAATCTTCCTTCAAACCCTAAAAGGAAAGACTAGCCGGGATTAATTACACACTACAAGTTCGCCAATCTTTCAGCCAGGCCAGTGTCGGTACTTTGAGGGAGGTCCCCCGTGCTTTCGCACGAACCTAATTAATGTAAACCTCGTTTTCCCAGAGGCGTAACCTCGTTAACACCTTTCTAGACACCTACTTGATCGGCTAATTGTAATGTATAAAACTCTCCCAGGAGTAACACTTACTCGCAGCGGGTATCGGGATCCAACTATCTCATAGAAGGTATGCAATCTCATTGCAAATTTCAACACTTGAAATTCCCGATAAAATTTTGCCCCTAGCGTCCTATGACCTTGACGCAGGCCAACAAACCATAGTCCGCTAGTCAAGTTCAACCCGTCATTTCCTGATTGAATTAAACCCACCCGCACGACCCTTGACGCAGGCCAACAAAGTCGCACGACTACCCTAATCCAATCACATCATATGCTTATGCAGATAAGCACCAGTTAGCTACCGCACACTACGCCTTGACGCAGGCCAACAAACGTAGCACGAATACTAACTACTACTTATCTGAAATGACGGAGGGCTACGACAGGTTTTTCTGAAAACCTATTGCGTAATGAACTTGATATCGTTGTAGGATCGAATGAATTTTAAAATGGAGTGCTTTTGAGGCTTTTCTAGTTTTGCTAAAGGAGTCACTCCCGGTGAAGGGATCGTCGGTCCTTTCCTCGTCGAATGAGGTGCGGGATATATCACATATATCACTGTGCAAAGCAGAAACACTTAAAAGAAATCAAAAGACAAACCGAGTGTGTAGCATCTGCCAGTTATTGCTAAAGGAGTCACTCCCGGTGAAGGGATCTCGGTCCTTTCCTCATCGAATAAGGTGCGGGATATATCATATATATCGCTGTGCAAAGCAAGAACTGTAGCTACCTGTTTTATTTTTGAAATTCGATTCTACAACATCTTAGGTTTCTTTTTATTTCATTAATCACATTAATGAAGTCCCGTCATTTAAGTACCTAAACATCACAGATAGATATGACGTACACTTATGCCATCCGCATTCGCCTCGATGTCCCCTCGTGCACCGTTAGGTTAGGTAACTAACGGCAGAGCAGGGCAGGGCTAGCGCGGGTGTAAAACATAAGTAACGTTTATATAATATATCATATATACTATATACTATATCCATCACAGAAACATCACATGATCTCATCACAGATATCGCAGCAGAAGAAACATATAAAATATTGGATATACTAGGACGTCCGTGTTTTCAATACGAGCCAGTATAAAACACGGATTCCACGGTCGTGATGAATAGCCAAACCCACACCCCTAGACCCCTACGAGAGCGGCAAGCAACCCTGCCAATTCTGGAGTTAGGAGACCCGGACTCGACTCCTCGAGTTGGTCTCCCACTGGACTCCAGAACCCGGTTACTTGTGCCCTCCTCCTTGGGTCTATCCTAGTGCGGAAAAGTAAATAATATACAACAGGTGACAACTCCCGCAACCTGGAAGCGCCCCAATAAAAGAATATTACATACAAGTTTTTACATGAATGAAAATGAAAAACACTCATCTCACATAAAAACCCCCGGCTATTCAAACACGACGATCCAATATAACATATCCAGCAACACATAACAACACATGTCATCAACGTAAGTAAATATGTCCATCCCAATTGTCGTTGACATATAGCAACGAAACCGGCGATATCACATATTACACTTACGGTCACAGAAAAGAAAGTGTAAAACTACAACAGTTGGAATCCGCAATCTCTTCAGACAACGCATGCCTGACCAAATGAATTCTTTAGACAACGCATGCCTAACAATTATAAACCCCGCATTTTAGTCTCAAAATCGAAAACTCTTTTCAATATCAAGTCGGGCAATTCAACAAGATTCCCGACATCCTGATCGAATGCTCGTCGCAAACTTCAGTAGACGGCCGCACCCCCGATACCGTCGACGAAGTGCACCAAGGCGGAACACCGCTACCGCGAGCACCCGAACGGATGCTTTCGGCGACGGGGTTCTCCTACAGTCACTTGGTCGGGGCTATGGAGTGAAGCTGTCTATTAAGTTTACCCGGCGAGTATCCGCGTACGCTACGTGATTGCGACGGACTTTTGATCACATCAAAATTCCATGGCAACCGATCAAGTGAGACTAAACTGCTACGTTTATAACATTCATTTAGTTATCTCATAACTTATTGTGAATTCCAATTATTGTATCCCATTCCAGATAAACAGAAAATGTTAAACTTTTCGATCGAACAATCGAACACCCAAGTTTTCCCGATACTGATCAACACATGAAACAAGTATAACAACATTCCGTTCGTGCCTCAGTACCAACGATCCAGCCGTAGAAGGGTCAAGCCAACGCCTCACATGTGGCACGCCGTACTGCCCCAAACCCGAAGGTTCAAAGGGCAGTTCAAGACGGTCACATAATCGAGTTAAGGTTTGTGTCTTCTAGAGGGACCATCGCGTTACTTGCACTACTTAGAACGTCGTTAAACTACGGAAAAATCCAACACTTGGAAATTTCCCGACAGGGGAAAAATCGGGTATTTATATCCGGTCGAACTTTTTAACATATTCTAAAATTTATCCGGAAAGCCACACAGACAAAATTTGATATCCCGATCGAAATTCCGAATCCCCAAATCAACTCAGAAAAAATCAACTCTGGAAAATATATTAAAAATACCCAGGAATACCAGCACTAATAATAATGAGATACTGTGTAAAAAACATTTAATAAATCGGCCGTACTGCCGCGCAACCGCCGCACGAGGCTAGCTCGTGCCGCGGAAGCGCGGCAATAATAATGAATTAGTTGCACGAATTTCACAGTATATCTTATATTCACCTGCTGATTTTTCTGAACATTTTTAATGTTGAAAAAGACCAGATTTTAAAAATTGGACAGAGAGCAATTTTCCGGGTATGGTTTCGGTTCGATCGGACTTCAATTTCCGTCTGGACTTCGCCTAAGGCTCTAGCTAGGCTCTGATACCACTGCAGGGTTCCTAGGCACTCTAGTGAGGTCTCCCAAGCCATCAACCATGGCAATTTCAAAAATTATGGTGCCTACAAACCCTAAAGTATGGATCGTTTGCTAGATATCTAGGCGAACAAGAACTAGTTAACAGTTAACTAAAGAGATACGGAAATTACAACCTTTGTAGATCCGGATATCCACCTCCACGGCTCCGCAACGAGGTCATCTCCGCTGTCCAAATCAAATCCGGGCTCTAGAGTCGACTTCGTCGGAGAATGGGCAAGCTAGGTCGTCGATGTCCATGCCGAAGATGATCTACGTCGAGGCATCGATGAATCAAGCTCCACCTTCACCAAACCCTAAAATCTTGTGAAGGAAACACACTCTACTACTTGGCAAGAGGTAGAGGATGAAGAAATAGGAAGTGGGTAGACTTTAGAATTGGATTTCTCACTCATATGCATCAATCACCATTGATGGACTTCAAGCTTCTTCACTTGAAGCATGAAGAAGAAGAAGGAAAAAGGTTATGATAAGTTAATAGAAAATGAAAAGAAAATGAATTCTTATCATAATTCTAACCATGGTCAAGTGTAGAGAATGAATCATGGTTAGTGAGAATGGTTAGGGTTAAGGTTAAGATAAGTATGGTTGACTTTATCAAATCTTCATGAAGTTTCAACTAAACTCCAAATCTAGCAACCATTCTTTTCTCTTTTCTTTTATTCATTTATCAAAAATAAAAAGATAATTAAATAAGATAAATGAATAATGAATAATAAACCCTAACCATTTCATTAACCAAGGTTTAATCTTTACACTTGAACCCTAGCTTGACTTGCATCATCAAACATGATACAATCAAGTGCACAAAAACATATCGCATATGCAATGCGCACGAACCAAGTGAGAAAATCCGTCTAAAGTGAACCGATACTAGTTAATGTAAAGTAATATATCAAATATATAATTATACATTAAATCATTAAATCAACACTTGATTCAATGATCCGGTCATGCGCACATAACCGACTGGTATCTAATATATCGGCTTATCGAATCAACGCTTGAATCGATAACTAGGTTATATCGCATACAACCATTCGATATATATATCGCGAGAATAGAATACGGTATCACATACACGCATTATTCTCGGTCCCGCACATATCTCATATGCGCTCCTATTTCGTTTCGCTTGAGCCAGGAAACCTCTGTGTAGGACTCTAAAGACTCGTCAATACGCCGGCAGCGGATGATGATCATATCAAACATCCACAAGCCGCAAGCGGTCTGCTAAACGTAACGGCCACCCGGGTATTGAGCGATCTGAAGATCGACGAGCAAGCCCGCTCACACTCCAGTGAATCCGACCAGTAACACTACCGTACAGTCTGGTCTGATCGTCTGATATGTCGCATATCTCGCCTAGGGGTGGTAAACGTCAGACCCCAATAGCTCAATAAGTCGTGTCGATATGAGGCTCATAACGGGTCGAGAAACTACTGGTAACACTTACCAGCAATTCTCTGAGCAGCCCTGGCCAGGGACTTCCTGTTATAGCCGATCGAACACAGTGCAACATCAACCCCCATATACCGGGAGAGACGAATCCCCTCCTATCGCTCATTGCCTCCATGTGACTCGGGACTGTACCCAAAAACCACCGTTTTGCACGCCCTCTTGGACGTGGTAAGATGGAAATCAAAGCACAGTGGGAACCACACAAGACTCTATGACGATCTCGGGTCAACAGACTACTCTGTACCAGTGTCACCAGAGAACTGCCATCTGACGTGAGGTATAATACCATCTGGGAGTTCTCGGCGAGTCCGTCCAGTGTACCCAGTCTCTACTGAGCACCCGTATATCTCCTCTGATGTCAAACACCGATGGATATGGGATCATCCATCGCCCATCTGTATGGGTCGAGAAGGTACACGCTAGTCTACTCTGGTATATCGATGCCCCGTCTCGATACACCCTCGACTAGGGACTGTGAAGGATGTACTTATGGACTACCATGTCCCCACTAGTATGATCCGCATCATAGTCCAGGTAGTCAAGTACAGATCCTAAGGGCTTTACCAACATGTAACAGAGAGACAATCAGTATACACGTTAAGGTAAAGTTCAACCAGATAGCATACTATCATGTCGAGCAAGAAAGTCCTCCCTATATATGTCCCAGCATCCACTACAATATACATCCTATGTATAGTAATGGCCTCTAGGGCATACATATAACTAACAAGAAGAGTCTCACCAAAAGATCCATATCCTTCAGTCTTCTCCCCTCTTCCTTAGCTCCTAAAGGCTTCCATGATTGAGCTTGATCGTTCGTCTCCCTCCATCGAAGATGATCCACCCGAGAGATGTAGTCCATGGCTCTAGCTCCAAACTAAGTATCAAATGGATCAACTAGAGAAGTTGGATTGCTAGTCTAAGAACTCTAGGATGTAATGTGAGGATCTATGTGTGTTTTTATCTCACCTCCTCTCTTGATTCTCAACACATGAGAGTGTAGAGAGGAGGTTGAAAATGAAGGTGGTGAAGCTCAAGAATAAGAGAGAGAGGAGCAAAGCAAATGGTGAGCTCAAGAAATGAACCATACATATGAGAGAAAATCCTCATCCATGGTTTTGTAAAATGATTTTTTACAATAAAAACATATCAACCATGCTTCAATAGGTTACACAAATGAATTAAGAATTCATTTGTCAACTATTGAGGCATGGTTCTCTCCATACTCCCCTTACCTTGACTTTACACCTCATTTCCCATTTAAAAGATAAATGGAAAATACCAAAATGAGGTGTCCACCTTTTAGAATGTTTTCCGTAAAAAATACGGATTACAGTTTACTGTATATACATACCTGTATTCGTATAAAAACACGAATACCCAAAGAGATAAAATAACACAAAGAACATAATACTAGAATATACATATCCAAATACATATATGTAAATTATTAAATCAATGCCTGATTTAATAATCCGGCTCAAAACCCTAGCCGGCTAGTATTATCAACTGTCCGATCGAAAGCCCTGGTACATAGTACAATCAATCGATTAGAACCCTGCACGTATCCAATACGGCTACTATATCATTTCGCCTGAACCAGCGTAACGCTGTAAGTCTACGGTAGCGCCTCGGCCGTCTTTCCGAGGCCAAAATGCGGAAACGAAAACTTTTTCAAACTAGAAACCGGCGCTATCGTATGCTTAAAACCCGGATCGAACCATTAACCTACAACTAGCAACTAGAGAAAGGGTTGGAAAGCTATACCGATCGATCCGTGTCCTTCGGTCTTTGGCCACTATCCCAAGCTCCTCGCTGCATCTCCGGTCTCGATCTCCTCATCGGAAAGGGCACTACATCTTCGAGTCTTTTTATGGGCTCCCACTTCATCCGAAGCAACTCGGGCACGAAGTTCGCTAGCCGACGTGTCCAAGGTGAAGTAGAGAATGTTGTGACAACTTTGTCTCTTGCATCCATTGCATGGATGGAGGTTGAAAATGAAGCCATCAATGGAGGTTGTGAGCTAGAGGAAGAAGAAGAAGAAGCTTTCTTTTTCTTTTGTTGTGTTGATAATGAAAGTGAGAGTGTGAGATCAAAAATACAAGACCAAAACTTATCATATGGCAGCCCATCTCTCTCTCCTTCTCATTTCAACACTCAAATCCATCAAATAAAGTGACATATGCATAAGAAATGATACCATGAGTCACCTATGAAGTACATGTATCATTTAATGCACAAAATGATGGCTTAAGCTCACAATTTCCATTTGTAAACATTAACCCAAATGTTTACAATAATAAAAAGATACGGCAACATCTAAAGTAAACTCGTGACGGATCACAAGGATACCCCTCACCTGTATATACATACCTGCATCCGCATTCCGACTGAATGCGAATGCGATGAGACTAAAGTATCCAACAAATCTAATACTAGGATCCGGTTTAAACCAAAGCCCACTAGTATGATCCGTCCGATCATGATCCATGCACTACTGCACGTATATGATCGGACCCTGCCATATATCATACGGCCTCTACAACGTTTTGCCCGAAACTTGAAAACTGTCTGTGGGGGACTCTAAAGACTCGTCAATACATTGGCTGTGGATTTAACCACTAGCACGTCAGAGGTACTAGCCGTACGTAATGGGCCACTAGGTATTGACCAAAAGGGAGGTCGATGAGTGAACTCATCCTGACACCCTACTGAGCCTGTCAGTGACAATATCCGTACAGTCCGGTCCGTTCGTCTATGAGCATCGCATGACGGGCCTAGGGGGTTGGTAAAAGTCAGACCCCCAAAAGTGGTACAAGTCGTGTCGGAGTGTAGCCCAGAACACCCTGAGATACTACTGGAATACCTACCAGTAAATCTCCTGCCTTGGCCAAGGACTTCGTGTAATGTCTCTCCTAGACACAACGCGATCTCACCCCCAATACCGGGAAAGACGGAGCCCCTGCCGATCCGCTCACTGCCTCCATGTGGCTCAGGACTGTACCCAACTAAAACCTGTTTGCACGACTCCTTTGAGCCGTGGTAGGATAGTAATCAAAGCACAGTGGGAACTCACACGAGACAAATGACGATCTCAGGTCGATGAACTAACCTGTACACATGTCACCAGGGAACTGCTATCTGACGTCAGGTATAATACCAACTAGCATGTTCCCAGCGAGTTCTGTCCGGTGTACTCATAACCCAATGAGCACCTGTATACATCTTAGGTGATCCAGCTGACAGCAATGGCTTATGGACCGGCCACCGCCCCTCGTCGGGGTCTCAACTGTATACACTAGTCTACTAATGGAGTATCGATGCCCAGTCTCGAAACTCCCACGACTAGGGACCTTTTAAGGATGTGCTTATAGACCACAGCTCCCACGTATATGATCGCCATCATACTACTGGCCGTCAAGCAAGAATCCTAAGGGCTCTATCAACGTGCAATAGTGACCTGTAAGGTCACCTAAAGCAGTACACGATGATAAAAATAAACCAGATAGCATACTATCATCTTGAGTAAGACTGTCCTACCGGTATAGGTCCTCCCTCAATCATTCTAATCACGTGCCTGTGATCCAATAATTGACTCTGAGGGCACTATATCCAACAATCTCCCACTTGCACTCAAGGCTAATTATTGCGATGTCGCATACTCACAGCCCGTATGATACCGAACACCCAACTCCTCTACTAATCAGTCTCACAAAGCCCTTTTCCGAAACTATTGTGTTCGAGGAATAGCCTCAGTGAGTGGATCTGCTCTGATGTTTCTTTCTATGTCTCTCTTTATCTCAAGTTCGCGGAGAAAGCCATCTCCCGAAATAAGCAATACCTGTCTTAGAATATGTTTGGATATCTGATGGGACCTAGTTCATAAATGAACTCCAAATCCAAACTTCTTAGACTGTATCATCAACTGAACTTAATCAGTATCCTGCGCCATGCCTCCCTCAGTATCCGCTTGGACCACCTGTCCAAAACACTGCCCCTCGTCAGAGGGAAAACTATAACTTTGACAGTCACTCTGTCATCCAGGTCACCTTGGAAGCCTGGAATGATAACCGTCTCCTAAAAGAGGCTGTTGTTATCATATCCCTAGAACATCCAATTATGTTCTAAAACTGCTTCCGAACGTTTCTCCAGGATAAGATTAATATCAACTTATTACATCTAGTGCAAAAACAACATATGGTGCGATACTTGACATCTCATGATTGACTCAATTGCCTAAGCAAGTGATATGCCAACCATGCACATCCTTCTCCCCTTTAGTCTGTAAGACACCTTTAGAGGGTGACTCCATCACCTGCAGGTACACTACCATGCCTGGAGTCGTCCATTCTAAATACCTTTAGAATGCTGTCTAAGTACCCTGATTGGGACACTTCCAAAATCTAGATCTAAAACTATAGATCTAGTAACCAGAATGTCTGATATAATATCCAATTCCTATGTGGAAAAACCACTGTGTGACAACCAAAGTATAACCGATTGTAGTATAGGAATTTCACTTACTACTCTGTGTATGTCATCCAAATACCAGGACATCACACCCTACTACTTTCTTAACAGATCCATCCCCTATTCTGATGAAGTCAAACCTATGACTGTCACATCAGAAACAGATGATCTATCTCCGCTATATCTGCTTTAGTCCATAAATAGACATAAGCTACCTGTCCACTTTGCTTCCACTGCTCCCACTGACTACGACAACCCTCTGGCAGAGTTATATACACGTGCACTTCTAAAGCCAGTTTAGAACGACGCTATACTCATCCTCCTGCCGGGTCTCATAGCCTGGAACAACAGTAGTGTCAAGTTTGGGTAAACAAGAACCTCCCTGTAACCATCCTTGAGGCTACCGGAGTACCTCTCGGGTGCCTGAGGTTACCCACCATATCTGCGGAGTGGCCAATGGAATGTCAATCCAGATTGAATCTGTAGGTTCTTATCAAATTTTCAGTAATCGTTTGCAGTTCTGGAATCACTTCCAGTTCTACCATACTCCCACTACTGTTTTCTGAAAAAATTCATTTTTATTAAAACTGTGGCGAGTCAAGAACAATATCACTATTGATCTTTCAGATGGTAGAAAGTCAACCCTCGTCATAGCCCGGGTCAACCCACAAACAGCCATTACAGAAACGTGCCTTGAGTTATCCAGAGTCTGGTTTTAAGCATAAGCCGGACAACTCCCCGTACCTTAACAATGTTAAGATATGAACTATTCTATATCCAATATAGAAAAAGAGGCACTGATTTAATTGGAACCAGATTCAAATCATGCAGCTGTCTCCAGTGCATGTCAACTAAATGGAGAGAGGCCGATCAGCATTACTCAACTTAGGAATACATCCAATTATGAGTAACCTGAAAGAGAAGCAAGTTCTCATAATCATTACTATCAACTGAATACCATACACAAGTATCTACATCTTCGATCACCTTGAAGAATCCTGATACTTGCAATGCCTGGTTCTCTACTTTATTCTTATACCTATAACTTCTCAAAACTTAGACCTAGCATTTCATCGAAACACATGTCTAAGAACTAGAGAAGTCACAAGTAAACAGAATATAGTATGAGTACCAACCCCTCTGTCCTCATGGACACTGGACAACATACAATACTCTGTATAAGTCCCTTGAGTCTAATAACTCATTCCCTGTGTGTCGTAGGTTGAAAACTGTACTTATGGTTAAGAACAATTACACCGCTGTTTAATGCTTCTTACCTAACCATCCACTGATATAGGTAAATGATACATAATTTCAAAAAGTTATATCTCACTTTATAAAAATAAATGTACAGATATATCAATTTGAAATTGGTGCATAACAACGGATATTCAAAACCAAATATTTGCCGTCTGGCAAACAACCCAGGCGATTTCCTCAAATATCACCAATTACAACGAATCACGATATAATGAGGATGATCATCCAATTCCCAATAACTTACTCCCATACATCACCTGTAAAACCATACAGATGTGAGAATCAAACCTGGTAAATACATACCCTGGAGCAAGGGCCAATTGGGAAATCAGTTTTCTTTTAACAATACACAGTGAAACTGAAACATATAAATGTTTCGAAGGGGTATCCGGGTATTCCTAGTAATGCCTCTTCCATTATCAAATTCACAACTATAACCATATATTTCTTTGCTATCTCTCCAAATCCCTTTATATGTCTTTAGTCATTTTCTTCTGTACACCCCTTTAGGCTAAATGGTTTTCTTCCTTCCCTACCGTTAGGCACCAGCCTATGGTTTGGATGAGGACTATCCAATAAGCATAATGGGTGTACTGTCCTAATCCTAGGAGCACTCGCAACCTGAGAGAATGTGAAGATAAAAGACAACTGAATAAATCTTATTCCTATTTCTCCTGAACCAGAATCCATCCCCGAACTGGAACAAGTTCCTTCGAGTTCGTATATAACCATACGATGTAGTATCCAAATAACTGTGGATTTTCATAGTGATACGGAGTGTCCTGAAGAAATACAAAGGTGAAGTAGAAGTGGCGATGAAATATTTGGTTTGGTCGTGAATAGCAGTCGCAATTTACTTTGCCCTCTTACTAATCCCTTTATTTGTCTTAACTTATTACCTCCTGTACACCATCGTTAGACTAATTGGTTTTCTTCATTCCCTACCTTTCGGCACCTGTCTATGGTTTGGAAGAAGACTATCCAATTAGCATAATAGGTGTACCGTCCTAATCCAAGGAGCACTCGCAACCTGAGAGAAGGTAAAAGGAAAAGACAACTGAATAGTCCTATTCGTTTTCTCCAGAACCAGAAACCATCCTCGAATCTGGAACAAGTTCCTTCGAGTTCGTATATAACCATACGATGGTTTTATCCAATGGAAGTGGATGTTCTTAGTAATATGGGGTGTTCTGGAGAAAAGGGTAAAAGTAGGAGTGGCGATAAGGTATGCAACTCAGATAATCCAAAATCCAGTGTTTTAAGAAGATTCGGTTAACTTGGTCACTGAGTCATAGTCAAGGGTCGGGTCATGGTCGCTGCCAAAGAGAGAGAGAAAAGAAACACTCAGCGTGCACTCTAACCTAGATCAGAATAGTTATCACTTTATCTAATCAGGAAACCTCCCACTGTAACCTCAAATTCTCCTCCAAACCTGAAAGAAGAATTAGTGGGGATCACCCAAGGAGTAAACCAACTCATCAGTGGGAATCGGGATCCAACTATCATCATATGATAACGTGATGGAATCCACTCACGTTATCACACTCCAGAAGGTATGCGCATATCTGACAAGTTTCAGTTTCTTTAGAAACTCCCGATGTTATTTTTACCCCATGCTCTTATGACCTTGATGAAGGCCAACATATCATAAGTCACATGTCAAGTTCTACCCGTCATTGTCCAGGTTAATTTGAACCCACCCGTACATACCCTTGACGAAGGCCAAAATAGTAGTACGACTGTCCCAAACCAACGCATCTATCTATGCAGCAGAAAAGTAACAAATAGCTACCATACACTATGCCTTGACGAAGGCCAACATACATAGCATGAATACTAAGTGCTACCTTTCTGAAATGACGAAGGGCTACGAATGGTTTTTGGTGAAAAACCTTTAACGTAATGAACTTGATATCGTTGAAGGAACCGGATAGCTTTTTATAAAAATATAGTGGCGAAAACCTTTGCTAAAGAGGTCACTCCCGGTGAAGGGGTCTCGGTTCTTTTCCCGTAGAATGAGGTGCAGGATATTCCAACTGAATACCACGATGCAAAGCAAAAAGGCAATCGGCTATAGTGAAGTTATTACCCTGACGCAAACTTCTGTCCAAGGGGTCACTCCCGGTGAAGGGATCTTGGCCCTTGCCTCGTCGACTGAGGTGCTGGATATTCATAACCGAATACCACTGTGCAAAACAAAAGAGAACATCCTTGCAATAACAGCTTTTTGAAAAATGTTCCAACAACATCAGAATAGGTTTGTTTAGCTTACATTGATCCGAATCAATGCAGTCCCATCAATTAATCACACCACAAAAGAACAAAAATATGATGTGCGTATATGCCATCCGCATTCGCCACTGGGTCCCGTCATCACCCGTTAGGTTACTTAACTAACGACAGAGCGGGGACTGGACTAGCGCGAGTGTAAAACATATACAATATCTACTAGTATATATATCAATATATAATAATCGCTCAAGGCGTGATAAAATGCAACATCGCAGAAATGTAATAAGCATTACAGAATAATACAGATTATCTGGAAGCCCCGGGTTTCACAGAGCCGCAACTGAAACCCGACGTTCCCTTGGTCGTGTGGATAGCCTGTGTAATGAAATCCTAGGCCCCTACGGTCGCGGCAAGTTACCCGCCAAAACCTGAAGCGAGGCAGCCCCCTTCAATAAAGTGAATGGACCACCCAGCACTTCACGGAATCCGGTAACTTGAGCACCCCTCCTTTGGTCAACCTGTACCCCCTACGAGTGCGGCGAATAGCCTGCCAGTTCTAGAGTGAAGCCCCCTCCGTCTCAAAGCCATGAGATGCGGGCCCGTTTCCCTCTAGAATCCAGCTATCCGTGCACCCCACCACGGGGTAATCCTAGTACAGAAAGTAAAATTATATACAACGGGTACATCGACCTCAGCCCAGTCGTACCCCAAAAGAATAATATATAAACAGGCAGTGACGGCAGTCCATATGTCAGACGCTCGCCCCGCAATATAAAATGTACAAATACAACCAAACTGTACTACCATTGCATCCAGGCTATCCACCACGACAAATCCGCAACAGCACAGCACAGCACAATACAGAACATCAACGTGAATGTCATGTTCGCAAATCCGTCTAAAAGAACTATAGAAATTAGACAAGATTTACCGATCAAATGACATTCACGGTCGCAGATATAATGTAAACACTGTGAACTAACATATTTAAAATTTTCGATCGACAAAATTTCCCGAAATGGGCCCCAAGCACAAATCCAGCACTCAAACAAATCTGGGCCCAAACAAAAAATACCAAAAACCCCATTTCCAAGTCAGAGAGCACTGCAGAAATTTTGGTGCAGTGTTGCTACAGTACTGCGGCGGATCCGCGGCCAAAACGTGGGTACGGCCGCGGTTCCGCCGCGCTGCAGTGAAATCAGCCTACAAAATTTCTGCAGTTTTCTTAGAAAAGCCTGCCTGATTTTCTGACATACTCAAAATAATTTTTCGACGACAAAAAATTCGACAGAAACTCAGAATTGGAAATGCAGTTTTTGAAAATTTCGTTCGATCGAAATTCTAAACACGTTAGAGAAAGCTAGTAAAGGTTAATGGCGTGGCTCTGATACCATGTAAGTCTACGGTAGCGTCCCGGCCGTCTTTCCGAGGCCAAAATGCGGAAACGAAAACTTTTTCAAACTAGAAACCGGCGCTATCGTATGCTTAAAACCCGGATCGAACAATTAACCTACAACTAGCAACTAGAGAAAGGGTTGGAAAGCTATACCGATCGATCCGTGTCCTTCGGTCTTTAGCCACCATCCCAAGCTCCTCGCGGCATCTCCGGTATCGATCTCCTCGTCGGAAAGGGCACTACATCTTCGAGTCTTTTTACGGGCTCCCGCTTCATCCGAAGCAACTCGGGCACGAAGTTCGCTAGCCGACGTGTCCAAGGTGAAGTAGAGAATGCTGTGACAATTTTGTCTCTTGCATCCATTGCATGGATGGAAGTTGAAAATGAAGCCATCAATGGAGGTTGTGAGCTAGAGGAAGAAGAAGAAGAAGAAGCGTTCTTTTTCTTTTGTTGTGTTGATAATGAGAGTGAGAGTGTGAGATCAAAAATACAAGACCAAAACTTATCATATGGCAGCCCCTCTCTCTATCCTTCTCATTTCAACACTCAAATCCATCAAATAAAGTGACATATGCATAAGAAATGATACCATGAGTCACCTATGAAGTACATGTATCATTTAATGCACAAAATGATGGCTTAAGCTCACAATTTTCATTTGTAAACATTAACCCAAATGTTTACAACAATAAAAAGATACGGCAACATCTAAAGTAAACTCGTGACGGATCACAAGGATACCCCTCACCTGTATATACATACCTGCATCCGCATTCCGACTGAATGCGAATGCGATGAGACTAAAGTAATCCAACAAATCTAATACTAGGATCCGGCTTAAACCAAAGCCCACTAGTATGATCCGTCCGATCATGATCCGTGCACTACTGCACGTATATGATCGGACCCTGCCATATATCATACGGCCTCTACAACGTTTCGCCCGAAACTTGAAAACTGTCTGTGGGGGACTCTAAAGACTCGTCAATACATTGGCTGTGGATTTAACCACTAGCACGTCAGAGGTACTAGCCGTACGTAACGGGCCACCAGGTATTGACCAAAAGGGAGGTCGATGAGCGAACTCATCCTGACACCCTACTGAGCCTATCAGTGACAATATCCGTACAGTCCGGTCCGTTCGTCTATGAGCATCGCATGGCGGGCCTAGGGGGTTGGTAAAAGTCAGACCCCCAAAAGCGGTACAAGTCGTGTCGGAGTGTAGCCCAGAACACCCTGAGATACTATTGGAATACTTACCAGTAAATCTCCTGCCTTGGCCAAGAACTTCGTGTAATGGCTCTCCTATACACAGCGCGATCTCACCCCCAATACCGGGAGAAACGAAACCCCTGCCGATCCGCTCACTGCCTCCATGTGGCTCGGGACTGTACCCAACTAAAACCTGTTTGCACGACTCCTTTGAGCCGTGGTAGGGTAGTAATCAAAGCACAGTGGGAACTCACACGAGACCAATGACGATCTCAGGTCGATGAACTAACCTGTACACATGTCACCAGGGAACTGCTATCTGACGTCAGGTATAATACCAACTAGCATGTTCCCGGCGAGTCCTGTCCGGTGTACTCATAACCCAATGAGCACCTGTATACATCTTAGGTGATCCAACTGACACTAATGGCTTGTGAGACCGGCCACCGCCCCTCGTCGGGGTCTCAACTGTATACACTAGTCTACTAATGGAGTATCGATGCCCAGTCTCGAAACTCCCACGACTAGGGATCTTTTAAGGATGTGCTTATAGACCCCAGCTCCCATGTATATGATCGCCATCATACTGCTGGCCGTCAAGCAAGAATCCTAAGGGCTCTATCAACGTGCAATAGTGACCTGTAAGGTCACCTGAAGCAGTACACGATGATAAAGATAAACCAGATAGCATACTATCATCTTGAGTAAGACTATCCTACCGGTATAGGTCCTCCCTCAATCATTGCAATCACGTGCCTGTGATCCAATAATTGACTCTGAGGGCACTATATCCAACAAAAGCTTTGTGTGGAACTCTAAAGACTCGACAGTACACCGGCAGTGAGTTACTGGATAAATCCATAACCACAAGCACGTTAGCGGCACTAGCTGTACGTAACGGCTATCCGGGTACCTGTCGAAAAGGAAGGCCGACGAGCAAACTCATCCGGATCCCTACTGAGACTATCTGTGACAATCTTCATACAGTCCGGTCTCTTCATCTGAAAGTATCGCATACCAGGTCTAGGGGTGGTAAACGACAGACCCTAATAAACCGATTATTCGTGCTGATGCGGTTCAGGACCAATTCAGGAAACTACTGATCAACCTATCAGTAAATCCTAACTGCCTTGGTCAAGGTCTTATGGTCATGACCAATCAAACACAGTGCAATATCGACTCCCTATACCGGGAGAGACGAATCCCCAATAATCACTCACTGCCTCCATGTGGCTCGGAACTGTACCCAACCAAAACCTGTTTGCATGACTCAGTAGAGCCGTGGTAGTGTATTGATCAAAGCGCAGTGGGAACTCACACGAGACAAATGACGATCTCAAGTCTGAAGAATACCCTGTACTCATGTCACCTGAGAACTGCTTTCTGACGATAGGTATAGTACCATCTAGAAGTTCTCGGTGAGTCCGTCCAGTGTACTTCCCCCCAGTGAGCACCTGCATATGGTCTTAGGTGCAAAAGACCAATGGCTGCGAGACCAACCATTGCCCTTTGTCGGGGTTTAGAAACGTATACACCAGTCTTCTCCGGAATATCGATGCCCAGTCTTGATACTCCCACGACCAGGGATCTTTTAAGGATGTGCTTATCGACTACCCTGCTCCCATAAGTATGATCGCCATCACAACGCGGTCAAGCAATGATCCTACGGGCTTTATCAACATGTATAGATGATACGTAATAACAAGTAAAACATATGTACATGTTAAGATAAAGATAAACTAGATAGCATACTATCATATCGAGTAAGATTTTCCTGTAAATACATATGTCCAAGCATCCACATGTATACATATACAATAATGGCCTCTAGGGCACACATATCCAACACTGCCCTTTCACCGCTTTGAGGGGGCGATACGTTATCGAGAACTCCATTAGGAGGAGGGCCCATTTGGCAAGCCTTCCTGTTAGTATGGCCCTTGATAGATATTTAAGAGGACCCACCTTCGATATGAGATGGACCTCATGTGCCAAGGCGTAATGTCTGAACTTCATTATTGTGAAGATCGGTGCCAAGCAATGCTTTTCGATGGTGGAGTAGTTGTTTTCTGCCCCCGGGAGAACTTGGCTCAAATAGTACAGAGCTCTCTCCTTTCCCTGATCGTTCTCTTGTGCCCACAATGCGCCTAGAGAACCCTCAAGGGCTATTGTATATAGGATAAGGGGTTTTCCCTTAACCGGAGCGGTCAATACCAGCGGATTTTGGAGGTATTGCTTGATTTCGTCCAGTGTGTTTTGACACTTCTGATCCCAGACGAATAGTGTTCCCTTCTTCATCATATGACAATAGGGACGGCATTTTCCAGAAAGGTTGGCTATGAACCATCGGATATACGCGAACTATCCTAAGAGAAACTGCAGTTGTTTGAGGGGCCTTGGCGTGGGCATTTCCATAATCGCCTTAATCTTTGAGAGATCGATTTTGATACCCCGGTGACGTATGATAAATCTTAGGAATTTGCCTGAGGAGACTCCAAACACGTATTTTAGAGGATTCATCTTCAGATTATACTTCTGAAGACGATGGAATACTATTTTTAGATGTCCCCAATACTCCTCGTGAGATTTGCTCTTTACCAAAAGGTCGTCGATGTAGCATTCGACAATCTCGTGGATGAGGTCATCAAAGATCTTTGTCATAGCCCTCTGGTAGATAGCGCCAGCGTTCTTCAGACCAAAGGGCATCATTTTATGGCAGAATATGCCCAGCGGAGTCCGGAAGGCGGTATGCCTTTGGTCTTCTGGATGCATTTTTATTTGGTTGTATCCTGAAGATCCATCCATGAAGGAGAAGATATCATGGGTAGACAAATTATTGATCATCAGCTCGGTAACAGGTATTGGGAAGCCATCCTTCGGGAAAGCTTTGGTAAGGTCCCAAAAATCCACGCAGATGCGCACCGTCCCATTTTTCTTCATCACTGGAATGATGTTAGCGATCCAGTCGGGATATTGAACTTCTTGGATGAAGCCGGAGTCGATTTGTTTCTTGACAGCGTTGATACTTGTTCCCTGATTAAAAATCAGGAAAAGAGCTTCAGAGGAAGCATCACGTGCTAGCACGTGACCAGCGGTCACGTGTTGGCACGTGACGTTTAAAGCAGCGGCACAGAGCAAGCGCAGAAGAGAAGTCCATTAAAGGGGTCACGTGCTTACACGTGACCGAGGTCACGTACCTACACGTGACCGAGGGTCACGTGTTCACACGTGACCAAAGGTCACGTGGCCGCACGTGACTGGCTTTAAAAGCCCTGCTGTTCAACAGAATTAAATTCTGAATAAAATCATTTAAATCTTTCTAAAATAAAGAAGAAGTATGTGAAACCGTTGGATTAAAAATCCGAGGGTGATTAAATATCACCAATTTATGGAAAAATCTTGGACATGGAAAGATTTCCCCCTAAATCTAACCGAAATAACAAAAGAATATCTTTGGATTTAAAATCCAACGGTGAATAAAATTCACCTAATAATCTAAAGGCCCGGATCAATGATGAGAATAAATCAAATCTCTCAATAAACAAAACAAATCTTTCAATCAAAAATTCACTAAACAGATTGATTCTTTTCTTTCTCCTATAAATAGATGCCAAGAGAGAGAGTTAAAAAAAAAAAGATACAGAGAGAGAGAGAGAGCCTTGGAGTCTTGAAAATTCAGGGGGAAGAATTTGATTCTCTGAAAAGAAAAACCTTAGATAAAAAAAGAGAGACTTCAAAAGGAGAATTTAATTCTCAAAAGAGTTTAACTCTTCTATAAAGAAAAGAACTTAGTTCTTTCTCTGGTTGAAGATCTGCAGAGTGCACATCTCCTCATAAATTGAGAATTTAATTCTCATTGGGTTGAGATCCTGCCATGCAGATCTAAAACATAGAGGAGGAATTGAGTTTTGAGAATTTAATTCTCACAAGAGTTATAGGAATTTAATTCCATTGAGATAAAATTAGGGTTTAACCCTATATTATAAGAATTTAATTCCTTCAAAATGGACAGAACTAGGGTTTAACCCTAATTGAGAACTTAATTATCTCAAACTCTTAAGAATTTAATTCCCTTAAAAATAAAACTAGGGTTTCACCCTATGCCAGAATTTAATTCTTTACATATATGGGGAATTTAATTCCTACAGAAAAGAAATTAGGGTTTAACCCTATCTAAGAATATAATTCTTCAAAAAGAAAGTAGGAATTTAATTCCTTTAAAGTTATTGTTAGGGTTTAACCCTGTGAAGAATTTAATTCTTAAAAAGATAAAGAGATTTTCAAACATGCAAAGAACCAGAGTCACGTGCTACCACGTGACCCCTGTAAAGATCCACGGAAAAGAACTTTGAGGCAACGCCTCACGTGCCCCACGTGACCCCTGAAGCACACAAAGAAAAAGCAAAAGGAACAGAAGCTGTGGGCGCTCTCATGTGCTACCACGTGACCCCTTGGCAAAAGCTTTAACAGACAAATACTCAAATTCCCATCATGTGACAGCACGTGATGCTCCAAAGTATTCAATACTTTCGGCAGAACAAGATAAAGGGAATCAGGGCGCTCTCACGTGTCCACACGTGACCCTTCTCTCTCTTTAGTGTTTAACACTAATTTGAAAACTCTATTCCCAGTGTTGACACTAATTTGAAAACTCTATTTGCAGTGTTCAACACTGATTTGCTTTAGTATTTAACACTAATTTGAAAACCTTATTTCCAGTGTTTAACACTGTTATATGTTAGTGTTTAACACTAATTTGAGAATCACAACTTTTTTTTAGTGTTTAACACTAATTTGACAACTTCATTTCTAGTGTTTAACACTGTTGTTTGCTAGTATTTAACACTAATTTGGGGGATTATATTTTCAGGGTTTAACACTGATTATCTTTTAGTGTTTAACACTAATTTGCTAATCTTATTCCCAATGTTCAACACTGTTGGTCTTTAGTATTTAACACTAGCTTTTGCTCAATTGGCTAATTTTCTAGAGGCAAAGCCTCCCCTGCAATTGGATATGTCTAATGGACCAACAGAGGGCCAATATTCTAAACATGATTGGACTTAGCCCAAATTGGCCATAAGTCCTCAATCCAGACTCAACTGAGCCAATGTGCTCATAACCTAATGAATTGGTCTTGGTTCCAAATTGGACTACAAATCACTTAATCTACTTTGGTTCAAGGGTACATCTCTACACTCCTTTGATACTTGTCGATGTAATTCCTCAACGTCTTCAAAGAGGTGACGGGTCCCGACAACCACACATTGATACGGACTGTGGGGTCCTTAAACTCACGGACTATGATGTCCTTAACCTTGACCGCGATGTCTTAAAACTAACGCTGGACTGTGGAGTCCTTAAATCCTCGGACTATGATGTCCTTAACCTTGACCGGGATGTCTTAAAACTAACAACGGACTATGATGTCCTTAACCTTGACCGCGACGTCTTAAAACTAACGACGGACTGTGGAGTCCTTAAATCCTCGGACTATGATGTCCTTAACCTTGACCGGGATGTCTTAAAACTAACAACGGACTATGATGTCCTTAACCTTGACCGCGACGTCTTAAAACTAACGCCGGACAGTGAAGTCCTTAAATCCTCGGACTATGATGTCCTTAACCTTGATCGGGATGTCTTAAAACAAACAACGGACTATGATGTCCTTAACCTTGACCGCGACATCTTAAAACTAACGCCGGACTGTGGAGTCCTTAAATCCTCGAACTATGATGTCCTTAACCTTGACCGGGATGTCTTAAAACTAACAACGGACTATGAGGTCCTTAACCTTGACCGTGATGTCTTGAAACTAACGCCGGACTATGGAGTCCTTAAATCCTCGGACTATGATGTCCTTAACCTTGACCGGGATGTCTTAAAACTAACAACGGACTATGAGGTCCTTAACCTTGACCGTGATGTCTTAAAACTAACAACGGACTATGATATCCTTAACCTTGACCGGGATGTCTTAAAACTAACAACGGACTATGGGGTCCTTAACCTTGACCGTGATGTCTTAAAACTAACGCCGGACTGTGGAGTCCTTAAACCCTCGGACTATGATGTCCTTAACCTTGACCGCAATGTCTTAAAGCTAACATTGGACCGCAATGTCCTTAAACTACCTATCGACCGTAATGTCACTAAACTAAACAATAGGGCCCCCAATTGCTCTCTTGTTGGATCTAAACGATCCCGTTAAGTTGATCTTAGTTTAAAAACTAGACTAACGTATCCTTAACAAATATTTAAGTTGATCCTTTTCTCAAATGAGGCTAACGTATCCTTAAACCCAAACCCCCAAACCCAAATCTAAGATAATACGGATTTGGACTAGTCCACGCCCTACGGGCGACAACATAAATCAATCTCCGTATACAATCCACGGGCAACCAAACACAAAACAAACATACACGACACGAAGTGACCACATGGAGAAGGAGAAAGTTGTTACCGCAATGCGGTAGCGTAATTAACTACAGGGGCTTGCGCCTGCAGGGAAGAGCGTCCCCACAATAAAAAAAACCCTCAAGCGAGGGGGAATCTGACGAAGTCTGCTACATCGGACGCATCTGTTTAAACCTTCGATACATGGTGCCATAAATCAACTTGGCATTTTCGGAGAGGTGGACGGATAGCACCAATTAGCATCTGCCCCGAATCTCAGGCAAGACGTCCCTGCGTCGCACCGTCTTTCGGAGGGGAACAGATTCTGGCACGCCCGGTGGGACCTTTTCCTCTTTCCACTCCACACTTCGTGTGTCGTTATTCGTGAACCAATCGTGGTTTGCTGATGGTTGCCCTTGGGTTTTGAGGTACTAAGATTTGGTGTTTCGTTTGCTGCAGAAATCAAGCATCAATAGCATCCAGCTACTCGAGCTGCTCGAAATGCAAGTGCAACCGACGCTCCGCCTTACCTGGAGGTGTAGCCTATGGGCCTCAAGCGGCCTCCATCCTTGCCATGCCGGTGGAACAAGTGACTCAGGCCACTACCGGTCTATTTTTCAGGACCATGCTCACGCCTGCAAGCTTCACCATTCCAGTGCCCGCACCGGAAGCGCAAAAGAAGTCGGTCTTCGATCGGATCACTACTACCACGGCCCCTCTCAACGGGTCGTCCAATGTCAAGCCGGCAGCCTCGGACTTTACCAGGCTGAGCCTGAACTCTGATGGGCCTGCCAAGGAGCCTACGACCCCTAGCGTGGCCATCGCAAAGAAGACAGACATCTCTATTCCTGAAGTCGTCAAGACGGCTTCTCCTGCTAAAGAGTCGGTCTTTTCAAGGCTGACTATTCCGGCTTCCGTTCCTGCTCGAGGGTCTGTCTTTGACAGATTGGACACCGCCACTCAAAAGACATCAGTCTTTAAGAGGCTGGCACCAGCGGCGTCTCATCCAGACAGGGGGCAGGACAAAACCATCCCTATCGCCAAGCCGGCCCCAATAGCTCGACGTCGCCACTGGCGCCAAGTAAGGAAGGCCGGGGGCAACTCCCCCTCTGGGTTAACTCCACTGGCTCCAATGGTGGAAGTCAATGCTGCTGTTCCGACTGGGAACAGCTTTGAACTGCTAAGGAGAGTACGCAAGAACTCTCCGACTGCCACGTTGAAAAGATCTCCTCCACCTGCGGAGAGTGGTACAGAAGCGAAGCCGGAGCAGCTCCCTCAACGGCTGTCCTCCAAAATTTACAAGGTCTGGCGACGGGTTCAGGACTCGGTAATCATTCAAGATCACTCTCACCGGCAGAAGAAGGTGAAAGTTCAGGAAGAAAAGAACCGTCCTGTCAAATCACAAAGGACGACAACCACTTGGGTGCCTGCTGCAACGGCTCCCTCCACGTCAACTACTCAAAAGAGAGGAAGGCCGGAGAAGGTCCCCACGCCTACAGCTAATGTCAAAGACAGTAAGCCTAAACGCTCTAAGTCCGGGGGCATGGTGGTGCATACCGTTTACATGGCGTCCGGGAAGGAGGATAGTCGTACATCTACAGGTCATCGACCGCTCACGCGATCGGTGACTAAAGCTCAGGAGCAGCAGCAGAAGCTCCAAGAAATGATGAATGCAATGGCCGCACTCACTGGGCCAAAAGAAAGTCCCGAAGCATCCTCGAATCAACGCCAGGAGCAAGAAACCGACGCCGAATTCCTTCGGAGAATACTGGAAAAGAAGGATAAAGAGGCTGCGGAACAAGCTGCCAATATACAACGAATGGCCCTTCTGTTCCAGGATATGGTAGGTATGATGATCCAGCAAGATCCTCCTGCCGAAGATCCTCCGATCGTCCTTGAAGATGACAGGGGAGAAACGTCAAATCCTCCACCGGCTCTTTCAACAGCCAAGGAGGAGACAATTTCCAAGGCTAACCTGGATGAATATATAGCTCAACAGATACGGGTTCATCAGGCAACTGAGGCAGCCGGTCAAGTTGTCAAGACAGGACGACCATATCTGAGCGGGTACGATCAGATCAAATACCCACCGGGCTACACGATCCCGAAATTTCACGTCTACAAGGGGACTGGCAATCCCCATCAACATGTTGCCCAGTTCAGGGCTCTTTGTGGTAACACCGGCGGCGATGATAAGCTCCTGCTCCGCCAGTTCGTCGGCAGCTTGTTGGAGACGGCGTTCGAATAGTACTCTGAACTCCCGAACGATTCCGTCAAGACGTTCGCTGAAATGGAGTTGCTATTCACTCAGCGATTCGCGAGTGCCAGCGAACGCACCCCGATAACGGCGTTGATTAATGCCAGGGTGAAACCAGGCGAGACGTGGGTCCAGTACGCTATACGCTGGCGAAACTTGTGGTCGAAATGCAAACAACGCATTGAGGAAGTGCCCGCGGTGGGCATGTTCGTGGGCACCCTAGATCCTCATGCAACTATCTCACAGTTCATGATGTTCTTTAAGCCAACCACGTTCCAGGATTTGATCGACAAGCTGGCCCAGATGGACCAGATGGGTCACAGACCGTCTCCCCCGAAGCCAGAACCGCGGAATGACAAGGGTAAAGGGAAGGCAACCTTCGTTGCGAACGCTCAGCAGCAACCCAGTGCCCTAAAGCCAGCGGACCAACTAGAAGAAAGACGGCGGTATTATAATGAGAAAATGAAGCGCCCCTACTCATTCCCGTGGGATAAAACGAAGAGGCTATTCGAGCTGGCGGTACGCAACAGGCTTATCAACTTGCCAAATCCAAGGCGACCGCCACAACCCAGTAAGGTGAATAACCCCAGTTACTTCCTTTACCATCAAACGGTAAGCCATCCGATTGAGGATTGCTTCGTCTTCAAAGGATGGATTGAAGAACAATACCTACAGGGCAAGTTTGCGCTGTCCGAGAAGTGGAAGGTGAGCCCACCACAACCGCACACTCCTAAGAAGACGGACACACCGGGGGCAACTTGTTCTTTTATTGAAGAAACTCCATGGGAAATCGTGCTTTCGGCGAAGACCAAAAGAATGCTGAATGAGCTCCAGACATGCCCGGCGATCAGGTGGAAGAACCCGCTGGAACCCCAAATCATTGAAGGGATGCTGAAGCCACGCCCAACTCCAAAGATCGGTGGTGATGGCCCAAGTACTCATACCCAGCCGTCAAAATCTTCAAAGAAGAAGAAGAAGAGATCCAAAAGGCCCGTGAAGCCTGGCGGCAAGCGCACGGACTTGCAGAAGCAGATTGACACGCTGGAGGAGTACAATCAAAAAGCGCGGTCTCCCATCACACTCCAAGAGTTTCTCAACCACGTCTTTCAGAAGGAAGATAATGGAGAGAGCTCGTCGGATGAATCCGAGGGATACATGGCGAGTTGTCATGTGATCTCCCACTCATTTACGGACGATGAAAAAACTCCTGGCACTGAGAAACTGGGGGCAGAGCCTGAACCGGAACTTGTGTGGCCGACAGACGAAATGATCGACGCCTTTCTAGACGAGATTCGTCTGAAAAGTAAAGCCGATCGGGAGCGTGAGACGGCCGCATCAGAAGGAGCCAAACGCAGGCGATTAAACGAAAGAGTCGAAGCACTCCCGCCAGATCAAAAGACATCCGATGCAGATAAAAAAAATTCAAGACGAGGAAAAGGTTTGCTAAAGCCATATCAATGGGAATGAAGCTACCGCCCTCGGAAGAGAACACTCGCAATGGAACGGAGATGCATCCTAATTACTGCTCATATCATCGGAAGATTTCACACCCCACTGAGGAGTGCAACTGTCACGACCCGAAAGAGCACGTGACTGGCCCTTGAACCATATGAAGCCTATAGGACTCCATCTGATCCAAGTAAGCCAAAAGCCCAGAAATCTAAAACCATTTTTAAGAATAAGTAAAGAAACTGGTTTTAAGAGGTAAAGAAAACATGTTTGAAAATCAAGTTTTTTAAATAACTAAGCCGAATATGAATTTTTAAAATGTGTAATTTTTCGTGAAAATTTCGGCAGAGTTTCCTTTGTAAAAACTGGCCCCGAACGGGGTACAACAAGAATAATATATATAACATGATAAAAGGCATCCCCAAGCGGGAGCTAGCTCTTCGTCAATCGACGGTCACAACCACATAAGCAACAACCATATACAACGCCAAAGGGCGAGGATCTAAACTGAAAAGAAACTCAAAAAAACAGCCAGAAAACCGCAATACTACAAGCGCGACTCTAAGGTCGAAATAATACATCACTAAAGCCTGAGTCTGAAAGAACATACAAGTTTTGGTTGATGGAAATTCTAGATACAACGGAATAATATTATACAAGGTAAAATGATGGGTACGATACAAGAAAAACCCACCTACTAGCAAGTCACCCGAATGAAACTGAGCCCGCAAAGCCGTAACTAAACCTGTACGGCAAAACCTACAAGAAACTGGGGCACAACGGGGGTGAGTTGCCAACTCGTGAATAGAAAAATATCTACGCACAGAAATCGCATAAATAACGCAATCCTAGGTCAATGATCATAAAATATCCTCAAAAATGTATATAACATGCAGCCTATAACAAGGCTAGGGTAAATATCTAACCCGAGTGTAAACTCATGTGCCCGTGTCAGTGCCTCAGGTAGCAATATGTCATATGAATGAGGTATGCATGCATGAAACAGAATACATGTAAATGAAGAAACTGTTTTCATAAATTAGTGAGATTTCCTTCGTATTTTTAAACTGAGGTATCATAAATGAAACCAGTATCAACAGTGTCTAGCATCGACACAAAACATAAATCTCAATGTCTCGAAATATCAATGTCTCAATCTCAATATCTAGGGCGCCGTCAGTCCAGACCGGCCCCTACCATCCATCTCAAGACCACGACGGTATCCTCCGGATATCCGACGCGTCGGGTAATATCACCGGTAGGTAGTGCTCCCCAGCCAGGCTCAACGTCAACACCACATTCCTCTTGCCCCGGGGTACCATACCGGGTCCACCATGTACCCGAAACGGTTCATCCGTCTCCTCGAATCGGGTTTCCAAATCCATCAGCAAACTCATGGTGGACGACTCATACATCATGGGAAAACCGCACTTTTTATTTTAAAAGGGAGAAAAGGTTTATTTATGTTTTTGCGGTTTTCCTCCAAATCCAAGAAATCTCATGAAATCCGAATCCAAGTCATCAATAGCATGTAAACAGTGAATACAGGCATGAGAATCCATGAATGCGACACAACAGTGAATAATAACATGCATGAAGTAGTAGGCAGTAACTACAATGTCTAACTAGCATATAAGGCAAGTACACTAATATCATGTCTAAACTATTAGCTAACAACCTATGTCAAATGAAATAGTATTTTCTAAAGTGTTCGTGACATGTCAATTACCGATGAAGATGTGTGTGAGCCGGCAAGTAAGTGTACATGGTACATACGCGTCATCGGTAATGGTGCTGGTGTCGTAACAGCATGATATTAATATTGCAATAAGAAATTATAATATAAGTATGCGATGCGGAGCGAACAGTAAAAATGAGCGGGAGCTGAATACTAGATGCAACTATAACTAATCTGCACTAACCTAATATAAGTCCTACAAATTGGTGCCTTTTGAAATAACACGAATCATGGGGTTTTGAAAATAGGGGCTACGGTGTTTTTATGGAAAAGATACGTCTTTTGAAATATCCGTAAGATCCCTTAGGCTGTCTTTTAAAATACCCACGATTCGTTAGTTTTGAAATAGGTAGGAGTCTAATCTAATCTAACAACTACACTAAACTATACGGCTGAACTAACAAGCTGAACTACAGGTAAGGAAAACGCCTAACATCTGAGTCGATACATATACATACCTGTATATATATTAGTCGGTGATCCCGCCTCAATAATATCATATCCGATACCATATCTAAAATCAGACATCCCAAGTCAAGAGTGCGGATCAATCATCAAGATGTAGCTCGTACGTAAATCCGTCGTACGGCATCCCAAATCTGGGTACGGGTCAATATCACATTCATCATACTATTCACCTGGTATCCTCTTTATCAAATATCATGATCGCGGTACTGATCTACGTCTAGTACCATACTGATACCGCCTACGCACGCATGGACGTGTGTGAAACACTACGTCAAGGACCCGCTACAACGTCATGTCGTATCTGAGATACGAACCCTGCTATATCACCGATATCATAACCACAAAACAAATCTCATCGACTCAGCTCAATCCCAAGTATCATCCTCAAATCCGTATGTGAACACATAGTCCCATACCCATGTGAACACATAACGATAAAGAATCCCATGAGCACATATCAATAGGAAAGTATGCAAGTATGTATGTGTGTATGTGTAGTGCAACACTACCCTAGGGTTCGCAACACTAAAGTACTCCAATACACAAATATCCATCCTAAGCATCGTTATTAATCCCAAATAACATATAATAATTGTTGGTGTGTATACGCATCCGTATACACCACCACGGACTGCGGGGGTGCTATACGCCATCCACCCGACTTCTCCCCGTAGATATAAATCTACTCACCTATATCCTGCGTGTCGGTATCGATGTCGCCTTCATCTTCTGCATCGTCTCGGATCGTCGTGGGGGTACCTACACATATCACACGTATCGCATCACATCAAAACCAAATCGAAACTTAAAACGACACGCTAAAACCAACACGATACGCTAAAAGGCCTATAGGTTAGAACCTACGGTTAGCCTTCGCAAAACAACCCGAAATCACTCGATGTAGTCGTACAAACGCCAAGTGACCGAGGTAAAACCCAAATATGAAATTCTAGAAAACAAAATACGGAAAACAATAACTCAATTCAAAGCAGCAAGCCAAGAAAACGATCCCAGATTTCGCCTCAGGCCAAATTTAACCAAGCAAACAAGTCCAGGGTGATGTATATGATGTATTTGAGCTACTGGACCAACCCCGACACATTCCACCACTACTTGGCCGGCCACAACCTTGCCAAAACCGGCCTAGCCGGCCCCCTATGTCCAATGGGGTTCGTCTGGTCAGGGTGGCCTCCTAATACCCTAATTTGGCCCCTAGAGTTGTTTATTTATCTCGTTTTGGTCCCGGTTCACTCCAGATTTCCCTGCACGCTCCAGGTTATCACAAACCGACATGAAAGTCCCGTAATTCCGTATTTTTGGATTTCAGATTGTGTCAGGTCAGGGGCTTGGTCAAAATAGGGTCTCCACTGAACTCAATTTCCCATCACAACTCAATTTTTCCTCAACCCTTACTAGTTTTTCCTAAAATCAACAAATCAACCGATTTCGATTCTAAACTTGCATAGGGGTATAAGTAAGGCTAAAACTAAGCTAATGGTTCAGTAGTTACCTCATTTGGCAACTCAAGAATTTTCTTGAGTTGCCCCTAGTGGCCAAAATCCATGCTTTCTTGGTCCATTGCGTAGATCTCGAGCTTGTGCATCTTTTTAATGAAATGAGGGTGGGGTTTTGGAGTGATTTGTGAGATGATTTGGGGCTTGAAGATGGGGGGGAAAATGAATGGCAGGAGCAGCAGCAGCAAATGGTGGGAGAGGGAGAGAAATGAGGAGGGGAATGAAGAGAAAAGGCTAAGGTTTTTAGTCAATGGTCCTCACCTACTCTCTCTCTCTCACCATACCTATTTTCTTTTCTTTTCCTTTTATTTTCTTAAATCCAAAACCTTCTCACACCAATAGTAAACCCAAAGTAACATGGTAGAAAATGTAACACAAGTGTAGGAAAAAGATATGTGCACATTTTGCACAAAAAGCCAAAAAATCCGATTAGCGATTTTTAATCGCGATTAGCACTAAATTAGCATATAATTGATCACAAACACTTAAAAATGGCATAATTCCAATAAATACCCCATTTTAGAATTTTCCATAATTTTCCATAATTTTTCTTCATTTATTTGCATTTAATTATAAATTTAATATTAAAATAATCAATAAAATAATATTAAATTATAAAAATTCCCAAAAATAATATTTTATTATTTTGGAAATGTTACAGCAACGCTTTTAAGATACGGTGGCAGGGATATGTTGCTCACCGGCAACATTTTAAGCGAATGAAACGCAAAACTCGTCGGGAGCAGAGAAGTACGACCGAAGGGTACAAAAGAACTACCGGTAACTGTTACACGGTTAACGCCGGACAATCACAAGTTCTCACCTTTGGGAGCGACTATGATGAGGAAATAGCTCTGGGCCCTCTCTTTAAAGAATCCATCTTAGGGAAAGAGGAAGAACCAGAGGCCTACGAAAACATTCAGCTGCACAATTGCACGCTCCCGGAAAAGAATCTCGGACCCGCAACTAGAAAAGATAAGGGAAAGGAAAAGGTCGCTGAGGATATCACCTTAGATGACCAAGTCATGAAAGAGCTAACTGCCAAGGACCCGCCCAAGAGGAGTAAGGTGGACTATAACATCCTAGCGCACTTGAGGAAACTACCCTCGCAGCTCAGCATTCTTGACACCCTCCTATTATCAAAAGAAGCGAGAGATTCATTAATCAAGACGCTGCAAGAGCCCGAGCAATTCCAAGCCTTCCTCGCCGAAGAAAGGATGAAGGATGAACTGGAAGAAGTGCACACAGCCGACGTCACGTTTGGTGATGAATACCTTCTCCTTGGTACGTGCGACCACAACCGTCCCCTGTACGTCTTTGGATACTGCCATGATATCAAGATAGGCAAAATTCTGGTTGATAATGGATCCTCCATCAATCTCCTTAATGTTCGGGTGTTGAAAGAAATCTGCATGAGCGTTCAGCACCTCGCCCGTGATAAAATTACCATCTCCAGTTTCGATTCTCAGTCATCACGGACTCTCGGATCTGTAATACTAACATTACGCTTCGGACTACTCGTCACAGATATTAAGTTCCACATCATTGACGCCAAGACCTGCTACAACGCCTTGCTCAGTCGTCCTTGGTTACACGAGTACAACATCATCCCTTCTACACAACATCAGTGTATGAAGTATTTCAAGGATGGTCTCGAGTATACCGTAACAGGAGAGCTGAACCCATTCTCCGTGAACGAAGTCCGCAAGTACGAAGATGCAAAATACTTTTTTCTAGATTTTGAGGACACGGAGAGGTGTCGCGCACCAGAGAATAAAGCCGTCGCCACCATTCCTGCCTTCGGGAGTGATACCGAAGAAGAAGAAGAGATAGTCTACGCTGGGCCGTCTCGACGCAACAACCCAGGACCGTCCGCCCCCATATTGATCTTCGGAAGCGACTCGGAAGATGAGGTTAATGTTGTGTTCTCCAGTCGGCCGTCAATACAAGTATCCCCTGATGGTGATCAGAGTTTGCAAATTACCATGACTCTGCGGGAGCACTATAAAGATCTTGACGCACTTGAAGCTTACAATGTGCAAGACCTGCAGACGTTTTACGTCCCTCCCAGGCGAAAAGGTGAAAAGGCGATCCTATTCTACCGATCCACGGAAACAAGAGTGGAGAAAGAAATCTGGCACGGCGCGGATTCTACACTTGACAGGCTCCAACCCATCCGTTTGCCCAGATATTATACGAACGGACTAAAAAGGCTATTGAAGTGCCAAAGGGTACCCTTAAAACAGACTATTCGACAAGCTCGGTTCTACAACAGGATTTGGGATGTCCCTGGGACTCAGCGCAAGTTGCCCAACGGGAAAATGGAAACGCTTGGGTTTGGATATATGAGATCCGGGAAACGGGAACGAGTCCACGGTAGCTACGCCATATATAACTTCGATGAAGAAGAGGATGCCCTGTCAGAAAACGCTGACCCCGTATCAAAACTAGATCCCGCAATCAAAGTGCTGAGTCCGTCATTTGAAGAACAAATGAACAGGCTTATAAAGGAAGCTGGTCAAAAAGTCCGAGACGACCACAACCGTGAAATGGCCATCTACGAGAAAGCCAAAGCGCAACGCCTCCTGCAACAGGCCGTGAAAGATGAAAGTGCCGCTCCCTATCAACCTGTGGTAAAAAAGGCTCGGCGCAGAGGTGGAAACAAGTCAAAGAGCGGAAAAGGGATTCGACAACGACAACGCGGGACCGGAAAGTCACATAATCGGGAATTGGGCGGTTCGTATTTGTCCCTCATGAAGAAGATGAGTCGAGCGTATTCTTTCCCTCAAGACAAGATGAAGAAGATACTTGATCTCGCTTTAAAACATCGAATGATTACACTTCCGGAGTCTAAGCACCCTGAGCAAGCTAACAAGGTCTCTCATCCGGGCTATTGCTCTTATCACCGAGCCATAGGACACCCTATCGAAGACTGCTTCACCTTCAAGAACTGGGTCGAAGACCAGTACCAGCAAGGCAGGTTTGCTCAATCCAGCAGCTGGAGGGTAATGCCACCACAAAAGCATGAACCCAAAGCCACAAGAGCAGAACCAGATCCACGTCGGTCTTGGAAGCGAGTTCGTACTTGTCATATGATAACAATATAAAAAGGAGAGCTCGAGAATATGGATGACCTTCCTTGGTGCTTCGAAAACAATGACGACGAGGTAATCTCAGAATTTCCACCAGCGCCGAAAGAGCTGGAAGATGGCATACATACTACTGCAGATAACCTCAAGAAGATTGAGTTGGGGACGGCAAACGACCCGCGACCGACATTTGTCAGCGAATTGCTATCTGAAGAAAGGGTGGCTGCGTTAAAAGACGTGCTTATGCGGCATAGAGATTGCTTCGTATGGAACTATTCCGAAATGCCAGGACTGGATCCAGAAATAGCTGTCCACAAATTGGCGATATCCCCGGACGTCAAGCCAGTCAAACTGGCGCCGAGAAGAATGCGGCTCGAGCTTGAGATGAGCATCAACGCCGAAGTCAAGAAGCTGATCGACTCTGGGTTCATCCAGGAAGTCCAGTATCCTGATTGGATCGCCAACATCATCCCGGTGATGAAGAAAAATGGGACAGTGCGCATATGCATGGACTTCCGGGATCTCAATAAAGCCTGCCCGAAGGACGATTTCCCAGTACCGGTCACTGAACTGATGATAGATAACACGTCCACTCATGAGGTCTTCTCCTTCATGGATGGCTCATCAAGATACAACCAGATAAAGATGCATCCCGAAGACCAGAAGCACACCGCTTTCCGGACTCCTCTGGGTATATTCTGCTACAAGGCAATGCCCTTCGGTCTAAAGAACGCCGGCGCCACCTATCAAAGGGCCATGACGAAAATCTTCGATGACCTTATACACGAAATCGTCGAATGCTATAACGACGACCTCGTGGTTAAGAGCATGTCATACAAGGAGCATTTAGAGCATCTGAAGACCGTATTTCAACGCCTGCGGCAATACAACCTGAAGATGAACCCTCTCAAGTGTGCATTCGGAGTTTCCTCGAGCAAATTCCTAGGATTCATCGTCCGACACTGAGGAATCGAGATAGATCCGTCAAAGATCAAGGCGATCATGGAAATGCCACCGCCAAGGACTCTCAAGCAATTGCAGTCTCTCCAAGGAAAGCTCGCGTACATCCGCCGATTTATAGCCAATCATCAGGCAAGTGCCGCCCTTACAGTCACCTGATGAAGAAGGGAATCCCGTTCGTCTGGGATCACAAATGCCAAGGTGCGCTGGACGAAATCAAGCAGTACTTGCAGAATCCACCAATGTTGGCTGCTCCGGTCAAGGGAAAGCCTCTTATTCTTTATACCACAGCCCTCGAAGGTTCTTTAGACGCATTATGGGCACAAGAGAACGATCAAGGGAAGGAGACAGCTCTCTACTATTTGAGTCGAGTTCTCCTGAGGGCAGAAAGCATTTATTCTCCCATCGAAAAACACTGCCTGGCACTGATCTTCGCGATAACAAAGCTCAGGCACTATGCGTTGGCGCATGAAGTCCGTCTTATTTCGAAGGTGGACCCCCTTAAATATTTAATGTCGAAGGCCATATTGACAGGTCGGCTCGCTAAATGGGCCTTGCTCTTAATGGAATTTTCGATAACCTATTAGCCTCTTAAAGCAGTGAAAGGCCAGGCCATCGCCGACTTCCTCGCCGAGCATCCAATACCTGCCGACTCTCCTTTGAATTGCGAGCTGCCAGACGAACATGCGTTTGACACAATCAACGGAAGTGGTGCCCGGTGGGAACTCTACTTTGACGGAGCGTCTTCCATGAAGAAGTGCAAACAAAACACGCCTATAATCAAATCGGGGGTAGGCCTCATCTTCGTAACTCCACAAGGAGGGATAATGCGCTTTGCTTTCTCCTTAACAGAGCCAAGGACGAACAATGAAGCTGAATACGAAGCTTTGATAGCAGTCCTTGAGATAGCCATCGACATGGGAATTGAAAACCTCCTCATATATGGAGACTCTCAACTGGTCGTTAGCCAAGTGAACGGCGACTACCAGACATGCAAGCCAGAGCTGGTGAAGTATGGCAACAGAGTATAGCGATTGCTGACTCAAATTCCCTACTACATGCTGGAAAGCATATCGCGTGAGGAAAATAGCAAGGCTGACGCGTTAGCCAAGCTCGCTAAAGAACTGGCTGATGAAAACCTCGATAACGTCAGAATCGTGGTACAAAGCCGTCGGATCCTCACACCGGCAGAAATATCTCCGGAATCATCGGAGGAAAAGGAAGCAACCGAGCAAATGGCTATGCAAATAAAGGACCAAGAAAAGGTTGAAGATTGGAGAGAAGTCTTCATAGACTATTTCAAATCCCGTCGAACGCCTGAAGACGCGTCCTCAAGACATCAGCTTGTGAAACGAGCTCTGTCCTTCACCTTCGTCAATAATACTCTGTACAAGAGGTCATTTGATTCTCTGTAGTTGAGATGCCTGGGACCTGACGAAGCGAAAGGAGTCGTTCAGGAAGTCTACGACGGACTCTGCGGTTCTCACCAAGCAGGCCCGAAGATGAAGTTGAAAATTAAACGAATGGGCTACTATTGGCCAATGATGATTCAGGACTGTCTCGAATATGCGAAGCAATGCCACTCGTGCCAAATCCATAGGGACTTCATCCACCAGCACCCAAATCCTCTACATCCAACAGTGGCTAGCTGGTCATTCGAAATGTAGGAACCGACATAGTTGGCCCCATTGAACCAGCATCGTCCAGGGGACATCGTTTCATCCTGATGACGACTGATTACTTCTCCAAATGGACAGAAGCGGTACCGTTGAGGGAAGTGAAGACGGAGAATATCCTCCACTTCTTCAAGACGCACGTCATTTATCGGTCTGGAACTCCGCAACGGATCATCTCCGATAACGGGCCAGCCTACAGAAGCCACAAGATCAGTCGCTTCGTGCAACAACACAACATAGACTGGAGATATTCCTCAGTTTATAATCCCCGAGCTAACGGTCTAGCTGAGGCTTTCAACAAGACCTTGACAAAGATCGTGAAGAAGACGGTGTCCCGAAATAAGAAGGACTGGAACGAGAGACTGCAAGAAGCACTCTGGGCATATCGAACTACGTTCAAAACGGCTACGAACATAACGCCATACGCGTTGGTATTTGGTACAGAAGCAGTACTCCCTCTCGAGATAGAATTACCTTCTCTACAGGTGGCAGTCCACTACGAGCTGACGGACGAAGAAAATGCTTACCTTCGGCTTGAGGAGCTTGATGCCCTTGATGAAACCCGGCTCATAGCGCAATAAAATCTGGAGGCTTACAAAGCAAAGATGACGCACTCATACGAAAGATTGACTAGGCCAAGGACATTCTGCCAAGGCGAACTCGTGCTAGTGGTCAAAAGACCTATGATTCCCAATCGCGCCAAGCGGGGAAAATTCGAGCCGAACTATGAAGGCCCGTACATCATAGACAAGGTCTACCAGGGTGGAGATTATCTACTCATGGATATGCACGGTGAAAGGCCTTTCAGGCCAATAAACGGTCGCTTCCTAAAGAAATACTATGCTTAATGAGTTACAGCCTAGGTCAATGATAGATGACGATGACTATGTCCGCTCGCTATCTTCTTAAGCCCGAACTCTATAAGTAGTAACCGGCCTTCTGCAACAATGGACCGAAATGTCCTTAAACTAACAATGAACCGAAACGTCCTTAAACTAACGATGGACCACTATGTCCTAAAACTAGTCGTTGACCGAGATGTCGATAAACTACGGTGGGTTGCAACATCTCAAAACCGATAAAAAAAAGAATAAAAAAATAACAAAAATAAAAACGGTATGTCCATAAGCAAAATGGGCACGGATGAAAACCCGAAAGGGCTCCGTGAGTAAAAACAGCAGGGCTACCGGCGAGTGTTTGTGAAAACCTGAAAGGGCGCAATCTCGTTAGAAAAATAAAAAGAAAAAAAGGAGGGGAAACGGTATGTCCATAAGCAAAATGGGCACGGATGAAAACCCGAAAGGGCTCCGTGAGTAAAAACAGCAGGGCTACCGGTGAGTGTTTATGAAAACCCGAAAGGGCGCAACCTCGTTAAAGGACACTTGCAGGGTCCTTACGACCTTGTAAGGAGAAACCACCTACGTGAGATCCTTACGACTCACAAGGGAGCAACACACTTAGGAGTCCTCACGATTCCTAAGGAGAAATTACACTTGCGAGATCCTCATGACTTGTAAGGAGAACTCTCTTATGGGACCCTCACGGCTCATAAGATTTGAAAGTCTTAAGTTACAGAAATCTGAACCTGTTCTTAAGCAAACCCCCCCTTCCACAACCTTCGATATTGCCCTACAAGCGGCTCAATATTGACCCTTGTATACAATCCACGGGCACGAATAAACATTTCCCTAACCAAGTCCCATCCGTGACTAGGGATATGTTCATATGGTGAACAACCCTTGTAAGTCCTCTCGACTTATAAGGAGAAAACCCTTTTGTGAGATCCTTACGACTTACAAGAGAACATGCACTTAGGAATCCTCACGATTCCCAAGGAGAAAACACACCTACAAGATCCTCACGACTTGTAGGGAGAAATACCTTTGTGAGACCCTTACGGCTCATGAAGTCAAAGCCTTAGTCGACAGGACCCTTAACCCTGTTTACTAAGCCACCTTTGTTCAACACTGACAGAGGCAAATGATGATTCGCTCCTGGCAATATCCCAGTTGTAGCGGTGCTGATGCCAAAATCGGTGTCTAAATACAAGCTTGTAGCGAAAAGCCAGCAAGCCACACATGCATACGAAATAGCCGAAATGATTGGGCAACTCGCAATAAAAAGCAGCGAGTAAAGATTAAAAAAATATAGCCGAAATGATGGGACAACTTGCAATAAAAGGCAGCAAGTAAAAATGTATGCATGAAAAATAGCCGAAATGATTGGGCAACTCGCAATAAAAAGCAGCGAGTAAAGATAAAAAATATAGCCGAAATGATTGGGCACCGCGAAAAATAGCCGAAATGATTGGGCAGTCGCAACCTTCGCGATATAAAAGCTGAAATGATAGAGCATCGCAGAAAAAGAAAGAAAATAAAAAATGAAATTTTTGCCCTACAGGTGATGTTACATCAATCTTTGTATACAATCAAGGGGCGCAAACAAAGAAGGGGTTATACTCCTCCCCCAGGTTTCATAAAAAAGAAGAAGACAAATCTCGACGAGCCACAAAGATCGTCTCAACATTCGTCTCATTGCGGACACAACATCAAGCAAAGCGGAACAGCGGCAACTTCCAGTTCCATGACTTGGCGCTGTACAGATCACCGAAAGTCAAATCCCAACACCGTGAAATGCGGATATAATCAACAAAATTCATGGTCACGTGGAACGCGGATGACGTCACTCTTTGACCCCATGGAAAATGTCCAGAGCGGAGCCTAGTCCTCGCCGAACGCGGCAGTGAACCCGTGTGAAGCATCTAGTGCAAAATTCCTGGTCACGTGGAATGCGGATAACGTCACTCTTTGACCCCGTGGAAAACGTCCAGAGCGGAGCCTGGTCCTCGCAGAACACGGCAGTGAACCCGTGGGAAGCATCCAGAGCAAAATTCCTGGTCACGTGGAACGTGGATAATGTCACTCTTGACCTCATGGAAAACGTCCAGAGCGGAGCCTGGTCCTCGCCGAACACGGCAGTGAACCCGTGGGAAGTATCCAGAGCAAAATTCCTGGTCATGTGGAACGTGGATAACGTCACTCTTTGACCCCGTGGAAAACATTTAGAGCGGATCCTGGTCCTCGCCGAACACGGCAGTGAACCCATGGGAAGCTTCCAAAGTAAAATTCTTGGTCACGTGGAACGCGGATAACGTCACTCTTTGACCCCGTGGGAAACGTCCAGAGCGGATCCTGGTCCTCGCAGATCACGGCAGTGAACCCGTGTGAAGCATCCAGAGCGGAGCCTAGTCCTCGTCGAACGCAGCAGTGAACCCGTGTGAAGCATCTACTGCAAAATTCCTGGTCACGTGGAACACGGATAACGTCACTCTTTGACCCCGTGTGAAGCATCCAGAGCGGAGCCTAGTCCTCGCCAAACACGACAGTGAACCCGTGTGAAGCATCTAGTGCAAAATTCCTGGTCACGTGGAACGCGGATAAGTCACTCTTTGATCCCGTGGAAAACGTCCAGAGTAGATCCTGGTCCTCGCAGAGCACAGCAGTGAACCCGTGTGAAGCATCCAGAGCGGAGCCTAGTCCTCGCCGAACACGGCAGTGAACCCGTGTGAACCATCTAGTGCAAAATTCCTGGTCATGTGGAACGCGGATAACGTCACTCTTTGACCTCGTGGAAAACATCCAGAGCGGAGCCTGGTCCTCGCCTAACACGGCAGTGAACCCGTGGGAAGCATCCAGAGCAAAATTCCTGGTCACGTGGAACACGGATAACGTCACTCTTTGACCTCGTGAGAAACGTCCAGAGCGGATCCTGGTCCTCGCAGAGCACGGCAGTGAACCCGTGTGAAGCATCCAGAGCGGAGCCTAGTCCTCGCCTAACGCGGCAGTGAACCCGTGTGAAGCATCTAGTGCAAAATTCCTGGTCACGTGGAACGCGGATAACGTCACTCTTTGACCCCGTGGAAAACATCCAGAGCGGAGCCCAGTCCTCACCGAACACGGTAGTGAACCCGTGTGAAGTATCTAGTGCAAAATTCCTGGTCACGTGGAACGAGGATAACGTCACTCTTTGACCCCGTGTGAAGCATCCAGAGCGGAGCCTAGTCCTCGTCAAACACGGCAGTGAACCCGTGTGAAGCATCTAGTGCAAAATTCCTGGTCACGTGGAACGCGGATAACGTCACTCTTTGACCCCGCGGAAAACATCCAGAGTGGAGCCTAGTCCTCCCTAAACACGGCAATGAACCCGTGTGAAGCATCTAGTGCAAAATTCCTGGTCACGTGGAACGCGGATAACGTCACTCTTTGACCCCGCGGAAAGCATCCAGAGCGGAGCCTAGTCCTCGCCAAACACGGCAGTGAACCCGTGTGAAGCATCTAGTGCAAAATTCCTGGTCACATTGAACGCGGATAACGTCACTCTTTGACCCCGCGGAAAACGTCCAGAGCGGAGCCTAGTCCTCGCCAAACACGGCAGGGAACCCGTGTGAAGTATCTAGTGCAAAATTCCTGGTCATGTGGAACGCGGATAACGTCACTCTTTGACCCCGTGGAAAACGTCCAGAGCGGAGCCTGGTCCTCGCAGAACACGGCAGTGAACCCGTGGGAAGCATCCAGAGCAAAATTCCTGGTCACGTGGAACGCGGATAACATCACTCTTTAACCCCCGTGGAAAACATCCAGAGCGGATCCTGGTCCTCGCAGAGCACGGCAGTGAACCCGTGTGAAGCATCCAGAGCGGAGCCTAGTCCTCGCCGAACATGGCAGTGAACCCGTGTGAAGCATCTAGTGCAAAAATCCTGGTCACGTGGAACGCGGATAACGTCACTCTTTGACCCCGTGGAAAACGTCCAGAGCGGAGCCTGGTCCTCGCCGAACACGGCAGTGAACCCGTGGGAAGCATTCAGAGCAAAATTCCTGGTCACATGGAACGCGGATAACGTCACTCTTTGACCCCGTGGGAAACGTCCAGAGCGGATCCTGGTCCTCGCAGAGCACGGCAGTGAACCCGTGTGAAGCATCCAGAGCGGAGCCTAATCCTCGCCGAACGCGGTAGTGAACCCGTGTGAAGCATCTAGTGCAAAATTCCTGGTCACGTGAAACGTGGATAACGTCACTCTTTGACCCCGTGGAAAACGTCCAGAGCGGAGCCTGGTCCTCGCAGAACACGGCAGTGAACCCATGGGAAGCATCCAGAGCAAAATTCCTGGTCACGTGGAACGCGGATAACGTCACTCTTGACCACGTGGAAAACGTCCAGAGCGGATCCTGGTCCTCGCCGAACACGGCAGTGAACCCGTGGGAAGCATCCAGAGCAAAATTCCTGGTCATGTGGAACGCGGATAACGTCACTCTTTGACCCCGTGGAAAACATCCAGAGCGGAGCCTGGTCCTCGCCGAACACGGCAGTGAACCCGTGGGAAGCATCCAGAGCAAAATTCCTGGTCACGTGGAACGCGGATAACGTCATTCTTTGACCCCATGGGAAATGTCCAGAGCGGATCCTGGTCCTCGCAGAGTACGGCAGTGAACCCGTGTGAAGCATCCAGAGCGGAGCCTAGTCTTCGCCAAACACGGCAGTGAACCCGTGTGAAGCATCTAGCGCAAAATTCTTGGTCACGTGGAACGTGGATAACGTCACTCTTTGACCCCGCGGAAAACGTCCAGAGCGGAGCCTGGTCCTCGCAGAGCACGGCAATGAACCCGTGTGAAGCATCCAGAGCAAACATCGGACTGTGTTGTCCTTAAATCCACGGACTATGATGTCCTTAACCTTGACCGTAATGTCTTAAAACTAACGATCAACCACCATGATTCTAGACTGATTTTACCTTGGTTAAAGGGTACATCTCTTCACTCTTTTGATATTTGTCGTTGTAATTCCTCAACGTCTTCAAAGAGGTGACGGGTCCCGGTAACCACACATCGGACTGTGGAGTCCTTAAATCCACGGACTATGATGTCCTTAACCTTGACCGTGATGTCTTAAAACTAACATCGGACTGTGGAGTCCTTAAATCCACGGACTATGATGTCCTTAACCTTGACCGTGATGTCTTAAAACTAACATTGGACTGTGGAGTCCTTAAACCCACGGACTATGATGTCCTTAACCTTGACCGTGATGTCTTAAAACTAACCTTGGACTGTGGAGTCCTTAAACCCACGGATTATGAATTCTTTAACCTTGACCGCGATATCTTTAAACTACGGTACCCTGGAAAACATCCTAAAGCCACACCTGACCCCGTGAAATACGGATAAGGGCGACCGCACCCAGCACTTGCGGGTCATCACGACCTGTAGGGAAGAAAACTCTCTTGCGAGATCCTTACGACTCCCAAGGGAAAACCCGCTTAAGGATCCTCACGATTCTTAAGAAGAACTTACACCTATGGGATCCTTTCGACCTGTAGGGAGAAAAACTCTTTATGAGACCCTTACGGCTCATAAAGCTCAAAAGTCTTAGGAGGCAGATCTTAACCCTGAATCCTAAGCCATCGCTACCCTACAAGGAGACCAAGACAAATTGTCCGCAGAACGTATTAAATAAAAAAAGACATACCATTGAGAAGGAAAATATGTCTTTATTCATAAACCAAAATGGATACAAAGTACAATTAATGAAAAAACAAAAAGAATATACTCTCATTCAGGAGTACATACAAAAAGAAAGGAAAAGATACAAGTCTTCAAGCCGGCGGGCGGTTTAGCAATTTTACTAGCTCATCCTTCTTTTGCTGGGTCACGGCTTCGTGGTTCAGTATCACCAGAAGACGGGCCTCCGCCTAAGCCTGCTAGGCCTGATACGAGGCAAGCCGGCCTTCGAGCTCTTTCTTGATAGCCTTGTGAGCCTCAACCCTTTCGTGAGTGAACACGGCAGCTTTAACGAGAGCCACCACCTCTCTGATAGACTCTTGAAGTACTCGCCAGAGTTCATACGCTTTATTGGCTTTGACTGTAAGGTTGTCCTGGAGCTCGTTCAGTGCCTTCGAAGCCAGCTCCCTCTCCGAGAATTTGCGGCCGACCCTCTTCTCGCACGACACCATGTTCGCCCCGCACCACTCTATCGGACCACGTAAGCCCGCTGTCGTAGCCACAACCTCTAAATTAGGACATGTACGCTCAAGACTGTGTAAACAAGCCTTCAGTCGACGGCAATAGTCGATCTAAAACACGCGCACATCGCCTGTTATGGGAAGCAACAAAAAATTTTCTGGGTATATCCTATCAAGCGTGCATTCGCAACTATATGAATATTCGAAAAGAAATAATGCCCGAAGCTCTGATGTGCATGCAACATGATGATAGTGTTCGCAATTAAAGAAAGTTCTCATGGGAAGAATACGAAGCTCATTTATGCAAGCAGGACATACATACGAGTACCCACCATACATGAAAATTCGACATAAAGCACGTGAAAACTAGTCTGAATATACTACGCTAGCGGGAAAAGGTCACCAAATAAAGGATCGGTAGCACAAGGGTTAACAAAACAAAGGACAAAATTCTCCATCTTTCTCTCTGCTTTCTCCAACACATCAAAGCGACGGTTCTCGCGAGGAGTCGCTCCCCACCGATTGGCGCCATGTTCGTTCGCAAAAGCAGACATAACAGCCCGCCGAGCTCATCATTACCTGAAAGAAAGAGTCTTTCTTGAACAGAGTTAAACTCTGGAAAATGTTTGAAGCAAAGAACTAAGCTCTGGAAAAGGAGAATTAAATTCTCAAAAGAAGAAAGTTCTCAAAGGAGAAAGATGAAGCAAAGTGGAGGCTCTTCTGAAAGGACGTTGGCATTTATAGGATGGGATGGAAAACGTTTCATCTACCCTACACCCGAGCCAGATCCAACGGTCACAAAAGTAACAGCGTTGCACTCACGTGCTGACACGTGAGAACAACGCTGTGGGGGCATTTGTTCCCTGATTAAAAATCAGGAAAAGAGCTTCAGAGTAAGCATCACATGCTAGCACGTGACCAGCGGTCACGTGTTGGCACGTGACGTTTAAAGCAGCGGCACAGAGCAAGCGCAGAAGAGAAGTCCATTAAAGGAGTCACGTGGCCGCACGTGACCGAGGGTCACGTGGCCGCACGTGACTGGATTTAAAAGCCCTACTGTTCAACAGAATTAAATTCTGAATAAGATCATTTAAATCTTTCTAAAATAAAGAAGAAGTATGTGAAACCGTTGGATTAAAAATCCGAGGGTGATTAAATATCACCAATTTATGGAAAAATCTTGGACATGGAAAGATTTCCCTCTAAATCTAACCGAAATAACAAAAGAATATCTTTGGATTTAAAATCCAACGGTGAATAAAATTCACCTAATAATCTAAAGGCCCAGATCAATGATGAGAATAAATCAAATCTCTCAATAAACAAAACAAATCTTTCAATCAAAGATTCACTAAACAGATTGATTCTTTTTCTTCTCCTATAAATAGGTGCCAAGGGAGAGAGTTAAAAAAAAAAGATACAGAGAGAGAGAGAGATAGAGCCCTGGAGTCTTGAAAATTCAGGGGGAAGAATTTGATTCTCTGCAAAGAAAAACCTTAGGTAAGAAAAAGAGAGGCTTCAAAAGGAGAATTTAATTCTCAAAAGAGTTTAACTCTTCTATAAAGAAAAGAACTTAGTTCTTTCTCTGGTTGAAGATCTGTAGAGTGCACATCTCCCCATAAATTGAGAATTTAATTCTCATTGGGTTGAGATCCTGCCATGCAGATCTAAAACATAGAGGAGGAATTGAGTTTTGAGAATTTAATTCTCACAAGAGTTATAGGAATTTAATTCCTTTGAGATAAAATTAGGGTTGAACCATATATTATAGGAATTTAATTCCTTCAAAATGGACAGAACTAGCGTTTAACCCTAATTGAGAACTTAATTATCTCAAACTCTCAAGAATTTAATTTCCTTAAAAAAGAAACTAGGGTTTCACCCTATGCCAGAATTTAATTCTTTACATATATGGTGAATTTAGTTCCTACAGAAAAGAAATTAGGGTTTAACCCTATCTAAGAATATAATTCTTCAAAAAGAAAGTAGGAATTTAATTGCTTTAAAGTTATTGTTAGGGTTTAACCCTATGAAGAATTTAATTCTTAAAAAGATAAAGAGATCTTCAAACATGCAAAGAACCAGAGTCACGTGCTACCACGTGACCCCTGTAAAGATCCACGGAAAAGAACTTTGAGGCAACGCCTCACGTGCCCCACGTGACCCCTGAAGCACACAAAGAAAAAGCAAAAGAAACAGAAGCTGTGGGCGCTCTCACGTGCTACCACGTGACCCCTTGGCAAAAGCTTTAACAGACAAATACCCAAATTCCCATCACGTGACAACACGTGATGCTCTAAAGTATTCAATACTTTCGGCAGAACAAGATAAGGGGAATCAGGGCGCTCTCACGTGTCCACACGTGACCCCTCTCTCTCCGTAGTGTTTAACACTAATTTGAAAACTCTATTCCCAGTGTTGACAATAATTTGAAAAACTCTATTTGCAGTGTTTAACACTGATTTGCTTTAGTGTTTAACACTAATTTGAAAACCTTATTTCCAGTGTTTAACACTGTTATATGTTAGTGTTTAACACTAATTTGAGAATCACAACTTTTTTTAGTGTTTAACACTAATTTGAAAACTTCACTTCCAGTGTTTAACACTGTTGTTTGCTAGTATTTAACACTAATTTGGGGGATTATATTTTCAGGGTTTAACACTGATTATCTTTTAGTGTTTAACACTAATTTGCTAATCTTATTCCCAGTGTTCAACACTGTTGGTCTTTAGTGTTTAACACTAGCTTTAGCCCAATTGGCTAATTTTCTAGAGGCAAAGCCTCCCCTGCAATTGGATATGTCTAATGGACCAACAGAGGGCCAATATTCTAAACATGATTGGACTTAGCCCAAATTGGCCATAAGTCCTCAATCCAGACTCAACTGAGCCAATGTGCTCATAACCTAATGAATTGGTCTTGGTTCCAAATTGGACTACAGATCACTTAATCTACTTTGGTTCAAGGGTACATCTCTTCACTCCTTTGATACTTGTCGTTGTAATTCCTCAACTTCTTCAAAGAGTTGACGGGTCCCGACAACCACACATTGATATGGACTGTGGGGTCCTTAAACTCACGGACTATGATGTCCTTAACCTTGACCGCGACGTCTTAAAACTAACGCCGGACTGTGGAGTCCTTAAATTCTCGGACTATGATGTCCTTAACCTTGACCGGGATGTCTTAAAACTAACAACGGACTATGATGTCCTTAATCTTGACCGCGACGTCTTAAAACTAACGCCAGACTGTGGAGTCCTTAAATCCTCGGACTATGATGTCCTTAACTTTGACCGGGATGTCTTAAAACTAACAACGGACTATGATGTCCTTAACCTTGACCGCGACGTCTTAAAACTAACGCTGGACTGTGGAGTCCTTAAATCCTCGGACTATGATGTCCTTAACCTTGACCGGGATGTCTTAAAACTAACAACGGACTATGATGTCCTTAACCTTGACCGTGACGTCTTAAAACTAACGCCGGACTGTGAAGTCCTTAAATCCTCGGACTATGATGTCCTTAACCTTGACCGGGATGTCTTAAAACTAACAACGGACTATGAGGTCCTTAATATTGACCGTGATGTCTTAAAACTAACGCCGGACTGTGGAGTCCTTAAATTCTCGGACTATGATGTCCTTAACCTTGACCGGGATGTCTTAAAACTAACAACGGACTATGAGGTCCTTAACTTTGACCGTGATGTCTTAAAACTAACAACGGACTATGATATCCTTAACCTTGACCGGGATGTCTTAAAACTAACAACGGACTATGAGGTCCTTAACCTTGACCGTGATGTCTTAAAACTAACGCCGGACTATGGAGTCCTTAAACCCTCGGACTATGATGTCCTTAACCTTGACCGCAATGTCTTAAAACTAACATTGGACCGCAATGTCCTTAAACTACCTATCGACCGCAATGTCACTAAACTAAACAATAGGGCCCCCAATTGATCTCTTGTTGGATCTAAACGATCCCGTTAAGTTGATCTTAGTTTAAAAACTAGACTAACATATCCTTAACAAACGTTTAAGTTGATCCTTGTCTCAAATGAGGCTAACGTATCCTTAAACCCAAACCCCTAAACCCAAATCTAAGATAATACGGATTTGGACTAGTCCACGCCCTACGGGAGACGACATAACTCAGTCTCCGTATACAATCCACGGGCAACCAAACACAAAACAAACACACACGATACGAAGTGACCACATGGAGAAGGAGAAAGTTGTTACCGCAATGCTGTAGCGTAATTAACTGCAGGGGCTTGCGCCTGCAGGGAAGAGCGTCCCCACAATAAAAAAAAACCCTCAAGCGAGGGGGAATCTGACGAAGTCTACTACATCGACCGCATCCGTTTAAACCTTCGATACATGGTGCCATAAATCAACTTGGCATCTTCGGAGAGGTGGACGGATAGCACCAATTAGCATCTGCTCTGAATCTCAGGCAAGACGTCCCTGCGTCGCGCCGTCATTCGGAGGGGAACAATACTCATCTCAAGTTCGAGCTGCATCCTTCTTGGCACCTGTTTTATTGGCTTTATACCTGGGGATATCGCCAGTTTATGTACTGCCACTTTTGGATCTAGACCCGGCATTTCAGAATAGTTCCAGGCGAAGCAATCTTTATATTGCATGAGCACATCTTTTAACGTGGCCACCTGTTTTTCAGATAATAGCTCACTGACGAACGTTGGCCTCGGATCATTTTACGTCCTTAAGTCAATCTTTCTTAGGTTGTCCGCCGTAGTGTGTATCCCATCTTCCATCTCTTTTGGTGCTGGTGGAAACTCTGAAATCACATCATCCTCACCTTCATTTGCGAAGCACATATGGACGTCATTCATAGTCTCGTGCTCTCTCTCTTTTGAGAGTGTTATCATATGGCAAGTACGAGTTCGCTACCATTCTTGATGTTGGGCCGGTCCTAACCAGACGTTGTAGGTTCTTTTTGGCTAATGCTTTTGTGGCGGGGTTACCCTCCAGCTGTCGGATAACATAAACCTGTCTTGTTGATACTGGTCTTCTACTCAGTCTTTGAAGGTGAAGCAGTCTTCAAGAGGATAGTCTATTACTCGGTGATAGGAGCAATAATTCGGATGATAGACCTCGTTTATTTGTTCGGGATGCCAAGACTCCGGAAGTGTCATCATTTGGTGCTTCATGATAAGGTTGAATATTTTCCTTATCTTGTCTTGAGGGAAAGAGTATTCCCGACCCATCTTCTTTATAAAGAACATGCCCCAATCGAGTTTTTCTCGATTGCATGGCGTCTTGGATCCACTTTGTTGTTTTCGAACGTTGTTTGCGTTCTTTGCCCTGTTTTTGCCTCTATTTTGGGATTTTCCCCTTTTGCGAGAATATACAGTGGGCCTGGAATGAAGAGCATTATAGTGTTCCTTCTCTGCAGATTGCTGACTGAGACACTGCGTCATGGCCTTTTCATAAATGGCCATTTCGCGTCTGTGGTTGTCCCGGCTCGTTTGACAAGCTTGTTTTATTAACCTGTCAATTTTCTCTTCCAGCGACGGACTTAACGTTTTTAGAGCGGGATCCCACTCCGATTTGACGTCATGGCTATTTGGAAGAGCGTCTTCCGCTTCACTTGAGCTGTTTATGACACGGCAACTGTGGAACTGCTCCCGTTTCTTGGACTGAACGTATCTAAGCCTGGTTGTTTCCATCTTTCCGTTGGGCATCTTTTGCTGAGTCCCGGGAATATACCAAATCTTTTTGTAGAGTTGGGCTTGTCGAACAGTTTTTTCGAGGGATACATCTTGGTATCTTAACAGCCTTTTCAATCCCTCCACGTAGTATCTAGGAAGACGGATTGGTTGAAGCCTATCGAGTGCAAAATCGGCACCATGATAGACTTCTTTTTCTACTTTATTTTCCGTAGATTGGTAGAAGAGGATCGCTTTTTCACCTCTTTGCTTGGAAGGTACGTAGAAAGTTTGCAGTTCGTGTACGCTGTATGTATGGAGCGCATCAAGTTCCTTGTAATGCCAAGGTGGAGCCATTGTAATTTGTAGACTCTGATTTGTTTCGGCAAAAGTTTGCATTGACGGGAGGAAAGAGAACATTGCGTTGGTCTCGTCCTCTGAGTCGCTGCCAAATACCAAAATAGGAGTAGAAGGTCCGGGCTTATTGTTTTCTTTCTAGGGTTGCCCCGAGTAGACTATTTCTTCATCTTCTTCAATATCGCTCCCGAAAATCGGGATAGTGGCGACGGATTTCTGTTTATCCTCCGGCTTATGACACCTTTCCGTATTTTCGGAGTCTGGGTAGGAAGTACTTTGCGTCTTCATATTTCCGGACTTCGTTTACCGAGAACGGGCTTAGCTCTGCCGTGATAGTGTACTCCGAGCCATTTTTGAAATACTTCATACACTGATATTGTGTAGAAGGGATAACGTTGTATTCGTGTAACCAAAGCCTGTTGAGCAAAACGTTATAGCAAGTCTTGGCGTTAATGACATGGAATTTGATATCAGTGACGAGTAGCCCAAAGCACAGCGTCAGTATTATGGACCCAAGTGTCTGTGACAATTGTGAGTCGAACCCGGAGATGGTAATTTTATCTAGGACGAAGTGCTAAACGCTCATGCAAATCTCCTTCAGCACTCTTACATTGAGCAGGTTAAAGGAGGATCCATTGTCAACAAGGATTTTCCCTATTTTGATGTCGTAGTTGTACCTGGTGACGTATAACAGGCGATTATGTTCGCACGTACCGAGGAGAAGATCTTCATCGCTGAATGTAATGTCAGTCGTGTGGACCTCTGTCGGTTCATCTTTTATCTTTTCTTCTGTGAAGAAAGCTTGGAACTGATAGGGCACTTGTAATGCCTTGATCAGGGAATCTCGTGCCTCTTTGGACAGGAGAAGAGCATCCAATATGCTCAGTTGCGAGGGTATTTTGCTCAGATGTGCTAGGACGTTATAATCCACCTTGTTTTTCTTAGGCAGGTCCCTTGCTGCGAGCTCTTTGATTGCTTCTTCATCAAGGGCAATTTCCTCAGGGATTTTCCCTTTCCCTTTGTCTTTTTTATTCAAACTTTTGTTTGTAGGTCCGACGTTCTTCTCAGGCAGCGTGCGATTACGCGGATGAATATTCTCGCAATTCTCCTTCTCTTCTTTTTCGGAGGTGGAGTCTTTGAATAGAGGGCTGAGAGACGTTTCGTCCTCAGAATCACTTTCGAATGTAAGAACTTGTGGTTTTCTCCTTCCGAACCGATACCAACCATATGACAGTTGCCAATCGTTTCTTCATGTACGTTTGTCGCACTATTTTGCCGTCGAAGAGCATGAGCTTCGCGCATCATCTTCTTGAAGTGTTTTTGATGGGCAACGTATCCTTACCACTACTTCTTGAAAGCACCGCATTCCTCAGTAGGATGGGTGACCCTTTGATGATATAGGCAGTAGTCTGGATGTGATTCTTCCCCATCGAGGCGTATGACCCTGGGAGTGTTCCTTATGAGAGGTGGCGGCTTCATCCACATTGACGGGGCTTTGGCGAACCGCTTCTCTATTTTGATCCTGCACTTATTTGTAGCAGGTGTGATTTGGTTTGGTTGAAGTACTTTACGACTCGTCCTTACCGCAGTTTCGTTGTCCTGACGCTGATGCTGACGCTTAGCCTTTTCGTATATGGCTGCCTCGCGTTCTCGGTCAACTTTGCTCTTTTGAAAGGCTTCGTTTAACAGCCTATTGATCGGGTCTTCTTACAGTTACGGGGATTTTAGCGCTGATTCTGTCCCCGGTTCCTCTGCGTTATTTTCTGCAGCCAAGGGATCTTCTTCGTCATTGAACGACGGATGGGAGACCATGTGGTAACTTGCTACACGGTCTTCGGTGTCTTTTGATGAGTCATTTTCCTCATCGTTGTCACTGTCTTTGTCCTCAAGCATATGCTTGAGGAACTCTTCGAGCGTGACTGGTGTTCGTGCCTTTTGGTTGTACTCCTCCATCACATCAATGTATTTTTGTAGATCTGTGCGCTCGTCGTCATACTCGGCAGGCTGCACAAGCTTCTTGGTCTTCTTCTTTGTTCAAAAACTTTGAAGGCTTGACTTGGGGGGTTTTCCCCTCATCAACAATTTTTGGCACGGGACGAGAATTTAGAATCCCGTCGATTATTTCAGGTTCAAGTGGGCTTTTCCACCTGACTGCCGGACATGCTTTTAAATCCTTCAACATTCTTTTGGTTTTTGCTGAAAGAACAACTTTCCATGAAGTTTCTTCCACGAGTGAACAAGATGCCCCCTGCATATCCACCTTTTTGGGAGTGTGATTCTGGGGTGGGTTTACCCTCCAGTTATCAGACAGTGCTAATTTCCTCTGTTGATACTGGTCTTCGACCTAGTTCTTGAAGAGTAGCAATCTTCAATTGGGTGGCTCACCATTCTGTGATAGGAGCAGTAATTAGGGTTGTTGACGTTGCCGGGTTGCGGTGGACGCCGCGGGTCTGGCAATGTAATGAGTTTATTACGCATTTCCAATTCGAACAATCTCCTCGTCTTGTCGTGGGGAAACGAGTAAGCGCGCCCTAGTCTTTCTTCCAAGGATGGGCGCAGACGCGCGTTGTTTTGGCGAACAGCCGGTTTTGGGCCATTCGGCTATTGTTGCGTATTAGCAACGAATGCCGTTTTCCCTTTACCCTTGCTATTTCGAGGGTCCTTATTTGAGGAGGAAAGACCGTGGCCCATCTGGTCCATTTGGGCCAATTTATCTATCAGAGCCTGGAAAGTGGTTGGTTTGATGAATGTCATGAACTGGGACACAGTCGTTTGAGGATCAAGGGTCCCGATGAACATACCTACGGTAGGGGATTCTTCAATGCGCTGTTCGCATTTAGACCACAGGTTCCGCCACCGGATCGCGTATTGGATCCAGGTTTCTCCCGGCTTTACCCTGGCATTGATTAATGCCGTGATTGGAATACGTGCTTGCGCTGGCGAAACGCTGTGTGAACAGCAGCTCCATTTCTGTAAATGTGTTCATGGGGTCATTTGGGAGCTCCGAGTACCATTCAAAGGCCGTTTCTGACAGGCTGCCAACGAACTGGAAAAGCAACAGTTTGTCACCGCCTCTAGTGTTGCCACACAGAGCTCTGAACTGCACGACGTGCTGGTGAGGGTTGCTTGTCCCTTTGTATACATGGAACTTAGGGATCGTATATCCCGGCGGGTATTTGATTTGATCATACCAGCCTGGATATGGTCGTCCAGTTCTGATAATTTGGCCAGCGGCTTCACTAGCTTGATGAGCTCTTATTTGTTGAGCAATGAAATCATCAAGGGCCGCCTTGGAGATTGTTTCCTCCTTGGCTGCCGATAAGGTCGGAGGAGGGTTTGATGTTTCCCCTCCGTCATCCTCGACGATTATCGGCGGATTTTCGGCTGGGGGTTCTTGCTGGATTATCATTCCAACCATGTCTTGGAACAAAAGAGCCATCTGCTTTATGTTAGTAACTTACTCAGCGGCTTCCTTGTCCTTTCTTTCAAGAACCCTTCGCAGAAACTCTGTATCGGTCTCCTGCTCTTGGCGCTGTTCAGCCTCTTTGTCCGGACTTTCTTTCTGTCCGGTAAGTGCTGCCATTTTGGTCAACATTTCCTAGAGCTTTTGTTGTTGCTCCTAAGAATTAGTCAGCGACCGAGTTTGCGGTCGGTGACTCACCGAAGCACGGCTTTCTTCTTTTCCCGAAGACATGTAGACCGTATGTATTGTTATGCACCCGGCCTTAGGGCGTTTAGGTCTATCACCTTTGGAATTTGCCACGGGCGATAGAGATTTCTCCAGCCACGTTCTTTTATGAGAGATTGGAGTTGAAGGAGCCATTATGGCAGGCACCTGCTTAGGTGAAGTCCTCCGTTGTATGGAGGAGGAGGAGTCTTTTTTTTGTCGAGCCTTCGATTTCTTCGATCGACAAAAGTAATTTTTGTCGATCAGAGTCTTGGACTTTTCGCCAAACCCTATGAATTTTCGGGGAGAGCCGCTGATGAGGTTACTCCGGCTTTGCCTGCACTGTAACTTCTGCAGGCAGGGATGATTTCTTTAGAACCGATATTGGAGAGTTTTTGCGCACTCTCTTAAGTGGATCAAAGCTGTTCCTGGGCGGTCCCTTCTGTGAGACATGCTCGACGTTGCTACTGGCGCCGAGTGAGAGAAGATGGGGGCAATTCCCCTTCTGGACTCACCCCACCAGCTCCAATGGTGGAAGTCGACGCTGCTGTTCCAACCGGCCAGCCTTTCGAAAACCGACCGTCTAGTGGGGGAAGCGCCTTTGACGGCTTCTCCTGTAGGAGGAGTCAAGAGGGCTATCCATTTTGGGGTAGCCCCTTCAGGTATCACGATCCTCTTTACAGGCCCGTTTGGGTTCTTTCTCAGCCTGTTGAAGACTGAGACGCTAGATTTGGACGGCCCATTGAGAGGGGCCGTTGTGGTTGCCAGTCGATCGAAGACCGCCCTTTTAGGAGCTTCTTCTTGTGGCGTTGAGGCACCGAAACTCACAGGTGGGAGGATGGTCCCAAAGAACAATCCAATAGTAGCTTGTGTGACTTTCCCCACTGGCATTGAGAAAATAGAGGCCGTGTTGGGCCCATAGGTGACTCCTCCAGTTGAGGTGGAGCAGGAATTATTGCTGCAAGAGGTGCAGTTGAGAGCCATTAATTTCCTGTACAGGGGCAAGACACCAAGTTTTAGTACCTTGTATCCAAGGGAAACCATAGCGAACCGCGATTTTGTTCGCGAAACACGACACACGAAGTGTGGAGTGGAAAGAGGAAAAGGTCCCACCGGGCGTGCCAGAACCTGTTCACTGCCAAAAGACAGAGATCTGAGACGTTGGGATGTCTAGCCTGAATTTTAGGGGCAGATGCTATTTGGACTTCTCCATCCACCTCTCCGAAGATACCAAGTTGATTTATGGCACCATATATCGGAGGTTTGGATAGATGCGGCCTTTGTAACAGACTTTATCAGATTCCCCCTCATTTGTGAGGGGTTTTTGATTGTGGGGACGCTCTTCCATGCAAGCGCAAGTCCCTGCAGTTAATTACGTTATCGCGTTGCGATAACCACTTTCTCCTGTTCCAGCAGTTCACTTCATGTCGTGTGTATTTTTGTTTATTTTGGTTGCCCGTGGATTATATACTGAGACTGGTTTATTTCGTCGCCCGTAGGGCGCGGATCAGTCCAAATCCGTATATTTTAGATTTGGAATTTTGAACTTAAGTTATATTTTTTCCTTTAGTTCAAAATACATTTTGTTTGGTTTAAGGACCATTAATCTAGTTTGAGATTAAGATCAACTTAAACATATGAGTATTTAGGCCCAATTTATTTTTAACTAAGGATACATTAGTCCTATTTGAGACTAAAATCAACTTAGCAATATTTTAAGGATCATTAAATTTTATTAAGATCCAGAGCATTTGGACTTAGCTAAAAAAAACTTCAGAGACTTAACCAATTTGAGCTTAGTCTGCTCAATCCTTTCTTTTGTTCAAAAGTGCTAAGCACTTATTTGGGCTCTGTTTGTTTAGCCCCCCTTTTTATGCAAAAATGCTAAGCACTTGTTTGACGCTCTGGCACTTACATGGGTGAAGCCTTCAGTTATGAGCGTTGTCCAATCGGTGCTAAACACTCAGTTATATATATAGTGTTAAACACTTTTTTATGTGGCGTCTACGTGAAGAGCACGTGCGGCACTGGGCACTTAGCCATTTTGGCAATGTATGAAGTGCTAAGCACTTTTTGTATGGCGCTCACGTGAAGAGCGTGTGAGACGCTGGGCACTACCCAATCATTGCTAAGCACTCAGCCGTTTTGGCTGTATATGAAGTGCTAAACACTTTTTATGTAGCGTCCACATGAGGAGCACATGAGGTGCTGGGCGCTACCCAATCAGTGCTAAGCACTCAGCCGTTTTGGCTGTATATGAAGTGCTAAGCACTTTGATTCAGTGCCCACATGTATTTCACGTGAGGCGCTGGCCTTCTGTTTTAGGCGCTCGTGTGTTTTTAATGTGAGGCGCTGGACGCTATTGGGAGGGCGCCCATGTGGGAAACACGTGAGGCGATAATCTCTTTTCTGTTTTAGAGATTAAATCTCTATTAATGCCATTTTGGCCATTAATGATTATCAAGATCTCTATTTTGAAGACCTTGGATCATTTTTTCTTCATTGAAGGACTAAGTTCTTCTTTTCTTTTTATAAGAACTATGTTCTTTATGTAGGGTTAAACCCTAATTTCGGAGGAATTAAATTCCCAGAACACATGTTCTGATTCTTTTTTCTTTCTTTTTGTAGGGTTCCTAGGCACACTAATGAAGTCTCACAAGTGATCAAACATGGCCAATTCAAATTTTTCATGTGTCTACAAACCCTAATACGGATCGTTAACTAGATGTATAGGCGATGCAAAACGAGTTAACTATTTTAACTAAGAGGAAAGTGACTACAACCTTTGTAGATCCGGTCCTCCACCTCCTAGGCTCCGTGATGACGTCCCTCCGCTGTCCATATCGGATCCCGGACTCTAGCATCGGCTTTATCGGAGAAATGGGCGGGCTAGGTCGTCGACTTCGATGCCGAAAATGATCTACGTCGAGGCAACACTAGATCAAGCTCCAACTTCACCAAGCTATGAAACTTATGAAGAAAACACCCTATACTAATTGGCAAGTGGTAGAGGATGAAGAAATAGGAAGTGGGTTCACTTTAGAATTGGATTTCTCACTCTTTTTCTCAAGTTGCCATTGATGGAGGCAAGGTTTTCTTCATGTTGAAGAAGGAGAAGAAGAAGAAGATAATATGATAAGTCTTTTTCAAATAGAAAATAAAATGAATACTTATCATATACCAACCATGGTCAAGTATAGAGACTAAACTAGGGTTAGGTGAATGGTTAGGTTAAGGGAAGCAAACAAAAATGGTCAAGCTTTCAACACTTCATGAAGCTTCATGAAAGAAACAAAGAAAGACACCATTCTATTTATCTTTTCCAAAATAAATAAACAAAATAAATAAATGAATAAGTAAACAAAACCCTAACCATTCATATAACCATGGTTTAATCATACATACAAACTCAAGTTAGCATGTATCATCAAACATGATACAAACAAGTGCACAAAAGTATATCACATATACAACTTGTGAACTTCAAGTGAGAAAATCCATTTAAAGTGAACCAATACTAGTTAATGCAAAGTAATATATCAAATATATAATTATGCATTAAATCATTAAATCAATACTTGATTTAACGATCCGGTCATATCGCATATAACCGACTAATATCCAATGTATCGGCTTATCGAATCAATCCTTGATTCGATAACTAGGTTATATCGCATACAACCATTCGACACATTCATTGCGAGAATGAAATACGGTATCACATACACGTATTATTCTCGGTCCCGCACATATCTCATATGCGCTCCTATTTCGTTTCGCTTGAGCCAGGAAACCTCTGTGTAGGACTCTAAAGACTCGTCAATACGCCGGCAGCAGGTGATGATCATATCAAACACCCACAAGCCGCAAGCGGTCTGCTAAACGTAACGGCCACCCGGGTATTGAGCGATCAGAACATCGACGAGCAAGCCCGCTCACACTCCTGTGAATCCAACCAGTAACACTTACCGTACAGTCCGGTCTGTTCGTCTGATATGTCGCATATCTCGCCTAGGGGTGGTAAACGTCAGACCCCAGTAGCTCGATAAGTCATGCCGACGTGTGGTCCATAACAATCGTGAAACTACTGATAACTCTTACCAGTATATCACTGCAACCCTGGCCAGGGATTTCCTGTTATGGCCAGTCGAGCATAGCGCAACATCAACCCCCCAATACCGGGAGAGACGAATCCCCTCCTATCGCTCATTGCCTCCATGTGAATCGGGACTGTACCCAAAAACCACCTGTTTGCACGACTCAGTAGAGCCATGGTAGGGTGGAAATCAAAGCACAGTGGGAGACACACAAGACTCTATGACGATCTCAGGTCAACAGACTAAGCTGTACCAGTGTCACCAGAGAACTGCCATCTAACGTGAGGTATAATACCATCTGGGAGTTCTCGGCGAGTCCGTTCAGTGTACCCAGTCTCTACTGAGCACCCGCATACCCTCTCTGATGTCAAACACCAATGGATATGGGATCATCCATCACCCATCACATGGGTCGAGAAGATATACGCTAGTCTACTCTGGAATATCGATGCCCCGTCTCGACATTCCCACGACTAGGAACATTGAAGGATGTACTCATGGACTACCCAGGCCCCACTAGTATGATCTGCATCATAGTCCTGGAAGTCGAGTACACATCCTAAGGGCTTTATCAACATGTAACAGAGATACAGAAAGTATACATGTTAAGATAAAGAGCAACCAGATAGCGTACTATCATGTCGAGCAAGAAAGTCCTACCTATATACGACCCAGCATCCACTACAATATACATCCAATGTACAGTAATGGCCTCTAGGGCATACATATAACTAACAATCTCCCACTTGCACTAGGGCCATCTGTAGCAGTAGTTGTAGTATCTAATACTCAACCATCCCCTAAAAGTCTCTCTTTGGGAAAAGGCCTTCGTGAGTGGATTCGCCGTGTTGTCCTCTGAGTCTACTCTCCTAACCTCGATCACCCTGGAGATCAACTATCTCCATGATCAGGTGATGCTTCCTCAGAATATGTCTGGGTCACTGATGGGACCAAGGTTCGCGGGCCAAAGCCACACTTCCATTGTCACACAATTGTAGGAACCCAGTTCATCTTATGAACCAATATACACCCAAACTGCCTCTTTGGTAGTATCTTTAATAGCGATGTTACCAGCCCTTATCGTCTAGTTTGCCACGGTATCTAGCTTGGAACTCTTCCAACATACCGTCCCTTTACTGAGGGTGAAGACAATGCCTGTGACTGACATTCAGTCATCCTTATCACCCTGGAACACTTCCAGTGATTCTCCCCAGGATCGATTGATACCATCTCACTACAACTAGTGAGAATCCTAACATCCATCTAGATCTATCTCATAGATCCAAAACCCAGGATTTAGGATGTATCACTTTGATCCTATATGGAGAATCCATGTGATAAGAGGAGTTGACCGTGCATAGCATAGGAAACTCTTTTCCTATCAAGAGTATGTTGTCCACGTACAATACGAGCATGACCACCTTGCTCTCTACTACCTTTTGGTACATACAAGGTTCATCTACCATTTTGATGAAGTCAAACACTTTGACTATCACATCAAAACAGACGTTCTAACTCCGCGATGCCTGCTTTATTCTGTAAAGCAACTTGCACACGTTTCCGCTGCTCCCACTGTTTACGAAGCCCTCTGGCTGTGTTCTTATAGACGTTCTCTTCTAAATTATTATTTAGAAAAGTAGTCATGGCACCCAACCACCAGATATCGTAGTCATGGTATGTAGCCGTGGCAAGTAGGATCCGGATGGACTTAAGCATAGCCACTGGAAAAGGTATCATCATTATCCACTCCTGGTTGATGACTAAAACCTTCAACAAGTCTAGCTTTGAAAGTCTTAACTTTTCCATCTACACCAAGTAATCTTCTCAAGATTTACTTGCTCCTGATGGAGATTTAACCCTTCAGATATAGCACCCAAAGTCCATACTTTGTTGGTGTACATGGATTCCATCTCAGATCGCTAAGCATCCAGCCATTCTTACAGAGTCCTTACTCTCGATGGCCTGCTCGAAACTAGTTGGGTCATCATCTCATGATGCATTCCTCGCTCCCACTGTCATCGAGAAACCGAGGTATCTCTCATGCGGATGAGGAACCCTACTAGATCGGCGGAGAGGTTGAGGTTCGTCGGGAACTATTGAATCCTTTGGTTCTGTCAAATCATCAGCTGCAGTTTTGTATAGCTGGAACCTTTCCAGTTCTACAGAACTGACCTTGCCTCGATCTTGTCCGGATTTTGCTTTTGACACAGGCCGGACAATCCTAAATTTTAACTTACTTAAGAGATAGGCTCTTACCATACCATATCTTATATGGAGTGGTAGGCACTGATTTGAATCGAACCTAATTCAATAGGTATGCAACTTCTCAAGTGCACAACCCCAAAAGGAAATAGGTAACTCAGTAATACTCATCACAGAGCACACCATATCATATAAGGTGTGATTGCTCCACCCTGATACACCGTTGTGCTGTGGTGTATTCAGAGGAGTAATACGGAGAGAGAATCTCATTCTCCTTTAGAATAATCCAGGAATTCTATGCACAAGTATTCTCCTCCCTGATCTTATCATAGGACATAATACTTATACCCGGTTTTTAGTTCTCTATTTCTAACTTATATTCTGTGAATATCTCAAAAGGTTCGGACTTGTGTTTCAACAGGAACATATGTCTGAATCTTGAGAGATTATCAGAGAATGTAATGAAATACAAAGAACCGGTCCTGGCACGTGTAGACAGGGGACCTTACATACATCATCATATATCAGTCCCAAGAGTTTACTAACTCTTTCTTTGTTTCCAATAAACAGAGCTATGGTCATCTAATCTTTGTGACATGACTGGCAAGTTTCACAAGATGTAAATTCAAACTGATTTAAATATGCATCTAAAATGTAACTTCAGTCAGTCGGGTCGCATTGATATGACCTAGTCTACAATGCCTCAAGAATGATTCGTTCATTTCTGAACTCTTCCTCTTGTGTGTGTTCTGAATGCTAAGAACTGTAGTTTGATTTAGAACGTTAATGCTTTTAGATAACGCGCCTAAACCGATCAACTTTTGATATAGGAAATGTTCAAAACATTATCCATCAATACAAAATTTTATCATTTCTTTACTAATAAAGAGACTGATATGATTTTGTATATCAGGTTCGGTATCTAATAGCATTTATTCAGAATCAATGTATTGGTAATACAGGGTGACAGTGACCAACAGACTTGGCTGCAACACTTGTCCCGTTTTCTGTCTCATGAAACTTATCACCCGTTCTCAGTTTTCTATTTTTCTGTAGCCCTATGTAACAGATTACATATCTGGGATCCTGATCCGGTATTAAATACCCAGGATGCATAGGATACTGAGAAACAGTTCTTTGTAATGAACACACCCGAAAGAGATGCATCATATGCACTTTCTTCGTTTGGGCGGCATAGGAATTCTGGTATTCCCCTAACTCCTGCTCGGTCTTATAACAATTATAAGATGGAGCGGGACCAACGTTCCCCAGCTCAGTATAACAAGCGGGTTTGGTCAATACATCCATATTATTATCTTGATTAAGGCGTGATATGGTCGCTACCTGGAGAGAGAGAGAAGAAAAACACTCTGCGTGAGCTCTTGCAAGATTAGATTGGTTATATATTTTATCTAATCAGGATGGCTCCCACTGTTTTTATCAAATCTTCCTTCAAACCTTAAAAGGAAAGACTAGCCGGGATTAATTACACTCTACAAGTTCGCCAATCTTTCAGCCAGGCCAGTGTCGGTACTTTGAGGGAAGTTCCCCGTGCTTTCGCACGGACCTAATTACAATCAACCTCGTTTTCCCAGAGGCTAACCCCATTGACACCTTTCTAGACACCTACTTGATCGGCTAATTGCAAAGTGCAAAACTCTCCCAGGAGTAACAATTACTCGCAGTGGGTATCGGGATCCAACTATCACATAGAAGGTATGCAATCTCATTGCAAATTTCAACACTTGAAACTCCCGATAAAGATTTTTACCCCTAGCACTTATGACCTTAACTATGGTCAACAAATCATAAGTACTAGTCAAGTTCTACCCGTCATTTCGTGATTAATTAGACCCACCCACATGACCCTTAACTAAGGTCAATAAAGTCACGCGACTGTCCTAACTAATCGCATCATATGCGGTGTAGGAAGACATCACTTAGCTACCGTACACTGTGCCTTAACTAAGGCCAACAAACACAGCACGAATACTAAGTACTCTAATTCCTAAAATGACGGAGGGTTGCGGCTGGTTTTTAAGAAAACCTTTAACGCTTTGAACTTGATCTCGTTGCGGAATCAAATGGTTTTTAAATGGAATGTTTTTGAGGCTTTTTTAGTTTTGCTAAAGGGGTCACTCCCGGTGAAGGGATCGTCGGCCCTTTCCTCGTCGAATGAGGTGCGGGATATATCATATATATCACTGTGCAAATCAGAAACTATAGAAGCAATCAAAAGACAAACCGAGGGTTGTAGCATCTGCCAGTTAATCCTAAAGGAGTCACTCCCGGTGAAGAGATCTCGGTCCTTTCCTCATCGAATAAGGTACAGGATGTTCTACAAGGAACACCGCGATGCAAAGCAAGAACTGTAGCTACCTGTTTTTATTTTGAAATTCGATTCCACAACATCAATTAGGTTTATTTTCTTTCATTAATCTCATTAATGAATATCCCATCATTTAAGTCCACCTAAACATCACAGATAAATATAACGTACGCTTATGCCATCCGCATTCGCCTCGATGTCCCGTCTGCACCGTTAGGTTAGGTAACTAACGCCAGAGCGAGGCAGGGCTAGTGCGGGTGTAAAACATAAGCAACGTCTATATAATATATCATATATACTATATACTATATCTATCTGAACAAATCACATGATCACATCACAGATAACGCAGCAGAAAATATCATATGAAATATTGGATATACTAGGACGTCCGTGTTTTCAATACGAGCCAGTATAAAACACGGATTCCACGGTCGTGATGAATAGCCAATCCCACACCCCTAGACCCCTACGAGAGAGGCAAGAAACCCTACCAATTCTAGGGTTAGGAGACCCGGACTCGACTCCTCGAGTTGGTCTCCCACTGGACCCTAGAACTCGGTTACTTGTGCCCTCCTCCTTGGGTCTATCCTAGTGCAGAAAAGTAAATAATATACAAATGGTGACATCATCCGCAACCTGGAAGTGCCCCAATAAAAGAATATTACATACAAGTTTTTACATGAATGAAAATGAAAAACACTCATCTCACATAAAAAAAAACCGGCTATTCAAACACGACGATCCAATATAACATATCCAGCAACACATAATATCACATGTCATCAACGTAAGTAAATATGCGCATCCCAATTGTCGTTGACATATAGCAACGAAACCGGCGATATCACATATTACACTTACGGTCACAGAAAAGAAAGTGTAAAACTACAACAGTTGGAATCCGCATCCTCTTTAGACATCGCATGCCTAATCAAATGAAATACTTAGACATCACATGCCTAACAATTATAAACCCCGCATTTTAGTCTCAAAATCGAAAACACTTTTCAATATAAAGTCGGGCAATTCAACAGGATTCCCGACATTTTGATCGAATGCTCGTCGCAAACTTTAGCAGGCGGCCGCACCCCCGACGCCGACAACGAAGTGCACCAAGGCGGAACACCGCTGCCGCGAGCACCCGAACGGATGCTTTCGGCGACGGGGTTCTCCTATAGTCACTTGGTCGGGGCTATAGGGCGAGGTTGTCTATTAAGTTTACCCGGCGAGTATCCGCGTACACTACATGATTGCGACGGACTTTTGATCACATCAAAATTCCATGGCAACCGATCAAGTGAGACTAAACTGCTATGTTTATAACATTCATTCAGTTATCTCATAACTACTTGTGAATTCCAAATATTGTATCACATTCTGGATAAATAGAAAATGTTAAACTTTCCGATCGAACAATCGAATACCCAAGTTTTCCCGAAACAGCTCAACACATGAAATAAGTTTAAAAACATTCAGTTCATGCCTCAGTACCAACGGTCCAGCCGTAGAAGGGTCAAGCCAACGCCTCACATGTGGCACGCCGTACTGCCCCAAACCCTAAGGTTCAAAGGGCAGTTCAAGACGGTCACATAATCGAGTTAATGTTTGTTGTCTTCTAGAGGGACCATCGCGTTACTTGCACTACTTAGAACGTCATTAAACTATGGAAAAATCCAACAATTGGAAATTTCCCGGCAGGGGAAAAAGTGGGTATTTATATCCGGTCGAACTTTTTAACATATTCTAAAATTATCCGGAAAAGCACACAGACAAAATTAGACAATCCGATCGAAACACCGAGTCCCCAATACAACCCAGAAAACTCAACTCTTGAGTTCAGATTAAAAATTCCCAGGAAAACCAGCACTGCAAAATAGGAATTACTGTGTAAAATTCTTTGAACAAGGAGACCGTATGGCCGCGGAACCGCCGCACGAGCCATGCTCGTGCCGCGGAACCGCGGCGGTTTGATGGAATTGGGCGATCGAATTTCACAGTAACTCTTACAAACTCCTGCTGATTTTTCTGCATATTTTTAATTCTAAAAAATCCCCGTTTTCAAAAAATGTACAGAGAACAACTTTGAATTAGGGTTTCGGTTCGATCGGACTTCGAACTCCGTCTACGCATCACCTAAGGCTCTAGCTAGGCTCTGATACCACTGTAGGGTTCCTAGGCACACTAATGAAGTCTCACAAGTGATCAAACATGGCCAATTCAAATTTTTCATGTGTCTACAAACCCTAATACGGATCGTTAACTAGATGTATAGGCGATGCAAAGCGAGTTAACTATTTTAACTAAGAGGAAAGTGACTACAACCTTTCTAGATCCGGTCCTCCACCTCCTAGGCTCCGTGATGACGTCCCTCCGCTGTCCATATCGGATCCCGGACTCTAGCATCGGCTTCATCGGAGAAATGGGCGGGCTAGGTCGTCGACTTCGATGCCGAAAATGATCTACGTCGAGGCAACACTAGATCAAGCTCCAACTTCACCAAGCCATGAACCTTATGAAGAAAACACCCTATACTACTTGGCAAGTGGTAGAGGATGAAGAAATAGGAAGTGGGTTCACTTTAGAATTGGATTTCTCACTCTTTTTCTCAAGTTGCCATTGATGGAGGTAAGGTTTTCTTCATGTTGAAGAAGGAGAAGAAGAAGAAGATAATATGATAAGTCTTTTTCAAATAGAAAATAAAATGAATACTTATCATATACCAACCATGGTCAAGTGTAAAGACTAAACTAGGGTTAGGTGAATGGTTAGGTTAAGGGAAGCAAACAAAAATGGTCAAGCTTTCAACACTTCATGAAGCTTCATGAAAGAAACAAAGAAAGCCACCATTTCTATTTATCTTTTCCAAAATAAATAAACAAAATAAATAAATGAATAAGTAAACAAAACCCTAACCATTCATATAATCATGGTTTAATCATACACACAAACTCAAGTTAGCATGTATCATCAAACATGATACAAACAAGTGCACAAAAGTATATCACATATACAACTTGTGAACTTCAAGTGAGAAAATCCATTTAAAGTGAACCAATACTAGTTAATGCAAAGTAATATATCAAATGCATTAAATCATTAAATCAATACTTGATTTAACGATCCGGTCATATCGCATATAACCGACTAATATCCAATGTATCGGCTTATCGAATCAATCCTTGATTCGATAACTAGGTTATATCGCATACAACCATTCGACACATTCATCGCAAGAATGAAATACGGTATCATATACACGTATTATTCTCGGTCCCGCACATATCTCATATACGCTCCTATTTCGTTTCGCTTGAGCCAGGAAACCTCTGTGTAGGACTCTAAAGACTCGTCAATACGCCGGCAGCAGGTGATGATCATATCAAACACCCACAAGCCGAAAGCGGTCTGCTAAACGTAACGGCCACCCGGGTATTGAGCGATCAGAACATCGACGAGCAAGCCCGCTCACACTCCTGTGAATCCAACCAGTAACACTTACCGTACAGTCCGGTCTGTTCGTCTGATATGTCGCATATCTCGCCTAGGGGTGGTAAACGTCAGACCCCAGTAGCTCGATAAGTCATGCCGACGTGTGGTCCATAACAATCGTGAAACTACTGATAACTCTTACCAGTATATCACTGCAACCCTGGCCAGGGATTTCCTGTTATGGCCAGTCGAGCATAGCGCAACATCAACCCCCCAATACCGAGAGAGACGAATCCCCTCCTATCGCTCATTGCCTCCATATGAATCGGGACTGTACCCAAAAACCACCTGTTTGCACGACTCAGTAGAGCCGTGGTAGGGTGGAAATCAAAGCACAGTGGGAGACACACAAGACTCTATGACGATCTCGGGTCAACAGACTAAGCTGTACCAGTGTCACCAGAGAACTGCCATCTGACGTGAGGTATAATACCATCTGGGAGTTCTCGGCGAGTCCGTTCAGTGTATCCAGTCTCTACTGAGCACCCGCATACCCTCTCTGATGTCAAACACCAATGGATATGGGATCATCCATCGCCCATCACATGGGTCGAGAAGATATACGCTAGTCTACTCTGGAATATCGATGCCCCGTCTCGACATTCCCACGACTAGGAACATTGAAGGATGTACTCATGGACTACCCAGGCCCCACTAGAATGATCTGCATCATAGTCCTGGAAGTCGAGTACACATCCTAAGGGCTTTATCAACATGTAACAGAGAGACAGAAAGTATACATGTTAAGATAAAAAGCAACCAGATAGCGTACTATCATGTCGAGCAAGAAAGTCCTACCTATATATGACCCAGCATCCACTACAATATACATCCAATGTACAGTAATGGCCTCTAGGGTATACATATAACTAACACTTTTTAATCTAGTTCTTTTCTAAATCTTTGGTTCTCAAGAACAACATATTCCCGATAAGAATTAAATTATCAATTTGTAGGAGACTTGTCTTATAGATCTCTGATCCAAAGTAGGAACTAAGTTCTTTGAGAAGGGTTAAACCCTTAGATAGGTAAAAGGAGATATTTTGATTTCTTTGTTTTCTTTACCTAAGGTTTTGAGGAGGAAAATCTTCTTTTTTTTTGAGAATTGAATTTTCTGTTATTTTGAAAACTTTCTGTATTTTTCAGAAGCTTATGGGGGGTTCCCCCTATATGAGAGTTGAAGTCTCGCGTCTTTTATATAGTCAAGGCAAAATTTAAATTAGTTTTGAGAAAATCTCTCATTGAGAGATTCCAATTGATTTAATTGGTCTTAAAATTTGTTTGGGGAATTTTACCCACCGTTGGATTTTTTATCCAAGGACTTCTGTTTTATAATATATGTTTTCTTGTTTTTAGCAAGATTAGGGAAATATTTTTCCATATACATAATTTATTTTGTCAAACTGTGATTTTTAATCATTATTGGATTTTTAATCACATTTTTTTTGTTTCTAAAGATTGAGGAAAAATATTCCTCAGAATAGAATTTAATTCTGTTGTTTGATGATTTATCATCACCATTAGATTTTTGATTCGACGGCTCTGTTTAGCAAAAAGTATCCCAATTTTTTTTAGGGAAATATCCTTATATAGAATTTAATTCTACTGATATAAACTTGGACGCCGGCGATCACGTGTTGTGCACGTGGGTGCCACTTAAGAATTTAATTCTTATTTATGATAGACGCTCATGTGCTTTGCACATTGGCTTCCACGTAAGCTTCACGTGCAACGCCACCATAGGATATAATCTTAAAGGGTTGGCGCTGGCGCTGGCGCTCTCGTGAGGAGCAGGTGAGACACTGTCTCATTAAAATTTAATAGAACTTAGCTCTTTTTATTATGTTTAAATATTGAGGGAACAAACATTTCAACTAGGTGGAATTCCACTTATGCGATATTGAAATGTATTTTAAAATATCGGAAGCCCGTTACTTTATTTTATGAAGAACAAATGCCCAATAATAATTTAGAGAATTATGATTGGTTTGTTTGTGAATATGTTTTGAAATTTTTAGAAATATTTTACAATACAACTAAATATTTATCTGGTATTTATTATCCTACTATATGTTTAGCAGTATAACAGTTATTTTATGTTAGTAAAATTATTAATGAGTATGTAATTGACCCTGAAAGTGCATTTGCTGGAATGTTATATAGCTTGCTTACGAAATTGAATAAATATTGGCGAAAAGTTTCTGCATTGTTTTGTTTAGCATCTGTTTTTTATCCTAAACTTAAAAAACATAATTGATTTTTTTTATTAGATGAATACCATGAAAACTTAGGTACTAATATAAGAGATTATAAAAAATGTTTTAGATTCTTATTTGCATGAATTGTATGCCATATATGATACATAGTATGGTCAAAACAGAACTTCTTTATTTTCTTCTTCATAGCAAACTTCCAAAAAAGGAACATTTCATTTTTTGCAGCAGAAAAAACAAAAACGATCGTTTCTACTTCATCTACTCATAATAAGCTTATAATGTATTTGCAAGCTGATTTCAGTAATTTTCTTACCGCGGATCAAATAGATAATCTTGATATTTTGGATTGGTGGAAAACACATGGACACATGTATCATGTGCTTTCTGCCATGCTCGTGATTTACTGACAACTCCAGTGTGCACAGTAGTTTCGGAGTCTGATTTTAGTACAGGTAACAGGGTTCTGAGCAATAAGAGAGCGAGACTGCCGGATTACGCATTGGAGATCGCAGTATGCCAAAAATATTGGTTCGATACAGAAGTTAGACAACAACACGTTAAGAGTATTGAAAACTCCGACACCGATGAAGAGTAAAGACCGATACAAGCTAACCAGCTAGTTTTTTTTATTGAATTGTATTTTTAATTTTTTTGGCAATTGTATGAGGGGTAAGATTTGCCAACTTATGCCCCCTCTCAAAATATTTTTTAATTAATAAAATATCTAGGTCTGCTTCGGGATCTACACGAAGTTCGGATTAAAAAAATTTCCAAACTTTTTTCATAAAAATAAAAATTTGCTTTAAAATTTTTTTAAAAAAATTCAAAATTTTTAAACGGCCCGACCCAAGCCGGGCCACGGGCCAGGCTGGGTTTGGATTTGGGGGCTTCGGGTCGGGCCTAAGCCCGGCCCGAAGACCGCCTAGCCTAGCGGGCTCCGGGCCAGCCCGATAGACATCCCGACTCACAGTTGATGGTTGCGACGTCTGATACGCAGAAGTCTAGAAGGAGGTGCTGCTTCGAGGAATCGGGTCCCTGCCATGGGAGACAAAATAACACCGGTGCAACATTCCAAGTTCATTGAAAATTGAAATCAAACCTTATTTATTGGTGTATCCTACGTATTTTGCACGTGGGATTTATGATGAAGAGTACTTCTGTAACATCTTCAAAAATATAAAATATTAATTTTGGGAAATTTTATAATTTAATATTATTTTATTGATTATTTTAATATTAAATGCAAATAAATAGGAAAAATGTTAGAAAAATTATGGAAAATTCTAAAATAGGGTAAATTAGTGAATTAAGACATTTTTAAGTTTTTGTGATTAGTTTGACACTAATTTAGTGCTAATCGCGATTAAAATCGCTAATTGGGTTTTTTGGCAATTTTGTGCAAAACTTGCACATATCACTTTTTCTACACTTGTGCAATTTTCTAGCCATGGTTTTCTTTTGGAATTACTATTGATGTGAGAAGGGTGGGGTTTTAAAAGAAAAGGAAAAGAAAAGAAAATGCAATGATGAGGGTAGGTGAGAGAGAGAGGTGGACTTTGACCTTAACCCTTAGCCTTGTTTCCTCCTTCTCATTTCTTCCCCTCTCTCCCATACTTGCTGCTGCTGCCCCTTCTCCATTTCCCTCCCCTCCTCAAGCCATGAATCATCTCTAAAACTACACCAAAACCCCAAACTCCTTTCACTAAAAATGTCCAAAATCCCTAGATCTACACATGGAGCTAAAGAAGTATGGATTTGGCCACTAGAGGGCAACTCAAGAAAATTCTTGAGTTGCCAAATGAGGTATTTTCTGGATCATTAGTTTGGTTTATGCATTACTTATACCCCATGTTTAGTTTAGAATCGATATTGTGGATTTTTGTGGAATTGATGAAAACCTAGTTAGGGTTTGAGTGAATTGGTGATGTATTATGAAATTGAGCTCAGTAGAGGTCTTACCAACACCCTAGGGTATGAATTTAGAACCCCAAACCTGAAGCTAGAACCATAATACGGATTTTAGAAACCGATATCGGGGAAATTGTGATATCTGTGAAGGTTATTCAGAATCTGCTAACACCCCGAGACCCCTAAAATAATATTGACTGGAAATTGAGATGTGCAGGCAACATAGAGGCAACACCCAAAACCCGAACTCCCCACTCCACCTTGAGGCCGCCAAAACCTCCATTCTGGCCGCAAATTGCGGCCAGACCAGTGAGGAACTTCCTCGTTTTCTGTGCACAGCCCCAATTCCCCAATTCTTGGCCCTGGGTACTTCTAGTTTTGACAGATTCTATCTAGGGTGAAATCTGGGACATATATCCTATGTTGTCGTTTTGGATTCGTGTTTCCGTATTCCGTATTTTCGGATTCTGAAATGGTGGAATGTGTTTTGCCTCGACTATTGTCGTTTATACGACGATATAGAGGATTATGGATGGTTTTGAAGGCGTGCCATAGGTTCTCACCTATAGGCCCCCTTATCGTATCGTTTTGGATTTTATGCGCCGTTTTAGATTGGATTTGGTTTTAATGCGCATATACGATATTTTGATGTGTAGGTACCCATGAAGACTTCGGACGACAAGCAAATGCATGGTGATGTCCGCAAATGATGATGCAAGGTGAGTAGATTATATCTACGGGGGGAAGTCGGGTGGATGGCGTATAGCACCCCCGCAGTCCGTAGATAGCTTATTATATAGTATCGTGATATTAGGTGTATTTTGGATAATGTAGGGTTGGAAGTGACTAGTGTAGTTCATAGTCGCGAACCCTAGGATAGAATTACACCTATACATATACCCTTGCTTTTCACATGTACTTACACTGTGGTTGATGATATGTGACGACTTTGGAGATGAGTCGATGATGTGGGCTTGGTGCCCTGAGATCGGTATTTTGATACGATTCATATGTGGGATATGACTTGTGATTCTTGCGGGCTTGGGATGGTGTTTACCCCCGCATGCATACTTTACCGATGTTACCGTTTGTACTAGATATAGAGTAGTACACCCAGACTATATGATCTGATGATGGTGATATTTGTTATGTGATGAGACAGTGAGATATTGACCTGTACCCAGCTTTTGGGAATGCCGTACGACGGTTTACCGTACGAGTTGATATTGATGATAGATCCGCACTCATAGCTAGAGGATATCTTACGATATGACATTGAGGCGGGATCACCGACTATAAATCTACATATATACTTAGACTCAGTTTTAGGTGGTTTCCACACCTACCCCTCCTGATTTGACAGGATACTTAGATGTAGTTGCATAGTAGATACTTCACTGTGCTGCTGATTACTAGATTTCCGCATATTCATGCTATTCGCATTGCTGGCATATGTTCATTACCATGTTATTATCATGCTGTTAGGACACCAGCACCATTATCGATGATGCGTATGTTTCACGTACACTATTTGCCGGCTCACACACTTCATCATCGATAATTGCCATGTCACTACACAGTAGTACTATTACATTCGTGATATGATGCTTCCTTCGACATATGCGCATTCCTATTCCATGTTGCATGATTTCCGATATGATTACTCTCTTTACATGTCGCATATATCATGGATTGATTGCATAGTACATCGCATTGGATTTACTGCTTGATGTTGGATTTTCATGTGATTTTCTGGTTTTTGAGGACCGTGGGGTTATTTAAGAAAAGAGACACTTTATGAAAACCCGGTACCTCGTGATATGATATTTCGGTGCGTCCACCACGCGTTTTCTCGGTGCTGAGACGTGTGCTTGAAACCCGATTCGAGGAGGTGATGTACCGTTTGCGGGTTCGTGGTGGGCCCGGTATGGTTCCCCTCGGCGAGATGATCGATGGGTTATGCCGATTGAGCCTGGAGGCGGGCGAGTACCTACCGGTGATTTTACCTGAGCTCGGCGGATATCCGGGGGATACCGCCTGGAGCCGAGAGATGGGCATACTGCCGGGGCCGACGGGCCGATATCCGCAGACGGAGCCCAGAGATGGACATGGGTTGACTCATACTGCCGGGGCCGAGGGCCGATATCCGCAGACGGAGCCCCATATGGATGAGGATTTACGTGTCGATGCTTGGCACGGGTTTCATGATGAGTTTCCATGATTTTATTTATATCCTCATACTTGCATACATGATGCTTGCTGTCAGTGGGTGACAGGTGGACGGGTTCCACATATATACAGACATGGTTCATATACAGACTGGATTTACACTTATCTTACACCAATATTAGTGGTATGGGACGCTAATATATGTGTATTGATATTATTGATATTTCTTCATTGATACTTCATGCAGACATACCTTACACTGATGACATGTTATTACCTGAGTTCCTGGCACTATATACATGATTAGATGTTACCTTGCCACCTTATTACACTCATATGTACTCTTGTGGATATTTTACTGATCGTTGACTTAGGATTATGTCTTGCATTCGATTTATCCTTGTAGATGTTTCTATTCACGAGTTGGCAACTCACCCCCGTTGTGCCACAGTTCTTGCAGGTTTTGCCGTACAGGTTCTATTGCGGCATTTCTGGCACACTTCCTTCTTGCGGGTGATTTGCTTTGGTAGGTGGATTCTTTCGTATCAGGAATCACCTTTGTATTTATTTATTCCATTGTATCTAGAAATTGTCCATCAACCCAAAACTTGTATATTCTTTCAGACCTAGACTTCAGTGTTGTATATTTCGACCTTAGAGTCGCGCTTAGTTGTACTGCGGATTTTCTTGTTGCTTTTGAGCTTTCTTTTGGATTTGATCCTCGCCACTTGGCGTTGTATATTATCATATCATTGCGTGGTTGTGACCGTCGATTGACGAAGAGCTAGCTCCCGCTTGGGGATGCCTTTATCATGTTATATCTTGTTATTATCGTTTTACCCCATTTGGGGCCAGTTTTACAAAGGAAACTCTGCCGAAATTTCTAAAAAAGACTGTACCGTTTTTAAAATGCACATTCGGCTTAGTTATTTAAAAACCTTGATTTCAAACCTGTATTTCTTCACTTCCTTAAACCAGTTTTCTTTACTTATTCTTCAAAATGGTTTTAGATTTCTGGGCTTTTGGCTTACTTGGATCAGATGGAGTCCTATAGGCTTCATATGGTTCAAGGGCCAGTCACGTGCTCTTTCGGGTCGTGACAAAGTTGGTATCAGAGCGCTAGGTTGACCTTGGTTCGAGTCTAAGTTTGACTATGTGGAGCCTAGGGAGTTGTTTATATACGGAACTTAGGCTTGACCTTACGGAACTTAGACTTGGTTGAGGGGGTGTAAACCCGAACTTTCGTCGTTTTAGGATGACCCTTGGTTGATGGATTAGGTGACTAAAGTAGAGTGACGTACCGTTGGTATGTTCCGCGGCATACTTACGACACGCCACTCCGCTTAAGGAACCTTAGGATGGACATTTGTTTTGAGATCAGTGATTCTCTTTATATCCTGGATTATTCATCCATTTGAGATCCCCGATTCTATTAGTTTCATGATCATACCTTCATTGATGCTGTTCCTTCCTATGATCATGTATCCACTTTGGATCTGTTGTTTTCCTTCTTGCCACTGATGTGTTCTCTTTGATACTCGATTGAGATTCCTGTCACCATGTTTGAGCGCAGTTTGGGCTGCTGCTAGGGTTACGGCCGGTGTGAGCTCGTTTGGTACGAGGGCCGACCTTTGTGTTTTCTGGTGACATGGGAACGTCTCGAGTTAGTGTTGGTGTTTGTGACCTCTAGTGGAGGCGAGTGCTTGGTTCGCACCGGATGATCGTGCCTTTGTTAGAGCTGCCAGTTGAGAGAAGACTGTTGATGTACAGTATACCTCAGGGATTGTGATGTCGGCTACCGTGCAGACAGATGGACCAGCTGTTGCTGAGATTGACAGGATGTTGCTTTCGGAGCTTACGAGCTGAGATTGCCGGAGCTTTCGGGCATAGATGCGGCAGATGCTAGCTAGTCTACCCGATTTGAGAGACGAATGTGATTCGTCCGATTTTGCGCCAGAGCGGGCCCAGTTGAGTTGAAGATTTCCAGTGTGGAGAGTCTTACTCAGATCTAGAGCAGGCTGATTCAGAGACGACCGCCATTGTGTTGCCTTTCCTGGAGGATTGAGGCGTTGTTCGGCGTACAGGCGTATGAGCCAGCTGCTGCAAACGATGAGATATCGCCCAGACGATTGGAGCTACTGCAGCATGAGCATGTACTCAGAGGGATGATAGCGAGTCGCTAGTCACCGTAGGATGAATGACTAGGACGTGTGGTGAGTTCGCCTACCCCGATGCGTGGATATCAGATTGATTGTTTCCAGCTAAAGACGACTTCACGCAGGTTCGCTGAGAGTCGATTGAGACGATCGAATGTCAGGAGCCATATTCCAAGTTTAAAGTATACGGAAAGACATGCAGGTGATTCTATGGACCCTCTAGAAGAATGAAACCCTAACTCGACTTAATGACCGTGTGACAGCCTTTGAACCTTAGGGTTTACGGCGGTTCCGCGGCGCCATTAGTGAGGCTTGGGTTTACCCTTCTACGGCTGGACCACCGACGCTGTGGCATGTACTCGATACTATTAAACTGTACCCGAGATGTGAGCTCTTGGGGGATTATGAGGAATCTGACGAGTCGATCGGATGGTTCGACATTTTTCGGACATTGTGATGGGACACTGCTTGGGAGACTCCAGATGCGAGGATAGCCGTCGGAGCGCAGTTCGTGCAGTCATGTTGAGACGAGTCCGAATCAGTCGACATTGAGCAGAGTGAAGAAAAGAGTTCGTACGAGGTTTCGACGAGATGATGTTCCACTCCGCTGATATTAGAGATGTGTTACGCACCCCGAGGCGTGGTATATGGATATATCTTCCAGAAAGAAGCGCGATAAGTATGCAGCCGTTCCGGAATAAGCTTTAGCTTCAGCTTTGGATGATGACTTCCGGGCACTTCGGCAGGATGGAGATTTGAGAAAGGAATCTCGGCAGGACCTTTCTGGAGTACGATACGAGAAGACTTAGACCCAGAGTGGTCATTTTGCGCACACCCAGCAGGCCAGAGTTCGGCATTGTCGACGAGGTATTTGACCAAGTTCGGATAGAGGAGCTTAACCAGATGCGTTGCGAATTGATCAAGGACGGACGAGTGATGAGTATTCCTCCGATGGTTGAGACGTGTTTCCGAGGACCAGTTCGGCCTGACATCTGCTACAGAGTGATGAAGCTACAGGATACGTGATTCGAGTCCGTGTGAGGGACTTCAGATTGATCGTGGCCGAGACAGTGCAGTGCATAGTAGCTTGGCGTGACGTCATAGTGGACGACGATAGAGACAGTTGGAACAAGAGGTTCGCGTGATACACTGACGAGCTGTCATTGCTTCCCGTCGAGACGAGAGACCTGATTTGCTTACAGAGACGTTGAGATGTGACCAGTTTCCGAGAAAATATTGTGCTGAGGACACAGGTGTCTTTTGAGCGAGAAGAGGTTGTGCAGGAGAGCCAGCCTCTGTACAGATCGGCATAGGCATGATTGGAAGAGACCTTGAGCAGGATTCCTTCCAGGACATTGCTGCAATGATGTTGCACCCAGGATCAGATGTGTGACGTGCATTCAGAGAGCCAGAGGCCGACGCCAGTGATATGCTGCCTTACGAGTGGTCGTGAGGTTTGACCGAGAGGTGACCAGAGAAGTGCCAGAACGGAATCGTCCCCGTTAGCACACCTGACAGGGCCGATGAGCCGATTGACCGCGTGATTGGTAATCCGCAGAGAAGGTAAGGATCCAGAGAGTCAGAAGACGCCAGACCGTGAGCTAGAGGCAGGTAGATATCCTGCGCTGCTAGCAGTGGATTGCACCGACTCCTTCTCGACCTCGAAGGAGAAACTACCGGAGACGGTATTTATGATTTGTGATTTTGTGATTCGATTATCACGTATCCGTCATTTTGGATTTCGGTAGTTTGGGCGTTCTGTTTACATGATTTAGTTTTGGTGACTGAGTTTCATGATATTGGTTTCATGCACCCACTGGATATTTATATATTTTGCGCAGAGTTTTCATGCATTTAGTGTTATGCTTTCATTCGTGCACGCTGATGCACACGGTTGTGAGATTTTCCTTTGCGGTACACCTGATTTTGGTTTGAGACGCATTTTATCGTTGATTTTGACCCGGATTTTGATGGTTGGTTTTGCACTCCGTGCTGGTGATGTGCTGTACACCTATTCGATGTTTGTTATTGGATTTCGTGATTCCGTGCACGTTGAGTGCGCAGGGTTTAGATTTTCATTCGTGCACGATAGATGCACAGATTTGGATTTTCGCGCATGTTGGGCGCATGTTTTTAGATACGATTTTGGTGCGCACCCGACGCACTAAATCGAGATTTCTTCGTGCATGTTAGATGCACCGGACCTTGGCTGTCAGGCACATACGTTGCCCATGACAGAGGTTTCGTGCACACCCGTTGCACCTAGATGTTGTTTTGTGCACCTGATTAGCACATATTGGGTTTTGATTTCCGTGCGCACCAGACGCACAGGATGGTGTTATGTACATTTTTGAGATTTATTCCTTTTGGAGCAGTACCTTTTATGACGTTGGGTTTTTGCTTTCATGCTGAGCAGGACTAGTCAGTAGACGGTACCTGGATATACTTTTGCATGTTTTTACATCAGCTTTTTACGTGTATAGATTGGATGTCTACATGTGTAGTTTCGATCCATATCATATCGGTTTTGTATTGGATTTGACATTGTGTTTTTACATCGACTCCGATGATTGCGGGATGCTTGACGAAGTTTTGTTTTTGAGTTATCTGCTCAGTACCCTTGCGCATGTATTGCGCTGTGACGTTCTTTGTGTTGAAGATTTCGGAGCCCCGAAGACTTTGGTTTATTACTGAGATTATTTTAGTAGTGGGGGTTTAAATTTAAATTCGGGGACCGAATTTCTTTAAGGGGGGTAGATTGTAACATCTTCAAAAATATAAAATATTAATTTTGGGAAATTTTATAATTTAATATTATTTTATTGATTATTTTAATATTAAATGCAAATAAATAGGAAAAATGTTAGAAAAATTATGGAAAATTCTAAAATAGGGTAAATTAGTGAATTAAGACATTTTTAAGTTTTTGTGATTAGTTTGACACTAATTTAGTGCTAATCGCGATTAAAATCGCTAATTGGGTTTTTTGGCAATTTTGTGCAAAACTTGCACATATCACTTTTTCTACACTTGTGCAATTTTCTAGCCATGGTTTTCTTTTGGAATTACTATTGATGTGAGAAGGGTGGGGTTTTAAAAGAAAAGGAAAAGAAAAGAAAATGCAATGATGAGGGTAGGTGAGAGAGAGAGGTGGACTTTGACCTTAACCCTTAGCCTTGTTTCCTCCTTCTCATTTCTTCCCCTCTCTCCCATACTTGCTGCTGCTGCCCCTTCTCCATTTCCCTCCCCTCCTCAAGCCATGAATCATCTCTAAAACTACACCAAAACCCCAAACTCCTTTCACTAAAAATGTCCAAAATCCCTAGATCTACACATGGAGCTAAAGAAGTATGGATTTGGCCACTAGAGGGCAACTCAAGAAAATTCTTGAGTTGCCAAATGAGGTATTTTCTGGATCATTAGTTTGGTTTATGCATTACTTATACCCCATGTTTAGTTTAGAATCGATATTGTGGATTTTTGTGGAATTGATGAAAACCTAGTTAGGGTTTGAGTGAATTGGTGATGTATTATGAAATTGAGCTCAGTAGAGGTCTTACCAACACCCTAGGGTATGAATTTAGAACCCCAAACCTGAAGCTAGAACCATAATACGGATTTTAGAAACCGATATCGGGGAAATTGTGATATCTGTGAAGGTTATTCAGAATCTGCTAACACCCCGAGACCCCTAAAATAATATTGACTGGAAATTGAGATGTGCAGGCAACATAGAGGCAACACCCAAAACCCGAACTCCCCACTCCACCTTGAGGCCGCCAAAACCTCCATTCTGGCCGCAAATTGCGGCCAGACCAGTGAGGAACTTCCTCGTTTTCTGTGCACAGCCCCAATTCCCCAATTCTTGGCCCTGGGTACTTCTAGTTTTGACAGATTCTATCTAGGGTGAAATCTGGGACATATATCCTATGTTGTCGTTTTGGATTCGTGTTTCCGTATTCCGTATTTTCGGATTCTGAAATGGTGGAATGTGTTTTGCCTCGACTATTGTCGTTTATACGACGATATAGAGGATTATGGATGGTTTTGAAGGCGTGCCATAGGTTCTCACCTATAGGCCCCCTTATCGTATCGTTTTGGATTTTATGCGCCGTTTTAGATTGGATTTGGTTTTAATGCGCATATACGATATTTTGATGTGTAGGTACCCATGAAGACTTCGGACGACAAGCAAATGCATGGTGATGTCCGCAAATGATGATGCAAGGTGAGTAGATTATATCTACGGGGGGAAGTCGGGTGGATGGCGTATAGCACCCCCGCAGTCCGTAGATAGCTTATTATATAGTATCGTGATATTAGGTGTATTTTGGATAATGTAGGGTTGGAAGTGACTAGTGTAGTTCATAGTCGCGAACCCTAGGATAGAATTACACCTATACATATACCCTTGCTTTTCACATGTACTTACACTGTGGTTGATGATATGTGACGACTTTGGAGATGAGTCGATGATGTGGGCTTGGTGCCCTGAGATCGGTATTTTGATACGATTCATATGTGGGATATGACTTGTGATTCTTGCGGGCTTGGGATGGTGTTTACCCCCGCATGCATACTTTACCGATGTTACCGTTTGTACTAGATATAGAGTAGTACACCCAGACTATATGATCTGATGATGGTGATATTTGTTATGTGATGAGACAGTGAGATATTGACCTGTACCCAGCTTTTGGGAATGCCGTACGACGGTTTACCGTACGAGTTGATATTGATGATAGATCCGCACTCATAGCTAGAGGATATCTTACGATATGACATTGAGGCGGGATCACCGACTATAAATCTACATATATACTTAGACTCAGTTTTAGGTGGTTTCCACACCTACCCCTCCTGATTTGACAGGATACTTAGATGTAGTTGCATAGTAGATACTTCACTGTGCTGCTGATTACTAGATTTCCGCATATTCATGCTATTCGCATTGCTGGCATATGTTCATTACCATGTTATTATCATGCTGTTAGGACACCAGCACCATTATCGATGATGCGTATGTTTCACGTACACTATTTGCCGGCTCACACACTTCATCATCGATAATTGCCATGTCACTACACAGTAGTACTATTACATTCGTGATATGATGCTTCCTTCGACATATGCGCATTCCTATTCCATGTTGCATGATTTCCGATATGATTACTCTCTTTACATGTCGCATATATCATGGATTGATTGCATAGTACATCGCATTGGATTTACTGCTTGATGTTGGATTTTCATGTGATTTTCTGGTTTTTGAGGACCGTGGGGTTATTTAAGAAAAGAGACACTTTATGAAAACCCGGTACCTCGTGATATGATATTTCGGTGCGTCCACCACGCGTTTTCTCGGTGCTGAGACGTGTGCTTGAAACCCGATTCGAGGAGGTGATGTACCGTTTGCGGGTTCGTGGTGGGCCCGGTATGGTTCCCCTCGGCGAGATGATCGATGGGTTATGCCGATTGAGCCTGGAGGCGGGCGAGTACCTACCGGTGATTTTACCTGAGCTCGGCGGATATCCGGGGGATACCGCCTGGAGCCGAGAGATGGGCATACTGCCGGGGCCGACGGGCCGATATCCGCAGACGGAGCCCAGAGATGGACATGGGTTGACTCATACTGCCGGGGCCGAGGGCCGATATCCGCAGACGGAGCCCCATATGGATGAGGATTTACGTGTCGATGCTTGGCACGGGTTTCATGATGAGTTTCCATGATTTTATTTATATCCTCATACTTGCATACATGATGCTTGCTGTCAGTGGGTGACAGGTGGACGGGTTCCACATATATACAGACATGGTTCATATACAGACTGGATTTACACTTATCTTACACCAATATTAGTGGTATGGGACGCTAATATATGTGTATTGATATTATTGATATTTCTTCATTGATACTTCATGCAGACATACCTTACACTGATGACATGTTATTACCTGAGTTCCTGGCACTATATACATGATTAGATGTTACCTTGCCACCTTATTACACTCATATGTACTCTTGTGGATATTTTACTGATCGTTGACTTAGGATTATGTCTTGCATTCGATTTATCCTTGTAGATGTTTCTATTCACGAGTTGGCAACTCACCCCCGTTGTGCCACAGTTCTTGCAGGTTTTGCCGTACAGGTTCTATTGCGGCATTTCTGGCACACTTCCTTCTTGCGGGTGATTTGCTTTGGTAGGTGGATTCTTTCGTATCAGGAATCACCTTTGTATTTATTTATTCCATTGTATCTAGAAATTGTCCATCAACCCAAAACTTGTATATTCTTTCAGACCTAGACTTCAGTGTTGTATATTTCGACCTTAGAGTCGCGCTTAGTTGTACTGCGGATTTTCTTGTTGCTTTTGAGCTTTCTTTTGGATTTGATCCTCGCCACTTGGCGTTGTATATTATCATATCATTGCGTGGTTGTGACCGTCGATTGACGAAGAGCTAGCTCCCGCTTGGGGATGCCTTTATCATGTTATATCTTGTTATTATCGTTTTACCCCATTTGGGGCCAGTTTTACAAAGGAAACTCTGCCGAAATTTCTAAAAAAGACTGTACCGTTTTTAAAATGCACATTCGGCTTAGTTATTTAAAAACCTTGATTTCAAACCTGTATTTCTTCACTTCCTTAAACCAGTTTTCTTTACTTATTCTTCAAAATGGTTTTAGATTTCTGGGCTTTTGGCTTACTTGGATCAGATGGAGTCCTATAGGCTTCATATGGTTCAAGGGCCAGTCACGTGCTCTTTCGGGTCGTGACAACTTCAGAGCATCCTGATATTTTTTTCACATAACTGGGACTCTTTTTCCCTACTGGGAATAAGCCCTAATAGACTTAGATCACATGTCTCATAGGTGGGTCCCACCAAGAACAGTGGGATGATATGATCCATAGACATCCATCTGGCCCGGTCGGACGGGATCTTGATAATTTTTATACCCAACCGGAAATTTGAAACCGAGACTTAAAACCTATGAATTTACCATGTGTTACGCCAAACACTTAAGTTAAGTCAGTTTTTGCGGATTTTTTGAGCTTGGTACAATATAAACTAGACGTTATGGTAAGTAGGATATATGTGATTAAATTGATAAGGATATAAATGAAGATATTGTTAATTTTATAATCTAAATATATGTAATTATTCTTTTGTTGATTTATTATGTTAATAATTTTGTGAAGATTTGAGAAATCAGTTATTATTTATTAAATAATCTTTCTAAAGCATAAGAATTTTTTCCTGCAGCATGCCATTTTGAGAATCAATTTGAAATATTTGTCTTTTCAAAAATTATCATCCTTAAGAAAATAATTTGTTATGTTTTATTTTTTTTTAAATTTTGTTTATGCATATAGGTTTTAGATTTTAGCTGGTTGTTAAAGTTGGTATGGATCATAATCATGTACCTCCTTAAAGAAATTTGTTTTTATTTTATATCTACTATATCGATGCCAAAGGAGGGGTGTACGGAACACGTGCAAAAGAAACTCTCTGATTTTTTGCCATGTCAGTAATACTGATGTCTCAAAAATTGGTGATTTTGATTTATATTAAACATGAAATAAAATATAAAATATGAGGATTTTGAGGTTATTGTTGTTATTCATCCATAACAAACTTCATATAACTGAAAGATTTTAGGTTCTCATCATTTTTGCAACCCTCCACATTTCCATGTCTCTTCTCTCAAACTAATGCTTTAAAAATCTTTTCAGATCTTTATAATGTCAAAATATACAAACATGTATCGTATGTGCAACATACTAACAGTTATTGATTCTAAAAGATTTTCTTATATCAAAGGATTGATGATATGGAACATTTAGAAATCAAGGATTTTTCTTGTTTTTTGAATATCTAATTCGAATTAAATGTGAGAGAACCAGATAAGCCGCCGCCTCTTCTAGTTATAATAGTAGACATTATAAAAACATGTGCTCTTCTAGTTATAATAATAGACATTATTAAAACATGTGAACTTGAAAATTATGATGAATGCTGTAAAGAAATATATGAAACAAAACATGCATTTGGACGGCCTCTCTCTCTGTGGAGAGAATAATTTGAGGAAAGAGTCCTTCGGAGGTTTTTTGTTAGGTGGCGACAAAAAATACATCCTCCATCATTTTATTCAACGATAGATATATATATAGAGAGAGAGAGAGAGTGAGAGAGAGAATAATGGAGGAAAGAGGCCTTCCTCCTATGGCATTGAAAAAAATACAAGCTCCACCATTTTTTCCGACGATCGGCATCCATCATCATCGTTATCATCTAAGATGTGCATATACCAAATTTCATGTGATTCCACAACTTTTTCACCATTGAATTAACAATGTAAAAAGTTATATTGTCGGTAAACCATTAATTTTGCACCAACTAAATCAACGGTGAAAAAATTGTATAATTACATGAAATTTGGTGTATCCACATCTTAGATGATAAAAGTGGACGTGATGGATGCCGATCGTCGTAAAAAATGGTGGATGATGTATTTTTCCGACGCCATAGAAGGAAAATTCCCTCCTATGGCACATTTCCTCCATTAACCTTATATATATAGAGAGGGGGGGAGGGAGGGAGGTATCATAGGAGGGAATACACCTTTCACGATTTTTTCCAACGATCGGTATTTACCATCTTCATCTTTATCATCTAAGATGTGGATACACGAAATTTCATGTGATTCTACCACTTTTTGACCGTTGAATTAGCAATGTAAAAAGTTCTACTATTTGTAAACTGTTAATTTTGCACCCACTAAATCAATGATGAAAAGGTGGTAGAATCATATGAAATTTGGTGTGTTCACATCTTAGATGATAAAGAAGAAGATGATAGATTCCAATCATCGAAAAAAATGATGGAGGGTGTAACTTTTCGATGCCATAGGAGAAAATTCCCTCGTACGGCCTCTTTCCTACATTATATATATACTAGAATTTGTCCATGTGCATTGCACGTGTTAATTAAATAATTAATTATATTTTGGGAGAAAAGAGAGAGATGATGTGTACCCCTCCTACGGCCTCTTTCCTACATTATATATATACTAGAATTTGTGCATGTGCGTTGCACGTGTTAATTAAACAATTAATTATTTTTTGGGAGAAAAGAGAGAGATGGTGTGTAAGGTTATATATATATATATATATATATATATATATATATATATTGGGAGAGATGATATGTAGAGTTCTAAATAAACAATTAATTGTTTTTTGGGAGGGGAGAGAGTGAGAGGAGAGATGATGTGGATGCCTTAAGAGGGGAGGATTTTTCTCCCTTTTCCTTTTTTCTTGAAAAAAGGAGAGGGATGGATCTCTAACCAAAGGGTATTTGCATATTATATATATATATATATATATATATATATATATATAATTTAGAATTAAATATTGCACTCACTAAATGCTATGCAATAAGTTATAATGGCATTTTGAAAATTTAAAATTGAATTCTTACATTTTACATTTTGATTTGGGTTAGATCGGATATAAACGGGATTGGTTTGGAGCGGGTTAGGTTTTGGATGTGCAGATATGGTTATAAATCCATACATGAGTAAAAATAAAATAAAAATGTAGCTAATTTTGTACCACATCGACCGGGTTCGACAGGTATTGAAAACACCCTAGAAATGTCGGGTAATCATCAGGTTAGATACGAAAGGCTGGAGTCTGATAACATCAAATTCTCCATTACAAAAGTTAGCAGAGATGGACGATAATTTCTGATGGATCTCTAGATCTCCTTCAGATGTTATCTTCCGTTGATCTGCTGCGAGCGCTGATGGATGGCTGAGATTGGATTCAGAGGATTGCCTCCTGAAGCGTGTGGATCTCAATGGATTTTATATGGTTGAGGCAAAGCTACCTGCAAAGAATTCCCGGGGTGGTTGTGCCACCGAGGACCCTCCGACGATCAAGTTAAATGGGGTATTTTGGCAGAGTAACGGCCTACTGGGGAGAAATTGGCTTACCTGAGTCGTCTGGGAGAGGGGTTTATATAGTGGCAGCAATGGGCAGTCGGGCGCGAGATTCACGCCGGCAGTTACGCCCCTGGCGTCACGCCCGCGTGATAGGCAGGATTCCTCATTAATGACGAGATATGCTCGTTAATGGGGGATCGTGATGGCGTGGAACGCGGGATCATGGGCGGCGGATATCTCGCGCCTGGCGAGATTCACGGAGCCGTGGCGGAGGCGCCTGTGATCGGTGCCGTGGGTCGGTCGGTTAGACCGAGGAAGATAAGCTCGGCGGGAGGCTCGGGAACGAGCGGGAGGCTGAGGCATCTTGGTTCTGTGATAGCTTGGCGGCGAGCTGGGGGGTGGTCTGGCCGGCCACCGAATGTCGGTGAACATCCTCATGTCGGAGGCCCGGGCGTAACGTTCTTGATCCTTTTCTTATAAGCTCTGGGATACGCCATCTTCCACGTGTCATGATCTGGGGAGTCATCGATATCGAGCATCATCATTAGCCCCCCACTCTCGTCTCGACCCGTTCCTGGGACGGGTCGAGAGTGGTCTGACCGGTCACCCGGGGTGAGCTCTTACTTGAAGATATCGTCGGTGCGTCTTCCCGGACAATTAGTCGTATTTTCTTGATGACGTCAGCGCATCAGGGGAGAGATCTCGCATTAAAGAGGAAACGCCGGTTTGTGTGTACGTTCGTCGAAGCGCCAGCCCACGTGTCTGGCGCTGGTTGGCTGACGAGACGGGCCGAGGTGTTCCCACGCCCGATGGGACGCACCCAATGTGAGTGCGACAGGTAGAATGTTGTCAGCCGTTGGTTGCGAAGCGTCGTTTTGGCGGGAGGCGATCGGAGCCATAGGATGTGTACGCCGGCAGCTATAAATAGAGGTGGGATCCCCATCAGGGCCTATACCTCACCATAATTTCCTCGTCCCTAGTCATGTTAGCTCGCTCTTTCACTCAGGTCGGATTCCTTGCGTTTTCTCTCCCGATGACTCATCCTTTTGATCAGGTTAGATGTCTTCTACCGAGGAGTCTGTAGAAATAGTCCGGGTAGAGTCTAGGGAGTCTTCTGCAGGTTTCTCTTCTTCTTCTTCCTCTGCTACTTCCTCGTCTGAGTCGGAGTCCCCCCGGGAATTTAGGGTTAGTCATGATTCCCGGTGTCGTGCGACGGGGGCAGTCCCCAGAGCGCAGATCATGGATGCCCTTGGCGCGTCATCCACGCTGAGGCATGCGGATAAGCTCGCCACCGTCCGGACTCGTTTCCACATCCCTCCCGGCTACTCGCTTCGTCTGGCCGAGAAGGGGAAGAGGGCAGACCAGGTACGGGGCAAGGAGATTGCCTTGTACCTGGAAGCCTTTTGGGCCGAGATGTGCCTGCCCTTCTCCCCTGAGGTGAGTGCGGCGTTGAATTGTTTTGAGTTGGCCCCGGGCCAGTTAGTTCCGAACACTTGGAGGATTCTCCTTGGGTTCCTCGTCCGGTTGAAATTACGTCTGATCCCTTTCAGCCGGAGCCTTCTCGTTTCTTCTCTTTGCTACAAAAACCACCCCAGCACTCGCAGGGGCGAGCCAAGCTGGGTATACATCTCTTTTAGAAAACACCGAGGATATGCTGCTGGGTCGGGGGTCGTCATAGTACCTTCTTCCATTCATGAATGGAAGAAGAATTTTTTGTTTGTTAGGCCGCCCGAGGGTGAGGATTGGCCTGTGCCCATCCAGTGGCACAGGGCCAGCTGCCCGCGGGTGAGTCGGTCGAATGATCCCGACACGATGGCGGTGTCGGAGTGGGAGCCCCTCCTCCGGGCTGATGTGTTGGATATATATGCCCTAGAGGCCTTCATTGTATAGGATGCTAGGGATATGTATGTACATGAAAATCTTGCTTAATATGATAGTACGCTATTTGGTTTGTCTTTATCTTAACGTGTGATATATTTTACTTTATATTTATAAACATGTTGATAAAGCCCATAGGGTGTTTGCCTGACTACCGGCGTTATGATGGCAGTCATACTTGTAGGAGCTGGATAGTCAATAGGCACATCCTTAAATGTCCCTGGTCGCAGGAGTATCGAGACAGGGCATCGATGCTCCAGATTAGACTAGTGTATACATATCTAGACCCTGACGAGGGGCGATGGATTGGTCCCGCAGCCATTGGTGATGTGCACCTAAGATTGTATACAGATGCTCACTGGGTGTGAGTACACCGGACAGAACTCGCCGAGAACTGACTGGATGGTATTTATACCTAACATCAGATAGCAGTTCTCAGGTGACATGTGTGCAGATAGTCCGTTGACTTAAGGTCGTCATTTGTCTCGTGTGAGTTCCCACTGTGCTTTGATTACTACCCTACCACGGTTCAAAGGAGTCGTGCAAACAGGTTTTAGTTGGGCACAGTCCCGAGCCACGTGGAGGCAGTGAGCGACTGTTAGGGATTCGTTTCTCCCGGTATAGAGAGTTAATATCGCACAGTGATCGGTTGGTCATTACCATAAGTCCCTGGCCAGGACTGATTGAGAATTACTGATGGACTGATCAGTAGATTCGCGGATGGTCTTGAGCCATGCTGGCATGACTTGTACGGTTATTAGGGGTCTGACGTTCACCACCCCCCTAGACCATACATGCGATACTCTTAGACGAACAGACCGGACTGCGCGGATATTGTCACGGACAGGCTCAGTAGGAGTTCGGATGGGTTTCCTCATCGGCCTTCTTATCGACATCTACCTGAGGACCGTTACGTACAGCTAGTGCCGCTTGCGGTCTGTGGTTAAACCCACTGCCAGCGTAGTAGTCGAGTCTTTAGAGTCCCACACAGAGATTTCCCAACTCCAGGCGAAACGATAAAGAGGTCGTATGGCTTTACGACAAAGGGTTCGGACGAATACGTGTTTAAACGCACGTACGACATTCGGACAGTTTTTACTAGACGGCTTTGGTTTAAACCAGATTCTAGTATTAGGTTATTGGATTTATACAGTCTAAAGTTTTTCCGTGTTTTCACGGATAGGAAGGGCGTTCTCGTAATTTTACGGGAAGCTTCTAGAAGCATGGTGACTTGAGGGTTTATGTGGCATTATCATTAAATGCAATTGTGACTCATTTTGTGTGATTCATCATATCATTAATGCATCATTAAATGCTTAATGACTCATATAGTGAATCACTCATATTGAATTAATGTAGCATGATGAATAATCATATTTATTCATTTATTTGATAATACATTATGCTTCATATATATTCAAGTGAGAAACAATTTCATTATAATTATCTTCTTCACCTTCTCTCTCATCAAGCCCACTCTTTCTTCAAACTCTAATCCTACCACTCATGAGTTGAGATCAAGGATTAGAATAGACTAAACACTCCATAACCTAACTCTATATGATCTAAGTTTCTTAGATTAGCAACTAGAGAAACTTAGTTACCTCAAGTTTGGAGGTGAAGCTTGGATTAGGGTTCTCGGGTGGATCATCTATCACTTAGAGGAGGCCGAGGAGGACGTAGAGATCGAAAAGACGAAGGACACGATTCACTAGGTATAATCTCTTTACATAGTAGCTAAGAACTTCTATGGTTATTGTTAATTATCGTTTAGTAAAGATCTTCGGTTAGTCGATGTACGCTTATAGAACAAGATCGTTTTTCATATTTCAACCTCCCCGCAACTCGTGGGGTGTTGCACATCGACTTACAGTGGTATCAGAGCCTCACTAAACAATAATTAACTCATTTGCAAAGTCGTATGAATTTCGAACGCAAAACGAACCGGAAAATATATCGTATTCATATAGTTTCTGTCGATTTTAAATTGAGGTCCAAAAATTTTTCAGGGACCTCCAGAATAACCTACAGGGAAACCTAAGAACACTGGAGAAATTTGGGTGCATGAATCGGCCAACACACCGCGGAACCGCGGCCGATCCCACCGATCCGCCGCGGATTCGCGGCCGAGTTGAGCCCGATTCATCCCAAATCTCCCCAGTAACTCTTCTGTGAATATTTTGTCTTTTCTGGAATGTTTATTTTTTGCTCAGGTCTCAGGTTTACAGAGAAGTTTTGGAGCAGAATCTAATGGGTTTGATCGATCGAAATTATACGATATTTGCTAATTTGATTGTATCTGTGAACTGTATTATGTGTTCGTAAACCTGCCCTAACTGCTAGTATGTCAGTTGGCGGGGGGTTGCACATATCTGTGATGGTTTTTAACTGTTTGTGATTATGAACTGTATTGGATTGTTGTGATGATTAGCCGGGGTTTTGTGATGGGTTATTGTATTAATTCATTCGATGTAAATGTAATAAGTTGTAATATTATTTTGCGGGGCACATCCAGGTTGCGGTTGTAGCCACCGTTGTATTATTTCTTCTTACTGTTTTTGCTCCTAAGATAGACCCAAGGTGGGGTGCACAAACTACCGGGTATTTCGAAGTGTTTAGTGGCCTACTCACGTTGTTGAGGGAGACCGCTTCACTTCGGGTACTTGACGGGTAGTTTTCCATACCCGTAGGGGTTTGGGGTGGGGTAATGGCTATTTATCACAACTGTGTAATCCGTCTTTCATTGCAGGCTCAAAAGAAACGCGGATTGCTAGTATATCCAATAAAGTTTATCTGTGATCTGGAATGCCTATTATTGCGTCTGACGAATGTACAATATCTATATATGATAGCTATTTAGACGTCACTTATGTTTTACACCCGCACTAGCCCAGCCCCCGCTCTGCCGTTAGTTAAGTAACCTAACGGGTGATGACGGGACCCCGTGGCGAATGCGGATGGCATAAGAGGACGTTGTATTTTCATTGTTATCTGTAATGATAGGTTAATGATGGGACGCATTATTATTAATGCAAAGAAAAATAAAACCTAAACTGAATCGTCGGAACAATTTCAAACCCACTCGGTTTTCTTCAAAAAGCAAAATTTAAATGCGGAGCTTAAACCACTCCTTTTAATAAAGGCTATCTTGGTTCCTTCGATTATATCAAGTTCACTACGTTAACGGTTTTTTGCCAAAAACCAGCCGTAACCCTCCGTCATTTCAAATAGACAGCACATCGTATTCATGTTATGCTTGTTGGCCTACGTCAAGGCATAGTGTATGGTAGCAGTGTGTTTGCTTATTTGTTGCATAGATAGATGCATTAGTTTAGGACAGACGTACAGCCTTGTTGGCCTATGTCAAGGGCATGTACGATGTACCTAAATTAATCAGGACAACGACGGGTAGAACTTGACTTGCGTCTTATGATTTGTTGGCCTACGTCAAGGTCATAAGAGCTTGGGGTAAAAATCACATCGGGAGTTTCAAACATAAAGGAAACTTGCAAATTTTGCATACCTTCTGGAGTATGGTGACTAGAGTGGCTTCCATCTAGGGCATCATGCAATGATAGTTGGATCCCGATCCCACTGATGAGTAGAATTACTCTCGGAAATTTTTCTCACTTAACAATCAATGCTATAAACCAAGTAGGTGTCTAAAAAGATGTTAGAGGGGCTACGCCTCCAGGGAAAAGAGGTTCTTTAATTAAGGAATTTCGCGAAAGTGTTGGAAAACCTCCCTCGAAGTACCAACACCAGCCTGGCTGAAAGGTTAAGCAAGTATTGTGACGTGTGATTAAATCCTGACTAGTTCTTCTTTTAGGTTTTGAAGAAGGATTTGAGGAAACAGTGGGAGCCATCCTGTTTAGATAAATTAATAACCAATCTAAACTTGCAAGAAGCATATGCTGAGTGTTTTCTTTTCTCTCTCTCCGGCAGCTACCATGACAGGACTAAAACTATTACTTGAAAAAAATATACTGACCGGGCAGAACTATAAAGATTGGCTAAGGAACGTCAACATTGCACTGACTTATGACAAAGTAGCATATGTTACCACCGTTGTTCCTCCCCTTATCCCAGGACCAGATTCCTCAGTTGTGGACAAGGAAGTTCGCAAAACCTGGTATCTAGACTGTGAGAGAGCTAAGTGTATCGTGCTGGCATCCATGAACAATGAACTCCAGAAACAGCACGAGAGTATGGATATTATATCCATCTTTCTCCATTGCAAGGAATTGTATAGGGAGCACCCCCGTATCGCGAGATACGAGACCTCAAGGAAACTCTTCAAGATGAGGTTAGCTCCAGGATCACTTGTAGGAGAGCACGTCCTGAAAATGATCAGCCTCATAGAGCAACTCGCAAACCTGGGATGCGTGCTAGAGAATGATTTGTGTATCGACTTGATTTTGCAGTCCCTTCTCCACACCTTCTCTCAGTTCGTGCTGAGCTTCAACATGCATGAAATGAAAGCTGATTTTCCAAAGCTCCTCAACATGTTGAGGGTAGCAGAGACCTCCTTGAAATAGGAGAAGACCCCCGTTCTATATGTTGTCCAATCATCCTCTTCTAAATCTAAAGCGAAAGATAAAGGGAAGAAGAAAATAAAAGCCACCAAACCGAAGGGTGGGGTCAAGAAGGTGCAGGGAACGAACAAGGCAGAAAGGGTGAAGACAGAAAAGAACGAATGCTTTTATTGTCACAAGCAGGGGCACTGGAAGAAGGATTGTTTGGCCTTCAAAGCCAAGGACAAGAAGCAAGCTGTTGCTTCTGCTTCAGGTGTGTTCGTAATCAAAAATTGTCTTTCAGTAAACTCTACATCATGGGTACTTGATACCGGTTCTGGTTCTCACATCTGTAATTCATTGCAGGATCTGAGAAATAGTAGAGTACTGGGGATAGGTGATATGACTCTCCAGATGGGCAATGAAATGCATGTAGATGCTATTGCAATAGGGGAATATCACCTAGGGTTGACTAGTGGGCACATTTTGATGTTGTACAGCTGCTTTTTGTATTCCCAGTATGTTGTGTAATATTATATCAGTATATTTGTTATCTAATGAAGGATATAATTTTGCGTTTGAAAGAAATGTCATGAACATTCTCCTAAATCAAGAACTGATTGGGTATGGCACACTGGAAAACGGCATATACATACTTAATCAACCTCGAATTTTCAATATTCAAAACACGCTTAAAAGAAAGGCTCTAGATTCAAATCAAGCTTTCCTATGGTATTGTAGACTTGGTCATATAAATGAAATAAGGTTGACTAAGTTACATAAAGATGGATATCTAGATCCGTTTGAATATTCATCATATGCAACTTGTCAATCATGTATCAAAGGAAAAATGACCAAATCTCCGTTCACCGGACACGGAGAAAGAGCCACAGAACTCTTGGGACTTGTACACAGTGATGTATGTGGTCCAATGTCTACGCATGCACGAAGCGGTCACTCCTACTTCATCACTTTTACTGATGACTTCTCTAGGTATGGACATGTGTTCTTAATGAAACATAAATCCGAGGCCTTTGAGAAGTTTAAAGAGTATAAAAATGAAGTAGAGAAACAAACTGGTAAAAGCATCAAGACACTTCGATCTGATCGAGGTGGAGAATACTTAAGTACCAGTTTCCTTGAATGCTTAAAAGAGAATGGAATTCTCTCTCAGCTTACTCCTCCTTATACACCTCAGCATAATGGTGTATCAGAAAGGAGGAATCGCACGCTATTAGATATAGTGCGTTCAATGATGAGTAGTGCTGAGTTGCCACTTTCCTTCTAGGGTTTTGCTCTAGAATCAACAGCATACTTATTGAATAAAGTTCCAACTAAGTCTGTGCCTACCACTCCATATGAAATGTGGAGCGGGAAGAGACCATATCTCAAATATATCAAGATATGGGGGTGTCCGGCATATGTTAAAAAGCATAATCCGGACAAGCTCGAGGCACGATCGGTTTTATGCAAGTTTGTAGGATACCCCAAGCATTCAAGTGGGTATATGGTCTACCACACTGAAGAACAAAAGGTGTTTGTCGCTCGCCACATTGTCTTCTTAGAAAGCGAATTTCTTGCAAAAGAAATTAGTGGGAGCGCGGTAGAACTGGAAGAAATTCCAGAACCTCAAACTGCTGCCGAGGACTTAGAAGAACCTCAGGTTTCAATAGAACATGACGAACCAACGCCACTCCGCAGATCTAGTAGGTTTTCTCATCCTCCTGAAAGATACTATGGTTTTCTTCTAGATGGGGATCGAGAGGATTGCATCATCGATGATGATGAGCCCACTAGTTTTCAGCAGGCTATCACGAGTATTGACTCGGTGAAGTGGCTGGATGCTATGAGATCCGAAATGGAATCCATGTACACCAATAAAGTATGGACTTTAGAAGTTGCTCCTCCTGGGGTGAAACCAGTTGGATGCAAATGGATCTTCAAAAAGAAGATTGGTGCACTTGGACAAGTGGAAACCTATAAAGCTAGACTTGTTGCAAAAGGTTTTCGTCAAAGACCAGGATTGGACTATGATGAAACCTTTTCACCTGTAGCTATGCTTAAATGTTAGTTATATGTATGCCCTAGAGGCCATTACTGTAAATAGGATGTATATTGTAGTGGATGCTTGGACATATATAGGGAGGACTTTCTTGCTCGACATGATAGTATGCTATCTGGTTGCTCTTTACCTTAACGTGTACACTGATTGTCTCTCTGTTACATGTTGGTAAAGCCCTTAGGATGTGTACTTGACTACCTGGACTATGATGCGGATCATACTAGTGGGGATATGCTAGTCCATAAGTACATCCTTCAAGGTCCCTAGTCGTGGGTGTATCGAGACGGGGCATCGATATACCAGAGTAGACTAGAGTATACCTTCTCGACCCATACAGATGGGCGATGGATGATCCCATATCCATTGGTGTTTGACATCATAGATGATATACGGGTGCTCAGTGGAGACTGGGTACACTGGACGGACTCGCCGAGAACTCCCAGATGGTATTATACCTTACGTCAGATGGCAGTTCTCTGGTGACACTGGTACAGGTTAGTCTGTAGACCCGAGATCGTCATAGAGTCTTGTGTGATTCCCACTGTGCTTTGATTTCCACCTTACCACGTCTAAGAGGGCGTGCAAAATGGTGGTTTTTGGGTACAGTCCCGAATCACATGGAGGCAATGAGCGATAGGAGGGGATTCGTCTCTTCCGGTATAGGGAGTTGATGTTGTGCTGTGTTCGATTGGCTATAACCGGAAATCCCTGGCCAGGGTTGCTGAGATTTACTGGTAAGTGTTACCAGTAGTTTCTCGAACTGTTATAGACCTCATATCGACACGACTTATCGAGTTATTGGGGTCTGATGTTTACCACCCCTAGGCGAGATATGCGGCATATCAGACGAACAGACCGGACTGTGCGGTAAGTGTTACTGGTTGGATTCACAGGAGTGTGAGCGGGCTTGCTCGTTGATCTTCTGATCGCTCAATACCCGGGTGGCCGTTACGTTTAGCAGACCGCTTGCGGCTTGTGGGTGTTTGATATAATCATCACCTGCTGCCGGCGTATTGACGAGTCTTTAGAGTCCTACACAGAGGTTTCCTGGCTCAAGCGAAACGAAATAGGAGCGCATATGAGATATGTGTGGGACCGAGAATAATACGAGTATGTGATACTGTATTCTATTCTCGAGATTTGTATCATCGGTCGGTTATATGTGATATAGCCGGGTTACCGAATCAAGTGTTGATTCGATATACTGATACACTTGATATTAGTCGGTTATATGAGATATGACCGGATCGTTAAATCAAGTATTGATTTAATGATTTAATGTATAATTATATATTTGATATATTACTTTACATTAACTAGTATTGGTTCACTTAAGATTGATTTTCTCACTTGATGTGCACAAGTTGTATATGTGATATATTTTTGTGCACTAGATTGTATCATGTTTGATGATACATGCAAACTTGGGTGTGTGTTTGCTATACACCATTGTTTAGGTTAATGGTTAGTGTTTTATTTATTCTTTTTATTTATTTTGATTAAACAAAATGGTGGCTTTTCTTGTTCTTTACTTGAAGCTTCATGAAGCTTTGAAAAGTCTAACCATTTTGTTTTATACCTTAACCTAACCATTACACCTAAACCCTATTTTATTCTCTACATGAGTTTACTTCATCCATGGTTGCATTATGATAACTCTTCACTTGATTTTTTATTTTTTAAAAGAATTGATATTCTTTTCTTCTTCTTCTTCTTGAGGAAGAAAAGAAAACCTTGCTAGAAAATTTCAAGTGTTGAAATCAAGTGAGAAATCCAAATCCAAAGTAAACCCACTTTCTATTTCTTCATCCTCTACCACTTGCCATGTTGTATTGGGTGTTTTCTTCACAAGTTTCATGACCTAGTGAAGATGGAGCTTGAGTAGAGTTGCCTCGACGTAGATCATCTTCGGCATCGAAGTCAACGACCTAGCCCGCTCATTTCCCCGACGAAACCATCGCTAGAGTCCGGGATCCCGGTGATCGCAGCGAAGGGACGTCATCACGGAGCTAAAGAAGTGGAGGACCGGATCTACAAAGGTTGTATTTCCATTCACTTGTTAGCAAAGTAGTTTGCTTGCTTTTCTTTTCGCCTTACCTCTAGTAATCGATCTAGTTTAGGGTTTCTCGGCATAAGAAAAATTTGAATTTGGCATGGTTGATGCCTTGTGGAACCTCTTGAGTGTGCCTAGGAACCCTACAGTGGTATCAGAGCCTAGCTAGACCTTTAGGCGAAGTGTAGACGAAGTTAGAGATCTGAACGAACCCCGAAACCCCGATCAAAACCCTTCTCTGTACATTTTTTCAAAATGTGGATTTTTCTGAATTAAAAATACTCAGAAAATTAAGCAGGAAAATCTAAGAATTATTGTGAAGTACGGACCTCTAACTCAAAAATTTGACTGCGGAACCACGTCCAAAACAAGGTTTTGGCTGCGGTTCCGCGGCCAAAATTGTGAATTAGTCCCTCAAACTTCACTTATTTATTCTTAGGTCCTTTCTTGTCATTTTTTCTGGGAATATTTTAATTCCACTCAAGTGTTAAGTTTTCTAGGGTTTTATTGGGGACTCGTTAATTCGATCGAATAATTTAACTTCGTTTATGTTATTCCGGATATTTAAGAAACTGTTAAAAAGTTCGACCGGATATAAATATCCACTTTTTCCCCTTCCGGGATATTTCCAAGTGTTGGATTTTTCCGTGGTTTAAGAACGTTCTAAGTAGTGCAAGTAACGCGATGGACCCTCTAGAAGACAACAAACCTTAACTCGATTATGTGACCGTCTTGAACTGCCCTTGAAACCTTAGGGTTTGGGGCAGTACGGCGTGCCACATATGAGGCGTTGGCTTGACCCTTCTACGGCTGGACCGTTGGTACTGAGGCATGAAGTGAATGTTTTAAAACTTATTTCATGTGTTGAGCTGTTCCGGGAAAACTTGGGTGTTTGATTGTTCGATCGGAAAGTTTAACATTTTCTATTTATCTGGAATGTGATACAATATTTGGAATCCACAAGTAGTTATGAGATAGCCAATATGAATGTTATAAACATAGCAGTTTAGTCTCACTTGATCGGTTGCCACGGGATTTTGATGTGATCAAAGGCCGTCGCAATCACGTAGCGTACGCGGATACTCGCTGGATAAACTTAATAGACAGCTACACCCCTTAGCCCCGACCAAGTGACTGTAGGAGAACCCCGTCGCCGAAAGCATCCGTTCGGGTGCTCGCGGTAGCGGTGTTCCTCCTTAGTGCACTTCGTCGACGGTATCGGGGGTGCGGCCGTCTACTAAAGTTTGCGACGAGCATTCGATCAAAATGTCGGGAATCTTGTTGAATTGCCCGACTTGATATTGAAAAGAGTTTTCGATAATGAGACTAAAATGCGGGGTTTATAATTGTCAGGCATGCGATGTCTAAGGAATTCATTTGGTTAGGCATGCGATGTCTAAAAAGGTTGCGGATTCCAACTGTTGTAGTTTTACACTTTCTTTTCTGTGACCGTAAGTGTATATCGCCGGTTTCGTTGCTATATGTCAACGACAATTGGGATACGCATGTTTACTTACGTTGATGACATGTGATGTTATGTGTTGCTGGATATGTTATATTGGATCGTCGTGTTTGAATAGCCGGGGGTTTTTATGTGAGATGGGTGTTTTTCATTTTCATTCATGTAAAAACTTGTATGTAATATTCTTTTATTGGGGCACTTCCAGGTTGCGGAAGATGTCACCATTGTATATTATTTACTTTTCCGCACTAGGATAGACCCAAGGAGGAGGGCACAAGTAACCGGGTTCTGGAGTCTAGTGGGAGACCAACTCGAGGAGTCGAGTCCGGGTCTCCTAACTCTAGAATTGGTAGAGTTGCTTGCCGCTCTCGTAGGGGTCTAGGGGTGTGGGTTTGGCTATTCATCGCGACTGTGGAATCCGTGTTTTATACTGGCTCGTATTGAAAACACGGACGTCCTAGTATATCCAATATTTCATATGATATTTTCTGCTGCGTTATCTGTGATGTGATCATGTGATATGTTCAGATAGATATTATATATAGTATATATGATATATTATATAGACGTTGCTTATGTTTTACACCCACGCTAGCCCTGCCTCGCTCTGCCGTTAGTTACCTAACCTAACGGTGCAGACGGGACATCGAGGCGAATGCGGATGGCATAAGCGTACGTTATATTTATCTGTGATGTTTAGGTGATTTAAATGATGGGACTTCATTAATATGATTAATGAAATAAAAGAAACCTAAAAGATGTTGTGGAATCGAATTTTCAAAAACAGGTAGCTACAGTTCTTGCTTTGCATCGTGGTGTTCCTTGTAGAACATCTTGCACCTTATTCGATAAGGAAAGGGCTGAGATCCCTTCACCGGGAGTGACCCCTTTAGCAATAACTGGCAGATGCTACAACCCTCGATTTGTCTTTTGATTGCTTCTATAGTTTTTGCTTTGCACAGCGGTATATATGATATATCCTGCACCTTATTCGATGAGGAAAGGGCCGACGATCCCTTCATCGGGAGTGACCCCTTTAGCGAAACTAGAAAAGCCTCAAAAACACTCCATTTTAAAATCATTTGATTCTACAACGATATCAAGTTCATTACGCAATAGGTTTTCAGAAAAACCTGTCGTAGCCCTCCGTCATTTCAGATAAGTACTAGTTAGTATTCGTGCTGCGGTAGTTTGGCCTCCGTCAAGGCGTAGTGTACGGTAGCTAACTAATACTTATCTGCTAGCATACGATGCGATTGGATTAGGGTATTCGTACGGCGTTGTTTGGCCTCCGTCAAGGGTCGTGCGGGTGGGTTTAATTCAATCAGGAAATGACGGGTTGAACTTGACTAGCGGACTATGGGTAGTTTGGCCTCCGTCAAGGTCATAGGACGCTAGGGGCAAAATTATCGGGAATTTCAAGTGTTGAAATTTGCAATAAGATTGCATACCTTCTATGAGATAGTTGGATCCCGATACCCACTGCGAGTAAGAGTTACTCTTGGGAGAGTTTTACACAATACAATTAGCCGATCAAGTAGGTGTCTAGAAAGGTGTCAACGGGGTTACGCTTCTGGAAAAACGAGGTTTACATTAATTAGGTTCGTGCGAAAGCACGGGGGACCTCCCTCAAAGTACCGACACTGGCCTGGCTGAAAGATTGGCGAACTTGTAGCGTGTAATTAATCCCGGCTAGTCTTTCCTTTTAGGGTTTGAAGGAAGATTTGATAAAAACAGTGGGAGCCATCCTGATTAGATAAAATATATAACCAATCTAATCTTGTAAGAGCATACGCTGAGTGTTTTCTTCTCTCTCTCTTCAGGTAGCGACCATATCACGCCTTAATCAAGATAAATATACGGATGTATTGACCGAACCCGCTTGTTATACTGAGCTGTGGAACGTTGGTCCCGCTCCGACTTATAATTGTTATAAGACAGAGCTAGAAATAGGGGAATACCAGAATTCCTATGCCGCCCAAACGAAGAAAGTGCATATGATGCATCTCCTTCGGGTGTGTTCATTACAAAGAACTGTTTCTCTGTATCCTCTACATCCTGGGTATTTGATACCGGATCAGGATCCCAGATATGTAATCTGTTACATAGGGCTACAGAAAGGTAGAGAACTGAGAACGGGTGATAAGTTTCATGAGACAGAAAACGGTGCAAGTGTTGCAGCCAAGTCTGTTGGTCACTGTCACCCTGTATTCCAAATACATTGATTCTGAACAAATGTTATTAGATACCGAACCTGATATACAAAATCATATCAGTCTCTTTATTAGTAAAGAAATGATAAAATTTTGTATTGTTGGATAATGTTTTGAACATTTCCTATATCAAAAGTTGATCGGTTCAGGAACATTATTTAAAAGCATTGACGTTCTAAATCAAACTACAGTTCTTAGTATACAGAACACACACAAGAGGAAGAATTCAGAAATGAACGGATCCTTCTTGAGGTATTGTAGACTAGGTCATATCAATGCGACCCGACTAGCTGAAATTACATTTAGATGCATATTTAAATCTGTTTGAATTTATATCTTATGAAATTTTCCAATCATGTCACAAAGATTAGATGACCATAGCTCCGTTTATTGGAAACAGAGAAAGAGTTAGTGAACTCTTACGATTGATACATACTGATGTATGAAGGTCCCCTGTCTATACATACCAAGACCGGTTCTTTGTACTTCATTACATTCTCTGATGATCTCTCAAGATTCAGTCATTTGTTCATGTTGAAACACAAGTCCGAACCTTTTGAGATATTCACAGAATATAAGTTAGAAGTAGAGAACCAATACGGGTATAAATATTATGTCCTATGATAAGATCAGGGAGGAGAATACTTGAGCACGGAAATCCTGGACTATTCTAAAGGAGAATGAAATTCTCTCTCAGCATTACTCCTCCGTATACACCATAGCACGATGGTATATCGGGGTGGAGCAATAGCACCCTATGTGATATGGTGTGATCTATGATGAGTACTACTGAGTTTCCTATTTCCTTTTGGGAGTTATGCACTTATGAAGTTGCATACCTATTGAATAGGTTCGAATCAAATCAGTGCCTACCACTCCATATAAGATATGGTATGGGAAGAGCCTATCTCTTAAGTAAGTTAAGATTTGAGATTGTCCGGCCTATGTCAAAAGCAAAATCCGGACAAGATCGAGGCAAGGTCAGTTCTATAGAACTGGAAAGGTTCCAGCTATACAAACTACAGCAGATGATTTGGTAGAACCAAAGGATTCAGTAGATTCCAACGAATCTCAGCCTCTCCGCCGATCTAGTAGGGTTCCTCACCCACCTGAGAGATACTCTGGTTTCTCTATGACAGTGGGAGCGAGGATTGCATCATGGGATGATGACCTAACTAGTTTCGAGCTGGCCATCAGGAGTGGGACTCTGTAAGAATGGCTGGATGTTTATCGATCTGAGATGGAATCCTTTTACACCAACAAAGTATGGACTTTAGTTGCATTATCTGAAGGGTTAAATCCCCATCAGCAGCAAGTATATCTTGAGAAGATTACTTGGTGTACATGGAAAAGTTAAGACTTTCAAAGCTAGACTTGTTAAAGGCTTGCATCATTGACCAAAATGGATTATGATGAAACCTTTTCTAAGGAGCTATGCTTAAGTCCATCCAGATCCTATTTTCCATGGCTACATACCATGACTACGATATCTGGTGGTTGGGTGTCATGACTGCTTTTCTAAATGATGATTTGGAAGAGAGCGTTTATAAGTACACAGCCAGAGGGCTTCGTAGACAGTGGGAGCAGCGGAAACGTGTGCAAGATGCTTTATAGGTTAAAGCAAGCATCGCAGAGTTGGAACATCTGTTTTGATGAGATAGTCAAAGAGTTTGACATCATCAAAATGGTAGATGAACCTTGTATATACAAAAAGGTAGTAGGGAGTATGGTGGTGATCCTCGTAGAGTACATGGATGACATACTCTTGATGGGGAAGGAGTTTCCTATGCTACGCTCGGTCAATCTCCGCTTATCACAAGGATTCTCCATATAGGATCAAAGTGATACCTCCTAAATCCTGAGTTTTGATCTATGAGATAGAAGTAATTGGATGTTAGGATTCTCACTAGTTGTAGTGAGATGGTATCAATCGTTCCTGGGGAGAATCACTGGAAAAGTTCCAGGGTGATAAGGACGACTGAATGTCAGTCACACGCATTGTCTTTACCCTCAGTAATGGGACGGTATGTTGGAAGAGTTTCAAGCTAGATACCGTGGCATACTAGACGATAAAGGCTGGATACATCGCTACTTAAGATGCTACCAAAGAGGCAGTCTGGGTGTATATTAGTTCATGAGATGAACTTCGTTCCTCCCATTGTGTGACAATGGAGTTGTGGCTTATGCCAAGGAACGCCCGTCCCGTCAGTGATCCAGACATATTCTAAGGCAGTATCACCTGATCATGGAGATGGTTGATCTCCAGGGGATCGAGGTTAGGAGAGAAGACTCAGAGGACAACACGGAGGATCCACTCACAAAGGCCTTTTCCCAGAGAGGGACTTTTATGGGATGGTTGAGTATGAGATACTACAACCACTTCTACAGATGGCCCTAGTGCAAGTGGGAGATTGTTAGTTATATGTATGCCCTAGAGGCCATTACTGTAAATAGGATGTATATTGTAGTGGATGCTTGGACATATATAGGGAGGACTTTCTTGCTCGACATGATAGTATGCTATCTGGTTGCTCTTTACCTTAACGTGTACACTGATTGTCTCTCTGTTACATGTTGGTAAAGCCCTTAGGATGTGTACTTGACTACCTGGACTATGATGCGGATCATACTAGTAGGGACATGGTAGTCCATAAGTACATCCTTCAAGGTCCCTAGTCGTGGGTGTATCGAGACGGGGCATCGATATACCAGAGTAGACTAGCGTATACCTTCTCGACCCATACAGATGGGCAATGGATGATCCCATATCCATTGGTGTTTGACATCATAGATGATATACGGGTGCTCAGTGGAGACTGGGTACACTGGACGGACTCGCCGAGAACTCCCAGATGGTATTATACCTTACGTCAGATGGCAGTTCTCTGGTGACACTGGTACAGGTTAGTCTGTAGACCCGAGATCGTCATAGAGTCTTGTGTGATTCCCACTGTGCTTTGATTTCCACCTTACCACGTCCAAGAGGGCATGCAAAACGGTGGTTTTTGGGTACAGTCCCGAATCACATGGAGGCAATGAGCGATAGGAGGGGATTCGTCTCTCCCGGTATAGGGAGTTGATGTTGTGCTGTGTTCGATTGGCTATAACCGGAAATCCCTGACCAGGGTTGCTGAGATTTACTGGTAAGTGTTACCAGTAGTTTCTCGAACTGTTATAGACCTCATATCGACACAACTTATCAAGCTATTGGGGTCTAACGTTTACCACCCCTAGGCAAGATATGCGGTATATCAGACGAACAGACCGGACTGTGCGGTAAGTGTTACTGGTTGGATTCACAGGAGTGTGAGCGGGCTTGCTAGTTGATCTTCTGATCGCTCAATACCCGGGTGGCCGTTACGTTTAGCAGACCGCTTGCGGCTTGTGGGTGTTTGATATGATCATCACCTGCTGCCGGCGTATTGACGAGTCTTTAGAGTCCTACACAGAGGTTTCCTGGCTCAAGCGAAACGAAATAGGAGCGCATATGAGATATGTGCGGGACCGAGAATAATACCAGTATGTGATACTGTATTCTATTCTCGAGATTTATATCATCGGTCGGTTATATGTGATATAGCCGGGTTACCGAATCAAGTGTTGATTCGATATACTGATACACTTGATATTAGTCGGTTATATGAGATATGACTGGATCGTTAAATCAAGTATTGATTTAATGATTTAATGTATAATTATATATTTGATATATTACTTTACATTAACTAGTATTGGTTCACTTAAGATTGATCTTCTCACTTGATGTGCACAAGTTGTATATGTGATATATTTTTGTGCACTAGATTGTATCATGTTTGATGATACATGCAAACTTGGGTGTGTGTTTGCTATACACCATTGTTTAGGTTAATGGTTAGTGTTTTATTTATTCTTTTTATTTATTTTGATTAAACAAAATGGTGGCTTTTCTTGTTCTTTACTTGAAGCTTCATGAAGCTTTGAAAAGTCTAGCCATTTTGTTTTATACCTTAACCTAACCATTACACCTAAACCCTAGTTTATTCTCTACATGAGTTTACTTCACCCATGGTTGCATTATGATAACTCTTCACTTGATTTTTCATTTTTTAAGAGAATTGATATTCTTTTCTTCTTCTTCTTCTTGAGGAAGAAAAGAAAACCTTGCTAGAAAATTTCAAGTGTTGAAATCAAGTGAGAAATCCAAATCCAAAGTGAACCCACTTTCTATTTCTTCATCCTCTACCACTTGCCATGTTGTATTGGGTGTTTTCTTCACAAGTTTCATGACCTAGTGAAGATGGAGCTTGAGTTAGAGTTGCCTCGACGTAAATCATCTTCGGTATCGAAGTCAACGACCTAGCCCGCTCATTTCCCCAACAAAACCATCGCTAGAGTCCGGGATCCCGGTGATCGCAGCGAAGGGACGTCATCACGGAGCTAAAGAAGTGGAGGGCCGGATCTACAAAGGTTGTATTTCCATTCACTTGTTAGCAAAGTAGTTTGCTTGCTTTTCTTTTCGCCTTACCTCTAATAATCGATCTAGTTTAGAGTTTCTCGGCACAAGAAAAATTTGAATTTGGCATGGTTGATGCCTTGTGGAACCTCTTGAGTGTGCCTAGGAACCCTACAGTAAATCCATTCGGATCCTGCTTGCCATTGCTGCCTTCCTTGACTATGAAATCTGGCAGATGGACGTAAAAACAGTATTTCTAAATGGACATTTAGAAGAGAGTGTTTACATGAATCAACCAGAAGGTTTCTTAGACAGTGGGAGCAGCGGAAGAGTGTGCAAGTTGCTTAAATCCATCTATGGATTAAAGCAAGCATCGCGGAGTTGGAACATCTGCTTTAATGAGACAGTCAAAGAATTTGATTTTATCAAAAATATAGATGAACCTTGTATTTATAGGAAGATTGTAGAAGGAGCAGTAGTCTTCCTTGTTTTGTACGTCGACGACATACTACTGATAGGGAATGATGTCCCTATGCTACAATCAGTAAAGCTCTTCTTATCACAGAAATTCTCCATGAAAGACTTGGGAGAAGCAACCTACATTCTGGGCATTAAGATCTATCGTGATAGATCTAATAGAATATTGGGACTTTCACAGTCCAGGTATATTGACACTATACTAAAGAGATTTAGTATGGAAGATTCCAAGCGCGGTAATATACCCGCTTGTCACGGGATCACCCTCTCCAAAGAGATGTCTCCAAAGACTGATGAAGAGAGGGCTCGTATGGGCATTATACCCTACGGTTCGGCAGTAGGATCTATAATGTATGCGATGTTATGCACCAGACCAGATGCAGCTTACGCACTTAGTGTGGTAAGCAGGTATCAATCTGACCCAGGTGGGAAACATTGGATAGCGGTAAAGAACATTCTAAAGTACCTGAGAAGGACTAAGGAGATGTTCTTAGTTTACGGTAATGGGGACCTCCAGATAGAGGCTTTTACCGACTCCGGCTTCCAAAGTGACAAAGATGATTCTAAATCCATTTCGGGTTTTATGTTTACCCTCAATGGAGGGGCGGTATGTTGGAGGAGTTCCAAACAGGATACCGTCGCAGACTCAACTATGGAGGTTGAGTATATAGCTACTAGTAAAGCCGCAAAAGAGGCTGTCTGGATGAGTAAGTTCATCTCTGAACTTCAGGTGGTTCCGTCCATTGCCAATCCAATACCTTTGTATTGTGATAACAATGGGGCTGTAGCATTAGCGAAGGAACCAAGGTCCCATCAGAAATCCAGGCATATCTTAAGGCGGTTTCACCTGATCAGGGAGATCGTGGATCGTCAGGAGATCGAGGTACGGAGAGTGGACATAAAAGACAACACGGTAGATCCATTCACCAAGGCCATCCCTCAAGTCCAGTTCGAGAGGCTGTTTGAGATGTTGGGCATGCGGTACGCCAGCAACTGGATCTAGTGTAGACAGTGGGTACTTATTGCGCCAATTAAAGGCCTTGGTGCAAGTGGGAGATTGTTGGATATATATGCCCTAGAGGCCTTCATTGTATAGGATGCTAGGGATATGTATGTACATGACAATCTTGCTTAATATGATAGTACGCTATTTGGTTTGTCTTTATCTTAACGTGTGATATATTTTACTATGTATTTATAAACATGTTGATAAAGCCCATAGGGTGTTTGCCTGACTACCGGCGTTATGATGGCAGTCATACTTGTAGGAGCTGGATAGTCAATAGGCACATCCTTAAATGTCCCTGGTCGCAGGAGTATCGAGACAGGGCATCGATGCTCCAGAGTAGACTAGTGTATACATATCTAGACCCTGACGAGGGGCGATGGATTGGACCCGCAGCCATTGGTGATGTACACTTAAGATTGTATACAGATGCTCACTGGGTGTGAGTACACCGGACAGGACTCGCCGAGAACTGACTGGATGGTATTTATACCTAACGTCAGATAGCAGTTCTCATGTGACATGTGTGCAGATAGTCCGTTGACTTAAGGTCGTCATTTGTCTCGTGTGAGTTCCCACTGTGCTTTGATTACTACCCTACCACGGTTCAAAGGAGTCGTGCAAACAGGTTTTAGTTGGGTACAGTCCCGAGTCACGTGGAGGCAGTGAGCGACTGTTAGGGATTCGTCTCTCCCGGTATAGGAAGTTGATATCGCACAGTGATCGGTTGGTCATTATCATAAGTCCCTGGCCAGGGCTGATTGAGAATTACTGATGGACTGATGAGTAGATTCTCGGATGGTCTTGAGCCATGCCGGCACGACTTGTACGGTTATTAGGGGTCTGACATTCACCACCCCCCTAGACCATACATGCGATACTCTTAGACGAACAGACCGGACTGCGCGGATATTGTCACGGACAGGCTCAGTAGGAGTTCGGATGGGTTTCCTCATCGGCCTTCTTATCGACATCTACCTGGGGACCGTTACGTATAGCTAGTGCCGCTTGCGGTCTGTGGTTAAACCTACTGCCAGCGTAGTAGTCGAGTCTTTAGAGTCCCACACAGAGATTTCCCAACTCCAGGTGAAACGATATAGAGGTCGTATGGCTTTACGACAAAGGGTTCGGACGAATACGTGTTTAAACGCACGTACGACATTCGGACAGTTTTTACTAGACGGCTTTGGTTTAAACTAGATTCTAGTATCAGGTTATTGGATTTATACAGTCTAAAGTTTTTCCGTGTTTTCACGGATAGGAGGGGCGTTCTCGTAATTTTACGGGAAGCTTCTAGAAGCATTGTGACTTGAGGGTTTAGGTGGCATTATCATTAAATGCAATTGTGACTCATTTTGTGTGATTCATCATATCATTAATGCATCATTAAATGCTTAATGACTCATATAGTGAATCACTCATATTGAATTAATGTAGCATGATGAATAATCATATTTATTCATTTATTTGATAATACATTATGCTTCATATATATTCAAGTGAGAAACAATTTCATTATAATTATCTTCTTCACCTTCTCTCTCCTCAAGCTCACTCTCTCTTCAAACTCTAATTCTGCCACTCATTAGTTGAGATCAAGGATTAGAATAGACTAAACACTCCATAACCTAACTCTATATGATCTAAGTTCCTTTGATTAGCAACTAGAGAAACTTAGTTACCTCAAGTTTGGAGGTGAAGCTTGGATTAGGGTTCTCGGGTGGATCATCTATCACTTAGAGGAGGCCGAGGAGGACGTAGAGATCGAAAAGACGAAGGACATGATTCACTAGGTATAATCTCTTTACATAGTAGCTAAGAACTTATATGGTTATTGTTAATTATCGTTTAGTAAAGATCTTCGGTTAGTCGATGTACGCTTATAGAACAAGATCGTTTTTCATATTTTCGCCTTCCCGCAACTCGTGGGGTGTTGCACATCGACTTACAGTGGTATCAGAGCCTCACTAAACAATAATTAACTCATTTGCAAAGTCGTATGAATTTCGAACGCAAAACGAACCGGAAAATATATCGTATTCACATAGTTTCTGTCGATTTTAAATTGAGGTCCAAAATTTTTTCAGGGACCTCCAGAATAACCTACAGAGAAACCTAAGAACACTGGAGAAATTTGGGTGCATGAATCGGCCAACACACCGCGGAACCGCGGCCGATCCCACCGATCCGCCGCGGATCCGCGGCCGAGTTGAGCCCGATTCACCCCAAATCTCCCCAGTAACTCTTCTGTGAATATTTTGTCTTTTCTGGAATGTTTATTTTTTGCTCAGGTCTCAGGTTTACAGAGAAGTTTTGGAGCAGAATCTAATGGGTTTGATCGATCGAAATTATACGATGTTTGCTAATTTGATTATATCTGTGAACTGTATTATGTGTTCGTAAACCTCCTCTAACTGCTAGTATGTCGGTTGGCAGGGGGTTGTACATATCTGTGATGGTTTTTAACTTTTTGTGATTATGAACTGTATTGGATTGTTGTGATGATTAGCCGGGGTTTTGTGATGGGTTATTGTATTAATTCATTCTATGTAAATGTAATAAGTTGTAATATTATTTTGCGGGGCACATCCAGGTTGCGGTTGTAGCCACCGTTGTATTATTTCTTCTTACTGTTTTTGCTCCTAAGATAGACCCAAGGTGGGGTGCATAAACTACCGGGTATTTCGAAGTGTTTAGTGCCCTACTCACGTTGTTGAGGGAGACCGCTTCACTTCGGGTACTTGACGGGTAGTTTGCCGTACCCGTAGGGGTCTGGGGTGGGGTAATGGCTATTCATCACAACTGTGTAATCCGTCTTTCATTACAGGCTCAAAAGAAACGCGGATTGCTCGTATATCCAATAAAGTTTATCTGTGATCTGGAATGCCTATTATTGCGTCTGACGAATGTACAATATCTATATATGATAGCTATTTAGACGTCACTTATGTTTTACACCCGCACTAGCCCAGCCCCCGCTCTGCCGTTAGTTAAGTAACCTAACGGGTGATGACGGGACCCCGTGGCGAATGCGGATGGCATAAGAGGACGTTGTATTTTCGTTGTTATCTGTAATGATAGGTTAATGATGGGACGCAGTCATAAAAGAGAATGTCCTCCGAGCTTCCTGAGTCGACCGGTATCCTCTGCACTTCGTAGTGGTGGACCCGAGCTGTGATCACCAGCGGATCGTTGTGAGGCAAGGATATACCGTGGAGGTCCTCGTCGGTAAATATGATCGGCTTGGCTGCTTTGGCCTTCTTCCTCGGGTGGCTTCCAGTCCCCTCAATTGGTGAGGGACGCTGAGTCTCATCGGTCTTCGTCGTACCCCCCGCTGATATGTCCATAATTTGGCCGATTGTCAATTCGCCGGGAGGGGGACGTTGCTCTTGCTCACGGTAGGCTTGCCGCTTGTCTCACAAGTACGTTGCCAGGTGCCCCGAGCGGATTAACTCCTCGATGTAGTCTCGGAGCTGCTTGCAGTTCTCAGTGGAGTGGCCCTGCGACCTGTGGAAACCGCAGTATGGGCCTCTGGTGTGCTTCGCCGCCCTATTCGAGACTAGGGGGAGTTTGAAGAACCTCTCGCCCTTAGCCTCCTCTAACAGTACCGTCTGGGAGACGTTGAGCGGGGTGTACTCCTGAAACTTCGAGGAGTAGGGCTTTGGCCGCTCAATCTTCTTTTTCTCCTCCCGGGCCCTTTTCTTCTGATCAGCTTGTTTTGTCCGAGGCATGTTGGCGTTCACCTCGGACTCAAGCTGGATCTCACGTTCGGTCCAGGCCTTTATCTCGGCCATGGTCTTAGGTTGCGCTAATGCAAAGGAGCATAGCCACTCCTTGTGCCTAAGACCCGACCTAAGGGCCATAATGACCATTTCGTCCCGATGTTCTGGGACCTCAAGGAGGGCGTTGTAGAAGCGGGTGACATATCCTTTGAAGGATTCTTTATCACCGCTCTTTATGGTGAAGAAATGGTCGACAGTCCGTGTTGGAGTCAAAATTTGCACCTCAGTTGACTGGGTCAAAGTCAAGGTCAACCCAAAATAAGCGGGCCCAAGCCCAAGCAAGTGGGCTCATGCCTAAGTCGAGCCCCGCGACCGGCCTTCCCTATGCCAAAATAAATTTCATGTAATAAATAATTTTTATGTAATTTTTTTACGCATGAATGTAAGCAAAATGGGCATAAAGCCAAATTTTTGTAAAGCCCATGGCTTATGTGCAAAAAGAAATAGCACATGAGGCATAAGATGGGGAAAATGGCATTTTATAAAGCCCAATGGGCTATATGTAAATGTGTAAGCCTATATAAGGCAACATGATGATGAATAAAAAAAATACACAATTCATTCCCCCCCAAAAAACTAGGGTTCCTGTGCCTCCTTCTCCTTCCTCAAGATTCTAAATCTTCTTCTTTCTTTTGAATTAAATCAAGAGTTTTACTCTTCCTCTTCCAAAACTATATAGTTTTTTCACCACAAAACCCACAAAGGGAAACTCAGATTTTCCATCAGATCTTAAAAAGGAGAGATTTTTAAAATTTAACCCCTCTTGTTATCCAAGAGCCGGCCAACAGAGGAAGAAAGAGACCCATCTCCAAAAATCCCACTTTGGGAAGATCCAGAGCTCAAGGGAGAAGCCCTTTTCATCATCTCCAAAAATATCTTAGGAGTTTAACTCCACTCTGAATCCTCTTTCGGGAGTTTTAATCCTATTTCTAGGACCAAAAGCCCCTTTGTCTCGCCGGCACCCAAGCGCTAGCGCTCGAGCGCCCAAGCGCTCAAGCGCCCACGTGCCAGGCACGTGAAGCGCTAGCGCTCGAACGCCTTGCGCTCAAGCGCCCAGCGCCCAGCGCCCACGTGCCGGGCACGTGATGCGCGAGCGCCTAAGCGCCCAGCGCTCGCGTGCTAGGTACGTGAGGTGCTGGCCCCACGCGTCCTTTGGGCATTTTTCCCCTTTTATGTATACACACACACACACATATTCTACAACACTATCCCCCGTTAGAAAAATTTTCTAACGGGGCGCTGCCCCGCACCTCGCAAGGGGGCTGCTAGCCCCCTTGACCCCCAGCCTGCTATCCGGGTAGCGGGATCCCCATAAAAACTCTGCGGGGCCCCCGATATATCCAAAACCCTTTCAAAACACAACACACGTATACTGCACATTGAGTTTGTATGACCAGTACAACCCGTCAATCGGAGGTTCCCTCGCTCCAAAAGCGAGGGGTAATTAACGGCAGCTTAGTCTGCGGCTGCAGGAGATTCGGATCCTCACAATCAATAAACCCCAGCCTACCCTAGGCAGAGGGAATCTATAATGCGCCTGACAAGCGCGCGTGTATTCCCATCTCAATGGGGTGACGAAAAACACCCTACAGTCCGCTTCTGCCGTCTATTCCCAACGAAGTGGCCGAGGAATTGGGTGGCCAGTTCATCGAAGGTAGAGATCGAGCGCGGCGCAAGTCCTCGGAACCAGTCTCGTCCAGAGCGGATGAGAGTGGAGGGGAAAGCGCGGCATTGTGCGGCTTCGAAACAGTCCTGGAAACTCATCCCGGCCGTGAACGCGTCCAAATGGTCCTTCGGGTCGTACTTCCCGTCGAAGAGTGAGACTTTCGGGGGCTTGTTCCGGGAGGAGACGTAGACGGCGAGTAGTTCTTTAGTGAAGGGCTTCGTGAGCGAGTCGGCGGCATACTTAGCCCCGTCGCTCGAAGGACGATTTTCCCGATGCATGTCTTTAATCTTCTTTTCGAGGGCGTCGGGTCGGCCGTGGTATCCCGACGATTCGGCATACTCTGATCTTTGGCCTCTGCCGCCGGTGACCTGTGCTCCGCCACGGCTCCGGTTCCGTTCGATGAGGTTCCTCAGGTCCCCTGGCGAGGTCGTCTTCGATCTGCCGTGGCGAGTCCCGTCCGCGCGACCCCGTCGAGGGAGGGGGTGCCGGTCATGCCTGGGTGCAGGCGAGCTGACCGACACCTCCTCGGGAGGGACAGGGGCGCGATGGGTCTTGGGGCGAGATGCTCTGGCGAGAGATCTCGGTGTTGGGCTATGCAGCGCCCAGCGGGTCATTGAATATGTTGGCCCGGGGGATCTGCGGCCGCCGGAGATAGGGAGGCGGTGTTCGGTCGTGCCAACGATGGCAGAATCTTCCCTTCCTCTGTAGAGGTCCCGGTCCCGAGGTGGGGGAGCGGCGACCTGGGGAACTTGCCCGGCCATTTGGACACGGACGAGTGCATCCACGACGGACGCGAGTCGATCTATCCGAGCGGATAGGGCGTGAATGGCGTTCGGGGAAGAAGGGGAATCTCCCTCGTCTCCACTACGGGGAGGCCGGCGGCTGGTGCTTGGATCGTCATGGTGACCGCTTGCCATGAAATCGAGATCGGAAAATGAACTTTCGTTGAGTGGAACTAGCGATTCCCACAGACAATGCCAACTGATGGATCTCTGGATCTCCTTCAGATGTTATCTTCCGTTGATCTGCTGCGAACGCTGATGGATGGCTGAGATTGGATTCGGAGGATTGCCTCCTGAAGCGTGTGGATCTCAATGGATTTTATGTCGTTGAGGCCGAGCTACCTGCAAAGAAGTCGTCGAGGAACGCGGGATCGTGATGGCGTGGAACGCGGGATCATGGGCGGCGGATATCTCGCGCCTGGCGAGATTCGCGAAGCCGTGGCGGAGGCGCCTGTGATCGATGCTGTGGATCGGTCGGTTAGACCAAGGAAGATAAGCTCGACGGAAGGCTCGGGAACGAGCGGGAGGCCGAGGCATCTTGGTTCTGTGATAGCTCGGAGGCAAGCTGGAGGGTGGTCTGGCCGGCCACCGAAGGTCAGTGAACATCCTCGAGTCGGAAGCCCGGGCGTAACGTTCTTGATCCTTTTCTTGTAAGCTCTGGGATACGTCATCTGCCACGTGTCATGATCTGAGGAGTCACCGATATCGAGCATCATCAATTTCCAACAAATTTGATACTTACGATCATTGGCAATGGAAGCACTTTCCTTGGTGATTAATTGTTGCATCCAGATAACTAATTGAGTCATGAGTGATCTAAGAGGTCCAATTACCTCTATTTATTAATAACACAACATTATATTCTTCGATAATTCTGCAAGGAACTTGACGATAACTTTCATCAGAACAATACCTGCACAGCTTAAAATCATATATCATATTGCTGGTGTAAAAACACTATAATGCCACTAGGATCATATTATCCATGCTTTGTTACAAATGTAATCATTTTATGTCTTCTGCACCAAATGACAAAGTATATTTTCCATGGCGTTATAGACATAATTCCATGGCATTACAGACATAATCACGACACAGAAATTTAATTAAGAACTTCGAAAAGAGAAAGCTAAAGATGCACAATTGCAATACTAATACGTACCACACAGAACAAGAATGAAAGGGCAAGGATGGCATAAGGTAGCAGCTACACCAGCCATAGGCACAGCGCAAGCAAGCTCAACCGCGCTAATGGCATATGTAATATTTTTAATGTTTCGATAATTATCAAGCAACTGTTTTGGTGCAAACATTCATACAGGATACTCTTCAGACTAAAACGAATAACCTAGAGTTCGGTAATTGAGAAGGTTCATCACATTGAGGGCTAACAAGTACTAATCAGTTTATAAACTCACAATCAACTGTCAAAATTTAATCTACTTTTTTTTCTTTTTCCAGCAAACTATGATATACACTGTCATTGAAACCAAATTTCTGCTGAAACATCCAATGCAACAATTTTAATGTGATGCCCCCACATATTAGTTGTTTGTGAGAGAGCATCAACCATAAGATCACTGGGACTCTGTCTTCCTCTTCTTTGATGAGTCCTCATTTGTTGCATTTTTCATCTTAGCCTCACGGCGCTCCCTTTTCAATCCTTTAATTTTGCTTGATAAAGGCAAGTCTCCAACCTGAATAATCGATCAAATTAATGGAAGACGCCAAAAATAAAATGATGAGAAGTGCTGTTGCACACCACAAATTTAGCATTCAGGGAATGGGGAAAAAAACATATATAATATTTTAAAAATACTTCACACTTTATAAATATATCTAATATGTGGAAAAAAGTGTTAGAAAACAGCAAATAAAAATGCCCAGTGTTAACTATGAGGTATTCACAATATATTTAAGTAATTTGCATTTAGAGCGCACTCTCATGAACTCCATGATTTTTTTTTAAAAAAAACTTTTGCAAATTATAGTCCAGGAAGAATCGAGGCTAATGGATAGAATATAAAAAAGCATTTGCCAATACGAATTGCCATAAAAGGAGAATTTTTTAACAACATAATGCATTCATTGCCGCCATATAATTAAAAAAAGGAAAGCATAGACATCCACCTGCTGGTCTGGCATGTAGATCTTCCCTATTTTCCCCTGCACCGGATCGCTGCTCACATTTTTAATCTGCAAGGAGAAAGCAAAGAATCGGGTTAAAACATACACAAGCTTGCACACATGGACGTACATGAACAGGAGCAGCCAAAGTAGGAAACTTCATATTTCAGCCCTACAAAATCTGTGTGGGCCATTCAAATGGAATGGTCCACATTGTCTAAAATCTTCATCCTCTTAAAATACCCCCGTTCGTGAAAAATCAAATTATCAAACTTTTCCCTCACGCAGCAAGTTGATGCACAATGAATGGCATTCAATGAATGAACAACTACTCACAAATAAGGGGTAAAATGCATTGAAACATGGAGTTATCTAATTTCTCAGCAGCAAATTTCTAAACGGGCTTCGTTTCTCAACATAATTTGTATTTGACCAATACAAACCTTCTTCTTAGACTGTTGAGTAGCCGATTTCATTGCCTCTTTCTTTAGGCTTTCATTTGGAAGACGGTGTCGCCGAACTACCAAATCCATTGAAGGGCCAACTTCTACCAATTCCATTCTAGGAATAGACGTGCCTGACCTTTTAAGCCGGAGAGCACAATGTGTTAAGAAAACCGTGGTTGAAGAGATAGCTGTGCAAACGAATACACGGTCTACGCCAGCAAGGTTCAAATTTTCAACTACCTAGATTAATCAGAAACATGCAAGTTTTAGTAAATGTTCATAGAAATTTTAATAATATAAAATAGCAATGTTAAAACATCCCAACCTCTCCTCTGAATAGATCAAGCAATACTTCCTTCAAGTGTTTTAATTCTTCCACTCTCTCAAAGCCTTCACCAATAAAAGCAAAGAATGGTTTCGAGCCAGCTTTTGGTGCTATTTTCTTATCGTAGACGAATGACTCCAAAGGTTTGAAGTTTTCAACTCCAACCTCGACAAGGTCATAGACATGATTATCATACATGCGCCCCATAACTAGATTGTTAGGCCGTTTCTTTGAATGAGAGCCAAACTAGGGAAAAAAAAAAAAAAAACATTACCTGTTAATTTAACAAGATGAACCTATATATAATGCAACAGTTCCATTCTATGATTTATCAGAGCCAGTCCACAGTAAACCAAGTGATTTACAAACTCATGTATTGTAATGAGCTGCAGGATTACTATAAGTAAAAATAAAAAAAAGCAAAGAAGCACAATACATGTACATGAAGTAATATATGATCGAAGAAGAAGGGAAACAGAGAAAAAACATAAAAAGCTGATATGTGAGTTACCAAATAGGAATGAAAAAATAATAATATAATTTGCAGCTAAGATGTAGTGTTTGCCATAAGTTTAATGAGGTTTTGCACCAATGAGCACCCAAGATGCAATTTTCTTGATATTGCAGCCTAGGCTTTACCTAGTGTTAGAATATGAGAATAATAGTTCCACATCGGATAAATTGTAGTTTGTCATATGTTGGTTTAGTATATATAAAGAGGAAAGGAGCTCGCAAATCCTTTAACTCATTTTATTCTCCCTTAATTATTTCATGGTATCAAAGCACGGGGAGAATAAAATTCTCAATTAAAAAAAACTAGGGTTTCGAACAAAACCTAGCCTGAGCCCCCCCTAACCCTAGCCGCCGCCCCCATCTCAACCCTAGGAGCCGCCAACTGCTACAGTATCGCGGTACTGTTTATCGCTACAGTACCACGGTAGTGTTCATCACCACAATACTCATGGTACTGTTCATCACGGTGCTTTTCATCCTCCTCGATTCCGTCGGTCGCCGCTCGATCTCATGATACCTCGGGTTTGATATGAAGTGATTCCTTCGAGTTTTCTTTTGTTATTTCTTGTACCGTTCGTTGACGCGAGAAGAGTATCCTTTATTTAGCGATTGTTAAGGTGCTTGTTGTGGTGTGGTGATTTATTATTTGAGAAGCGATGGGTGAAAACGATATCAAGACTCTTGTTTCTGCAGAAATTCATCATGGTAAAATCACAAGATGGAAATTAAACGGCAATAATTATTTTGAATGGCGTGATATGGTCGAGATGTATTTGATCTCTTGTATGAAAGATAAACACCTGTCTTCGAAAGGACCGGATCCAATGACTGATGAATGGAAGACTGACGACGCTCAAATCTTTCATCAGTTATTCATGAGTATGGAACATTCAGTTTATTCTTTGGTTCAACATGAGCGGTGGTGTATGGACGTATTTGAAAGCACTAATCTCTGGCAAGAATCGGTTGATGCGTGCATTTGATCTGACACGGCATCTACACGAAGCAATGAGCTTCTAAATCTCTGCAACAGTTCTTTGCGGAGTTTGTGTCGATGGGAGGAGCTTGGTAAGGTGTTTCCAATCACTTCCGATATTCGGGAGATGCAGCCGTCACCACGAGCGGATGGGGTTATTGGCCTTTCTTCGTACCCTAGGTCCTGAGTATGAAGGGACATGCCCGCAGATCTTAAGAGGGGCATACAGCTTCTCATTGACCGACACATATCATATGTTGCAGCAGATATATTTTAGCTCGTCCAACGGAAATGATTGAGAGCGATTTGCTCTCCTTACTCGGCCTAGAGTTGCTGGTCAGGGGAAGACGTGGACTAGAGGGTGTGGAGGTTTCGGAGATCGTGGACATAGAGGACGGTGACCCATTAGAGGCAGAGGGAACCGCCCACCACGCGAGAGACCTATTTGTGATTACTGGCATCGTCCGGGCCATGTAAAGACCATCTGTTTTCAGCTTCATCCTAGTCTAGCAGGAGTTGTGGTATCTCCATATTCTTCTCAATCAGCGACCAATTCCGTCCATGACAACACTTCCATATTTTCCAATCTCTCGAGTTTGACTCTAAGTGGAGATGAATTTGCCCGTTACCGGACGTTCTTGAAGACTCAGAGTGGATCTTTCTCTTCGAAGCCATCATCCGTCACCGGTTATCCCCCTGCTATTAAGGTAAGAGGTAATCATACTGCTTGTCTAACCACAACACCAGCACCCAGGACTTGGGTTATTGATTCAAGTGCATCTGATTATATAACTGAGGAGTCAGATATATTCACGTCCTTTTCACCCACTCCTCCATGTGAATCTGTCAATTTAGCAGATGGATCCACATCGCGGTAAAGGGTTGGTTCTGTCGTTTCTACACATTCATTATTATTGTCTTATGTATTATACTTGCCATGTTTTCCATTCAGTTTACTTTCTATAAGCAAGCTTACTTGTTTTATGAATTGCTCGATCTCATTTTCTCCACATGGTTGTGTTATGCATGATCTTGGAACGAAGAAGACGATTGGCACCAGGTATGAAACTGATGGTCTCTACTATCTTGCCACGTGTATTGATCCAGTAGTCTGCTCGAGCACAATTTAAGCCATTGATCTTCACTCCCGCTTTGGTCATCCATCATTAGAAATTTTGAAGAAAATGAACTCGTCTATTAGTTCTGTTAACTCTCTAGATTGTGAGTCATGTCAGTTGGGTAAGCACCACTTAACGTTTTATCTACCTAGGGTCAATAAACGTGTGGATCAACCATCTGAACTTGTCCACAGCGATGTTTGGGGGTTTTGTTCTGTTGTGTCACCACTTAGTTATCGTTATTTCGTAAATTTATTGATGATTATTCTCATGTGACATGGCCATATTTAATAAAATTTCGTTCTGAAATTTTATCTGTTTTTAAGAATTTTGTGCTGAAATTAAGAATTATTTTGGAAAATCTATTGATACTTTTCGTAATGATAATGCTAAAAATTATTTCAACTCTTCTTTTCAAACATTCATGATATAAAATGGCATTACACACCAATCTTCTTGTCCATACACATCACAATAAAATAGGATGGCAGAAAGAAAAAATAAACATTTTCTAGATGTAACTCGCACTTTATTGCTTCATATACGTGTCCCTAAGGTTTTCTGGAAGAACGTTCTTGCTGCATGTTATCTAATCAATCGCATGACATCCACTGTATTAGATGGCCAAGTACCTTACTCTGTATTGTTTCCTTCTGAACCTTTATTTTCTCTACCATCTCGTATCTTTGACTGTACATGTTTTAATCATGATTTGCGTTTAGGAAGTACCAAACTCGATGCTAAATCCATTAATGTATCTTTCTTAGGTATTCGAGAACTCAGAAGGGGTACAGGTGTTATAGTCTTGAGTTAAAACGCGGTCAAGGCTACAAAGACGTACACTCGTTAAAGAGATAAGACTACTCCTTCAGATCCAGTGCCAATCCTTTCTACTGTTACAGATCCATCAAGATCAGCTCTTTCCTCTTCTGGTCTTGATCTTCCCATAGCTTTGCGGAAAGGTACTCGATCATGCACCTCTCATAATATTGCTCATTTTGTTTCATATGATCATTTGTCTCCTTCCTGTTGAACTTTCATTTCTGCTGTTGAATCTCATCCTCCTTCTAAGTCTTTGTCAGATGCACTGTCTCATCCAGGTTGGAAACAGTCATGATTGAGGAGATATCAGCTTTAGAGGCGAATGATACATGGGATTTAGTAGCTCTTCCCATTGGAAAGAAAGCAGTGGGATGTCGTTAGGTGCATACTGTGAAACTGAATCTTGATGGCTCAATCGCCTTAAAGCCCGGCCAGTGGCTAAAGGTTATTCTCAAGTTCATGGCATAGATTTCGAGGAGACACTCTCCGGTTGCTAAAATGACTTCGGCCCGTCTTTTTCATTCTCTTGTTGCATCTCATCATTGGCCCCTCCACCAGTTAGATATCAAGAACGCTTTTCTTCATGGTTACCTGTCCGAGGAAGTTTATATGGAGCAACCTCCATAGTTTGTTGCTCAGGGGGAGTCTGGGAAGGTATGCAAGTTGAGAAGATTCTTGTATAAATTGAAGCAATCCCCTAGAGCGTGGTTACGATTTTCTGATATTGTGAAGTGTTTTAGGCTTGCTCGATGTGATAGTGATCATTCTGTATTCTACCGTAATCATCAAGGTTGATGCACTCTTTTGGTTGTGTATGTGGATGATATCGTGATTACAGGAGATAATGATTTGGGTATTACAGAGGATTACAGGAGATAATGATTTGGGTATTACAGAGCTGAAGACTTATCTTCAGAGTCATTTTTAGACCAAAGATTTAAGGAGTCTGAAGTACTTCCTAGGTATAGAGCTTGCAAGGTCTAAGACATGTATATATATCTCCCTGAGGAAATATGTGCTTGATTTGTTATCAAAAGCTGGCATGTTGGGTTGCAAACATGTTGATTCGTCTATGAATCCGAATCCGAATGCTAAGCTGCTATCAGGAGAAGGCGATAGATTGAATGATCCCAGTAGATACAAAGACTGGTGGATAAGCTGAATTACTTGACAGTTACTCAACCAGATATCTCATTTTCGATGAGTGTTGTTAGTTAGTTTATGGCGGATCCGAGGATGACATATTGGGATGCAGCTATTTGGATCTTGCGCTATCTGAAAGGTGCACATGGGAAAGGTTTGGTCTATTCAAATCATAAACATTCTCGGATAGCTGGGTTTGCAGATGTGGATTGGGCAGGATCACCTATAGATCTGAGGTCCACTACCGGTTATTGTGTGTTCGTTGAAGAAAATCTTATATCGTGGAGGAGCAAGAAGCAACATGTTATAGCTCGATCTAGTGCAGAATCAGAATATCGAGCCATGACTGTTGCCTCCTGTGAATTGCTATGGATTAATTATCTACTCGATGAGCTTGGACTCAATGCCATCCTTCCTATGCGGCGTTTGTACCGTGATAATAAAGCATCCATCTATATTGCATCCAATCCAGTCTTCCATGCGAGAGCAAAGAATAGGAATGCAAGATAAAATGAACAAAATCCTTCTTGGAAAATGGTAATATAAAAGGCTAAATTGGCAATGGTGTGTTATACCAATAGAAGTGCAAACATAAACATAGTTAAGGAACTGAGGCGCTATGGAAGGCTTGAAGGTGTGGCGAAGATCAGATACACTTCCTTCTGGGGCTCTACTTTGCTATTGGCGACTGCTGAACCATCGGTTTACAGAAAGATAAGTGCCAAGTGATGTCACCTTACAATGTTAGGCTGACTGCTAGGTACAAAATAGTACAATATTTCTAGGTTGGAAACTTTCAGTGAAAACCAAAAGGGTAGGATGAATGAAGGTGGGAGAATAATGAGACCCCGTTTAGTAAAACCATTCTTTAAATTTGTCAACCACGGGGTCGCCTCTCCCGAGTGACCACTTTGATATGGACACGTAGAGCATCAATACCATTAGAGTTTTGTGGTGGCTGGCCAGCAAAACACACTACACCCCCCCTAATGAAGCACGGATACTTGTAAATGCCATACGATTCGTCCTCGATTGCATATCGGAGTGAAACTCTCGGAAACTCTTGGATTCTTTTGGATTCATTAAGTCTTGTAAATGTCAAACCAACTTCTCTCGAGCCGACGCCTCTCATCTTTCTCTCGAAAATTAAGGCTTTTGAAAATTTGGAAGTGTATTGAATATCTAACATAACATAATTGGTTATTTATATTATTATATATATATATATATAAATTTATTTATTTACTTAAAAATCAATATAAAAACGTATATCATATCCTAGGTTTTTGAGAAATCGCAAATCTGTATCGTATCCCGTATCCGAATTTCTGCTACATAGCCCCACACAAAAGAAGAAAAAAACCCAGAAAAAGAAAGAAAAAAGGGGGGAAACTCAATATGGCGTCACTAATAGGAATGGGAAGCACCGTCAGGGTTTGTCTTCTGCTTTAATGGAAAAGCATGTAAACATCTTCAATCATGGAACCCTTACAACAGGATGCTTTAAGAAGGCCTGAACTATTCAGGTCAAAACACGTAATTTCCAACTCTAAGCAATCAACATGGATCTGGAGAAGCCTTCAAACATTATGGACATTCCACAATAATGACACAACAATGAAGATTCTGCCAGTCATTATAAGGGAGCACAATAATTGAACAAGCGATAGAAACATAAGAAAATTTAAACACGTCTCATGGAGTTTTGCAAGTTAATCTAGGACTACCAAAACCTCATTCCCCAGAATCCACACCCCTTCACCACATACTAACCCTCAGTAAGAGCACTAATTATAACTAATATCACTAAAATGTGAGGTCAGGTGGCATAGTGAATAATTCTACATAAAAGGTAAGGCTTGTAGGGAGCACCATTAGTAGATCCCAGTGAATTTAACTCTAAGAGGAGCCTGTGCAGTCTTAAGCTGCAAGGGATTTTTCCTTTAAATTTAATCTCAAAACAGGCAAGTTTTGCACTAAATCGTTATTAAAAGCAGGTTGATCACATCAATATTGTTAATTTCATCACAACACTACTGTCCACATGAACATTGAGCAACCAAATGACAAGCCAATAAAGTATCCTCATTTGCAATGCATTCCTGATTACTTCTACTGCTTCTTCTAAATGATAAATACATCGACTACCAAAATCAGAGTATATTGCCTATAGTAGGGCATATAAATAACATTCCACTACAATTATTCTTAGATGCATACTTTAGTTTCATTAGGAGATCTGACGAGAATCATGAGACCACTAGTTCTTTTAAAAGAACGTTCAAGCTTTGCTTTAATGCTTCATTGCAAAACGACAATAAGAAACATAAAAAATACATGTGGGAAAACCTTACAATAAAATAGCCGGTTTCAATCATAGGTTTTAAACTTCGCAAGCAACCCATGCAGAAAACCAAGAAATTTACACCGTAATGGGTTGATCATAGTAAGATGAGAAGATATTTCAATTAGCATGCATCCGTAAGTAATGTTCAAGAACATAACACGGGTTAACAACAAGTATAAACCTCTAATCCTACAACAATCACTCACAAAATTATCATGTATCATTCACCAGAGAGGTTCCCAACTCTAACCGTAAAATGCACAACAACAAAAATAACAAAAAAAACAAACATTTGAATCTATTTGACGAGTAGCCTACTGTAAACTCACAATCGGCTTACCAAAAAAAGGCTGCAATCCGTTTTCACCGAAAAGAACTCAAGCGACGCTTCGCCACCGCTCTCAAACGGCCGGATGTTCTCATTTCTCTTGGTATACCTTATAGCGTTATCCCTTTTCAAATGAAATATCTCAGTTAAAACTGCATTCAGCACACCGCTGGTCTTCGTCCCATGAAGGATTAAAGTTTTCTTCGAGTTCTCAACCTAAAACAAAGCAAGAAACACACAAACATGACCTTTCGTTATACCAAACCCCATTGATGTGAATTTAGTTTCAAAAAAAGTGAGTGGAGATTACAAGTTTAGGAGCGCGCTTTTCAAGCGCCCTCCTGGCTTTGTGGGTCTTGGGGTTTTTTATCCTCAACATTTTGATTGATCTGCACCATAGAGAGTTTCAACATTCAATACATATAATTATCAAATTGAGGAGCAATCGCAGTTCTACCCTAAAATTACACTTTAAATGAAACAAAAAGCATTGCGAGAGAGAGGAGAGAGAGTAAAGCTTACGGCTTTAGAGTCGCCGGCGGTGGCCGCTAATTGGATCGAGAGCTTGGTGAAGAAGAAAAAAAGGAGGCGAGGCTTATTGCTAGGGTTTTGATCGAGCTTTTGTCTTCCTCCGTATCGGACTACGAACCCGATTCGATTCTAACCCGACCCGATTCATCTAAACCTAGCTCAAGAAAGCAACTTGAAAAGCATACATCGTCGCCAATTCGGGATGGCTGCTGGTGCTATGTTGGGAAAAAGTGCATGGGTGCTATTTTTGAATCTGAACCGTTGGTGTCAGTGGCTTAAAATCCTCACCACACATCCAATAAATAATGGGCCCGCTTGAAAAATCCCTCCCAACATATGCCTCTCCGCCCGATCTCGTGAGATTTCTCATGCTACATCATCATCATCTTCCACCACTTTCGCCAAATCTCTTCTTTGCCAAAAACATGCCCTTTAAACCCTAAAAAATTTCAAAAAAATTCTCCGTCTTCAATGCCTAAAATAAATCAATACTCTCATCGCCAGATCTACAACTAGTCACAAAATCTCATCTCCAAACTCATCTCCATCTCCATCTTTTTCAAATGTTTTATCTTCGTCACCTCTAAAGTCTAAATACCACACTTCATCGAAGAGGTGATGGATCTCTGGATCTCCTTCAGATGTTACATTCTGTAGATCTGCTGCGAGCACTGATGGATGGCTGGGATTGAGTTGGAGGGTTGCCTCCTGAAGCGTGTAGATCTCAATGGGTTTTATGTGGTTGAGGCCGAGGTACCTGCAAGGAAGTCCCGGGGTAGTTGTGCCACCGAGGACCCTCTACGGGGTATTTTGGCAGAGTAACGACCTATTGGGGTCCAATTAGCTTACCTGAGTCGTCTGGGAAAGGGGTTTATATAGTGGCAGTAATGGGCAGGCGGGCACAAGATTCACGCCGGTCGTTACGCCCCTGGCGTTACGCCCGCGTGATAGGCGGGATTCCCCATTAATGATGAGAGATGCTCGTTAATGGGAGATCGTGATGGCGTGGAATGCGGGATCATGGGCTGTGGATATCTCGCGCCTGGAGAGATTCACGGGGCCGTGGTGGAGACATCTGTGATCGGTGCTGTGGGTCGGTCGGTGAGACCGAGGAAGATAAGCTCGGTGGGAGGCTCGGGAACGAGCGGGAGGCCGAAGCATCTTGGTTTTGTGATAACTCGGAGGCGAGCCGGGAGGACCGAAGAGGCCCATCGTGCAGGAGGCTCGGAGGCGAGCCAACGGTTGTTTGTAAAGCGGGAATATGAGTGGTCTGGACGGCCACTGAAGGTCGGAAACATCCTCGGGTTGAAGGCCCGATGTATTCTTCTAATGTACCGTTGTCGCTCCTTTCCCGTGAGCCATGGGACACGTCAGTCGCCACGTGTCGTGATCTCAGGAAATACCACTTCTGAGCATCATCATTAGCCCCCCACTCTCGTTCCGACCTATTTATGGTTCAGGTCGAGAGTGGACTATACCGAGAATCTTCTGCTTGGTTTGGCACCGAGAATCGTGATGTCGATTGCCTAAGAACGAATGGAGGCATCGTTTCGTCTATTAGGGTTGGCTATCGACCGAACTCGAGCTCTCCTATTTTTTGCTTACTTGAGCCATGTTGGGAGCTTGCCTTCTTCGGATGCATGCGCCGGGCAGAGGCTTGCTAGCTGGTTCAATGCGAGGCTCAGGGATCCACCATTGAGACCGAGCATGAAGATGTCTGGCGGCTTCGTGACGAGGGCCTTGATCCATCTCTTTGTAGGGCAGGAAGCTGCCTGGAGTGGACGGACCGGGTAGGAGAATGCCCGGTCGCCTCTTGAGGAGGGCTTTCGATCCTTTGCATCGAGGGGCAGGTAGCTGCCCATTAGGATGAACCGAGCATGAGGATGCCCGGTCGCCTCATGATGAAAGCTTCGATCCTCAGCGTCGTGGGGCAGGAAGCTTCCCGCCAGGATGAACCGAGCAGGGTAGCTGCTCGGTGGCCTCTTGATGAAGGCTTCGATCCTCGGCGTCGTTGGGTAAGAGATCACCAGCCAAGGATGGACCGAGTAGGGAAACTGCTCGGTGGTCTCTTGAAGAGGGCTTCAATCCTTGGCGTCGTGTGGTAAGAGATTACCAGCCAAGGATGGACCGAGCAGGGAAGCTGCTCGGTGGTCTCTTGATGAGGGATTTGATCCTTGGCTTCATGGGGTAAGAGATTACCAGCCAAGGATGGACTGATCAGGGAAGCTACTCGGTAGCCTCTTGATGAGGGTTTTGATCCTTAGCGCGGGAGGGCATGGAGTGGCCTGCTAAGGATGGACCGGGAAGGGAAGCTGCTCAATGGCCTCTTGATGAGGGCTTTGATCCTTGTCGGTGGGTAGTGAACTACCAGCCATGGATAGACCGAGCAGGGTTGCTGCCCGGTGGCCTCTTGGTGAGGGCTTTGATCCTTGGCGTTGGTGAGTAGAGAACTACCATCCATGGATGGACCGAGCAGGGTTGCTGCCCGGAGGCCTCTTGGTGAGGGCATTGATCCTTAGCGCGGGAAGGCATGGAGTGGCCTGCTAAGGATGGACCGAGCAGGGTTGCTGCTCGGTGGCCTCTTGATAAGGGCTTTGATCCTTAGCGTCGGTGGGTAGTGAACTACCAGCCATGGATGGACCAAGCAAGGTTGTTGCCCGGTGGCTTCTTGGTGAGGGCTTTGATCCTTGGCGTCGGTGGGTAGAGAACTACCAGCCATGGATGGACCGAGCAAGGTTGCTGCCCGGTGGCCTCTTGGTGAGGGCTTTGATCCTTAGTGCGGGAGGGCATGGAGTGGCCTGCTAAGGATAGACCGAGCAGGGTTGCTGCTCGGTGGCTTCTTGATGAGGGCTTTGATCCTTAGTGTCGGTGGGTAGTGAACTACCAGTCATGGATGGACCGAGCAGGGTTGCTGCCCGGTGGCCTCTTCGTGAGGGTTTTGATCCTTAGCGTCGGTGGGTAGCAAACTACCAGCCATGGATGGACCGAGCAGGGTTGCTGCCCGGTGGCCTCTTGGTGAGGGCTTTGATCCTTAGTGCGGGAGGGCATGGAGTGGCCTGCTAAGGATGGACCGAGCAGGGTTGCTGTTCGGTGGCCTCTTGATGAGGGCTTTGATCCTTAGCGTCGGTGGGTAGTGGACTACCAGTCATGGATGGACCGAGCAGGGTTGCTGCCCGGTGGCCTCTTCGTGAGGGTTTTGATCCTTAGCGTCGGTGGGTAGCAAACTACCAGCCATGGATGGACCGAGCAGGGTTGCTGCCCGGTGGCCTCTTGGTGAGGGCTTTGATCCTTAGCGTCGGTGGGTCGCAAACTACCAGCTATGGATGGACCGAGCAGGGTAGTTGCTCGGTGGCCTCTTGGTGGGGGCTTTGATCCTTAGCGTGGGAGGGCATGGAGTGGCCTGCTAAGGATGGACCAAGCAGGGTTGCTGCTCGATGGCCTCTTGATGAGGGCTTCGATCCTTAGCGCGGAAGGGCAAGGAGTTGCCTGCTAAGGATGGACCGAGCAGGGTTGCTGCTCGGTTGCCTTCTTCTCTTCCCTAGCCCTTTTTCTGATCGGCTTGCTCTGTCCGGGGCAAGTTGGCGTTCACCTCGGACTCGAGCTGGATCTCACGTTCGGTCCAGGCTTTTACCTCGGCCATGGTCTTAGGTTGCGCTAATGCAAAGGAGCGTAGCCACTCCTTGTGCCTAAGACCCGACCTAAGGGCTGTAAAGACCGTCTCGTCCCGGTGTTCTGGGACCTCAAGAAGGGTGTTGTAGAAGTGGGTGACGTATCCTTTGAAGGATTCTTTGTCCCCGCTCTTTATGGTGAAGAGATGGTCAACGGTCTGCTTCTACCGTCTGTTCCCGACGAAATGGCCGAGGAATTAGGTGGCCAGCTCATCGAAGGCAGAGATTGAGTGTGGCATGAGTCCTCGGAACCAGTCACGTCCGGAGCGGATGAGAGTGGCGGGAAAAGTGCGGCATTGAGCGGCGTCAGAACAGTCCTGGAAACTCATCCCGGCTGTGAACGCGTCCAAATGGTCCTTCGGGTCGGACTTCCTGTCGAAGAGTGAGACCTTCGGGGGCTTGTTCTGGGAGGAGACATGGACGGCGAGAAGCTCTTTGGTGAAGGGCTTCGTGAGCAAGTCGGGGGCATATTTAACCCCGTCGCTTGAAGGACGATTTTCCTGATGCATACCTTCGATATTCTTTTTTAGGGCGTCTAGTCGGCCGTGGTATCCCGACGATTCGGCATACTTTGATTTATGGCCTTTGCTGCTGGAGACCTGCACATGACCGCGGCTCCGGTTCCGTTCGATGAGGTTCCTTAGGTCTCTTGGCGAGGTTGTCTTCGAGCTACCGAAGTGAGTCGCGTCTGCGTGACCCCGTCGAGGGAGGGGTGCCGGTCATGCCTGGGTACAGGCGAGCTGACTGACACCTCCTCGGGAGGGACAGGGGCGCGATGGGCCTCAAGGCGGGGTGCTCTGGCGAGAGACCTCGGTGTTGAGCTGTATGGCGCTCGGCGGGTCATTGAATTGGTTGGCCCGGGGGATCTGTGGTCGCCTGAGACAGCGAGGCGATGCTCGGTCGTACCGGCGTGGGCAACGCCTTCTCTCCCTCTGTAGGGGTCCCGGTCCCGAGGTGGGGGAGCGGCGACCTGGGGAGTTTGCCCGGCCGTTTGTACACGAACGAGCGCATCCACGAAGGACGTGAGCCGATCTATCCGAGCAGATAGGGCATGAATGGTGTTCGGGGGAGGAGGGGATCCATCCGCGCCTCCATTATGAGGAAGGCGGCGGCTAGTGCTTGGATCGTCGCGGTGATCGCTCACCATGGAGTTGAGATTGGAAGGTGAACTTTCATTGAGTGGAACTAGTTTCCCACAGACAGTGCCAATCAATGGATCTCTGGATCTCCTTCAGATGTTACCTTCCATTGATCTGCAGCGAGCGCTGATGGATGGCTGGGATTGAGTTGGAGGGTTGCCTCCATAAGCGTATGGATCTCAATGGGTTTTATGTGGTTGAGGCAGAGGTACTTACAAGGAAGTCCCGGGATGGTTGTGCCACCGAGGACTTTCCGACGATCAAGTTAGACAGGGTATTTTGGCAGAGTAACGGCCTATTGGGGTCCAATTGGCTTACCTGATTCGTCTGGGAGAGGGGTTTATATAGTGGCAGCAATGGGCAGGTGGGCGCGAGATTCATGCTGGCCATTACGCCCTTGGTGTTACACCCACGTGATAGGCGGGATTCCCCATTAATGACAAGATATGCTCGTTAATGGGGGATCATGATGGCGTGGAACGTGGGATCATGGGTGGCGGATATCTCGCGCCTGGCGAGATTCATGGAGCCGTGGCGGAAGCGCCTATGTTCGGTGTTGTGGGTCGGTCGGTGAGACCGAGGAAGATAAGCTCGGCAGGAGGCTTGAGAACTAGCGGGAGGCCGAGGCATATTGGTTCTGTGATAGCTTGGAGGCGAGCCGGGAGGGCCGAGGAGGCCCATCGTGCAGGAGGCTCGGAGGTCAGCCAACGGTTGTTTGTAAGGCGGACATAGGAGTGGTCTGGATGGCCACTGAAGGTCGGAAACATCCTCGGGTCGAAGGCTCGGAGCATGCTTCTAATGTACCATTGTCTCTCTCTTCCCGTGAGCCATGGGACACGTCAGTCGCCACATGTCGTGATCTCAGGAAATACCACTTCTGAGCATCATCAAGAGGATATTCATCTTTGAGTAAATTGTCAAAGCTCTCCAAGTACTGTTTCCCGTTGTCAAAACCCCCCGGCCTCGAAATGGTAGTCAAAACCTCACTAGAAATTTTGATATTACGAGAAATAGTTTAGATATCATAAACAACCGTGCTCTTAGATATCGTAGGAAATTAAATATCATAGGTAAGGGGTTTTTTGACAACTGAAAACCTTTTCAGGTTATTTTAACTATCCCTTAGAGATCAAGGGGTTTTTAATAGAGTGAGGAAGTGTTTGGGGAGTTGCGACAATTTACCCATTTTTATATCTTCTCATCTCGCGAGATCTCGCGAAGAAGCATTTGTTGGGAGGGTTTTATCAAGCGGGCCCACAATTTATGTGATGTGTGTTGAAGATGTGTTTACACAATAAATAAACTCGGTTTAATAGGTCGAACCAGCTCGCTGAATCTAAAGAATGAATTGTTCGGCCCAAATAGGCCATGGGCCGAATCACCATTCGGTCAAAGAAAATTAGCTGATCCGCGGTAACAAACAAGATCCAAGGAGATTAGAAGAAATCTGCTGAAGGAAAATCATGAAGGATTGTAAATATTTATAGAAATCATAATTGATTGACAAAGATATTACTTGGTGGCTAGGTTAAAACTATCACGCCCCACTTCCCAGTAGACGGAAACGGTGACGTGGCGCGCTGCAACGTATTTACTAAGAAATAAATACGTTAAGCGTAATTAAGCAATATAAATATATATAAAATGCATAAGAATAACGAGAGAATTAAAATGAACATCAACTTTTATTTACATTTATTTTTACATACAACTGCTTTGAAAAAGAAAGATACAATGATATAAAGTAATGCCTAAACAATGGCATACAAATTGAAAGTAAGTAAAAGAAAAGCTAGTAGTCCTACTGTGCGGTGAGCTGGTCCACGTCCTCCTGGTTAGGCTCGATCTCTTAAGAGTCCAGTCCTCCTGACGAACATTTCAAAGAAAGAAAATAGATAGGAATATCGTCAGTGAACTAACGCTCGGTAAGTCTCAAAAGAAAGAATGGAATAGAACAAGTAATGAGAATTGAACTGGTAAGTTGTACAGTTATATGATTATTATTCTAACGTAGTTGTTTGTACTTTGGTACAAAAAGTATTTGTGTATACGAGAGGAGTCCATCTTACCCCATGGACTTTGGTAACATGTTGTATAAGGCCCCATCAAAACCCACAGGACAACGGCACGAGAGTTTATGTAGGTGTCTTTTAAGTGACCATCTCGTGCCATGTTAATACGTTTCGTACCAATCTACTCCATTATTCCCGTGTAATGTATTGTATAGATTATATTTACAAGTCATACCGAAACCATGGATACAAGTTGTTTAAGTAGTCAGGTTCAGGATATAATCTTATAGTCATGTCAAGTTATAGCCATAGTTCGGTCAAGTTAAGTCAAGTCAAGCATTCATGTTTGGTGTTGATGTTTAAATTTAAGTATTCAGGTTCAAGTTCAAGTGCTCATGTTAGACTTTGGATTCATGTTTGAATTGGACTCTGATTTGAGTTTGGATTCAGGTTTGAGTTAGACTCAGACAAAATCAGACATTTATAACTGATTTAGATCTTGAATTAGGTTCGGGAGTTATCGGTAACTGCTGCACATGGAAGGCAGGATTTGTGTCTTTTTTCAAGAAAATTACCATCGATAACTCCGTTAAGTTTTCTACCTTAAATAGACAAGCACTCACTTTCTCCGGCTCTCTGGGGCTCAAGAGAACCGATCCCGCTTAAACCTATATTTACTAAAGTCCTTAAATATTGTTTTATATAACTCGAGGGGGTTTTATGAAAAATATTTTTAATAAAATTAAAAATAAACCTCGAGAAGTTATTTATATTATTTAGGGTTTTCATGAATGTGAATTTTAAGAATTTGAGGTATTTTAGTAATAACAGCTTAGCTTGGAAAGTTCATGGTATTTTATTGTAAAACTTGTTTTTTATTGGTATCTTGATGGTATTTTGGTGAAACTTATAATTCTTTCACTTTAAAAAAAAGAAAGTTTATTATATTTTGAAAATATATGGATTTGTAATTTTTATATAATTATTAAAAATTAATTTTATTTAAATAGAAAAATGCGTTTTTATTAAAAACCGTATTTAAAACCTTTCGAGACCAAATGCTCCGTGACGAGGTCTGCATCTCGCTCTACTAGCCCAAGAATGTGCGATAATTCACACCATCCAATAGCGGATCCCCTAAAAAGGATTGTACAGGCATAATCGCAAAGGGATTTAAAATACAATTTAAAAGAAAACCGTTTCTTAAAGTGAGTGGTATTTTAAGGTAATATTTTGTTCGAAACCACAAAGGTATCGTGCTATGGAACAAGAGTGTATGTAAGGGGTAGGTCGTTATCCCGTGAAGTTTTCCTAAAAGTATGTTTAAGCAAAATAATAAAAGATGATATATAAATTTCATGATATTTAAATGAAAAACTTAAATTAAAGTTATTTTACATGATATTCTTGATTAAAATTTTATTCTAAATATTATGATTTAAGGTTACAAGTGATGGGTACAAGTTAGATTGAAAAAAATATTAAAGAGACAGAGTTTTCTAGGGTTTTGAAAAAGATATCGGTATTAATTCCACTTACCGATATCTGATTTGAAATGGAATTTCAAAAAATAAGAAGAGGGATTGATAGGGACTTACCACTTGGTTATATTAAGAAGAGGTAGGAGAAGAGATTGTTGTCATCGTGGCGTCGCGGGATCGCCGGAATTTGCTTTGATCCTCGCCGAAAGTTGGTAGCTTGCTAACTCCTCTTTTACTCTATTTGTACTTAAGAAATTTTGAGAATTTTGGCTAGAATTTTCAGAATAATGAAGGGCTAGAGTATGGGGTAGTATTTATAGTGTAGGATTATGGTTTTGGAATTAAAACGGTGAATTAAAATGCATTAAAAATATGATAAATGGTGAATTGAAGGGTCTCTGTTAGGGGTATCGGGGGTAGGGGAAGAGTCGAGTGTGCAAAGCCCGAGGCTCTTTGGCCTCAGTTCACCCGTCGATACCGACCCCAAAAGGATTTCCGCCGGCCGATCTAGGGGGCAGGGGCTCTGGATTTGTGTCACGTATACAAGTCTGTGGTAACTCCATTTTTCGCATGTTTGATTTTTCTGTCTTTTCATTTTTGTGCGTATTGCACATGTAAACTTTTGGGCTTCCAAAAAGTTAAAAAAAAAAAATGTGTCTGATGGGATTCGAACACAGGGGCTACGCCACAGCAGTGCAAGGGATTTACCAGTGAGATACAAGTTATTTCTTGCTGTTATTTAAGAAAATTAACTTCCCAATCTCAGGCTGTATAACTCATTTCTGTATATTAAACTGAAAAATTATGTACAGTAAATTCAGAGTCGTTACATTTTACCCCCTTATAAAAATTTCGTCCTCGAAATTTACATTTACATAGGGACTAATTTACAAACAAGTAAGGGTATCTTGCACGCATGTCTTCTTCTCGTTCCCGCGTTGATTCTCCTGGCGAATCTTTTCTCCACATCACTCGGACAAAGTTTATTTCTTTGTTCCACAGTGTCTTCACTTTTCGGTCCAGGATCTCAACGGGTTGTTGCTCGCAAGTCAGGTCAGTCTGGACTGTGAGCTCTGAGTGATTAAGGATGTGACTGGGGTCACTCATATATCTTCATAATCGGGATATATGGAACACGTTGTGCACTCCTTCCAATAAGGGTGTTAGTGCTAAACGGTAGGCCATTTCTCCAACTCGTTCGAGAATGTCGAACGGTCCTATATATCTGGGACTGAGCTTACCCCTCTTACCAAAATGGATCACTCATCTATTTGGATAGATCTTTAAGAAAACACGGTCTCTGGGTTGGAACTTCAGATATCGCCGCTTTGCATCTGCCCAATATTTCTGTCATTCTTGGGATATACACATTCTTTCCCCGATCGTGCGAACTACGTCCACAGTTGCCACGATCATCTCTGGTCCAAGGAGTTCATGATCTCCGATGTCATCCCAACTTAGTGGTGAACGACACTTCCGTCCGTAGAGTGCTGCGAATGGTGCTATTCCAATGCTCGTCTGATAGCTGTTGTTGTATGAAAACTCTACAAGGTGTAGGTGATCTTCTCATGAACCTCCGAAGTCTAACATACAAGCTCTTAGCATGTCTTCCAGAATTTGAGTTGTTCGCTCAGACTGTCCGTTCGTTTGTGGATGGTAAGCCGTGTTGTAGTTCAGACTCGTTCCCAGGCTAGCTTGCAGACTCTGCCAAAACTGTGATCGGAATCTGGTATCACAATCGGAGACAATGCAGACTGGTACTCCATGTAATCTCACAATCTCCTGCATGAGTTCACGGGTATCAATATAGTACACTTTGAGGTTAAATCTTACTTTAGATTCATGCTTACCTCCATGTACTTCTTTGCTAATGTCTTGGTAGATTGGCCAACTCGAAAGAGAATAAAGTGAGCTGACTTGGTGAGTCGATCCACAATAACCTATACCGCGTCGTTACCCTTCGTGCTGCGAGGAAGGAAAGTCACGAAGTCCATGGTAATGTGTTGCCATTTTCATTCTAGGATTGGTAATGGCTGAAGTAGACCAGCAGTTCTGTGATATTCAGCTTCTACTTGCTGACACACCAAACACTTGGCTACGCTTCTGGCTACTTCATGCTTCATTTCATGCCACTAGTAGTGTTGCCGTAGATCTTTGTACATTTTTGTACCATCGGGGTGTACAGAATAAGCAGCGCTGTGAGCTTCTTTCATCATCTCTTCTCGAACTGAGCCGTTTGGTATACACAATCGACTTCCATATCTTAAGAATCCGTCTTCGTGGATGATGAAGTCAGTTCGAAGTCCACTTTCTACTTGTTCTCGGATCTTTTGTAGTTTGGCATCACTTTCTTGAGCTGCCTTGATCTGATTGACAATAGTAGACTGGACTTGTAAGTTCATCAAATACGAAGCGTTACCTGGCATAACTACTTCGATCGCCAATCCGTGCAATTCCTGCTGTAGCTTCCACTGAGCGGTGAGATTCATTGCTAATGGATGGCGATTAAGCGTATCAGGAATTACGTTCACCTTTCCAGGATGATATTGTAGATTGATGTCGAAGTCTGCCATGAGTTCTAGCTATCTTCTCTGCCGCATGTTTAATTCCTTCCGAGTAAATACATACTTCAGACTCTTGTGATCCGTGTATATATCCACTCGTTCACCCAAAAGATAGTGGCGCCAAATCTTAAGTGCAAAGATAATGACTGCCAACTCCAGATCATGCGTTGGATAGTTGCGCTTATGAACTTACAGCTGTCTTGATGCAAAAGCTACAACTTTTCCATACCGGCGTAGAACACATCCTAATTCCTTACTGGACGCATCGCAATGCACATCGAATCTTCCAGATTGATTCGGTATTACGAGAATATGAGCAGAAGTTAATCTTGACTTGATTTCTACAAAAGTGTTTTCACATGCTTCTGACCACACGAATGCTTCATCTTTACGCGTGAGCTTGGTCAGGGGTGCTGCAATCTTTGAAAAGCCTTCAATAAATCTTCTATAGTATCTTGCTAATCCTAAGAAACTTCGTATATCTTTCACCGTTTTTGGTGTCGGCCACTCGCTGACAGCTGACACCTTAGCTGGATCTACTGAGATTCCTTCGCCTGAAACGATATGTCCGAGAAATCCAACTTGATCTAGCCAAAATTCACACTTGCTATATTTGGCATAGAGCTGATGTTGTTGCAATGTCTCTAGGACAATCCGTAAGTGCTCGGCGTGTTTTTTCCGATTCTTTGAATACACCAAGATGTCGTCGATGAAGATGAAAACGAACATGCCTAAGTACTCTTGGAAAACTTGGTTCATCAGGTTCATAAATATAGCAGGTATATTAGTCACTCCAAATGGCATTACGAGATACTCATAATGACCATAGCGAATCCTGAACGTCGTCTTCGGAATATCAGACTCTTTGACCTTCACCTGATGATAACTTGAAAGAAGATCTAGGTTTGAAAATACACAAGACCTACTTAGCTGATCGAAAAGATCATCGATGCGTGGTAGTGGATACTTGTTCTTAATCGTCACTTCGTTCAGAGCTCGGTAGTCTACACACATCCTGTATGAACCTTCTTTCTTCTTCACAAGTAATACGATAGATTCTCAACTTGAAGTACTGGGACGAATCCAACCTTTCTTCAGGAGTTCATTCAACTGAGTACGTATCTCCTTCAATCCTTCTGGACTTAACCGGTACGGAATTTTGATTACCGGTTGCGCACCGGGTAGTAAATCAATGCTGAATTCAAGAGCTCGATCGGGAGACAAACCTGATATATCTTTAGGGAACACATCCTCGAACTCTAAAACTACTTCTGGCTTTTCTTCTTCCGCCAGTAGAGTAAACACTTCTGCATTTTTTTGCTTAGCACAGAAGATTCCTAGTTCCAATGTTCTATCTCCACTCTTGAAGTAGAAGACTGGGTGATCTGGTATCTCAAATACTACCCTCCTTTGACGGCAGTCAATCGTAGCATAGAAAACTCCTAGCCAGTCCATTCCTAACACAACATCGAAATTTAGGATGTCCAGTACTTTGAAATTCGTGTTGAATTCTTCTCCGCAAACTACAACTGGACATTGATCAAATCCCATAGTTGCTTTCAATACTCCATTCCCGGAACTGACATTCCAGCTTGAAATGAGTGGCTTCACGGAAATCGCATGCGTTCTCACAAATCGTTGGGACATGAAGTAGTGTGATGCTCCAGTGTCAAACAGTGCGAGTGTAGGAAGGGTGGTTACCAGTATAGTACCTAACTTGTGTGAGGTTGGTTTTAGATACATGAGAAATATAGAGGTATACAAGGATTGAAAAGATGAAAGGATTGGGAATTACCAGTGATTGCTTAACCAGTGGCTTTGGCTTCCTCAACTGTCATTGTGAAAGACTGACGTTTGGGTACACTCCTCCTTGTTGGAGGCACATTTCTCTGTCCCTGGGGCACGTTTCTCTGCCCTTGAGGCACATTTCTCTGTGCCTGGTGGAATTGACGAGGATGCAGTGCAGGAGGTCCACATGGAGGTGGTGCAGGTAGAGCTAGACGAGGTGCAGGAGTCTGAATAGCTAACCGCTGCGGGACTGTGATTGCGGGTCTAGGCGCTGGAGCTGGGTTGAGTCAATATGGACATGCTCCTATGGCGTGAGTGGATGCGCTATAAACCAAACATATGCCATTTGCATGCCTGTAGTCTTTTGCCAGGTGTCCATTTCTCTTGCAGTAGAAACAAAAGTCTGGACTGGGCCGGTTAAATGATCCTCCCGGTCTTCTGGGTACAAATATCGGCCTGGAAGAGGCTCCTCCTTCCATCTGTGTGACAGGGCATTTCACACCGGCAGTCTGTGGTCTGCCCTTCTTCTTCACAACTGCCTCATAGCATCGGGCAGCCTTCAAAGCGAGATCATGGGTTAGGAAATCCCCTGTAGCGAGTGCAGCTTGGATTTCCGGGTCCAACCCTTGTTGAAATCGTCGTGCCCGGATCTCAGCAATAGGAATCAGGTGTGCCGCGAACCTGTTACGACCTTGTGTTAGCAGTGTAATGAGTAAAATCAGAAAATTGAATTTTGAGACAATATCTTACCTGCTAAGCATGGTAAACTCAGTATCGTATTCATCCACAGACTTGCTCCACATCGAGCCTTATTGTAAGTGGATGAACTGCTGTTCCATGTCGAAACGGGTAGTCTCAGGGAAGTACTTCGCGTCGAACATATCCCAAAACGTGTTCCATTCAATCGATTGGGCGAGTCGGCTTTCTTCAGCCTTCCACCAAACTCTGGCGTTGTCTGTTAGTTGCAGCTTCGCAACTCTCACCCAAGAAATCTTTGGCACTTGTGCTGCTGCCGGGTTATCTTCTATCGACTGAGCCCATTCATCCGCCTCCAGTAGGCTTTCTTTTCCGGAGAAATGCTTTGGATGCAGTGCCCGGAATTGTTTGACTCCGGATGCCTCGGCTTCTGGACGGTGCATGAGGATAGTAGTCCGCTGCTGCTGACCCTCCAAGAGGCTCTTGATCGTCTTGAGCAGTATCGTTTGCTCGTTGATGGGAGCTGCAATGGTAGGTGGTGGTGGTAGAGTAGGCGGTGGAGTGTTTCCATTGACGTTCGTGCTTGTGTTGTTTGGAGAATCCATGACCTTGATAGAAAAAGAAAGGTTAGGATAGATTCAAGAAATTTGAAATGTAAGGAATATATAGTTGCTGATTCTTATAATTTTTGGGATATATATTGTTTATAATTTCATGCAGAACAGACCTGCATAGGCCATAAACAAAACCTGTCACGCCCCTCTTCCCAGTAGACGGAAATGGTGACGTGGCGGGCCACAACATATTTACTAAGAAATAAATGCGTTAAGCGTAATTAAGATATATATATATATATATATATATATATATATATATATATATATATAATGCACAAGAATGACGAGAGAATTAAAATGAACAACAACTTTTATTTACATTCATCTTTACATACAACTGATTTGAAAAGGAAAGATACAATGATATAAAGCAATGCATAAACAGTGGCATACAAATTGAAAGTAAATACAAGAAAAGCTAGTAGTCCTGCTGCGCGGTGAGCTGGTCTACATCCTTCTGGTTAGGCTCGATCTCCTGAGAGTCCGGTACTCCTGACGAACATTCTAAAAAAAGAAAATAGATAGGAATGTCTTCGGCGAACTAACGCTCGGTAAGTCCTAAAATAAAGAATGGAATAGAACAAGTAATGAGAATCGAACTGGTAAGTTATACAGTTATATGATTGTTATTCTAACGTGGTTGTTAGTAGCTTGGTACAGAAGGTATTTGTGTATACGAGAGGAGTCCATCTTATCCCGTGGATTATGGTAACATGTAGTAGAACGCCCCGTCAAAATCCACAGGACAACGGCACGAGAGTTCATGTAGGTGTCTTTTAAGTGACCATCTCGTGCCACGTTAATACGTCCCATACAAATCTACCCCGTTATCCCCGCATAATGTATTGTATAGATTATATTTACAAGTCTTGCTGAAACCATGGATACAAGTTATTCAAGTAATCAGGTTTAGGGTGTAATCTTGTAGTCATGTCAAGTTATAGCCATAGTTCGGTCAAGTCAAGTCAAGTCAAGCATTCATGTTTGGCATTGATGTTTGAATTTAAGTATTCAGGTTCAAGTTCAAGTATTCATGTTAGACTTTGGATTCATATTTGAATTGGACTCTGATTTGAGTTTGGATTCAGGTTTGAGTTAGACTCAGACTAAGTCAGACATTTGTAACTGATTTAGATTCTGAATTAGGTTCGGGAGTTATCGGTAACTGCTACATATGGACGACAGGATTTGTGTCATTTTCCAAGACAATTACCATTAATAATTCCGTTAAGTTTTCTACCTTAAATAGGCAAGCAATCACTTTCTCCGGCTTCCTAGGGCTCAAGAGAATTGATCCCGCTTAAACCTATATTTACTAAAATTCTTAAATATTGTTTTATATAACTTGAGGGGGTTTTATGAAAAATATTTTTAATACAATTAAAAATAAATCTCGAGAAGTTATTTATGTTATTTAGGGTTTTCATGAATGTGAATTTTAGGGATTTGAGGTATTTTAGTAATAATAGTTTAGCCTGAAAAGTTCATGGTATTTTAGTGTAAAACTTGTCTTTTGTTGGTATTTTGATAGTATTTTGGTGAGACTTGTAATTATTTCACTTTTTAAAAAAAGTTATTTTATTATATTTTGAAAATATATGGATTTGTAATTTTTATATAATTATTAAAAATTAACTTTATTTAAGTAGAAAAATGTGTTTTTCTTAAAAACCGTTTAAAGCCTTTCGAGACCGAATGCTCCGTGAGGAGGTCTGCATCTCGCTCTACTAGCTCAAGGATGTGCGATAATCCGCACCATCCAATAGCGGGTCTTCTAAAAGGGTTGTAAAGGTATAATCGCAAAGGGATTTAAAATACAATTTAAAAGAAAACCGTTTCTTAAAGAGAGTGGTATTTTAATGTAATATTTTCTTCGGAACCAAAATTCACACAAAGGTATCATGCTATTGAACAAGAGTGTATGCGAGGGGTAGGTCATTATCCCGTGAAGTTTTCCTAAAGGTATGTTTAAGCAAAACAATAAAAGATGATATGTAAAGTTCATGGTATTTAAACGAAAAACTTAAATTAAAGTTATTTTACATGATATTCTTGATTAAAATTTTATTCTAAACATTATGATTTAAGGTTATAAGTGATGGGTAAAAGTTAGACTGAAAAAAATATTAAAGAGAAAGAGTTTTCTAGGGTTTTGAAAAAGATATCGGTATTAACTCCACTTACCGATATATGATTTGAAATGGAATTTCAAAGAATAAGAAGAGGGATTGATAGGGACATACCACTTGGTTATATTAAGAAGAGCTAGGAGAAGATATTGTTGTCATCGTGGCGTCACAGGATCGCCGGAATTTGCTTCGATCCTCGCCAGAAGTTGATAGCTTACTAACTCCTCTTTTACTCCACTTGTACTTAAGAAATTTTGAGAATTTTGGCTAGAATTTTCAGAATGATGAAAGGCTAAGGCATGGGGTAGTATTTATAGTGTAGAATTAGGGTTTTGGAATTAAAATGGTGGATTAAAATGCATTAAAAAGATGATAAATGGTGAATTGAAGGGTCTCTATTTGATTACAGAGCAATCAAACAGTGCAGGGGTGTTAGCGGTAGGGGAAGAGTCGAGTGTGCAAAGCGTTGGGCTCTTTGGCCTCAGTTCTCCTATCGGTACCGTCTGCCGGCCGATCTAGGTGGTAGGGGCTCTGGATTTGTGCCACGTGTACAAGTCTGTATTAACTCCATTTTTCACATGTTTGATTTTTCTGTCTTTTCATTTTTGTGTGTATTACACATGTAAACTTTTGGGCTTCCAAAAAGTTAAAAAGAAAAATCAGAAAAAAATGTGTCTGATGGGATTCGAACACAGGGGCTACGTTTTAGCAGTGCAAGAGCTTTACCAGTGAGCTACAAGTTATTTCTTGTTGTTATTTAACAAAATTAACTTATAACCCAATCTTAGGCTGTATAAATCATTACTATACATTAAACTGGAAATTTCCGTACAGTAAATTCAGAGTCGTTACAAAAACTTGGGTTGAAGAACTATAAAAGCACTAGATGTGGGATGAAAATTCCTTCTCAATCAATCAATCAACCAATTATCAACTATTATAGTTCTTGGGCTTCTCACCCATCTTACCATAGTTAATGTAACCTAGATCCCAGCGACTAACGCCATCTCTATTGAAGCCTTGTCGAGATTTGAGACGACCTGCCCTCCTCGATCAAGTATGCCTCCACGTTCCTTTAGATCTGCAGAAAGTGAAGCATCAAGATGAAGGCATACCATTTTCTTTTACCAAACGACCCTCGACCCTCCTTTCGGCACGCTATCACTCATATAGCACCGATTGGGATATGGCCGAGGGCGCCGAAGGCCAGATCGAGGCTGTTATTATGGCTATGAGAGGTTCAGAAGTCTATCCCTACCCTCATAACATGATAATAGAACTGATCTCGGCCTCCGACCGTGTCAAGCTTGGTAGTCACAACACAGAATTTAGACGTCCATCCTTGCCCTTGTATTGTGATTCCGGGACTGATCTTAGTCTAGGCGAGGCTATAGGCTTTCACTCAGTCTGGTAACAAATGACTGAGCGATTTAAATGTCTATTCCTACGCTCGATGTTGAAAGCAGAGGGAGCGGTGCAACCGATGTATCATAATTCGGTTTGAGGCTAGTGGTGTAGGAGATTTAGATGTCCATCCCTGCTCTTGCATTCAGTCTTCAAGACGAGGTTATGATTTAATGGTTTGAAGAGTTTGCTATTATTATCAAATCATATGTAACTGTAATCTAAATTTTATCAATGAAATGTGATGGTCGGGATGATTATTATCTTTGTTGTGTTTATTATCATTATTATCCATGCAACTAAGGAGTCTATTATTATTATTATTAGGAAGAATGCTCTCCCCTTCCTCTAATAATGGTTCATCTGTCGAGGGAGACTGTGTTGCGCTGATCTATTTGTCTTATGTGCAGATCTAGTTTTAGAGCGAACACCTTTTTGGCATGCCCGGTGGGATCCCGCTGTTGCATGGTACAAACCCGATTTGATACCACCAAAGATCCTGACTTCTAGCATAAGAAAAGACCACGCGGCAAAAAACCAAGTGGTAAGAGAAGATGAGTGACAGCAACGATAACGAGAACCGGAACTAGGATGTAGCACCTTTGAACGAAAGTGATTCAGCTGCATCAAAAAAGGCTTCTACTTCAGCAAATCCACCCCCGAACAACAATAACCCACCGAAAAACCTCACCAATAGTGAAATGCTTGAGGGAATTAATTGGCGAATTGATCAAATGGCAGCAGCTTTTGGACACCAGATGATGGAAGTAAACCAGCAAGCCTTCCAGGCTCAGCCGGCGATGCTAATCTAAGCACAACAACTCTAGAAAGAAGAAATGAATGCGCACAATAGAAGCTCTAATCAAATGACTATAGCCATAGAAAGGCTGGAGGCGGTTGCTAGATCCTGGGGAAATAGTCCGTAATATTTCGGCATGCCAGATCCGACGGCCCCTACTGTCGGTTCGGTTCCCAACTCATCAAATAACAATATCGGTGTACATGCCACCACATCAGGAAATCCCCTATTACAGGAACCAAATAACCCTTATCTCAATCAAAATGATAGGGGCAACACTGTTCCGTCGCCCGTTTTTCAGCCAAATGTGCAAAACCAGGCTAGGATGAGGCCGGATGGCGGATATGGGCAGATCTCTGGGGAGCAAACATGGTATGCTCTGGCAGGTGGCCAGAATTTTGGCCGGCAAGAGCACAATACTCCGAATCAGGGAGCGGCCAATGGGCTGGCCACTGAATTTGGATGGTTCGGTGACGACTACGATCCTAATGAAGAGCCGACGTGCCAACCTCAACTAAACCGCCAGTTTTTCCCTAATCCATCTCAGCCACGGGACATGGAGCTTGAGGATTATTAAAGGAAGCCTTACCCAGACTACTATGACCAGACATAAAAGTATCCGAGAGGTTTCAAGGTTCCTGACTTTACCTTTTTCTCAGGAGAAAACGACTAATCGACCGACGAGCATGTCGCCAGATTCACTATCCTATGTAAAGATGCAGGGAGTTTCGGTATGTACAAACTCCGATTGTTTTGTGGTTATCTCACCGGGGTTGCCTTTGAATGGTACCGTAATTTAGCCCCAGCATCTATCCAGGACTGGTCGTCCATGGATCAGAATTTCAGAGCCCAATTTATCTCGGTAATTAGTGATGTAGCGATGGCAGACATCATAAGGATATATCAAAGGAAAAACGAACCAGTAAAGGAGTTCGTCGCTCGAATGCTGACATCAAAAAACAGATGCCGAACAGCCCTGTATGATAAAGAGTACGTGAAGATGGCGTAAAGAACTTGTTACATGACAGAAGAAAACATTTCACGGGAATGAAGTTTGAAAACATGAGTGATCTGGTGAATCACGTAGCACTATACGAACGTATGACCCGCAAAGAAGAAACAAAAAGGAATTCTTTTAGAAATTCGGGGTTCAAGAATAAGTTCGGCATAACGATCTCCAATGTTCATGAATTAGAGGAAGCTGATTTTGATGCTAAAATAGAAGCTAATATGAGCATATCCGAATTTCTCCCGAGAAAAATGTATATTTGTACGATGCCGAAGGAATCCGGGATTCGGCTCCTAGGAAATGAGCAGTCAAGATAAATTACTTCGAAGGAAACTGAGATTATATTTACAACATAACAAAGGCAGAAGTGATCTTTGATATGCTCTTTAAAGATATGTAGCTCAATGTATCTCATCGGATCCCAAGCGCTGACGAGATCGCAAAAAAGAAAGATTATTGCAAGTGGCACAACTCAGAATCCCACTCAACCATTAATTGTGTGGTCCTCTATAATACATTGCAAAAAGACTTCGAGGAAGGATAGATCAAGTTTGCGAAAGGAGCTTCGGAAGTTGAGAAGAATCCCTTTCCTAAGACAACATCGGTGAACATGGTTAGCGCCGATATAGGGAAAGAGCCTAATGCAATGGTGCTATCTTCAGAAGCCAATGAAGAGTTGATTGATCATGAAATCGAACCTGAAGGGTCCATCAAAATCACCAGGCAGTTGAACCCGGGAAGCGCTCAGATGTGGTCGGCCGAACTTGGAGGTTCGGTCACTTGGACCCTTGTGAAGACAGTACGTTGTAGTAAGATGAGGGACTCTGAGGTGAAACATAATTTCTGCAACTTTTGTATGGTAAATCGATGCAAAGAGTGCACTTCTTTTGAAGGAGCTCAAATACCTTTCGGGAAGATCGAAACCGGGGAAGCGGAAAAGTTGAAGTCAAGTGCGTTTGATGCATTCGTGAGTACGATCTTCAGCTCCAGGATCGTCGAGGGAGCCAAGGAAACAAAGGTCGCCATCCCTGTCGAAAGTAGAACAAGTGACTTTGAGGTCCATGAAAATATGCCGCATAGAGCATTTAGGGTTTTCAATCAAAACAAGCTTTTCGGTACCAAGTTGTAGCAGCATAGACCCCATCGACACCAACTGGTCCCAGGTGAACAATACTCTCCGAATAAAAGGGTGCCGACTTTCCAGCGTGACGATGAGGGAAAGCGGCCACTTGGCAACGGTTTCTTCGGTGGCTGAATCGGTCATGCGGCCAACTTGCGTGATTACATCTGGAACAACGCCAGAAAATCCCGGAAGATCATTCGGGATGAAGAAAAACTTTGAGTCAAGATAGATCATGAGCAGCAAGAAGTAGATATAACCGCCATGAGACCTCCAAGAATAATGAAACCCCTACTAACATCTACGGGGGTATGGACTAGGCTTGAACGATTTGCCAGGCCAATTTTTCGCACATGCCCCAACGAGTCTCGCACCATGACAAAGATGCAGAAGTGAAGATGGCAGCGGGCAGTGAAGGAAGAGCGGGAAACTGCTCATCAGTCCATGATGTGCTAAAAGAAGAAGTCGGCATTAGCTGAAAGCGGTACCGGTCGCCTAAAGGAACCAATGTTGAAGCTGGGTTCAGTCATCATTAAGGCTGGAGGAGGCGACCTCAAGGGGCATTATTTGTAATACCCCAGAGCAGTGCGGTCTTCAGATATCATGGTGATCTATTCTGTCCACACTCGGTCCGGTTTGTTGTAGATACATGATGATCTGAGTGTGAAGCTGCTTCAGAATAATGGGATTGGGTCCCTGAAGAACATTCCGAAGGAGGACCGAACTGTATTATAAATGTAATGATGCCACCCTTAATTACGGAGGCGCCTTTTGGATGAACCGGCATTCCGGAGTTTGAAGAACTCCGTAGTTAAGCATGCTCGGGCTAGGAAAATCCTACGATGGGTGATCTCCTGGGAAGTGGCCCCTTCTCGAGTCCAGTTCACTCCAAAGGACAAAATCGTGCGGGTTCGGCCAGAGTGGACAATACCATCCATACTGGGGAATGGGGTGTGACAATATTGGTTAACCAGCAATGGATACCTAAACAAGACAGCCCCAAACCAGCCATATCGACCAAGGAAATGGAGGTAAATACTGTACTCACTGTTCCATAATAGTTCCATGCCACCTGTAGCAACCAACCTATAAAGGAGGAGAGAAGCCACAAATGAGGCGAAGTTCGGATTAGCTAACCGGAGTCTCCACTTGCATCAAAGATGCAAGAAAGAGAGGGGGAAGAGGGAGTAACGGCAAAATGAGATGGAAAACTAAAGAATACAAGTAAGGAACCACAATATCTTGATAGAAACCCGACAAGAGTCTGCTACTTAAAAAGACATCCCAATCGGGCACGATTTGACTTTGAAAGGCTTTTTTGAAAGAGTTTCTTAAAGTTTTGCGTCCAAATACGCCCACACGATGCAAATATGTGTGTATGAAGGTATTAGATGTTGGATATAGCGCCCTCAAGGCAATTATTGTAATTGTAGGTAGACGATTATGATAATTGAACAAAAACCTATACAGGTAGAACCGTTTTACTCGAGGTGATAGTATGCTATCTGCTTTGTCTTTATCATTATATGTATATGTTTTGATAAAGCCCGTAGGATTATTGCTTGACTACCAGTATTACGATGGCGATCATATACGTGGGAGCTGGGTGGTCTATAAGTACATCCTTAAATGTCCCTAGTCGAGAAAGTGTCGAGACTGGGCATCGATACTCCGGAGTAGACTAGTGTATACTTTTCGAGATCCCGACGAGGGACGGTGGCCGGTCTCATAAGCCAATGGTGTCAAGTCACCTAAGATAGTATACAGGTGCTCACTGAAGGTGAGTATACCTGACGGATTCGCCAAGAACTTCTATATGGTATTATATCTATCGTTAGATGGAGGTTCTCTAACGGCATGAGTACAGATTAGTCCTTTGACATGATATTTTCATTTTTCTCATGTGAGTTCCCACCGTACTTAGATTACTACCAACTATGGCTCAAAGGAGTCGTACAAATAGGTTTTAGTTGGGTACAGTCCCGAGCCATATGGAGGCAGTGAACAATCATCACGGATTCATTTCTCCCGGTATTAGGAGTCGATGTCGCGCTGTGTTAGGTCAGTCATCACTAAAAATCCTTGGCCAAGATAGATGAGATTTACTGATGTGAAATCAGTAGTTTCTCAGTGGGGGATGGGCTTCAGACGGGCACGATTTATCGGATTAGTAGGGGCCTGACGTTATCCACCCCGTAGATCCGGTATACGATACTCTTAGACAAAGAGACCGGACTGTACGGAGATTATCACATTCAGGATCAGTAGGGGTACGGATGAGTTTGCTCATCGGCCTTCTTTTCGCTTAATACCTGGGTAGCCGTTACGTACAGCTAGTGCCGCTGACGTACTTGTGGTTAAACCCATTGCCACATATTGACGAGTCTTCAGAGTCCCACACAGAGGGTTTTCCCGGTTTAGGCGAAATGATGTAGTGGTTGTATATTAATACGTGCATGATTTTGATTAGGTATGTGTGCTAGCCATATGGACTTTAATCGGGCGGATGGTAATACTAGTATAGAGTGTTTTTCGTCACCCTATTGAGATAGGAATATGCATGCTTGTCCGGCGTATACAGATTCCCCCTGCCTAGGATAAGCTGGGGTTTATTGATTTTAGGGATCCAAATCTCTGGTAGCTGCAGACTAAACTGCCGTTAATTACCCTTTTCCTTTGAAGCGAGGGAACCTTCGATTGACGGGTCAAACCGGTCATGCGAACTCAATGTGCATACGTGCGTGTGTTGTGGTTTGAAGGGGTCTTGAATGTATCGGGGGCCTCGCAGAGTTTACGGGGGTCTTGCTACCCGGATAGCTGTTGGATATAGTGCCCTCGAAGTCAAATATTGGATCGCAGGCACGTGATTGCAATGATTGAGAGAGGACCTATGCCGGTAGGACAGTCTTACTCAAGATGATAGTATGCTATCTGGTTTATCTTTATCATCGTGTACAGCTTTAGGTGACCTTAGAGATCACTATTACACATTGATAGAGCCCTTAGGATTTTTGCTTGACGGCCAGCAGTATGATGGCAATCATATACGTCGGAGCTGGGGTCTATAAGCGCATCCTTAAAAGGTCCCTAGTCGAGGGAGTTTCGAGACATGTCATCGATACTCCAGAGTAGACTAGTGTTTACGGATCGAGACCCCGATGAGGGGCGGTGGCTGGTCTCACAAGCCATTGGTGTCGGTTGGTTCACCTAAGACGTATACAGGTGCTCATTGGGTTATGAGTACACCGGACAGGACTCGCCGGGAACATGCTAGTTGGTTTTATACCTAGCGTCAGATAGCAGTTCCCTGGTGACATGTGTACAGATTAGTTCATCGACCTGAGATCGTCATTTGTCCCGTGTGAGTTCCTACTGTGCTTTGATTACTACCCTACCACGGCTCAAAGGAGTCGTGCAAACCGGTTTTAGTTGGGTACAGTCCCGAGCCACATGGAGACAGTGAGCGGATCGACAGGGGTTTCGTCTCTCCCGGTATTGGGGGTGAGATCGCGCTGTGTCTAGGAGAGCCATTACACAAAGTCCTTGGCCAAGGCAGGAGATTTACTGGTAGGTATTCCAGTAGTATCTCAGGGTGTTCTGGGCTACACTCCGACACGACTTGTACCGCTTTTGGGGGTCTGACTTTTACCAACCCCCTAGGCCCGACATGCGATACTCATAGACGAACGGACCGGACTGTACGGATATTGTCACTGACAGGCTCAGTAGGGTATCAGGATTAGTTCGCTCATCGACCTCCCTTTTGGTCAATACCTGGTAGCCCGTTACGTACAGCTAGTACCACTGACGTGTTAGTAGTTAAATCCACAGCCAAAGTATTGACGAGTCTTTAGAGCCCCCCACAGACAGTTTCTCAAGTTTCGGACGAAACGTTGTAGAGGCCGTATTGTATTATGGCAAGGTTCGATCATATACGTGCAGTCGTGCACGGATCATGATCGGACGGATCATACTAGTGGGCTTTGGTTTAAGCCGGATCCTAGTATTAGATTTGTTGGATTACTTTAGTCTCATTGCATTTGCATTCAGTCGGAATGCGGATGCAGGTATGTATATACAGGTGAGGGGTATCCTTGTGATCCGTCACGAGTTTACTTTAGATGTTGCCATATCTTTTTATTGTTGTAAACATTTGGGTTAATGTTTACAAATGGTGGAAATTGTGAGTGGATTTCATCATGAGGAGTATTTAATGTGACATAGACATGTTTAGTGACTCATGGTCTCTTTATTTGTGCTAATGTCACATTAGGATTTGTTTATTGTGTTGAATTGATGGATGGAGAGAGAGAGGGCAGCCATATGGCTTGATGTGAGCTCTTGTATTATCATTCTAGTTCTCACAACAATTCAACACAACAACACAAGAAAAAGCTCCTCTCTTTTCTTTCTTCTTCTTGCTCACAACCTTCACCATGGCATCATCTTCAATCTCCATCCATACACTTTCATGTGTTGAGAATCAATGGATGCTTGAGACAAAGTGATCACACACATTCTCTACATCACCTTGGACACGTCGGCTAGCAAATTTCGTGTCCGAGTTGCTTCGGACGAAGCGGGAGCCCGTAAAAAGACTCATTGATGTGGTGCCCTTTCCGACGAGGAGACCGGAGATCGGAGATGCCGCGAGGAGCTTGAGAAGGTGGCCAAAGACCGAAGGACACGAATCGATCGGTATAGCCACTCTCACTTCTTAGTAGTTAGCTAGTTTGTGTTAATGGTTTGATCCGGGAAAAAGTATACGTTAGCGCCAGTTTCAAGTTTAAGAAAAGTTTTTGTTTCCACATTTTAGCCTCGGATTGACGGCCGGGGCGCTACCGTAGACTTACATGGTATCAGAGCCACGCCATTAACTTTTACTAGCTTGTTCTAACTTGTTTAAAATTTCGATCGGCCGAATTTTCCAAAACCGCATTTCCAATTCTTAAGTTTCTGTTGAATTTTTTTGTCTTCGAAAAATTATTTTCAGTATGTCAGAAAATCGTGCAGGCTTTTTTAAGACCACTGCAGAAATTTTGTAGAATGATCTCACTGTAACGCCGCGGAACCGTGGCCTTACCCATGTTTTGGCCGCGGTTCCGTCGCAGTTCTTTAGCTTCATTGCACAATTTTTCTTGTGGTGGTCTTCTGTGTGGAAATGTGGTTTCTGGAATTTTTTTGTTTGGGCCCAGATTTGTTATAGTACTGGATTTGTGCTTGGGGCCCACTTCGGGAAATTTCGTCGATCGAAAATTTTAAATAAGTTAGTTCGCAGTACTTACATTACTATCTGTGACCGTGAATGTCATTGATCGGTAAATCTTGTCTAATTGCTATAGCTCTTTTAGACGGATTTGCGAACGTGACATTCACGTTGATGTTCTGTGTTGTGCTGTGATGTTGCGGATTGTCGTGGTGGATAGCTTGGTGCAATGTTAGTACAATTTTGGTATTATTTGTACATTTGATATTGCGGGGCGAGCGTCCGACATGTGGACTGCCGTCACTGCCTGTTTGTATATTATTCTTTTGGGGCACGACCGGGCTGAGGTCGATGTACCCGTTGCATATATATTTTACTTTCTGTACTAGGATTACCCCACGGTGGGGTGCACGGATAGCCGGGTTCTAGAGGGAAACGGGCCCGCATCTCATGGCTTTGAGACGGAGGGGGCTTCACTCTAGAATTGGCGGGCTATTCGCCGCACTCGTAGGGGGTGTAGGTTGACCCAAGGAGGGGTGCCCAAGTTACCGGATTCCGTGAAGTGCTGGGTGGTCCATTCACTTTGTTGAAGGGGGCTGCCTCGCTTCAGGTTTTGGTGGGTAACTTACCGCACTCGTAGGGGTCTAGGATTTCATTGCACAGGCTATCCACACGACCAGGGGAACGTCGGGTTTCACTTGCGGCTCAAAGGAAACTCGGGGCTCCCATATTATCTGTATTGTTCTGTGATGCTTATTACTTTTCTGTGATGTTGTATTTATCACGCCTGGAGCGATTATTATATATTGCTATATATATACTAGTAGATGTTGTATATGTTTTACACCCGCGCTAGTCCAGTCCCCGCTCTGTCGTTAGTTAAGTAACCTAACGGGTGATGACGGGACCCAGTGGCGAATGCGGATGGCATATACGTACATCATATTTTCGTTCTTTATTGGTGTGATCAATTTATGGGACTGCATTGATTCGGATCAATGCAAGCTAAACAAACATGTTTGATGTTGTTGGAACAATTTTTCAAAAAGCTGTTATTGCAAGGACGTTCTCTTTTGTTTTGCATAGTGGTATTCGGTTATGAATATCCAACACTTCAGTCGACGAGGCAAGGGCCGAGATCCTTTCACCGGGAGTGACCCTTTGGGCAGAAGTTTGCGTCAGGGTAATAACTTCACTATAGTCAATTACTTTTTACTTTGCATCGTGGTATTCAGTTGGAATATCCTGCACCTCATTCTACGGGGAAAGAGCCGAGATCCTTTCACCGGGAGTGACCTCTTTAGTAAAGGTTTTCGCTATTATATATTTATAAAAGGATATACAGTTCCTTCAACGATATCAAGTTCATTACGTTAAAGGTTTTTCGCCAAAAACCAGTTGTAGCCCTCCGTCATATCTTACAGGTATCACTTAGTATTCATGCCGTGCATGTTGACCTTCGTCAAGGCATAGTGTATGGTAGCTATTTGTTACTTTTCTGTTGCATAGATAGATGCGTTTGTTTGGGACAGTCGTACTACTATTTTGGCCTTCGTCAAGGGTATGTACGGGTGGGTTCAAATTAACCTGGATAATGACGGGTAGAACTTGACATGTGACTTATGATATGTTGGCCTTCGTTAAGGTCATAAGAGCATGGGGTAAAAATCACATCGGGAGTTTCCAAAGAAACTGAAACTTGCCAGATATGCGCATACCTTCTGGAGTGTGATAACGTGAGTGGATTCCATCATGTTATCATGCGATGATAGTTGGATCCCGATTCCCACTGATGAGTTGGTTTATTTCTCGGGTGACCCCGACTAATTCTTCTTTCAGGTTTGGAGGAGAATTTGAGGTTACACTGGGAGGTTTCCTGATTAGATAAAATGATAACCATTCTGATCTAGGTTAGAGTGTACGCAGAGTGTTTCTTTTCTCTCTCTCTCTGGCAGCGACCATGGCCCGACCCTAGACTATGACTCAGTGACCAAGATTAACCGAACCTTCTTAAAACACTGGCTTTTGGATTGTCTGAGTTGCATACCTCATTGCCATTCCTACTTTTACCCTTTTTCTCCGGAACATTTCGTATCACTACGAACGTCCACTTCCATTGGATAAAACATCGTATGGTTATATACGAACTCGAAGGAACTTGTTCCAGATTCGAGAATGGTTTCCGGTTCTGGAGAAAATGAATAGGACTATTCAGTTGTCTTTTCCTTTTACTTTCTCTCAGGTTGCGAGTGCTCCTTGGATTAGGACGGTACACCTATTACGCTAATTGGATAGTCTTCATCCAAACCATAGGCAGGTGCCGAAAGGCAGGGAATGAAGATAACCATTTAGCCTAAAAGGTGTACTGAAGGTATTAAGTAAAGACAAATAAAGGGATCAGAAAGAGGGCAAAGTAAATTGCAACTGCTATCATTCACGACCAAACCACGTATTTCATCGCCACACCTATTTCACCTTTTGTATTTCTCCAGAATACTCCGTATCACTACGAAGATCCACAGTTATTGGATATTCCATCGTATGGTTATATACGAACTCGAAGGAACTTGTTCCAGTTCGGGGATGGATTCTGGTTTAGGAGAAATAGGAATAAGATTTATTCAGTTGTCTTTTATCTTCACCTTCTATCAGGTTACGAGTACTCCTAGGATTAGGAGAGTACACCCATTATGCTTATTGGATAGTCTTCTTCCAAACCATAGGCTGGTGCCGAACGGTAGGAAAGGAAGAAAACCATTTGGCCTAAAGGTGGTGTACAGAAGGTAATGACTAAAGACATATAAAGGGATTTGGAGAGATGGCAAAGAAATATACGGTTACAGTTGTGAATCTGATAATGGAAGAGGCATTACTAGGAATACCCAGATACCCCTTCGAAACATTTACATGTTTCAGTTTCACTGTGTATTGTTAAAAGAAAACTGATTTCCCAATTAGCCCTTGCTCCAGGGTATGTATTTACCAGGTTTGATTCTCACATCTGTATGGTTTTACAGATGATGAGTGGAAGTAAGTTATTGGGAATTGGGTGATCATCCTCATTATATCGGGATTCGTTGTAATTGGTGATATTTGAGGAAATCGCCTGGGTTGTTTGCCGGACGGCAAATATTTGGTTTTGAATATCCGTTGTTATGCACCAATTTCAAATTGATATATCTGTACGTTTATTTTTATAAAGTGAGATATAACTTTTTGAAATTATGTCCATGACATTTACCTATATCAGTGGATGGTTAGGTAAGGAGTATTAAACAGCGGTGTAATTCTTCTTAACCATAAGTACAGTTTTCAACCTACGACACACAGGGAATGAGTTATTAGACTCAGGGGACTTATACAGAGTACTGTATGTTGTCCAGTGTCCATTAGGACAGAGGGGTTGGTACTCGTACTATATTCTGTTTACTTATGACTTCTCTAGTTCTTAGACATGTGTTTCATAGAAATACAAGATCAAAGTTTTGAGAAGTTATATGTATATGAATAAAGTAGAGAACCAGGTATTGCAAGTATCAGAATTCTTTAAGGTGATCGAAGATGTAGATACTTGAGTATGGTATTCAGTTGATAGTAATGATTATGAGAACTTGCTTCTCTTTCAGGTTACTCATTTTTGGATGCATTCCTAAGTTGAGTAACGCTGATCGGCCTCCTTCCATTTAGTTGACATGCACTGGAGACAGCTGCATGATTTGAATCTAGTTCCAATTAAATCAGTGCCTCTATTTCTATATTGGATATAGAATAGTTCATATCTTAACAATGTTAAGGTACGGGGAGTTGTCCGGCTTATGCTTAAAACCAGACTCTGGATAACTCAAGGCACGTTTCTGTAATGGCTGTTTGTGGGTTGACTCGAGCTATGACGAGGGTTAACTTTATACCATTTAGAAGATCAATGGTGATATTGTTCTTGACTCGCCACAGTTTTACTAAAATGGATTTTTTCAGAAAACAGTAGTGGGAGTATGGTAGAACTGGAAGTGATTCCAGAACCGCAAACGATTATTGAGAATTTAATAGGACCTAAAGATTCAATCTGGTTTGACATTCCATTAACCACTCCGCAGATATGGTGGGTAACCTCAGGCACTTGAGAGGTACTTCGGTATGCTCAAAGACGGTGACAGGGAGGTTCTTGTTTACCCATACTTGCCATTGATGCTGTTCCAGACTATGAGACCCGGCAGGAGGATGAGTATAGTATCGTTCTAAACTAGCTTTAGAAGTGCACGTGTATATGACTCTGCCAGAGGGTTGTCGTAGTCAGTGGGAGCAGCGAAAGCATAATGGACAAGTAGCTTATATCTATTTATGGACTAAAGTAGAAAAAGCGGAAATAGATCATCTATTTCTGATGTGACAGTCATAGGTTTGACTTCATCAGAATAGGGGATGGATCTGTTAAGAAAGTAGTAGGGTGTGATGTCCTAGTATTTGGATGACATACACAGAGTAGGAAGTGAAATTCCTATACTGCGATCGGTTATACTTTGGTTGTCATACAGTGGTTTCTCCACATAGGATATAGATATAATATCAGACATTCTGGTTACTAGATCTATGGTTTTAGATCTGGATTTGGGTAGTATCCCAATCTGGGTACTTAGACAGCATTCTAAAGGTGTTTTAGAATGGACGACTCCTGGCATGGTAGTATGCCTGCAGGTGATGGAGTCACCCTCTCTAAGGTGTCTTACAGACTAAAGTGGAGAGAGATGTGCATGATTGACATATCACTTGCTTAGGCTATTGAGTCAATCATGAGATGTTAAGTACTACACCAGATGTTGTTTTTGCACTAGATGCAATAAGTTGATATCAATCCAATCCTGGAGAAACATTCGGAAGAAGTTTTAGAACATAAGTAGATGTTCTAGGGATACGATAACGACAGCCTCTTTCGGGAGACGGTTATCATTCCAGGCTTCCAAGGTGACCTGGATGACAGAGTGACTGTCAGAGTTATAGTTTTCCCTTTGACGAGGGGCAGTTGTTTGGACAGGAGGTCCAGGCGGATACTGAGGGAGGCATGGCACAGGATACTGATTAAGTTCAGTTAACGATACAGTCTAAGGTGTTTGGATTTGGAGTTCATTTATGAACTAGGTCCCATCAGATATCCAGACATATTCTAAGACAGGCAATGCTCATTTCGGAAGATGGCTTTCTCTGCGAACTTGAGATAAAGAGAGACACAGAAAGAAACATCAGGGAGGATCCACTCACCGAGACTATTCCTCGAATACAATAGTTTCGCAAACGGGCTTTGTGAGACTGATCAGTAGAGGAGTTGGGTGTTCGGTATCACACGGGCTGTGAGTATGCGACATCGCAATAATTAGCCTGAGTGCAAGTGGGAGATTGTTGGATATAGTGCCTTCGAAGTCAATTATTGGATTGCAGGCACGTGATTGCAATGTTTGAGGGAGGACCTATGCCGGTAGGACAGTCTTACTCAAGATGATAGTATGCTATCTGGTTTATCTTTATCATCGTGTACAGCTTTAGGTGACCTTAGAGATCACTATTACACATTGATAGAGCCCTTAGGATTTTTGCTTGACGGCCAGCAGTATGATGGCAATCATATACGTCGGAGCTGGGTTCTATAAGCGCATCCTTAAAAGGTCCCTAGTCGAGAGAGTTTCGAGACAGGGCATCGATACTGCAGAGTAGACTAGTGTATACGGATCGAGACCCCGATGAGGAGCGGTGGCCGGTCTCACAAGCCATTGGTGTCAGTTGGTTCACCTAAGACGTATACATGTGCTCATTGGGTTATGAGTACACCGGACAGGACTCGCTGGGAACATGCTAGTTGGTTTTATACCTAGCGTCAGATAACAGTTCCCTGGTGACATGTGTACAGGTTAGTTCATCGACCTGAGATCGTCATTTGTCTCGTGTGAGTTCCCACTGTGCTTTGATTACTACCCTACCACGGCTCAAAGGAGTCGTGCAAACAGGTTTTAGTTGGGTACAGTCCCGAGCCACATGGAGGCAGTGAGCGGATCGATAGGGGTTTCGTCTCTCCCGGTATTGGGGGTGAGATCGTGCTGTGTCTAGGAGAGCCATTACACGAAGTCCTTGGCCAAGGCAGGAGATTTACTGGTAGGTATTCCAGTAGTATCTCAGGGTGTTCTGGGCTACACTCCGATATGACTTGTACCGCTTTTGGGGGTCTGACTTTTACCAACCCCCTAGGCCCGACATGCGATACTCATAGATGAACGGACCGGACTGTACGGATATTATCACTGATAGGCTCAGTAGGGTGTCAGGATGAGTTCGCTCATCGACCTCCCTTTTGGTCAATACCTGGTAGCCCGTTATGTACAGCTAGTACCACTGACGTGCTAGTGGTTAAATCCACAGCCAAAGTATTGACGAGTCTTTAGAGTCCCCCACAGACAGTTTCTCAAGTTTCGGGCTAAACGTTGTAGAGGCCGTATGGTATTATGGCAGGGTTCGATCATATACATGCAGTCATGCACGGATCATGATCGGACGGATCATACTAGTGGGTTTTGGTTTAAACCGGATCCTAGTATTAGATTTGTTGGATTACTTTAGTCTCATTGCATTTGCATTCAGTCAGAATGCGGATGCAGGTATGTATATACAGGTGAGGGGTATCCTTGTGATCCGTCACGAGTTTACTTTAGATGTTGCCATATCTTTTTATTGTTGTAAACATTTGGGTTAATGTTTACAAATGGTGGAAATTGTGAGTGGATTTCATCATGAGGAGTATTTAATGTGACATAGACATGTTTAGTGACTCATAGTCTCTTTATTTGTGCTAATGTCACATTAGGATTTGTTTATTGTGTTGAATTGATGGATGGAGAGAGAGAGGGCAGCCATATGGCTTGAGGTGAGCTCTTGTATTATCATTCTAGCTCTCACAACAATTCAACACAACAGCACAAGAAAAAGCTCCTCTCTTTTCTTTCTTCTTCTTGCTCACAACCTCCACCATGGCATCATCTTCAATCTCCATCCATACACTCTCATGTATTGAGAATCAATAGATGCTTAAGGCAAAGTGATCACACACATTCTCTACATCACCTTGGACACGTCGGCTAGCAAACTTCGTGTCCGAGTTGCTTCGTACGAAGCGGGAGCCCGTAAAAAGACTCATTGATGTGGTGCCCTTTCTGACGAGGAGATCGGAGATCGGAGATGCCGCGAGGAGCTTGGGAAGGTGGCCAAAGAACGAAGGACACGGATCGATCGGTATAGCCACTCTCACCTCTTAGTAGTTAGCTAGTTTGTGTTAATGGTTCGATCCGGGAGAAAGTATACGTTAACGCCAGTTTCATGTTTAAGAAAAGTTTTGGTTTCCGCATTTTGGCCTCGGATTGTCGGCCGGGACGCTACCGTAGACTTACAATAGCTGGCTGGGCGTTAAAGAGGCTAGCAGCCCTCTTACGGGGTATGGGGTAGTGCCCTATTAGAAATCTTTTCTAACGGGGAATGTGTTTTGAGTGTGGAGTGTGTGGAAAAAATAGGGGTGAGGAGCGTCCTGAGGACACGTGAGATAGCACGCGGCCGCTGGGCGCCGGCAGGTCGCGCGATCGCTGGGCGCCGGTGGGCCCCATGCGCGGCGCGCGGTCGTGGGGCGTCGGTGGGCCGTGTGGGAGATGCACGACTACTAGAAACACCGGCGGAAGAAGGGGCTAAGCCCTTAGGCTTAGAGTTGAACTCCTGAATAGGAATTGGGTGTAGATTTGGAGTTAAACTCCTAAAAGATCTGGATTTGGAGTTAAACTCCTTTGAGGATTTGGATCTTGGAGTTGAACTCCTCAATGATCTTTAGAGATGATCAAAGGGGACCACTTTCTTCTCCCTTGTGCGTTAGATTCTTCCAAAGTGGAATTTTTGAATGTGAGTCTTCTTCCTCTTCCTCTCTTTTTGCTAGATCGTGGAGAAAAAGGGAGGTAAAATTAAAAATCTCCATTTTAGGGATTTGATAGGAGATCTGAACTCCCCTTCGAGGGTTTTATGGTGAAACTTTATTTGGTTTTGAGAAAAAGAGAGATAAGCTCTTGATTTTATTGGAAATGAAAAGAAAGAGGGAAAACTTGAGAGAGAGAGGAGATGGAGGCACAAATCTTAATTTTTTGAGGGGGATCAATTCTTTGTTCATTTCATCATAATGTTGTCTTATATAAGCTTACAAATTTACACAGTCCCTAGGGCTTTACAAAATGGTACTTTGCCTATCCCATGCCTCATATGCTTATTTCTTTTTGCACATGAGCCATAGGCTTTACAAAAAATTGGCTTTTTGCTTATTTAAATATTACATTTATTTGTTGTACTTTCTTGGCATGGGGCCAGTCTGGGCTTGGGCCCACTTGCTTGGACTTGGGTTCGGATGTGGACTCCGCATGGGTTCGGGCGTGGGCCCGGCTTGGGTTTATGTGTGGGCCCGGCTTGGGTTTATGTGTGGGGTCCGCCTACTTGTCCCCGGTTTGACTTTGACTTTGACCTTTGGTCAATGGGGTGTAAATTTTAACCCCAATAAAGTGCTCCCATCAATGAATGCACACTACATATAGGGGTTGTGTGCATGAAATTGATAGATCTTCTTTCGCGTAGTATGAATTGATTTGGTTCCTGCTTTTGGGAGGCTGGCACTGCCTTTTTATGACATGGACGGTCGATGCTTGATGTGTGTCTGAGATGGAGTTTCGGTGTATGACGTATCACCGGCATGGAGTGTCGTTGGTTAATGTATCTCCGAGATGGAGTGTCGTTGTTTGATGTATTGATTAATCCAAAAATAATATGTTTACCGCAATCAGAAACGGCGTCGCATTGCAGCTAACCGGTGAGTACGGGTCGATCCACAGAGATGGGTAATTTTCTTATTTGTGTTTTTACGAGTTGATTCCAAATGTTGTTTGGATTGATTAAATCTAAAACCTAGATCTATCAATAAACTAAGTTAATCTAAATTAAAGTCTTGCTAGGGTTAGGCTTAGGGGAAATTTGGAGATTAAAGGTTTTCTCACTGCTTTCGATGCCTTTATTTTAGATCTATTAGATGTTATGGTAATTATCAATAAAGTGGATTGGAATCTTTTGGGAAGATGTTTCTTCCTCTAGATTCGTGTTCTTCCTTTATCGATAATTACCCTAACCTACATGGAAAACACGTGCAACCGGGCCTTTATACTACGGTATCACCGTTACCTCGAGGGGTAGGGTGCCGTAGGGAGCGGTTGTGCGTGTATGCATGGAGTTCTAATTCTTAGTTGTGAAGGGGCATGAAAGGGGTGAGAGATCTCATCTCTCAAACATTTCCCTAAGGCTAACCCTAACAAGCGAGGGGATTACTCGCTCATTAGGGGATGAAAAGACATACTAATTAAAAGAATTAAAACAAAGAAATAAAATTAACTTACTAATTTGATGGCTCCCTCCAAGCAATACAGAACAGATCTGAATAAACTCTCAACAATTCTGAATTTTATTGATTGAAAAAGAGGCATAAGTTTTACAGATCTGAGATTACAATTTATAGGAAAACATGAAAACTAGGGTTACAGACTCTCGCACATGTGAAATTACAGATTGGCCCACGGAAAATCCCAACACCCGCACCGACGCACCGACAGAAGAAAAATCCACCGACGCGGGCATTAGACGGCCGTGGAACCGTGGCAATAGGGCGCTTGGGCCGCGGTTCCGCGGCCCTTTGGTGAGCTTAGCTCACCAAACTTCTGGGTATGCTTTAGGGTTCCTTGGTCTGGTTATTTCTTCAGTTCTTTTCTCTTCTGGGCTTCTAGGTCTTCTCCAGATCTTCAGTGAAAACTTGTGAGGATCTTTTGACCGTTCACTTTGAAATTTCGGACTGCATTGCCTTATACAATTGTAAATTGTTCTTCGTGACTAGGATCCGTCTACTTGTTGGTCAAAAGTCCCTTTTCTGTATCAACTTTCGTCTTTTTCACTGTATTTGCTCCAAGAACCTGTATCCTGTAATATGCAACAAACGTGCGTCAAGAGTACCTGTTTATTTATAAAACGAATAAAAATGGGGAGTACAATAATGCAATATTATAGTATGAACAAATACTCCCAAACTTATCTTTTGCTCGTCCTCGAGCAAACTTATTATTTTATTCTCAATAAAATCCTAACCACACTTTCGCAGGGAAACGCGATTGCACTGAGCACGTGCAACAAGCCGTTAAACCTCTAGGTGTCCCTAGTAGGAGGAGTGTTGTCTCCTGAGGGTATTCAGCGGATTACACCCACAAAATCCTATCAACTTGGCTTTTCGACTTTTGTTCACCAATTAGGTTTTCTACGAAGGAATTCTTTTATCTTTTGACTCGCGAATCATCCACCCACATTCTTCACACTTCCTAATCATCTAACTTAAGATTATATATGTTATGTAGACCTACTTAGCTTTTGGCATCTGTTAAGTCTTCTTTCTAGGGTTTCATCTCTACTTAGGAATTTCTATCAATTCTACTAAAGATACAAGTTCTATCTTTCATTCCTTTCTCTCATCTAAACTCTAATCACATATCCCCACGTGTGTGTAAATATCACCCCTACACTTGGAAATTCAAATCAAGCAATCGTACTCTCGTCCATTGTCCAAAGCACTTATTAATTCGTTAATTTTGAATTTCGCTTACACATCCTTCATGCGACTGTTAATACTTCTTGAGGTACCAACAACTGATTACAAGATGCGTTAGCACTTTAAAGCGTACTTCCTAGTTTTTTGCAATACCCAAGGCTTTTAGCAGTGACTCCCAAACCAGTTGGTCTAAGGCACTAGGTGATGAAGCACCCTCGCTAAAGATTTTTCTATTTTTACAGCCTTAAGTAATCACAAAAAACCAATGTCCATTTTTTTTTATTCACTTTTTTTTTCTTTATTTTCATTGTACTAAGGACTTTTAGACAAGAGCATTTCAAGGTCTCTTCTACTATTCCAAGTTTCAAGGTGTGTGATTGTGCAATTTGTAGGGTATACATTTTCAGAATCTAGACTTAAGCTAGGAACTATTTTTCAAACTTATACTCTAATAAGAACATCAATATTCTTCCCTTGTTTCGACTTAGCCCAAGAAGTGAACCCAAAATTTGCCTATTTCTAAATAAACTACAAGGCATATACTTTCTACCGTTAAACTTTAAGAAAGGTTATTTTTAGGGTTTTTAATTTACTAAGTCTAAGATCTAGTTGTTCCTAACCAGTTAACCTATTAGTCAAACTCAAGTCAATTAGCCAAAATTGAATACAATTATTTTTATAATTTTTGAAATTTTCCAATTTTTATGGGTTTTCAAATAAGTATGCAAATGCAAAAATATGTACAAATGAATGCGAAGGAAGAAGACTTACCGCACATACCCCCATACTTGAACTTGACAGTGTCCTCACTGTCATGCTAAACCAAGAGGGTCAAAATACCGACACTTCCCTGTTTATTTATTTATAATATTTTTTTATTGTTAAGGAAAACAAAAATATATACAGAAAGGCCCTCCCCCAAACTTCATTTAAACTATGTTAGACATTACTGCCAAACCTTGCATAGACCAAACGTCAACACCAACCAGTTGAAAAATTTATCAGTAAAGAGTATTGGTTGGTGGAAGAATAAGTTGTGGCGATTCACAAAGAATTGGGGAAGATAGAAGTGGTGGTATGGAAGGTATGGAGGTAAATAGACAGGAGGTGGTGATGAATCAAAACGAGAATGCGAATGATCAGCAATCAGTGGAATATTGGCATTCTCGTAGCTTATTAAAAGAAATGGGGGTGGTTCAACTTCTAAAAGAAGATGTTGAATAACCACAATATCCCCAAAATGTTCCTGTGGGTCCTCTATTGACGTGGCATCATCCATCAATTTCATATGATATTCAATTATAAGGGAACTGATCTCCTCGATGTCCGCCATAGTCCAACCGAAAACTTGCCGCCTATCTTGTAAGACCATCAAAAAGGCGTTCTCTTGCTCAAGGGCTAGAGAAGCCGATCTGATAATGGGAAAGGTCTCATTCTCACCTATGTAAGCATATTCAAGGTGAGGCGGTAAGGACATGAGTTCGAGTTTCGGAGGCGAAAGAATCATTGCAGAATCTACCTCGAACTCAAAGGACTCCAACACAGGTTCGAAATCACTGGAAACAACCGATTCGGATGGTTCAACTAACTCATCCAAAAATTCAAAAGACTCATATTCAGGCTGTGAGTCGTCATCATCCGAAAAAGTGAAACATTCATAATCAATATCGGTTGTGTCAACGGTGGTAGGCTCAAGGAGGGACGCACTAGTGGCGTCAAAACTGTTTTCATCAAATAGAAATCTTTCAAGCTCGCAGTCCTCCTGCGTGATTTCGTGAATAGAGCAAACTTCTCGTGTACTAGTTTTAGGCACGGGGGGGGGGGGGGGCAGACTTCCCATCTTATAAATATTGAACTCACTAGACATCTTCCCGAAGGATAGAGTCATGGAGCCATTGCGACAGTTTATCACAACATTGGAAGTGGCCAAAAATGGTCGACCGAGGATCACCGGAATTTGGTTTCTTGGGTTAGCAACAGGTTGTGTATCCATAACAATAAAATCAACGGGGAATATGAACTCCCCAACTTTGATCAACACATCCTCTAGCTGACCCCTTGGATGGGTGATTGATCGATTAGCCATTTGGAGAGTACAACGAGTGGTTTTCAACTCTCCAACCCCTAATTGTTCGTACACGGAGCAGGGAATCAGGTTAACACTAGACCCAAGATCTAAAAGTGCTCGATTAATTTTCTTATCCCCAAATGTGATTGAAATCGTAGGACAGCCGGGGTCCTTTCGTTTTTGGGGTAAGGTTTGATGGTGGTTAATAGCATTGCTCACTGCGCTAGCCACTAGCACTTTCTTGGGTACTTGAGATGCCTTTCTCTTCGAGGTGCATAAGCCCTTTAAGATTTTCGCGTATGAAGGGACTTGTTGGATTACATCCAAGAGAGGTAAATTTATGCTAACCTGCTTAAATATCTCCACAATCTTCTCCACTTGTGCAGTTGGTTTATTAGGACTCAACTTGTTTGGGAATGGAGCATTTTGAAAATTCGTTGAGTCAAATGTCTGTGGAGTAGAATGTGGAGTAGGAACGGATCCCGGTGTAGATGTGTTCATGTTGTGAGAAATGGGTCCGTTCGAGCTAGAAGAAGTAGAGCCATGTGAAGGGTGGAGAATAGGCTCTAAAGAAAAAGGTGAAGAAGAAAGTGAAGAAAATGAAGAAGGGGAAGATGACGATGGAGAAAAAGAAGAAGAAGAAGAAGAAGAACCACCGGCGGGAATGTCATCACTAGTACCCACATTATTTTGCAACACTCTTCCGGATCTCAACGTGGTCACCGCATTTACATTGTGATTGTGATATGCGTTTTGAGTGTGACCGGGATTTGGCAATGGTTGAGATGGAAGCTTTTCCTTTTCTCTCTCGCTCAACGCAACAGTTAATTGTGCAATTTGTGCCTCAATAGATTTGATACTTTGATCGTGTGAAGCATTGTTATGCATCAAAGGCTGAACATAATTTTCAAATCTTGCTGCGGATTCTGTAGATTGCTTAAGAAATGCATCTAGACTTTTTTCGAGCGAGATAACCTTATCATCATTTGGTTGAACCAAATTGTTCGTTTGATTTGTATAAGGTTGTTGTTGGAAAGGTTGCTGGTTTTGAGTTTGTGAAGGTGCTTGTTGTTGTTGTGGAGGAGGTCTTTGAAAATTGTTATTTCCTTAGACTTGTTGATTTTGGTTCCAAGCGAAATTTGGGTGACTCCTCCACCCCTGATTGTATGTCGAAGAGTACGGATCGTTTCTTTGTCGTTGCTGAAATGCAGCATTGACTTGATCCTGTTTTTGAGTAGATGCATTATAAGGACACTCTTCGGTTAGATGCGATAGATCCGTACAACAAGCACAAACAGTTCGTGGAGGCATAACATGGGCAGGAGAAGACGATGAGATTTTGGTCTCAATGGCTTCTAGCTTTTTCATAAGCGCGGCCATCTCGGCCTTCATAGCGATTGACATATCTACTTGATGTATGCCTGCCCTAGATTGACCAACAGAAGAAGATGATGTGGTCTTGGTACTCTCCCACTGAATTGTTTGCTCACTAAGATCCTCAAGAAACTGCCAAGCTTCGTCGCTAAATTTGGAGAGAAAATGACCTTGATATAGGGTTTCTAGCAACTGCTTCGTTGCCGAGTTCAATCCCTCGTATAATGTTTGGCAGAGTTGCCAACTTTCGATCCCATGATGAGAGCATTGAATGAGTAGGTCTTTAAATCTCTCGAAGCACTTCCAAAATGGTTCGGAAGGAAGCTGTGAAAATTGTATAATCTCGTTGCGGATTCTAGCAGTTTTGTGATGAGGATAGAACTTTTTCAGAAAAGCTCTCACAAACTCGTCCCAATTTCTAATGGAATGTGATGCGGTGCTGTATAGCCACTTCTCGGCTAGGTCACATAAGGTAAAAGGAATGACCCTTAGCCTTATAGCGTCATCACTTAATTGGGTCGTTTTCATCATAGCGCACACATTTTGGAATTTATTGATAAAGATATATGCATCTTCATATTCCAAACCATGAAATTTTGGCATCATATTGATGAAATGTGGTTTTATTTCAAACTTGTCCCCATTTGCCGGTGGGGGTGAAAGACATGTAGGTAAAGAAATGCGGACGGGGTAAAAGAGATCCTGGAGCGCAACTCGTGTGGGCGCTACAACAGGCGGAAGATTCGGGTTATTCGCACCTAAGGGAGGTGGAATCATTCCCGTCGGTAAGGTATCGTTGGGGTCGTGTCCCGACATACCTTCGAAAGAAGAATTTGAAGGTGGAGGTAAGGAAATGGAGGGAATTTCGACTTCGGTGTCGAAAGGTTCGTCGGTCGGTACCAACGAAACACGGACTAATCGGGCGTTAGTATCCCTAGTCCAAAGTGACATACACTAAAGGAGTAGTGTAGTCAGAAAAATAGAAAAACAGAATGTGGGGGTAAGATAACGTCAATGGAGGGAAGTGGTGGAAGTGAGTTGCAAGTTTTCTTAGCGACAAGTTGCAAGTTTTGAAAAGATTTTTTCTTTTTTCTTTTATGTTTATGTGAGAGTTTTGCAAAGAAGTTTTTGAAAAGGGACTCGTGACACAAATGTATCAACCACACATGCATAATCAGGCCTAGATCTAGGGTCACCTAGGTCTGCTAGACAGCTCCTAACTAGGGCTAGAAATAGGACCTCAAACCGCCTCTTCACCAACACTGCGGCCAGGTAAGTGGGAAGGAACCACAGTAGTGGGCCTAATTAAAAACCACTAGCCTAGACACCGCAAAGTCAGTTAGGATAAACGGTCGATGCCTAAACTAGTCCTTTTCCTATTGAGCTCGATGTCCTTAGGGCTGAGTCTAGTATTTTTTAATTAATTGTGGTCAATGCAAATGCTTTAAAGTGATTTTTGGGGTCCTGGGAAGGGTGATGAAATCCCCACCCAATCTGAGTTTGGTCAATTAGCCCCTTAAAGTCCGATTAAATTATGCAAAACAATAAAATTGACTTGCAATCAATTTTTAGCGCGGCGCAAAGAAACCTGCAGAAAATCTGTTATTTAGAAGGGGGAAGAAGAATTTTTAGCGCAAAGAATTCCTGCAGAAAATTTTCACAGTGGATATATTGTAGGTTGCATAGGGGAGAAGGAGAGATCGAACCATATAAAATTGATGCGCTGACGTGGCCAAGGCGCGGCGGAACCGCGGTGTGGGGCCCCCTTATGCGGCGGAAACGCGGCGGGATGAGGAGAACAGTGGCTCAAAAAATTTGTGTGGCTCTGTTGTGATCTTTCCCTTCTGTTCTGATATGATTTATTTTTTTTTGCCCTCTGTGAATTTCCAGATCCGCGATTCTTCGCTGTTCCTGCAAGATTCAAACAATAAACCCTTCAAACAGATCAAAATTGATAATTTTTTATTATTTTCAGATTTTTATAATTTTTTAAAATTCAGATCAACCCGAAATTACACAGAAAGAAATTTTACGCCATCCCCGGCAACGGCGCCATTTGATTAATCCAATGATAATATGTTTACCGCAATCAGAAACGGCGTCGCATTGCAGCTAGCCGGTGAGTACGGGTCGATCCACAGAGATGGGTAATTTTCTTATTTGTGTTTTTACGAGTTGATTCCAAATGTTGTTTGGATTGATTAAATCTAAAACCTAGATCTATCAATAAACTAAGTTAATCTAAATTAAAGTCTTGCTAGGGTTAGGCTTAGGGGAAGTTTGGAGATTAAAGGTTTCCTCACCGCTTTCGATGCCTTTATTTTAGATCTATTAGATGTTACGGTAATTATCAATAAAGTGGATTGGAATCTTTTGGGAAGATGTTTCTTCCTCTAGATTCGTGTTCTTCCTTTATCGATAATTACCCTAACCTACATAGAAAACACGCGCAACCGGGCCTTTATACTACGGTGTCACCATTACCTCGAGGGGTAGGGTGCCTTAGGGAGCGGTTGTGCGTGTATGCATGGAGTTCTAATTCTTAGTTGTGAAGGGGCATGAAAGGGGTGAGAGATCTCATCTCTCAAACCTTTCCCTAAGGCTAACCCTAACAAGCGAGAGGATTACTCGCTCATTAGGGGATGAAAAGACATACTAATTAAAAGAATTAAAACAAAGAAATAAAATTAACTTACTAATTTGATGGCTCCCTCCAACCAATACAGAACAGATCTGAATAAACTCCCAATAATTCTGAATTTTATTGATTGAAAAAGAGGCATAAGTTTTACAGATCTGAGATTACAATTTATAGGAAAACATGAAAACTAGGGTTACAGACTCTCGCACATATGAAATTACAGATTTGCCTACGGAAAATCCCAACACCCACAACGACGCACCGACAGAAGAAAAATCCACCGACGTGGGCATTAGACGGCCGCGGAACCGCGGCAATAGGGCGCTTGGGCCGCGGTTCCGCGGCCCTTTGGTGAGCTTAGCTCACCAAACTTCAGGGTATGCTTTAGGGTTCCTTGGTCTGGTTATTTCTTCAGTTCTTTTCTCTTCTGGGCTTCTAGGTCTTCTCCAGATCTTCAGTAAAAACTTGTGAGGATCTTTTGACCGTTCACTTTGACATTTCGGACTGCATTGCCTTATACAATTGTAAATTGTTCTTCGTGACTAGGATCCGTCTACTTGTTGGTCAAAAGTCCCTTTTCTGTATCAACTTTCGTCTTTTTCACTGTATTTGCTCCAAGAACCTGTATCCTGTAATATGCAACAAACGTGCGTCAAGAGTACCCGTTTATTTATAAAACGAATAAAAATGGGGAGTACCATAATGCAATATTATAGTATGAACATGTATCCCAAAGGCGGAATGTCTATTTGATATTTTCTCGAGACGAAGTGTCTGTTTGACGTTTCCCCGGTACGGAGTGTCGCTGGTTGATGTGTCCAAGGAACGGAGTGTCGCTGGTTGATGTGTCCCTAGCATAGAGTGTCTGTTTGACGTTTCCCTGAGACAGAGTGTCTGTTTGACGTTTTCCCGGCATGGAGTGTCGATGGTTGACGTGTCCCCAGCATGGAGTGTCTGTTTGACGTCTCCCCGAGATAGAGTGTCACTGTTTGTCATTTCCCCAGCATGGAGTGTCGCTGGTTAACATGTCCCCAGCATGGAGTGTCGCTGGTCGACGTATCCCCGAGACGGAGTGTCACTGTTTAACGTTTCCTCAAGACGGAGTGTCATCGTTTGACGTTTCCCTGGCATGGAGTGTCGCCGGTTGATGTTTCCCCAGTACGGAGTGTCTGGTTGACGTTTTCCTGAAACAGAGTGCTACTATCTGATGTTTCCCTAAGATGGAGTGTCTGTATATGACGTATCCCCGAGATGGAGTGTCAGTTTTTTTGACATAGAGGTCACTGTTGGAATTGGTTGGTTTGATTTGTTCTGGGGAGGTTTTAATCTATCCGGTAGGACTTTTGAGCTTAGAAGCGCTTCCGAGTGGGACTTTAGTTTGATTTGTCCGATTCTGCCTTGTTTGGCAGGACCCTTGAATTTGAGGCATTAGAGTGTGGGATTTGGGATTTGGATTTTTGTTTAGCATCAGCATCGCTACAATGGAATATAGTACCAGGAGCGAATCATCATTTGCCATGGAAGAATTTGGGGGTTTTGGTTTTGGTTTGGCATCAGTATCGCTACACTGGAATGTTGCACCAGGAGGGAATCATCATTTGCCATGGGAGGATTTGGGGGTTTTGGTTTTGGTTTGGCATCAGCATCGCTACACTGGAATGTGGTACCAGGAGCAAATCATCATTTGCCATAGGAGTATTTGGGGATTTTGGTTTTGGTTTGGCATCAGTATCGCTACACTGGAATGTGGTACCAGGAGCGAATCATCATTTGCCATGGGAGGATTTGGGGATTTTGGTTTTGGTTTGGCACCAGCATCGCTACACTGGATTGTGGTACCAGGAGCGAATCACACTTGCCTTTGCCTGTTGGATAGCGACGGCTTAGGAGACAAGTTTAAGTCCCTGTCTTCTTAGGCTTTACAATTTTATGAGCCGTAAGAGTCTCATAAAAACATTATCTCCCTACGAGTCGAAAGGATCTCGTAGGTGTTTTTCTCCTTAGGAGTCGTGAGGACCCCAAGTGTGTTTTTAACTTGTGAGTCGTAAGGATCCTACGAAGGTGCTTTCTTACGAGTTGAGGGGATCTTGTAAGCTCTGTTCTCCTCATGTATCATGAGGACACATGAGTGGGTCTTCTCAAATGGAGTATAATTCTGATGGCAGAGACCGGCCGCGGGGCTGGTGATTGTAGTGGGGTATGGGTGTGATGAGGATTATTTGAGCCCGTGGATTGTATACGGTAGTTAATTTGGAGACATGCCGTAGGGCTGGGAGATTGCTGTAGGGCATGGGTGTGATGAGAATTATTTGAGCCCGTGGATTGTATACGGTAGTCGATTTGGGGACTGGCCGTAAGGCTGGGAGAATTTAGGGGATTTGGATTCTGGGTCGGCATCGGCACTGCTAACTCTAAAGCGTAACGCCAGGAGTGACTCATCATTTGCTGTTGCCCGTTGGGGAACGATGGCTTAGGAGACATGTTTAGATCCCTATCACCTAAGGCTTTTCAATTTTATGAGTCATAAGGGTCTCATAAAAGCATTTTCTTCCTACGAGTCGAAAGGATCTCGCAGGTGTATATTCTCCTTACGAATCATGAGGATTCCTAAGTGTGTTGCTTCTTTGTGAGTCGTAAGGATCTCACGCGGGAATATTCTCCTCACAAGGTCGAGAAGACTTTGCGAGTGTATTTTCATCTCTTTTTCACGAGTTTGCGTCCTTTTGGGTTTTCACAAACTTGCCGATAGTCCTGCTGTTTTTACTCACGGAGCCCTTTCAGGTTTTCATCCGTGGCCGTTTTGATTATGGACATACCGTTTTTTCAAATTTTTCAATATTATTTTTACATTATTTTTCTTTTATTTCCCAGTTTAACGACTTAGAAGTCATAGCTGTGCGCTTATTCAAAATCTTTGGACTTTTGATCTCATAGTGCTTCAATGCTCTTTTTGTCTTTTTGGAGAGACGTGCACATGCGTCCCGTAGAAACTGCGGTGGACCTGGTCATTTTTTGGAGCGGGTGATTGAGCAGTCTTCCTCCAGAGGGTTTTGGTCTTCATTCAAATGGAGCGGACGAACGTAACTTGGTTTTCTGCTAACACGTCTTTGGCCAATGAGACCACTCCCTCATTGTATTATTTTTCAACCTAATTCTTGAAAACAAAGCAGTCTTCGATGGTATGACTTACCATTCTGTGTCGATGGTATGACTCACCATTCTGTGATACGGGCAGTACAAGGGATCGTCAGTCATGTTTGCTTCATGTGATCTTTTGATTTCGGCAATTGCAGACCATTTCTCAAGGCGTCCTTGAATAATTTACGAACTCTGTCCCTTCTGAAAGAATAGACCTTATTCAATTTCTCTTCCAGGGGCGTTTTCCCTCCCCCTCCCAACACTGGGTTTCGAGACTGGTCGGCATTAGACCTGCATGTTTCTTGCCTACTTTGGTCGGCAGATGCATTAGAAGATTCAGAGTCCTTAGAAGGCCCACCTTTGCGGTTGTTGTTCTCCAGATACCTTGACTTGTTGTTATATTGGTAGTTTGGAAGAGATTCGAGACTCGCATGTTCCAACATCTGGACTCTTTTAAATAAGTCCTGGAGAATTTTGGGATCCGCTGATGACTTTCCCTTGATTATGTCTCGTGTCAACTGGTCGGAGTCATGTGTCAGGACTTTCCTGGGGGCTAGCTGACGTCGACTTTCATGAAGGTATTCCGCTCTTAGACTGAAGGGAATAGCCATTGGCTGCTTTGGGACATCAATCCCTGGTTCATGGACCAAAATTTTATTTTGTTGTGATTGCACTTGAAGGACTCGGGTTGCGAGATTTGCCACAACAATCACCAAATCATCGACTTTGGAATAGATCTTAGCTAACTCCCTATCACGAACTTGAAATTGCTCTTGAAGCCATTGGAATAGCGCTTGTTCTATAGTTTTGGGATGATGACTGGGCTATCCTCATCACCTGAGCTTGATTCTCCAAGAACCATGGGCTCCTTTTGCTTAGCAGCTTGAGCAGGGTTCTCATCATTAAATGTATTGGGCGGCATCGGGCGGCATCAACTATATCATCACCATGGTTGTAAAGAGTAGGAGGGTTCGTTTCTTCAGATCCAACCATGTAGACCGTATGGATCGCGCATCTGTCCGTTGCCCCATCATTGTCAACGTTACTCGCTGGACCTTTGGATTGTCGCTATGGTTTTCCCCTTTCAGGGAAGGGTGAACAATTAAGAGCGGCCAGTTCCCGAAATATCTCGGTCTCTGTTTGTATAAAATTGGCGGTCGCGGCTTGATCATTTGTCAACACGCCGGGGGACAATGAGACTTCTCCCGCCTTGTATCGTTTCTCGACCCAATCCTTGAAAATGCAACAATCTTCAATAGTGTGTCCCAATACTCGGTGGCATGGGAAAAAATTAGGATGATCAGTCCTGTATGTTTCACTTAGCCTTTTTGGTTCTGGTAGCCGCAGGCCATTCTTCAGAGCATCTTTGAATATTTTATGGATCTTGTCTTTTCTGAAACAGTAGATCTTATTTCTCCTTTCCTCCAAAGTTGGCTCTTGGGGTTTGTTAGTCTTCGCTCCATCCGCTCTCTTATTGTTAGGAGAATCGGTGCAGTTAGAACTTTCACCTTTTCGGTTGTCGTCCCTTCGATGTCTCAGTCTGTTTGTGAATTGGAGATTCTGAGTGGATTCGGGTTTTGAGCGTTCCAACATTTGAACCTTCTGGTCAGCTCTTGGAATGTTTTGAGGCCTGCGGCGCACAGAAAATGTTTCATCCAGTTGTTCGGATTTTCTATAAGAAGACTGAAGGATTGGTTTTGTTCCAATGGCAGTTAACATTTAACAGAGAGATTGCGCCATCGGACTATAAAATCCATGCTACTTTCGTTATTCTTCGGCTTAGTCCTTACAAGGTCGGCAATGGTGATTTTATCGCTGACATTCATGAACCTTTGCTGGAACAGTGATTTTATTTGAGCGAACGTCGTGATCGAGTCATCCGGTATGCTTGTTGAAAGTATGTCTTAGCATCTCTACTATGTTTCTATGAGCTTCACGTATGCAATTTTATAATTTTAGAGGTCTAAGTATACTAAACAAGAATCGAACTAGAGAATTAGGGTTTTGTAGTAAGCAAGCAATATTCTAAACTAAGTGAAGAGAGTCTACAACCTTTGTAGCCTAGTCCTTCACTTCTAAAGCTCTAAGTAATACTCCCTACAACTCTTCTTTGACTCCACTTGATGAAAAGAACGAGCTTGCTTGTTGTCTTCATCGTCGAAGATGATCCACCTTGAGGCAACTCTCACTCAAGCTCACACTTCACTAATCAAGGTATTAGTGAAGATAACAATCTATACTAATAGGCTACAGTAGTATGGGTTGATGAAGTAGGAATTTTGCTCACTACAAATATTTCTTTCTCCTTTCCTTTTTCTCACCATAGAAAACTAGTGAGGAGATGAAGAATGAGATGAACTTAGAAGTTGAGAGTGTGAACCATTAGGATAAGATGAGCTTAGGAGAAACATAAATATCTATGAATAAAACAAGATTAGAAGGTGAGTCATGGCTTCTCCATATTTCTACAAGCACCCAAACCATGACTCATTCTTCTTTATATTTAATTCATAAATATAAATCTTTATCTACTCATCTTTTCCTTTTGTGTGATTCTCATACATCTATGTTCAATGTATCATCAACCATGATACAAATATATATATATAAGGTTAACAGAGGAAAGGTGTCATAGGAGAGGATTTCCTTCTATGGCGTCGGAAAAATGCACCCTCCATGATTTTTTCGATGATCGGCATACATCATGTCCATCTTTATCATCTAAGATGTGGATACACCAAATTTCATGTGATTATACCATTTTTTTACCATTGATTTAGTTGGTGCAAAATTAATGGTTTACTGACAATAGAACTTTTTACATTGCTAATTCAACTGTGAAAAAGTGGTGGAATCACATGAGATTTGGTGTATGCATATCTTAGATGATAACGATGATAATGATGGATGCCGATCGTTGGAAAAATGGTGGAGGTTGTATTTTTTCGACACCATAGGAGGAAATCCCCTCCTGTGGCCTCTTTCCTCCATTATTCTCTCTCTCTCTCTCTCTTTCTCTCTCTCTCTCTCTATATATATATATAAAGAGAAGAAAATCTTAAGTGAGCTTAATATTAGTTAATATATATATATATATCAAATATATAAATATATATCAAATTATTAAATTAATACTTGATTCAATAATCCGGTTATATCATATATAATCCGGCTAATATCAAATATATATATGTATATCAAATTATTAAATCAACACTTGAATCAATAATCCGGTTATATCACATATAACCGGCTAATATTCAATATTAGTTAATATGTGTGTGTGTGTGTATATATATATATCAAATTATTAAATCAACACTTGATTCAATAATCCGGTTATATCATATATAACCTGGATAATATCAAATATATAAACATATATATAAATCAAATCATTGAATCAACACTTGATTCAATAATCCGGTTATATCATATATAACCGGCTGATATCATTTAACGCTGGATTAGAATACGGTATAATATACTTGTATTTAATCAAGATCCCGCACATATCTCTATGCGTGCCTTACTTCATTTCGCTTGAGCTAGGAAAGCTCTATTTCGGACTCTAAAAACTCGTTAATACGCCAGCAGTAGATAATGATCACATCAGAGACCTACAAGCCGTCAGCGGTACTAGCTGGACCTAATGGCTACCTAGGTATTGAACGAATAGAAGATCAACAAGCAAACTTGTACAAACCCCCGTAGAGCCTATAAGCAACACTTAATGTACAGTCCGGTCTCTTTGTCTGATATGTCACATATCGAGTCTGGGGGTGGAATTGTCAGACCCCAATAACTTGATAAGTCATGCCGATGTGTGGCCTATAACTTTTCGAGAAACTACTGATAACACTTATCAGTAAATCTCATTAGCCCTGGTTAGGGACTTGCTGTTATAACCAATCGAGTATAGCGCAACATCAACTCCCAATACTGGGAGAGACGAAACCCCTCCTATCGCTCACTGCCTCCATGTGAATCGGGACTGTACCCAAAATCCACCTATTTGCACGACTCCTTTGAGCCGTGGTAGGGAGGAAATCAAAGCACAGTGGGAACCACACAAGAAACTATGACGATCTTGGGTCTACAGACTAACCTGTATATGTCACCAGAGAATTGCTATCTGACGATAGGTATGGTGCCATCTAGGAGTTCTCGGTGAGTCCTGTTCGGTGTACCCATTCTCCAATGAGCACCTGTGTACAATCTTTGATGTCAAACACCAATGGTTGTGGGATCAACCATCGTCCCATACAAGGTCAAGAAACATACACACTAGTCTACTCTGGAATATCAATGCTCTATCTCGATACTCTCTCGACTAGGAACTGTTAAAGGATATGCTTGTAGACTACACAAGCCTCACCAGTATGATCTGCATCATAGTCCTGGTAGTCAAGCCAACATCCTAAGGGCTTTATTAACATGTATCAATGAGATAATAAACTAAAATAAGTGCACATGTTAAGATAAAGAGCAACCAGATAGCGTACTATCATGTCAAGTAAGAAAGTCCTCTATATATATGTCTAAGCATCCACCATAATATACAATAATGGTCTCTAGGGAATATATATTCCTAACACTTGCATACCAATCAAACGCAACATCGGTCAAGCTATTGACAAACTGACAGAGAAGGAGCGCATCATTGCCCCAGTATTCGCGCATGATGCTTTAAATCGGGCAATGTGCCGGTTCGCATTTCCTGTCCCATCAAACCTTTAGAATTTAGGGATGATATAGCCATTGGAAAACTCCACAAGATCATTATGCAGGGTATGGTCTCCCACTGCTCCTGACCTCCTTCTACGTATCGGCCTCGGCCACTAATGTTTTGATTTTGTTGGTGATGAAATCCATGATCTGATCCAGCATTGGCGGGCGGCTGTCATCGATAATCAAGACATTTCTTGAGGCAGAATGTGGCTGACTTTCATGCGGCTAACCCACCTTGGATTTGAGGGAATAGGCGTTGGCTGCTTCAGGACACCGTTTTCCAGTTCATGAGCAGAGCCCTGCGCTTGATTGGACGGCTGAGAGGAAACCTGGGCCGTGAGCTGTATGACGACGTTTGTCAAGTCGTCAATCTTTGAGTAGATCTTGGCCATCTCCTTGTCTTTGTTTCTAATCTGCTTCTGGAGCTCTTGGAGAAGTTGCTGCTCTGCGGTCTTGGGACGGAATATTGGCTCCTCTTCGCCTTCCGAGCCCAATTCCACGTAGACACAAGGGTCTTTTTACTTATCAGCCTCATTGAGGGGGTTTTCATCATCTTGAGGAGGAGGCTGATCTTGGGAAGTGGCAGACACATTCAAGCCAGATTCGGTTTGAGATGTGGTGGCCCCATCCTTACTCTTGCTGCGTATGCCCGCCATGTAGATAGTGTGGACCACATATCCAGCCATCTCTTTATCTTTGGCGGCTGATCTTTCAGACCATCGTTATGGCCCTTCCTCTTCGAGAAAGGACAGGCGACTGAAAATGGTTAGCATAGCTGGATCATTAGGTGGCGCTGTCCGGATCACAGTTTTCTTGACTCTTGCAGTCATGGCATTCTTCTGAACTAATTTCAGCGGTTCAAAAGAGTTAGCGAGCTTTACAGCCGAATTAGCTATTGTTGCGGGATAACCCTGTTCTTGGAACCTCATGAAGTTCAGCCTAGCAGGAGTTCTAGCCCTTTTGTTGGCTTTGTATCAGAGTCTTTTCTTTCTTAGCTTCTCAATTTTGAGGGCTTGGTAGGCATCCGTTATCCGGAAAGCCATCATGAGTCGATTGACAGGGAGCTTAGAGAAGTTACCCGATTGAGCAGTTGTCAAGGGCACCACCGGAGTTTTCCCGAGATGCCTTGTTACTTTGTTGGTGTTGATGGCCTTGCCCCTAGTCGGAGCAACGGAGAGATGTTCGGATACGGATTTGTGCTTGGGCTGAAGTGCCTTTGCGACCATGACATTTGGCCTTTTGCCTTTTGAGGCCGGTTTATCTGTCACCGGGGCTTGAGGAGTAGGAATGGTGTTGGCCAAGACAAATAAAATAGAGCCAAATTGTAGCAGCGGTTTCTTCCACTGCTGCCCGAGACTTATCGGGAGGATCGTTCGAGCATCTGCCTTCATCGTGTAGGAGACGTGAGTTGCCTTGAGAGCTAAGTTCATCTTTGGAGACATTGTTGAGAATTGATTGCTTGAAAGCCTGCATGAAAGAGTATTATTTTAGTATAAATATCGATATATATATATATATGTTGATTAAGTTCGCATGAACGTTTAACCCGAAATATAGGAGGAGAGAAAAGGTCCCATAGGGCGTGCCAAAATCTGTAGAGTGTTTTTCGTCACCCTATTGAGATAGGAATACGTGCGTTGTCTGGCATATACGGATTCCCCCTGCCTAGGATAGGCTGGGGTTTATTGATTGTGGGGATCCGAATCTTCGGCAGCCGTAGAATAAGCTGCCGTTAATAACCCCCGCCTTTGAAGCGAGGGAACTTCCGATTGATGGGTCAAACTGGTCATGTAAACTCAATATACATACATGCGTGCGATGTGGTTTGAAGGGGTCTTGGATATATCGGGGGCCTCACAGAGTTTACGGGGGTCCCGCTATCCGGATAGCTGGCTGGGGTTAAGGGGGCTAGCAACCCCCTAGCGGGATGTGGGGTAGCGTCCTGTTAGAATTTTTTTTCTAATGGGGGATGTGTTTTGAGTGTGGAGTGTGTGGGAAAAAGAGAGTTGAGGAGCGTCCTGAGGACGCGTGAAACAACACGTGACCGCTGGACTGCGTCCTGAGGATGCGAGGCCGTTGGAAATAGCAGCGAAAGAAGGGGCTAAGCTCTTGGGCTTGAAGTTGAACTCCTGAATAGGAATTGAGCGTGGATTTGGAGTTAAACACCTAAAAGATCTGTATTTGGAGTCAAACTCCTTTGAGAATTTGGATCTAAGAGTTGAACTCCTCAAAAATCTTTGGAGATGAACAAAAGAGACCTCTATATTCTCTCTTGAGCCTTGGATCCTTCCAAAGTGGAATTTTTGGAGGTGGGTCTTCTTCCTCCTCCTCTCTTTTTGCTGGATCTTGAAGAAAAAAGAAGGTGAGATTAAAAATCTCCTTTTTAGGGATTTGATGGGAGATCTGAACTCCCCTTTGAGGGTTTTATGGTGAAACTTTATTTGGTTTTGAGAAAAAGAGAGTTAAGCTCTTGATTTTATTGGAAATGAAAAGAAAGAAAGAGAACTTGAGAGAGAGGAGATGGAGGTACAAACCCTAATTTTTTGAGGGGGATCAATTTTTTTCATTTCATCATAATGTTGCCTTATATAGGCTTATAAATTTACATATAGCCCCTTTGAGCTTTACAAAGTGGTATTTTTCCCATCCCATATCTCATGTGCTTATTTCTTTTTGCACATGAGCTATGGGCTTTAGAAAAATTTAGCTTTTTGCCTATTTAAATATTACATTTATTTGTTGTACTTTCTTGGCATGAGACTGGTTTGGGCTTAGGCCCATCTGTTTGGACTTGGGTTCGGACGTAGGCCCGGCTTGGGTTCGGGTGTTGGCCCGGCTTGGGTTCGGGCATTGGCCCACATACTTTTCCGCGGTTTGACTTTGATTTTGACCTTTGGTCAATAGGGTGTAAATTTTAACCCCAACAACTAGCCGACTTAGGATTAAGCCGGATTATTAAGTTAATTTCTGATTTAATAATTTACATATATATATATTTCGATATGTATATTCTAGTATTATGTTCATTATATTTTTCTATCCCTTGAGTATTCGTAATTTGATACGAATACGGGCATGTATTTGCGGGGACATATTCTTGTATTTATATAAGAATACATCTAGAAGGATGACACCTCATTTTTAGGAATTTCTTTTTAAAAAAATTAAGAAATGAGATGGAAGAAAGAAATGGTAGAGGGTATGGGCAAATGAATTATTAATTCATTTGCACATACTATTCAAGTATGGTTGCAATTTTAAAATATAAAATTCTTTTAACAAATATAAAAGGTGCATGCTTGATTTGGATGAATTTTTTTATTCTACCATTTTGGCTTCTCTTTCTTCATGGCTCCTCCTCCTCCTTCTTCATTTTTCTTCTACTATCTCATGAGTTGAGAATCAAGAAGAAAATTAAGATAGAAAAATACTAGAACACTCTCACTACATCCCTAAGCTTCACTTCTTAGCAAGTTGTGAATCTTAGTTGTTTCACTATGTTATTTTGATGTAAAGCTAGAGCTTGGACATCGTTCTTTCGGGTGGATCATCTTCGACGAAGGAAGACTGGCTTGCAAGCGCGATCCGGAGCTCTTGAGAGCTTTCTCGAGTCCAACCACATTGGAGCTCTTGAAGAAAACTTGAGAATGTGAGTATTGCTAACATAGTAGATTAGTATTGCTCATTAGGTTTTTTGTTCACAAGTTCTAACTCTTTAGTTTGATTCATGGTTTTGGAACTTTTGCAAACTAGAAAATTTTGAAATACATGTGCCATCTTCTAAAATTAGCTTGCTAGTATGCCTAAGTTCCCAACAGCGGTATCAGAGCCGGACTAGAGGCTAGAGTTGTTTGCACGAACTTAAAATATCGATCGAAGAACTTTTCCGATTCACAATTCCAAAATAGTGCTTGCTGTTCGAATTTCAAAGTTGTTCAAAAAAATTTCAGGTTACATGAAAATTATGAGTAGGTAAAACTAGAACTAAGAAAAAAATTTAGGCACTTAAGCCCAAAATTCGACCACTGAACCGCCGCGGAATGTGCCATTTGGCCACTGACCTATGCCCAAATTTTGGCTATAGTGCGCCAAATATTTTCTGGGGCTCTAGTACATGGAATTGTGATTTTTGGAATATTTGGTTTTGGTCCAGATTTGTTTGTGTAATGGTTTGTACTTGGGGCCAATGTGGAAAGTTTTAATCGATCGAAATTTTAAATTCGTGGTTTTCTGTGCACTTTTTTATACGACCGTGAATATCATAGCGTGGTATAATTCGACTGGTTGCTATATGTACAATCAGGCGGGTTTACGAACATGATACTCACATTGATGTTCTGTGTTGCTCTGTGATTATGTTTGTGTTGGATTTGTCGCGATGGATAGCCCGGTGTATATACTATTAGATGTTATTCTCTGTGATGTAATGTATATTTATATTGTATGGTGAGCGTCTAACATATGGACAGTCGTCACTGCGGCTTGTATATTATTTTTGGGGCACATCCAGCTTGCGGACGTAGTCATCGTTGTATATTCAGGTTTTTATTACATGCACTAGGATTACCCTATGGCGGAGTGCTCGAGTAACCGGGTTCTAGAAGGCAACGGGCCACTATTTCATGGCGTTGAGACCGGGGTGCCTTACTCTAGAATTGGTGGGCTATTCGCTGCACTCGTAGGGGGTATAGGATTGACCCGCGGAGGGTGCCCAAGTCTTCGGCTCTTGGAAGTGTTGGATGGCCAACTCACTTCGTTGATTGGGGTTGCCTCACTTCTAGGTTTGGTGGGTGGCTTTCCGCACTTGTAGGGGTCTAGTATCCGATACTACGGGCTATCCATACGACCGGGAAAATTGCATTTCATATTTGGCTCCATTGAAATGTATTTTCCTAGATTATCCGCATTTCCGTGCCGTGTTTGCTTCTGCTGTGATGCTGCTGTGATGTTACTTGATATCATGTGTGGGATGAATGTTTATATTATATATATAGTAGACGCTATATATGTTTTGCATCCGCGCTTTCCCCGTCCTGCCGTAAGTTAAGTAACCTTACGGTGAAGACCCATGTCCCTGTGGCGAATACAGATGACATATATGTGCATACCTATTTTTGTTTCTTGTCTGGCATGATATGATTAATTGATGGGACTGCATTAATTCTGATTAATGCAAGGAAAATAAATCTAAATGATGTTATCGGAACTAATTTTTAAAACTACTCGGTTTTCTTCAAAACCATAATTGTATTATTTTGCTTTGCATAGAGTTATTCGGTTAGGAATATCCTGCACCTCATTCGATAAGGAAAGTGCCTTGATTCCTTTACGGGGAGTACGCTCTCAAGAAAAATTTTATGTTACTAGTTTTAAAAGCAGAGACTAAACCACTCCTTTTTCAAAACTGCTCGAGTTCCTTCAACAATATCAAGTTCATTACGTTAAAGGTTTTTTCGCCAAAAACCAGCTGTAGCCCTCTGTCATTTCGGATAAATAGCACATAGTATTTATGCTATGTTTGTTGGCAAGCATCAAGGCATAGTGTACGGTAGTTGAGTGATGCTTATGTGTTGCATAGAGATGCGATTGATCGGGACAGTCAGACTGCTTTGTTGGCAAGCGTCAAGGGCTAGTGCAGATGGATTCAATGCAATCAATATAATGATGGGTTGAACTTGACTAGGACCCTTGATTTGTTGGAAAGCGTCAAATCCCTTGGGTCTTAGGGGTAAAAACCATAGCGAGAGTTTCAAATATAAGGGAAACTTGTCAGGCATGTGCATGCCTTCTGGAGTGTGGTGACTTGAGTGGCTTCCATCAAGTTATCATGCAATGATAGTGTAAATGCACGGCGGCGCCCCGGCCGTCTTCCCGAGGCCAAAATGCGGAAACGATAATTTACTTTAACTTTTAAACCGGCACCACCGCGCACAAAAATCCCAGATCGGGCCATTAATCTAGTCCTAGATAACAAGAGAAAGGGGTAGAGAGATATACCGAGCGATCCGTATCCTTCGGTCTTATCGCCGTCGTTCCGATCTTCCCGCGGAATCTCCGGTCTTCACCTCCTCGCCAGAAGGGCACCACGTCGCCGGCTTCTTTTACGGGCTCCCACCTCTTGACCGAGGCAACTCGGGCACGAAGTTGGTGAGTCGACGTGCCCAAGGATGCTGTAGGTTATCTGTAGACTGCTTTGTCTCTTTGGGGTTTATAGGAGTTGCCTTTTGTGGAGGGAATGAGATGTGGAATTTTGTAGATGAACTTGGGGATTTTTTAAACATCAAGAGAACCAAAAAATCCCCAACAAAATTTCAGCCCCCAATTTCTTTTTGGCCGGCCATGGCTTGGCTCTTTTAGAAAAATGAGAGGGGAGAGCATGAAAAATGGGGTAGCCACAAGAATAATACAAGAGAGAGAGAGAAAATGTGATGATGAAAAACAATGATCACAAAGCAAGAACCTCACTCAACCATTACTCATCAAACATGATGACTCCAAAAGTAAACCATGATGAAGTCAAGAAGTCAATGGAGGCTAAACCATCATGACACAACAAAATGGAAATAACACCCCTCCAAAATGCCTATTTGCACAAATGCAAATAAGCCATCCTCCACCAATCTTCAGCCAATGAAAGATACAAAGAAAATTGGCCGAAACGGAGAACAAACTGGCAACTCCAAAAACTGATCCCGTAATAAATTACAGGTAAACCCCGCTACTGTATATACATACCCGCATTTGTATTCCGACCGAATACAAATGCAATGAGACAAAATCTACACTGTATAATACTAGGATCCGGCTTAAACCAAAGCCCGCTAGTATTAAATGTCCGATCATGATCCGTGCAATACCGCACGTATCTGATCGAACCCTGCCATATCTCCATACGGCCTCTACAGCCGTTCGCCCGAAACTTGAGTAACTGTATGTGGGGGACTCTAAAGACTCGTCAATACTATGGCTGTGGATTTAACCACTAGCACGTCAGAGGTATTAGCCATACGTGACGGGCTACCGGCTATTGACCAAAAGGGACGTCGATGAGCGAACCCATCCTGACACCCTACTGAGCCTGTCAGTGACAATATCCGTACAGTCCGGTCCGTTCGTCTATGAGCATCGCATGGCGGGCCTAGGGGGTTGGTAAAAGTCAGACCCCCAAAAGCGGTACAAGTCGTGTCGGAGTGTAGCCCAGAACACCCTGAGATACTACTGGAATACCTACCAGTAAATCTCCTGCCTCGGCCGAGGGCTTTGTATAATGGCTCTCCTAGACACAGCGCGACCTCACCACCAATACCGGGAGAGACGAACCTCTGAAGATGCGCCCACTGCCTCCATGTGGCTCGGGACTGTACCCAACTAAAACCTGTTTGTACGTCTCCTTTGAGCGTGGTAGGGTAGTAATCAAAGTATAGTGGGAACTCACACGAGACAAATGATGATCCTCAGGTCGATGAACTAACTTGTACACATGTCACCAGGGAACTGCTATCTGACGTCAGGTATAAGACCAACTAGTATGTTCCCGGCGAGTCCTGTCCGGTGTACTCATAACCCAATGAGCACCTGTATACATCTTAGGTGAACCAACTGACACCAGTGGCTTGTGAGACCGGCCCCGCCCCTCGTCGGGGTCTCGACTGTATACACTAGTCTACTCTGGAGTATCGATGCCCTGTCTCGAAACTCCCACGACTAGGGACCTTTTAAGGATGTACTTATAGACCACCAACTCCCACGTATATGATCGCCCTCATACTGCTGGCAGTCAAGCATGAATCCTAGGGGCTCTATCAACGTGTAATAGCGACCTATCAGGTCACCTAAAGCAGTACACGATGATAAAGATAAACTAGATAGCATACTATCATCTTGAGTAAGACTGTCCTACCGGAATAGGTCCTCCCTCAATCATTGCAATCACGTGCCTGTGATCCAATAATTGACTCTGAGGGCACTATCTCTAACAATCTCCCACTTGCACTCAAGGCTAATTATTGCGATGTCGCATACTCACAGCCTGTGTGATACCGAACACCCAACTCCTCTATTAGTCAGTCTCACAAAATTCGTTTGCGAAACTATTGCGTTCGAGGAATAGCCTCAGCGAGTGGATCCGCTCTAATGTTTCTTTCTATGTCTCTCTTAATCTCAAGTTCGCGGAGAAAGCCATCTCCCGAAATGAGCAATACCTGTCTTAGAATGTGTTTGGATGTCTGATGGGACCTAACTCATAAATGAACTGCAAATCCAAACTTCTTAGACTGTATCGCCAACTGAACTTAATCAGTATCCTGCGCCATGCCTCCCTCAGTATCCCCTTGGACCACTTGTCCAAAATACCGCCCCTCGTCAGAGGGAAAACTATAACTCTGACAACCTCTCTGTCATCCAGGTCACCTTGGAAGCCTGGAATGATAACTGTCTCCCGAATGAGGCTCTTGTTATCATATCCCTAGAACATCCACTTATGTTCTAAAACTGCTTCCGACTGTTTCTCCAGGATTGGATCAATATCAACTTATTGCACCTACCGCAAAAAACAACATTTGGTGTGGTACTTCACATCTCATGATTGACTCAATTGCCTAAGCAAGTGATCTGCCAATCATGCACATCCCTCTTCACTTTAGTCTGTAAGACACCTTTAGAGAGGGTGACTCCATCACCTGCAGGTACACTACCGTGCCTGGAGTCGTCCATTCTAAAACACCTTCAGAATGCCGTCTAAGTACCTTGATTGGGAAACTACCCAAATCCAGATCTAAAACCATAGATCCAATAACTAGAATGTCTTGATATTATATCCAAGTCCCTTTGTGGAGAAACTACTGTGTGACAACCAAAGTATAACCGATTGTAGTATATGAGTTTCTTTTCCTACTCTGTGTATGTCATCCAAATACCAGGACATCACACCCTACTACCTTCTTAACAGATCCATCCCCTATTCTGATGAAGTCAAACCTATGACTGTCACATCAGAAATAGATGATTTATCTCCGCTATATCTGCTTTAGTCTATAAATAGAAATAAGCCACTTGTCCACCAATGCTTCTGCTGCTCCCACTGACCACGACAACCCTCTGGCAGAGTCATATAGACGCACACTTCTAAAGCTAGTTTAGAACGACGCTATACTCATCCTCCTACCGGGTCTCACAGTCTGGAACAACAGCAATGGCAAGTCTGGGTAAACAAGAACCTCCCTGTCACCGTCCTCGAGGCTACCGGAGTACCTCTTGGGTGCCTGAGGTTACCCACTGTATTTGCGGAGTGGACAATGGAATGTCAAACCAGATTGAATCTTTAGGTTCTTATCAAATCTTTAGCAATCGTTTGTGGTTCTGGAATCACTTCCAGTTCTACCATACTCCCACTACTGTTTTCTGAAAAAATCCATTTTTGTTAAAACTGTGGCGAGTTAAGAACAATATCACTATTGATCTTCCAGATGGTAGAAAGTCAACCCTCGTCATAGCCTGAGTCAACCCACAAACAACCATTACAGAAACGTGCCTTGAGTTATCCAGAGTCTGGTTTTAAGCATAAGCCAGACAACTCCCCGTACCTTAACAATGTCAAGATATGAACTGTTCTATATCCAATACAGAAACAGAGGCACTGATTCAATTGAACCAGATTCAAATCATGCAGCTGTCTTCAGCGCATGTCAACTAAATGGAAGGAGGCCGATCAGCGTTACTCAATTTAGGAATGCTTCCAATAATGAGTAACCTGAAAGAGAAGCAAGTTCTCTTAATCATTACTATCAACTGAATACCATACACAAGTATCTACATCTTCGATCACCTTAAAGAATCCCGATACTTGCAACACCTGGTTCTCTACTCTATTCTTATACCTATAACTTCTCAAAACTTGGACCTTGTGTTTCTACGAAATACATGTCTAAGAACCAGAAAAGTCATAAGTAAACAGAATCTAGTACGAGTACCAACCCCTCTGTCCTAATGGACACTGGACAACATACAATACTCTGTATATGTCCCCTGAGTCTAATAACTCAATCCATGTATGTCGTAGGTTGAAAACTGTACTTATGGTTATGAAGAATTACACCGCTGTTTAATGCTCCTTACCTAACCATCCACTGATATAGGTAAATGTCATAGACATAATATCAAAAAGGTACATCTCACTCTATAAAAATAGACGTACAGATATATCAATTTGAAATTGGTGCATAACAACGGATATTCAAAACCAAATATTTGCCGACCGGCAAACAGCCCAGGCGATTTCCTCAAATATCACCAATTACAACGAATTCCGATATAATGAGGATGATCACCTAATTCCCAATAACTTACTCCCACTCATCATCTGTAAAACCATACAGATGTGAGAATCATACCTGGTAAATACATACCCTGGAGCAAGTGTCTAATTGGGAAATCAGTTTTCCTTTAACAGTACACAGTGAAACTGAAACATTGAAATGTTTCGTAGGGGTATCCGGGTATCCCTAGTAATGCCTCTTCCATTATCTAGATTCATGACTGTAACCGTGTAATTCTTTGCCACTTCTCCAAATCCCTTTATATGTCTTTAGTCATTACCTTCTGCACACCCCTTTAGGCCAAATGGTTTCTCCCTTCCCTACCTTTCGGCACCAGCCTATGGTTTGGAAGAAGACTATCCAATTAGCATAATGGGTGTACTGTCCTAATCCTAGGAGCACTCGCAATGCGAGAGAAGGTGAAGATAAAAGACAACCGAATAAACCTTATTCCTATTTCTCCTGAACCAGAATCCATCCCCGAACTGGAACAAGTTCCTTTCGAGTTCGTATATAACCATACGATGGAGTATCCAATAAACTGTGGATCTTCGTAGTGATGCGGAGTGTCCTGGAGAAATACAAAGGTGAAGTGGGAGTGGTAATGAAATACCTGGTTTGGTCGTGAATATCAGTCGCAATTTACTTTGCCCTCCTTCTAATCCCTTTCTTTGTCTTTACTTAATACCTTCTGCACACCATCGTTATGCTAATTGGTTTTCTTCATTCCCTACTGGTCGGCACCAGCCTAAGGTTTGGAAGAAGACTATCCAATTTGCGTAATAGGTGTACTATCTCCTAAACCAAGAAGTACTCGCAACCTGAGAGAAGGTAAAAGGAAAAGACAACTGAATAGTCCTATTCGTTTTCTCCAGAACCGGAAACCATCCTCGAATAAATTCCTTCGAGTTCGTATATAACCATACGATGGTTTTGTCCAATGGAAGTGGACGTTCGTAGTAATACGGGGTGTCCTGGAGAAAAGGGTAAAAGCAGGAGTGGCAATGAGGTTTGCAACTCTGACAATCCAAAAGCCAGTGTTTGAGAAGGTTTGGTCAACTTGGTCACTGAGTCATAGTCTAGGGTTGGGTCAATGGTCGCTGCCAAAGAGAGAGAGAAAAGAAACACTCAGCGTGCACTCTAACCTAGATCAGAATGGTTACCAATTTATCTAATCTAGAAACCTCCCACTGTACCGTCAAATTCTCCTCCAAACCTGAAAGAAGAATTAGTCGGGATCACCCGAGGAGTAAACCAACTCATCAGTGGGAATCGGGATCCAACTATCATCGCATGATAACGTGACGGAATCCGCTCACGCTATCACACTCCAGAAGGTATGCGCATATCTGGCAAGTTTCAGTTTCTTTAGAAACTCCCGATGTGATTTTTGTCCCATGCTCTTATGACCTTGACGAAGGTCAATAAATCATAAGTCACATGTCAAGTTCCACCCGTCATTGTCCAGGTTAATTTGAACCTACCCGTACAAGCCCTTGACGAAGGTCAACAAGGCTATACGACTGTCCCAAACCAACGCATCTATCTATGCAACAGAAAGGCAACAAGCAGCTACAATACACTATGCCTTGACGAAGGTCAACAAACATAGCATGAATACTACGTGCTACCCGTCTGAAATGACGGAGGGCTACGAATGGTTTCTGGCGAAAACCTTTAACGTAATGAACTTGATATCGTTGAAGGAACTGGATAGCTTTTATAAAAATATAGTAACGAAAACCTTTGCTAAAGAGGTCACTCCCGGTGAAGGGATCTCGGCTCTTTCCCCGTAGAATGAGGTGCAGGATATTCCAACTGAATACCACAATGCAAAGCAAAAGTAATCGGCTATAGTGAAGTTATTGCCCTGACGCAAACTTTTGTCCAAGGGGTCACTCCCGGTGAAGGGATCTCGGCCCTTGCCTCGTCGACTGAGGAGCAGGATATTCCAACTGAATACCACTGTGCAAAACAAAAGTGAACGTCCTTGCAATAACAGCTTTTTGAAAAGTGTTCCAACAACATCAGATTAGGTTTGTTTAACTTGCATTGATCCGAATCAACGCAGTCCCATCAATTGATCACACCAATAAAGAACGAAAATAATGACGTACGTATATGCTATCCGCATTCGCCACTGGGTCCCGTCATTACCCGTTAGGTTAGCTAACTAACGACAGAGTGGGGACTGGACTAGCGCGGATGCAAAACATATACAACATCTACTAATATATATATAATATATAATTTTCGCTCAAGGCGTGATAAAATACAACATCACAGAAATGTACAGCATCACAGAACAATACAGATATATGGGATCCCCAGGTTTCACAGAGCCGCTACTGAAACCCGACGTTCCCCTGGTCGTGTGGATAGCCTGTGCAATGAAATCCTAGACCCCTACGGGCGCGGCAAGTTACCCGCCAAAACCTGAAGCGAGGCAGCCCCCTTCAGCAACGTGAATGGACCACCCAGCACTTCACGGAATCCGGTAACTTGGGCACCCCTCCTGGGTCAACCTGTACCCCCTACGAGTGCGGCGAATAGCCCGCTAATTCTAGAGTGAAGCCCCCTCCATCTCAATGCCATGAGATGCGGGCTTGTTGCCCTCTATAACCCGGCTATCCGTTCACCCCACCTTAGGGTAATCCTAGTACAGAAAGTAAAATATACATACAACGGGTACATCGACCTCGAACCGGTTGTGCCCCAAAAGAATAATATACAAACGGGCAGTGACGGCAGTCCACATGTCGGACGCTCGCCCTGCAATAACAAATGTACATAATACAACAAAAACTGTACTAGCATTGCATCCGGGCTATCCCCCACGACCAATCCGCAACATCACAGCACAATCACAGAACATCAACGTGAATGTCACGTTCGTAAATCCGTCTGACCGGGCTATAGCAGTTAGACAGGATTTACCGATCAAGTGACATTCATGGTCGCAGATATAATGTAAATACTGTGAACTAATGTGTTTAAAATATTCGATCAATCAAATTTACCCAAGTGGGCCCCAAGCACTACTGTAGCACTCACAGAAAATCTGGGCCCAAAAAGAACATTCCAAAAACCCCATTTTCAACTCAGGAGCATTCTGTAAAATTTTGGGGCTATGAACAGTGAATATTGCGGAATCGCGGCCCAAGCATGGGTTTGGCCGCGGTTCCGCGGTGGGGAAGTGAGATCACGAGACCAAATTTTTACAGAAGGCTTAGAATTCCCTGCACATCATTCTGCAATAACCTGAAAAATTTTTGGAGCCAAAAAAAATTCGACAGAAACTGATGCACATGAAAAATACGGTTTTGGAATATTTGTTCGATCGAAGCTTTAAACATACTAGAGCAAGCTAGACTAGGTTAATGGCGTGGCTCTGATACCAGTGTAAGTGCACGGCGGCGCCCCGGCCGTCTTCCCGAGGCCAAAATGCGGAAACGATAATTTACTTTAACTTTTAAACCGGCACCAGCGCGCACAAAAATCCCGGATCGGGCCATTAATCTAGTCCTAGCTAACAAGAGAAAGGGGTAGAGAGATATACCGAGCGATCCGTGTCCTTCGGTCTTCTCGCCGTTGTCCCGATCTTCCCGCGGAATCTCCGGTCTTCACCTCCTCGCCGGAAGGGCACCACGTCGCCGGCTTCTTTTATGGGCTCCCACCTCTTGACCGAGGCAACTCGGGCACGAAGTTGGCGAGTCGACGTGCCCAAGGATGCTGTAGGTTATCTGTAGACTGCTTTGTCTCTTTGGGGTTTATAGGAGTTGCCTTTTGTGGAGGGAATGAGATGTGGAATTTTGTAGATGAACTTGGGGATTTTTTAAACATCAAGAGAACTAAAAAATCCCCAACAAAATTTCAGCCCCCAATTTCTTTTTGGCCGGCCATGGCTTGGCTCTTTTAGAAAAATGAGAGGGGAGAGCATGAAAAATAGGGTAGCCACAAGAATAATACAAGAGAGAGAGAGAGAAAATGTGATGATGAAAAACAACGATCACAAAGCAAGAACCTCACTCAACCATTACTCATCAAACATGATGACTCCAAAAGTAAACCATGATGAAGTCAAGAAGTCAATGGAGGCTAAACCATCATGACACAACAAAATGCAAATAACACCCCTCCAAAATGCCTATTTGCACAAATGCAAATAAGCCCTCCTCCACCAATCTTCAGCCAATGAAAGATACAAAGAAAATTTGGCCGAAACGGAGAACAAACTGGCAACTCCAAAATCTGATCCCGTAATAAATTACAGGAAAACCCCGCTACTGTATATACATACCCGCATTTGTATTCCGACCGAATACAAATGCAATGAGACAAATCTACACTGTACAATACTAGGATCCGGCTTAAACCAAAGCCCGCTAGTATTAAACGTCCGATCATGATCCGTGCAATACCGCACGTATCTGATCGAACCCTGCCATATCTCCATACGGCCTCTACAACGTTTTGCCCGAAACTTGAGTAACTGTATGTGGGGGACTCTAAAAACTCGTCAATACTATGGCTATGGATTTAACCACTAGCACGTCAGAGGTATTAGCCATACGTGACGGGCTACCGGCTATTGACCAAAAGGGACGTCGATGAGCGAACCCATCCTGACACCCTACTGAGCCTGTCAGTGATAATATCCGTACAATCCGGTCCGTTCGTCTATGAGCATCGCATGGCGGGCCTAGAGGGTTGGTAAAAGTCAGACCCCCAAAAGTGGTACAAGTTGTGTCGGAGTGTAGCTCAGAACACCCTGAGATACTACTGGAATACCTACCAGTAAATCTCCTGCCTCGGCCGAGGGATTTGTGTAATGGCTCTCCTAGACACAGCGCGACCTCACCCCCAATACCGGGAGAGACAAACCCCTGAAGATACGCTCACTGCCTCCATGTGGCTCGGGACTGTACCCAACTAAAACCTGTTTGCACGTCTCCTTTGAGCGTGGTAGGGTAGTAATCAAAGTACAGTGGGAACTCACACGAGACAAATGACGATCCTTAGGTCGATGAACTAACCTGTACACATGTCACCAGGGAACTGCTATCTGACGTCAGGTATAAGACCAACTAGCATGTTCCCGGCGAGTCCTGTCCGGTGTACTCATAACCCAATGAGCACCTGTATACATCTTAGGTGAACCAACTGACACCGGTGGCTTGTGAGACCGCCACCGCCCCTCGTCGGGGTCTCGACTGTATACACTAGTCTACTCTGAAGTATCGATGCCCTGTCTCGAAACTCCCATGACTAGGGACCTTTTAAGGATGTGCTTATAGACCACCAGCTCCCACGTATATGATCGCCCTCATACTGCTGGCAGTCAAGCATGAATCCTAGGGGCTCTATCAACGTGTAATAGCGACCTATCAGGTCACCTAAAGCAGTACACGATGATAAAGATAAACCAGATAGCATACTATCATCTTGAGTAAGACTGTCCTACCGGAATAGGTCCTCCCTCAATCATTGCAATCACGTGCCTGTGATCCAATAATTGACTCTGAGGGCACTCTCTCCAACAGATAGTTGGGTCTCGATTCCCACTGATGAGTAGGTATTACTTCTCGGGTTATCCCGACTAATTCTCCTTTTAGGGTTTAAAGGAGAATTTGAGAAAACAGTGGGAGCCATCCAGATTAGATAAAGCGATTAATCAATCTAATCTAGATTGTAGTGCACGCCGAGTATTTCTTTTCTCTCTCTAGTTTGCGATCTTGACCCACCTTAAACTATAACTCATGAACCAAGTTAACCGAACTTTCTTACACACTTTGGTTTTTTGGATTGTCATGATTCACGACAAAATCGCATATATTTCTGCTACTCCTACTTTCCCTTTGCCCTTCTGCAGAACACTTCGTATTACTATGGAGATCCATATTATTTGGAAAGGCCATCTCGTATAGTTACATACGAACTTGAAGAAACTTGTTTCAGTTCGAGAATGGCCACGGGTTCTGAAGAAATTGAATAGGATTATTTGGTTGTCTTTTATCTTTACCTTCTCTCAGGATGTGAGGGCTCCTAGTATTAGGAGAGTACACCTATTACGCTTATTGGATAGTCTTCATCCAAAAATAGGCTTGTGCTGAATGGTAGGGAAAGAAGAAAACCAATTAGTCTAAGTGTGGTGTATAGAAGGTAAGAAGTAAAGACATATAAAGGATTGCAGTGAGGGCAAGGAAATTTGCGATTACTATTATGAATTTGGATAGTGGAAGAGGTATTACTAGGAATACCCGGCCACCCCCACGAAATATTTTCATGTTTCAGTTTTCCTGTGCGGTGTTAATTGAAAACTGCCTTCCCAATTTGATTCTGACTCCAGGGTATGTATTTACCGGACTTGATTCTCACATCTGTATGGCGTTACAGATATTGAGTAGGAGTAGAATATTGGGAATTGGATGATTAGATCCTCAACATCAGAATTCTTCGTAATTGGTGATATTTGAGGAAATCGCCTGGGTTTTGCCTTGCGATAAATATTTGGTTTTGAATAACCGTTATGCACCAATTTTTAAAATTGAATATTTGTATCTTTATTTTATAAAATGAGATATAAATTTTGAAAATTATGTTATAAACATTTACCTTTATCAGTTGAGGATGAGGTAAGGTGCATTGAATAATGGTATAGATATTCTTAACCAAAATATAGTTTTTAACTTATAAATCACAGATTTGAGTTAGTATACTCTAGGGACTTATACATGGAATTGTATGCTGTTCTATGTCCATTAGGACAAGGGATTGGTACTCGTACTATATTCGATTTATTTATGACTTTTCTGGTTTTAGACACACATTTTGTTTGAAATACAAGGTCCAAATTTTAAGAAGTTATAGGTGTAAGAATAAAGTAGAGAACCATGCGTTGGAAGTATCAAGATTCTTCGAAATGATCGAAGATGTAGATACTTATGCTAGGTATTCCATCATAGTAACATTTGAGAACTTACTTCTCTCTCAAGTTACTCATCCGTGGGTACGCTCCTTGATGAGTAATGCTGCATGACCTTTTTCCATTTAGGTAATATGCACTGGAAACCGTTTCATGCCAATTAAATATGGTTCCATCTAAATTAGTGCCTTTGTTTCTATGTGGATATAGAATGGCTACATATCTTGAGAATGTTGAGATATGGAGTTATCCGGTTTCTGTTTAAAAGCTGAATTCAGACAAACTTAAGGCACATTTCTGTAACGACAGTTTGTGGGTTATTCCAGGCTTTTAGCAAGGGTTTAACTTCTACCATTTAAAGATCAATAGTTGATTTATTCTTGACTCGCCGCCTTTTTATAAAAGGAATCCTTTTGCAAAAAAAAAACAAATGGGAGTATGGTAGAACTAGAAGTGATTACAGAACCATAAACGGTTACTGAAAATTTAGTAGAACCTAGAGATTTAATTAGATTCGACAATCCATTGGCCGCTCCGCAGTTTTAGTGGGTAACCTCAGCCACCTGAGAGGTACTTCGGTTTCCTCAAAGGTGATGATAGCGAGGTTTTGATGACCAAAGTTTGCCACTACTGCTGTCCAAGACTATGAGATCTGGCAGGTGGATGACTAGAACGTCATTCTAAATTGAATTTAGAAGTGCACGTGTCTACGACTCTGCCAGAGGGTTGTTGTAGTCAGTAGGAGCAGCAGAAGCATGGTGGATAAGTATCTTATGTCTATTTATAGATTAAAGCAAGTATAGCGGAGAAAGATTATCTATTTTTGATGTGACAGTCACAGAGTTTGACTTCATTAGAGCAACAAATAGACTTGGTAAGAAGGTAGTAGGGAGTGATGTCCTGATATCAGATGACGTGCTCCTTGATAGGAAGTGATGTTCCTATACTACGATCGGTTATACTGTGGTTGTCACAGGTGTTTCTCTATAAAAATATCAGGGATTCTAGAGACTAAATCTATGGTTTTAGATCTAGATTTGGGAAGTATTCTAATTCGGGTACTTGGACACCATTCTAAAGCAGTTTAGAATGGACGACTCCCGGCGTGGCAGTCTACTCGCAGGTGATGGAGTCTCCATCTTTAAAAGTGATGTTTTCTAAACTGATGAGGAGAGAGACTTGCATGATTGACATATCGCTTGCTTAGGCAATTGAGTCAACCATGAGATGTCATGTACCGGAATAGATGTTGCTTTTTGCACTTGCTGTAGTAAGAAAATATTAATCCAATCCTGGAGAAACAAAAGGAAGCAGTAAAGAACATAAGAGGATGTTCTTAGTGTATGGTAATGGCAGCCTCCTACATGAGGCGGTTACCGGTTTAGGCTTCGAAAGTGACCTGAATGACAGAGTAGCTATCAGAGTTATAAGTTTACCCTCTTCTGAGGTGCAGTATGTTGGATAGGTTTCCAAGAAGGATACTGAGGTGGTCATGGCACTGCGTGCTGATTACATCAACAATGGATGTAGTCTAAGAAGCTTGTTGGATTTAGTGTTTATGTTATGAACAAGGTCCCATCAGATATCTAGACAAGTTCTGAGACAAGTATCACTCATTTCGGAAGATAGTTGTTCTCCGTAAAGTTGAGATATAGAGAGATAAAGATAGAAATATTGGAGCGGATCCACTCACTGAGGCTATTTCTCGAACATGTAAGTTTCTCAAAACGAGCTTTGAGAAACCGACTAGTACAGAAGTTGGGTGTTCGGTAGCACACGAGCTATGAGTATGCGATACCGCAATAATTGGCCTTAAGTGCAAGTAGGAGATTATTGGATATAGTGCTCTCAAGGCAATTATTGTAATTACAGGTAGGCGATTATGATAATTGAAAGAGAACCTATACAGATAGAACAGTCTTACTTGAGATGATAGTATGCTATCTGGTTTTTCTTTATCATTATCTGTATACGTTTTGATAAAGCCCGTAGGATTATTGCTTGACTACCAGCATTATGATGGCGATCATATATATGGGAGCTGGGTGGTCCATAAGCATATCCTTAAATGTCCCTAGTCGAGGGAGTGTCGAGATTGGGCATCGATACTCCAGAGTAGACTAGTGTAAACTTTTCGAGACCCCAACGAGAGGCGGTGGCCGGTCTTACAAGCCATTGATGTTGAGTCACCTAAGATAGTATACATGTGCTCATTGGAAGTGAGTACACCAGACGGACTCGCCAAGAACTTCTAGATGGTATTATACCTATCGTTAGATGGAAGTTCTCTTATGACATAAGTATAAGTTAATCCTTTGATCTGAGATTTTCATTTGTCTTGTGTGAGTTCCCACTATACTTAGATTAATACCCTACCACGGCTCAAAGGAGTCATGTAAACAGATTTTAGTTGGGTACAGTCCCGAACCACATGGAGGAAGTGGACAATTGTTAGGGATTTGTCTCTCCCGGTATTGGGAGTCGATATCACGCTGTGTTGGGTCAGTCATCACCAGAAATCCTTGGCCAAGGCGGATGAGATTTACTGATGTGATATTAGTAGTTTCTCGGTGGGGGATGAGTTTCAGACCAGCACTACTTATCGGGTTAGTAGGGGTCTGACGTCATCCACCCCGTAGACCTGGTATACAATACTTTTAGACGAAGAGACCAGACTATACGGAGATTGTTATAGATAGGCTCAGTAGGGGTACGAATGAGTTTGCTTGTTGGCCTTCCTTTCACTCAATATCTGGGTAGTCGTTACCTACAGCTAGTGCCACTGACGTGCTTGTGGTTAAACTACTGCCAACGTATTAACGAGTCTTTAGAGTCTCACAAAGAGGGTTTTCCTGGTTCAGGCGAAATGATGTAAGGGCCGCATATTGATACGTGCAGTTCCAATTAGGTATGTGTGCTAGCCACATAGACTTTAATCTGGCGGATGGTAATATTAGCCGGCTTAGGATTAAGCCGGATTATTAAATCAAGTTCTGATTTAATAATTTACATATATATATATATTGATATGTATATTCTAGTATTATGTTCATTATATTTTTCTATTTCTTGGGTATACGTATTTTGATATGAATACGAGCATATATTTGCGGGGACGTATTCTTGTATTTATACAAGAATATTTCTAGAAGGAGGACACCTCATTTCTAGGAATTTCTTTTTAAAGAAATTAAGAAATGAGGCGGAAGAAAGAAATGGTGGAGGGTATGGGCAAATGAATTATTAATTCATTTGCACATACTATTCAAGTATGGCTGCAATTTTAAAATGTAAAATTCTTTTAACAAAAATAAAAGGTGCATGCTTGATTTGGATGAATTTTTTGATTCTACCATTTTGGCTTCTCTTTCTTCATGGCTCCTCCTCCTTCTTCTTCATTTTTCTTCTACTATCAAATGAGTTGAGAATCAAGAAGAAAATTGAGATAGAAAAATACTAGAACACTCTAACTACATCCCTAAGCTTCACTTCTTAGCAAGTTATGAATCTTAGTTGCTTTACTAGATTATTTTGATGTGAAGCTAGAGCTTGGATATGATTCTCTCGGGTGGATCATCTTCGGCGAAGGAAGATCGGCTTGCAAGCGCGATCCGGAGCTCTTGAAAGCTTGCTCGAGTCCAACCACATTGGAGCTCTTGAAGAAAACTTGAGAATGTGAGTACTGTTAACATAGTAGATGTTGGATATGTATGCCTTAGAGGTCTTCATTGTATAGGATGCTAGGGATATGTATGTACAGAACAATCTTGCTCGATATGATAATACGCTATTTGGTTTGTCTTTATCTTAACATGTGATGTGTTTTACTTAGTATTTCATATCTTGTATACATGTTGATAAAGTTCGTATGATCATTGCCTGACTACCAGCGTTGTGATGACAATCATACTTGTAGGAGCTGGGTAGTCAATAGGCACATCCTTAAAGTGTCCCTAGTCGTAGGAGTATCGAGACTGGGTATCGATACACTAGAGTAGACTAGTGTATACATATCTAGCCTCTGACGATGGGCGATGGATTGGTCCCGCATCCATTGGTGAGGTGCACCTAAGATTGTATACAGGTGCTCACTGGGTGTGAGTACACCAGACGAACTCGCCAAGGACTGGCTAGATGGTATTATACCTAGCGTTAGATAGTAGTTCTCTGATGATATGAGTGCAGATAGTCTGTCGACCTGAGGTCGTCATTTGTCTCGTGTAAGTTCCCACAGTGGTTTGATTACTACCCTACCACGACTCTACTGAGTCATGCAAACAGGTTTTAGTTAGGTACAGTCCCGAGCCACATGGAGACAGTGAGTGACTGTTGGGGATTCGTCTCTCCCGGTATAGGGAGTCGATGTTGCACAATGATCAGTTGGTCAACACCATAAGTCCTTGGCTAGGGCGGATTGAGAATTACTGGTGGTTGGACCAGTAGATTCTCGGATGATCTTGAGCCACACTAACACAACTTGTATGGTTATTAAGGGTCTGGTGTTTTCCACCCCTTAGACCTTGCATGCGATACTCTCAAACGAACAGACCGGATTGCACGAAGATTGCCACGGACAGGCTCAGTAGGGGTTCGGATGAGTTCGTTCGTCGGCCTTCTTTTTCGACAGATATTTGGGTAGCCGTTATGTACATCTAGTATTGCTGACGGACTTGTGGTTAAACCCACTGCCAGCGTATTGTCGAATCTTTAGAGTCCCACACAGAGAGTTTTCCTGGTTCAGGAGAAACGATGTAGAGGCCATATGGTTTTACGGCAGGGTTCCGATCATATATATGTATTGGCTACACGGATGATGTTTGGACGGATAATACTAGTAGGCTTTGGTTTAAGCCGGATTCTAGTATTATATTATTGGATTATTATTATCTCATTGTATTCGTATTTTTGGCAATACGAATACATTTATGCATATACGGTGAGGGCATTCTTGTAATTTCACAAGAAATACTTCTAGAAAGAGACACCTCATTATTAGATTTATCTATTTTTGGAAATAGATTAATGAGGTGGAAATTGGAGATATTTGAGGTATAGATGAAAGTATGGCCAAGTCTTTTATTTATTCATTTGACTTTACTATTCAAGCATGGTTGCATATTTTCTATTGAAAATAAATTATGCTTGATTATTGCAAGGACTTAGCCATTTTCATTTGCCTCCACACCCTAGCTCATTTTCACTTGTTCATTCTATCTTCATTTTTACTCTCCTCCTTCTTCCTCAAGCCCTAACCCTTACATGAGTTGTGAATCGTAGGGCTCTTGAGATAAAATACTCCATTCATCTTTCTCTACATCTTCTAAGTTGTCTAGTCTAGCAAACTAGACATCTTAGTTACCTCACATTTGAGGTTGAAGCTTGAACCATATGCTCTCGGGTGGATCATCTTCGACAAAGAGGAGACCGACGATCGAGTTCCATTCAAACTTTCTAGGAGCCAAGAAGAGGAGAAGAAGAAGACCCGAAGGACTAGAACACAAATGTATAAATCACTTCATAGTAGATTAGAACCTTTGTTTGTTTTTTATAGCCAGGGCTTATGGTCGATCTTGGAAATTTAGTCGATGTTCTTGTTTTAAAATTGTTTTTTGCAAATTCCGCCTCTATAAAAACCCTGTGGATTGTGCGACATCGACTTACATGGTATTAGAGCTACTCCATAAGCCTTAGATAGCTTGTAGCAACGTTTAAAATCTGCCGTTTTTGTCGCACACGGACTGCCGACAAAAACAGTCCCGAAAATGTTGTTTTAAGACGTTTGCACATCCCGCGGGCTCACGGTTTGAACCGAGAAGCCATGGGGTGAAGCATGGGCACCCTGGGGATACCTTGGGGGGACCCAAGGCCGGGCCCACCTCCCAAGACCACCGCAAGGTAGCCTTGGGGGGTGGTGACCCAAGAGCACCTCAAAAGTGTGCTCTCGGGTCTGCCTCCCCTTGGGGGCCACCTCATGGTTGCCCCCGGGGGTGGGTATCCCCCCAAGGCTCCCGGATTGACAGTTAATTTTTGCCCCCTCACCTCCGCGATGGTTCAGACGGGTTTCGAGTTCGTTTCGACTCCCGGATTGGCTTAAAATGAAATTTTTGGTGACTTTAGTGGACAATTTTCAAAGCCTTGGAAAATTAGTTTCATTCGCTAATCGTGGATTTCTTTACTTGCTTTATGACGTGTATATGTGTTCTTAAACGTCTTCTGATCGCTATACGTTGATTAGAAGGGGTTGCACATATCTTGTGATGTTTGGATGCGAATGGTTTCATGGATCATCGGCGCGAATGGCTCGGTGTGAATCTAGATGTGAGTGGATTTTTTGTAATTCATGTAATAATTCTTGTATATTCTTTTATTGGGGCGCATCCGGGTTGAGGGTGCAGTCACTGGCTGTATATTACTTTTCTTTTCCGCATGTAGGATTGACCCACAGAGGAGTACACAAGCTACCGGGTTCTAGAATTCAGTGGGTGGCCATATCGAGGAGTCGAGACCCGGGTCACCCAATTCTAGGATTGGTTGGTAGCTTGTCTCACTCGTAGGGGTCTAGGATGTGTAGGGTTATTTAGCACGACACTAAGGTTTCACAAGGCATCAAACATGCCGTATTTAAAATTTCTAGTGTGCCAAACAACCTAACCTAGGATCTAACTAGAGTTTTAGGAGCTAAACTAAAATGTAATCAAACATTACAACAAATGAACAAGGAATACAACCTTTGTAGACCGATCCATCACTTCTAAAGCTCCGTGTAGTAGTCCCTTCGCTCCAAGTAGTGAACCTCCGAACTCTAGTAAGGGTTCACATGAAGAAATGAACAAGCTTGCTCGAAGTCTTTGAGGCCGAAGATGATATACGTCGAGGAGACTCAAGCTCATGCTACCTCTTCACTAATATGTGAATTAGTGAAGCAAACACCCTAAACTAAATGGCTAATAGTAGAGGATAATGAAGTAGGAAGTGGGCTCACTTTAGATTTTATTTTCTTACAATATTTTCTCACTTATAAAAAGCTAGCAAGCTTTTTTCTCAAAAAATGAAGAAGAAGATGAAGTGAAGAACAAATGAAACTCATGAGGTGAGAATACCAACCATGGGTGAGTTAGTGTCATACAATAACTCATGTAGAGAGTAAACCATGGCTAAACAATAATGGTTGGGTTAATAAATATTTTCAAGTAAAACAAAAAGAGTGGACTTGGTCAATGGTTCCACAAGCTTCTACAAGCTTCAACCATGTGACAATTTCCAAGCAATTTTGATTTACTTTAAATAAATAAAAACCTTTCATTATTATTTGCATAGTGTGAGTCTCATACACCCATGTATCATGTGGCATCTAGTATGACATAAAATAATGTACATTAATATATATCACATATATACTAAGTGTACACCAGTGAGAAAAAGAAATGTTTAAGTGAGCTAATATTAGTTAATGTAAATCAATATATCACATATATAATTATACATTAAATTATTAAATCAACACTTGATTTAATAATCCGGCTATATCACATACAACCGACTAATATCAAATGTAACATCCTATCGAATCAACACTTGATTCGATAGACCGGCTATATCACATATAACCGACCGATATCACATATCGCGAGAATAGAATGCGGTATTACATATGCCAATTAATCTCGGTCCCGCTCATATCACATATGTGCTCCTACTTCGTTTCGCATGAACCAGAAAACCTCTGTGTAGGACTCTAAAGACTCGTCAATACGCCGGCAGTAGGTGGTGATCATATCAGTCACCCACAAGCCGCAAGCGATCTGCTAAACGTAACGGCCACCAGGGTATTAAGGGAATCAGAAGATCATCAAGCAAGCATGCTCATACAACTGTGAATCCAATAAGTAACACTACCGTACAGTCCGGTCTCCTCGTCTGATATGTCACATATCTCTCCTAGGGGTGGTAAACGTCAGACCCCAATAGCTTGATAAGTCATGCCGATGTAAGGTCCATAACGGGTCAAGAAACTACTGATAACACTTACCAGTAAATCTCATCTACCCTGGCCAGGGATTTCCAGTTATGGCTAATCGGGTATAGCGCAACATCAACCCCCAATACTGGGAAAGACAAATCCCCTCCTATCGCTCATTGCCTCCATTTGACCCGGGACTGTATCCAAAAACCACTTGTTTACAGGACTTGGTAGAGCTGTGGTAGGGTGGAAATCAAAGCACAGTGGGAGACACATAAGACTCTATGACGATCTTGGGTCGACAGACTAACCTGTACCAGTGTCACCAGAGAACTGCTATCTAACGTGAGATATAATATCATCTAGGAGTTCTCGGCAAGTCCGTTCAGTGTATCCAGTCTCCACTGAGCACCCCTATACGATCTTTGATGTCAAACACCAATGGATATGGGATCATCCATCGCCCATCACAAGGGTCGAGAAGATATATAGTAGTCTACTCTGAAATATCGATGCCCCGTCTCGATACTCCCACGACTAGGAATATTGAAGGATGAACTCATGGACTACTCAGGCCCCACTAGTATGATCTGCATCATAATCCTGGTAGTCAAGTACACATCCTAGGGGCTTTATCAACATGTAACGGAGAGACAGTAGGTGTACATGTTAAGATAAAGAGCAACCAGATAGCATACTATCATGTCGAGCAAGAAAGTCCTCCCTATATATGTCCAAGCATCCACTATAATATACATCTCATGTACAATAATGGCCTCTAGGGCATACATACAACTAACAATCTCCCACTTGCACTTAGGCCTGTTGTTGTAGTATAGCATACACAACGTCCTATAAAAGTCTCTCGCAGGAAAGGCCTCAATGAGTGGATCCGCCGTGTTAACCTCTGAGTCTACTCTCCTAACCTCGATCTCTTGGAGATCAACCATCCTCATGATCAGGTGATACTGCCTTAGAATATGTCTGGGTCACTGATAGGACCGAGGTTCCTAGGCCAAAGCCATACCTCCATTGTCATACAATAGTAGGAACCTAGTTCATTTTATGAATAAATATACATCCAGACTGCCTCTTTGGTAGTATCTTTGATAGCGATGTATCCAGCCTTTATCGTCTAGTTTGCCCCGGTATCTAGCTTGGAACTCTTCCAACATATCGCCCCACTTCTGGGGTAAAGACAAAGCCTGTGACTGCCTGACAGTCAACCTTATTACTCTGGAAGCTCAAGTCGGTAAAGGACTCCCACTGGAGTTCACCGTTACCAAACTCCAAGAACATTTCTTTAGTGCTTTTCAAGTACTTAAGAAGGTTCTCCAAAGCTATCTAGTAATTTTCCCCAGGATCATTTCATACCATCTCACTACACCTAGTGAGAATCCTAACATCCACTTAGATCTATCTCATAGATCCAAAACCCAGGATGTAGGAGGTATCACCTAGATCCTATATGGAGTATCCTTGTTATAAGAGGAGATTGACCGAGTGTAGCATAGGAAACACCATCCCTATCAAGAGTATGTCATCCACGTACAATATGAGGATGACCACCTTACTCTCTACTATCTTTTTGTATATACAAGGTTCATCTACCATTTTGATGAAGTCAAACTCTTTGACTATCACATCAAAACAGATGTTCCAACTCCATGATGTCTGCTTTAACGCATAAAGCAACTTGCACATGTTTCCGCTGCTCCCACTGTCTATGAAGCCCTCTAGCTGTGTACTTATAAACGCTCTCTTCTGAATCAGTATTCAGAAAAGCAGTCATGACACCCAACCACCAGATATCGTAGTCATGGTATGTAGAAATGGCAAGTAGGATCCGGATGGACTTAAGTATAGCCACTGGAGAAAAGGTTTCATTATTATCCACGCCTGATTGTAGACGAAAACCTTTTGCAACAAGTCTAGCTTTGAGAGTCTCAACTTTTCTATCTACACCAAGTAATCTTCTCAAGATATACTTGCTCCTGATGGGGATTTAACCCTTCAGATTTAGCAACCAAGTCCATACTTTGTTAGTGTACATGGATTCCATCTCAGATCGCTTATCATCCAGCCATTCTTACAGAGTCCCCGCTCTTGATGACCTGCTCGATACTAGTTGGGTCATCATCTCCATGATGCAATCCTCGCTCCCACTTTCATCAAGAAAACTGAAGTATTTCTCAGGCGGATGAGGAACCCTACTAGATCGGCAGAGAGGCTGAGGTTCATTGGGAACTATTGAATCCTCTGGTTCTACCAAATCATCAGCTGCAGTTTGTATAGCTGGAACTAATTCCAGTTCTACCTCATGACTATAAATTTCTTCTTTAAAAATTCCTTTTTCTAAAAAGGTGGCATGCCGAGAAATAAAACACCTTTTGTTTTTCGGTGTGGTAGAAGATATTCCCTTGCGAATGTTTGGGATATCCAACAAACTTCCACAGAACTGACCTTGTCTCGAGCTTATCCGGATTTTGCTTTTAGACATAGGCCGGACAACCCAAATCTTAACATGCTTAAGAGATGGGCTCTTCCCATACCATATCTCATATGGAGTGGTAGACACTGATTTGATTGGAACCCAATTCAATAGGTATGCTGCTTCTTCAAGTGCATAACCCAAAAGGAAACAGGCAACTCAGCAGTACTTATCATAGAGCGCACCATATCTAATAGGGTGTGATTGCTCCACCCCGATACATCGTTGTGCTATGGTGTATACAGAGGAGTAGTGCTGAGAGAGAATCTCACTCTCCTTTAGAATGGTCTTAGAATTCCATGCACAAGTATTCTTCTCCCTGATCCCATCAAAGGACATAATACTTATACCCATTTTGGTTCTCTACTTCAGATTTATATTCATTGAATTTCTTAAAAGCTTCAGGCTTGTGTTTCAACTGGAACACATTTCCGAATCCTTAGAGATCATCAGTGAGTATAATGAAGTACAAAGAACCAGTCCTGGCATGTGTAGACAGGGGACCAGATACATCATCATATATCAGTCCCAAGACTTCACTAACCCTTTCTCTGTTTCAAGTAAACGGAGCTATGGTCATCTTATCTTTGTGACATGACTGGTAAGTTTCATAAGATATAAATTCAAACTGATTTAAATATGCATCTTAATGTAACTTAGCTAGTCGGGTCGCATTGATATGACCTAGTCTACAATGCCATAAGTATGATTTATTCATTTCTGAACTCTTCCTCTTGTGTGTGTTCTGTACATTAAGAACTGTGGTTTGATTTAGAACGTATATGCTATTAGATAACGTGCATGAACTGATCAACTCTTGATATAGGAAATGTTCAAAACATTATCCAATAATACAAAATTATATCTTTCTTTAGTAAATAAAGAGACTGATATAATGCTGTATATCAGGTTCGGTATCTAATAATATTCATTCAGAATCAATGTATTACCATTTTGTAATACTACAAAGTGATAACTACCAACACCTTGGCTGCAAAAATTACATCGTTCTCTATACTTAGAGACATATCACCCATTCCCTGTTCTCCACCTTTTTATAGCCCATGTAATAAATTACATATGCGGGATCCTGATCCGGTATCAAATACCCAGGACGTAGAGGATATTGAGAAACAGTTCTCTGTAACGAACACACCCGAAGAAGATGCATCAATCATGCACTTTCTTCATTTGGGCGCATGGGAATCTTGGTATTCCCCTATTACGAGCTCGGTCTTCTAACAATTATAAGTTTGAGCGGGACCAACGTTCCCCAGCTCAGTATAACAAGCGGGTTCGGTCAATACATCCATATTATTATCTTGATTAAGGCATGACATTGTCGCTACCTGGAGAGAGAGAGAGAAGAAAAAACTCTGCATGTGCTCTTATAAGATTAGATTGGTTATATATTTTATCTAATCAGGATGGCTCCCACTGTTTTTATCAAATCTTCCTTCAAACCTTAAAAGGAAAGACTAGCCGGGATTAATTACACCCTACAAGTTCGCCAATCTTTCAGCCAGGCCAGTGCCGGTACTTTGAGGGAGGTTCCCCGTGCTTTCGCACGAACCTAATTAAAATAAACCTCGTTTTCCCAGGGATGTAACCCCGTTGACACCTTTCTAGACACTTACTTGATCGGCTAATTGTAAAGTGCAAAACTCTCCCAGGAGTAACAATTACTGGCAGTAGGTATCGGGATCCAACTATCTCATATAAGGTATGCAATCTCATTGCAAATTTCAACACTTGAAACTCCCGATAATGCTTTTTACCCCTAGCACTTATGACCTTGACTATAATCAACATATCATAAGCACTATTCAAGTTCTACCCGTCATTTCTTGATTAATTAGACCCACCCATATGACCCTTGACTATAATCAACATAATCACATGACTGTCCTAATTAATCGCATCATATGCTGTGTAGGAAGACATCACTTAGCTACCGTACACTACGCCTTGACTATAATCAACATATGCAGCACGAATACTAAGTACTCTACTTTCTAAAATGACGGAGGGTTGTGGATGGTTTTTAAGAAAACGTTTAACGCTTTGAACTTGATATCGTTATAGAATCAAATAGTTTTTAAAAGGAGTGGCTTATGCTCCGCATTTTGAAACTTCGCTTTTTCGTAAAAAGCCGTGTGGGTTTCTAATTCGATTTTACAATATCTTTAGGTTTATTTTCTTTCATTAATCTCATTAATGAATGTCCCATCATTTAAGTTACCTAAGCATCACAGATAAATACAACGTATGCTTATGACATCCGCATTCGCCACGAAGTTCCGTCATGCACCGTTAGGTTAGGTAACTAACGGCAGAGCGGGGCAGGGCTAGCGCGGGTGAAAAACATAAGCAACGTCTATAATATATCATATATATTATAGATAGTATTTATCTCAGAATATAAAGTGATCGCATCACAAAATATCAGCAACAGAAGACAACATATGAAATATTGGATATACTAGGATTTCCAGGTTTTAATTTAAGCCTGCATAAAACACGGATTTCACGGTCGTGATGAATAGCCAATCCCACATCCCAAGACCCCTACGAGAGCGGCAAGCAACCCTACCAATTCTAGAGTTAGGAGACCCGGACTCGACTCCTCGAGATGGCCTCCCACTGGACTCTAGAACCCGGTTACTTGTGCTCCCATCCTTGGGTCTATCCTAATGCAGAAAAGTAAATAATATACATCAACGGTGACATCTTCCTCAACCCGGAAGTGCCTCAATAAAAGAATATTACATACAAGTTTTTACATAAATGAAAAAGAAAAATTCTCATCTCACATTACAAAAACCCCGTCTATACAAACACGACGATCCAATATAATATATCACAGCAATACATAATATCACATGTCATCAATGTAAGTAAATATACGCATTCCAATTGTCGTCAACGAAACCAGCGATACACCACATATTACACTTACGGTCGCAGAAAAGAAAGTGAAAACTACAACAGTCGGAATCCGCAACCACCTTAGACATCATAAACCCGAAATATCTCATATTCCGGATTTCATGCCTAACAATATGAATTCCTTAGATATCGCATGCCTAACAATAATAAACCCCATATTTTAGTCTCGATATCAAAAACACTTTTCAATATCAAGTCGGGAAATTCAACAAGATTCCCGACATCCTGATCGAATGCTCGTCGGAAAATTTAGTGGACGGCCGTACCCTCGATACCGTCGACGAAGTGCACTTAGGCGGAACACCGTGGCCGCGAGCACACGGACGGATGCTTTTGGCAACGAGGTTCTCCTACAGTCACTTTGTCGGGGCTATGGGGCGTGGTTATCTAGTAAGGTTACCCGGCGAGTATCCGTGTACGCTATATGATTGCGACGGAATTTTGATCCATATCAAAATTCCGTGCAACCGATCAAATGAGACTAAACTGCTAGATTTATAAAATTCAAATATTGTGGATTCCAAGTATTGTATCCCATCACAAATATCCGGACGACGTTAAACTTTTCGATCGAATCAACGAATTCCCAAAATTTTCCAGAAAGCTCAACACATGAGCAGATTCAAAAATACCCAGAATCATGCCACAGTAGCTACGGACCTACCGTAGAAGGCTCCGCCCAAGCCTCACACATGGCGCCACGGAACCGCCGCCAAAGGCATGGTTCGGCCGTGGTTCCGCGGTCATGTTGTCGAGTTAGGGTGTCGTTCTTCTAGAGGGTCCATAGATTTACCTGCATATTTTTCTGAATATTTTTAATGTGAAAAATTCCAACATCTTGAAAAATTTCCAGAGAATGGGCAAGATCGGGTTTTCGGAGTTCGTTCGAACTTCTAACTTCGCCTAGACAACTCCTAATGCTCTAGCAAGGCTCTGATACCACTGTAGGGTTATTTGGCATGACCATAAGGTTTCACAAGGCTTCAAACATGCCGTTTTTAAAATTTCTAGTGTGCCAAACCTAACCTAGGATCTAACCAGAGTTTTAGGAGCTAAACTAAAATGTAATCAAATATTACAACAAATGAACAAGGAATACAACCTTTGTAGACCGGTCCTTCACTTCTAAAGCTCCATGTAGTAGTCCTTTCGCTCCAAGTAGTGAACCTCCGAACTCTAGTAAGGGTTCACATGAGGAAATGAACAAGCTTGCTCGAAGTCTTCGAGGCCAAAGATGATCTACGTCGAGAAGGCCCAAGCTCATACTATCTCTTCACTAATATGTGAATTAGTGAAGCAAACACCCTAAGCTAAATGGCTAATAGTAGAGAATGATGAAGTAGGAAGTGGGATCACTTTAGATTTTATTTTCTCACAGTATTTTCTCACTTAGAAAAAGCTAGCAAGCTTTTTTTTCAAAAAATGAAGAAGATGAAGTGAAGAACAAATGAAACTCATGAGGTGAAAATAGCAACCATGGGTGAGTTAGTGTCATACACTAACTCATGTAGAGAATAAACCATGGTTAAACAATAATGGTTGGGTTAATAAATATCTTCAAGTAAAGCAAAAAGAGTGGACTTGGTCAATGGTTCCACAGGCTTCTACAATTTTCAACCATGTGACAATTTCCAACCAATTTTGATTTACTTTAAATAAATAAAAACCTTTCATTATTATTTGCATGGTGTGAGTCTCATACACCCATGTATCATGTGGCATCTAGCATGACACAAAATAATGTATATTAATATATATCACATATTGTAACATTTCAAAAAATTAAAATATTATTTTTGGGAATTTTTATAATTTAATATTATTTTATTGAATATTTTAATATTTCGGTATAATTAAATACCGATAAATGGGGAAAATTTTGGAAAAATTTTGGAAAATTCTAAAATAGGGTATTTTGTGGAATTATGCCATTTTTAAGTTTTATGGTTAATTATATGCTATTTTAGTGTTAATCGCGATTAAAAATCGCTAATCGGGTTTTTAGCTTTTTGGTGCAAAAATGTGCACATATCATTTTTCCACACTTGTTACACTTGTTACATGTTTTGGGGTATGGTTGCTTAGGGTTTGCCATTGAGTGAGAAGGAAAAGAAAAAGAAAAGAAAAGAAAAAGTAAGCATGATTATGAGAGAGGGAGAGGGTAGGTATAGGTCAACTTTCATTTGAACCATGCCTCCCCTATCATTTCTTCAACCCTTTTTCTCTCTCCCCTCTCCTAGAGCTGCTGCTGCTCCTGCTCCCTCTTCTTCTTCCTCCTCCTTCAAATTCCCCACAACACCATGAAAACAAACCCAAAACCCCAATCCCTCTTCACTAAACTTGTTCACTAGTTCGAGAGGAACGCGATAGACTAAGAAAGAGTGGATCTTGAGGACTTTGAGCAACTCAAGAAAATTCTTGAGTTGCCAAAGGAGGTAATTTCTGCACCCTAGAGTAGTATTTCAATTTCCTTGTGCACCTATGCTAGTTTCATATCGATATTGTGTCGTTTTGTAGACTTTGGACAAACTTAGAGAGGGTTAGGGTAAAGTTGAGATGTGGCTATGCAATTGGACTTTAATGGTGACCTTAGACCCTATATTGACTAAGACCCCGACCTAGCAAAACCTAAAACCCAAAAATACGGAATTACGGGACTTCCATATCGGTTTGTGAAGACTTAGAGTGTGCAGAGAAATCTGGAATGGACTGGGACGTTTACTGGAAAAATAAACAAGTTCAGAGGCCCATTTGAGACCCTAGGAACACCCTGTAGCCAGAAGAACCCCATTGGATCACCCTGGGCCGGCCAGGCCGGTTTTTCCTGTAGGGGGGCTCGGCCACTTAGTGATGGTACGGGTCCGGGTTCCTACTGTAGGTCACATACACCCTATACATCACTCTAGACTTGTTTGCTTGCCTTTATTTGGCTTGAGACAAAATCTGGGATCATTTTCTTGGGTTTTGATTTGAAATGAGTTTTGGTTTTGCGTATTTCGATTTCCATATTTTGATATTTGTGCGTTATCTTGACCGTGTGACGTTTGTACGTCTATATCGAGTGATTTCGGGTTGTTTTGCGAAGGCTAACCATAGGTTCTAACCTATAGGCCTTTTAGCGTATCGTGTTGGTTTTCGCGTGTCGTTTTAAGTTTCGATTTGGTTTGAATGCGATGCGATATGTGTGATATGTAGGTACCCTCACGGCGATCCGAGACGATGCAGAAGATGAAGGCGACATCGACACCGACACGCAGGATACAGGTGAGTAGATTTATATCTACGGGGAGAAGTCGGGTGGATGGCGTATAGCACCCCCGTAGTTCGTGGTGATGTATACGAATACGTATACACACACATTTATTGATTATATATTGTTTGAGATTATTGATGATAAAGATGGATATTTTGTGTGCTTGGATGATTTAGTGTCGCGAAACCCTAGAGTAGTGGTCGCACCACACATGCACACACACACCCATACTTGCATTCATTCTTCTTTCATATGTGCTTATATGGGATTCTATTTAGTTATGTGTTCACATGGGTATGGGACTATGTGTTCATATACTGGATTTGAGGATGATACTTGGGATTGAGATGAGTCGATGAGATGTGATTTGAGACCGTGAGATCGGTGATATGGCAGGATTCATACTTGAGATACGTCTTGATGTTTTAGCGGATCTTTGGACGATGATACCATGTGAATAGTGATATATAATAAATGGTTGACATGAGATCAGATATGTTAAGATATTCATAATGGGCCGCTTTGGGCGATGTATACCTCTTTATAACGATATATAATGATGATATCGGTTATATGAGGCTGTAGATCAGCAGTCAAATCATGATTTGATTGAGGATATTAGTGTTGTAATAGACATAGATCTATACCCGGATTATGATCATGGATAAAGAGGATATCAGATGAATAATATGATGAATGTGATATTGACCCGTACCCAGATTTGGGGATGCCGTACGACGGATTTACGTACGAACTATATATATTGATGATTGATCTGCACTCTTGACTTGGGATGTCTGATTATAGATACGGTATCGGATATGATATTATTGAGGCGGGATCACCGACTAATATATATACAGGTATATATATGTATCGACTCAGATGTTAGGCGGTTTCCTTACCTGTAGTTCAGCTTGTTAGTTCGGCCGTATAGTTTAGTGTAGTTGTTAGACTAGATTAGACTCCTACTTATTTCAAAACTAACGGATCGTGGGTATTTTAAAAGACAGGTCAAGGGATTCTACGGATATTTCAAAAGACGTATCTTTTCTTAAAAACACCGTAGCCCTTATTTTCAAAACACCGCGATTCGTGTTATTTCAAAAGGCACTATTGTAGGACTTATATTAGGGTAATGCAGATTAGTTATCGTTGTGTCTAGTATTCAGCTCCCGCACATTATTGCTGTTGCTCCACATTGCATACTTATTGTGATTCATATTTCATTATTGATATCATGCTGTTAGGACACCAGCACCATTACCGATGATGCGTATGTACCACGTACACTTACTTGCCGGCTCACACACATCTTCATTGTTAGTGTATATGCCCTAGAGGCCATTACTGTATCATACTAGTTTGTATATTACTTGATGGAAGCTTGGGATATTCACAGTTGTATATACAATCTTGCTCGAAATGGTAGTATGCTACTTGGTTTGTCTCTGCTTTAATATGTGCATGTGTTTCTTTTAGCATATTGCTGATATACATATTAGTAGAGCCCTTAGGATCTTTGCTTGATTACCAGCGTGGTGATGGCGCTCACACTCGTGGGAGCTGGGTGATCTATAAGCACATCCTTATACAGGTCCCTAGTCGTTGGACTATCGAGACAGGGCATCGATACTCCGGAGTAGACTAGCGTATGCGCTTCTCATCCCAGTGTGGGAGACGGTCTGTCCCACAGCCGTCAGTACGTCGTACTTGAGATAGTATACGGGTGCTCGTTGGGTTACGAGTACACTGGACAGGACTCGTCGGGAACTGTTGGTTGGTATTATACCTATCGTCAGTTATCAGTTCCCAGGTGACATGAGTACAGCTTAGTCCGCTGACTTGACACTGTCACTTCGCCTCGAGTGTGTTCCCACTGCACTTTGATTACTACCCTACCACGGCTCAAAGGAGTCGTGCAAACAGGTAGTTTTTGGGTGCAGTCCCGAAGCACTTGGAGGCAGTGACGGTTAGACAGGATTCGTCTCTCCCGGTATTGGGGGTTGACATCGCGCTGTGTCTAGGAGAGCCATTACACGAGTAGTCCCTGGCCAGGGCAAGCGAGATATACTGGTAGGTTTCCAGTGTTATCTCAGGGTGTTCTGGGCTTCACTCCGGCACGACTTGTACCGCTATTAGGGGACTGACGTTTACCGCCCCCTAGGCCCGCCATGCGATGTATCAGACGAACAGACCGGACTGTACGGAGATTGTCACATACAGGCTCAGTAGGAGTTCAGATGGGGTTCACCTCGTCAGTCTTCTTATCGACATCTACCTGGGGACCGTTACGTACAGCTAGTGCCGCTTGCGGTCTGTGGTTAAACCCACTGCCAGCGTAGTGTCGAGTCTTTAGAGTCCCACACAGAGAGCTATTCGCCTTTAGGCTAAATGAGTAGAGGTCGCATGGTTTTGCGACAGGGTTCGTTCACATTCGCGCACTTGTGCACGTTTGCTGTCCGGACAGTTTATACTAGCGGGCTTTGGTTTAAGCCGGATCCTAGTATATGATTTGAGATTGGTTTTTCTCATTGTGTTCGTGTTCCTCGGATCACGAATGCGGGTGCGTATGCACAGTTGCTTGAGATTGAGGGAGAGGACCTTGATTAGGGTTAATGGCTATTGTCATTTTATTAACCCTAATGTTTATGTGTGTGTTATTGTTAATTAGTAATTAGTTTAATAATTGTCCATGGTTGTGGTTGTTGACCATTTGACTTCTTTGACTTGTTGACCTAGGTTGACACTTTGACCATCATCATTTCTTTTGGAAGATACTTTTTGATCTTTGCAAATTGAAATGATAATGGTCATGTCATGATTTACCATGACAATTATCTAGCTAATTATTCAATTAAATTAATTCACACATATTAGTGAGAATGGCTCTATTATTTTCTCATTCTCTCATATCATTTCTCTCTCTTGCTCATCCTCTCCCTCAAGCTCTCTCCCTCTCATGTGTTGAGAAACAAAAGGGCTTGAGAAAAACCCTCACTTGATCTTCTCTACTCTCTTCTAGGGTTCAAGTCTTAGCATTTCTTGCACTCTAGTTACTCTTAGCTTGGAGTTGAAGCTAAAGGTCGAGGCTTTCGGGTGGATCCTTCTTTGACGGGAGAAGACAAGCTAGGTGACCTCTTTCTACCATTCCAAGGAGCAAGGAGAGAAGGACTAAAGACCAAAGGTATAACCTTTCTACCACTTAGCTACTTTGTAGTTAGGTTTAGCTTGTTTTTGTTTAGCAAAGATCCTCACAAGCTTGGTCCATGTTGCCTAAGTCCATAAAAATCCAATTTTTATTATGTTTTCCGCCTCCCCGTAAGCACCGGGGTGGGCAACGTGGACTTACAGTGGTATCAGAGCCTAACTAAACCTAAACTAGCTAAGTAGTTAAGTGTAACGAAGTTTCGAAACCGGAAAATCGAAAAACCAAACTCGCAAAACCCTAGTTTCTGTTAATATTTTTTCTGGTCAAAATAAAATTTGTTATACACCAAAAATTATCTCAGGGTTTTGTGTAAAAAACCACCAAAGACGAACCAGAGAGGCGACTAAAGGACCGCGGATCCGCGGCAATAGGAAGCTCTTGCCGCGGAAGCGCGGCCGTATTGTCCCCTCTCTGCATCGTTTTTGGTGCAGTATGTTTCTGTGTTGGTTTTGGGATTTTTAGGATATGTTATATGTGCCCAGATTTTCCAGAACTAAAATTTACATTTGGGGGCCTATAAATCCGTATTTTTTTCGAAACTTCACTACACTTTAACTATATCGGTTATATCTGTGATGCTTGTATGTATTGAACGTCGGCTAATCGCTATAAGTCGATTAGTCGGGGTTATACATCTCTGTGATCTGTGATTGTTATTGGTTTGTGGATATGAATGGATTGGATTGTCGCGGGTGAATAGCCGGGGTGGATGTGAGATGAGCGTTATTTTTCTTTCATTCATTTGTAACCTGTAAATTGATATAATAATATTATTTGTATGACCGCACAACCGGGTCGGGGTTGTAGCCGTCATTGTATAATTCTTTTTACTGTTTTTGCTCCTAGGATAGACCCATGGAGGGGGTGCACAAACTACCGGGTATCTCGAAGTGCCGAGTAGCCTACTCACGGTGGTGAGGGAGGTTGCTTCGCTTCGGGTGCTTGGCGGGTAGTTTGCCGCACCCGTAGGGGTCTTGGGTGGGGTATTGGCTATTCACCGCGACCGTGTAATCCGCTTTACGTTGCAGGCTCGAACGCATTGCGGATTCCTAGTATATCCAATGTATTCATCTGTGATCTATAATGTCTATCATTGCTATATACTTATATATAATAACTATTTAGGCGTTGCTTATGTTTTACAGCCGCGCTAGCCCAGCCCCCGCTCTGTCGTTAGTTAAGTAACCTAACGGGTGATGACGGGGCCCCGTGGCGAATGCGAATGGCATAAGCGTACGTCATATTTTGGTTGTTTTCTGCAATGGTAGGATTAAATGATGGGATGCATTAAAAGAACTAATGCAAGAAAATAAACCAAGTAAAAGTCGATTGGAACACTTTGAAAACCACTCGGTTCTTTCAAAACTAAAACTTTTAAACGCGGAGCTTGAACCACTCCTTTTAAAAGCTATCTCGTTCCATCGATTAGATCAAGTTCACTACGTTCACGGTTTCGCCAAAACCATCCGTAGCCCTCCGTCATTCCACATGAATGGTCAAAAAGTATTCAAGCTATGTATTTTGGCCAAAGTCAAGGCATAGTGATTGGTAGCTATTGGGTATTCATGTGCAGCATAGATAGATGCGTTGGTTTGGGACAGTCGTGTTGCCATTTTGGCCAAAGTCAAGGGTAGGTACGGGTGGGTCCAAATTAACCAGGAGAATGACGGGTAGAACTTGACATGTGACTTATGATATTTTGGCCAAAGTCAAGGTCATAAGAGCATGGGGCAAAAATCCACATCGGGAGTTTCATAAGTACTGAAACTTGCTAGCTTTGCATACCATTTGGAGTGTGATGATTCTGGTAGGATTCCTTCGGTTTTATCACGCGATGATATTTGGATCCCGATCCTACTGTGAGTATATGCTACTCCTCGGGAAAACTCTCACTTAACGATCAATGCTATAAACTTAGTAAGTGTCTAGAAAGGTGTTAGCGGGGCTACGCCCACAGGGAAAAGAGGTTACTTAATTAAGGAACTTCGCGAAAGCGTTGGAAAACCTCCCTCGAAGTACCGACACTGGCCTGGCTGAACGGTTAAGCAAGTATTGTACGGTGAGAGTAATCCTGACTAATCCTTCCTTTACGGTTTGAGAAGGGATTCGAGAGACAGTGGGAGCCATCCAGTTTAGACAAATTAAAAACCACTCTAAACTTGCAAGAGCATCATGCTAAAGTGTTTCTTTTCTCTCTCCTAATTGCAGCGACCATTCAAGATGACCGGACTTAAGTTATTACTAGATAAAAACATATTGACAGGGCCAAATTACAAAGATTGGCTCAGGAATGTCAAGATGGCAATCACTTACGACAAGTTGGGGTATGTCCTTACCACCAAAGCACCCCCTGTCCCAGGTCCCACCTCCAGCGTCGCGGATAAGGAAATCCGTAAGACATGGGAGATAGATTGCGCGAAGGCCAAATGCCTCGTATTAGCCTCGATGGACAAAGAACATCAGCGGAGGCACGAGAATATGGACCTAGAGTCCATATTTCTTCATACAAAAGAACTGTATGGGGAGCAGTCTCGTATCGCAAGATACAAAGTATCGAAGAAGCTATTTTCGGCAAGGTTGGCCGTCAGATCATCGGTAGCGGAACACGTGCTTAAGATGATTGGCTACATTGAGGAGCTCGCGGACCTTGGGACCACGTTGGAGAATGAGCTCTATACTGATTTGATTCTCCAGTCCCTTCCTTCCACTTACGCCCAGTTTATTCTGAACTTCAACATGCAAGGAAAGGAGGTAGAACTTTCCGAACTTCTGAACATGTTGAGGAGTGCTGAGGGCACCCTACAGAAAGGTAGGGAGACATCCGCTTTGTTTGTAGGAGGATCTTCCTCTTCTAGATCCAAGGCGAAAGCCAAGGGTAAGAAGAAGAAAGCCCCCGCCAAACCAAGAGGAGGTGTCGGTAAAGTGGATACGAAGGGAAAAGGTAAAGCAACAAAGATAGCGGGGAAGCTGGTGGGGAAGGAAGAATGCTTCTATTGTCACAAAAGTGGTCACTGGAAACAGGATTGCAAGGCTTGGAAAGCCAGAACACAGGATTTGAAGCGAGTTGCAGCTTCAGCTTCAGGTGTGTATGTTATTGAAAACTGTCTATCAATAAACTCTACTTCCTGGGTATTGGATACCAGATCAGGATCTCATATCTGTAATTCTTTGCAGGCGTTGAGAAAGCGTAGAGTTTTGAAGGCAGGTGACATGACCCTCAGAGTTGCGAACGGTGCTAGCATGGATGCTGAGGCCGTGGGGGACTATCACCTGGGATTGTCAGATGGACATTTTTTGGTTTTGCGTAGTTGTTATTATGTACCAAATGCAACCTGTAATATCATTTCTGTATCTTTATTATCTAAAGAAGGTTATGAATTTGCATTTGTAAGTAATGTAGTGAACATTCACCTTAATCAAGCTTTGATTGGGTCAGGTACATTGAACAACGGTATATACGTATTAAACCAACCACAGATTTTCAATGTCCAGAATACACACAAAAGAAAGTCTCCAGAAATTAATAAAACTTTCTTATGGCATTGTAGACTGGGTCACATCAATGAGAGAAGGTTGACTAAGTTACACACAGAAGGATATTTGGATTCGTTCGAATATCAATCGTATGCAACTTGTCAATCCTGTCTCAAGGGAAAGATGACAAAGACTCCGTTTACTGGACACGGAGAAAGAGCGAGCGAGCTCTTGGGACTCGTACACAGCGACGTGTGCGGTCCAATGTCTACACATGCGCGAAGCGGTTATTCTTACTTCATTACTTTTACGGATGACTTTTCAAGGTACGGTTATGTCTTCTTAATGAAACATAAATCCGAGGCTTTTGAAAAATTCCAGGAATATAAGAATGAAGTAGAAAAACAAACAGGCAAAAGTATAAAGACACTGAGATCTGATCGAGGTGGTGAATACTTGAGTGCCGAGTTCCTGTGTTACTTAAAAGAGAATGGAATTCTCTCTCAGCTTACTCCTCCATACACTCCGCAACATAATGGTGTATAGGAGAGACGGAACCGAACCCTATTGGATATGGTACGGTCCATGATGAGTAATGCTGAGTTGCCGCGATCGTTTTGGGGATATGCGCTAGAATCAGCGGCATACCTTTTGAACCGGGTTCCAACTAAGACTGTGCCTACTACACCATATCAGATGTGGTGTGGGAAGAAACCCTATCTTAATCATATTAAGACATGGGGATGTCCAGCTTTTGTAAAAAAGCAGCATGCGGACAAGCTCGAGGCACGCTCAGTACAGTGCAAGTTTGTGGGATATCCAAAGAACTCCAAGGGATATTACTTCTATTGCGAAGAGGAACAAAAAGTCCTTGTTTCTCGCCATGCCCACTTTCTAGAACACCAGTTCATAGAAAAAGAATCAAGTGGGAGCGCAATAGAACTGGAAGAAATTCCAGAACCACGAGCTATTACTGAAAGCTTGGTTGATCCAGAGGGTTCGAAAGATCAGGACATTCCCACGCCACTCCGCAGAAGTAGTAGGCAGTCTCATCCGCCCGAGAGATACTACGGTTTTCTCATTGACGGGGATAGAGAGGATTGCATCATAGACTGTAATGAGCCTACTAGCTTCCAGCAAGCCATACAGAGCGTCGACTCGGTAAAATAGCTGGATGCAATGCGGACCGAGATGGAGTCCATGTACACCAACAAAGTATGGACGTTGGACATTGCTCCAGAAGGGGTAAAACCCGTAGGATGCAAGTGGATCTTCAAAAGGAAGATTGGTGTAGATGGACAGGTTGAGACCTATAAAGCTAGACTGGTAGCAAAGGGTTTTCGTCAGCGACCTGGTTTGGACTATGACGAAACCTTTTCTCCAGTAGCTATGCTGAAATCCATTCGGATCCTTCTTGCCATTGCTGCCTTCCACGATTATGAGATTTGGCAGATGGACGTAAAGACAGCTTTTCTAAATGGTCATTTAGAGGAGTGTGTCTATATGGATCAACCAGAGGGTTTTCATTCAGAGTGGGAGCAGCGGAAAGGTGTGCAAGTTGCTTAAGTCCATTTATGGACTAAAGCAGGCATCGCGGAGTTGGAACATCTGTTTTGATGAGACGGTCAAGGAATTTGGCTTTATCAAAAATCCAGATGAACCATGCATCTATTGTAGATTTGTAGCGAGAACTGTAGTATTCCTCGTTTTATACGTGGATGGCATTCTCTTAATAGGAAATGACATTCCTATGCTACAATCTGTCAAGGGGTTCTTGTCACACAGGTTCTCCATGAAAGACCTGGGTGATGCCTCTTACATTCTGGGTATCCGGATCTACCGTGACAGATCCAAGAGGATATTAGGACTTTCGCAGTCCAGGTACATCGACACCATACTGAAGAGATTCAGTATGGAAGATTCTAAGCGTGGTAATTTACCGGCTTGTCACGGGATCACCCTTTCCAAAGAGATGTCTCCCAAGAATGATTTGGAGAGGGATCGCATGTCTATTATACCCTACGCTTCTGCGGTAGGCTCTATAATGTATGCAATGTTGTGTACCAGACCGGATGTGGCTTATGCACTGAGTGTGGTAAGCAGGTATCAGTCAAACCCAGGAGAGAAACATTGGATAGCAGTAAAGAACATTCTCAAGTACCTGAGAAGGACTAAGGAGATGTTCTTGGTGTATGGCGGAAAAGACCTGCAGATTGAGGCCTTTGCTGACTCCAGCTTCCAGAGTGACAAGGATGATTCCAAGTCCATGTCGGGTTTTGTCTTCACCCTCAATGGAGGGGCGGTGTGTTGGAAGAGCTCCAAACAGGAAACCGTTGCTGACTCGACGATGGAAGCGGAATACATCGCTGCATCTGATGCCGCAAAAGAAGCTGTCTGGATAAGGAAGTTCTTGAGAGAACTTCAGGTGGTTCCGTCCATTGTTGACCCAATACCTCTGTATTGCGACAACAACGGGGCTATAGCTTTAGCAAAGGAACCCAGATCCCATCAGAGATCCAGACACATCTTAAGGCGGTATCACCTGATCAGGGAGATCGTGGATCGCCAGGAGATCGAGGTCCGAAGAGTTGCATCAGAGGATAACACAGCAGATCCATTCACCAAGGCCTTGCCCCAGACTCAGTTCGAGCGGCTGATCGAGATGATAGGTCTTCGATACGCCAGTACATGGCCTTAGTGCAAGTGGGAGATTGTTAGTGTATATGCCCTAGAGGCCATTACTGTATCATACTAGTTTGTATATTACTTGATGGAAGCTTGGGATATTCACAGTTGTATATACAATCTTGCTCGAAATGGTAGTATGCTACTTGGTTTGTCTCTGCTTTAATATGTGCATGTGTTTCTTTTAGCATATTGCTGATATACATATTAGTAGAGCCCTTAGGATCTTTTCTTGATTACCAGCGTGGTGATGGCGCTCACACTCGTGGGAGCTGGGTGATCTATAAGCACATCCTTATACAGGTCCCTAGTCGTTGGACTATCGAGACAGGGCATCGATACTCCGGAGTAGACTAGCGTATGCGCTTCTCATCCCAGTGTGGGAGACGGTCTGTCCCACAGCCGTCAGTACGTCGTACTTGAGATAGTATACGGGTGCTCGTTGGGTTACGAGTACACTGGACAGGACTCGTCGGGAACTGTTGGTTGGTATTATACCTATCGTCAATTATCAGTTCCCAGGTGACATGAGTACAGCTTAGTCCACTGACTTGACACTGTCACTTCGCCTCGAGTGTGTTCCCACTGCACTTTGATTACTACCCTACCACGGCTCAAAGGAGTCGTGCAAACAGGTAGTTTTTGGGTGCAGTCCCGAAGCACTTGGAGGCAGTGACGGTTAGACAGGATTCGTCTCTCCCGGTATTGGGGGTTGACATCGCGCTGTGTCTAGGAGAGCCATTACACGAGTAGTCCCTGGCCAGGGCAAGCGAGATATACTGGTAGGTTTCCAGTGTTATCTCAGGGTGTTCTGGGCTTCACTCCGGCACGACTTGTACCGCTATTAGGGGACTGACGTTTACCGCCCCCCTAGGCCCGCCATGCGATGTATCAGACGAACAGACCGGACTGTACGGAGATTGTCACATACAGGCTCAGTAGGAGTTCAGATGGGGTTCACCTCGTCAGTCTTCTTATCGACATCTACCTGGGGACCGTTACGTACAGCTAGTGCCGCTTGCGGTCTGTGGTTAAACCCACTGCCAGCGTAGTGTCGAGTCTTTAGAGTCCCACACAGAGAGCTATTCGCCTTTAGGCTAAATGAGTAGAGGTCGCATGGTTTTGCGACAGGGTTCGTTCACATTCGCGCACTTGTGCACGTTTGCTGTCCGGACAGTTTATACTAGCGGGCTTTGGTTTAAGCCGGATCCTAGTATATGATTTGAGATTGGTTTTTCTCATTGTGTTCGTGTTCCTCGGATCACGAATGCGGGTGCGTATGCACAGTTGCTTGAGATTGAGGGAGAGGACCTTGATTAGGGTTAATGGCTATTGTCATTTTATTAACCCTAATGTTTATGTGTGTGTTATTGTTAATTAGTAATTAGTTTAATAATTGTCCATGGTTGTGGTTGTTGACCATTTGACTTCTTTGACTTGTTGACCTAGGTTGACACTTTGACCATCATCATTTCTTTTGGAAGATGCTTTTTGATCTTTGCAAATTAAAATGATAATAGTCATGTCATGATTTACCATGACAATTATCTAGCTAATTATTCAATTAAATTAATTCACACATATTAGTGAGAATGGCTCTATTATTTTCTCATTCTCTCATATCATTTCTCTCTCTTGCTCATCCTCTCCCTCAAGCTCTCTCCCTCTCATGTGTTGAGAAACAAAAGGGCTTGAGAAAAACCCTCACTTGATCTTCTCTACTCTCTTCTAGGGTTCAAGTCTTAGCATTTCTTGCACTCTAGTTACTCCTAGCTTGGAGTTGAAGCTAAAGGTCGAGGCTTTCGGGTGGATCCTTCTTTGACGGGAGAAGACAAGCTAGGTGACCTCTTTCTACCATTCCAAGGAGCAAGGAGAGAAGGACTAAAGACCAAAGGTATAACCTTTCTACCACTTAGCTACTTTGTAGTTAGGTTTAGCTTGTTTTTGTTTAGCAAAGATCCTCACAAGCTTGGTCCATGTTGCCTAAGTCCATAAAAATCCAATTTTTATTATGTTTTCCGCCTCCCCGTAAGCACCGGGGTGGGCAACGTGGACTTACATTCATCGGTAATTTCCATGTCACGTACACTTAGAAAATACTATTACATTGACATAGCTTGTTAGCTAATAGTTTAGACATGATATTAGTGTACTTGCCTTATATGCTAGTTCAGACATTGTAGTTATTACCTGCTACTTCATGCATGTGATTATTCACTGTTATGCCGCATTCATGGATTCTCATGCCTATATTCACTGTTACATGCTATTGATGATTTAGGTTCGGATTTTCATGAGATTTCCTGGATTTGGGGGAAAACCGCAAAAACATTTATAAACTTCTTTTCTCTCGCTTTTTAAATGAAAAGTGCGGTTTTCCCATGATGTATGAGTCGTCCACCATGAGTTTGCTGATGGATTTCGAGACCCGATTCGAGGAGTGGAGGAACCGTTTCGAGTACATGGTGGGCCCGGTGCGGTACCCCGGGGAAAGAGGATCGCAGATGATGGCGTTGAGCCTGGCAGGGGAGCACTACCGACCGGTGATATTACCCGACGCCTCGGATATCCGGAGGATACCGTCGTGGTCTTGAGATGGATGGTAGGGGCCGGTCTGAACTGACGCCGCCCTAGATATTGAGATTGAGACATTGAGATTTCGAGATATTGAGGTACTGAGATTTGTTGATACAGGCCAATCCGGATAGCCGGAGCCTGGGATTTTGAGACATTGAGATTTATGTTTTGTGTCGATGCTAGACACTGTTTATGCTGATTTCATTTATGATACCTCATTTTAAAACTACAAAGGAAATCTCACTAAATTATGAAAGCAGTTTCTTTAGTACATGTATTCTGTTTTCATGCATTCATACATCATCCATATGATATATATTGCTACCTGAGGCACTGACACGGGCACATGGGATTACACTCGGGTTAGATATTTACCCTAGCCATTGTTATATATTGAGGATATATTATGATCGTATGACCTAGTATTGCGTCATACATGCGATTCCTGTTCGTAGATGTATTCTATTTACGAGTTGGCAACTCACCCCCATTGTGCCACAGTTCTTGCAGGTTTTGCCGTATAAGTTTCTTTACGGCTTTGCTGGCACTGCTTCTTTTCGGGTGACTTGCTAGTAGGTGGGTTTATTTGTATCGTACCCATCATTATACTTTGTATATTATTACTCTGTTGTATTTAGAAGTTCCATCAACCAAACATGTATTTATTTGAGATAGAGACCAGTATTGTTTATTCTTTCGACCTTAGAGTCGCGCGTTGTATTTATATGGATTTCGTGCTGTTTTGAGTTTCCTTTTTTGTTGTGATCTTCGCCTTTCGGCGTTGTATATTATATTGCTTGCATGGTTGTGACCGTCAATTGACGAAGAGCTAGCTCCCGCATGGGGATGCCTTTTCATTATATATATGTTTTATCAGATTTTGTACCCGTTTGGGGTCGGTTTTTACAAAGGAAACTCTGCCGAAATTTTTAGAAAAAGACTTGTGATTTTAAAATACACATTTCGGCGTGTATCGCAAACTATTTGATTTAAAATGGTTTTTCCCGCACTCTACTACTTTTCTGGGTTTCGGCTTACTTAGATTACGTACGCCTCTAGACGTTCGTAGTCTAAGGGCCGGTCATGTTCCGTACTTTCAGGTCGTGACACATATATACTAAGTGTACACTAGTGAGAAAAATAAATGTTTAAGTGAGCTAATATTACTTAATGTAAATCAATATATCACATATATAATTATACATTAAATTATTAAATCAACACTTGATTTAATAATCCAGCTAAATCACATACAACCGACTAATATCAAATGTAACATCCTATCAAATTGACACTTAATCCGATAACCCGGCTATATCACATATAATCGACCGATATCACAGAATACGGTATTACATACGCGCATTAATCTTGGTCCGGCACATATCATATATGTGCTCCTACTTCATTTCGCATGAACCAGGAAAACTCTGTGTAGGACTCTAAAGACTCATCAATACGCCGGCAGTAGGTGGTGATCATATCAGTCACCCACAAGTCGCAAGCGGTCTGCTAAACGTAACGGACACCCGGGTATTGAGCGATCAGAAGATCAACAAGCAAGCCTGCTCATACTCCTGCGAATCCGATCAGTAACACTACCGTACAGTCCGGTCTCTTCGTCTGATATGTCGCATATCTCGCCAAGAGGTGGTAAACGTCAGACCCCAATAGCTTGATAAGTCATGCCGATGTAAGGTCCATAACGGGTCGAGAAACTATTGATAAAACTTACCAGTAAATCTCATCTACCCTAGCCAGGGATTTCCAGTTATGGCCAATCGGGCATAGCACAACATCAAACCCCAATAGCGGGAGAGACGAATCCCCTCCTATCGCTCATTGCCTCCATGTGACTCGGGACTGTACCCAAAAACTACCTGTGTGCATGACTCAGTAGAGCCATGGTACGGTGGAAATCAAAGCACAGTGGGAGATACACAAGACTCTATGATGATCTCGGGTCGACAGACTAACCTGTACCAGTGTCACCAGAGAACTGCTATCTGACATGAGGTATAATACCATCTAGGAGTTCTCGGCGAGTCCGTTCAATGTACCCAGTCTCCACTGAGCACCCGTATATGATCTCTGATGTCAAACACCAATGGATATGGGATCTTCCATCGCCCATCACATGGGTCGAGAAGATATACGCTAGTCTACTCTGGAATATCGATGCCCTGTCTCGATAATCCCACAACTAGGAACATTGAAGGATGAACTCATGGACTACTCAGGCCCCACTAGTATGATCTGCATCATAATCCTGGTAGTCAAGTACACATCCTAAGGGCTTTATCAACATGTAACGGAGAGACAGTAGGTGTGCATGTTAAGATAAAGAGCAACCAGATAGTGTACTATCATGTCGAGCAAGAAAGTCCTCCCTATATATGTCCAAGCATCCACTATAATATACATCTCATGTGCAATAATGGCCTCTAGGGCATACATACAACTAACAATCTCAAACTTGCACTTAGGCCAGTTGTTGTAGTATAGCATACACAACGTCCTATAAAAGTCTCTCACAGGAAAGGCCTCAGTGAGTGGATCCGCCATGTTAACCTCTGAGTCTACTCTCCTAACCTCGATCTCTTGGAGATCAACCATCCCCATGATCAGATGATACTGCCTTAGAATATGTCTGGGTCACTGATGGGACCGGGGTTCCTAAGCCAAAGCCACACCTCCATTGTCACACAATGGTGGGAACCTAGTTCATCTTATGAATAAATATACATCCAGACTGCCTCTTTGGTAGTATCTTTGATAGCGATGTATCCAGCCATTATCGTCTAGTATGCCCCGGTATCTAGCTTGGAACTCTTCAAACATACCGCCCCACTTCTGGGGTAAAGACAAAGCCTGTGACTGTCTGACAGTCAACCTTATTACTCTGGAAGCTCGAGTCGGTAAAGGACTCCCACTGGAGTTCACTGTTACCAAACTCCAAGAACATTTCTTTAGTACTTTTCAAGTACTTAAGAAGGTTCTCCAAAGCTATCTAGTAATTTTCCCCAGGATCATTTCATACGATCTCACTACACCTAGTGAGAATCCTAACATCCACTTAGATCTATCTCATAGATCCAAAACCCAGGATTTAGGAGGTATCACCTAGATCCTATATGGAGTATCCTTGTTATAAGAGGAGATTGACCGAGTGTAGCATAGGAAACACCATCCCTATCAAGAGTATGTCATCCACATACAATATGAGGATGACCACCTTACTCTCTACTATCTTTTTGTATATACAAGGTTCATCTACCATTTTGATGAAGTCAAACTCTTTGACTATCACATCAAAACAGATGTTCCAACTCCACGATGTTTGCTTTAACGCATAAAGCAACTTGCACATGTTTCCGCTGCTCCCACTGTCTATGAAGCCCTCTGGCTGTGTACTTATAGACGCTCTCTTCTAAATCTGAAAGGTTCCTAGGCACCCTAATGAGGTCTCACAAGGCATCAACCATGCCAATTTCAAATTTTAACGGTGCCGAGAAACCCGACTACGGATCGTTGGCTAGAAATCTAGGCGAAAAAGCAAACTAGTTAACATTTAACTACAAGATAACGGAAATACAACCTTTGTAGATCCGGTGCTCCACCTCCATAGCTCCGCAACGAAGTCACCTCACTGTCCAAATGAATTCCCGGGCTCTAGCGTCGGCTTCGTCGGAGAATAGGCGAGCTAGGTCGTCGATGTCCATGCCGAAGATGATCTACGTCGAAGCATCGCTAGATCAAGCTCCACCTTCACCAAGCCATGAAAACTTGTGAAGGAAACACACTCTACTACTTGGCAAGAGGTAGAGGATGAAGAAATAGGAAGTGGGTAGACTTTAGTTTTGGATTTCTCACTTGTTTCATCAATCCACCATTGATGAAGTAAGGTTTTCTTCAAGGAAGAAGATGAAGAAGAAGAAGATTATCATATGATAAGTTAAAAGAAAATAATACTTATCATATTATAAACCATGGTCAAGTGTAGAGAACTAACTAAGGTTATGTGAATGGTTAGGGTTAAAAGAACAAGACAAAATGGTGACTTGGTCAAAGCTTCATGAAGCTTCAAAAAGCTTCATGAAAGAAAAGAAAGAAAACCATTTCGCTTTTTCTTTTTATGCTTTTATTAATATCCAAAATGAATAAACAAATAATAAAATGAAAAAGCAAAACCCTAATCATTAAGGTAACCATGGTTCAATTCTATACACTTAACCAAAGAAGCATGCATCATCAAATATGATACAAACATGTGCACAAAAGTATATCACATATACAACTTGCACATCCGAGCGAGAAAATCCATTTAAAGTGAACCGATACTAGTTAATGCAAAGTAATACATCAAATATATAATTATGCATTAAATCATTAAATCAACACTTGATTTAATGATCCGGTCATATCGCATATAACCGACTAATATCTACAGTAACATCTGATCGAATCAACGCTTGATCCGATAACCCGGCTATATCGCATATAACCGATCAATGTCACAAATCGCGAGAATCAAATACAGTATCACATACTGGTATCATTCTCGGTCCCGCACATATCTCATATGCGCTCCTATTTCATTTCGCTTGAGCCAGGAAACCTCTGTGTAGGACTCTAAAGACTCGTCAATACGCTGGCAGCAGATGATGATCATATCAAGAACCCACAAGCCGCAAGCGGTCTGCTAAACGTAACGGCCACCCGGGTATTGAGCGATCAGAAGATCAACGAGCAAGCCCGCTCACACTCCTGTGAATCCAACCAGTAACACTACCGTACAGTCCGGTCTGATCGTCTGATATGTCGCATATCTCGCCTAGGGGTGGTAAACGTCAGACCCCAATAGCTCGATAAGTCGTGTCGATATGAGGTCTATAACAATTCGAGAAACTACTGGTAACACTTACCAGTATATCTCAGCAACCCTGGCCAGGGATTTCCTGTTATAGCCAATCGAACACAGCGCAACATCAACCCCCTATACCGGGAGAGACGAATCCCCTCCTATCGCTCATTGCCTCCATGTGACTCGGGACTGTACCCAAAAACCACCGTTTTGCATGCCCTCTTGGACGTGGTAAGATGGAAATCAAAGCACAGTGGGAACCACACAAGACTCTATGACGATCTCGGGTCAACAGACTACTCTGTACCAGTGTCACCAGAGAACTGCCATCTGACGTAAGGTATAATACCATCTGGGAGTTCTCGGCGAGTCCGTCCAGTGTACCCAGTCTCTACTGAGCACCCGTATATCATCTCTGATGTCAAACACCAATGGATATGGGATCATCCATCGCCCATCTGTATGGGTCGAGAAGGTATACGCTAGTCTACTCTGGTATATCGATGCCCCGTCTCGATACACCCACGACTAGGGACTTTGAAGGATGTACTTATAGACTACCATGTCCCCACTAGTATGATCCGCATCATAGTCCAGGTAGTCAAGTACAGATCCTAAGGGCTTTACCAACATGTAACAGGGAGACAATCAGTGTACACGTTAAGGTAAAGATCAACCAGATAGCATACTATCATGTCGAGCAAGAAAGTCCTTCCTATATATGTCCCAGCATCCACTACAATATGCATCCTATGTATAGTAATGGCCTCTAGGGCATACATATAACTAACAATCTCCCACTTGCACTAGGGCCATCTGATAGCAGTGGTTGTAGTATCTCATACTCAACCATCCCATAAAAATCTCTCTCTGGGAACATGCCTTTGTGAGTGGATCCGCTGTGTTATCCTCTGAGTCTACTCTCCTAACCTCGATCTCCCTGGAGATCAACCATCTCCATGATCAAGTGATACTGCCTTAGAATATGTCTGGATCACTGATGGGACCGGCGTTCCTTGGCATAAGCCACAACTCCATTGTCACACAATGGGAGGAACATAGTTCATCTCATGAACCAATATACACCCAAACAGCCTCTTTGGTAGCATCTTAAGTAGCGATGTATCCAGCCTTTATCGTCTAGTATGTCACGGTATCTAGCTTGGAACTCTTCCAACATACCGTCCCTTTTTTGAGGGTAAAGACAATGCCTGCGACTGACATTCAGTCGTCTTTATCACCCTGGAACACTTCCAGTGATTCTCCCCTGGATCGATTGATACCATCTCACTACAACTAGTGAGAATCCTAACATCCAATTAAATCTATCTCATAGATCCAAAACTTAGGATTTAGGAGGTATCATTTTGATCCTATGTGGAGAATCATTGTGACAGACGGAGATTGATCGAGCGTAGCATAAGAAACTCCTTTCTTATCAAGAGTATGTCATTCACGTACTCTACGAGGATCACCACTATACTCCCTACTACCTTTTTGTTTATACAAGGTTCATCTACCATTTTGATGATGTCAAACTGTTTGACTAACTCATCAAAACAGATGTTCCAACTCCGCGATGCCTGCTTTATCATATAAAGCATCTTACACACGTTTCCGCTGCTCCCACTGTATACGAAGCCCTCTGGCTGTGTACTTATAGACGCTTTCTTCTAAAACATCATTTTAGAAAAGCTGTCATGACACCCAACCACCAGATATCGTAGTCATGGTATGTAGCCGTGGCAAGTATGATCTGGATGGACTTAAGCATAGGTACTGGAAAAGGTTTCATCATTATCCACGCCTGGTCAATGACGAAAACCTTTAACAAGTCTAGCTTTGAAAGTCTCAACTTTTCCATGTACACCAAGTAATCTTCTCAAGATATACTTGCTCCTGATGGGAATTTAACCCTTCAGATATAGCAACCAAAGTCCATACTTTGTTGGTGTATAAGGATTCCATCTCAGATCACTAAGCATCCAGCCGTTCTTACAGAGTCCCACTCCTGATGGCCAGCTCGAAACTAGTTGGGTCATCATCTCATGATGCAATCCTCGCTCCCACTGTCATAGAGAAACAGAAGTATCTCTCAGGTGGGTGAGGAACCCTACTAGATCGGCGGAGAGGCTGAGGTTCATTGGTAACTATTGAATCCTTTGGTTTTATCAAATCATCAGCTGCAGTTTGTATAGCTGGAACCTTTCCAGTTGTACATTACAGGCCTTGCCTCGAGCTCGTCCGGATTTTGCTTTTAGACATAGGCCGGTCAACCCCAAATCTTAACTAACTTAAGATATGGGCTCTTCCCTTTCCATATCACATATGAAGTGGTAGGCACTGATTTGATTCGAACCCTATTCAATAGGTATGCAACTTCCCAAGTGCATAAACCCCAAAAGGAAATAGGTAACTCAATAGTACTCATCATAGAGCACACCATATCATATAGGGTGTGATTGCTCCGCCCCGATATATCATCATGCTATGGTGTATACGGAGGAGTAATGCTGAGAGAGAATCCCATTCTCCTTTAGAATAGTCCAGGATTTCCGTGCACAAGTATTCTCCTCCTTGATCTCATCATAGGACATAATACTTATACCCGTAATTTGGTTCTCTACTTCTAACTTATATTCTATGAATATCTCAAAAGGTTCGGACTTGTGTTTCAACAGGAACATAGGTCAGAAACTCGAAAGATCATCAGAGAACGTAATGAAGTATAAAGAACCAGTCCTGGCATGTGTAGACAGGGGACCTACATACATCAACATGTATCATCCCAAGAGTTCATTAACTCTTTCTCTGTTTCCAGTAAACGGAGCTATGGTCATCTTATCTTTGTGACATGACTGGCGAGTTTCACAAGATGTAAGTTCAAACTGATTTAAATATGCATCTTTATGTAACTCTAGCTAGTCGGGTCGCATTGATCTGATCTAGTCTACAATACCTCAAGAAGGATTCGTTCATTTCTGAACTCTTCCTCTTGTGTGTGTTCCGTATACTAAGAACTGTAGTTTGATTTAGAACATCAATGCTTTTAGATAACGTGCCTGAACCGATCAACTTTTGATATAGGAAATGTTCAAAACATTATCCATCTATACAAAATTTTATCATTTCTTTACTAATAAAGAGACTGATATGATTTTGTATATCAGGTTCGGTATCTAATAACATTCGTTCAGAATCAATGTATTACAATACAGGGTGACAGTGACCAACAGACTTGGCTGCAACACTTGCCCCGTTTTCTGTCTCATGAAACTTATCACCCGTTCTCAGTTTTTCTACCCTTTTGTAGCCCTATGTAACAGATTACATATCTGGGATCCTGATCCGGTATCATATACCCAGGATTCGGAGGATACTGAGAAACAGTTCTATGTAATGAACACACCCGAAGATGATGCATCAGCATGCACTCTCTTCGTTTGGGCGGCACGGGAAATCTGGTATTCCCCAATTTCCTGCTCTGTCTTATAACAATTATAAGTTGGAGCGGGACCAACGTTCCCCAACTCAGTATAACAAGCGGGTTCGGTCAATAATCCGTATTATTATCTTGATTAAGGCGTGATATGGTCGCTACCAGGAGAGAGAGAGAAGAAAACACTCAGCGTGCGCTCTGTCAAGAATAGATTGGTTATTATTTTATCTAATCAGGATGGCTCCCACTGCTTTTTATCAAATATTCCTTCAAACCTTAAAAGGAAAGACTAGCCGGGATTAATTACACACTACAAGTTCGCCAATCTTTCAGCCAGGCCAGTATCGGTATTTTGAGGGAGGTCCCTCGTGCTTTCGCACGAACCTAATTAATGTAAACCTCGTTTTTCAGAGGCGTAACCTCGTTAACACCTTTCTAGACACCTACTTGATCGGCTAATTGTAATGTATAAAACTCTCCCAGGAGTAACTCTTACTCGCAGCGGGTATCGGGATCCAACTATTTCATAGAAGGCATGCAATCTCATTGCAAATTTCAACACTTGAAATTCCCGATAATATTTTGCCCCCAGCACCCTATGACCTTGACGGAGGTCAACAAACCATAGGCTACTAGTCAAGTTCAACCCGTCATTTCTTGATCGAATTAAACCCACCCGCAGGACCCTTGACGGAGGTCAACAAGGCCGCACGACTACCCTAACTCAATCTGCATCATATGCATAAACAGATAAATACTAGTTAGCTACCGCACACTACGCCTTGACGGAGGTCAACAAACGTAGCACGAATACTAAATAGGACTTATCTGAAATGACGGAGGGCTACGACAGGTTTTTCTGAAAACCTATTGCGTAATGAACTTGATATCGTTGTAGAATCAAATGATTTTAAAATGGAGTGCTTTTGAGGCTTTTCTAGTTTTGCCAAAGGAGTCACTCCCGGTGAAGGGATCGTCGGTCCTTTCCTCGTCGAATGAGGTGCGGGATATATCATATATATCACTGTGCAAAGCAAAAACTCTTAAAAGCAATCAAAAGACAAACCGAGTGTGTAGCATCGACCAGTTATTGCTAAAGGAGTCACTCCCGATGAAGGGATCTCGGTCCTTTCCTCATCGAATAAGGTGCAGGATATATCACATATACCGCTGTGCAAAGCAAGAACTGTAGCTACCTGTTTTATTTTGAAATTCGATTCTACAACATCTTAGGTTTCTTTTCTTTCATTAATCACATTAATGAAGTCCCATCATTTAAGTACCTAAACATCACAGATAAATACGACGTACACTTATGCCATCCGCATTCGCCTCGATATCCCCTCGTGCACCGTTAGGTTAGGTAACTAACGGCAGAGCGGGGCAGGGCTAGCGCGGGTGTAAAACATAAGTAACGTCTATATAATATATCATATATACTATATAAAGTATCTATCACAGAACATCACATGATCACATCACAGATATCGCAGCAGAAGAATATCATATGAAATATTGGATATACTAGGACGTCCGTGTTTTCAATACGAGCTAGTATAAAACACGGATTCCACGGTCGTGATGAATAGCCAATCCCACACCCCTAGACCCCTACGAGAGCGGCAAGCAACCCTACCAATTCTAGGGTTAGGAGACCCGGACTCGACTCCTCGAGATGGTCTCCCACTGGACCCTAGAACCCGGTTACTTGTGCTCCCCTCCTTGGGTCTATCCTAGTGCGGAAAAGTAAATAATATACAAACGGTGACATCTTCCGCAACCTGGAAGTGCCCTAATAAAAGAATATTACATACAAGTTTTTACATGAATGAAAATGAAAAACACTCATCTCACATAAAAACCCCCCCGGCTATTCAAACACGACGATCCAATATAACATATCCAGCAACACATAACATCACATGTCATCAACGTAAGTAAATATGCGCATCCCAATTGTCGTTGACATATAGCAACGAAACCGGCGATATCACATATTACACTTACGGTCACAGAAAAGAAAGTGTAAAACTACAACAGTTGGAATCCGCAACCACCTCAGACATCGCATGTCTGACCAAATGTATTACTTAGACATCGCATGCCTAACAATTATAAACCCCGCATTTTAGTCTCAAAATCGAAAACACTTTTCAATATCAAGTCGGGCAATTCAACAAGATTCCCGACATCCTGATCGAATGCTCGTCGCAAATTTTAGTAGGTGGCCGCACCCCTGATACCGTCGACGAAGTGCACCAAGGCGGAACACCGCTGCCGCGAGCACCCGAACGGATGCTTTCGGCGACGGGGTTCTCCTACAGTCACTTGGTCGGGGCTATGGAGTGAGGCTGTCTATTAAGTTTACCCGGCGAGTATCCGCGTACGCTACGTGATTGCGACGGACTTTTGATCACATCAAAATTCCATGGCAACCGATCAAGTGAGACTAAACTGCTATGTTTATAACATTCATTCAGTTATCTCATAACTATTTGTGAATTCCAAGTATTGTATCACATTCCAGATAATTAGAAAATGTTAAACTTTCCGATCGAACATTCAAACACCCAAGTTTTCCCGATACAGATCAACACATGAAACAAGTCTAAAAACATTCAGTTCGTGCCTCAGTACCAACGGTCCAGCCGTAGAAGGGTCAAGCCAACGCCTCACATGTGGCACGCCGTACTGCCCCAAACCCTAAGGTTCAAAGGGCAGTTCAAAACGGTCACATAATCGAGTTAAGGTTTGTTGTCTTCTAGAGGGTCCATCGCGTTACTTGCACTACTTAGAACGTCGTTAAACTACGGAAAAATCCAACATTTGGAAATTTCCCGACAGGGGAAAAATTGGGTATTTATATCCGGTCGAACTTTTTAACATATTCTAAAATTTATCCGGAAAGCCACATAGACAAAATCTGATACTCCGATCGAAACACCGAATCCCCAAAACAACCCCAGAAAATTCAACTCTTGAATAAATATTAAAAATTCCCAGGAAAACCAGCACAGAGATATGAGAATCACTGTGAAAAACTAAATACACAAAACAACAAAACGGCCGCGGAACCGCCGCACGAGCCATGCTCGTGCCGCGGATCCGCGGCTCATTGATGGAATTAGTCCATCGAAATTCACAGTAACTCTTAGATTATCCTGCTTGTTTTTCTGCATATTTTTAATGTGGAAAAATCCCCGATTTTAGAAAAAGTACAGAGAGCAATTTCCGGGTTAGTTTTTCGGTTCAATCGGACTTCAAACTCCGTCTAAATTTCGCCTAAGGCTCTAGCTAGTCTCTGATACCAGTGAAAGGTTCCTAGGCACCCTAATGAGGTCTCACAAGGCATCAACCATGCCAATTTCAAATTTTAACGGTGCCGAGAAACCCGACTACGGATCGTTGGCTAGAAATCTAGGCGAAAAAGCAAACTAGTTAACATTTAACTACAAGATAACGGAAATACAACCTTTGTAGATCCGGTGCTCCACCTCCATAGCTCCGCAACGAAGTCACCTCGCTGTCCAAATGAATTCCCGGGCTCTAGCGTCGGCTTCGTCGGAGAATAGGCGAGCTAGGTCGTCGATGTCCATGCCGAAGATGATCTACGTCGAAGCATCGCTAGATCAAGCTCCACCTTCACCAAGCCATGAAAACTTGTGAAGGAAACACACTCTACTACTTGGCAAGAGGTAGAGGATGAAGAAATAGGAAGTGGGTAGACTTTAGTTTTGGATTTCTCACTTGTTTCATCAATCCACCATTGATGAAGTAAGGTTTTCTTCAAGGAAGAAGATGAAGAAGAAGAAGATTATCATATGATAAGTTAAAAGAAAATAATACTTATCATATTATAAACTATGGTCAAGTGTAGAGAACTAACTAAGGTTATGTGAATGGTTAGAGTTAAAAGAACAAGACAAAATGGTGACTTGGTCAAAGCTTCATGAAGCTTCAAAAAGCTTCATGAAAGAAAAGAAAGAAAACCATTTTGCTTTTTCTTTTTATGCTTTTATTAATATCCAAAATGAATAAACAAATAATAAAATGAAAAAGCAAAACCCTAATCATTAAGTTAACCATGGTTCAATTCTATACACTTAACCAAAGAAGCATGCATCATCAAACATGATACAAACATGTGCACAAAAGTATATCACATATACAACTTGCACATCCGAGCGAGAAAATCCATTTAAAGTGAACCGATACTAGTTAATGCAAAGTAATACATCAAATATATAATTATGCATTAAATCATTAAATCAACACTTGATTTAATGATCCGGTCATATCGCATATAACCGACTAATATCTACAGTAACATCTGATCGAATCAACGCTTGATCCGATAACCCGGCTATATCGCATATAACCGATCAATGTCATAAATCGCGAGAATCAAATACAGTATCACATACCGGTATCATTCTCGGTCCCGCACATATCTCATATGCGCTCCTATTTCATTTCGCTTGAGCCAGGAAACCTCTGTGTAGGACTCTAAAGACTCGTCAATACGCCGGCAGCAGATGATGATCATATCAAGCACCCACAAGCCGCAAGCGGTCTGCTAAACATAACGGCCACCCGGGTATTGAGCGATCAGAAGATCGATGAGTAAGCCCGCTCACACTCCTGTGAATCCAACCAGTAACACTACCGTACAGTCCGGTCTGATCGTCTGATATGTCGCATATCTCGCCTAGGGGTGGTAAACGTCAGACCCCAATAGCTCGATAAGTCGTGTCGATATGAGGTCTATAACAATTCGAGAAACTACTGGTAACACTTACCAGTATATCTCAGTAACCCTGGCCAGGGATTTCCTGTTATAGCCAATCGAACACAGCGCAACATCAACCCCCTATACCGGGAGAGACGAATCCCCTCCTATCGCTCATTGCCTCCATGTGACTCGGGACTGTACCCAAAAACCACCGTTTTGCATGCCCTCTTGGACGTGGTAAGATGGAAATCAAAGCACAGTGGGAACCACACAAGACTCTATGACGATCTCGGGTCAACAGACTACTCTGTACCAGTGTCACCAGAGAACTGCCATCTGACGTAAGGTATAATACCATCTGGGAGTTCTCGGCGAGTCCGTCCAGTGTACCCAGTCTCTACTGAGCACCCGTATATCATCTCTGATGTCAAACACCAATGGATATGGGATCATCCATCGCCCATCTGTATGGGTCGAGAAGGTATACGCTAGTCTACTCTGGTATATCGATGCCCCGTCTCGATACACCCACGACTAGGGACTTTGAAGGATGTACTTATAGACTACCATGTCCCCACTAGTATGATCCGCATCATAGTCCAGGTAGTCAAGTACAGATCCTAAGGGCTTTACCAACATGTAACAGGGAGACAATCAGTGTACACGTTAAGGTAAAGATCAACCAGATAGCATACTATCATGTCGAGCAAGAAAGTCCTTCCTATATATGTCCCAGCATCCACTACAATATGCATCCTATGTATAGTAATGGCCTCTAGGGCATACATATAACTAACAATCAGTATTCAGAAAAGCAGTCATGACACCCAACCACCAGATATCGTAGTCATGGTATGTACAAATGGCAAGTAGGATCCGGATGGAATTAAGTATAGCCACTGGAGAAAAGGTTTCATCATTATCCATGCCTGTATAGCCGGAACTAATTCCAGTTCTACCTCATGACTATAAATTTCTTCTTTAAAAATTCCTTTTTCTAAAAAGGTGGCATGCCGAGAAATAAAACACCTTTTGTTTCTCGGTGTGGTAGAAGATATTCCCTTACGAATGCTTGGGATATCCAACAAACTTCCACAGAATTGACCTTGCCTCGAGCTTATCCGGATTTTGCTTTTAGACATAGGCCGGACAACCCAAATCTTAACATGCTTCAGAGATGGGCTCTTCCCATACCATATCTCATATGGAGTGGTAGACACTGATTTGATTGGAACCCAATTCAATAGTTATGCTGCTTCTTCAAGTGCATAACCCCAAAAGGAAACAGGCAACTCAGCAGTACTTATCATAGAGCGCACCATATCTAATAGGGTGTGATTGCTCCACCCCGATATATCGTTGTGCTATGGTGTATACAGAGGAGTAGTGCTGAGTGAGAATCTCACTCTCCTTTAGAATAGTCTTAGAATTCCATGCACAAGTATTCTTCTCCCTGATCCTATCAAAGGATATAATACTTATACCCGTTTTGGTTCTCTACTTCAGATTTATATTCATTGAATTTCTTAAAAGCTTCAGGCTTGTGTTTCAACAGAAACACATTTCCGAATCCTGAGAGATCATCAGTGAATATAATGAAGTACAAAGAACCAGTCCTGGCATGTGTAGACAGGGGACCAGATACATCATCATATATCAGTCCCAAGAGTTCACTAACCCTTTCTCTATTTCAAGTAAACGGAGCTATGGTCATCTTATCTTTGTGACATGACTGGTAAGTTTCACAAGATGTAAATTCAAACTGATTTAAATATGCATCTTAATATAACTTAGCTAGTCGGGTCGCATTGATATGACCTAGTCTACAATGCCATAAGTAGGATTTATTCATTTCTGAACTCTTCCTCTTGTGTGTGTTCTGTACATTAAGAACCGTGGTTTAATTTAGAACGTATATGCTATTAGATAACGTGCATGAACTGATCAACTCTTGATATAGGAAATGTTCAAAACATTATCCAATAATACAAAATTATATCCTTCTTTAGTAAATAAAGAGACTGATATAATGCTGTATATCAGGTTCGGTATCTAATAATATTCATTCAGAATCAATGTATTACCATTTTGTAATACTACAAAGTGATAACTGCCAACACCTTGGCTGCAAAAATTACATCGTTCTCTATACTTAGAGACATATCACCCATTCCCTGTTCTCCACCTTTTTATAGCCCATGTAACAGATTACATATGCGAGATCCTGATCCGGTATCAAATACCCCGGACGTAGAGGATATTGAGAAACAGTTCTCTGTAACGAACACACCCGAAGAAGATGCATCAATCATGCACATTCTTCATTTGGGCGCATGGGAATCCTGGTATTCCCCTATTACCTGCTCGGTCTTCTAACAATTATAAGTTTGAGCGGGACCAACGTTCCCCAGCTCAGTATAACAAGCGGGTTCGGTCAATACATCCATATTATTATCTTGATTAAGGCATGACATTGTCGCTACCTTGAAAGAGAGAGAGAAGAAAAAACTCTGAATGTGCTCTTGCAAGATTAGATTGGTTATATATTTTATCTAATCAGGATGGCTCCTACTGTTTTTATCAAATCTTCCTTCAAACCTTAAAGGAAAGACTAGCCGGGATTAATTACACCCTACAAGTTCGCCAATCTTTCAGCCAGGCCAGTGCCGGTACTTTGAGGGAGGTTCCCCGTGCTTTCGCATGAACCTAATTAAAATAAACCTCGTTTTCTCAGGGATGTAACCCCGTTGACACCTTTCTAGACACTTACTTGATCGGCTAATTGTAAAGTGCAAAACTCTCCCAGGAGTAACAATTACTCGCAGTGGGTATCGGGATCCAACTATCTCATATAAGGTATGCAATCTCATTGCAAATTTCAACACTTGAAACTCCCGATAATGGTTTTTACCCCTAGCACTTATGACCTTGACTATAATCAACATATCATAAGCACTATTCAAGTTCTACCCGTCATTTCTTGATTAATTAGACCCACCCATATGACCCTTGATTATAATCAATATAATCACATGACTGTCCTAATTAATCGCATCATATGCTGTGTAGGAAGACATCACTTAGCTACCGTACACTACGCCTTGTCTATAATCAACATATGCAGCACGAATACAAAGTACTCTACTTCCTAAAATGACGGAGGGTTGTGGATGGTTTTTAAGAAAACGTTTAACGCTTTGAACTTGATATCGTTATAGAATCAAATAGTTTTTAAAAGGAGTGGCTTAAGCTCCGCATTTTGAAACTTCGCTTTTTCGTAAAAAGCCGTGTGGGTTTCAAATTCGATTTTACAATATCTTTAGGTTTATTTTCTTTCATTAATCTCATTAATTAATGTCCCATCATTTAAGTTACCTAAGCATCACAGATAAATACAACGTATGCTGCCATCCGCATCCGCCACGAAGTTCCGTCATGCACCGTTAGGTTAGGTAACTAACGGCAAAGCGGGGCAGGGCTAGCGCGGGTGAAAAACATAAGCAACGTCTATAATATATCATATATATTATAGATAGTATTTATCTCAGAATATAAAGTGATCGCATCACAGAATATCAGCAGCAGAAGACAACATATGAAATATTGGATATACTAGGATTTCCGGGTTTTAATTTAAGCCTGTATAAAACATGGATTCCACGGTCGTGATGAATAGCCAATCCCACATCCCAAGACCTCTGCGAGAGCGGCAAGCAACCCTACCAATTCTAGAGTTAGGAGACCCGGACTCGACTCCTTGAGATGGCCTCCCACTGGACTCTAGAACCCGGTTACTTGTGCTCCCCTCCTTAGGTCTATCCTAATGCAGAAAAGTAAATAATATACATCAACGGTGACATCTTCCTCAACCCGGAAGTGCCTCAATAAAAGAATATTACATACAAGTTTTTACATAAATGAAAAAGAAAAACTCTCATCTCACATAAAAAAACCCGGCTATTCAAACACGACGATCCAATATAACATATCACAGTAATACATAATATCACATGTCATCAATGTAAGTAAATATGCGCATCCCAATTGTCGTCAACGAAACCGGCGATACACCACATATTACACTTACGGTCGCAGAAAAGGAAGTGAAAACTACAACAGTTGGAATCCGCAACCACCTTAGATATCATAAACCCGAAATATCTTATATTCCGGATTTCATGCCTAACAATATGAATTCCTTAGATATCGCATGCCTAACAATTATAAACCCCGCATTTTAGTCTCGATATCGAAAACACTTTTCAATATCAAGTCGGGCAATTCAACAAGATTCCCGACATCCTTATCGAATGCTCGTCGGAAAATTTAGTGGACGGCCATACCCTCGATACCGTCGACGAAGTGCACTTAGGCGGAACACCGTGGCCGCGAGCACACGAACGGATGCTTTTGGCAACGGGGTTCTCCTACAGTCACTTGGTCGGGGCTATGGGGCGTGGCTATCTAGTAAGGTTACTCGGCGAGTATCCGTGTACGCTATATGATTGCGATGGAATTTTGATCCATATCAAAATTCCGTGCAACTGATCAAATGAGACTATATTGCTATATTTATAAAATTCAAATATTGTGGATTCCAAGTATTGTATCCCATCATAAATATCCGGACGACGTTAAACTTTTCGATCGAATCAACGAATTCCCAAAATTTTCCAGAAAGCTCAACACATGAGCAGATTCAAAAATACCTAGAATCATGCCACAGTAGCTACGGACCTACCGTAGAAGGCTCGGCCCAAGCCTCACACATGGCGCCGCGGAACTGCCGCCAAAGGCATGGTTCGGCCGCGGTTCCGCAGTCATGTTGTCGAGTTAGGGTGTCGTTCTTCTAGAGGGTCCATAGATTTACTTGCATATTTTTCTGAATATTTTTAATGTGAAAAATTCCAACATCTTGAAAAATTTCCAGAGAATGGGCAAGATCGGGTTTTCGGAGTTCGTTCGAACTTCTAACTTCACCTAGACAACTCCTAATGCTCTAGCAAGGCTCTGATACCACTGTAGGGTTATTTGGCATGACCATAAGGTTTCACAAGGCATCAAACATTCCGTATTTAAAATTTCTAGTGTGCCAAACAACCTAACCTAGGATCTAACCAGAGTTTTAGGAGCTAAACTAAAATGTAATCAAATATTACAACAAATGAACAAGGAATACAACCTTTGTAGACCGGTCCTTCACTTCTAAAGCTCCATGTAGTAGTCCTTTCTCTCCAAGTAGTGAACCTCCGAACTCTAGTAAGGGTTCACATGAAGAAATGAACAAGCTTGCTCGAAGTCTTCGAGGCCAAAGATGATCTACGTCGAGAAGACCCAAGCTCATACTACCTCTTCACTAATATGTGAATTAGTGAAGCAAACATCATAAACTAAATGGCTAATAGTAGAGGATGATGAAGTAGGAAGTGGGATCACTTTAGATTTTATTTTCTCACAGTATTTTCTCACTTAGAAAAAGCTAGCAAGCTTTTTTTTCTTCAAAAAATGAAGAAGAAGATGAAGTGTAGAACAAATGAAACTCATGAGGTGAAAATAGCAACCATGGGTGAGTTAGTGTTATACACTAACTCATGTAGAGAATAAACCATGGCTAAACAATAATGGTTGGGTTAATAAATATCTTCAAGTAAAGCAAAACGAGTGGACTTGGTCAATGGTTCCACAAGCTTCTACAAGTTTAAACCATGTGACAATTTCCAACAAATTTTGATTTACTTTAAATAAATAAAAACCCTTCATTATTATTTGCATGGTGTAAGTCTCATACACCCATGTATCATGTGGCATCTAGCATGACACAAAATAATGTATATTAATATATATCACATATATACTAAGTGTACACTAGTGAGAAAAATAAATGTTTAAGTGGGCTAATATTAGTTAATGTAAATCAATATATCACATATATAATTATACATTAAATTATTAAATAAACACTTGATTTAATAATCCGGCTAAATCACATACAACCGACTAATATCAAATGTAACATCCTATCAAATCAACACTTGATCCGACAACCCGGCTATATCACATATAATCGACCGATATCACAGAATGCGGTATTACATACGTGCATTAATCTCGGTCCGGCACATATCACATATGTGCTCCTACTTCATTTCGCATGAACCAGGAAACCTCTGTATAGGACTCTAAAGACTCGTCAATACGCCGGCAGTAGGTGGTGATCATATCAGTCACCCACAAGTCGCAAGCGGTCTGCTAAACGTAACGGACACCCGGGTATTGAGCGATCAGAAGATTAACAAGCAAGCCTGCTCATACTCCTGCGAATCCGATCAGTAACACTATCGTACAGTCCGGTCTCTTCGTCTGATATGTCGCATATCTCGCCTAGGGGTGGTAAACGTCAGACCCCAATAGCTTGATAAGTCATGCCAATGTAAGGTCCATAACGGGTCGAGAAACTACTGATAACACTTACCAGTAAATTTCATCTACCCTAGCCAGGGATTTCCGGTTATGGCCAATCGGGCATAGCGCAACATCAACCCCCAATACCGGGAGAGACGAATCCTCTCCTATCGCTCATTGCCTCCATGTGACTCGGGACTGTACCCAAAAACTACCTGTTTGCACGACTCAGTAGAGCCGTGGTAGGATGGAAATCAAAGCACAGTGGGAGACACACAAGACTCTATGACGATCTAGGGTCGACAGACTAACCTGTACTAGTGTCACCAGAGAACTGCTATCTGATGTTAGGTATAATACCATCTAGGAGTTCTCGGCGAGTCCGTTCAATATACCCAGTCTCCACTGAGCACCTGTATATGATCTCTGATGTCAAACACCAATGGATATGAGATCTTCCATCGCCCATCACATGGGTCGAGAAGATATACGCTAGTCTACTCTGGAATATCGATGCCCTGTCTCGATACTCCCACGACTAGGAACATTGAAGGATGAACTCATGGACTACTCAGGCCCCACTAGTATGATCTGCATCATAATCCTGGTAGTCAAGTACACATTCTAAGGGCTTTATGAACATGTAACAGTGAGACAGTAGGTGTACATGTTAAAATAAAGAGCAACCAGATAGCGTATTATCATGTCTAGCAAGAAAGTCCTCCCTATATATGTCCAAGCATCCACTATAATATACATCTCATGTACAATAATGGCCTCTAAGGAATACATACAACAAACAGGATGTTTCACACTCGGCTATTCATACGATCGTAGAGGACTGTATTTCATAGGTGGCTCGTTGAAATGCAAATGTTCCTAGTTGATCCATTTTCCATCCTCTGTGATGATTATATCTGCATGTGTTGCTTATCATGCCTGTGATATATATATATATATATATATATGTGTGTGTGTGTGTATGTGTGTGTGTGTGTGTGTGTGTGTGTATGTATGTATAAATAAATGTTGTATATGTTTTGCATCCACGCTAGTCCAGCCCCCGCTCTACCGTTAGTTAAGTAACCTAACGGTGCATGACGGGGCTCCGTGGCGAATGTGGGTGGCATATACGTATATTCTATTTTTGTTCTTTTTGTGGTGTGATAAGGTTAATTGATGGGACTGCATTAATCTCACTTAATGCAAAGTAATAAACCTAAAATCTGACATCGTTGGAACAATTTCAAAACCACTCAGTTTTCTTCAAAAACAACTTTTAAAAGCGGAGCTTAAACCACATCTTTTCAAAAGCTATTCGATTCCTTCGACTATATCAAGTTCATTGCATTAACGGTTTTCGCCAAAACCATCCGTAACCCTCCGTCATTTCAGATAGGTATCTACTAGTATTCATGCTATGTGTTTTGACCTTCGCCAAAGTATAGTGTTTGGTAGCTAGTGGGTACTTATCTGTAGCATAGATAGATGCATTAATTTAGGACATGCGTACATCTGTTTTGACCTTCATCAAGGGCTTGTATGAATGGGTCTAGATTAATCTGGACAATGATGGGTTGAACTTGACTTGTGACTTATAATGTTTTGACCTTCGTCAAGGTTATAAGCGCTCGGGGCAAAAATCACATCGGGAGTTTCAAACATAAAGGAAACTTTCTGGTGTTGCATACCTTCTGGAGTGTGGTGTTTTTGGTAGGCTTCCTTCAAAATCATCACACAATGATAGTTGGGTTTCCTGATCCTACTATGAGTATCCTCTACTCTTCGGGAGAATTTTTCACTTAACAATCAATGCTATAAACTAAGTAGGTACCTAGAACGGTGTTAGCGGGGTTACGCCTCAAGGAAAAAAGGTTATGTAATTAAGAAACTTCGTGAAAGTTTTGGAAAATCTCTCTCGAAGTACCGACACTAGCCTGGCCGAAAGGTTAAGCAAGTATCGTGATGTGCGATTAATCCTGACTAATTCTTCTTTTACGGTTTGAAGAAAAATTCGAAGAAACAGTGGGAGCCATCCTGTTTAGATAAATTAATAACCAATATAAACTTGCAAGAGCATATACTGAGTGTTTCTTTTCTCTCTCTCATAATTGCAACGACTATGACGGGACTTAAGCTAATACTAGATAAAAATAAACTCACTGGGCCAAACTATAAAGACTGGCTGAGAAATGTCCATATGGCCTTCACATATGATAAGGTCGCATATTTCCTCATGGCGAAAGCTCCCCTGTTCCCGATCCAGAATCCTCGGTCATAGATATTGAGGTCCATAAGACTCGAGATCTTGATTGCGCGAAAGCCCAGTACCTCATGCTGGCCTCCATGGATAATGAACATCAGAGGCAGCGCGAGAAGATGGACCTTGCTTCCATCTTCCTCCATACCAAAGAATTATATGGAGAGCAGTCTCGTATCGTAAGATATGAGATCTCGATGAAATTATTTCAAGCGAGGTTGGCTATCGGATCATCTGTTAGGGACCACGTCCTAAAGATGATTTCTCTCATCGAAGAGCTCGCGGACCTCGGAACTACGTTGGAAAATGAGTTGTACATCGACTTGATCCTACAGTCCCTTCCCTCCACCTATGCCCAGTTCATATTGAATTTCAATATGAATAGTATGGAAGTTTCACTTCCTGAGCTCCTCAACATGTTGAGGATGACGGATGGCACCTTGAACAAAACCAAGGAAACACCCGCTCTATTTATTGGGGGATCTTCTTCTGCTAAATCCAAGGCTAAGGCCAAGGGGAAGAAGAAGAAGGCCCCCACCAAACCGAGAGGATGTGTGCAGAAGGTGCAGAGAATGGGAAAGAAAAAGATAGAGGGAAGCCACAAAGGAAGAATGCTTCTATTGTCGGAAAAAAGGGACATTGGAAGAAGGACTGCAGGGCCCTAAAGGCTAGAAATCAGGACACGAAGCAAGTTGTGATTTCGGTTTCAGCTGTGTACATAATTGAAAACCGATTCTCTATAAACTCTACTTCCTAGGTATTGGATACCGGATCGGGATCTCACATTTTTAATTCTTTGCAGGCGTTGAGAAGCCATAGAGTTTTTAGGAAAGGTGATATGACCCTCAAGGTTGGTAACGGAGCCAGTGTGGACGATGTTGCAGTAGGAGAATATCATCTAGGATTGGTGAGTGGACATATTTTGTTATTGCGTAATTGCTTTTGTGTACCCAGTATGGTGTGTAATATTATATCAGTATCTTTATTATCAAATGAAGGATATAATTTTGCACCTGTAAGCAATGTTATCAACATTCACCTAAATCATGAAATGGTTGTGTCGGGTACACTTAGTAACGGAATATACATTCTCAATCAATATTAAGTTTTCAACGTCCAAAACACACTTAAAAGAAAGGTTTCAAAATCAAACCATATTTTCTTATGGTATTGTAGACTCGGTCATATCAATGAAACACGACTGACTAAATTACATAAAGAAGGATACTTAGATCCGTTTGAGTATCAATCATATGCAACTTGTCAATCATGTATCAGAGGAAAGATGACAAAAACTCCGTTCACTAGACACGGAGAAAGAGCCACTGAGCTCTTGGAACTCATACACAGTGATGTGTGTGGGCCAATGTCTACACATGCAAGAAGTGGCTATTCCTAGTTCATTACTTTCACAGATGATTTCTCAAGGTATGGACATGTATTCTTAATGAAATATAAATCTGAGGCCTTTGAGAAATTCTATGAGTATAAGAATGAAGCGGAAAAGCAAACCGGCAAAAGTATCAAGATGCTCCAATTCGATCAGGGCGGTGAATACTTAAGTGCCGAGTTCCTAGAATATCTAAAAGAGAATGAAATCCTCTATCAGCTTACTCCTTCATACAAACCACAACACAATGGTGTATCAGAAAGACGGAATCGCACCTTACTAGATATGGTGCATTCCATGATGAGTAATGCTGAGTTGTCGCCCTCCTTCTGGGGTTATGCACTAGAAACTGTTGCATACCTATTGAACAAGGTTCCAACTAAGTCTGTGCTTACCACTCCATATGAAATATGGAGTGGGAAGAAATCCTGTCTTAAGTATCTGAAGATATGGGGTTGTCCTGCGTTTGTCAAAAAGGTCCATCCGGACAAATTCGAGGCATGTTCAGTATTGTGTAAGTTTGTGGGATACCCAGGAATTCTAGGGGGTATTATTTCTATCACGCTGAGGAACAAAAGGTCTTTGTTTATCATCATTCCTGCTTGGAAATTCAATTTCTCGAAAAAGAGATAAGTGGGAGCGCAATAGAGCTGGAAGAAATTCCAGAATCACAAACTATTACTAAAAACTTAGTAGAACATGATATTTCAATGGAACAGGACGTATCCATGCCACTCCGCAGATTTAATATGCAGTCTCATCCGCCCGAGAGATACTACGGTTTTCTCGTAGACGGGGATCAAGAGGATTGCATCATCGACGATGATGAGCCGACTAGTTTTCAGCAAGCCATCACGAGTAAAGACTCTGTGAAGTGGCTGGATACTATGCGATCCGAGATAGAATCCATGTACACAAACAATGTTTGGACTTTGGATTTTGCTCCTACTGGGGAAATGGATCTTCAAAAAGAAGATTGGTGTAGATGGACAGGTAGAAACCTACAAAGCTAGATTTATTTTTAAAGGTGTTTTTCAAAGACAATGATTGGACTATGATGAAACTTTTTCACCAGTGGCTATACTTAAATCCATTCGGATCCTACTTGCCATTGCTGCCTTCCATGACTATGACATCTGGCAGATGGATGTTAAAACCGCTTTTCTAAATGGAAGTTTAGAAGAGTGTATTTTCATGGATCAACCGAAGGGTTTCATAGACAGCGAGAGTAAAGGAAAGGTGTGCAAGTTACTTAAATCCATTTATAGATTAAAGCAGGCATCGCGGAGTTGGAATATCTGCTTTGATGAGACGGTCAGGGAATTTGACTTTATTAAAAATGTAGAGGAACCTTGTATTTATAAAAAGATTATAGGGAGAACTGTGGTATTCCTCGTTTTATACGTTGATGACATTCTCCTGATAGGAAATGATATTCCTATGCTACAATCGGCCAAGCTGTTCTTGTCACAAAAGTTCTCTATGAAAGACCTGGGTGATGCCTCATACATTCTGAGGATTAAAATCTATCGTAACAGATCTAAAAGAATGTTAGGACTTTCACAGTCGAGATACATTGACACCGTACTAAAGAGGTTTAGTATGGAAGATTCTAAGCGCGGTAATTTACCCGCTTGTCACGGAATTACCCTTTCCAAAGAGATGTCTCCTAAGACTGATGAGGAGAGGGCTCGCATGAGCATAGTACCCTATGCTTCAGCGGTAGGATCGATAATGTATGTGATGTTATGTACCAAACCAGATGTAGCTTACGCACTTAGCGTTGTAAGCAGGTATCAGTCAAACCCAGGTGAGAAACATTGGATAACAGTAAAGAACATTCTTAAGTGCCTAAGAAGGAATAAGGAGATGTTCCTGGTGTACGGTAATGGGGACCTCCAGATTGAGGCTTTTACCGATTCTGACTTCCAAAGTGACAAGGGTGACTCTAAATCTGTCTCGGGTTATGTGTTTACCCTCAACGGAGGGACGGTCTGTTGGAAGAGTTCCAAACAGGATACCGCAACAGACTCGACGATGGAGGCTGAGTACATCGCTGCTGGCGATGCCGCAAAAGAGGCTGTCTGGATGAGGAAGTTCGTTTCTGAACTTCAGGTGGTTCCATCCATTGCTAATCCAATACCTTTGCATTGCGATAACAATGGAGCCATGGCTTTGGCAAAGGAACCACCGTCCCATTAGAAATCCAGACATATCTTGAGGCGGTATCACCTGATCAGGGAGATCATGGATCTCCAAGAGATCGAGGTGCGAAGAGTAGATACAAAGGAAAACACAGCAGATCCATTCACCAAGTCCATCCCTCAAGTCCAATTCGAGAGACTGTTTGAGATGTTGGGCATGCGGTACGCCAGCAACTGGCTCTAGTGCAGACAGTGGGTATTTATTGCGCCAATTATAGACCTTAGTGCAAGTGGAAGATTGTTGGATATGTATGCCCTAGATGCCTTCATTGTATAGGATGCTATGGATATGTATGTACATGACAATCTTGCTCGATATGATAGTACGCTATTTGGTTTGTCTTTATCTTAACATGTGATGTGTTTTACTTAGTATTTCATATCTTGTATACATGTTGATAAAGCCCGTAGGATGTTTGCCTGACTACCAGCGTTGTGATGACAATCATACTTGTGGAAGCTGGATAGTCAATAGACACATTCTTAAAGTGTCCCTAGTCATAAGAGTATCGAGACTGGGCATCGATACTCCAGAGTAGACTAGTGTATATATATCTAGACCCTGACAAGGGACGATGGATTGGTCCCGCAGCCATTGGTGAGGTGTAACTAAGATTGTATACATGCGCTCACTGGGTGTGAGTACACCGGACGGACTCACCGAGGACTGGCTAGATGGTATTATACCCAGCGTCAGATAGCAGTTCTCTAGTGACATGAGTGCAGATAGTCTGTCGACCTGAGGTCGTTATTTGTCTCGTGTGAGTTCCTACTGTGGTTTGATTACTACCCTACCATGGCTCTACTGAGTCGTGCAAACAGGTTTTAGTTGGGTACAGTCCCGAGCCACATAGTGGCAGTAAGCGATTGTTGGGGATTCATCTCTCCCGGTATAGGGAGTCAATTTTGCACAGTGATTGGTTGGTCAACACCATAAGTCCCTGTCCAAGGCGGATTGAGAATTACTGGTGGTCGGACAAGTAGATTCTCGGTTGGTCTTGAGCCATACCGACATGACTTGTATGGTTATTAGGGATTTGACATTTTCAACCCCCATAGACCTTGCATGCGATACTCTCATACGAACAGACCGGACTGTACGGAGATTGTCGCAGACAGGCTCATTAGGGGTTCGGATGAGTTCACTCGTCGGCCTTCTTTTTCGACAGATACCTGGGTAGCCGTTACATACTGCTAGTGCCGCTGACGGACTTGTGGTTAAACCAACTGCCAGCGTACAGTCGAGTCTTTAGAGTCCCACACAGTGGGTTTTCCTGGTTCAGGCGAAACGATGTAGAGGCCGTATGGTTTTACGGCAGGGTTCTGATCATATACATGTACTGGTTACACGGATGATATTCGGACGGATAATACTAGTAGGCTTTGGTTTAAGCCAGATTCTAGTATTATATTATTGGATTATTATTATCTCATTGTATTCGTATTTTCGAAATACGAATACGGGTATGTATATACGGTGAGGGAATTCTTGTAATTTCACTAGACATGCTTCTAGAAGGAGACACCTCATTATTAGATTTATCTATTTGTGGAAATAGATTAATGAGGTGGAAATTGGAGATATTTGAGGTATGGATGAAAGCATAGCTAAGTCATTTGTTTATTCATTTGACTTTACTATTCAAGCATGGTTGCTTATTTTCTATTGAAAATAATCCATGCTTGATTATTGCAAGGACTTAGCCATTCTCCTCCACACCCTAGCTCACTTTCTCTTGTTCATTCTCTCTCCATTTTTCCTTTCCTCCTTCTTCCTCAGGCCCTGACCCTCACATGAATTATGAATCCTAAGGCTCTTGAGATAAAATACTCCATTTATCTTTTTCTACATCTTCTAAGTTTTCTAGTCTAGCAAACTAGACATCTTAGTTACCTCACACTTGAGATTGAAGCTTGAACCATAGGCTCTCGGATGGATCATCTTCGATAAAGAGAAGACCGATGATCGAGTTCTATTCAAGTTTTCTAGGAGCCAAGAAGATGAGAAGAAGAAAACCCGAAGGACTAGAATACAAAGGTATAAATCACTTCATAGTAAGTTAGAACTTTTGTTTGTTTTTTCTATCTAGGGCTTATGGTCGATCTTGGAAATTTAGTCAATGTTGCTTGTTTTAAAATTGTTTTTTTGTAAATTCCACCTCTCTACAAACCCTGTGGATTGTGCGACATCGACTTACAGTCGATTAGTATAACTCACTAGGTTTTTTGTTTATAAGTTCTAGCTTTTTAGTTAGATTCATGGTTTTGGAATTTTAGCAAACTAGAAATTTTTAAAATCCATACGCCATCTTCTAAAATTAGCTTGTTAGTGTGTCTAAGTTCCCAACATTAGAGATTAGATATCAGTGGGAAAGATCAAAGAAAAATGAAACCGGTGCAAAAGAAACCTAACAAATAGATACTGGGGCTTTCTAGGTACGTGGGCGCCTTATTAAAAGGTGTTTGTGTATCTCAGGGTACCTGGGAGTCTTATTATAAGGCGCCTAGGTACCTAGGCAAAGACAGCAACCGCAGGCTGCACAATAGAAACAACTTCAAATAGCGATATCTTCCTGTTCCGACGTCCAAATTTGGTGAAATTTACATCGTTAGAAAGCTTGTGGAGTCTACTTTCTAATGAAACAAATTTCACTTGATTTGGGTAACTAAAAAGAGAGATATGATGATAAACGTACATGCACAGAAAAACCGTGCATCGGTTTTTCCGCCGATACGCGATTTTTCTCAAGTTCTCTTATGTTTTTTGCTCGAGTTTTGACCAGAAAAGGTTCTTAGCAGAGAGTTCTCGGATGTAATCCTATTCTCTTTGCTCTTTCGGTCAAAGTTCATGAAAAAAAGGATTAAGACAAGAAGTTGACCAAAGAACTAAGCCATTTTTAAATTTCTTTTTGAATTTTTTCTGGATTTTTGAGAGATTTTGATCTATGGAGAGAGTCTTAGGATGAATCCTCCTCTTCTTATCGAATAAATATCAATCTCAACAAAAAACAAGAAGATCAAAAATAAAACGCTAAGAGAAGAGCCATTCCACTTGCATAAACAAGGAAAATGAGCCAACACAGAGGACCAGAAAAAATCCAAAAACTTGATTCCACTAAGTTACTGCGGAACCGCCGCCTAACATGGCTATATGCGGCGGTTACGCGGCTCTTTGATGGCCATAGGATATGATATTTGGTGGTTTGGATTGTAACTGTATATACTCACAGATGAAATCTAGGGTTTCTGGTTTTTAATACTATATAAGGGACCGAGATCTGTACATTAAAAATCATCACCGAAGAGATCAAGAGATTCAAGAGATCCACGCATCCGAGTGATCATCATCTATTCATCTACCTTCAACAAGAGAGAGATCTAGAGCAAACTAGAGTTCCTGTAATCTACTTTCTAACAAGCAGAATTGTAAATACAATAGTTGATTAATAAATGTAGTGTTTTTTATTATTCTTTTTGCATTTAATTTCCGCACTTACTTTCTACATTTACATTTTTGCATCTTAATCATGTTTTCATTCTTCTTCAACCTTTTTTCTAAATCTTTAACCATGAGCGAGTAATTCCTAACTTGCTAGGGTTCGTAGGATAGGGTAGAACAATGGACGAGAAAAATCTTTTAATTTCTTTTATGCATTTTAAAGTATATAAATTTTAGCAAAATAATTGTTAACATCCTTATCGGGTGCGCTACGAATTTATTGATAACCACGATTTGAGATTAGTTTAACACCTATTTTCTTAAGGGCTAGACATGAATAGAGATCAATGCAAGGACAAGGGTTAGTAGTGGGGAAACCCTAGTTTCTTCCAAGAACCCTAATCTACATTCATCACTATCGATCGAGTTTTAAACTATTATAAAATAAAGGAGTCATTTTTAATTATTCATCTATAACTACAAAGTCCTATGAACCCTACAAGCCTTTTCTTTATAAATTCTATATCCGTAACGACCAAACAACTATCCCATCTTTCATCAACTCGTCTAAAGCAAGAAAAGAGTTCACATTTCCTTGTGGACGACCCGTACTCATCGCGACTAGCTACTAGCGACACCGTTTTGATTGCGGTTACTTTACAAAACACTTTTTAACTATCAATCACGTGGTAACATGTCATTCATATCATGTATGTATATATATCATTCAAGGAGTGTCCATCAATGACACTCGAAATCATTATAAACCCTGAGTGTCCAGCATTGACACTCAAAATTATCATAAATCCCGTGTCCAGCACCGGCACGTAAATCCTTATATCTCAGGCGCCGTCTCATCGGATCGGCCCTCATATCTCAAGCACTGTCTCATCTGATCGGTCCTCATATCTATCTATCTCATATCGGTCCGGTCGGTATCCTCTGGATATCCGCCAAGTCCAATACTGTCACCAGTAGGTAGTGTTCCTTGCCAGGCTTAATGCCTTTCTATATGATCTTCTTTCCCCTGGGTACCATACCGGGTCCACCATGTACCCACAAACGGTGACTCCTCACTCCTTGAATCGGGTAGTAATCATAGCTCGGAACCGAGAAATCTCATGGTGGACGTCGAAATAGCATATCAAGAGAAAATCGCGTTTTTAAAATATTCACAAGTTTTTAAATCATATCTGTGGTTTCTCAAATCCAGAAATATCATGGAAACAGAATCTCATAAGAATATGGCAATAATGAATAATATGTACAGGCACAGAACAATACTGTAATGCATAGCAAGTGTGTTCATATAAGTGTGTCGTATAGCAATGAAAAGAAAGTGCAATATCTGAAACAGTACGTGGTGCTGGGTACTAAACAGTAATCTATATGTGTATGTGGCATGATAATTACCAATGATGTGTGTGTGAGCATACGAGTATGTGTACGTGTAATATGTAAGTCACCGGAAATGGTGCGCGTGTCCTAGCAATGAAGTCACATAAGCTAAAGGTATAAACGTATTACGTATCGTAAATGATCGAAACACGGGCGTAGCAGAAATAAGAAAGCGTAACGTGAACAAGTATAAAAATATCTAACTACGTATGAGCCATACAGTTATAGTTTAAAATAGTACGAGACGTTGTTTTAGAAATGGGGGCTATGATGTTTCAGAAAAAATGTACTATTTGAAAATTCATAGCATACCTTTAAAGTGTCATTTTAAAAGTACGTAACGATATGTTAGTTTTGAAAGTAGGTATGGATCTAAATATCTCATAATATCTATTTTAATGATTTTAAACAAGACTTCTCGAGTCGAAATAAATGTCGGCGATCCATCCTCATCATATCACGTATGGAATATCTCTCGTACGATATCATCAAATCAAATGGTACGGATCTATAGTCACGTTCATCATCTCATCTCATATCATCCAATATCATGTCGCCTCACCTTATATCATATCATCTCATATCGTAAGTATTCATATATCATTAGTAACTTATATCATATAAAGTACTTATATATTTGCATGTATATATATGGCTCAACGACTAAGAAATAGAACTAGAGATATATCTTCTACAAGGTATACTGCTATCGCATATGGTATTCTAGAATTCTATAAGCTAGGTATACATTACTAACATATATATACATCCTAATTCTATGATTGTAGGGGTGCTATATGTTGGATATGTATGTCGTAGAAGCCTGTATTGTATAGGATGCTAGGGATATGTGTGTACAGGACAATTTTGCTCAGTTGTATATAGTATATTATCTGAGTTATCTTTGTCTTAGTGTGTGTATTTCTTTCTCTTGCTGATTTATATTATTTACACATATTGATAAAGACTCGATACAGTAGTATGTTATTTTGGTTTGTTTTTATCTTAATATGTGCATATGTTATACTCGATATCACATATGGCGGATACATGTTGATAAAGCCCGTATGATTTTGCTTGACTACCAGTGTTATGATGGAAATCATACCAGTGAGAGCTGGGTAGTCCATAAGCACATCCTTAAAGGTTCTAAGTCGCAGGAATATCGAGACCGGGCATCGATATTCCAGAGTGGACTTATGTATACGTTTCTAGACCCCGACAAGGGGCGGTGGTTAGTCCTACAACCATTGGTGTGATCACCTAAGATTGCATGCATGTGCTCACTAGGGGTGAGTACACTGGACGGACTCGCCGAGAACCTCTAGATGGTATTATACCTATCATCAGATAGCGGTTCTCAGGTGGCATGAGTACGGGTTAGTCTTTAGACCTGAGATCATCATTTGTCTCGTATGAGTTCCCACTGTGTTTTGATCACTACCCTACCATGGCTCTACCGAGTCATGCAAACAGGTTTTGGTTGGGTACAGTCCCGAGCCACATGGAGGCAGTGAGTGATTGTCAGGAATTCGTCTCTCCCGGTATTGGGAGTCGATATCGCTCTGTGTCTGGTTAGCTAGAACTATAAGACCTTGGCCAAGGCAGTTGAAATTTACTGATGGTTAAATTAGTAGTTTCTCGGATTGGTCCTGAGCCAAATCGACATGACTTATCAGGTCAACAGGGGTTTGACGTTTACCAGCCCTCTAGACTCGGTATGCGACACTATTAGACGAAGAGACCGGACTGTACGGAGATTGTCACAGATAGGCTTTGTAGGGGTCCAGATGAGCTTGCTCGTCGGCCTTTATTTTCAACAGGTACCTGGGTAGCCGTTACGTAAAGCTAGTGCCGATGATGTGCTTGTGGTTAAACCCACTGTCAGGGTACTGTCAAGTCTTTAGTGTCCCATACGGAGGGTTTCTCTGGTTCAAGCGAAACGATGTAGTGGCCGTATGTTTATATGTGCAGGGTTTCGATCGAATGACCATACTAGCCGGCTTAGTATTAAACCGGATTATTAAATAAGGTATAGATTTAATAATTTACATATACACATTTCGATATGTATATTCTAGTGTCGTCCAGGTTTTAGATCGAGCAGGGTTCCGATCGAATGATAATACTAGCCGGTTAAGGATTAAGCCGGATTATTAAATCAGATATTCATTTAATAATTTACGTATACATATTTCGATATGTATATTCTAGTGTTATCCAGGTTTTCGATCGGATGGTTGACAATACTAGCGGGTTTAGGATTAAGCCGGTTTGTTAAATCAGATATTGATTTAATGCTAGTAGTATATTAATGGTATTATTCTATCTCTTGTGTATTCGTATTTTGGTACGAATACGGGTATGCATATATAGTAGAAAGTATTTTGTATTTATATAAAATACCTTCAAGAAGAGACACCTCATCATGCATTTTTCTATTTTGTTAAAAATAGAAAATGAGATGGAAAGGGTGAAATGACATGAAGCAAGGATGAAGCATGGCTTTATATTTATTGCAAATACTATTGGAGTATGGTTGTGATTTTATAAGGAAAGAAAATGCTTCAAGTAAAAAGAGTTAGCCATTCTTCTTCTCATCTTTGATAAAGTGATTTTCTTCACTTGCTCTCCTCTTTTCATCTTCTTGAGTTCATTCTCTTGAACAAATTCTTACCAATCTCATGTGTTGAGAACCAAAGGATTTGAGATAGAAAACTACTACTAAACACTCACTACATCTTCTTAGCAACCTATATTAGCAATCTAGGTTGTTGAGTTGCTTTATTAGTGAAGCTAAGTTTGGACCACAAACTCTCGGGTGGATCATTTAGGATCGAGAAAGCCGGCTATCAAGGTTGATCCAGGAGACCCTAAGAAGCTTAAGAAGAGGAGTGAAGACCCGAAGAACAAGTGTCTATCGATATAACCTTCTCTTATAATAGATAGATCTCTTGTAACTTGCTAGTTTAGGGTTATGGTTTGATCACTTGGGTTAAGTTGGTTGTGCTTTCTTAAAAATTTAATTTTTGTACATTCTGCCACTCTATTTCGTTGTAGAGTGAGCATAACTCACCAACATGGTATTAGAGCCACTCCATAAACCTTAACCAGACTAGTTTGCACTTATTTAGAGTTTCGATCGACGGAATTTTTCGAATTACATTTCCAAATCTTTGCTTGTTGTTCGAATTTTAAAGTTGTTCAAAAAATATATCTGGTTGCATTAAAATTATGTGCAGTTAAAATTAGAGCCAAGCAAAAAAATTTGGGCACCTAAACCCAAAATTCGACCGCGGAACAGAAGCCAAATGCACCATTTGGCTGCTGAACCACGATCCAATTTTGGCTATAGTGCCTTAAATATTTTCTGGGGCTTTAATACATGGAAATATGATTTTTGGAATATTTGGTTTTGTTGGGATCCGGCCCTCGCGTCGCGGAGACTGCGGCCGAGGCGGAAGCGAAAAACAAAAATTCTGACGAGCACTGGACACCCGAAATACCCAGGATACGAACCATATACCTAAACTAGCTAATCTACAAGTGCAAGGCTTGAGAAAATACAACCTTTGTCGTGTGTCCACCCAATTGTGGAAGACGCCTCCAAGCTTGTAGCCACCGGGATTGCGCTTGAGAATCGACCACCCTTTACCCAAGACGATCCACCCGAGAGAACGCAGATGAGGCTCTAACCGACGATCCAAACTCGCTAGGTTTAGATGGTCGGTGATGTAGGAATACTCCACTAAAAATTTCTCTCTTGAACCATGCTAAAAAATATAGAGCAAGAAGAATAAGGATAAGAGCTAGAGGAGAGCATGAAGCATGCGAGGAGGAGATGAAGAAAATCATCAAGTCATAAAGCATAGAACAGAATGGCTATATTATCCAACCATGATGCAATAGTGCATCCAAATGAATTTTAACAGTATAAAATAAAGCCATACCTCTCTACATTGTTTGCATCATGCTTCATAACTCCTCATTTCCACCTCATTTCCCTTTTTATATTTCTAAATAGAAAAATAAATATGTGGTATCCTTCTTCTAGATGCATTCCCATATAAATACGGAATACTTCACCCAGTATATGTATCGCTACATATACACGTATCCATATAAAAATACGGATAGCACCAAAGAGAGAAAATGAATAGTGAATAATAATGTTAAAATATATGTATCAATATATATATATATATATAAATTATTAAATCAAAACCTGATTTAATAATCCGGTTTAATCATAAGCCGGCTAGTATTATCAACAGTCCGATTAAAGTCCGTGTATCGCATACACGTATTTAATCGGACCCCTGCACGTACCATCATACGGCTCCTACGTCTATCGCCTGAACCGGGAAAACCATCTGTGTGGGACTCTAAAGACTCGACAATACGCTGGCAGTGGGTTTAACCACAAGCACGTCAGCGGCACTAGCTATAAGTAATGGCTACCTAGGTACTTGTCGAAAGTGGGGTCGTCAATCAAGTGCGTACTTACCCTACTGAGCCTGAATGTGACAATCTTCATACAATCTGGTCTCTTTGTCAAAGAGTATCGTATATTGGGTCTAGAGGGTGAATAACGTCAGACCCCTACTAACCCGATAAGTTGTGTCTGAGTCAAGCTCATCACCAACTGAGATACTACTAATTAACTATCAGTAAATCTCACCTACCATGGCCACAGATTTCTGGTGATAGCCAACTGAACACAGCGCGACATCGACTCCTAATACCAGGAGAGACGAATCCCTGACAGTCGACCACTGCCTCTATGTGGCTCGGGACTGTACCCAACTAAAACCTGTTTGCACGACTCCTTTGAGCTATGGTAGGATAGTAATCAAAGTACAGTGGGAACTCACATGAAACAAATGACAACTTCATGTCAAAGGACCAACCTGTACTCATGCCACCTGAGAACTTCCATCTGATGATAGGTATAATACCATTTAGAAGTTCTCGGTGAGTCTGTCCAGTGTACTCACCTCCAGTGAGGATCTCCTACAATGTTCCAACTTTATCTCTCTATATCTCAATTTTGCAGTGATTACCAATCTCCCAAAATGAGTGATACCCCGCCTTAAGAATTTGTCTGGATACCTGATGGATCAAGTTCATCAATGAACAACTCCTATCCAACAAACTTCTTAGGTTGTATCCTCTGTTGAGTTATAACTGGCATTCTGCACCATGATTACCTCAGTATCCCTATTGGAACACTATCCAATACCCTGATCCTCAGAAGAGGCTAAACTCATAACTCTGACACCATCTCTGTCATCCACCCCACCTTGGAAGCCTGAACTGATAACCACCTCTCAGAGGTGGCTGTCGTTATTCTATACCAAGAACATCGTCTTATGTTCTTTACTGTTTCCCAATGTTTCTCTAAGATTGGATTAATATCTATTTGTTGCAACTAGTGTAAAAGCAATATCTGGTGTTGTACAAGACATTGCATGATTGACTTAGCTGCCTAAGCAAATGATATGTCATTCATGACAGCCCCTCTCTTCATCAGTCCCAAAAGACATCCTTTTAGAGAGGGTGACTCTATCACCTGCGGGGTATATTACCATGCCAGGAGTCGTCCATTCTAAAATACTTTTAGAATGTTGTCTAGGTACCTGGTTAGGGAACTTCCCAAATCTAGATCTAATACCATAGATCTAGTCATTAGAACTCCTGATATACTATCCATATCTAATGTAGAGAAAACACTGTGTGACAACCAAAATCTGACCGATTGTAGTATAGGAACATCACTTTCTATCTGAAGTATGTCATCTAAAACATGGACAGTACTCCCTACATCCTTCTTACTAGGTTCATCTTTTGTTTTGACGCAGTCAATCACTTTGACTGTCACATCAAAATAGGTAATCTATCTTCGCTATCCATACTTCATTCTACGAATAGATATAAGCATCTTGCACACCTTATGCTACTCCCACTGACTACGATAACCCTCTGGCAAAGTCATATACATGTGCACTTCCAAAATCCCAATTAAAAAGACGTTATAGTCACCCACCTGCCAGATATCATAGTCATGAACTGCATCAGTGCCCTAATATATCCATATGGACTTCAACATAGATACTGAAGTAAAAGTCACATCACAATTTGCAACGGGTATTTGATGAAAACTCTTTACAATAAGTCTAGCTTTATTAGGTTATCACCTTTCCACCTGCACAGATCTCGAAAGATCTACTTGCTCCTAATGGGTTTTACCCCTTCAGGAGCATCCAGCAAAGTCCAAAATCCATGATTTGCTGAAGTGCGTGGAGTCCATTATGGGTATGAAATACCTGATCGCTTGGAAGTTACCACTTCCTATGACCTACTGATAACAAGTAGGGGGAATAGCAGTATCAAGTTATATCCATATGGATTTCGGCATAGACACTGAAGGAAACGTCAAATCACAATCCACAACGGGTATTTGATAAAAACTCTTTACAACAAGTCTAGCCTTATTAGGTTAGTACCTTTCCACCTGCACAGATCTCGAAAGATCTACTTACTCCTAATGGGGTTTTACCGCGTTCAGGAGCACCTAGCAAAATCCAAAATCCATAATTTGCTGAAGTGTGTGGAGTCCGTCTTGGATATGAAGTATCTGGTCACCTGGAAGTTACCACTTCCTATGACCTACTGATAACTAGTAGGGTCCTCATCACCATGATGTTGACATCTCTGTCACCGTCTACGAGAAAACCGAAGTGTCTCTCAGGTGTCTGAGATCGCCTACTAAAATCTGTGGAGTGGCTAACGGTTTGTCAAGTCCAATTGAATTCTTAGGTCCTACTAAATTTTCGGTAACCATTTGTGGTTTTGGAATCACTTTCAATTCTACCATACTCCCATTAGTTCCTTTTGCAAAAAAAATCCTTTTATAAAATGGTAGCGAGTTAAGAACAATGTAACTATTGATCTTGAAGATGGTAGAAACAAAATCCCAGCGAATTCTTGGGATAATCCACAAACCGCCATTACCGAAGCGTGCCTCGAGTTTGTCCGAATTCTATTTTTAAATATAAACCAGATAACTCCATATCTTAACAACCTTAAGATGTGCAACCATTCTATATCCATATAGAATCAAGGCACTAGTTTAGATGGAACCAGATTCAAATGTCATGCAGCTGTTTCCAATGCATATTACTAATGGAAAAGGGCCAATACAATATTACTTATCATGGAGCACATACACGGATGAGTAACCTGTGAGAAAATCAAGTTCTCGATATAACTATGATGGAATATCTAGTATAAGTATCTACATCTTCGATCACCTCGAAAAATCCCGATACTTCCAACATATGGTTCTTTACTTTATTCTTATACCTATAAACTTCTCAAAATCTTTGACCTTGCATTGCTACGAATGCGTGTCTAAAACCAAAGAACTCACAGGTAAACCTGAATGAAGTAAGAGTACCAACCCCATGTCCCGAAGGACACTGGACAACATACACTTTCATGTATAAGTCTTAATAGTATACCAACTCAAATTCTGTGTTTTGTAAATTAAAAACTGTATCTTGGTTAAGAATGTATTTCACCATTATTCAATGCACCTTACCTTATCCTCAATTGATAAAAGTAAATATTTACAACACAATTTTCAAAATGTATTTCTCACTTTATAAAAAAAAGGTACAGATATTTCATTTTAAAATATGGTGCATAACAACGGTTATTCGAAACCAAATATTTGCCATCAGGCGAAAGCCAGGCGATTTAATCTAATATCACCAATTATAACGAATTCTGATATTTAGGATCAAATCGCCCATTTCTAAATATTCTACTCCTACTCATCATCTGTAACACCGTACATATGTGAGGTCCAAATCTGGTAAATAAATACTCTGGAGTCAGAATTAATTGGGAAAACAATTCTCTTTTACATGTACACAGAAATACTGAAACATGAAAAATGTTTCATAAGGGATGGTCAGGTATTCCTAGTATCCCTTTTCCATTATCTAGATTTATGACAATAGTCGCAATTTCTTTTGCCCTCACTTCAATCCCTTTATGTCACGCCCCGCTTCCCAGAGTGCGCTAAAATCGTCACGTGACAGAGCCAACCATGCTACATGTGGCTAGGAAATATCCCTCCACAGTCACATTACGGCTGTTTATAAGATATCAAGAACAGTAAAATAAAAATAAACTATCTAGTACATGTTCATATGCCAGAATAAACGAGTCAAGAAATAATATGCAGAAGCAATAAATCCAATAAACAATAACATCTGGAAAGTACGTCCCAAATACGGGCTCACATCAGGAAATGAAAGTACGGAAATAAAACTAAACTAAACTAAACTAGATACTAATAGGATCCTCACTGCTCGGCCTGACGGCGGAAATACTCCTGATCAACCTGCGAAAGAGACAGAGACGTCAGTGCGTCACAATATCAAATAATAAAAATATAATCAGGAGGTAAACAGATATGCAGGCATGAGTATGAACAGTAATGAGTGTATAACAGTAACACGAATATGGAACAGTGAAGTGTATGTGCATACGGTGAGTAATCTATGCTACTGGGTTAATTACTCTCAAGTCTTTGAAATCAATTTAATGAATCGTCGATGTAACTCAATAGTATCCCGTGCATGCCCGGGACCACGGTCCAGATTCTCGGGCTAAAACCGAGACGTGCCGCTAAGCACAAAACAGGAAACATGTACAGATGAATGATACAGTAGCATCATCCCGGGACTGGCCTAACCCCCAAAACTGATCAGTATAAGCGTCGAACTGTTGAGTTACAAGTCATGTTTTATCATTGATTTCCCCTTACCCCCAAGTTATGTGTTCAAATCAGGTATTGATAAATCTGGAGCTAATGCCAACACGGGATCAAGCAGGTACAGGTTTTGTATGAATAGACAACATGGTATGTCCGTCGGGACAACAAGTCAGGATTGTCGGCATTAGTAACAGGATCAGGTATCAAGTCAAGCAGTGGTGTATCAGGTCATGTCAGGTAGTGCACATGTATCAAATGGATGCCCAACAGTAAAAGGTAGCAAATATCGAATCACGGTAAAAGTGCGGATGCACAGTAAAACATAGATGCACAAATGTCTATCAGGAATTACATCTACAACTCCATGACTACGTATGATGTACATTATCAAGCATGAGGTGCTAATATAACGGTAACATGATATAATATGACACGGCATGCAACTAGATATATAATAAATTGTACGGATGCGAACGAATATTGTAAAATTGTAAAACGGTAACATAGGATGCACAATGCAATGAACATGTAATAATTCTATACCTATGGATGTAAAATATGTTGCATAACCTGTAACGAGATAAAATTGCATGCGACTAGATATGTAAATAACGGTATGGATATGTACGGATATCGAAAAACTGTAAAACTATAACATAGGATGCACGATTAAATAAACATGTAATATTTTTATTCATATGGATGTAAAATATAATAATATAGCATGTAGCAAAATAAACTTTCCTGATCGGATCTCACGACGGGATGCGTACGCTGCATCCAACGTCGGGTAAACGTCGCAATACACGGCGCGCGCGCGGGACAGGACCAGGCAATGCAAGAGAGTGACCACACTGGCTGGAGATGTCAACTGGATCGCCTGGATCGTCGACGACGGCCACGGCTCTGGCGATCACCGGAAACCAAGAACCAAGAAAAGAAAGAGAAGAAGAAGAAGAATAAGAAGAAGAAGAGAGGACTGGGGTTTGGTGTTCTGGGTTTAGGGGTCAGAGACGATGAGGCAGGGATGACAGCGAGGTCTCTGGCGATAAGGGGTGCTGGAAATTGGTGTGGCTACGGTGAGGTGCAGGGTTGCTGTGGTTGGTTGTCGGGGTGGTGAGGAGCTTGGGAAAAGAGGGAAGGGAGAGGAGGTGGTGGTGAAGAGATTGGGACGAGGGTGGTGAGACGAGGGTGGTGGCGACTACGACGTTTCCGACGGTGGAGGTGATGGTGCCGTGGGTTTCTTGGGTTTGCAGGTTTCGGGTGTGCAGGGAAAGAGAAGAGAAGAGGAAAAGAGAAGGAGGAGACGAGGTCGGGGTGTTAGTGACGGAGTTGTGGAGACGAGGGCGAAGGTGGTGTAACGATCGGCGGCGACGGCGAGGAGTTGGGTTAGGGTTTTGAGTTGAGGCGGAGGGAAAAAGAAAATGGTGAGCGAGAGAGAGAGAGACGTGGGTACAGTAATAGATAGGTTTATTAAAGAAAATTTTAAAGGAAATAATATTATATAGTAAGAGTGAGAGAGAGAGAGAGATAATGATCGATTGTTGTGATTAGGTAAGGATTTTAGAAAATATTTATTTCGTTAAAAAAATAAGAATCGTATATATATAAACAGTATGTGTTAAAAGAATATTATATTGAATATATTTAAGTTTTCAGGCTAATACAAAAGTAGTCCAAAACATACCCGGGTTGGGTCTAAAATTACGGTTTGAAAATATAGATAATATACGTGTTATCCAAAACCAAAATAGGATATCCGGGTAACGAAAATGCATACCCCGAAGAACGGATACACATAGCGTGCACGTAGCTATCCAAACGAGTCCGTTTCACTAAACGGGACGAGAACAAGATGTACGGATGCTACCACAAGGTCATGGGTATGATGCAGGCCATGCTAGATATTTTTAAAATATTTTATTTGCTTATAACTGTTTTATTAAAAAAAAATGCAGATGCCAGATATAATACAGGTATACAGGACATACAACTTGAAAGTGCATGGATCCTCATAGCTAGCCGGGATAAATCATAAATATTAATCAAGACGGGTTTCCAGCAAGCGGGTCGGGTCAAATGCAAACACAGATATCAATTACACTATTTGCACCCATAACACCAATAAATCAAGAAATAGCCATCCAATATATAATTTAATCAAATCAAGCATGGTATAACGAACTAAGGTGTTACACTTTATATGTTTCTACTTTTTACCTTCTGCACACCGTCCCTGCGCTAACTGGTTTTCTTCCTTCCCTACCTTTCGACACCAGCCTGAGGTTTGGAAGAAGACTATCCAATAAGCGTAACAGGTGTACTCTCCTAATACAAGGAGCTCTCGCAACCTGAGAAGTTAAAGTGAAGAGACAACTGAATAATCCTATTCAATTTCTTCAGAACCTGTGGCCATCCTCGACTGAAGTAACTTCTTCGAGTTCGTATGTAACTATACGATGGCCATTCCAAGCAATATGGATCATTATAGTGATATAATGTATTCTGAAAAAATGCAAAGGTTAGAGTAGGAGTGGCAGGGATATGTGCGACTTTGTCGCGAATCAAGAAAATCTGAAGCCAAAGGTGTAAAAAGGTTCAGTCAAATTGGTTCATGAGTTTTTAAGGTAAGTCATGGGTCGCTGTACCAGAGAGAGAGAAAAGAAACACTCAGCGTGCACTCTATCAAGATCAGATTGGTTATCAATTTATCTGATCAGGATGGCTCCCACTGTTTCCTCGAATTCTCTTTCAAACCCTAAAAGGAGAACTAGTCGGGATCATTTACACTTTACAAGTTCGCTAATCGTTCAGCCGGCCAGTGTTGGTACTCCGAGAGAGGCCCCCGTGCTTTCGTACGGACCTAATTAATAACCCCGTTTCCGCAGAGGCGTAACCTCATTAACACTTTCTAGACACCTAATAGGTTAGCTAATTGTGAAGTGAAAAATCTCCCGAGGAGTAATATATACTCATCAGTGGGAATCGGGATCTAACTATCATCTTGTGATAACCTGACGGAATCTACTCAAGTCACCACACTCCAGAAGGTATGCGCATGCTTGGCAAGTTTTTCGTACGTTTGAAACTCCCGATATGGTTTTTGCCCCTAGGACCCAAGTGATCTTGACTAAAGATCAAAATGCTAAAGGGTCCTAGTCAAGTTCTACCCATCATTATCTTGATTGCATTAGACCCACCCGCACGACACCTGACTCAAGATCAAAACTATCTCACGACTGTCCTAACCAATTGCATTACCATGCAATAGAAAAGTATTACATAGCTACCAAACACTACGCCTCGACTAAAGATCGAAATACGTAGCACGAATACTAAGCAATACTAATCTGAAATGACAGAGGGCTACGGCTGGTTTTTGGCGAAAAACCTTTAACGTAATGAACTTGATATCATTGAAGGACCTCGAGTGGCTTTGAAATGAAGTGGTTTAAGCTCCGCTTTTTTAAACTAGTAACATAAACTTTTGCTTAAGAGCGAACTCCAAGCGAAGGGATCAAGGCTCTTCCCTCATAGAATGAGGTGCGGGATATTCCTAACCGAATACCTCTATGCAAAACAAAAGAATACGGCCATGTGTTTTGAAGAAAACTGAATAGTTTTAAAATTGGTTTCGACAATATCATTTAGGTTTATTTTTTCTTGCATTATTTCAATAATGCATTCCCATCATTTTATGTTTCCAAGCGACAAAAGAAACAACCAAAATAACATGCTTTTTATATGCCATCAGCATTCGCCACGGGGCCCCGTCATGCACTGTTAGGTTACTTAACTAACGACAGAGCGAGGGTAGGACTAGCGCGGATGCAAAACATATAGAAGTATCTACTATATATATATATATATATATATATATCAACATCCCAGGCAGATAATAATCATCACAGACTGATAAAAATCATTACAAGCATGCGAACAACAATATGGAATAGCGGATAATTTAGGAGCCTCGCGTTTCATTTGAGCCATAAATGAGACGCGACGTTCCCCTGTCATGTGGATAGCCAATGCAATAAAGATCCTAGACCCCTACGAGTACGGCATGTTACTCGCCAATCCCCAAAATGAGCCAACCCTAATCAACAAAGTGATTGGGCCACTCAGCACTTCACGGAATCTGGTAACTTGAGCACCTCTCCGTAGGTCAACCTATACCCCCTACGAGTGCGGCGAATAGCCCGCCAATTCTAGAGTAAGGCCCCCCAGTCTCAACTCCATGAGATGCGGGCCCGTTGCCCTCTAGAACCCGGCTATTCGAGCACTCCTCCGCGGGGTAATCCTAGTACAGAAAAGAAAACATATATTCAATGGTGACATCAACCTCAACTCGGTCGTACCTCAACAAAAAAATATACAAACTGGCAGTGACGGCAGTCCACATATTGGACGCTCGCCCCGCAATAATCAATATACAAATGAATCTAAACTGTACATCTAACACTGTACACAAGGCTATCCATCACGACAATCCATCCATAACATTAGTGCAACAAGAACATCAATGTGAATATCATGTTCATAAACCCGTTTGGTTGTACATACAACAACCAGTCGAATTGTACCGCTCTATGATATTCACAGTCGCAGAAACTAACATACGCACCGATACACACGAATTCAAAATTTTGATCGACCAAAACTTTCCGCATTGACCCCAAGTACAAACCAGTACTCAAATAAATCTGGGCTAAAACCATACATCCCAAAAATCACATTTCCATACCATAGAGCACCAGAAAAATTTTCAGGCACAACGGCCAAAATTTGACCACGGAACCGCCACCAAATGGCATGTTTCGCGACGGTTCCGCAGCCAAATTTTGGGATTATGTGCCCAAAATTTTTCCTGGTCACTAAATTTGCTTACACATAATTTTAAGGCAACCAGAATGATATTTTGAACAACTTTAAAATTCGAACAGAAAGCAAGTAAAATGGAAATGTGATACGGAAAAATCTGTCGATCAAGACTTTAAAGTTGTGCAAACTAGCTAGTAAAGGTTTATGAAGTGGCTCTGATACCATGTTGGGATCTGGCCGCAGCCGAGGCGGAAGCGAAAAACAAAAATTCTGACGAGCACCGGATGCCCGAAATACCCAAGATACGAACCATATACCTAAACTAGATAATCTACAAGTGCAAGGGTTGAGAAAATATAACCTTTGTCGTGTGTCCACACAATTGTGGAAGACCCCTCCTAGCTCGTAGCCGCCGGGATTGCGCTTGAGAATCGACCACCCTTTACCGAAGATGATCTACCTGAGGGAATGCGGAGGAGGCTCTAACCGACAATCCAAGCTCGCTTGGTTTGGATGGTCGGTAATGTAGGAATACTCCGCTAAAAATTTCTATCTTGAACCATGATAAAAAATGGAGAGCAAGAAGAAGAAGGATAAGACTATGAAGCATGCTAGGAGGAGATGAAGAAAATCATCAAGTCACAAAGTATAGAAAAGAATGGCTTTATTATCCAACCATGATGCAATAGTGCATCCAAATGAATTTTAACAATATAAAATAAAGCCATACCTCTCTACATTGTTTGCACCATGCTTCATAACTCCTCATTTCCCTTTTTGTTTTTCTAAATAGAAAAATAAATATGAGGTGTCCTTCTTCTATAAGCATTCCCGTATAAATACGGAATACTTCACTCAGTATATGTATCGCTACATATACACATATCCGTATAAAAATACGGATAGCAGCAAAGAGAGAAAATAAATAGTGAACAATAATACTAAAATATATGTATCAAAATACATATATAAATTATTATATCAAAACCCGATTTAATAATCCGGCTTAATCCTAACCCGGCTAGTATTATCAACCATTCAATTAAAGTCTGTGTATCACATGTTAGTTATATGTATGCCCTAGAGGCCATTATTATACATGTGATGTATATTATAGTGGATGCTTGAACATATATAGGGAGGATTTTCTTGCTCGACATGATAGTATGCTATCTGGTTGCTCTTTATCTTAACATGTACACTTATTGCCTCTCTATTACATGTTGATAAAGTACTTAGGATGAGTACTTGACTACCAGGATTATGATGCAGATCATACTAGTGGGGCAAAGATAGTCGGTAAGTACATTCTTCAAATCTTCATAGTTGTGGAAGTATCGAGACGGGGCATCGATATTCCAGTGTAGACTAGCGTATACGCTTCTCGACCCATATGATGGGCGATGGATGATCCCACATCCATTGGTGTTTGAGATCAGAGAAGGTATATGGGTGCTCAGTAAAGACTGGGTACACTGAACGGACTCGCTAAGAACTCCTAGATGGTATTATACCTATCGTCGGATAGAAGTTCTCTGGTGACACTGGTACAGGTTAGTCTGTCGACTCGAGATCGTCATAGAGTCTTGTGTGATTTCCACTGTGCCTTGATTTCCACCTTACCACGTTCAAGAGATCATGGAAAACGGTGGTTTTTGGATACAGTCCCGAGTCACATGGAGGCAATGAGCGATAGGAGGGAATTTCATCTCTCCCGGTATTGGTGGTTGATGTTGTGCTATGCTCGATTGGCCATAACAGAAAATCCCTGGTCAGGGTTGCTAAGATTTACTGGTAAGTGTTATCAGTAGTTTCTCGAACTGTTATTGGCCTCACATCGGCATGACTTATCAGGCTATTGGGGTCTGACGTTTTACCGCCCTCAGGCTGTGATATGCGACATATCAGACGAAGAGACCGGACTGTACGGTAGTGTTACTGATAGGATTCGCAGGAGTATGAGCAGGCTTGCTTGTTGATCTTCTGATCGCTCAATACCCGGGTGGCCGTTACATTTAGTAGACCGCTTGCGACTTGTGGGTGACTGATATGATCACCATCTACTGCCGGCGTATTAAGGAGTCTTTAGAGTCTTACACAGAGATTTTCTGGCTCAAGCGAAACGAAGTATGAGCACATATGTGATATGTGCGGGACCGAGATTAATACGAGTATGTGATACCGTATTCTATTCTCGCGATATGTGATATCAGACGGTTATATGTGATATAACTGGGTTATCGGATCAATTGTTGATTCGATAAGTTGATACATATAATATTAGTCGGTTATATATGATATAGCCGGATTATTAAATCAAGTGTTGATTTAATAATTTAATGTATAATTATATATTTGATATATTATCTTACATTGACTAATATTAGCTCACTTAAGATTTCTTTTTCTCACTAGTGTACACTTAGTATATATGTGATATATATTAATGTACATCTTTTGTGTCATGCTAGATGCCACATGCTTCATGGGTGTATGAGAATCACACCATGCTTAATATAATTTAAGGTTTTATTTATTTAAAGTAAATCAAATTAGTTGGAAATTAGTCACATGGTTGAAGCTTGTAGAAGCTTGTGGAACCATTGACCAAGTCCACTAATTTCGTTTTACTTGAAGATATTTCTTAATCCAACCATTAGATTAGCCATGGTTAAATCTCTACATGAGTTAGTATGAGATATTATCTCACCCAAGGTTGGTATTCTCACAATTTAATTCATTCTTCACTTGCTTCATTCCATGGTTGCTTTCTTTATCTCTTTCTTCAAGCTCTCTAGCTTTTTGGGAGGTGGAGAAAATGAGTGAGAAAAATATTTCTAAAGTGAGATAAATTCCTACTTCATCATTCTCTACTAGATTAGCCATTTAGTTTAGGGTGTTTGCTTCACTAATTCCATATTAGTGAAGAGGTAGCTTGGGTTAGTGTCTTCTCGACGTAGATCATCTTCTCCCTCCAAGACTTCAAGTAAGCTTGTTCATTTCACCTTGTGGAGCCTTACTAGAGTCCGGGAGATCACTACTTGGAGCGAAGGAACTACTACATGGAGCTTTAGAAGTGAATGATCGGTCTACAAAGGTTGTATTCCTTATTCATTTAGATGTAAAGATGTTTACATGCTAGCTTAACTCCTAATTTTCTCGTTAGATCCTTGGCATGGGTTGCCTAGCTCTCTAGGTTTTTTAAAATTGCATACTTGATGCCCCATAAATCCTAGTTAGGGTGCTATGGAACCCAGCAATAGTATCAGAGCCAAGGTAGAACATTAGGCGTTGTCTAGGCGAAATTAGAAGTTCGAACGAACTTCGAATACCCGATTTTTACCCTTCTCTGGAAATTTTTGAAAATGTTGGATTTTTCCACGTTAAAAATATTCAAAAAATCATGCAGGTAATTCTATAGACCCTCTAGAAGAACGATACCCAATCTCGACTACATGACCGCGGAACCGTGGCCAAATATGGCTATTTGCGACGGTTCCGCGGTGCCATGTGTGAGACATGAGTCGGCCCTTCTATGGTTGGTCCGTAAGTACTGTGGCATGTTTTGGGTAATTTTTAGCATTGCTCAAGTGTTGAGCTCTCTGGAAAATTTTAGGAATTCGTTGATTCGATCGAAAAGTTTAACATCGTCTAGTTATCTATGAATGTGATACAATATTTAGAATCTACAATAATTAGTTTTGTGAAGACTAATTTGAATTTTATAAATCTAGCAATTTAGTCTCATTTGATCGGTTGCCACGGGATTTTGATGAGGATCAAAAGTCCGTTACAATTACGTAGTGAACGCGGATACTCGCTGGGTAACGTTACTAGATAGCAGCAACCCATAGCCCCGACCAAGTGACTATAGGAGAACCCTGTTGCCAAAAGCATCCGTCCGGGTGCTCACAGCCGTGGTATTCCGCCTAAGTGCACTTTGTCGATGGCATCGGGGGTGCGGCCGTCTACTAAAGTTTCCAACGAGCATTCGATCAGGATGTCAGGAATTTTGTTGAATTGCCCGACTTGTTATTGGAAAGTGTTTTCAATAAAGAGACTAAAATGCGGGGTTTATAATTGTTAGGCATGAAATTCGGAATCTGAGATATTCCGGGTTTATGATGTCTGAGGAATTCATTTGGTTAAGCATGAAATCCAAAGTATGTGATACATTGGGTTTATGATTTCTAAGGTGGTTGCAGATTCCAATTGTTGTAGTTTTTCACTTTCTTTTCTGCGACTGTAAGTGTAATATGTGGTGTATCGCCAGTTTCGTTACTATATGTCAACGACAATTGGGATACGCATATATACTTACGTTGATGACATGTGATGTTATGTGTTGTGATATGTTATATTGGATCGTAGTGTTTGAATAGCCGGGGATTTTTATGTGAGATGAGAGTTTTTCATTTTTATTCATGTAAAAACTTGTATGTAATATTCTTTTATTAGGGCACTTCCGGGTTGAGGATGATGTCACCATTGATGTATATTATTTAGTTTTCCACATTAGGATAGACCCAAGATGGGTAGCATAAGTAACCGGGTTCTAGAGTCTAGTGGGAGACCATCTCGAGGAGTCGAGACCGGATCTCGTAACTCTAGAATTGGTAGGGTTGCTTGCTACTCTCGTAGGGGTCTAGGGATGTGGGTTTGGCTATTCATCGTGACCGTGGAATCCGTGTTTTTTACTGGCTTAATTTAAAACGCGGAAATCCTAGTATATCCAATATTTCATATGTGTTGTTTAGCTGCTGATATTCTATGATGTGATCACTTGATATGATGAGACGAATGTTGTTATTATATATATGATATATAATAAATGTTGCTTATGTTTTGCACCCGCGCTAGTCCTGCCCCGCTATGCCTTTAGTTAAGTAACCTAACGGTGCATAATGGGACACTGTGGCGAATGCGGATGGCATAAGCGTGTGTTATATTTTTGTTTCTTCTGTGATACTTAGGAAGCATAAATGATGGGACTTGATTAATGAGATTAATGAAAATGAAAGAAACCTAAAGATGTTGTAGAATCTTGTTTTAAAAACTGGTAGCTCTAGTCCTTGCTTTGCATAGCGGTATTCCCTATAGAATATCCATCACCTTATTCGATAAGGAAAGAGTCGAGATCCCTTCACCGGGAGTGACCACTTTAGCGAAACTAGCAGATGCTACAACCCACTCGGTTTTGTTTTTGATTGCTTTTTTAGTTTATGCTTTGCATAGTGATATTTGTGAAATATCCAGCACCTTATTCGATAAGGAAAGAGCCGAGATCTCTTCACCGGGAGTGAGCTCTTTAGCAAAACTAGTATAAGCCTAAAAAACACTCCTTTTTAACATCACTCGATTCTACAATAAGATCAAGTTCACAGCGTTAAAGGTTTTCATAAAAACCATCCGCAGACCCTCCATCATTTTAGGAAGTAGAGTACTTAGTATTCGTGCTACGTTTGTTGACCATAGTTAAGGCGTAGTGTGCGGTAGCTAAGTGATGTCTTCCTACACAGCATATGATGCGATTAATTAGGACAGTCATGCGACTTTGTTGACCATAGTTAAGGGTCATGTGGGTGGGTCTAATTAATCACGAAATGACAGGTAGAACTTGACTAGTGCTTAGTAAAAACCACATCGGGAATTTCAAGTGTTGAAATTTGCAATAAGATTGCATACCTTCTATGAGATAGTTGGATCCCGATACCCACTGCGAGTAAGAGTTACTCCTGGGAGAGTTTTGCACATTACAATTAGCCGATCAAAGTAGGTGTCTAGAAAGGTGTTAACGGGGTTACGCCCCTGGGAAAAAGAGGTTTATTTTAATTAGGTCCGTGCGAAAGCACAGGGAACCTCCCTCAAAATACCGACACTGGCCTGGCCAAAAGATTGGCGAACTTATAGGGTGTAATTAATCCCGGCTAGTCTTACCTTTTAGGGTTTGAAGGAAGATTTGATAAAAACGGTGGGAGCCATCCTGATTAGATAAAATAATAACCAATCTGATCTTGCAAGAGCATACGCTGAGTGTTTTCTTCTCTCTCTCTCCTGGTAGCGACCGTAACACTTCTTAATCAAGATAATAATATGGATGCACTGACCGAACCTGCTTATTATACTGAGCTGGGGAACGTTGGTTCTGCTCTATCTTATAACTGTTATAAGTCCGAGCAGGAAATAGGGGAATATCTGGATTCCCATGCCACCCAATCGAGGAATAAGTATGTTGATGCATATTTTTCGGGTGTGTTCATTACCACGAACTATTTGTCAGTATCCTCTACGTCCTAGGTATGAGATACCGGATCAGGATCCCACATATATAATCTGTTACATGGGCTACAGAAAGGTAGAGAACTGGGATTGGGTGATATGTCTCTAAGTGTTAGAGAATGGTGCAATTGTTGCAGCCAAATCAGTTGGCAAATATCACCTTGTATTACCAAATGGTTAATACATTGATTCTGAACAAATGTTATTACATGCCGAACCTGATATACAACATTACATCAGTTTCTTTATTAAGTTAAAGAAGGATATAATTTTGTATTGCAGGATGATGTTGTGAACATTTTCCTTAATCAAGAGTTGATTGGATCAGACACGTTATGAAATGGCATATACGTTCTAAATCAAACCACAGTTCAAACTATTTAGAACACACACAAGAGAAGTAGTTCAACGAATCCTTCTTGAGGCATTGTAGACTAGGTCATATCAATGCGACACGACTAGCTAAGTTACATAAGGGATGAATATTAGAATCTATTCAAATTTTCATCTTATGATACTTTCCAGTCTTGTCTCAAAGGAAAAATGACCAATACTCCGTTTGCTGGAAACAGAGAAAGAGTTACTGAACTCTTGAGACTGATACATTGTGATGTATACGGTCTTATATCTACAAATGCCAGGGTTGGTTTTTTATACTTCATTACATTCACTGACCATCTCTCAAGTTTCGGACATGTGTTCCTGTTGAAACACAAGTCTGAAACTTTCGAGAAATTCAAGGAATATAAGCTTTAAGTTGAGAACCATATGGATAGAAGTATTAAAGTCCTTTGATGTGATCGAGGAGGCGAATACTTGGGCATGGAGTTCCTGGATTTTCTAAAAAGAGAATAGCATTCTCTCTCAGCCTACTCCTCCGAGTACACCACAACACAACGATGTATCGGAGCGGAGGTATCGCGTCCTATGAGATATAGTGCGCTATATGATGAGTACTGCCGAGTTACCTGTTTCCTTTTTGGTGTTATGCACTTGAGAAGCTGCATACCTATTGAATGGGATTCCGTCCAAATCAATGCCTACCACTCCATATGAGATATGGAATGGGAAGAGACCATGTCTTAAACGAGTTAAGATATGGAGTTGTCCAACCTATGTTGAAAAGCAAAATCCGGACAAGCTCGAGGCAAGGTCAGTTCTGTAAGTTTGTTGGATATCCCAAACATTTGCGAGGGTATATCTTCTACCTAACTGAGGAGCAAAAGGTGTTTTGTTTCTCAGCATGCTGCCTTTTTTAGAAAAAGAATTTCTTATGAAGAAATTAGTGGCCATGAGGTAGAACTGGAAGGAGTTCTAGCTGGACAAACTAACAGCTGATGATTTGGTAAAACCAAAGGATTCAATGGTCTTCGGCGAACCTCAGCCTCTTCCCGAATCTGGTAGGGTTCCTCATCCCCCTGAGAGCTACTACGGTTTCCTCGGTAACGGTGGGAGCGAGGATTGCATCATGGCAGATGATGACCCAACTAGGTTCAGGCAGGCCATCACGAGTGGGGACTCAGTGAAATGGCTGGATGCTAAGCAATCAGAGATGGAATCTATGTACACCAACAAAGTATGACTTTAAATGTTTCACCTGAAGGGGTAAAACCCATCGAGAGCAAATAGATCTTGAGAAGATTCTTGGTGTGGATGGAAAAATTGAGACTTTCAAACCTAGACTTGTTGCAAAAGGTTTTCATCAACGACCAGGTATGGATTATGATGAAACCTTTTCTCCAGTGGCTATGCTTAAGTCCATCCGGATCCTACTTGCCATCGCTGCATACCATGACTGCGAAATCTGGCAGATGGATGTTAAGACTGCCTTTTTAAATGGTTATTTAGAAGAGAGCGTGTACATGACTCAGCCAGAGGGCTTCGTGGACAGTGGGAGAAGCGAGAAGGTGTGCAAGCTGCTTAAATCTATCTACGGGTTAAAGCAAGCGTCGCGGAGTTGGAACATCTGTTTTGATATGGCAGTCAAAGAGTTTGACTTCATCAAAAAGATAGATGAACCTTGTATATACAAGAAGGTTGTAGAGAGTAAGGTTGTCTTCCACGTATTGTACGTAGATCACATACTCTTGATAGGAAATGGTTTCCTATGCTACACTCGGTCAAGCTCCTCTTATCATGAGGATTCTCCATGGAAGATCTGGATGATACCTACTACATATTGTGGTTTATGATATATGGTGATAGATCTAAGTGGATGTTAGGAGTGTCCCAAATCCAGGTACACTAACACCATACTAAAGGGGTTTAATATGGAGGATTCTAAGCGTGATGGCTCGCCCACTTACTCGGGAATCACTCTCTCCAAAAAGATGTCTCCCGAGACAGATTTGGAGAGAGCTCGCGTGCAAGGGATACCCTATGCTTCGGCAGTAGGCTCTATCATGTATACGATGTTAAGTACCAGACCAGATGTAGCCAACTCACTAGGTGTAGTGATTAGGAATCAATCGGATCTTGGGAGAATCACTGGATAGTTATGTAGGACATTCTTAAGTACTTGTGTCACGCCCCGCTTCCCAGTGTACGGTGAAGTGGACGTGACGAGGCCCGCTACGTATGTACTCAGAAGTACATACGCTAAGCGTAACTAAGCAATATAAAATGAATCACAAGAGACGAATAATAGAAATAACAGCAACTTTTATTAATAACATTCTTTATACAATGCATGAAATGAAAATACATCTGAAATGAAAAAGCAATGCCTAAACAGTGGCATAACAATAAAAGGAAATACTGGAAAGAACAAGATACAATATCTAGAGCTCTGGGTCTTCCTGGAACTGCTCCAAATCTTCACTTGTGGGCTCGGTCTCAACTTGGTCCAACGCACCTGACGACATTCAAAGAAGAGAGAAATAGAATGTCGTCAGCGAACAGGTCGCTCGGTAAGTCCCAAAGAAAAGTGGAGTGAGAATGGCAGAGTAACAGTATTTTCTAGAGTATTATGTTGTAGAATATTATGAAATATTGTTTAACGCAGTTGTTTGTAGCTTGGTACAGAAGAATGTCAGTGTATACGAGGGGGATCTCTATATGCTAGAGATCAGTGCAAACGGAGAGTACAAGGAACCGTTATGCCACGGTACAACAGCAACAGTATTCATGTTAGGTGTCTTAATCTGACCACCTCATTCCACTTTTAACATCTTCCGTACCAATCTACCCCTTTAAACCCCGCGATGTCATGTTTGTATTGTTATCTTGTAAACTTGTAATGATTGCTTGATTGACTTGATTAACTGATTGACTTACCGAAACCATGATATCAGGAAACGGTTATAACCGTAGAGTCATGTAAATGGAATACTGGAAACTTGTAAAAAGAATATCCATGGTTCGGTTCAGTCAGACAGATTGTTAACTGATTCTGGGATTCATGTATTCAAGTTGTGTTGGAATATAATTGAAATATAGATTGACTTGAAATATATTCAAGTCAGAATTAGTCAGACTCTAACCCGAGTCCGACTAAAAGAAATATAATTTGAAGTTCAATATTAGCTAGGGGCCTTATTGTAATTTGTGAAACTTGAGGGGGTTTTATGTAAAAATACTTTTGTATAGTTTTCCAAATACACCTCAAGTATTTAATAATCGTCTTTATTGTTATAATGAATGTGAATTTTATTTGTGTTATTCTAGTGAATATATCCTAATAAAAGTATTAATTGTTTATTTGAAATTCGTGTTATTTTAATGTAACTTTTAATCTTTGAATTTTAGGAAAAAGTGGAAATTTTATATTATAACAAAATAAATGTTTAAATGATAATTATATATAATTAAACACATAAATAATTTTTAAATGAATATTTTATTTACAAAAATATCACTTTCTTTAAATATCGTATTTTAAACCTTTCGAGACCGAATGCTCCTTGCGGAGGTCTGAATCTCGCACTACTAGCCTGCGGGTGCACGATGAACCGTGCTATCCCTAACAGGTTCCCCAAAGATGGGTTGTAATGGCACTTTGCTCAGGTTTTTATAAATACTTTTAATTTAGGGAAAAGGTTTTCTAAATATAGGGTATTTATTTGTAAAAGTATATAGTTCTCCATATTTTAGTTGTTAGGGTTTCCTAGACCATCTAACCTATATTCTATGGTCTAAACGATGAGTCATTAGAAGCCTCAAATCGCCTCTTCACCGTCGAATGCAGCCAGGTAAGTGCCAGGTAAGTGGGAAGGAACCACAGTCGTGGGCCTAATTAAAAACCACTAGCCTTAGACACACTTGCCTAGACCCACAAGACAGTTTAGATAAACGATCGATGTCCATGACCAATCGTGCTTTCATTTTGTATAAGTTTTATTTAAAAAGAATTTACAATTTAAAGATTAAACTAAAAGTTATAAAGATTATGGTATTTTAGTGAAAAAGTCCTATAATATCGTATTCTGTATTTTGTTATTCAGCAATTAGGGTTATAATGAGTGTGTGTAAGGGTAGGTTATTACCCCGTGATTTATATTAAGTTTTGGTGAAGTTTCAAGGTGAAATGAGTTATGTTAAAGTTAAGGGTATTAAAGTGCAAGAATACGGTTTCCATAAACGTTATCATTTCATGTGTGAAATTTCATCCAAATTGAATGAAACAAGTTTTGTTATCAAAATAAACATGATTAGGAGTGGGGTATCTAAATAGAACATTAAAATTTAACTTGATGGTATTTTTATGCAAGAAATACGGTTTTCTAAAGAACTTGTCATTTCATGTGGAAAAGTACAATTAAATTTGATTTAAGGGTGATTAATAGTCAACATGCAAGAGGGTTGATAATATGTATTAGGTAACAAGTGGAATTTTTAAGAAAAACCGAATCGGAAATCGGTTTGTCCGATTTCCGTCGGGTTTCAAAAAGTCGTATTTTGCAAATATAGAAAAGAGAGGTAGAAGGTTGGGACTTACGGGTTTGGACAAGCTAAGCGTTCTAAAAGGTGTGGTGGTTGCCGATTCGTCGGAAACGTCACGTCGGTCTTGATCCGGTCGCCGGAATCCGTCGTCGGTTTCGGCAGCGCTTCGCTTCTCGCTCTTTGCACCAAGTTCTCAAGAGTTTTAGAGAGTATGCTTAGAGTTGTGAGGGGAAAAGGTAGAGGGTAGGGGCCTTTATATAGGGCTAGGCTAGGGTTAGGGTTAGGGTAGATGAAAAGTTAAAAAATAAAAATGTGATAAAATGTAATAAAAATGTATTAAAAGTGGAGTAATTGGGGGTTTTAAAGAGCTCTGGAAGTGGTATTGGGCTGAAACTTTGCAGGTGAGTAGGGAATACCAAAATACACAACTTTCATGTTGTGACCCTTGCCGGAATCGGCCTAAAAGGGGGTGACTCGGCCGTGACTCGGTCGGATCACTGAGTCGGCCGAGTCAAGGCCGAGTTGGCCGATTCCCGACCGAGTCCGGTGACCTGGATCTCCCCCGGCGGTTCATCTACCCTTTGCAAGTGTTACATCTTTGGGTGTAGTGGGGTTTTTGTGAGATATGCACGTGTAAACTCTTGGTATTCTAAAGGTTTTTTTTTAAAATCAATATTAAAAATAATGTGGGTTATGGGATTCGAACTCTGGTGGCTTAGTTCAGCAGTGCAAGGTATTACCAATGAGCTACAAGCTCCTTCTTGTAATTATTGTAAAGAGATAGATACTTAAAGTGTTATCAGCAACATTAATACTCCAAGTATACTTCAATTTTAAATCAAATTTTGGTATACAAAAATTGGAGTTGTTACAACTTGAGAAGCACTAAAGAAATGTCCATGGTGTTTGGTAACGGTGAACTCCAGTGGGAGTTCCTTACTAATTCGAGCTTCCAGAGTGATAAGGTCGACTGAAAGTTGGTCTCGGGCTTTGTCTTTACCCTCAGTGGAGGGGCGGTATGTTGGAAGAGTTCCAAGCTAGATATCATGGCAAACTAGATGATAAAAGCTGAATACATCACTACCAGCGATACTATCAAAGTGGATGTCTGGATAATTCTTGTTCATGAGATGAACATGGTTCGTACCATTGAGCGTCCAATAATTGTTATTGTGACAACAATGGAGTTGTGGCTTTTGCCTAGGAATGCCGGTCCCATCAGCGATCCAGACATATTCTGAGGACAGTATCACTTGATCAGGGAGATGGTTGATCTCCAAGGGATCAAGGTAAGGAGAGTTGACGCGAAGGATAATACGGCAGATCCACTCACAGAGGCCTTTCCCCAGATAGACTTTTATGGAGCGTTGAGTATGAGATACTACAACAAATGGCCTTAGTGCAAGTGGGAGATTGTTAGTTATATGTATGCTCTAGAGGCCATTATTATACATGTGATGTTTATTATAGTGGATGCTTGGACATATATAGGGAGGACTTTCTTGCTCGACATGATAGTATGCTATCTGGTTACTCTTTATCTTAACATGTACACTTATTGTCACTCTATTACATGTTGATAAAGCCCTTAGGATGAGTACTTGACTACCAGGATTATGATGCAGATCATATTAGTGGGACAAAGGTAGTCGGTAAGTACATCCTTCAAATCTTCCTAGTCATGGGAGTATCGAGACGGGGCATCGATATTCCAGAGTAGACTAGCGTATACGCTTCTCGACCCATATGATGGGCGATGGATGATCCCACATCCATTGGTGTTTGACATCAGAGAAAGTATACGGGTGCTCAGTGGAGATTGGGTACACTGAACGGACTCACCGAGAACTCCTAGATGGTATTATACCTATCGTCAGATAGCAGTTCTTGGGTGACACTGGTACAGGTTAGTCTGTCGATCGGAGATCGTCATAGAGTCTTGTGTGATTCCCACCGTGCTTTGATTTCCACCATACCATGTTCAAGAGATCGTGCAAAACGGTGGTTTGGGGACAATCCTGAGTCACATGGAGGCAATGAGCGATAGGAGGGGATTTCGTCTCTCCCGGTATTGGGGGTTGATGTTGCGTTATGCTCGATTGGCCATAACAGAAAATCCCTGGCCAGAGTTGCTGAGATTTACTGGTAAGTGTTATTAGTAGTTTCTCGAACCGTTATGGGCCTCACATTGGCATGACTTATCAGGCTATTGGGGTCTGACATTTTACCACCCGCAGGCTGTGATATGCGACATATCAGACGAAGAGACCGAACAGTACGGTAGTGTTACTGATTGGATTCGCAGGAGTATGAGCAGGCTTGCTTATTGATCTTCTGATCGCTCAATACCCGGGTGGCCGTTACGTTTAGCAAACCGCTTGCGGCTTGTGGGTGACTGATATGATCACCACCTACTGCCGGTGTATTGACGAGTCTTTAGAGTCCTACACAGAGGTTTCCTGGCTCAAGCGAAACGAAATAGGATCACATATGTAATATGTGCGGGACCGAGATTAATACGAGTATGTGATACCGTATTCTACTTTCACGATATATGATATCAGACGGTTATATGTGATATAACCAGATTATCGGATCAAGTGTTGATTCGATAAGTTGATACATATAATATTAGTCGGTTATATGTGATATACCCGGATTATTAAATCAAGTGTTGATTTAATAATTTAATGTATAATTATATATTTGATATATTATCTTACATTGACTAATATTAACTCACTTAAGATTTCTTTTTCTCACTCGTGTACACTTAGTATATATGTGATATATATAAATGTACATCTTTTGTGTCATACTAGATGCTGCATGCTTCATGGGTGTATGAGACTCACACCATGCTTAATATAATGTAAGGTTTTATTTATTTAAAGTAAATCAAATTAGTTGGAAATTAGTCACATGGTTGAAGCTTGTAGAAGCTTATGGAACCATTGACCAAGTCCACTAATTTTATTTTACTTGAAGATATTTATTAACCCAACCATTAGATTAGCCATGGTTAAGTCTCTACATGAGTTAGCATGAGATATTATCTCATCCATAGTTGCTATTCTCACAACTTGACTCATTCTTCACTTTCTCCATTTCATGGTTGCTTTCTTCATCTCCTTCCTCAAGCTCTTTAGCTTTTTAGGAGGTGAAGAAAATGAGTGAGAAAAATATTTATAAAGTGAGCAAAATTCCTACTTCATCATCGTCTACTAGATTAGCCATTCAGTTTAGGGTGTTTTCTTCACTAATTCCATATTAGTGAAGAGGTAGCTTGGTTTAGTGTCTTCTCGACGTAGATCATCTTCGGCCTCGAAGACTTCAAGCAAGCTTGTTCATTTCACCTTGTAGAGCCTTACTAGAGTTCGGGAGATCACTACTTGGAGCGAAGGGACTACTACACGGAGCTTTAGAAGTGAAGGACCGGTCTATAAAGGTTGTATTCCTTATTCACTTAGATGTAAAGATATTTACATGCTAGCTTAACTCCTAATTTTCTAGTTAGATCCTTGGCATGGGTTGCATAGCTCTCTAGGTTTTTTAAAATTGCATACTTGATGCCCCATAAATCTTAGTTTGGGTGCTATGGAACCCAGTATCGCATACACGTATTTAATCGGACCTCTGAACGTACCATTGTACGGCTCCTACATCTGTCGCCTGAACCGGGATAACCTTATGTGTGGGGCTCTAAAGACTCGACAATACGCTGGCAATGGGTTTAACCACAAGCACATCAACGGCACTAGTTGTACGTAACGGCTACCTAGGTACTTATCGAAAGGGGGTCGACAATCAAGTGCGTCCTTACGCTACTGAGCCTAAATGTCACAATCTTCTTACAGTCCGGTCTTTTCGTCAAAGAATATCGCATATCGGGTCTAGGGGTGGATAACATCAGATCCCTACTAACCCGATAAGTTGTGTCTGAGTGAAGTTCATCACCAACTGGGATACTACTGATCAACTATCAGTAAATCTCACCTAACGTGGCCACTGATTTATGGTGATAGCCAACTGAATACAGCGCGACATCGACTCCTAATACCAGAAGAGACGAATCCCTGACAGTCAACCACTGCCTCCATGTGGCTCGGGACTGTATCCAACTAAAACCTGTTTGCATGACTCCTTTGAGCCGTGGTAGGGTAGTAATCAAAGTACAGTGGGAACTCACACGAGACAAATGACGACTTCATGTCAAAGGACTAACCTATACTCATGCCACCTGAGAACTTCCATCTGATGATAGGTATAATACCATCTAGAAGTTTTCGGTGATTCCGTCCAGTTTACTCACCTCCAGTGAGCACCTGTATACTATCTTAGGTGACACAACACCGATGGTTTATGAGACCGGACACCGCCCCTCGTCGGGGACTCGAAGCGTATACACTAGTCTACTCCGGAATATCGATACCCAGTCTCGATACTCTTACGATTAAGGACATTTAAGGATGTGCTTATAGACAATCCAGCTCCCACATATATGATCTCCCTCATAATACTAGCTGTCAAGCAACAATCCTACGGGCTTCATCAATGATGAAGACAAACCAGATAACATACTATCATCTTGAGTAAGATCGTTATACCTGTATAGGTCCTCCCTCAATTATCATAATCACCTACTTGCGATCACAATAATTGCCTACTTGTGATCACAATAATTGCCTTGAGGGCACTATATCCAACAGGTTTTGGTCCTGATGTGTTTGTGTACTAGATTGTACTTTAGGCCAATGCGGAAAGTTTTAATCGATCGAAATTTTAAATGTGTCTTTCTGAGCATTTGTTTCTGTGACCGTGAATATCATAGCACGGTATAATCCGACTGGTTGCTATATATACAATTAGAGGGTTTACGAACATGATATTCGCGTTGATGTTCTATGTTGCAATAATGTTATGGATGGATTGTCGTAGTAGATAGCCTATAGTGCAATGGTAGATGTACAATGTTGATTCATTTTTATATTCATTATTGCGGGGCGAGCGTCCGACTTGGGGACTGCCATTTCTTCCAATTTGTATATTCTTTTATTAGGGTACGGTCGGGTTGAGGTCGATGTCATCGTTTGTAGATATATATTTCTTTTCTGTACTAGAATTATCCCGCGGAGGAGTGCTCAAATAGCCGGGTTCTAGAGGGCAATGGGCCCGCGTCTTATGGCGTTGAGACGAAGGGGGCCTTACTCTAGAATTGGCAGCGATTCTCCGCACTCGTTGGGGGTATAGGATGACCCATGGAGGGGTGCTCAAGTTACCGTATTCCGTGAAGTGCTTGGTAGCCCATTCATCTTGTTGATTGGGGTTGCCTCACTTTCGAGATTAGTGGGTAACTTGTCACACTCGCAGGGGTCTAGGTTTTTCATTGCACAAGCTATCCATACGACCGGGGAACGTCGAGTTTCAGTTGCGGCTCAAATGAAACCCGGGGCTCCTACATTATCCGTTATTCCATGTTGCTTATTGATATTCTGTGATGTTGCTTATATCATGCCTGGGACAAATGGTTATATATATATATTTATATATACTAGCAGACGTTGTATATGTTTTGCATTCACGCTAGTCCTGCTCCCGCTCTACCATTTGTTAAGTAACCTAACAGTGCATGACCGGGCTTCATGGCGAATGCGGATGGCATATACAAATATTTTATTTTCGTTCTTTTCTGGTGTGATAAGATTTAATTGATGGGACCACATTAATTTTAATTAATACAAGAAAAAGAAACCTAAAAGATGTTGTTGGAACAAATTTCGAAAAACTATAGTCATACTCTTTCTCTTTGTATAGTGGTATTCGGTTAAGAATATCCCGTATCTTATTCGAGGAGGCAAGAGCCTAGATCTCTTCACGAGGAGTGACCTCTTGAGCAAAAGTTTATGTTACTATAGAATACTCGGTTTTCTTCAAAACCACTAGTTTTCAAAGGCGGAGCCTAAACCATTCCTTTTCAAAACTACACAGTTCTTTTAACGATATCAAGTTCAATACGTTAAAGGGTTTTTTTTCCAAAAAACCATCCGTAGCCCTCTGTCATTTCTTACAAGTATTACTCAGTATTTGTATTGCGTATATTGACTGTGTCAAGGCGTAGTGTAAGGTAACTAAGTAGTGCTTATTTGTAGCATATGATGCGATTGGTTAGGGCAGTCGTATAACCATTTTGACTATATCAAGGTTCATGTGGGTGGGTCTAATGTAATCTAGGACAATGACGGGTTAAACTTGATTAGTGAATTATGACATATTGACAGTGTCAAGGTCATAAGCCGTTAGGGGCAAAACCACATCGGGAGTTTCAAATATACAAGAAACTTGCTGGTGTTGCATACCTTCTGAAGTGTGGTAACTAGAGTGGCTTCCATCTAGGTTATCACGCGATGATAGTTGGATCCTGATTCCACTGATGAGTAGGATTACACTTGGGAAATATTTCTCACTTCACAATTAGCTAACCTATTAGGTGTCTATAAAAGTGTTAACGGGGCTACGCCTCTGTAGAAACGAGGTTTATTTTAATTAGGTCCGCGCGAAGCACAGGGAACCTCCCTCGGAGTACCAACACTCACCTGGCTGAACAGTTAGTGAACTTGTAAGGTGTGAATGATCCCGACTAGTTTTCTTTTTAAGGTTTGAAGGAAAATTTGAGCAAATAGTGGGAGCCATCCTGATTAGATAAACTAATAACCAATCTAATCTTGCAAGAGAGCACGCTGAGTGTTCCTTTTCTCTCTCTCTCTCTCTCCAGGTAGCAACCAAGTCATGCCCTAATCAAGATAATAAAATGTTTGATTTGACCGAACCATTTTATTACACTGGGATGAAGAACGTCGGTTCGTCTCTAACTTGTGACAACTGTCATGAGTATGGGTATGCGAAAAAGGACTGTAAAGAATTCTAAATGACCCTATTGAAGAAGAATCATTCTAATACATCTTCTTCGGGTGTATTTGTTATTGAAAACCGTTTTTCAGTCAACCCTACCTCCTGGGTAATAGATACTGGATCAGAATCTCATATATGTAATTTATTACATGGATTGAGAAAAAGTAGAATGGTTGGACCGGATGATATGTCCCTCAGAGTAGGGAATGGAGAACAAGTTGATGCTGCTGCCGTTGGTGAATATCACCTAGTATTGCTGTAAGTCTATGTCACGCACCTCACGAACTTGCGGGGAGGCGGAATATATGAAAAACGATTATCAAAGCTTCGTAACACGGACTTGAGCGCATGAATCGTATCTAAACCGTTACTAGCAAACTACGAAAGGTTTAACTACTCGGATTCGAAGTTATACCTCACGTTACTTGTCCTTCGGGTCTTCATCGCGGTCCTCCACTCCTCATAGGCTCCTTGGAACATCGGCACCTCAACGGCCTCCTCGAATCAAAGATGATCCACCCGAGAGCTCCTACTACAAGCTTGATCTCTAACTTGAGATAACTAGGTTGCTCAAAGTGCTAATCTAAGCTACCTAAGGGATATAAAGTGAGGTTATGGATGTATTAGTCCAGCTAACCCTTGATCTCAATACATGAGAGGTTAGGGTTAGGGTTTCAAGAATGAGAGAGCTTGAGGAGAGAGAAGGTGATGATAAGAATGATATTGAAAAATGAACTCATTTTAATATATCAACCATAACCATTTATCAAATAAATAATATACATGATTAATCATCATGGTTGATGCATTCACCTTGTGTGATTCATCTCATGAGTCATTAACTCAATAAATGAAGCATTAACTCCATGGATGAATCACACAAATGAGTCATTAAGCAATAAATGCTTATGCCACCTTAACCCCCAAGTCACCATACTTCTAGAAGCTTCCCGGAAAATTACGAGAACGCCCCTCCAATCCGTGAAAACACGGAAAAACTTTAGACTGTATAAATCCAATAACCTGATACTAGAAACTGGCTTAAACCAAAACCGACTAGTAAAAAACTGTCCGAACGTCGTACGTGCGTAAACACACGTATGCGTCCGAACCCTTGTCGTAAAACCATACGACCTCTATATCGTTTCGCCTGGAGCAGGGAAACTCTCTGTGTGGGACTCTAAAGACTCGAAACTACGCTGGCAGTGGGTTTAACCACAGACCGCAAGCGGCACTAGCTGTACGTAACGGTCCCCAGGTAGATGTCGATAAGAAGGCCGATGAAAAAAACCATTCGAACTCCTACTGAGCCTGATGTGACAATCTCCGTACAGTCCGGTCTGTTCGTCTAAGACTATCGCATATCGAGCCTAGGGGGCGGCAAGCGTCAGTCCCCTAATAGCGGTATAAGTCGTGTCGGAGCGTAGCCCATTACACCCTGAGAAAACTACTGGAACCTACCAGTAAATCTCGCTTGCCCTGGCCAGGGACTTTGCGTAATGGATCTCTGACACAGCGCGATATCAACTCCCAATACCGGGAGAGACGAATCCTGTCTAACCGCCACTACCTCCAAGTGCTCGGGACTGCACCCAACTGCTACCTGTTTGCACGACTCCTTTGAGCCGTGGTAGGGTAGCAATCTAAGAACAGTGGGACACACTCGAGGCGAAGTAGCAGTGTCAAGTCTGCGGACTATGCTGTACTCATGTCACCTGGGAACTGTTAATTGACGACGGGTATAATACCAACCAATCAGTTCCCCTGCGAGTCCTGTCCGGTGTACCCGTAACCTAACGAGCACCTGTATACTATCTCCAGTACAACGTACTGACGGCTGTGGGAAAGACCATCTCCCCAACTGGGATGAGAAGCGTACACACTTAGTCTACTCCGGAATATCGATGCCCTATCTCGATACTCCAACGACCAGGGACCTGTATAGGATGTTGCTTAAAGACTACCCAGCCCCCACTAGTGTGACTGCCATCACAACGCTGGTAATCAAGCAAAGATCCTATGGGCTCTACTAATATGTATAAGTGATACGTTACAAGAAACATATGCACATATTAAAGTAGACACAAACCAAGTAGCATACTACCATGTTTAGTAAGATTGTATATACAACTGTGAATATCCTAAGCTTCCATTAAGTAATATACATACAAGTATGATACAATAATGGCCCCTAGGGCATATACACTAACAATCTCCCACTTGCACTAGGGCCATGAGCTGGCATATCGTAGACCTATCATCTCGAACAGCCTCTCGAACTGTGTCTGAGGAAGGGCCTTTGTGAATGGATCAGCAATGTTATTCTCTGTCTCTACTCTTTTCACCTCGATCTTCCGGCGATCTACGATCTCCCTGATCAGGTGGTACCGTCTTAAGATGTGTCTGGACTTCTGATGGGACCTGGGTTCCTTCGCTAAAGCTATAGCGCCGTTGTTGTCACAATACAAAGGTATTGGATCAACACTGGTAGGAACCACCTGAAGTTCTGTGAGGAACTTCTTCACCCAGACTGCTTCTTTTGCGGCATCGCAAGCAGCTATGTACTCTGCTTCCATTGTTGAGTCAGCAACGGTCTCTTGCTTGGAACTCTTCCAACAGACCGCCCCTCCATTGAGGGTAAAGACATAACCCGACATGGATTTGGAGTCATCCTTGTCACTCTGGAAGCCGGAGTCGGCAAAGGCCTCCAACTGGAGGTCTTTTCCGCCATACACCAAGAACATCTCCTTAGTCCTCCTCAGGTACTTGAGAATGTTCTTTACTGCTATCCAGTGCTTCTCCCGTGGGTTTGCCTGATACCGGCTTACAACGCTCAATGCGTATGCTACATCTGGTCTGGTACATAACATCGCATATATTATAGAGCCTACCGCAGAAGCGTAGGGTATAATCGACATGCGATCCCTTTCCAAATCAGTCTTGGGAGACATCTCTTTGGAGAGGGTGATTCCGTGACAAGCCGGTAGGGTACCGCGCTTAGAATCATCCATACTGAACCTCTTCACTATGGTGTCTATGTACCTGGACTGCGAAAGACCCAATATCCTTTTTGATCTATCACGATAGATCCGGATCCCTAGAATGTAGGTGGCATCACCCAGATCTTTCATGGAGAATTTATGTGACAAGAATCTTTTGACTGACTGTAACATAGGAATATCATTTCCTATTAGGAGAATGTCATCCACGTACAAGTCGAGGAATGCTACAGCTCTCCCTACAATCTTACTGTATATGCATGGTTCACCTGGATTTTTGATAAAGTCGAATTCTTTGACAACATCATCAAAACAGATGTTCCAACTCCGCGATGCCTGTTTTAGTCCATAAATGGACTTAAGCAACTTGCATACTTTACTGCTGCTCCTATTCTGAATGAATCCCTCTGGCTGATCCATATAGACGCTCTCTTCCAAATTACCATTTAGAAAGGCCGTTTTTACGTCCATCTGCCAGATTTCATAATCGTGGAAGGCAGCAATAGCAAGAAGTGTTAGTTGTATGTATGCCCTAGAGGCCAGTATTGTACAGATGATGTATATTATATTGGATGCTTGGACATATATAGAGATGACTTTCTTGCTCGATATGATAGTATGCTATCTGGTTGCTCTTTATCTTAACATGTATACTTGTCTCTTTATACTGTCTTATAGTTACATGTTGGTAAAGCCCTTAGGATGTGTACTTGACTACTTGGACTATGATGTGGATCATACTAGTGGGGACATGGTAGTCCATAAGTACATCCTTCAAGGTCCCTAGTCATGGGTGTATCGAGACGGGGCATCGATATACCAATGTAGACTAGCGTATACGCTTCTCGACCCATGAGATGGGCAATGGATGATCCCATATCCATTGGTGTTTGACATCAGAGATGGTATACGGGTGCTCAGTGGAGACTGGGTACACTGGACGGACTCGCCGAGAACTCCCAGATGGTATTATACCTCACGTCAGATGGCAGTTCTCAGGTGACACTTGTGCAGGTTAGTCTGTAGACCCGAGATCGTCATAGAGTCTTGTGTGATCCCCACTGTGCTTTGGTTTCCACCGTTTTGCACGCCCATAACCTAGCACCTCATGAAGGGTTTAGAAGCAACACATGTACCAAAGATTGAATTTTTAGGGTGCTAAGTTAACAAACAAGAAGGACCCGAATGGATTTAAGCATAGCCACTGGAGAAAAGGTTTCGTCATAGTCCAAACCAGGTCTTTGACGGAAACCCTTTGCAAAAAGTCTAGCCTTATAGGTTTCAACCTGTCTATCTACACCAATCTTCTTTTTGAAAATCCATTTGCATCCTACGGGTTTTACCCCATCTGGAGCAATGTCCAAAGTCCATACTTTGTTAGTTTTCATGGACTCCATTTCGGTCCGCATTGCATCCAGCCATTTTATCGAGTCACCGCTCTGAATGGCTTGCTGGAAGCTAGTAGGCTCATCATAGTCAATAGTGCAATCCTCTCTATCCCCGTCTATGAGAAAACCGTAGTATCTCTCGGGCGGATGAGATTGCCTACTACTCCTGCGGAGTGGCGTCGGGATGTCCTGTTCTCCTGAACCTTCTTGTTCTACCAAGGTTTCAGTAATAGCTTGTGGTTCTGGAATTTCTTCCAGTTCTATTGCGTTCCCACTCTTCTGATTTTCTAAAAACTCAGTTTCCAAGAAGCGGGCATCTTGAGAAACAAAGACCTTTTGTTCCTCTGCGTAATAGAAACAATATCCCATGGAGTTCTTTGGATATCCCACAAACTTACACTGTGCTGAGCGTACCTCGAGTTTGTCTGTATGCTGCTTCTTTACAAAAGCTAGACATCCCCATGTCTTAAGATACTTAAGACAGGGTTTCTTCCCACTCCACATCTCATATGGTGTGGTAGGCACAGTCTTGGTTGGAACTCGGTTCAAAAGATATGCAGCTGATTCTAGTGCATATCCCCAGAATGATCGCGGCAACTCAGCGTTACTCATCATGGAACGAACCATATCCAATAGGGTTCGGTTCCGTCTCTCAGATACACCGTTATGTTGTGGTGTGTATGGAGGAGTAAGCTGAGAGAGAATTCCATTTTCTTTTAAGTAACCCAGGAACTCGGCACTTAAGTATTCACCACCTCGATCAGATCTCGGTGTCTTTATACTCTTGCCTGTTTGTTTTTCCACTTCATTCCTGTATTCTTAGAATTTCTCAAAGGCCTCGGATTTATACTTCATTAAGAAGACATATCCATATTTAGAGAAATCATCCGTAAAAGTAATGAAGTAGGAATAGCCACCTCTCGCATGTGTAGACACTGGACCACACACGTCGCTGTGTATGAGTCCCAAGAGCTCGCTTGCTCTTACTCCGTGTCCAGTGAACGGAGTTTTTGTCATCTTTCCTTTGAGACAGGATTGACAAGTTGCATATGTTTGATATTCGAACGGATCCAAATATCCTTCTTTATGTAACTTAGTCAACCTTCTCTCATTGATGTGACCTAGTCTACAATGCCATAAGAAAGCCTGATTTAATTCCGGAGACATTCTTTTAAGTGTGTTCTGGATATTGAAAACCTGAGCTTGACTCAATACGTATATGTCGTTATCTAATGTACCAGACCCAATCAGAACTTGATTTAGGTGGATGTGTACTACATTGCTTACGAATGTAAAATCATATCCCTCTCTCGAAAGTGAGGACACTGATATGATATTACAAGTCAGACTAGGTACATACAGACAGTTACGTAGAATCAATATCTGCCCATTTGTCAAACCTAGGCGAATTTCTCCCACGGATTCAGCGTCCACGCTCATTCCGTTTGCAACTCTGAGAGACCAATCACCTACCTTTATAACTCTACGGTTTCTCAAAGCATGTATTGAATTACAGATATGAGATCCTGCTCCGGTATCTAGTACCCAGGAAGTAGAGTTAATTGACAAACAGTTCTCAATAACAAATACACTTGAGGCTGAAGCCACAACATGCTTCGTATCCTGGTTACTGGCTTCTAAAGCCCTGCAATCTTTCTGCCTATGCTCAATCCCATAACAATAGGAACGTCCCTCTTTTACTATATCCAGTCCCGAAACTTTTTCCTTTCTCTTTCTTTCTACTTCCCTGGTTTCCTTCAGGGTAGAAGGTAGAGACTGTAGAATCAAGTCAGTATCTGACTCGTTTCCCAACGCGGTCTCCAGGTCCTGGAGCTCATTAATACAGATAGTCATTGTAAGGACGTTGTCCCCTACAGATGACCCGACAGCCAACCTCGCTTGAATTAATTCGTTCGAGGTCTCATATCTTGCGATATGAGATTGCTCTCCATATAAATCTTTGTTATGGAGAAAGATGGAAACCAAGTCCATCTTCTCGTGCTGCTTCTGGTATACACCATCAACTGAAACTAATACGAGGCACTTAGCTTTCGCTTTATCTTTTTCCCTTGTCCGACGGATATCCATATCCGCGATAGTGGAAACTGGACCTGGAACGGCGGGATCTTGAGTAGTAATAGGGTGGTCCAGCTTGTCATAGGCAATGGACATCTGGACAGACCTTTGCCAGTCATATAAATCAGATTCAGTCAATTTTTTATCTAGATGTAACCTAGTCGTGGTCACAAGGTCGCTGCAGTTAAGAGAGAGAGAAGAAAACTTTTTAGCATGATGCTATTGCAAGTTTAGAATGGTTTTTAATTTATCTAAACAGGATGGCTCCCACTGTTTCTCGAATCCCTCTTCAAACCATAAAAGAAGAATTAGCCAGGACTATTCTCACCGTACAATTCTTTCTTAACCGTTCAGCTAGGTCAGTGTCGATACTTCGAGAGAGGTTTTCCAACGCTTTCGCGAAGTTCCTTAATTAAATAACCTCTTTTCTCTGGGGGCGTAGCCCCGCTGACACTTTTCTAGGCACCTACTTGGTTTATAGCATTGATCGTTAAGTGACGAATCTCCTGATAACTAGCATGTACTCACAGTAGGATCGGGATCCAAAATATCATCGTATGATAATGCTGAAGGAATCCTACCAACATTCATCAAACTCCAAAATGGTATGCTTCTCTCTGCAAATTTCAGTTTCTTTAGAAATTCCCGATGTGGATTTTTGCCCCATGCTCTTATGACCTTGACTTTAGTCAACAAATCATAAGTCACATGTCAAGTTCTACCCGTTATTTTCCAGGTTAATTTGAACCCACCCGTACATACCCTTGACTTTAGTCAACAAGGTAATACGAAAGTCCCAAACCAACGCATCTATCTATGCTGCATATGAATATCCAACCGCTACCAAACACTGTGCCTTGACTTTAGTCAACAAACACAGCTTGAATACTATTGACTATCTATATGAAATGACGGAGGGCTACGAATGGTTTTGGCAAAACCGTGAACGTAGTGAACTTGATATAATCGAAGGAACCTGATACTTTTTAAAAGGAGTGGTTAAAGCTCCGCAATTAAAAATTCTGATCTTTTAAAATAACCGAGTGGTTTCTTTTAAATTTGTTCCAACGATTAAACTTCAGTTTATTTTCTTTGCATTATAATAATACGTCCCATCATTTATCCTATCATTGCAGAAAACAACGAAAATACCACGTCCTCTTATGCCATCCGCATTCGCCACTGGGTCCCGTCATCACCCGTTAGGTTACTTAATTAACGACAGAGCGGGGGCTGGGCTAGCGCGGGTGTAAAATATAAGTGACGTCTAATAGCTATCATATATAGATATTGTACATTCGTCAGACGCAATAATAAGCATTCCAGATCACAGATGAACTTTATTGGATATACTAGCAATCTGCATTTGCTTTGAGCCTGCAATAAAAGACGGATTACACAGTTATGATGAATAGCCATTACCCCAACCCTAGACCCCTACGGGTATGGCAAACTACCCGCCAAGTACCCGAAGTGAAGCGGTCTCCCTCAACAACATGAGTAGGCCACTAAACACTTTAACGTACCCGGTAGTTTGTGTACCCCGCCTTGGGTCTATCCTAGGAGCAAAAACAGTAAAAAGAAATAATACAACGGTGGCTACAACCGCAACCTGGATGCGCCCCGCAAAAGAATATTACATCATATTACATTTACATCGAATGAATGAATATTAAACCCATCTCAAACCCCGGTTAATCATCACAACATTCCAATCAAGTCCATATACACAAACAGTAAACATTACAGAAATGTGCAACCCCCTGCCAACCGACATACTAGCAGTTAGGGGAGTTTTACGAACAAATTAAACATTACAGATAAAAACCCAATTAGCAAATATCTTAGAACATCGATCGATTACCATATTCCGTGTTTACCCCAAAAGCAAAACAGCAAAGAAGCAACCTGGGTAGAAACAGAACATACTGGAAAACAGAACACCAAAAAATAGGAATTACTGAGAAAATCCGAGTCAACACGGCGTTGACTCGGCGGCGGATCCGCGGCCAAAAGCACCTTCTTGCCGCGGATCCGCGGCCGTCTTGCCGAGTTACTGGCTCGTATTTTCCCAGTATTCTTAAAATATCCTGCCGTGAATTTTAAGGCATATCAAATAATTTTTATGACATGTTTAAAATTAACAGAAACTGTTAAGGGGTTAGGGTTTTGTTTTCGTGTTTTCCGTTCCGTCGATCAAACTTCTAATTAGTTGCTAACAAGCTAGTAATGGTTTAGTTGGCTCTGATACCACTGTAAGTCCATGTCACGCACCCCACGAACTTGCGGGGAGGCGGAATATATGAAAAACGATTATCAAAGCTTTGTAACACGGACTTGAGCGTATGAATCGTATCTAAACCGTTACTAGCAAACAATGAAAGGTTTAACTACTCGGATTCGAAGTTATACCTCACGTTACATGTCCTTCTGGTCTTCATCGCGGTCCTCCACTCCTCGTAGGCTCCTTGGAACATCGGCACCTCAACGGCCTCCTCGAATCAAAGATGATCCACCCGAGAGCTCCTACTACAAGCTTGATCTCTAACTTAAGATAACTAGGTTGCTCAAAGTGCTAATCTAAGCTACCTAGGGGATATAGAGTGAGGTTATGGATGTATTAGTCTAGCTAACCCTTGATCTCAACACATAAGAGGTTAGGGTTAGGGTTTCAAGAATGAGAGAGCTTGAGAAGAGAGAAGGTGATGATAAGAATGATATTGAAAAATGAACTCATTTTAATATATAAACCATAACCATTTATCAAATAAATAATATACATGATTAATCATCATGGTTGATGCATTCACCTTGTGTGATTCATCTCATGAGTCATTAGCTCAATAAATGAAGCATTAACTCCATGGATGAATCACACAAATGAGTCATTAAGCAATAAATGCTTATGCCACCTTAACCCCCAAGTCACCATGCTTCTAGAAGCTTCCCGGAAAATTACGAGAACGCCCCTCCAATCCGTGAAAACACGGAAAAACTTTAGACTGTATAAATCCAAAAACCTGATACTAGAAACTGGCTTAAACCAAAGCCGACTAGTAAAAAACTGTCCGAACGTCGTACGTGCGTAAACACACGTATGCGTCCGAACCCTTGTCGTAAAACCATTCGACCTCTATATCGTTTCGCCTGGAGCAGGGAAACTCTCTGTGTGGGACTCTAAACACTCGACACTATGCTGGAAGTGGGTTTAACCACAGACCGCAAGCGGCACTAGCTGTACGTAACGGTCCCCAGGTAGATGTCGATAAGAAGGCCGATGAGGAAAACCATCCGAACTCCTACCGAGCCTGATGTGACAATCTCCGTACAGTCCGGTCTGTTTGTCTAAGACTATCGCATATCGAGCCTAGGGGCGGCAAGCGTCTGTCCCCTAATAGCGGTATAAGTCGTGTCGGAGCGTAGCCCATTACACCCTGAGAAAACTACTGGAACCTACCAGTAAATCTCGCTTGCCTTGGCCAGGGACTTTGCGTAATGGCTCTCTGACACAGCGCGATATCAACTCCCAATACCGGGAGAGACGAATCCTGTCTAACCGCCACTGCCTCCAAGTGCTCGGGACTGCACCCAACTGCTACCTGTTTGTACGACTCCTTTGAGCCGTGGTAGGGTAGCAATCTAAGAACAGTGGGACACACTCGAGGCGAAGTAGCAGTGTCAAGTCTGCGGACTATGCTGTACTCATGTCACCTGGGAACTGTTAACTGACGACAGGTATAATACCAACCAATCAGTTCCCCTGCGAGTCCTGTCCGGTATACCCGTAACCTAATGAGCACCTGTATACTATCTCCAGTACAACGTACTGACGGCTGTGGGACAGACCATCTCCCCAACTGGGATGAGAAGCGTACACACTTAGTCTACTCCGGAATATCGATGCCCTATCTCGATACTCCAACGACCAGGGACCTGTATAGGATGTTGCTTACAGACTACCCAGCCCCCACTAGTGTGACTGCCATCACAACGCTGGTAATCAAGAAAAGATCCTATGGGCTCTACTAATATGTATAAGTGATACGTTACAAGAAACATATGCACATATTAAAGTAGACACAAACCAAGTAGCATACTACCATGTTTAGCAAGATTGTATATACAACTGTGAATATCCCAAGCTTCCATTAAGTAATATACATACAAGTATGATACAATAATGGCCCCTAGGGCATATACACTAACAATTGCCAAACGGCAATACTATGATTTTGAACAACTGCTACTGTGTACCTTCCATGCTTTGCAACATCATATCAGTATCTTTATTTTATAAAGATGGATATAACTTTGTTCTAAATAGAAATATCATGAACATTTACCATAATCAGGTATTGGTTGCAGATGGTACACTGTGTAATGGTATCTACGTTCTAAATCAAAACATAGTTTTTAATGTACAAAACACATGCAAGAGGAAGAGTTCAGATATTAACGAAGCCTACTTGTGGCATTGCAGACTTGGTCATATCAATGAGAAAAGACTAAGTAAGTTGCATAAGGATGGATATCTGAATTCGTTTGAATTTTCATCTTATGAAACTTGCCAGTTCCGTCTTAAAGGGAAGATGGCCAAAACTCCGTTTACGGGACACGGAGAAAGAGCTTCGGAGCTCTTGGGACTCATACACAGTGATGTATGTGGTCCGATGTCTATACATGCAAGGGGTGGGTTCTCGTACTTCATTACATTTACTGATGATCTCTCTAGGTTCAGATATATATTTCTCATAAAACACAAATCTGAAGTTTTTGAGAAATTCAAATAATATAAGAACGAAGTAGAGAACCAGACTGGAACAAGTTAAGGTCCTTAGATCTGATAGAGGAGGGGAATACTTAAGCACGGAATTCCTAGAATACCTGAAAGAGAATGGTATTCTCTCTCAGCTTACTCCTCCATACACATCACAGCAAAACGGTGTGTCGGAGTGGAGGAACCATACCTTTTTGGACATGGTTCGCTTCATGATGAGTAGTGCCGATCTGCCTCTTTCATTCTGGGGGTATGCGCTCCAGACAGCGGTATTCCTATTGAATCAAGTTCCATCCAAATCAGTGCTTAAAACTCCATATGAAATATGGAGTGGAAAGAAACCATATCTTAAACATATTAAGATATGGGGTTGTCCGGTTTTGGTTAAAGTACAAAATCCGGACAAACTTGAGGAACGATAAGTTTTATGTAAGTTTGTGGGATATCCAAAACATTCGAATTGATATCTATTCTACCACGCAGAGGAACATAGGATTATTGGTTCTCGGAACGCCAAATTTTTAGAAAGGCGTTTCTTGCAAAAGAAACCAGTAGAAGCGCGGTAGAACTGGAAGAAGTTCCAGAAGTACAAACTACAACTGAAAATTTAGTAGAACCAGAAGATTCAATGATCCTGGATGAACTTTAGCCACTCCGCAGATCTAGTAGGATTATTTGTCCGCCCGAGAAATACTATGGTTTTCTCATAGATGGGGATCGAGAGGATTACATCTTAGAATAAGATGATCTTACTAGTTTCGAGCAGGCCATTAACAGTAGGGACTTTGTAAAATAGCTTGATATTATGCAATTCAAAATGGAGTCCATGTACACCAACAAATATTGGAATTTGGATGTTTGTCACGCCCAGCTTCGCAGTATACGGGCAGATGACGCGATGAGGCCGCTACGTATTTACTCTGAAGTAAACACGCTAAGCGTATCTAAGCAATATAAGTAAAATGCACAAAAGACAGTGACAATAGATATAATTGAACAACAACTTTATTTCTTAAATATTCTTTCTACAATACAACTGAAAAGTAAATACATGGAATGGAAAGCAATGCCTAAACAGTGGCATAACAGAATGGAAAATACAGAATGTAAATGTGTACAACGAATCTAAAGCTCTGGGTCGAAAGCTAGTTGGTCCAAATCCTCGCTAGTGGGCTCGATCTCCAGTGAGTCTGAAACACCTGACGACATTCCAAAGAAAAAGAAAGAGAACGTCGTCAGCGAACAAATCGCTCGGTAAGTCCCGTAAATAGACAAGAATGGAATAGACAGAATAGAGTATATATTTTTATAATGTTGTATTTAGTGTTAACGTTGTTGTTTGTAGTTTGGTACAGAAGAATACCAGTGTATACGAGAGGAGTCACACTATTCCGGAGACTAAGGTATACAGAGCACAAGGAACTTTTCAACCACGGTACAACGGCAATTGAATTCAGGTTAGGTGTATTATAGTTACAGTCTCGTGCCACTTTTAACACCTTCCGTACCAATCTACCCCTTAAACCCTACGATGTCTTGATGGTATTATTTGTATTGTATGAATTGTATATTGTATATAGATGGACGACTTGCTGAATCCATGATATCAGTAATGGAACAGATATAATGGATGATCATATAAATGGAATATATCCATGGTTCGGGTCAGTCAATATAGATTGAATAGATTGAACAGATTGAATGCATAGATTCATAGATTCATGTTAAATTGTAGTTTGATACTTGAATCATATTCAAGTCAGATTGATTATATTGAGACTCAGTCTGAGTCAGACAATTATAAAAGAAATTGAATCCTGAATTATGTTTTGGTGCTTTCGGTAACTGCTGCACATGGACGACATAATTTGTGTCTTTTTCAATGACAATTACCGTGTTGATAACACCGTTTGTTAAGTTATCTACCTTAAATAGGCAAGCACCCATATCTTCAGCTTTCTAAGGCTCAAGAGACTGGTCCCACTTAAACCTATATTTACTAGGGTCCTTATTGTAATTTAGTATAACTTGAGGGGGTTTTATATAAAAATAATTTTGTATAATTATCAAAATACACCTCAAGTATTTTATTATCGTTTTTAGAGTTTTCATGGATGTATATTTTATCAATGTGATATTTCTAGTGAATAAAACCTAATTTCATAATATATGTTTTTTATTTGTAATATTGGAATTGTATGGTATTTTCTTGTAAATGAGATATTTTTCTTGAATTTTGGAAATGTGGAATATTATAAATATTAAAAATAGATATTTTGATATTAATTACATATATATTTATCTATTAAAAATATAAGTTTTATTTATAAAAGAAATCACATTTTCTAAAGAAAATTGTATTTTAAATCTTTCGAGATCGCATGCTCCTTGCGGAGGTCTGCATCTCACTCTACTAGGCCCGAGGATGTGCGATAATCCACACCATACCGAACGGGTTCCCCAAAATGGGTTGTACAGACGCAATTACAAAGATTTGTTAAAATACATTTCTTATAGAAAAAGGTTTTATAAGTTGAAGGTAATTATATGTAAAGTCGTATTTTCCCAAATCTATGTTCTCAAATTCCATCGTGCTATGTTAGAAATGAGTGTTTTGAGGAGGTAGGTCATCACCTCATGAGTTATCTAAAGGTATAAAGGTATTATAGTGTTTATTTCGGAAACTAAAGTTTGTGGTATTTTAATGTAAAATTGCGATAAAAGATGCATATAATAATCTTTTGTGATGAAACTTATTAAAATGCTTATTAATGTTTAATGAATAATATATGATGATATGAAGGTATCTTGATTAAGAAAAATTATAGTTTTTAAAGAAAACCGAATCGGAAGTCGGACTAACTCCGCTTCCGTCGGATTTTAGTTTTGAATGTTTTTAGAATAGAGAAAAGAAGGAGAAGTTGGGACTTACTGGATGACTGGCTATAGGGGAGAAAGAGGAAGAGGTTGGAGTTGCCGGTGTGTCTTTTCGTCGTCGGAAACTCCTCGGATTGTCGTCGGAAGTTCGTCGGAGTTTCGCCCTTTTGCTAACTCCACTTGCACACAAAAGACTTGGGAATTTTCTTGAGAGTTTTGGCAGGGATTTGTGAGTGAGGAGAGATGATTTTGAGGGTGGTATTTATAGGAAAAATTAGGGTTTAGGGTAGTGAAAGGGTGTATTAAAAATTTGTATTAAAATGGATTAAATGTGAGTTTTATTGTGCTCTGTAAATGTGCAAGAAAAACAAATAATGCAGGAGTTATGGGGGAGTTCAAGAGTCGCAAGGGTTAAAGAAAATTAGGGTTTGGACCGAGTTGAACGGGCGGCGCCGGCCGAGTCAAGTCTTTCGCCGGCCCGAGTCGGGCGAGTCGGGGCTCATCTTGGTGCCACGTGTCCCTTACGCTTAGTCTAGCCTCGTAGACATGTTTGTTTAGGCTGTGACTCTTGGTTTTACGGGTTGTGCATGTGTAGACTATTGGGATTCTAAAAGATTAAAAGAATTTAAATAAAAAAATGTGTGGCTGATGGGATTTGAACTCTGGTGCTTTGGTTCAGTAGTGCAAGGTCTTACCAATGCAAGCTCCTTCTTGCTGTTCAAAAGCAAATCAAATTTATAACTTGTGCTCAGGCTCAAATACCCCTTTCTGTATTTTTGAAAAAAATTATACAAAAAGTTTAGGGTTGTTACAATGCTACTCTTCCTGGGGTAAAACCCGTTGGATGCAAGTGGATCTTCAAAAAGAAGATTGGTACAGAAAGACAGGTGGAAACCTATAAGGCTAGACATATTGCAAAAGGTTTTCGTCAAAGACCAGGAGTGGACTATGACGAAACCTTTTCTCCAGTGGCTATGTTGAAATCCATTCGGATCTTACTTACCATTGTTGCCTACCATGACTATGATATGTGGCAGATGAACGTTAAACCATTTTTTCTAAATGGAAGTTTAAAAGAGTGCGTTTATATGGATCAGCCGAAGGGATTCGTAGACAGTGGAAGCAGCAAGAAGGTGTGTAAGTTGCTTAAATCTATTTATGGATTAAAGCAGGCGTCGCAGAGCTGGAACATCTGTTTTAATGAGACAGTCAAGGAATTTGAGTTCATCAAAAACGAAAATGAGCCATGTATCTATAAGAAGATTGTAAGGAGAACTGTTGTATTCCTCGTCTTGTACATGGATGACATTCTCTTGATAAGAAATGACATTCCTATGCTGCAGTCGGTCAAGTTGTTCTTGTCACAAAAGCTTTCCATGAAGGACCTGGGTAGTGCCTCCTACATTCTGGGGATTAAGATCAACAGAGATAGATCCAAGAGATTGTTGGGACTTTCACAATCTAGGTATAGAGACCATACTAAAGAGATTCAGTATAGAATATTCCAAGCGCGGTAATATACCCGCATTGCACGTAATCACCCTTTCCAAAGAGATGTCTCGCAAGACTAATGAGGAGAGGGTTCGCATGAGCACTATAACTTACGCTTCTGCTGTAGGATCTATAATGTATCCGATGCTGTGTACCAGAACAAATGTAGCATACGCGCTTAGCGTGGTAAGTAGGTATCAGTCGAATCTGGGTAAGAAAAATTGGATACCTGTGAATAACATTCTCAAGTACCTGAGAAGGACTAAGGAGATGTTCTTGGTTTACGGTAATAGAGACCTTCAGGTTGAGTCCTTTACTGACTCAAGCTTCAAAAACGATAAGGATGACAACAAATCTATCTAGGGTTTTGTGTTTACCCTCAACGGAGGGGCGGTCTGTTGGAAGAGCTCCAAACAAAACACTGTCGCAGACTCGACGATGGAGGCTGAATACATTGCTGCCAACGATGCCGCAAAAGAAGCGGTCTGGATGAAGAAGTTCATTACTGAACTTGAGGTGGTTCCGTCCATTGTTAATCCAATACCTTTGTATTGTGATAATAATGGGGATATAGCTTTAGCGAAGGAACCACGGTCCCATCAGAAGTCCAGACATATCTTGAGGTGGTATAACCTGATCAGGGAGATCGTAGATTGCCGGGAGATCGTAGATTGCCGGGAGATCGAGGTCTGGAGAGTATATACGAAAGACAACACGGCGAATCCATTTACCAAGGCCCTCTCTCAAGCACAGTTCGAGCGAATTTTTGAGATGTTGGGTATGCGATACACCAAAAACTGGCCCTAGAGCAGACGTTAGGTGTTCGGTACGCCAATTACAGGCCTTAGTGCAAGTGGAAGATTTTTAGATTTATATGCCCTAGAGGCTGTATTGTATAGGATGTTAGGGATATGTATGTACAGGACAATCTTGCTCGGTTGTATATAGTATATTATCTGAGTTATCTTTATCTTAATATGTGTATTTCTTTCTCTTGCTGCTTTATATTGTTTACACATATTGATAAAGACTCGATATGGTAGTATACTATTTTGGTTTCTCTTTATCTTAACATGTGCATATGTTATACTCGATATTACATATGGCGGATACATATTGATAAAGCCCGTAGGATTTTGCTTGACTACCAGCGTTATGATGGCGATCATACTAGTGGAACCTGGGTAGTCCATAAGCACATCCTTAAAGGTCCCAACTCGCAGGACTATCGAGACCGGGCATTGATATTCCAAAGTAGACTTGTGTAAACATTTCTAGACCCCGACGAGGGGCGGTAGTTGGTCCCACATCCATTAGTGTGATCACTAAAGATTGTATACAGGTGCTCACTGGGGGTGAGTACACTGGACAAACTCGCCGAGAACCTCTAGATGGTATTATACCTATCGTCAGATAGCGGTTCTAGGTGACATGAGTGTAGGTTAGTCTTTAGAATTGAGATTATCATTTGTCTTGTGTGAGTTCCCACCGTGCTTTGATCACTACCCTACCATGGCTCTACTGAGTCATGCTAACAGGTTTTGGTTAGGTACAGTCCCGAGCCATATGGAGGCAGTGAGTGATTGTCAGGGATTCGTCTCTCCCGGTATTGGGAGTCGATATCGGAATGTGTTCAGTTGGCTAGTACCATAAGATCTTGGCCAAGGCAGTTGAGATTTACTGATAGTTAAATCAGTAGTTTCTCGGATTGGTCCTGAGCCAAATCGATAACTTATCAGGTCAGTAGGGGTCTGACGTTTATCACCCCCTAAACCTGGTATGTGATACTCTTAGACGAAGAGACCGGACTGTATAGAGATTGTCACAGATAGGCTCAGTAGGGGTCCGGATGAGCTTGCTCGTCGGCCTTCCTTTTCGACAGGTACTTATGTAGCCGTTATATACAGCTAGTGTCACTGACGTGCTTGTTGTTAAACTCACTGCCAGCGTACCGTCGAGTCTTTAGAGTCCCATACGGAGGGTTTCTCTGGTTCAGGAGAAACGATGTGGTGGCCATATGTTTATACGTGCAGGGTTTCGATCGAATGACAATACTAGCCGGTTTAGGATTAAGCCGGATTATTAAATCAGGTATTGATTTAATAATTTACATATACACATTTCGATATAAATATTCTAGTGTCGTCCAGGTTTTTGATCGAACAGGGTTCCGATCGAATGATAATACTAGCCGGCTTAGGATTAAACCGGATTATTAAATCAGGTATTGATTTAATAATTTAAGTATACATATTTCAATATGTATATTCTAGTGTTATCCAGGTTTTCAATCGGATGGTTGATAATACTAGCGGGTTTAGGATTAAGCCGGTTTGTTAAATCAAATATTGATTTAATGCTAGTATTATATTAGTAGTATTATTATATCTCTTAGCTATTCGTATTTTGGTATGAATACGGGTATGTGTATACAGTGGAAAGTATTTTATATTTATACAAAATACTTTCTAGAAGATGACACCTCATCATGCATTTTTCTATTTTGTTAAAAATGGAAAATGAGGTGGAAAGGGTGAGATGACATGAAGCATGGTTTTATATTTATTGCAAATACTATTGGAGTACGGTTGTGATTTTATAAGGAAAGAAAATGCTTCATGTAAAAAGAGTTAGTCATTCTTCTTCTCATCTTTGATGAAGTGATTTTCTTTACTTGCTCTCATCTTCATCTTCTTGAGTTCATCCTCTTTAGCAAATCCTTACCAATCTCAGTTGTTGAGAACCAAAAGATTTAAGATAGAAAACTACTACTATACACTCACTATATCTTCTTAGCAACCTATATTAGCGATCTAGGTTGTTGAGTTGCTTCATTAATGAAGCTAAGCTTGTAACACAAACTTTCGGGTGGATTATCTATGATGGAGGAGACTGACTATCAAGGTTGATCCAGGAGACCCCAAGGAGCTTAAGAAGAGGAGTGAAGACCCGAAAGATAAGTGTCTATCGGTATAACCTTCTCTCATAATAGATAGATCTCTTATAGCTTGCTAGTTTAGGATTATGGTTTGATCACTCGGTTTAAATTGGTTGTGCTTGCATAAAAATTTAATTTTTGTGCATTCCGTCTCTCTACTTCGATATAGAGTGAGCACAACTCACCAACACTATATGCCATCCACCCTACTTCCCCCATAGATATATATCTACTCACCTCAACATGCTTCGCCCTAGTTGATTCCGACGAATGCCTTGTCCTCCTTCTTCGTCTCGGTTGCTCCCGTGATCGTACCTACAATCGAAACCATAACCAAAATCTCCTAAAAACCTGAATCGAATTTGAAATCACGAGCGAAGCGCACATAAGTTAGAACCTATGATCAACGTGTGCTAAAACGATAAAATACTCTCCGGCGTCGACGTACAAACGTCGAACGACCAAGTCACAACATGAAAATCCAAAAACCAAGTTTTCAAATATCGTAGAACATTGCCAAAATCAAGTAAAACAACTCCATATTTTTTCAGGTGATCTGGGGCTTTTTAACATATAGGGTAGGCTTAGTTATCAAGTGTATGTGCTACAGAACAAGATTCATACACTAATTCATCAAGACGGACGCAAATTGCGGCTGAAAGGAATATTTTGGCGGCCAAAATTTAGAGTTGGGGGCTCGGGCTTCTATGGTGGTCTTCTACTAGTCTAAACATCTCACAGTATCCTTTAATTAATTTTTCAGAGTATCCTAGTTATCCCAGATTTCATTTGATCATCAAAAGTTCAAGAAAACCGACATTTGAAAATTCTGAACTCATGTTTGAAACTTCAAAATTCATTTGATCTAAGTATACTATCACTTAGTAAGGTTGTAGTCACTAATCAAATCTCTACTACACCCCTACTACAAGTTCTATCCACCACAACTCACTTTCTAAAACTTAAGTCTTGAAAACTTAAACTTTAAGCTCTAAAACTAACTCTAACTAATTTGTGAAGTTATGAAATCTAAAGACTTGATTAAAAGTGAGAGTTTTACCTTAAAAAGGCAATTAGGGAAAATTCCAAGTTAGCCAAAGATCTTCAAAATGTAGACTTGATCACACCATGATACTTAGGATGAGATTGTGAATAATTTTAATGAAGGTTTTAAGGTGTTTTGAGGAGGTTGACATGGTGTTTATGAGGCTGTAGTGAGAGGTGGCGGTAGAGAAAGAGGAAAGGAAGAAGAAGATGAAGGAGATTGAAGGAGATGGAGAAAGCAAATTAAATGGCTAAGCAACCATGACTCCCTCTCATTCTCATTCTCTCTCATTCCCATACCTATTATTCTAATGCTGCCATGCACCATTTTCTTTTCCTTTCCTTTTTTTCTTTTGCAAATGTAAAACTATCATAGAATAAAAAGGAAAGACAATATATAAATAACATGTTATGCACACTAAGTATGGTTTAACAAAAACAAAACTTGGTTTAATGCACATATAGAAAAACACTAAATAAATTTAACAGTAAACTTGTATGGTTATAATTATATACTAATTTATGAAAAGCCCAAATTAAATAAATGCTTTCATAAATAATGATTCATTTTAAATCCCAATTATTTTCCAAAAATATAGGTATGTAATTATACTTATCTACGAAAACTCAAATCCATATTCGTATAATATTCATAAAATTCATTATTTTATTATTTAAATTCTAAAATGATATTTTCCATTTTCCTGAAATGTCATAAATCTCCTCGGATCTTGTTTGTTACCGCGAATCAGCTAATTTTCTTTGACCGAATGGTAATTCGGCCCATGGCCTTTTTAGGTCGAACCATTCATTCTTTAGATTCAGCGAACTGATTTGGCCCATTCAACCGAGTTTAATTTTTGTTTACACATTTGCCCCTTCATGTATCTCGGACGGAATCTGCCGAAGCCGAGCATGCATGAATTCCTCTGGAGGATATCGCATCTTATATGATTGACACACCGTCCCGTCGCCTTTACAGTGTAATCATATCTCTGACGCCGGCCCTCATATCTTCTTATTCGTTGTGCCGAATAAGACAAATTCGAATCATGGCGGGAATTCATAGCGTCGTGCTCCTGAATCCGATGTTGATCATGACACATGTCGGTCATCGCTCAACTGCTAATCTTTCTAAAAATTCCGAAAAAACCCCAGTCGAGGGTTTTTCTTCTTCATCTTCCTCGTCTTCATTTTTCCATAAAACGCCACAAAAAATAGTCTCGCCGGAATCTGATGGCTCCTAAGACCTCCATTCCTCTTCTGATCACCTTACCGCTTGCCAATCCTTCAACCTAGCTCTTCTCTCATAAAAAGAGATCTTTTGTAAGGACCCCACTGTTCCGATCCTAGCCCGCCATGAATTCCTCCAGCGACCAGAAATTGTTCGTTATGAATCCGTCTGTCCCCTGTCTTCTCTTGATCTAGGGGCCAGCCAGTGAGGCCCCGAGACCCCTAGTTACATTGTAGAGTATTTTTTGTCACTTTATTGAGATAGAAATGCGCATGCTGATCAGGCATGTACAGATTTCCCCTGCCTAAGGTAGGCTGGGGTTTATTGATTGTGGGGATCCGAATCTCTGGCAACCGCGAATCTGTTGTTAATTACCCCCCGCCTTTGGAGCGAGGGAACCTCTGATTAACGGGTCAAGCTAGTCATGCGAACTTAATATACAGTGTGCGTGTGTTGTGTTTTGAAGGTGTTTTGGATGTATTAGAGGCCTTGCAAAGTTTACGAGGATCCCGCTACCCGGATAGCGGGCTGAGGGTCAAGTGGTTTAGCACCCTCTTCCGGGGTATGAGACAGCGTCCTTTTAGGAAAAAAAATTCAAAGGAGAAGTGTTTTGAATGTGGAACATGTGGGGAAAGGAGGGGTGAAGAACGTCCTAAGGACGCGTGAGACAACACGGGACCGCTGGACGCCAGCGGGTCACATGCCTGGTGCGTGGCCACTGGGCGCAGCGGACCACGTAGACAGTGCGTGCCCGCTGAAAACACCAGCGGAAAAAAGGTGCTTAGCCCCTAGACTGAGAGTTGAACTCCCGGGAGACTTTGGAGTTAAACTCTTAGAAAACGAAAGATTTTTATTTTTTTATTTTTCGAAACTCAGAGGAGTTAAACTCCTAAAGAAAAGATTTTTATTTAGAGTTAAACTCCTAAAAAAATTTCGGAGATGATAAATGGGGACCCCTTTCTTCTCTCTTAAGCCTTAGATCCTTCCAAAGTGGGATTTTTGGAGATGGGTCTCCTTCCTCCACCTCTCTTTTTGTCGGATCTTGGAGAAAAAAAAGTGGTGAGATTTAAAATCTCTCTTTTAGAGATTTGATAGGAGATTTGAACTCCCCTTCAAGGGTTTTATGGTGAAAACTATTTATTTTGGGGAAAAGAAGAGTTAAACTCTTAATTTAATTCAAAAAAGAGAAGAAAGTTTAAAACCTTGAGGAAGGGGAAGGAGGCACGGATCCATAAAAATTATGAGAGAATGAAAGTTGTCCTTGATTTTCTCATCATGTTTGCCTTTTATAGGCTACACACTTTACATATAGCCTCTTGAGCTTTTCCAAATAATACTTGTGACTCTTCATGCCTCATGTGCTTATTTCTTTTTTCATATAAGCTATGAGGTTTACAAAATTTTGGCTTTTTGCCCATTTTTTATATATTTATTTCTAAAAATTGCATTTAAACTAATTTATTGTCTCCTTTTCGGCATGGAGCTGGCCCCTTCCATGCTTGATCTTGACTTAGGCTTGGGCCCACTTGGCTTGGGCTTGGGACCGCTTGCTTGGGTTCGGGCCCACTTGACTTGGGGTTGGCTTTGACTTTGACTTGGTCAACTGGGATATAATTTTTGACCCCAACAAAGTGCCCTCTATCAATAAATGCACACCGCGTATATGGATTGTGTGCATGAAATTGATGGATCTTGTTCTATATGTAGATTGATTTGGTTAGGTGCCCTTTTAACAACGTGGAGGGTATGCTACCATTCTAGCATCGTGGACGGTCAATGTTGCTATTTTTGCGACTTGGACGGTCGGTGCTGCCATTTTTGCGACTTGGATGGTCGATGTTTAATTGACTTGCTCCGATTCTTTCGGTGTCAGGGATTGGATTTGACTTGCTCCGCTTTCTACGGTGTCAGGGTTAAAGTTGACTTGCTCCACTTCTTGTGGTGTCAGGGTTGGATTTGACTTGCTCTGCTTTCCGCGGTGTCGGGATTGAAGTTGACTTTTTACGCTTTCTGCGGTGTCGGGATTGATTTGTTTTCGAGACGGAGCTTGATTCCACTAAGGAGGTCGTTGGTTGAATTGCTTCTAAGGTGGATCTTGATTCCGCCGAGGAGGTCGTTGGTGTTGAATCGGTTGATCTGATTGGTTTTGGAATTCTTATCCATTCTGCGGGACCTTTTAATCTTAGAACCACTGTTGGTGGGACTTTGATTTGATTTATTTGATTTCTATCTTGTTGGTGGGACCTTTGAAATTGAGGGACTTGGAATTTGGGTTTTCTTTAGCATCAGTATCGCTATACAAGAATAGCGTTAGGAGTGACTCACCATTTGCCCTTAGAAGACTTGGGATTTGGGATTTGGGTTTTAGGTCGGCATCAACATCGCTAACACTAAAGCGTAGAGCCAAGAGCAACTCATCACTTTCCTTCAGGAATACTTAAGGTTTGACTTTTGGGGTCGGCATCAGCAGCGCTAACACTGAAGCGTAGTACCAAGAGCGACTCATCATTTGCCGTTTCCCATTGGGGAGCGATGGCTTAGGAGACAGATTTAGATCTCTATCACCTAAGCCATTTCAATTTTATGAGCCGTAAGGGTCTCATAAAAGTATTTTCTCCCTACAAATCGAGAGTATCTCGCAGGTGTATATTCTCCTTAGGAATCGTGAAGATTTGTAAGTGTGTTGCTCCTTTGTGAGTTATAAAGATCTCACGCGGGGATATTCTCCTCATAAGATCGAGAAGACTTTGCGAGCGTATATTTTTCTCCTTTTCATGAGTTTGTGCCTTTTTGGGTTTTCACAGACTCGTTGGCAGTCCTGCTGTTTTTACTTATGGAGCCCTTTTGGATTTTCATCCGTGCCCGTTTTGCTCATGGACATACCGTTTTTTCCACATTGGTGGAGCTTCATCGCCGGTAGGACTTTAGATGTAGTCTCGCCGGTAGGACTTGGGAGATATAGGGGTCGTTTACGCCCGTGGATTGTATAAGGTTTTATATAATGTATGATCCAGACCATAGGGCCGGTGTGCTCAATTTGTTTGCGACTTGGAGCATTCACGCGTAGTATTTCTTAAGATATCGGTTATTGATGGATGGCATGGGCCTTTCTGCCTCGGAATTTATCAGCTGGTAGGATTCTCCATCAAACACTTTCTCGATGACGTATGACCCTTCCTAATTTGGCTTGATTCCCTTAGTGTGTCGATTGACAATCGGACTTTTGAGGACCAACACCAATTCGCTTTTCTTAAAGCACGGAGACTGCTTATCTTGTCATAGGCCCATGACATTTGGGCTTGGTACAGCTCCAGATTTTGCTGTACTGCTAGTCTCTTTTCTTCAAGGGCGTCAAGATTTTCGAGCCGAAGGAGAACGTTTTCTTCCTCCGTCAAACTGTGTTGAACGGCTATCTGAGGCTTGGAACATCGACTTCGAGGGGGGCTCGCCTCCACTCCGAAAAGTAGTGAGCATAGAGTGGACTGAGTTGGAGTGCGATGCATGGTACGATATGCCCACAATGTCTCGTGGAGCTTGAGATTCTAGTCTCTCTTATTGGCTGAAGCATTTTTCCTCAGGAGCTTGCATAGAATTTTATTGAAAGCTTCGGCTAGCCCATTGACTCTTGGATTATAAATGGAGGATTATCTCCAGTCTATCTTATGCTGAGTAGCGAACCTTGAAATTTTGAAGCTCTTAAAAGAAGGCCCGTTATCAGAAATGATTCTTCTATGTAACGACTCTGAAATTCCTGTATAGAAATTTTTTGTTATTTCACAGTAAAGGGTATTACAGCATGTGTAAGAGTTAAAAGTTATTTTTGTTAAATAAAAGCAAGCACTAGTAAAATAGGGGGTTGCCCCTACGGATATTGGAATCCGTAGGGGCAGATTTAACCTGACCCTACGGATTAATCCGTAGGGCTAAAAGGTTGCCCCTACGGGCACAGACGTCCAAGAATAAAAATATTAATTCTTAATTTGGTGTTTGCCCCTACAGAGCCGCAAACAAAGGACCTACGGGTATATCCGTAGGGGCAAGTAAATATCGATTTAACAAAAGCCCAGATCGATCGCCTACGCTCAATTTCTCTCTCTCTCTCTCGATCGCGCGCGAAAAAAATCCCCAAATCGCCACGCCGTCGTCGCCACCGTCGTTCTCCTCGTCGCCACCGCCGGTTTCGTCGCCACCGTAGTTCTCGTCGCCACCGCGGTTCAGGTCGTCGCCACCGCCGTTCAGGTCGTCGCCCCAGCCCCAGCAGCAGCCGTTCAGGTGAGTAAATCTCGAGGTAAATTAAAGAATTTTTGGATTATTTTGGGCTTAGGGTTCATGGCTGGGTCTGGGGTTGCGCGCGCGAGTTGGGGTTGGGCAGGGGTCGCGGTCGCAGTCGGGGTCGGGGTAGGGTTAGGGTTGGGGTTCGGCTGCTGCTGGGGTGGGGTTGGGGTTAGGATTTGCCTTAGGGTTGGTGTTGGGGTTTAGCTGGCCGCGCTGGGGTTAGGGTTAGGTTGGGGCTGGGCTGGGGCTGGGGGCTGGGGCTGGGGCTGGGTTGGGGTTAAGTGGTGGGGAGTTGGAAAAAAACAAGAAAATGAAAGAGTAATGAATGTGAGAAATTAAGAATGAGAACAATTGCACAACAAATTTGTTGACAAGAAAATGAGAGAGTAATGAATGTGAGAAATTAAGAATGAGAACAATTGCACAGAAAAAGCTATGCTTGACTAGGGGGGATGGTTCTATGTGCTTTCAGAGAGCAACTTGGGGTTAGGGTTAGGTGGATTGATGACAACAAAATACCATAATTTATAACTATATTACTCATATAATGTGTATGTCATGTGAAAGCTAGATGAAGGTCGAGGCAAGCACAATAAATTTGTTGGATGGGACAATGTCAATAGGAGCTCAATGCTATTTGGAAAAATAATAATTCAAAGACATAGTGGGGTTTCCGATTGGTGGCATGGACTAGTTTGATGTATGTAGTTGGTTTGATTTATGAAAAAATGGGGAGACAACATGCATGTATGCATATAGGTAACATCTGCCAATATGCCATATCCAGACCGCAATCTATTTTTGCCTATTGGCTAATATGAAAATATCGGCCCGCGTATATGACATAATCAAAGTTGTTAAATCTTGATACGGTTTGTGTTTCGTTTTTTTATTTATCTGTTCTATCAATGTTGCGTATAACGCTTTATGATATCAGTATCCTACATTTGTAGTTTTAATTGTTGATTGTTATAGATGAATACCATTGCAATAATAGTTTTTGGTTGATGAATGCTATTGCAATGTAGGATGATCAGTTCTATCAATCTTGATCTCAATGGTTTAAAATCATGTTACACATACAACACGAATGCATAACAAACGCATAATTAGAAAGCGACTCGAGATATTCAGGTTAAAACCAATATATGATACTCGATGATAATATGAAACCTTCATATTCCCATCGATACTCATATATGAAACTAAAAGCGCCACTTAGTCCCTGTCTATCGGTTAACATACGTGCGATGCTAGTCGTGACCTAGAACTATACGAAGGTTGTTAAATATCGGACAGTATAGCTCGATACTAACAACCGCCGTATAGTCTACGCGACGAGAAAATTCAATCGTATGGTAACCCATAGATTTGTCCCGTGTGGACAAGTTAAGAATGTATAAAGCAAACGCCTTCATTCACTTGTGTTTTCATCCGTTTCGAGATATTTCGTCGGTACCTTTCCGCTGGTTCTCCGTGTACAAAGATAGATTAGATGTTCATTTCAACGTTGTTTCACAGCTTTGAAATGATTATCTATTCTATTACAGTGTACTCGGAGAACAGCAGGGAGGTGCTGCCGAAATTTACTCGAAACGGTTGAAAGCACAAGTGATGGGCGTTCGCTCTATACATTCTTAATGGGATAGAAGCCTACCCCCGACAGCCGGAACACACACATACAACAAGAATACACAACAAACGCATAATTAGAGAGCGATTCGAGATGTTCGGGTTAAAACCAATATATGATACTCGATGATAATATGAAACCTTCATATTCCCATCGATACTCGTATATGAAACTAAAAGCGCCACTTAGTCCCCGTCTATCGGTTAACATACGTGCGATGCTCGTCGTGACCTAGAACTATACGAAGGTTGTTAAATATCGGACAGTATAGCTCGATACTAACAACCGTCGTATAGTCTACGCGACGAGAAAATTCAATCGTATGGTAACCCATAGATTTGTCCCGTGTGGACAAGTTAAGAATGTATAAAGCAAACGCCTTCATTCACTTGTGTTTTCATCCGTTTCGAGATATTTCGTCGGTACCTTTCCGCTGGTTCTCCGTGTACAAAGATAGATTAGATGTTCATTTCAACGTTGTTTCACAGCTTTGAAATGATTATCTATTCTATTACAGTGTACTCGGAGAACAGCGGGGAGGTGCTGCCGAAATTTACTCGAAACGGTTGAAAGCACAAGTGATGGGCGTTCGCTCTATACATTCTTAATGGGATAGAAGCCTACCCCGACAGCCGGAACACACACATACAACAAGAATACACAACAAACGCATAATTAGAGAGCGATTCGAGATTTTCGGGTTAAAACCAATATATGATACTCGATGATAATATGAAACCTTCATATTCCCATCGATACTCGTATATGAAACTAAAAGCGCCACTTAGTCCCCGTCTATCGGTTAACATACGTGCGATGCTCGTCATGACCTAGAACTATACGAAGGTTGTTAAATATCGGACAGTATAGCTCAATAATAACAACCGTCGTATAGTCTACGCGACGAGAAAATTCAATCGTATGGTAACCCATAGATTTGTCCCGTGTGGACAAGTTAAGAATGTATAAAGCAAACGCCTTCATTCACTTGTGTTTTCATCCGTTTCGAGATATTTCGTCGGTACCTTTCCGCTGGTTCTCCGTGTACAAAGATAGATTAGATGTTCATTTCAACGTTGTTTCACAGCTTTGAAATGATTATCTATTCTATTACAGTGTACTCGGAGAACAGCGGGGAGGTGCTGCCGAAATTTACTCGAAACGGTTGAAAGCACAAGTGATGGGCGTTCGCTCTATACATTCTTAATGGGATAGAAGCCTACCCCCGACAGCCGGAACACATACATACAAACGCATAATTAGAGAGCGATTCGAGATGTTCGGGTTAAAACCAATATATGATAATATGAAACCTTCATATTCCCATCGATACTCATATATGAAACTAAAAGCGCCACTTAGTCCCCGTCTATCGGTTAACATAACGTGCAATAATTTATTCTTTTCAACGATAAACGCACACACAAAGCATATACACGGATTTTCTCCTTTGTCAGTAACTATCCCGTTCTTATATTTCTCAATATAGTCAGCATAACCTACAATTTATATGTTATTCAGTCTAACATGGCCCATGAGTACGTCAGAGTTAAGGACTGGATGTATGTGGATTGGAAACAACGTATGCAACCTAAGTTTGTCGCAGGAGTTGCTGCTTTTCTTGAATTTGCACGCGCACATAATAAGATCATAATAGAGAAGATTCTCTGTCCGTGCGATAGATGTGACAATAAGTACTGGCAGAAGATAGAATTGGCAGAGCTTCATATTGTAAAACATGGGTTTACTAGACTTTATTCAAGTTGGAAATATCACGGGGAAGGAGAAGAATGCAGTACTGCGGTAGAAGAAGAAGGAGAACACGATAATGCGGCAGGAGAAGAAGAATTCGGTAATACGGCAGGAGACGGAAATTTATTTCCATCAGAAGAAATGGAGGATATGGTAGAGGCTGCATTAGGTGAATCTATTCGTACCGAAGATGACATTCCTTCCGGTCAAGGACCGCGTGCGGATAAATATGAAAATTTCATGAATGATGCTAGGAAACCAATTTACGAGAATGCGAAGTATTCCACCCTCTCATGGTTCGTCCAACTTTTCCAGATTAAGTGCCTAAATGGATGGAGCAACAAGTCATTCACAATGCTTCTTTCGTTCTTGAAAGATTCTATGCCTCCGGGAAATGATGTGCCCGAAAGCTGGTACGAAGCCCAGAAAATGATGTCTGATTTGGGTCTAAAGTGCGAGAAGATTCAAGCATGTCCTAAAAATTGCGTGTTGTACCGGAAAGAGAATTCAGATTTGAAAGAATGTCCAACATGCGGAGAGGCCAGGTATAAGCCGAAAGATTCTGATAAGAAGCCTGATATACCTGTGAAGATAGCACGATATTTTCCCATAACACAGAGGCTACAGAGGCTATTCAGGTGCAAGAAAACAGCCGAGGCAATGATTTGGCATCACCGTGCTCCTCCAAGCGAAAATGGAAAAATGAGCCATCCAAGAGATTCGCCGGCATGGAAGGATTTCGATAGGAGGCACGCAATATTCAGTAGCGATCCTCGCAATGTCCGGCTCGGACTGGCTACCGATGGCTTCTGCCCATTCAACTATATGGCTGGAAGTCACAGTACATGGCCCGTTGTAATGATAATTTATAATCTGTCGTCTTGGTTGGCTATGGACCAATCATACTTTATGATGCCTCTTCTTATCGACGGACCAAACTCACCGGGGAACAATATCGACGTCTATCTCCGACCTCTGATCGAGGAGCTGAAAACTTTGTTCATTGATGGTGTAGAGATGTATGATTCAAACACAAATACAACCTTCATACTGCGTGCGGCTTTAATGTGGACAATTAATGACTTTCCTGCGTATGGAATGCTATCAGGTTGGTCCGTACATGGTCACAAAGCATGTCCTCATTGCCATGAACACACAACATCAAAATTTTTGAATTTTAGCAGGAAGGTTTGTTATTGCGGCCATCGACGTTTTCTGCCTCCAGACCACCCCTATAGGTTAAACACGGTTCACTTTGATGGTCATCAGGAGCTTCTTGGAGCTCCATCCCCATTATCCAGAGAGGACGTGACTGCTAAATGGGATGGTTACAATAACGTGACCTTCAGGATGGATCCGACTAAACAGGTCAAACCACAATATTGGAACAAGTTAAGCATTTTCTTCGAGCTTCCGTACTGGTCTACAAATTCAGTACGTCATTGTCTGGACGTCATGCATATAGAGAAGGGAGTATCAGAGCACATACTTAACTTGCTTCTGTGTAAAGACGGGAAATCGAAAGACAACATGAATGCTCGGATGGATCTACAAGAGTGGGGAATAAGAAGTGAATTGCACCCTAGACCGGCAGCGGGTAAAACGGGCAAGTTTGTACTTCCCAATGCCGCTTATCATATGTCACAACCGGAGAAGAAAAGATTCCTGCAGGTGTTGCATGATTTGAAAGTCCCCACAGGTTTCTCAGGATCATTCAGCAAGAAAATAAAAATTGTGAAGGGCAAGATCGATGGGCTGAAAAGTCATGATCACCATGTTATCGTGGAGCACCTTCTTCCATTAGCCCTCAGGACTTCTCTCCCCGACTCGGTTGGTCTAGTAATCAACGACCTATGTTGTTTTTTCAGGGAGTTGTGTGCTAAAACACTGGAGGTTGCGACGCTGGATAAACTAGAAAATTCTATTGCGTTGATACTTTGCAAGTTTGAGCGTATTTTCCCACCGTCATTTTTCGATATCATAATACACTTGACGGTTCATCTTGCAACTGAGACGATGTTAGCCGGACCAGTACAATATCGATGGATGTATCCCGTCGAGAGGTACGTGTAATTTTTCGTTTCGCGCAATTTATAAATTTATTGTTGTCATGTATGCCCGTATTTATTTATTCAACATATTCTCATTAGGTACCTCTACACTCTTAAGAAGTATATACGCAATAAAAATCGACCAGAGGGTTCTACCATGCAAGATTATCTTCTTAATGAAGCAACCACATTTTGTTCCCGCTATCTGGACGAGAATATTGAGACAAGGCTTAACCGACCATGAAGAATTCAAGACGGGCCATATGGTAAAGCCGAGTATAATTTTTGTGATTGGGTCACAGATCATGTAAGTTATTCGAATAACATTTTATTGCTATCAGTTTTAATCTAAACTTGTATCGTTATGTATTTTGTCGTAAAATTTGTTTTGTTAGATCCACAATCCGAACTTGTCTGCATCATTTGAGAGTGATTCAAGATGTTTAGCTCAATTTCCTAGTATGGAGGTTGCATATTACAAAGGATTTGGTGTCCTTGGATACAAATTCGAAGTTAAGGACATAGAAACATCTAGAACCACTCAGAATAGTGGGATTGCGACGGAAGGATCGGACGGTGTGATTTACTATGGGTACTTAAATTGTATACTCGGCATCCACTATCCCGGACGATCAGAACCCTTTTATATATTCCAGTGTACTTGGTACGATCCGCGAACCGATACGGACAGGTGGAGAAGCAGTCTTGGGACTTGAAAAGATGAATATGGATTGACCAGTGTGAACACACTTCGATTTTACGGTCAGGACGATCCGTTTATCTTTCCGAACCAAGCGTTCCAAGTATACTACTCACAGTGTTTGAAGCATCCGGGGTGGAGTGTTGTATGCCGATGGAAACCTAGAGATGTCTACGATGTCCCAAAATACGAGGACAGTGATGAGGACGAAGAAGAGAGAAGGCTTAAAGTGCTCCGACCGTCTGCTTCGAAGGACGGGTTGTCTTCGACCGATCATGAAGTTACGTGGGTTAGAAATGACATCGACGATGAAATCCAAGTAGATATGTATGATGCGCCCACGAAACGAAAAAGGTTATCAGTAATGTTATATTATTACTTCACATTTTACGCTCTAGATCATATATAGTCAATACTTTTAATGATTGTCTAATGCGTCCACGAACCGTTTATCTAGATTTGATGACGATGTCGGGAGCAGCGAGGGGCGGCAGGAGCTCCAGCCGCGGCAGAGGCAGAGGCAGAGGCAGAGCGGTTCTGCCGCCCGGAGAGCTCCGTAGGGAGCTTCAGAGGGCCGGTCTTGCACCCAGATCGGAGACCCCTTCGGATGCCTCCTTCCGTGTTGATTTGGCCACACCTCCAGGTATACTGCACGCATATCCATTTTGAATGTAATATTACAGATATTCATGCATGTTTATGTCAAAATTACTTATATTGTCAATGTTTGATTGTCTAGTTGTTGGTAATGCGTCCACATCTGGGACAGAGGCCACCCCCGCTCCTCCAGATATGTTTATATATCATATAGTGTATGTATATTGATTTAGAATGCTATATCATAAATACACACATTCCTTTTGCTCTTACTTAGCAATTTTATTATTGTCTAGCTGTAGGTGGTGACACCACCGCACCTGCGGGTATGTTTATATATCCTATAGTGCATGCATATTGATTTAGAACGTTATATTTTTTATCTACACATTCTTTTTGCAATTACTTATATAATCTATTTTTAATTGTCTAATTATAGGTGGTGCGGCCACACCTTCCACAGGGGCCACTCCTGCCGCTTCCATACCCTCCGCATCGTCTGCAGGTTAGTATGAATAAATTTAAAATATTTATTCATTTTACATATGCTCTATAGAATAAATATGAACTTCATGGAAATTTAGCGTCGATGTTTATTTTATAGTTGGAGGGGATGCGTCCGGGTCCGGGACCCCGGTTGTTCCTCACCGGAGGAACTATCGTCCCACTCGTGCTGCTGCTTGCGTCCAGGCTCGTGCGCTAGTCACCGGAGGTATATATCACACTTGAATTTTTGTTTAACCTTGATTTCTTAATGCAACTTTGTCTTATTATTGATTGTCTTGATATTTCGTGCAGACGCAGGGCCTCTCCATCCCCAGAGGGGGACTCGAGGCCCGAATCAGTCCCATAGGCTGAAGCCTGATAGAGCTAGAGGGGAGGCAGCATTCCCCCTATTTTTTACCCTTGACTATCGCTATACCGGTCCTCATGCCGAGAGGTTCGGCCGGTATTTCGGGGACGAGAGCCGGATCGTGAAGAACTATCCACTTCACGTTGAGTGGGGCGAGCAGCACCAGCGCTCATTTGCCCTCTTCTTTGATCAGGCTCGGGTATGTATTAATATATATTTTCATTTGATCTATCCAATATATTTATTATTAACACTTGCAATCTAATAACAATGTTTTTTTTTGTATTTTCAGTTGGATTACGATTTTCAGCCTGTAGCCGATCCTGATCACCCGGGGAGGGTGCTCGACCTTCATGCTCTGTACAATGGCCTGATGAAGAACATGCAGGCCAAGGTCCGATACAACAGGAATGAGCTGAAGGCCGACTGCTACTCCCTGTGGATGGCGACCCCTGAGGCAGAGAGAGCGGCCCTCCTATCTACTCCGGCGTTTGCGAGAGTCGACGTAGAGACATGGCCTCTATTGTGCGCTTATTTCGACTCCCAACGCAAACAGGTATGTATTTTAAATTTAATTCATTATTTATGATATAATTTATTTCTTTGTGTTTCTTAATTAGAAAACTAAATGTTAATGCGTTGTGCAGAAACAGGCCGCTCAGAATACGGAGAACAGGAAGTCGGCGAAGAGGGGTCGCCCCACTTACACAGGTGGCTCGAGGAACATTACTCGAGCCATGGAGTTATCGGTAAATTAAGAGTTATTCTCTAATATTCTGCAATATTAAGAGTTATTCTCTAATATTTCTAATATTAAGAGTTACTTTCTAATATTGCAGACACCTCGGACCGTGGCGTCAGGTGGTACACCGAGCGTGCTGTCCGCATATCTTGCCGTCCACGGCACCTCGACAGATCCCGCCACGGGCGAGCTTTGATATCCCGACGTCGCTACCCAGGAGTACTGCGTAAGTGTTAATATTTTTTCTACCCAAATTTGAAATTTTAGTTTTGGAAGGTTCAAGTTAAAATTTTATACTTATACTTTACTGCTTAATGTGGGTGTAGGAGCGGGTGGTTGAGCAGGCCCAGGCCTCGGGGATCGATTTTACCGGACAGAACGATCCGAGGCTGCTGACCCCAGTTCTGGACGCCACACACGGAGGGCACCACGGAGGTTGGGAGAAAGGCCGGGGATTGGGCCCTAGCAGGGCCCATATGAGGTTGGACTCCACCCCGGCGGTTACTTCCTCCGTCTCCAGTGACCGGCATATCCATCAGGAACTGGATAGCTTGAGGGCCACCGTTCAGGAGTTGAAGGAGATGCTGGTATGTATACTACTTTATAGTAAAATATCATTTCATATTATATACATATCAACATATCCATAATTAGTACGTAGCTTGAGCTTATTTGGTTTTAGACTTAAGTTTGATTAATCATACATACATATGTAATTAAAATAAACAACGCTTTTCCAAACTACATATCCAAACAGGGTTTCGAAATAACTTAATAATGATACGAATTCGAATAATACACAGTTCTTACACGCTTCTTACACACGTTATGTCCAGACGAGACAGGGTAGATCGGCCGAGCCTCCACATGCATCTCCTTCGGCTGCGGCTCCGCAAGCCACTACATCGGCTGCGGTTCCGCAGAAAGCTCCTGTAGCTCCACCGCCCACTCAGACTCCCGCAGCCGCGGCTCCGCAAGCGACTACCTCGACGGCGGCTGCGCAGACCACATCGCCAGCTCCACATGCCGCTCAGACTCCCGCTCGCGACGAATTGCAGAGTTTATTGACCGAGGAGCAGGCGCGCGTTATTCTATCGTTATTCAGAGGTGGAGCTGGACCGAGCTAGGGTAGATTTTTGGTTCTTATTTTTTGAAACATGTATTTATTTATATCATACACATTGTACTACATTTTGAAACGATACGATATTGATATTGGTTTGTATTTATATCATATTCAGTTTTTGGGTTTCTTTTGTATATTATATATATGCGTGAGATGTAATTATGAATACTACAATATATGATTTGATTGATGTATATATTATTGTGCACAGGGCGGGAAAAAATCAAGCAGCCCATTTTTTTAAAAAAAAATACAGACAATATGTACCTACGGATTAATCCGTAGGCACACATGTTACCCCTACGGATATATCCGTAGGGGCAAAATATCAGCAGTAACTGATATTTCCCTCCTGATCTCAGTGCCAGGGGGTTGGGAGTGCCCCTACGGACATATCCGTAGGGGCCACTGCCTATCCCCTATGGTGTTATCCGTAGGGGAAAAATATCAGGATTCCTGATATTTTGCCCCTACGGAAACGTACCTACGCGCATATCCGTAGGGGGTAGTACATGGACCTACGGACATGTCCGTAGGTACAAGTAATATATTAAAAAAAACCGTAAATAATATAAAATCTTATAACCTACGGCTTAATCCGTAGGGGCAACAGGACCTGCACATAAATCCGTAGGGATAAGTTCAGGGCCTCAACTTGCACCTGCGGCCTTTGCACCTACGGGGTATTTTTTCGCCCCTACGCATATATCCGTAGGGGCAGTGGGTTGTCCCTACGGATTTATCCGTAGGGGCAACCCTTATTTGTAGTAGTGAAGAAGTAACTTGTAGCATACCGGTAAAGTCTCTACACTGCTGTGACATAGCCTGTGCGTTCAAATCCTATCAGACCCAATTATTTTTAGAATTTTCTTTTTAATTTTTTGGAAGCCCAAAATTTGCACGTGCAATACATGGAGAAACGAAAAGTTTCAGAAAAATTAAATAGGCCCAATGAGGTGTACACACCCAACATGACACGTGGCACAAATCTTGAAACGAATCAACAAATCACGACCACCCATTTCTTGCTTATGGCCGGCGCCGAAGGTCCAAGTAGCTCCATTCTCCTCCTTGCTTTGTACACACACCCCTTCAGGTCCCTTTAACTCCCTTGCACTGTTTGATTTTCCTGCAATCAAATAGAGACCCTTTAATTCATCATTTAACACAATTTAAATTCTTTTAATCCAAAATTTTAATTTCCAAACCTTAATTCTTTACTATAAATACCACCCCATACCCTAGCTCTTCCCCATTCTGAAATTTTGAGCAAAAATTCTCTCAAACTCTCTAAGTACTAAGTGGGGTTAAGCCCCCAAGTAGAGTAGCAGGCCAAACTCGACGATCAGAGTATCTCCAACGAAACCACGACCCCCGAGGGCTTCTTCGATCTCTTGTTAACCACCTAAAACCAGGAAGTCCCTTCATCTCTATCCTTTTCCACCTCAAAACAAATTTTAAAAACAAACCGACAACAGTGGAGTTATCTCCGATATAATCTTCTCTTTGGTATTTGTAATCCACGTGATAAGCGAATTTGATCAAACTAACATCCTATACTAATCTTAACCTTACTTCCCATCATTTAGTTTTTAGCTTAACAAAAATTTCATATGAAACAAACATATAATGAACTTTTTCATTAAAATACCATAAACTTTAGTATAACCCCTTTTCAATAATTTTTAAAAAGATACCTTTAGGAAAACTTCATGGGGTAACGACCTACCCCACACGCACACTATGGCTTCATAGCACGGTACTCTAAACATGTAGCTAATTTAAAGAATGACTTTTATATTAAAATACCACATCTTTTCAAAACGGGTTTTTTTAATCGATATTTTGAAATTTTTGGCAATTACGGCTCTACAACTCTCATTAGGGGACCTTCTAATAGATGGTGCGGATTATCGCACATCCTCAGGATAATAGAGTGAGATACAGAACTCCTCACGAAGTATTCGGTTTCGAAAGGAAATAAAAATACGGTTTTTAAGAAATGCGACTTTTCTAAACAAAACTAATTTTGAAAAAAAATTATATAAAATATTATGAATTCGTATTTTCAATAAAAAAAATACTATGAAACTATATTCTTTAAATAAAAAGTTAGAATTTTAATAAAATACCACCAAGTTTCCAAAAGTAGTAATTTTCACAAAAGTACCATAAACTTTCAAAAAGTTAGGTTTTATCACCAAAATACCACAACAATTAAAATACATGTTCATGAAAACCCTAAATATTACAAATCACCCTCGAGGTTTATTTCGAAACTATATTAAAGTATTTTTCATAAAACCCTCTCGAGATATGCAAACAATATTTTAAGGACTCTAGAATTAATATAGGTTTAAGTGGTATCATTTCTCTTGAACCCCAGGAAGCCGGAGAAAGTGAGTGCTTGCCTATTCAGTTAGACAACTTAACAGGGTTATCAAATGGCAATTATCTTGAAAAAAGACACAAATCCTGCCGTCCATGTGCAGCAATTGTCGATTTCTCCTGAACATAAGATTTTTAACAATTTACATCAATTCACATGAAAAGACATGAACTCGGACACGAACTCGAACTCTAACCCAACTCGAATCTAAACTCGAACATGAACTCGAACCAACTTGACTCGAACCAAGATTGCAATTGTCATGACTCGTATATTACTCGACTCACTCGAATACATTCTATGCCTTTTGCAATCTATAGTTTCGATCAAGAAATGTTAATCAATTAATCAAACTAATTAAGTATATTAACCAGTTATAATATATTATCTCGGGGTGCTTGGGATAGTTTCATGTGTGAATCCAACGGAGCTTCAGGAGTCCCGTATTAATCTCTTTTTTTATTTTACTCGAATATCAGTCGGGTTGACTCATCCACAGCCCAGAGCCCCGATGCTAACAAAGGAAATGGGCCCGTGTTTCCTTGCTCCTGGGGCCCCACTCTTGAGCTCGTGATAGTTCTACGGCTGCGTTGACATTCACACTTAGAACTTAACGTTAACATAATGACCATATAGAGACCTATAGAATATATTTACCTATGATCATATACTTTTACTCGCCATATATATTCTACACCTATCATTTTCTTTACTCTTACCTATCTATGGGACTTACCGAACGCTAGTTCGCTGATAGGCATTCCACTCACTTTTCTTCTCTTGGAATGTTCGTCAGATACGGTAGAGACGGAGGAAGTTGAAACCACATAGGAGAACTACAATCAGATCGCTACTCAGGGCTAGCTCAGCTTCATTTTTTTTCAGTTTATATATGCCACTTGTTTAGGCATTTTCCTTATTGTATTTACTTTCCAGTATAAACTCATGTATTTGTAAATATTGGAAGTTGAATGTAAATAAAGATATTTGTTGAAAATTTTTACAGTCTCCATTTATTCTTGTATTATGTATTATTGTTTCAATACGCTTAGTATATTTATTTAGGGAATGACCTTCTCTGAATAAATATGCCGCGGGCTTGCCACGTCATCGTTTCCGTCTACTGGGAAGCGGGGCATGACATTCTAGGTGTACCGAAGTGGTGTAGAATATTATGCCGGAAGAACATCAGAATATCTTCGGTCTTGACTTGTTTTAGCGGGACAGCTTCAGCCCATCTGAAAAAATATGAACCGGTGGCCTTTGGATGACGGAGAATCAATTGGGCCAACTATGTCGGTACCCCAAATTTTGAAGGGCCATGATTCCACCGTAGGATGCAACGGATTGGGATGCTTTTGAATGAAGTCACCGTGAATTTGGCAGAGATGATATTTTTTCGCATGCTCTTCACAACGCCTTATCATGTTAGGCTAGTAATACCCAAACCGTTTGATTTGAACCCGCATTGTCACGCCCCACTTCCCAAAATACATAAAATCGGAAATGTAACAAAGCCAGCCATGCTACCCACGGTAAGGAAATATCCTCCCATAGGAACATTACGGCTGTCTATCAGTAATCAAGAACTATAATATAACTGCCTATCTCTAAACATGTTCAATAGTCACAAACGATAAGAGAAAATAGTAGCAGAAGCAATAAAAATCCAAAGAATAACTAACCATCAATAAGAGCTATATGAGTGAGATGGTTAGTTATTCTTTGGATCTTTATTGCTTCCGCTACTATTTCCTGTTATCGTTTATAGCTATTGGACATGTTTAGAGATAGACAGTTATATTATTATTCTTGATTACTGATAGACAGCCGTAATGTGATTATAGGAGGATATTTCCTTATCGTGGGTAGCAAGGTTGGCTTTGTTACATTCCCGATTTTATGTATTTTGGAAAGTGGGGCATGACAAGGTTTTGTTGGTGTCAGAGCCATAGGTTTTAGGTTAGCTGGGGCTTGGTTCAATTTGTAGTTGGGTAAAGTCCCCAATATATTATCCTTAAGATCCAGAATTTTAGGAACATGTCTTGCCATATTATTGTCTTATTATTCAAATTCTTGAATCTTATATTTCCCTTAAACTCTTTTTTCTCGACGATATGGAAATGACATTGCATCTCAACTTAGAATCCTCCTGATTCCTTATTGTTTCTCCCCCTTATTCCTTCAATTCTGATACTAGGATTTGGGTGGCTTAGATGGAGTTATGTGATTGTAACTATGTACCGCGGCATAGTTACAATGCGGTACTCTATTTAGGTAACCTGGAGTCTTATTTTGATTCATTTTCTTGACTTATATTCGTTGTACTACTTCGTTTTACTCGGTTTCATTGCTTACAAATTTATGCCTTATCGCAAACCTGAATCCAACAAACACGTTATATCGTCCCCTTGTCCCGTAGTGACTAGTGCATTTGCATTTCAAAGAACAAAGAGAAATACATAAGAGCATATGATGATTTCAGTAGTTCGACGTTGACCCCAGTAGAAGCTGGAACAGACCGTTTCACGGCCGATCAGGTGTAAGATGTTTCACTAGAGAAGTTTTGACAAATCCGCCTCAATTTATCAGAGTAGCGCAAAGGAAGTGTGGTAGAATGATAACTCACAAGTCTGAGAACAGACTTATGAATTCAAGATGAAGGGAACTGTTTGTTTGTACTCAAGGGTGAAGTTCGTGAACAGGTTACAGATGAAGCACCGATAGTTGTCGGGAATTCATGGAGGTATTTAAGGAATTCTCGGGTGTATCGTCTAAACGAGATGTCGAGTTCGCAATTGATCTTATTCCTGTAGTAGCACCAATTTGAAGGCTTTTATCGGCAGAACCGGAAAGGGTAAAGAGACGAGTTCCGGATTTATTAGAGAATGGCTGGATTCACAGCAGCGGTTCACCATGGGGAGCTCCAGTTCTTTTAGACAAGAAGAAAGATGGTATGCAGAGGATGTGCATCGACTATCAAGAGATAAATCATGTGACTATTAAGAATAAGTATCCAATTCCTCGCATAAGAGAATTATTCGATCATCTCAGTGGCACGAGAGTATTCTCAAAACTGGATTTGCGATCAGGGTATCACCATGTTTGGGTGAAAGCAGAAGACATTTGCAAGACAGTGTTCCGAACTTGTTATGGACATTACGAGTATTTAGTTATGCCATTTGGAGTTACTAACACACCGGCGATATTTATAGACTTGATGAAACAGATCATTACACCATTTCTACATCAATTCGTAGTAGTATTCATTGATGATATTCTGGTCTGTTCAAGGAGCAAAGAAGAGCATGAAGAACACTTGAGAGTCGCACCGCAGACGTTGAGACAAAGAGAATTATATGCTAAGATGAGTAAGTGCGATTTTTGGTTCGAAGAAGTGAATTTCTTGGGTAATGTTGTATCCGGAGATGGAATTGCAGTTGACCCCGAAAAGATTGCAGCTGTTCATGATTAGCCAATTCTAAAGAATGTATGGGAGATCAGAAGTTTTCTTGGGCTTGATGGATACTATATAAGGTTTGTGGAGAACTTCGCTCGAATAGCAGAACTTTTGAAAAACTAGCATGTAAGGAGATACCGTTCGTATAGACTGAGAAGTGTGCATAAGTTTTTGAAGCGCTGAAGCAAAGATTGACAACCGCTCCTATCTTAACAGTACCAGATGGTTTTGGAGGATTAGTATTCACAGCGATGCTCTGGGAAAGGCTTGGGATGTGTTTTGATGCAGCATGGAAAGGTTGTAGTCTATGCGTCGAGGCAATTGAAGACTCATGAAAAGAATCCCCCAACTCATGACTTGGAGCTATCAGCAGTTATTTTTGCGCTGAAGATTTGGATGCACTACTTATTGGGCAAAAGGGTTGAGCTGTTCACTGATCACAAGAGCTTAAAGTATGTGTTTACACAGAAAGGGCTCATTATGAGGCAGCGTAGATGGTTAGAGCTGATGGCTGACTATAATCTTGATCTAAAGACCATCGAGGGAAAGTTAATGTAGTACCAGATGCTTTAAGTCGGTTGCCAGCAATACGGACGTTGAATGCACGGAATGAGTAGTAGATTTTCATATATTCGAGCTAGAGCTGGTACTACCAGATTCTTTGGGACAGATGATGCAATTGCAAGTACAGTCATCCTTGATTGATAGTATTAAGGCAGCACAGTTGCACGATCCTAGATTATAGAAACTTTGGGGACAAGTTGAAGCGGACTTCAAATAGATTTATTAGTTCATGAAGACGATTCGCTAAGATATGAAAGACGTTTGTGTGTACCTAAAGGAGATGTTTTCATGAAGGAAGCTCATAGTTCCGTATATTCAGTACATTCAGGTGGCATGAAGATATATAGAGATTTGCGACAACACTTTTGGTGGGAAGGCATGAAAAGAGGGATTGATCATTACGTGTTGAGTTACTTAGTGTGTCAGCAAATCAAGGCTGAACATCAGAGGGTAGATGATTTGTTGCAACCACTTTCGATTCCTCAGTGGAAGTGGGAATATATAACCATGGATTTCATGACAGCCTTACCACAGAGTCTAAAGGGCAATAACGCGGCTTGGGTGATTGTCGATCGACAGACAAAGGCAACTCATTTCATACCATTTCGAGTTGGTCAATCGATGGGGGCTTTGGCAGAGCGATACATGCAGGAGATTGTGAGATTGCATGGAGTACCAGTGAGTATTGTTTTTGATCGTGACACTGGGTTCCTATCACATTTTTGGAGGGGTCTACCTTGAAAGTTTAGGAACTCGCTTGAAATTTAGTACAGTCTACCATTTTGAGACAGGTGGACAGTCCGAGAGAATGATCCAAACTCTTGAAGATATATTGAGAGCTTGCATGTTGGATTTCAAGGGTTCGTAGGAGGATTATTTATATTTAGTAGAGTTTTCATACAACAACAGTTTTCAGGCAACTATATAGATGACTCTATTCAAAGTATCGTACGGTCATAAGTGTCGCTCTCCAGTATGTTGGAGCGATATTGGAGAAAGAAGATTGTTAAGACCGGAACATATTGTGTAAACTGTGGAGAAAGTTAACCTGATTCATGATCATATGAAGGTGGCACAAGAGCGACAGAAAAGTTGGGCTGATACTAAAAGAAGACCTTTGGAGTTTGCTGTTAGTGATCTTTTGTTCTTGAAGATAGCACCAACTAGGGGAGTAATCTAAGTTGGTGGTCGAGGCAAGCTTAGTTCTCGATTCGTGGGGTCTTTCGATATCATTGAGTGTATTGGAGAGGTAGCTTATCGATTGCCTTTACCACCATCCTTTACGGATGTTCATGACGTGTTTCATGTATCTCAACTCCGCAAGTATGTTCGAGCTGAGACGCATGTCCTTGATCACTCGGAACTGATAGTGAGAGAAGATTTAACTTATGAAGAGCAATTGATGGCTATTGTGGATCGACGAGAAAAGATTCTCAAGAATAAAGTGATACCTTTAGTACTTGTTTCGTGGAGGGATCGTTCGCATAGAGAATCTACTTAGGAATATGAAGACGAGATTTGACAAAAGTTTCCACATCTCTTTCCTTAGATCTGTATCTTCTTGTCTGTTCCTATTTTGTAGATTTTGAGAACGAAATTTTTTTGCAGTTGGGTATAATATAACACCCTCGTACGTTTATACAATGTTAATTGGTATTTTAACACCTTCTTTATATTTCTTTTAGTTTATTTATTTAAATTGTGTTTTATATTTTATCTATTTGGGTTGCGATCGATTCGAACAGTAGAGGTAGTTATCCGATCTGACCCGCATGTGTGAAACCCATTATGGTTATATTTTATTAATATTTATCTATAAACTAAATTCATGTGAATCTAGTATAATATATATGTATATAAATAATATTTAAATCATATGCTTATATCTTCTGGTAGCCACATGTTAAAAATAATTTATATTTGTTAACTGCCATCATATGGTTAAACATCCCATATTTTATTTTAATTTTTATCTATTACGCTTAAATCTAATAGAATCTGGATACCAGATATTTCTTAGATTCAAACATATTTAAATCCTTTTAAAATCTTAAATAAGGGATATGACATATTTAAATAATATTCTTTCATTATGGTTAAAAAAGTTGCATATATGTATTATTTTTCCAAAATATATTTTTGTGAGATTTTGGTAGAAATGGAGTGTAGTTTGATATTATCTTTAGTAGTATTAAACTATAATACATATTTATAACCTAATATAAACCACACACACACACACACACACTCACACACACACACATACACACACACTATTATATACTTTATATTTTATAAAACAGAAAACTTTCTTACTCTCTCCACATAACATATCTCTCTCTCTCCTCTAACTAAATCTCTCTCATCAATTTATATATTCTCCTTCTTCGTTCTTCAAGCCCACACACATTCTCGCCGACACAACTCCAGCCGCATTCTAGAATCTTAATCGAGCCATCAAAATTTAGTGTTTATTTGTATATCGCCGTATTGCTTCCGTTCATCGCGTTTGTTTCAAGGCAAATTTACAACTTGCTACATGCTATGGTTTACGCAATTTACTTATATGATGTCATACTATCATCATCATCATCATCATCATCATCATCATCATACAACTATATCTATATAATTTATACACCGTAATTATTTAACGTTAATCAATTTTATAATATACAGTGTATACAAGTTTACAACTTGCGACATGTTATAGTTATATCTATAAATATATATATCGTCGTAATATTTCTTATTATTAACATTATACCGTTTATATCTATATAATCTGTATATCATTAATTAGTTTATAATTTGCATTTTATAACGTTATGCAAAATACAGTTTGAAAATATTATAGTTTATACATAAAACGTCGTCGCCAAGCGGATATGATAAATTTGGAATTTACTGTACATCTTACCTTATAAAATTCATTATAAATTATAGAAAAATCATTAGCACATATTATTTAGTTCATTACGAAGATAACTCAGAATAATATAACCTTGTGAAATATTTACTTAAAAAATAAATTGTTTAAATAACGTAAACTATAAATGAAAGTACCTCTGAACCGCTGTCCAGGAAAATTCCAGCAACAAATTTTCAAGTTCGAACGTTCATAAATTTTTGCAGGAACAACCTAAGATACTTTAACTTATAAAAATGAAAACCTTATTTAATTATATTTGTTTTGGTATATGACACATCCCTTTTGGAGGACGTTTGTTGTTTTTAAGCTATTTTACAAATCAGGGTGATGCTGAATTTCTGAACGGAACTTTCTTATACATGGTTAATCAACACCACTTTTATAGTTATTAATTGGATTGAATATGTTATCCCTGTTAATGCTATTATCTTGGTCTTGTACATGATATGATTACGTTGTCCATGACACGCTTGTTAATCTATATCCGTTAGTGTTTACTGATATTCGGTTATAACTGTATTGTCTGTTGTATACCATGATTTGATTGGCATATGTGATTAATGTAAGTCCGCGGGGGCACCCCGGCCGTCGATCCGACGCCGGAAACGCGGAAACAAAAAACTTTGCAAACTAGCAAACCGGCACCACCGCGCAATTTTAACCCGGATCGGGCCATTAACCTAGCTACTAGCAAACTAGAAAAGAGTAGAGAAGCTATACCAAGCGATCCGTGTCCTTCGGTCTTCGTCTCCACTCCGATCTCCTGCGGAATCTCCGATCGTTGCCTCCTCGTCAAAACGGGCACCACATAGCCGGGTTCTTTTACGGGCTCCCACCTCTGGACCGAGGCAACTCGGGCGCGAAGTTGGCTAGCTGACGCGTTTAAGGTTTGCTGTAGACTAGTGTAGAATTTGTCTCTTGGGGTTTAGTTGCCATGGAGGAATTGAGAAGAGAATGAGAAAAAGAATGAGCTTTGGAGCTAATCTTTTTGCAACCATAGAATGAGATGAAGATAAAATGCCACACCAAAAATGATCCCTCTCATTTTCTCCTTACCCCTCAAAGTGGCCGGCCCTTTTTTTTCATGGTGGATATCATGGAATGAAATTATCATGGAGAAAAGAAAAGATAATGCAAGGAATAATGTCACACCCACTTCTCATCTCATCAAATCACTAAACCATCACATGAAAGCAAAGAATGGACAAGAAAAGAATCTCATGATGGTTGAACCACAAATGTGCAAGAAATCTCTCCACAAAATGTTATTTGCAAATGTGCAAATAACCCCCTCCATCAAAAGTACGGTCGTGAAGGAATAAAAGAAAACCGGCCGGAACGGAATGCAAACTGGAAACTTCAGAAAACTGATCCTGTAATAAATTACAGGAAAACCCCGCTACTGCATATACATGCCCGCATTTATATTCCTACTGAACACAAATGCAAAGAGACAAAATCTACACTATCTAATACTAGGATCCGGCTTAAGCCAAAACCGGCTAGTAAAAACCGTCCGATCACGATTCGTGCAATACCGCACGTATCGTGTCGAACCCTGCTATATCTCCATACGGCCTCTACAGCGTTTCGCCCGAAACCTGAGTAACTGTGTGTGGTGGACTCTAAAGACTCGTCAATACTATGGCTGTGGATTTAACCACTAGCACGTCAGAGGTATAAGCCAAAACGTAACGGGCTACCAGATACTGACCAAAAGGGACATTGATGAGCGAACTCATCCTGACACCCTACTGAGCCTGTCAGTGACAATATCCGTACAGTCCGGTCCGTTCGCCTATGAGTATCGCATGGCGGGCCTAGGGGGTTGGTAAAAGTCAGACCCCCAATAGCGGTACAAGTCGTGTCGGAGTGTAGCCCAGAACACCCTGAGTACTACTGGAATACCTACCAACAAATCTCCTGCCTTGGCCAAGGACTTTTCATGTACTGGCTCTCCTAGACACAGCGCGACCTCACCCCCAATACCGGGAGAGACGAACCCCTGCAGATCCGCTCACTGCCTCCATGTGGCTCGGGACTGTACCCAACTAAAACCTGTTTGCACGACTCCTTTGAGCCGTGGTAGGGTAGTAATCAAAGCACAGTGGGAACTCACATGAGACAAATGACGATCTCAGGTCGATGAACTAACCTGTACACATGTCACCAGGGAACTGCTATCTGACATCAGGTATAATCCCAACTAGCAGGTTCCCAGCGAGTCCTGTCCGGTGTACTCATAACCGAATGAGCACCTGTATACATCTTAGGTGAACCAACTGACACCAGTGGCTTGTGAGACCGGCCACTGCCCCTCGTCGGGGTCTCGACTGTATACATTAGTCTACTCTGGAGAATCGATGCCCTGTCTCGAAACTCCCACGACTAGGGACCTTTTAAGGATGTGCTTATAGACCCCAGCTCTCACTTATATGATCGCCCTCATACTGCTGGTAGTCAAGGAAGAATCCTAGGGGCTCTATCAACGTGTAATAGCGACTCGTAAGGTCACCTAAAGCAGTACACGATGATAAAGATAAACCAGATAGCATACTATCATCTCGAGTAAGACTGTCATACCGGTATAGGTCCTCCCTCAATCATTGCAATCACGTGCCTGTGATCCAATAATTGACTCTGAGCGCACTATATCCAACAATCTCCCACTTGCACTCAAGGCTAATTATTGCGATGTCGCATACTCACAGCCCGTGTGATACCGAACACCCAACTCCTCTACTAGTCAGTCTCACAAAGCTCGTTTGCGAAACTATTGCGTTCGAGGAATAGCCTCAGTGAGTGGATCCGCTATGGTGTTCCTTTCTATGTCTCTCTATATCTCAAGTTCACGGAGAAAGCCATCTTCCGAAATGAGCAATACCTGTCTTAGAATGTGTCTGGATGTCTGATGGGACCTAGCTCATAAATGAACTCCAAATCCAAACTTTTTAGACTGTATCGTCAACTGAACTTAATCAGTATCCTGCGCCATGCCTTCCCTCAGTATCCACCTGGACCATCTGTCCAAAATACTGCCCCTCGTTAGAGGGAAAGCTATAACTCTGACAGCCACTCTGCCGTCCAGGTCACCTTGGAAGCCTGGAATGATAACCGTCTCCTAAAGGAGGCTGTCGTTATCAAATCCCTAGAACATGCACTTATGTTCTAAAACCGCTTCCTAATGTTTCTCCCGGATTGGATCAATATCAACTTATTGCACCTACTGCAAGAACAACATCTGGTGTGGTACTTGACATTTCATGATTGACTCGGTTGCCTAAGCAAGTGATCTGCCAATCATGCACATCCCTCTCCCCTTTAGTCAGTAAGACACCTTTAGAGAGGGTGACTCCATCACCTGCAGGTATACTACCATGCCAGGAGTCGTCCATTCTAAATACTCTTAGAATGCTGTCTAAGTACCCTGATTGGGAAACCACCCAAATCTAGATCTAAAACCATAGATCTAGTAACCAGAATGTACAATATAATATCCAAGTCCTTTGTGGAGAAACCACTGTGTGACGACCAAAGTATAACCGATCGTAGTATAGGAATATTACTTCCTACTCTGTGTATGTCATCAAATACCAGGACATCACACCCTACTACCTTCTTAACAGATCCATCCCCTATTCTGATGAAGTCAAACCTATGACTGTCACATCAGAAATAGATGATCTATCTCCGCTATATCTGCTCTAGTCTATAAATAGACATAAGCCTGATGTCCACCAATGCTTCTGCTGCTCCTACTGACTACGACAACCCTCTGGCAGAGTCATATAGACGTTCACTTCTAAAGCTAGTTTAGAACGACGCTATACTCATCCTCCTGCCGGATCTCACGGTCTGGAACAAAAGCAATGGCAAGTCTGGGTAAACAAGAACCTCCCTGCCACCGTCCTTGAGCATACCGAAGTACCTCTCGAGTGCCTGAGGTTACCCACCATATCTGCGGAGTGGCCAATGGAATGTCAAACCAGATTGAATCTTTAGGTTCTTATCAAATCTTCAGTAATCGTTTGCGGTTCTGGAATCACTTCCAGTTCTACCATACTCCCACTACTGTTTTCTGAAAAAAAATCCATTTTTAATTAAAACTGTGGCGAGTCAAGAACAATATCACTATTGATCTTCCAGATGGTAGAATATCAACCCTCGTCATAGCCCGGGTCAACCCACAAACAGCCATTACAGAAACGTGCCTTGAGTAGTCCAGTGTCTGGTTTTAAGCATAAGCCGGACAACTCCCCGTATCTTAACAATGTCAAGATATGAACTGTTCTATATCCAATATAGAAACAGATGCACTGATTTAATTGAACCAGATTCAAATCATGCAGCTGTCTCCAGTGCATGTCAACTAAATGGAAGGAGGCCGATCAGCGTTACTCAACTTAGGAATCCTTCCAATTATGAGTAACCTGAAAGAGAAGCAAGTTCTCTTAATCATTACTATTAACTGAATACCATATACAAGTATCTACATCTTCGATCACCTTGAAGAATCCCGATACTTGCAATACCTGGTTCTCTACTTTATTCACATACCTATAACTTCTCAAAATTCGAACCCTGTGTTTCCACGAAACACCTGTCTAAAAACTAGAGACGTCATAAGTAAACCGAATATAGTACGAGGACCAACCCCTCTGTCCTAATGGACGCTGGACAATATACGATACTCTGTATAAGTCCCCTGAGTCTAGTGACTCATTCACTGTGTGTCGTAGGTTGAAAACTGTACTTATGGTTAAGAAGAATTGCACCGCTGTTCAATGCTTCTTACCTAACCATCCACTGATATAGGTAAATGTCATAGACATAATTTCAAAAATGTATATCTCACTCTATAAAAATAGACGTACAGATATATCAATTTGAAATTGGTGCATAACAACGGATATTCAAAACCAAATATTTGCCGTCCGGCAAACAACCCTGATGACTTCCTCAAATATCAACAATTACAACGAATCCCGATATAATGAGGATGATCACCTAATTCCCAATAACTTACTCCCACTCATCATCTGTAAAACCATACAGATGTGAGAATCATACCTGGTAAATACATACCCTGGAGCAAGTGTCTAATCGGAAAATCAGTTTTCTTTTAACAGTACACAGTGAAACTGAAACATTGAAATGTTTCGATGGGGTATCCTGGTATTCATAGTAATGCTTCTTCCATCATCCAGATTCACGACTGTAACCGTATAATTCTTTGCCACCTCTCCAAATCTCTTTATATGTCTTTAGTCATTACCTTCTGCACACCCCTTTAGGTCAAATGGTTTTCTTCCTTCCTTACCGTTCGGCACCAGCCTATGGTTTGGAAGAAGACTATCCAATAAGCATAATGGGTGTACTATCCTAATCCTAGGAGCACTCGCAATGCGAGAGAAGATGAAGATAAAAGACAACCGAATGAACCTTATTCCTATTTCTCCTGAACCAGGATCCATCCCCGAACTGGAACAAGTTCCTTTCGAGTTTGTATATAACCATACGATGGATTATCCAATAAACTGGGATCTTCGTAGTGATACAGAGTGTCCTGGAGAAATACAAAGGTGATTTAGGATTGGCGAAGAAATACTTGGTTTGGTCGTGAATAGCAGTCGCAATTTACTTTGCCCTCTTACTAATCCCTTTCTTTGTCTTTACATAATACCCTCTGTACACCACCGTTAGGCTAATTGGTTTTCTTCATTCCCTACCGGTCGGCACCAGCCTAAGGTTTGGAAGAAGACTATCCAATTTGCGTAATAGGTGTACTATTCCTAAACCAAGGAGTACTCGCAACCTGAGAGAAGGTAAAAGGAAAAGACAACTGAATAGTCCTATTCGTTTTCTTCAGAACCGGAAACCATCCTCGAATTCCTTCGAGTTCGTATATAACCATACTATGGTTTTGTCCAATGGAAGTGGACGTTCGTAGTAATACGGGGTGTCCTGGAGAAAAGGGTAAAAGTAGGAGTGGCAATGAGGTTTGCAACTCTGACAATCCAAAAGCCAGTGTTAGGAAGGTTCGGTCAACTTGGTCACTGAGTCATAGTCTAGGGTCGGGTCAATGGTCGCTGCCAAAGAGAGAGAGAAAAGAAACACTCAGCGTGCACTCTAACCTAGATCAGAATGGTTATCACTTTATCTAATCTGGAAACCTTCCACTGTAACTCAAATTCTTCTCCAAACCCAAAAGAAGAATTAGTCGGGATCACCCGAGGAGTAAACCAACTCATCAGTGGGAATCGGGATCCAACTATCATCGCATGATAACGTGACGGAATCCGCTCACGCTATCACACTTCAGAAGGTATGCGCATATCTGGCAAGTTTCAGTTTCTTTAGAAACTCCCGATGTGATTTTTACCCCATGCTCTTATGACCTTGACTTTGGCCAACAAATCATAAGTCACATGTCAAGTTCAACCCGTCATTGTCCAGGTTGATTTGAACCCACCCGTACAAGCCCTTGACTTTGGCCAACAAGGCTATACGACTGTCCCAAACCAACGCATCTATCTATGCAGCATATGAATACCCAATAGCTACCAAACACTGTGCCTTGACTTTGGCCAACAAACACAGCTTGAATACTATTAACTACCCATATGAAACGACGGAGGGCTACGAATGGTTTCTGGCGAAAACCTTTAACGTAATGAACTTGATATCGTTGAAGGAACCGGATAGCTTTTTAAAAATATAGTGACGAAGACCTTTGCTAAAGAGGTCACTCCCGGTGAAGGGATCTCGGCTCTTTCCCCGTAGAATGAGGTGCAGGATATTCCAACTGAATACCACGATGCAAAGCAAAAGTAATCGGCTATAGTGAAGTTATTTCCCTGACGCAAACTTCTGTCCAAGGGGTCACTCCCGGTGAAGGGATCTCGGCCCTTGCCTCATCGACTGAGGAGCAGGATATTCCAACTGAATACCATGATGCAAAACAAAAGAGAACGCCCTTGCAATAACAGCTTTTGAAAAGTGTTCCAACAACATCAGAATAGGTTTGTTTATCTTGCATTGATCCGAATCAACGCAGTCCCATCAATTGATCGCACCACAAAAGAACGAAAATAATGGCGTACGTATATGCCATCCGCATTCGCCACTGGGTCCCGTCATCACCCGTTAGGTTAGCTAACTAACGACAGAGCGGGGACTGGACTAGCGCGGATGCAAAACATATACAACATCTACTAGTATATATATCAATATATAATTTTTGCTCAAGGCGTGATAAAATGCAACATCACAGAAATATACAGTATCACAGATCAATACAGATATCTGAGATCCCCGGGTTTCATAGAGCCGCTACTGAAACCCAACGTTCCCTTGGTCGTGTGGATAGCCTGTGCAATGAAATCCTAGACCCCTACGGGCGTGGTAAGTTACCCGCCAAAACCTGAAGCGAGGCAGCCCCCTTCAGCAACGTGAATGGACCACCCAGCACTTCACGGAATCCGGCAACTTGGGCACCCCTCCTGGGTCAATCCTATACCCCCTACGAGTGCGGCGAACAGCCCGCCAATTCTAGAGCAAAGCCCCCTCCGTCTCAATGCCATGAGATGCGGGCTCGTTGCCCTCTAGAACCCGGCTATCCGTGCACCCCTCCGTGGGGTAATCCTAGTACAGAAAGTAAAAAAATACATACAACGGGTACATCGACCACAACCTGGTCATGCCCTAAAAGAATAATACAAACAGGCAGTGACAGCAGTCCACATGTCGGACGCTCGCCCCGCAATATCAAATGTACATATAAAACAAAACTGTACTAGCATTGCATCCAGGCTATCCCCCACGACCGATCCGCAACATCACAGCACAACACAGAACATCAACGTGAATGTCACGTTCGCAAATCCGTCTAAAAGGGCTATAGCAGATAGACTGGATTTACCGATCGAGTGACATTCACGGTCGCAGATAAAATGTAAACTGTGAACTAACATGTTTAAAATATCCGATCGAACAAATTTATCAAAGTGGGCCCCAAGCAGTACTGTAGCACTCACAGAAAATCTGGGCCCAAAAAGAATATCCCAAAACCCCTATTTTTAACTCATAAGCTATCTGCAAAATTTTGATCAAGTGATCAATCAAAAGCGCGGCGGAACCGCGGCCCAAGCATGGGTTTGGCCGCGGTTCCGCGGCGGTTTGGAGAGATCGCGCGACCAAATTTTCACAGATTGCTTCGATATCCATGCACAGTATTCTGAGACAACCTGAAAAATTTTTGGAGCCAAAAAAATTTCGACAGAGAACACATGTGCATACAAAATACGGTTTTTAGGGAATTTTGTTCGATCGAATACTAAACATACTAGTGCAAGCTAGTTTAGGTTAACGGCGTGGCTCTGATACCAATGTAAGTCCGCGGGGGCGCCCCGGCCGTCGATCCGACGCCGGAAACGCGGAAACAAAAAACTTTGCAAACTAGCAAACCGGCACCACCGCGCACTTTTAACCCGGATCAGGCCATTAACCTAGCTACTAGCAAACTAGAAAAGAGTAGAGAAGCTATACCAAGCGATCCGTGTCCTTCGGTCTTCGTCTCCACTCCGATCTCCTGCGGAATCTCCGGTCGTCGCCTCCTCGTCGAAACGGGCACCACATAGCCGGGTTCTTTTACGGGCTCCCACCTTTGGACCGAGGCAACTCGGGTGCGAAGTTGGCTAGCCGACGCGTCCAAGGTTTGCTGTAGACTAGTGTAGAATTTGTCTCTTGGGGTTTAGTTGCCATGGAGGAATTGAGAAGAGAATGAGAAAAAGAATGAGCTTGGGAGCTAATCTTTTTGCAACCATAGAATGAGATGAAGACAAAATGCCACACCAAAAATGATCCCTCTCATTTTCTCCTTACCCCTCAAAGTGGCCGACCCTTTTTTTTCATGGTGGATATTATGGAATGAAATTATCATGGAGAAAAGAAAAGATAATGCAAGGAATAATGTCACACCCACTTCTCATCTCATCAAATCACTAAACCATCACATGAAAGCAAAGAATGGACAAGAAAAGAATCTCATGATGGTTGAACCACAAATGTGCAAGAAATCTCTCCACAAAATGTTATTTGCAAATGTGCAAATAACCTCCTCCATCGAAAGTCCGGTCGTGAAGGAATAAAAGAAAACCGGCCGGAACGGAATGCAAACTGGAAACTTCAGAAAACTGATCCTGTAATAAATTACAGGAAAATCCCGCTACTGTATATACATGCCCGCATTTATATTCCCGCTGAACACAAATGCAAAGAGACAAAATCTACACTATCTAATACTAGGATCCGGCTTAAGCCAAAGCCGGCTAGTAAAAACCGTCCGATCACGATTCGTACAATACCGCACGTATCTGATCGAACCCTGCCATATCTCCATACGGCCTCTACAGCGTTTCGCCCGAAACCTGAGTAACTGTGTGTGGTGGACTCTAAAGACTCGTCAATACTATGGCTGTGGATTTAACCACTAGCACGTCAGAGGTATAAGCCAATACGTAACGGGCTACCAGATACTGACCAAAAGGGACGTCGATGAGCGAACTCATCCTGACACCCTACTGAGCCTGTCAGTGACAATATCCGTACAGTCCGGTCCGTTCGTCTATGAGCATCGCATGGAAGGCCTAGGGGGTCGGTAAAAGTCAGACCCCCAATAGCGGTACAAGTCGTGTCGGAGTGTAGCCCAGAACACCCTGAGATACTACTGGAATACCTACCAGCAAATCTCCTGCCTTGGCCAAGGACTTTTCATGTACTGGCTCTCCTAGACACAGCGCGACCTCACCCCCAATACCGGGAGAGACGAACCCCTGCAGATCCGCTCACTGCCTCCATATGGCTCGGGATTGTACCCAACTAAAACCTGTTTGCACGACTCCTTTGAGCCGTGGTAGGGTAGTAATCAAAGCACAGTGGGAACTCACATGAGACAAATGATGATCTCAGGTCGATGAACTAACCTGTACACATGTCACCAGGTAACTGCTATCTGACATCAGGTATAATCCTAACTAGCAGGTTCCCGGCGAGTCCTGTCCGGTGTACTCATAACCCAATGAGCACCTGTATACATCTTAGGTAAAACAACTGACACCAGTGGCTTGTGAGACCGGCCACCGCCCCTCGTCGGGGTCTCGACTGTATACACTAATCTACTCTGGAGAATCGATGCCCTGTCTCGAAACTCCCACGACTAGGGACCTTTTAAGGATGTGCTTATAGACCCCAGCTCCCACTTATATGATCGCCCTCATACTGCTGGTAGTCAAGCAAGAATCCTAGGGGCTCTATCAACGTGTAATAGCGACTCGTAAGGTCACCTAAAGCAGTATACGATGATAAAGATAAACCAGATAGCATACTATCATCTCGAGTAAGACTGTCCTACCGGTATAGGTCCTCCCTCAGTCATTGCAATCACGTGCCTATGATCCAATAATTGACTCTGAGCTCACTATATCCAACAATTATGAAGTAGATATCTTACCTGACTGGTTACATCATCCCTGACATGCCTGTACACAAATTCATGATTGGTACCCTACCATCCCGTTACTATTACCGTTATCATGCTAGTACCTATTGACTGTGATACTTACCGATACCAACAATCCTGACTTGTTGTCTTGATGGATGTGGCCTGTTGTCTAGTTAGACATAACATGTACTTGATTATTCCTGTGTTGGCATTAGGTAGACACTCTATTGATACCCGACTTGAACACGAAATCTGGGGGAAAGGGGAATCAAGAATGTAACCAAAACGTAACTAAAAAGGATATTATTGTTTGCCGTGATTCCGGACGTGAACAGAATAACCATTGTTTATTGTACCATGAACGGGATATATTGTCCCTGTAGGGAATGAACGGGATATATTGTCCCCGTGGGGAATGAACAGGGTATATTCTGTTGAGTTATGATGAGGATTACATTAATTGGTTTCAAATACCATTAGAATAGATAACCTAGAAACACAGACTTTAGGATACACGTGACATACCTATAGGATGCCGTTATAACATCTGTGATTGTTTGTTTATACTTATACCTTATTTTGCATGTGACATCCTGTATAGCACACTGTTCTAGTCATTACTATTATTATGATATTTATGACGCACAACGTCTGGGTTTTGCATGGCCCAGAAAATTGACTTAGCATGCGAGTAGTTTGACAGGATCGTCGATCAGTAAGGACCATCTCACTCATATAGCTCTTATTAATGGTTATTTATTCTTTGGATCTTTATTGCTTCCGCTACTATTTCCTGTTATCGTTTGTGGCTATTGGACATGTTTAGAGATAGGCGGTTATATTATTATTCTTGATTACTGTTAGACAGCCATAATATGACTATTTGAGGATATTTCCTTATCGTAGGTAGCATGGCTAGCTTTTTTACATTGCCGATTTTATGTATTTTGGAAAGCGGGGCATGACACGTATTTTGAGGCTAGATTGGTGAGCTTCGCGGACGCCTGAGTGAATTTCTTTCATGACTTTTTGGGCTTCGGCCAAAGACAGACACCTGAGCCAAAACTAGTCATACGATCTACGGTATAGCATGTTATTTACAAACGCATATCAAAGAGCTCTTTTCTTCAGCTGAACCCTTACGGATTTTTCTTCGAGTAGCTTGTCGTATCGGAGGTACTCTATGAAGAGTTCTCTCCAATCGGGCTCGTCTTGAATTATCAGAGTTTCTTTGGTAGGATTGTTCTCTTATTCTACGCTTTCCTCTTCTTGTAAATAGACTGGAGGCTGAATTTGCCAGTTTCTGACTGTGATCAGAATTTCATCCATGCCGGGATCAGTCAGCTCTTTGGCTAGGTGAGCGAGTACATTGGCTTTTCCGTCCAACGCCTTAGGAACTCTTGTTAGTTCAATATGGGTGAACTGTTTCATGAGTTCTACCACCTGACTTCTATATCAAGCTAACTCAGGCTTATATATCTTGTATTCGCCACTCACTTGGTTGGCGACAAGCTGGGAATCACCATAGACCCATAACCGAAAGATTTCCATTTTTATGGTGAGCTCCAAACCAGGTATTAGAGCATCATACTTAGCCTTGTTGGTTGTACGAGACTCGGTGTGAGTGAAAAAATGTCGTAGGGTTCCCATCGATGGCATGATGAACACCAATCCTATCGCTACTTTTATCTGCGGAATGCTTGATTTGCAGGAGGTCCTCATTGATGAAGCTCCATCGAAGTAAACCTCTCGGCATGGCTCATTATCTTTGAGATGCAACACTTGTTCGTCGGGTAACTCTCAATAGAGCGGTGACACTTCAGGTATGGGATGAGCAGCGAGGAAGTCGGCAAGAGCTTGTCCTTTTACTACTTTCAGTGGAATATAGACTATGTCGAACTCAAGCAGTATGAGAACCCATCTTTCCATTCTGTCGGCTAGGCTTGCTTTGGTCATTAAGTATTTAAGCGGGTCGACCTTGGAGATCAGCATAACCCTATGAGTGAGCAAATAGTGCATCAGCTTCTTCACAGCAAATATCAGGGCCATGCATTACTTTTCGATCGGGGAATAGTTGTGTTCCGCCCCGACTACAGTTTGACTGAGATAGTAGAGGACATTTTCTTTTCCCTCCTCGTTATTTTGGGCAAAGAGCGCGCCGAGTGATTTATCTAGCGTGGCAGTATAGAGAATCGGTGGTTTATTTGGAATGGGAGTAGCAAGTACTGGAGAGTGCAGCAGATACTGTATGATGATTTTGAATGCTTCTTGACATTCGGCATCCCAGACAAAAGGAGCCCCTTTCTTTATAAGCTTTGAGAAGATCCTACATCTTCCCTATAAATTCGAGATAAACCTTCATATACAAGTATGTTTTCCTTGAAAGGATCTCAGCCGCGTCAGATTTTTCGGATGAGGCATCTCCATGATAGCCTTTATCTTCGACGGGTCAATTTCGATCCCCCGATGTTGGACTATGAAGCCTAAGAATTTTCCTAATGACACGCAAAAAGCGTACTTTAGAGGATTCATCTTTAGACCGTGTTCCCTCAGTCTGGTGAAAACGGTCCTGAGATCTTGGATGTGATTGGCCTTAGTTTTAGTCTTGACGACAAAATCATCAACATAACATTCGATAACTTTATGGATTAATTCGTCAAGATCTTGGTCATTGCCTTTTGATATGTGGTGCCTGCGTTCTTCAATCTAAACGGTATCACCTTGTAACAGTATATGTCATTCGGTGTTCGAAATGTTGTGTATTTCTCATCTTCAGGCAACAGCTTGATCTGATTATATTCAGATGAGACATCCATGAAGGTGAACAACTCGTAATTTGAGATATCGTTAACCATCATTTCTATTACCGGAAGCGGAAAATCGTCTTTAGGGCATGCCTTGTTGAGCTCTCTAAAATCGACGCAAACTCGGATCTGCCCATTCTTCTTTTTCATTGGGACGATGCAGGCGTTCCAGTTCGCGTATTTCTCTTCTCTAATGAAGCCAGCATCGATAAGTTTATTAGTTTCCTCGATGACCTTTTCTTCTAGCTCCCTTCTCATTCTTTGAGAAGCTTGCTTGACTGCCTTGGATCAAGAGATATAGCCAGCTTATGCATGGCCACTTCAGGAGAGAGGCCAGGCATTTCTTTGTACGTCCACGCGAAGTAGTCGACGAACTCATGTAGCCGGACGATTATATGTTCTTTCATTTCCTCTAACAAGAATGAGCTGATGTAGGTCGGCCTTCGATTATCGGGCGTTCCTAAATCAATCTCGGTTAGCTCATCGAAGGTTGCTTGTCCTCCATCTTCGAGCTCTCGAGGGGCTTATTCTGGCTCGGCTAGCTCATCGTCATCATTTGACCTTTTGCCAGCTTCACCAACATGGATCATGTAGCATGCTTTGGCATCAGGTCGAATGAAACATATACCCTTTTTATCTAGGACCCATCCATCGATGAATGCTCGGACCTGAGGCGGATGTCCTAGCCCCTCATAAAACTTCGCTTCGGAGTCCGTTTGATATAATCGACATCCACACTTTTTAAAGTATTCTCGCATCTCAGGCGCATAATATCGGGGATTGAGGACGGCTCTTATGCCTCTCTCATAGGGAAGGCACGTGACAGACAAATCATCCGGGTGCATGACAGGATTTGACCCATAAAACAGGATGCCCTTCTGTCCACTTTACCTTTCGGGAACGTAGAAAGTTTTCAGCTGGTTCACGGTGGAAACTGGCAATGCATCGAGCCCTTTGCACATCTGCATCGGCACTCTTGTGATGGCTAGGGTCCCTTCTATAACTTTGATGGTTTCTTTTAGCTTTGCTTTTTGCATGAGAGCCCAATCTACACAGCTGTTGCAAGACAAGTCTTCTTCTTCTAATTCTTCAGTGTCACTGCCTGAACGATGGCGAATTTTATTGCCGGATGGGCCTTCAATATCAGACTAGTCTATATCGCTACCAAAATGAGGGCGGGTTTTACGGAAAGACGGACATCCAGCGTCGGACTCATCAGTGTCACTGCCAAAATGCGGACGCTTTGGGGGTTTTGCTTTTGAAAGTGACAGCCGGCTCAGATTTGCTTTAAAGTTTCGGAGCCGTTCTGTCTTTATTCATTTTTGGCTCAGTAATTTGGGGGTTCACAAAGTACCAAGAATCTTCATATCGAATTCATGCACACCGAACAGTTGGATGTCTTCGTCAATGCGTCCTTCTTCACCATTTTTGGAATATTTCATGAATTGGTGGAGTGTTAACGGAACGATACCGTAATCATGGAGCTACGGCCGTCCCAAGAGAATCTTATAAGACGTGTCGACGTCGATCATGTATATGTTATTTTCGGTTTGCAGATCCCCAAATTTAATTGGCAGAGCTATGGACCCCTGTTCAGTCGAAAATATCGCACTTTTGATATGATATTTCCCTTACTTTTCTTAAATATCTAAAGGTGTTTATTATAAATATGACACATATGCGGGTTTATCTGTAAAAATACTATTTTCATATGTTTATATATTATAATTAATATTATGAAGGAAAATGTATGCATATAATATTTATATAAAATTTTGATAATTTAAATATCCATATCATATCAAATATCCTTAACCAATATTCTTAAAATATAATATCCTATCAAATGGTTAGGATAATATCTCAAAAATAACAAATATTACTAACATTATTCTTTGAGATATTATGCAAGGTTTAGTTCAGGTCAGGAGATCGAGATGTTGAGATGTCGGGAATCAAAAATCTGCTGATAAAGAAATAAAATCGAAGAATCAATACTGGCAGAGACTCAGGAAATATTATCAAATTCCAGATATCAAATAAATCACCATGTGTCACATTGAAGCAACCCCAGAAAACTGAAGCCAAGATCTCACCAAACGGCCGCGGATCCGTGGCCAAACCATGCAATATACAGCGGATCCATGGCCGATTCACCGAATAAGGAGTTAGAATTTTCATGTTGGATTTGCTACAACTAACTCTAATTTTGGGGATCTATGGTTTCTGGCTTTAGGGTATATAAAGGACCGAAAGCTAAACTTAGAAATCATCAATCTTTTACACGAAGTAAATCACCGTCAAAGAACAAGTGATCCACGACAGGTCCGCGACTCGACGTGATAAGGCGACGTGAGATTCAACGGAGCATCTACTTCCTAAGAGGTAGAGATTGAGAGCAACTTCTTCTTTCTCTTGTAATCTAAACTCAAAGATTTTATAATTGTGAAGTTGATTAATAAAAGTAGATCGTTAGATTAATTATTTAGCATTTAATTTCTGCATTATGATCTCTTTCTCTATCCATTCTTCTTCTTTCTCCATCATGCGTGAGTAATTCTCTGCTTGATAGGGTTCGTAGGATTAGGGTAGAACAATGGATGAGAAAATATTTTAATTTCTTTTAAATCTTATGAAGTTTATAAATTTTAGTAAAATAAATGTTAACATCCTTATCGGGCGCGCTACCAATTTATTGCTAGTCTCGACCTTGATTTGAGATCAAATTAACATTTTTTTTGTTAAGGGATAGACATGAATAGAGATCAATGAAAGGACAAGGGTCAATAATGAGGAAACCCTAGTTTCTTCCAAGAACCCTAATCCTCATTCATCACTATCTATCTAGTATTAAATCTATCAATAGATAAAAGGAGTAATCTTTATTAGTCATCCATGACTACTAAATCCGAACGAACCCTACAAGCATTCTTCTTATAAAATCTATATCTGTATTCAAACTAGATCTGTATTCTATATCCGTATTTTGATGTAGATCTAGAAACTATTCTCCACTATTCTTTATTCCTCTATTCTTCCTCTTTTTCAACACGTCTAAAGTAAGATAGAAAGATTCCACATATCCCTGAGGACGACCCGTACTCATCTCGGTCTAGCTACACGCGACACCGTTATTGATTATGGTTATTTCTACAAACACTTCTTTAAATACAAATCAATCAACCACAGAACTTGCTGGCAGTTTTGATTGAAGCCTTGAATAACTATCCTTTCCCTTGACATGTGTCGGACGTCCATTGACAGACTCTTCAGAGTCCACAAGTTCATGATGTTCACTGAGGACCCCAGATCAATCAATATGCGATTAATCCGTCTTCGTCGTTGTACCCTGTCACGTAAAGCGGCCGGTTGTGCTCGGTGATTGATGATTTTTGTTGTGTTTATCAAATGATCCCCGGCAATGGCGCCATTTGATTGATGATTTTTGTTGTGTTTATCAAATGATCCCCGGCAACGGCGCCATTTGATTTTATGATATTCTTGATGTTTATGTTGAGAAATTGTAAAGAAATCACAACCAAAAATATTTGACCGCAATCAATAACGGTGTCGAATGTAGCGCGTTAGTAAGTGCGGATCGTCCACAGGGAAAGTGTAATCGTTCGTCTTTTGAATTAGGTGAATTGAAACTTTAAAGAAAAGAAACGAAAACAATTCATGATTTGTATTTAAAGTTCAAGAATTAGAAAATCTAGATCTAATAACAAGAAAAAGATAGAATCAAGAATTGATAGTTTGATGATTTTTCCAACCAAATATCAAGAATCTAAATGAGGCTCGTAGGAATCGATCGGATCTATAGATGTGATGTAATCTTACAATTACGTATTCTTATCCTTCGATGAATTGATACTAGATCGATGATGATCGATCGAGAATTAGGGATTTCTAGTGAAACTAGGGTTTCATCATTTATCCCTTATTCTTTCGTCGATATCATTCATATTCTAGCCTCTAGTAAATTCAAGAAACGATCGTAGATCCCTAATTTCGAGCGATAACAATCAAGAAAGTATCGCTACGAAACTAGGTCATCGATTCTTGAACTTGCTAGGGTTTACAAAACTCGTAGGACTTAAGAATCGTATTAATATTTGTTACATTATCATTCTATTGATCGTCTCGACTCCTTAACGAGCGGAGTTTTACTCAAACATCACAACAAGAACTACAATTACAAATTGAGATCGAATCATGATGCAAGAATTTAAAGAAAACAAGATAAAAGAATTTCACCTTTTATTTATATCAACAATTTCATTACATTCGCTCAAGAACTACAAGAGGAAGAACTCGATCGTCGATTTGGCTTCGCTCGGCTCCGTGAGTCGCGGATTGGCTTGGATCACTTGCTCGATTGGAGATCGGCTCCGCTCCTAAAAGGTTGAAAGGCTTCTTGCTTGATTGGTACTCGGGATCTTGAATTTGGAGTGGAATTAGGGTTAGGGTTTCGCACAAGTCTTGTCACTAGATTTGTGGAAGAAGATGGAGAATTAGAGATTTAGGAACTAAGATTAACTAAGATTGAACAACCTCAACCCTTAGATCTAGGCTCCTATTTATAGATCTCAAAACCCTAGATCTAGGAATTTAAATTTGAATTTCCCTCCAAAAGTTTGTTAGCAAGATTTGAATTTCCCTCCAAAAGTTTGTTGAGGAGAAGCTTCTAGATGTGATTAGTTAGGAGGGAGCTTCTAGAAATAGTTTGTTAGGAGCTTAATTAAGATTAGCTTAATTAATCATCTTTGCTGATCTGGAAGAAGCTTCGAGAGAATTCTGGAATTTGACGTGTCTTTCTGAGCTGTAGCCACTGAGATAAGAATTGTGCCTGAAAAATGGGGAGCTGATGTGGCCAAGCCGCCGCGGAACCGCGGCTAAAGCCGGCTTCCGCCGCAGTTCCGCAGCGCTTTTGGGGCTTTAGAGCTTGGTATTTCTGCAGTGATCTTAGGATGACAATTGGGCCTTTCTTTGATATGTTGATTTTTATATTTCCTTTTGAGTTGCTACCAGATCTGAAATCATTGAGTTGGCGTATTTTTGATCAGCTCTTTTGGCTTTGCTCCTGCAATTTCCTGCACAAATCTCGACACAAGTGTTGCACAATACAGGGATGATGCGATGCCATGATAAACACACAATTTCCTCAGAAATGTTGGTTTTAGAGTTTAACACATGCAATCTGATATTTCAGGACTGTTTTGCTAATATGTGAAATATGAATACCGCACACTTCTAAATGAGTGCAAATGATAGGGAAATTGCCGTGTTAAAAATACATTATTTTCGACTGATCACTCGGCTATTCCCAGTAACAGGTCTTCATTCTTAAATGTGATCGTGGTTGTATGCAGAGTGTACTGGGCATCTTTCATATTAATTTCCGCAAAACGAGCCTGATGCCGCTTGTGGTTTTGCAGGGCATGAATAGGAACATCTTTGAGCTCCTTGGATAGGACCAGAGTATCGTAGATGCTCAAGAGATGGAAGCTTCCGGAGGTGAGCCAAGACATTTTAATTTACTAGAGAAGAACTCGAATCTTCATGAGTCGGCTCTATGCCATTTTCTTCATTAGCGACCTGTTTTTCCTTCTCTTTCGGGGCGTTTCCTTGCTTCAGCGATAAAACATTGCCACTTCTGAGCTGGATTTGGTTAGCCTTCATGGAGAGCTCCTCGTCCTCTTCGGGAAAACAGAGCTCTTCCTCAGAGTTGCTACCAAGGTGGACGGCTTAGCAGGTCACAATGGGGACCTCATCATCGGATTCTTCTTCTATCTCCTCCAGAATCTCAGCTGCTTCCATGGGGACGAACTCCTTAAATTGAATTAGAGTCCTTTCCTTTTGCTCGTAGTCTTCGAAGAAATCAATATATTTTTGAATGGTCGATTTCCCCGCAGACACTTTTTCGCGTCGAGCCGCACTTTTCTTCTTCTTGAGCTTTTTGGATTTTGAGCCTGATCGATCCGAATTGGTAACTGGAACGGTGGGCTCTTTCTGCCCCTCCCATTCTATTCTGGGCTCTTTCTGAAGTAGCTTTAACATTTTCTTCATTTTTTAGACATGTACATGCTTCATAGAGGTTGCGGCAAGTCAGTTTCATCTTTCAAGGCAGCGGGTTCAGCTATCTGCTCCCAGAAGACTTCAGTTTTTGTCTGTATAAAGTTGATAGTTGCAGCTTGATTGTTCACCAACACACTCTTGGAAAGTTCAATTTCTATGGTCTTGTACTACTTCTCGACCCAGTCTTTGAAAATATAGCAATCGTCAATCGCATGTCTCACTACTCGGTGGTACGTGAAATACAGTAGATTGTCGGTCATTTTTTCTCGTGGGGTCTTTTCGACTCCAGCAATTGTAGATCGTTGTTCAAGGTATCTTTGAATATCTTGCGGATCTTTTCTCTTCTGAAAGAGTAAACCTTGTTCTTTTTCTCTTCTAGGAAAGGCCCTTCTCCTTCTAGCACTGGCTTTCGCGCCCAATCTGTTTTTGATCCGCCCGCCTTTCGCTTATCTCCATTGTCAGACGCATTAAAGGCATTGGAATTGTTGGAGCTCCCACTTTTACGGTTGTCGTCCTTTCAGTTATTCCAAGGCTTGTCACTCTGAGAGTCCGGGGTAGACTCTTGCTTCGAGCGTTCCAACATTTGAACTCTCTTGGTCATCTCTAAAAACGACTTGAGGCTTGCTGTACATAAGAATGGGACCATATAATTGCTGAGGTTCCCAATGAGAAGGCTGACGGACTGGTCCTGCTCCAACGGCGGTTCGCACTTGACCATGAGATTGTGCCATCGGGCGATAAAGTCCATGTTGCTTTCGTTCTTCCCTGGCTTGGTCCTCATAAGGTCAGCAATGGAGATTTTATCACTGACACTCATGAATCTTTGCCGAAACAGAGACTTCATTTGGGCGAAAGTAGCGACGGACCCGTCTGGTATGCTCGTGTACCAGTCAAAAGCGACACCGGCCAGGCTGTTGACAAACTGACAAAGAAGGAGTGCATCATTGCCCCCTGTATTTCCGCAAGACGCTTTAAAGTGGGAAATGTGCTGATTCGCGTTTCCTGTCCAGTCAAATCTTCCGAACTTAGGAATGATGTAACCGCCTGGGAATTCGATCAGATCGTACTGTGCAGGGTACGACATCCCACTGCTGCCAACGTCCTTCTAGGCCTCAGTTTCGGCCACCAATGTTTTGACTTTGCTAGTGACTAAATCCATTATCCGATCTTGTGTTAACGGGATAGTGCCATCCAGGGCCTAGGCGTCCCCAGAAGTGGAATGTGGCCGGCTTTCGTGCGGCTCGCCTATACATGGACCTAAAGGGACAGGCATCGGTTGTTTCGAGTCATTATCGCCCGGCTCATGAGTAGAGACTTGCACTTGATTGGAAGGCGCCCGAGCAACTTGAGCCGTGGGCTGCATCATGACATTCGTCAGGTCATTAATTTTTTAGTAAATTTTGGCCATCTCTTTATCTTTGCTCCCAAGCTGTTTTTGGAGCTTTTGAAGCAGCTCTTGCTCTACGGCCCTAGGGCAGAAAGTCGGCTCTTTCTCACTATCCGAGCTTGACTCCACATGGATTGAGGGGTCTTTCTGCCTAGCGGCCTCATCAAGAGGGCTTCATCGTCATGCGGAAGCAGCTGATCTTAGGAGGTGGCAACCACATTCAAGCCAGATTGGGCATAGGATGTGGCGCAGGTTGTCGCTGGAACGCGTTCCTACCATAGAGACCGTGTGGATAATATATCCGGCATCTTTTCATCATTGGAAACTAATTTCACGAACCGCTGTCATAGTCCATCTGTTTCGGGAAAGGAAAATCGACTAAAGATGGTTGGACTGACCGGGTTCTTGAGTAGTGCTGGCACTTCTTTTCTGACTTTGCCGTGCTGCTTTCGCGCGGCACAGAGTGTCTGATAGACTCTTGAGAAGACGGTGTCATGCTTTCCATATTGGGGCTGGGACACGTCTCTCTTTAGCATCGTTCGGATTGCTGTCTTCTAGATTCTGACGGTCATGGCGTTTTTCTAAACCCACTTCAGGGATTTGAAGGAATTGCTGACTTTTACGGCCGACACAGCTGTCGTCGCGGGGTAACCCTGTTCTTGGAACCTCATAAAATTCAACTTGGCCGAAGCCCTGACCCTCTTGTTGGCTCTATATCTGGCCGCTTCTGTCTCAACTTTTCTGTTTTGAGCACTTCGCGGGCTTGAGCTCTTTGGGAAGCCGCCGTAGGTAGAATGATGGAGAGCTTTAGAGATGCGCCTGATCATACACTCGTCGGAGGCGTCGCCTAAGCTTGTCTGCGAAGTTTGATTATGGCTTTTATTCCGGTAGTCTTGCCCCTAGCTGGAGCACCAGAGAGTCGTTCGGACACCGTCTTACGTTTGGGTTGTGGTGCCTTGGCAATCACAACGTTCGGCCTCCTGCCTCTTGAGGTCGGTTTGGGCACTTGGTTTGCCGAGGTCTCTGCCAGATGAGCGCTTCCGGTCTGGTAGTTAATGACGGAACCAAATTGGCGGGATGGTTCTTCCCACTACTGACTGAGGCTTGTGGGGAGAATGATGTGGACGTTGACCTTGACCATGTAGAGGATCGAAGTCGCGTCAGAAACGAAGCTCGTTTTGGGAGACATGGTTGCTGAGTTCAAGATCGTGACTGAAACCTGTTAACCTGTACACAAAAAGGGTATGACTTCAGTACAGGCAATCGACATATATGTTGATTGAGTTCGCATGAATGTTTAACCAGAAATATGGGAGGAGAGAAGATGTCCCACCGAATTTGCCAGAATCTGTAGAGTATTTTTCGTCACCCTATTGAGATAAGAATGCGCGCACTGGTCAGGCATGTACAGATTTTCCCTTACTAGGGTAGGATGGGGTTTATTAATTGTGGGGATCCAAATTTTCGGCAGCCACGGACTAAGCTACCGTTAATTACCCCTCGCCTTTGGAGCAAGGAAACCTCCGATTAAAGGGTCAAACTGGTCATGCGAACTCAATGTACAGTGTGCATGTGTTTTGTTTTGAAGGTGTTTTAGACGTATTGGGGTCTTCGCAGAAATGTTTTGAGTGTGGAATGTGTGGAAAAAAAGGGGTGAGGAGCGTCCTAAGGACGCGTGACATAATACGGGACCGCTGGACGCCAGCGGGTCACGTGCCCGGTGCGTGGTCGCTGGGCGCCAGTGGGTCACGTGCCCCACGCGTGGCCGCCGAGCATAGCAGACCATGTGGGCAACGCTTGCTCGCTGAAAACACCAGCGGAAAAAGGGGCTTAGCTCCTGGACTGGGAGTTGAACCTCCCGAGAGACTTTGGAGTTAAACTCCTAGAAAAGAAGAATTTTTATTTTTTTATTTTTCGGAATTCGGAGGAGTTAAACTCCTAAAGAAAAGATTTTTATTTAGAGTTAAACTCCTAAAAAAATTTGGAGATGATAAAAGGATACCCCTTTCTTCACCCTTGAGCCTTGGATCCTCCCTTGAGCCTTGGATCCTCCCAAAGTGGGATTTTTGAAGATGGGTCTCCTTCCTCCTCCTTTCTTTTTGTCGGATTCTGGAGAAAAGGGGGTAGTGAGATTTAAAATCTCCCTTTTAGAGATTTGATGGGAGATTTGAATCCCCCTTGAAGGGTTTTATGGCGAAAAACTATTTTCTTTTGGGAAATGAAGAGTTAAACTTTTGATTTAATTCGAAAAAAAAAGAAGATTTAAAATCTTGAGGAAGGAGAAGGAGACACAGAACCCTAGAAATTATGAGAGAATGAAAGTTGTCCATGATTTTCTCATCATGTTTGCCTTTTATAGGCTATATACTTTACATATAGCCCCTTGGGCTTTTCCAAATGGCGCTTGTGCCTCCCCATGGCTCATGTGCTTATTTCTTTTTACACATAAGCCATAGGGTTTATAAAATTTTGGTTTTTTTCCCATTTATCATACATTTATTTCTAAAAATTGCATTTAAATTAATTTATTCCCTCCTTTTTAGTATGGAGCTGGCCCCTTCCATTCTCGGTTTTGACTTGGGCTTGGGCCTACTTGGCTTGGGCTTGGGCCCGCTTGACTTGAGCTTGACTTTGACTTGGTCAATCAGGATGTAATTTTTGATCCTAACATACGCCTCTATGGGTCCCAGTATTACCCCAGACACCCTGATGAGATGGGCCTTTTTGGCCGGGTCCTTTCGACCGAATCCTCGACACTTGTATCTTTCGGCGCCAGCCTTGAGAAGCTTTCATAGATATGCCCGAAAAATGTCCTGAAAGGATGGCTTGAATGGTATCAGCGATTATACCTAAATTTTAGCGCCCAATGGGAGAGCCAGGGCATCTCAACACTTTATGCCTTCTCCTTTGAAGCCCTTCCTCTCAACACTAATCTGATATCGGTAGCTCTTCTCTTCTGGTCGCCGACGTCGAATAGTTTTCACTTCCGTTTTAGCCCGTCTACCCCAACTCTTCTAAACATCTAGCTTCATTTTTAAGCCAACATCCAGAGCCGTTTTTGTAACATTTCAGAAAATATAAAATATTATTTTTGGAAGTTAATATTAAAATAATATATTTCGCGAAAACTACCCGATTTGCGAATTTGGGGTTTTCGTAAAATGGTTTAAATATATACCAATATTTGTGAAATAATTGGAGATTAAAATGATTTATTCATTTAAATATATATTTATTGGATTTAGCATTTTTATATTTAATTATATGCAGTTTAAATAAAAATTTATTAGTGCACTACTAATCGCGATTAGGCCAAATCCGTGTTTCTACATTTTTCCATGGTTAGTGCACCATGACATGTTGCATTTGGTTGTATGTTGTCTCATTGGTATTTGTTGATATTTGGTTTTAAAAAAGAAAAAGAGAAAATATAAGAAAGAGAATTATTGGAGAGAGAGAATGAGGCATGGGCTTGGAAGGGGTGAGAATAAGAAAGAGAGTGAGGATAAGAGAGGGAGAGGGAGAGGGAGAGAGGGCCGCCTCTTTCATTTTTCCCCCATTGTTTTCTTCTACCTCTTCATCCTCAAGCTTTCCCCCACTTCTACCTTCAAGTATCATCTCAATTTCTTCACCAAAACCCTATACTCCTTTCATTAAAGTGATTCCCGCCTCTCTACAAACCCATTGGACCAATCAAAGTTGGATTTTGAAGACATTAGGCAACTCAAGAAAATTCTTGAGTTGCCAAATGAGGTATATCTCCTTTCATTTAGTTTAGTTGTAAGTTTCCTAGCATCCTAGTTTACTTTAGAGTTAAACTTGTTTAGATTAGTGATGTTTGGAAATTCCAAGAGAGGGTTTAGGTAATTGTGTGGACTTGTGTTATTTAGTGGCTGTTTACAAGACCTTAGTGTTGATTTTACTGGCCAAGACCCGAGATTAGAACCAAATACGAACTTAGAATTTTTTCGTGTCGGTTTTGTGGTGGTTTTGTAGCCTACAGGGTATCTGGAGCAACCTGAGATGTTTTTGGGGAAAACTAGCAATATCACGGACATAGGTTAACCACTGGAAACCCATCATATGAATACGAACCCATTTCCCCTTGATATGGCCGGTGAGCTCGGACATATTGATGATGTCGCAGGGTTTTTATGGAGTGCTGGTGTTGGGTTTTTGACTGTAGCTCCTAATCCCTGTAACATATTCCCTATACTCGCTAGTTTAGTACCAATTGACCTGAGAAAAAATCTGGGAGCATATTGGGGTGTTTTTGGTTAAGTTTTCCAATATTGGAATTCTTGGTTTTGGTATTTGATATTGTATTGGGTCGTTGAATTTTTGTACGTCAACGACGAGGGTTGTTTGGTTGTTTTTGCATGCGTAGGCTATGGGTTCTAACCTATAAGCAATTCGTGTGCCGCATCGGTTTTCCGGACTTGATTTTAATAGCATTGCGATTGTGTATTAATTGTAGGTACCTTCGCGTGGATTCCGAGACGACGGAGCACATCGACTACGACTGATCAAGGAGTTCTGTAGGTAAGTAGATTAATATTTACGGGGGAAGTCGAGTGGATGGCAGATAGCACCCCCGCAAATTATAATGGAAACCGATATATATAGAATATGGTTAAGGAAACCATGTTAGAAACTTATGGATATGGTTAAAGAATTAGTATGAGGCAAGATATGCCACGACCTAAGTTATAGTTAATGGTTTTAGTGTGAAATGATATGATAGAAAAGATGTCTCGAATTGATATATATATATATATATATATATATATATATATAACGTGAATGCGAGTCACGATATGTATACGTAGTTGCAAGAGAGTAAGTATGAGATTTTAGTGGCTTGTTATGAGATTAATAAAATGACTTGATGTGAGGGATTGATGTGATGAAAAGAGTATACGATGAGATATGATGACTTGGTTGATATATTGTTATACAGATGCGAGTCGATATGAGATAATTGATACCTTTGTCGGTCCCGTGATATGAGATTGATACGGATGTGACCTGGGATATAGGTATATAGATATATATAATACTTTGAATCATGAGTGATATGCCGTACAAGACGTTAGGTCCGTACCCTCATTGTCATATAGGTTGATAGGATCCCTAATGGTTTAATGCCGCCGTACGATGGATACCGTACGTGATGAGTTTTACTTGAAGATTGATCCATACCCTTGACTAGAGGATGTCGTACGATGGATTATACTGTACGTGATGTTGTGAGGCTGGAAGCCGATTGATAGATTCACCGACTCGGTTATGTTATGGATACGTATACCTTATAGCATTGAGCTTATGATTTACTTGCTGCTACATTCGTGATATTCTCATCTCATTATATATGTACCTGTGCTAGTACACCTACACCATTATCGATGATGCGTATGTTACATTTACCCAGATTTGCCGGCTCACACACTTTCATCATCGATAATTCTTATGTCACTTACACAGTAGAATTACCACATCATGTTATTACTTTTAATTGTTCAGTACTGTCGCATGACTCTTTGGCATGATATACTTGCTATGCTCACATCACTATACTATGTCGCATGATATACTTGATATGCTCACATTTCTGTTCTATGTTTGCATACATCATGCTTTACGATTATATGTATTGAGATGTTTTCATGAGATTCTGGATTTGAGAACCGTGATTGTATTTCAAAAGAAAGTATGTATTGTTTTAAAATCCCGGTTTTTCTTGATATGATATTTCGAGACGTCCACCATGATTTTTCTCGGTTCTGAGATTTGTATATGAAACCAGATTCAAGGAGCGGTAGGCATCATCTGTAGGTACATGGTGGACCCGGTGAGGTACCCCAGGGCAAGAAGATTCGTATAGTTAGGCGGTGAGCCTGGAAGGGGAGCACTACCTACCGGTGATAATATTTGGACTCGGCGGTTATCCGAAGGATACCGACCGGAGTCGTGAGATGGATATAGGCCGATCCGGACTAATGGAGTCCAAGGTATGAGGATTTACGTGTCGATGTTGAACACGGGTTTCATGATGTTTCAAGTGTCGATGTTGGACACTCATGTTCCATGATTTTAATATGTCGTTGATGGACACACGTTGCTTGATATCCTCATATTTACATGCATATGCTTTCATGATATTTACATGCATGATGTTGTTGTGTCATTGATGAATACGTAGATGTTATCCACATGCAGATAAGCATTGATTATATTGTTGGTACATATGCAGATACGGTCACCCTAGATATCATAGTATTACCTTTATGATATAGTTGACCTAGGAATCGTTGTTTTATTCGATTTCTACCTGATGATGTTTTCTACCCACAAGTTGGCAACTCACCCCCGTTGTGCCACAGTTCTTGCAGGTTGACCGCATGGATCAGTAGCGGCATCGCTGATGCACATTTTGCATTCGGGTGATTTGCTTTGGTAGGTGGGACATATTGGATCGTTCCACTCTTGTCTTTATTATTCATGTTGTATCTAGTCAACTCCATCAATCAGAAACTAGTATTTGTATAAATAGTAAGACTTAGAAAGACTTGTGGTTGCGAGACTTAAAGCGATGGGTTATATGTTCGCTTGGTGGGTTGATATCTTACTTTATTCATTATCTTTTGTGTTGATCCTCGCCGTTGGGCGTCGTATACATATATTTCTGTCTTGCGTGGTTGTGATTCCACCGATTGGAGAAGAGGTAGCTCCCTCTTAGGGATGCCTTTTAGATTATCATGTATATGTGGTTGTGGATCAAAATATACAAGGGAGGTGCTGCCCAAATTTTTAAAAGAAGAAACATGTTTTTCAATTAATAAAATCCACTTGCATTTTTCATGTTCCATTATCTATGCATTTAAGAAAACCTTTGATTTCATCATACCTTTATTTCAAAACTTCACCTCTTTTATTTTCTTAAAAAGGTTTAGATTTCTGGGCTTCGGCTTACTTGATTTAAGTTATGTCTTTAGACGTGGCGTGATTTAAGTGCCAGTCATGAACTAAATTTCGGGTCGTGACAAAGTTGGTATCAGAGCGCTAGGTTTAACCTTGGTTCGAGTCTAGATTTGACTATGTGGAGTCTGGGGCGTAATCTATTTCGGAACCTAGGCTTGACCTTATGGAACTGAGACTTGAACAGGGGGGTACTTGACCCGAAATTTTGTTACATAGGCTGACCCTGATTGATGGAGTAGGTAACTCAAGTAGAGTGACGTACCGTGCGTATATTCCACGGCATACTTACGATACGATACTCCTCTTAAGTGACCTTAGGATGTACATATCTTGATATCTATGATTCTCTTCGTTCCCATGATTATACATCCATTTGAGATCCTTGATTCTATTCATTCCAATGATCATACTCTCGTTGATTCCGTTCCTCTTTATGATCATGTATCCATTCTGGATCTGTTGATTCCTTTCATTCTTTTGATCTATTTTCATCGATACATGCTTGAGATTCTTGTCACCATGGTTTGAGCGCAAATTGAGCTACTGCTAGCGATACGGTCAGGACGAGCTCATCATGGACGAGGACTGACCATCGTGTTTTCTGGTGACATGGGAACATATCGATTTAGTGCTTGTCTTGTGACCTCTCGTTTGAGGCGAGTGTTCGGTTTTGCACCGGATGATCGGGCCATTGTTAGAGGCTGCCTATTGTGAGAGGACTGTTGATGTACAGCCTACCTTAGAGATCGCTGGAGCTTTCAGGCAGAGATGCTACGGTAGATAGCTAGTCTATCTTGAGTGGAGTTGAGCAACTGAAATGATTCGTCTGATTTGATGCGCCGACGCAGGCCCATTTGAGTTGAAGATTTCCAGTATGGAGAATCTTACTCAGATCTAGAGTAGATCGATCCAGAGATAACGCTGTTCATTGGATGATCCGATAGGAGATCGGTAAGTTGACCAGCTTCGGATAGAGGACATCACCCAGATGCATTGTGAGTTGATCGAGAATGGACGAATAAAGTATATTCCTCTGATATTTGGGACGAGTTCCAGAGGACGTGTTCGGCTAGATATCTTCTATAGAGTGATGAAGATACCGAGTTCATAATTTCGAGTTCGTGTGAGAGACTCCGGATTGACTGTAGCCGAGAACAATTGCAGTACGCAGATAGCATGACGTGACGTCGAAATAGACGATAATAAAGGCGAGTGGAACAAGAGGTTCGTGCGAGATGCTGACGAGCTGTTGTTACTCCCCGTTGAGATTAGAGATCGAATATGTATACAGAGGCATTGGAATGCGGCCAGTTTCCGAGGAAATACTGTGCTGAGAACGCAAATGTCCAGAAGACGAGAAAGATTATGAAAAGAGTACCAGCCTCCGTACAGTTCGGCATAGACGAGATCGGGAGAGACCTTGAGCAGGTTCCTTCCAGGACACTGCTACGATAAGATTTGCACCGAGGATCAGTTGTGTAACGTGTGTTCAGAGGGCCAGAGGCCGACGCCAGCGACGTGCTGCTTTACGAGTGGTCATGCTAATTGGCCGAGAGATGACATGAGGAGTGTCAGAGCGGAATCGTTTCCGTTAGAACATCTGACCGGGCCGACGAGCCGATGGATTGCGAGATTGATAATCCACAGAGAAAATGAGAACCCAGAGACAGAGGACGTCAGACCATGAGCAGGAGGCAAGCGGATGTTCTTACTCTGCCAGTTTTGGGCGCACAAATATTTTTCGACATTGTAGGAGGTGTATCTCAATGTCAATTATTACGATTTGCGTTGTGATCAGAGTATACGCTTATATCGCTTGGATTTGATTTTTGATGATTTAGTTTCATGATTTATGTGTTCATGCACCATGGCTGCACCTATTGGATATTTTCTTTTGTGCACAGTTATTGCACTTGATTTATGTTTATTCACCGCTACATCGATTTGCGATTTGTGCTTTGTGCATATTTATTGCACTTGATATCGGTTTTGTGCCTTGGCTACATGTGTTTATGATTTTGTGGATTTCATACAGTTGATTTGATTTTGTGTATGTGGTACGCACTCAATTTGATGTTTGCACTCGGTATAGCTCGCATATGCTTGCAGTGCATTGATACGTGTTTTGTACACGCAGTTGCACACGTTTATGATTTTATACACCCTGGTATGCTCAGTGTTGCTTTTATACGCATTTGAGTTATTGATGAGATTTCATGCATTTGTTGCACCGGATGGGTATTTCGTGCATTAGTTGCACTAGATTTATACTCCGTACATTGGTTGCACCCGATTTATGTCTTTGATCAATTGTTTTACCAGATTTATGTTTTGTGCGCGTTTGCACTTGACGCTCGTTTTCGTGCGCTTTACCGTACTGGGCATTTATACGGACCTGACGCGCTTAGGTCGGATTTTTGCACATATTAGGCGCTTGGTATTGGACTTTGTGCTTATCGGATGCACTTGAGTTAGATTTTATTCATGCATGTCGGATGCACTTGATTTAGATTTCATTTGTGCATGATGGATGCACTTGATTTGGATTCTCACGCATGTTGGGCGCATGATATGAGATGTGATTTTGTGCACACCGGATGCACTCGATTGGGATTTTCATTCGTGCATGTTAGTTGCACTGGGTTGAGATTTTCGTGCACTCTAGATGCCCTTGATATTGTTATCGTGTACATCTGTTGCACTGGATAGATATTTTCATGCACACCCGTTGCACTTAGTTTGGTTTTGTGCACATTCGTAGCACTTGTATTTGGCTTTGATTTCCGTGCGCACCAGACGCACGTGATTGTTGGATATGCCTTTCGAAGCGGATTTGCTCTTGAGCACCTTGTTTTCATGATAGGCACTATATTATGTAGTAGCCGAACATGAATGATCTGAGGACAGTACCTGAGTACTCTGCATGCATAAAAAGTTTACCAAGAGGTTTTCGAAAAGGAGCTATAGTCTCGCTATTTTCTATGTGTCCGCGAGCGATACGAACGTTTACAAAGGAAAACCTTTTGGGATATTTCAAAACGGCGGAACATATATTTGAGCAAAACATATATGAACATATATTTATTACTTTACAAATGAGCGTCCGTCACTTGTGCCATGAGTTACGCATCACACGGCAATTCGGAATAGATTTGCATGTGTCTTATTCAGTTTTAGGAGATTTTTCAAGGTTGCGTACTATATACGTATTATAGTATTTGACTAGTGCATATTAGATTGCAGTAGTGGATTTCGAGATCTGTATCTCCATTGTAACTCCGATGATATGCGTGCAAATCCGATAATTTGCGTGACGCTTAATGGAGTTCAATTTTGAGATTCATACTCATTTTCAGGGGCATGCGATACGCTGTGGTATTTCTGTATCTTTCGTGATTTCAGAGCCCCGTTGATTTGAGCTGATTATTGAAATGTTTTAGCATTTGGGGGTTAAATTTAAAATTCGGGGACCAAATTTATTTAAGGGGGGAAGATTGTAACATTTCAGAAAATATAAAATATTATTTTTGGAATTTAATATTAAAATAATATATTTCGCGAAAACTATCCGATTTGCGAATTTGGGGTTTTCGTAAATGGTATAAATATATACCAATATTTATGAAATAATTGGAGATTAAAATGATTTATTCATTTAAATATATATCTATTGGATTTGACATTTTTATAATTAATTATATGTAGTTTAAATAAAAATTGATTAGTACACTACTAATCGCGATTAGGCCAAATCCGTGTTTCTACATTTTTCCATGGTTAGTGCACCATGACATGTTGCATTTAGTTGTATGTTGTCTCATTGGTATTTGTTGATATTTGGTTTTTAAATAAAAGACAAAAGGAAAGAAAGAGAATTATTAGAGAGAGAGAGAGTGAGGCATGGGCTTAGAGGGGGTGAGAATAAGAAAGAGAGTGAGGATAAGAGAGAGAGAGAGAGGGCTGCCTCTTTCATTTTCCCCCCATTGTTTTCTTCTACCTCTTCATCCTCAAGCTTTCCCCCACTTCTACCTCCAAGTATCATCTCAATTTCTTCACCAAAACCCTATACTCCCCTCATTAAAAGTGATCTCCACCTCTCTACAAACCCATTGGACCAATCAAAGTTGGATTTTGAAGACATTGAGCAACTTAAGAAAATTCTTGAGTTGCCAAATGAGGTATATCTCCTTTCATTTAGTTTAGTTTTAAGTTTCCTAGCATCCTAGTTTAGTTTAGAGTTAAACTTGTTTAGATTAGTGATGTTGGGAAATTCCAAGAGAGGGTTTAGGTGATTGTGTGGACTTGTGTTATTTAGTGGCTGTTTACAAGACCTTAGTGTTGATTTTACTGGCCAAGACCCAAGATTAGAACGAAAATACGAACTTAGAATTGTTTCGTGTCAGTTTTGTGGTGTTTTTGTAGCCTACAGGGTATCTGAAACAACCTGAGATGTTTTTAGGGAAAACTAGCAATATCACTGACCTAGGTTAAACATTAGAAACCCACCGTAGGAATACGAACCCATTTCCCCTTGATATGGCCGGCGAGCTCAGACATATTGATGATGTCACCGGGTTTTTGTGGAGTGCTGGTGTTGAGTTTTTGGCTAGAGCTCATAATCCCTGTAACCTATTCCGTATACTTGCTAGTTTAATCCCAATTGACCTGAGCCAAAATCTGGGAGCATATTGGGGTGTTTTTGGTTATGTTTTCCGATATTGGAATTCTTGGTTTTGGTATTTGATATTGTATTAGGTCGTTGGAAGTTTGTACGTCAACGAAGATGGTTGTTTGGTTGTTTTTACATGCGTAGGCTATGGGTTCTAACTTATAGGCAATTCGTGTGCCGCATCGGTTTTCCGGACTTTATTTTAATAGCATTGCGATTGTGTATTGATTGTAGGTACCTTCGCATGGATTCCGAGACAACGGAGCACATCAACTACGGCTGAATAAGGATTTCCGCAGGTGAGTAGATTTATATCTACAGGGAAAGTCGGGTGGATGGCGGATAGCACCCCCGCAAATTATAATGGAAACCGATATATATAGAATATGGTTAAGGAAACCATGTTAGAAACTTATGGATATGGTTAAAGAATTAGTATGAGGCAAGATATGCCACGACCTAAGTTATAGTTAATGGTTTTAGTGTGAAATGATATGATAGAAAAAATATATCAAATTGATATATATAGATATGAAACGTGAATGCGAGTCACGATATGTATACGTAGTTGCAAGAGAGTAAGTATGAGATTTTAGTGGCTTGTTATGAGATTAGTAAAATGACTTGATGTGGGGGATTGATGTAATGAAAAGAGTATACGATGAGATATGATGACTTGGTTGATATGTTGTTATACCGATGCGAGTCGATATGAGATAATTGATACCTTTGTCGGTCCCGTGATAGGAGATTGAAACGGATGTGACCTGAAATATAGGTATATAGATATATATAATGTTGTGAATCATGAGTGATATACCGCACGAGACGTTAGGTCTGTACCCTCATTGTCAAATAGGTTAATTGGATCCCTAATGGTCTAATGCTACCGTACGATGGATACCGTACGTGATGAGTTTAACTTGACGATTGATCCATACCCTTGACTAGAGTATGTCGTACGATGGATTATACCGTACGCGATGTTCAGTACTTCACATGACACTTTGGCATGATATACTTGCTATACTCACATCACTATACTATGTCGCATGATATACTTGATATGCTAACATTTCTGTTCTATGTTTGCATACATCATGCCTTAGGATTATATGTATTGAGATGCTGTTTTCATGAGATTCTGGATTTGAGAACTGTGGTTATATTTCAAAAGAAAGTATGTATTGTTTTAAAAACTCGGTTTCTCTTGATATGATATTTCGAGACGTCCACCATGAGTTTTCTCGGTTCTGAGATTTGTATGTGAAACCCGATTCAAGGAGCGGTAGGCACCATCTGCGGGTACATGGTGGACCCGGTGAGGTACCTTAAGGCACGAAGACTCGTATAGTTAGGCGGTGAGCCTGGCAGGGGAGCACTACCTACCGGTGATAGTATTTGGACTCGACGGTTATCCGGAGGATACCGACCGGAGTCGTAAGATGGATATGGGCCGATCCGGACTAACGGAGACCGAGATATGAGGATTTACGTGTCGATGTTGAACACGGGTTTCATGATGTTTCGAGTGTCGATGTTAGACACTCAGGTTCCATGATTTTTATGTGTCGCTAATGGACACACGTTGCTTGATATCCTCATATTCACATGCATATGCTTTCATGATATTTACATGCATGATGTTGTTGTGTCATTGATGGACACGTAGATGTTATCCACATGCAGATAGGCATTGATTATATTGTTGGTACATATGCAGATACGGTCACCCTAGATATCCTAGTTTTACCTTTATGATATAGTTGACCTAGGAATCGTTGTTTTATTCGATTTCTACCTGAAGATGTTTTCTACTCACGGGTTGGAAACTCACCCCGTTGTGCCACAGTTCTTGCAGGTTGACCGCATGGATCAGTAGCAGAATCGCTGGCACACAGTTTGTATTCGGGTGATTTGATTTGGTAGGTGGGACATATTGGATCGTCCCACTCTTGTATTTATTATTCCTGTTGTATCTAGTCAACTCCATCAATCAGAAACTAGTATTTGTATAAGTAGTAAGACTTAGAAAGACGTGTGGTTGCGAGACTTACAGTGATGGGTTATATGTTCGCTTGGGTTGATGTCTTGCTTTTTTCATTATCTTTTGTGTTGATCTTCGCCATTGGGCGTCGTATACATATATTTCTGTCTTGCATGGTTGTGATTCCGCCGATTGGCACAGAGCTAGCTCCTGCTTGGAGATTCCTTTTATATTATCATGTATATGTGGTCGTGGATCAAAATATACAAGGGAGGTGCTGCCCAAATTTTTAAAAGATGAAACATGTTTTCCAATTAATAAAATCCAGTTGAATTTTTCATGTTCCATTATCTATGCATTTAAGAAAACCTTTGATTTCATCATACCTTTATTTCAAAACTTTACCTCTTTTATTTTCTTAAAAAGGTTTAGATTTCTGGGTTTCGGCTTACTTGATTTACATTACGCCTTTAGACGTGGCGTGATTTAAGTACCGGTCATGAACTAAATTTCGGGTCGTGACATCTTTGATCCTCTACCACAACAAAACTTCAAGGGTTGAACCTATGTAGTAGCCCCCACGAAGGGATCTTATACCGTATTCATGGCTAAGTATCGTCGGTGGGGGGCGATATCTTTAAGGAGGAGCACATAGATTTCATTTTGTTTTGGTTATGTCGGAACGTTTTCATGGCTTTAGCAAAAAATACGGCCCCGCAATACCTTCCTTTAGCCATTGCTTTAGCCGAAAGGAAGATCATACCCTTCGATCAGCTTCTTCTCGCCAACCTTTACCGATGTTTCAATATATGGGCGAAAGGTGACCTTAACCAGGCGTGGTATCACCCTAGTTCTTTGTGGGTCCTCCAGCTGTGGCTACTAATGTATTTTTCCGGATTTCTGCTGGAGCTCATAGTCTCAGAATTCCCCCTCTGCCACCAGATGATTCGACCCGAAGAGCATCCCTTTCCCCTGTACTTTTCCGAATTCTATCAAGCCGAGGAGCATAACCTTTCCCTTTATTCCGACATGATTAAGAATTATCCCATCAGTATTTGGGGATCCTTCAGTAGTATCCTTGTCCCTAGGGACTTTCTGCTTAGTGTTACCTTGGACGAGAAAATGAGTGTTATTGAGGCTTATCATCTTCACCTGGCCGCCAATCAATTGGCATGGCGCAAAGCCTCCCTACTCCCATCATCTACTCCGCCAATTTCGGTCATCGGGAACCTACCGCTCAAATGTCGCCGCTACCAGAGGAAGGCGAAGCTAGTGTGGTGGAAGAAGGGAGAGAAGAAGAAAAAGAAGCTACTCCTGATGAGGAGCCATTGATCCGCCATCAAAGACGCGTAGGAGAGGAGGCACCCTCAGCCTATACCCGTTTTCCAACCACACCGATTGATACCACCAGTGCCGAGGGAGATGTATCCTTGGTCCCTCTTCCTAATGCCAAGCTGAGGACTTCCGATCCGGGTCCTCAAACCACTGCATCTACAGCCTCTGTTGGCCATATCGTCAAGCAACAAGTACTCCTTGTTTCGCTATATTATTCATTTTCTCAACTGTTGCACTGATAACCTGCCTCCTTTCTTCAAACGGAATCTGTTGTTTCCCCACCTCATCTTTCTTCACCAGCCGTCATTGATATAGCTGATAACGAGGAAGCATAACCTCCTCACCAAGTGAGATGAATCATTTCTACATTGTTGGTCTAAGTGTTCATTTTTGACAACTGTATTCTTTTTATTCAGGAACCTCAGGTCGGTGCCTCCATGGTATCTGTACCAAGTTCCTCTTCCCTATGGCCCGCTCCAGTCCTCTCGGCGGATGTTGCTCCTACATTAGCGGTCGATGAGGCTTCGAGCTTGGGTGCTATGCCTTCCCTCAACTCTCATCCCCTAAAGCAATATGTGCTTATCTCAGGGAGATCTTGAGCCTTCTAACCGGGTCGATTGGGGACCTGCCTTGCACCTTTCTAGAGGAAGTATTTGATAGGGTGCGCAGACTGACGCCGCCAATGCCTCTTATTAGTGCGGTTGGGGGAGTGAGGGCCCTAGTGAAACGGCTTATGGGGGAGCAGGTCTTTTATGATTACAATGTCAAGGCTATAGTGGAGGATCAAGATCTGCTTGCCGAGTATAAGCAACTGTCCACAAACCTAGAGAACTTATTCTCCCATCTTAGGTACGAACGAGACCGTGCCGCTACCAAAGTCGTAGGTCTCCATGTTGGGCTTACCGCAGCCAAGCAACGGTTGGCCGAAGCAGAGGACTGGCTGCAAAATGAAGCCCAGGTTCGGAAGAGAATGCAGTGCCGCCAAACTGTATTGGCCTGAGATTACTCCCTGCGTAAACAACCTCTTCGTTCTTTCCGCCGCCATATTGAGATCTCTGACATGGAAGCACTGAAGTTGGTAGCATAGGTGAGGGCCGAACTTGAGTTCTAGACAAGGACCCCCCCTTTTTGTTTGCCGGGTTGAGCTAATCGAGATATTTGTGGTTGGCCTTCATTTTGAGAATTGAATGGATATAATACATTTTGTCTATATGAATGTTCCTTTTACCATTATTCTCTTTCGTTTTTGTATCTTGGTTGAGCCGATCGAGATTTTGTAATTGGCCTGCTGAATTTTGGGTTAATGTGTTTCATTGTTCCTAACATACTGTTTTAACAACCCAAAACTTCTCTTTTAGGCGCATGTCTGGTGTTTTTCTTCTCTTCTTTTGATTTCAAAAGATTTTATACAATCATTATTATTATTTTGAAAAGATTTTCCATGCAGCGAAGTGCCTCATAATAATTTCATCTAACGGCTCTTAGGAATTAAAGGGTCCTGATCCGAATCCGAAACATTTTGTGTGAAGTTATAAATAAGCAGAAACCCATTCCAAATCTCATAGCAGAAACACTTTATTCTTCTCTCTTTTGATCATGTCGAAGTGTTCTATGCCAACCCCACCACTGATGGAAATGCAATGACGTTGCGGAGAGGACTCTCCGGACTTTCGTTCCGGAAGCACCGACCCCTGGATCCTGTGTGGGTGCAAGCAAACTCAGCCCTCCTCACAGCAATTCTTCCTCGAGTCTTGGTTGGGGACCTGATTCTTACCAAGATCTAGGCCCTTGTACCCCCGTCCCTGGTGCGTCATGCCTTTGGAGGCATTTTGCAAGAGGCGTATAATGGGTTCATCCGGTATCTCTGGGGGGAACAAGGTCGTTCATTGTCCGCGGGTACGCCGGGGCTTCGTATTCTGCTATGCTTGATCTAAGCCATCGTTCTGCCACCCCCGAACAAGATGACCCTTGATCACCTTGAAGAAGTTCAGCGGACCCTCGACGCCTTTCAAGAACTCGGCATCGTATCTACGCCAATGGAGAAAGAAGCAGGAAGTGTTCTGGCCCCGATGCTTGCCCATCAGCGCTTTCTTTTTCAACTGGACGAGGCGCAGAAGGCGCACGAGAAGCCGATCGAAGAACTCAATAGGCTGAAAAAGGCAAGAAGCGACCTCACCACTTCTTGTTACTCTGCCGAGGCCGAACTCGCCGAGTGGGAACTGTTGGATATAGTGCCCTCAAGTCAATTATTGTAATCGCAGGCACGCGATTATGACGATTGAGGGAGGACCTATACAGGTAGAACAGTCTTACTTAAAATGATAGTATGCTATCTGGTTTTTCTTTATCATCATGTATATGTATTATGTGGTATTACAAATCACTATTACATGTTAATGGAGCCCATAGGATTCTTTCTTGACTACCAGAATTATGATTGCGATCATATACGTGGGATCTGGGTGGTCTATAAGAATACCCTTAAATGTCCCTAGTCGAGGGAGTATCAAGACTGGGCATCGATACTCCGGAGTAGACTAGTGTATACTTATCGAAACCCCGACGAGGGGCGATGGTCGGTCTCACAGGCCATTGGTATCAGTTAGTCACCTAAGATAGTATACAGGTGCTCATTGGGTTATGAGTTACACTGGACGGACTCACCGGAAATATGCTAGATGGTATTATACCTATTGTCAGATAGCAGTTCTCAGGTGACATGAGTACAGGTTAGTCTGTCGACCTGAGATCGTCATTTGTCTTGTGTGAGTTCCCACTGTGTTTTGATTACTACCCTACCACGGCTCAAAGGAATCGTGCAAATAGGTTTTAGTTAGGTACAGTCCTGAGCCACATGGAGGTAGTGAGCGGCGTCGGGGATTCGTCTCTCCCGGTATTGAGGGTTGATGTCGCCCTGTGCACGGGTGGCCATCACCAGAAATCCTTGTCCAAGGTGAACGAGAATTACTGATTTGGATCAGTAGTTTCTCAGTGGGTGATGGGCTTCACACCGACACGAAATATCGTGTTATTATAGGTCTAACTTGATCCACCCCCTAGACCCAATATGCGATACTCTTAGACAAACAGATTGGACTGTATGGAGATTGTCACGGACAGGCTCAGTAGGGGTTCGGATGAGTTTGCTTGTCGGCCTTTCTTTCGCTCAATACCTGGGTAGCCGTTATGTACAGATAGTGCTGCTAACGTGTTTATGGTTAAATCCACTGCCAATGTATTGACGAGTCTTTAGAGTCCCACACATAGGGTTTCCCTAGTTCAGGAGAAATGATGTAGTAGCCGTATTTTGATACGTGCAGGGCTCTGATCGAATGATTGTACTAGTTACCCAGACTTTCGATCGGACGGTTGATAATACTAGCCGGCTCGGGTTTGAGCCGGATTATTAAATAGGGTATTGATTTAATAATTTACGTATATGTATTTTGATATGTATATTCTAGTATTATGTTCTTTGTGTTATTCTATCTCTTTGGGTATTCGTATTTTGGTATGAATACGGGTATGTATATACAGTAGAGTGTAATCCGTATTTATATGGAAAACATTCTAGAAGGTGGACATCTCATTTTGGTTTATCCATTTATTAAATTAAATGGAAATGAGTTGTAAAGGTGATGAAGAGAGAATGGTGAGAACCATGCTTGAATAGTGTTGACAAATGAATTGTTAATTCATTTGTGCAAACTATTCAATTATGGTTACAATTTTATATTTAGAAATTAAGTTTTACAAAACCATGCTTGAGGTTTTTTCTCTCTCTAGTTTTTTCTTACTTGAGTTTTTCACTTGTGGTTTTTGCATGGTTGGTTTTGAAAAAGACTCCCACCATTTTGCTTCTTCTCTCTTCACTACCTTTCTTGAGCTCCTCCCCCTCCTTCACCTTCTACCCTACCATCTCATGTGTTGAGAATTAAGGGTAGAAGAGAAATAGATACACATTTAGAGTAACTCACTACATCTCTAGACACTCTAGATTAGCATCCTAGAGTCCTTAGTTGCTTCACTAGATTCTTCGTGTGAAGCTAGAGCCATGAGCTATATCCCTCGGGTGGATCATCTTCGACGGAGGAGGACCGGCGGCCAAGCTCGATCGAGGAGACCTCAAGGAGCCAAAGAAGAGGGTAGAATACCGAAGGACATGAATCATTTAGTATAACACTTCTATCTTTTATAGCTAGTTTTAGATTTATGGTTCGATTCTAGGACGGGTTTTTTAGCGCCAAAATTTTTAAACGCCATTTTTGTTTTGCATCGGCCGCAGTAGATGGCTAGGGTGCTATTAAACCCCAACAGGAACGTCGAGTAGCAAATTCTTGTAGGGTTCCTAGGCACCCTAGTGAGGTCTCACAAGGCATCAACCATGCCAATTTCAAAAATACGGTGCCGAGAAACCCTAGACTATGGATCGTCGGCTAGATTTCTAGGCGAAAAGTAAACTAGTTAACAGTTAACTAAGAGATACGAAAATACAACCTTTGTAGATCCGGTTCTCCACCTCCATAGCTCCGCAATGAAGTCTCCTCGCTGTCCATAACAAGTCCCGGGCTCTAGCGTCGGCTTCATCGGAGAATGGACGGGCTAGGTCATCGATGTCCATGCCGAAGATGATCTACGTCGAGGCATCGTTAGATCAAGCTCCAACTTCACCAAGTCCAAAAACTTGTGAAGAGAACACACTCTACTACTTGGCAAGAGGTAGAGGATGAAGAAATAGGAAGTGGGTAGACTTTAGAATTGGATTTCTCACTTGTTTCATCAATCCACCATTGATGAAGTAAGGTTTCTTCATGAGTTCAAGGAAGAAGAAGAAGAAATGATATGATAAGTTCTTTTAAAAAGAAAATAAAAATAGAATACTTATCATACTTTCAACCTTAGTTAAGTGTAGAGAAAAGACCATGGTTAATGGAATGGTTAGGGTTAAGGATAAGAACAAAATGGTCACTAGGTCAAAGTCTTCAAGAAGCTTCAATATGAAACAAAATTAGCCACCATTTTCTCTTTATGCCTTTTCTAATTATTTCCAAAATGAATAAATAGATAAATAAATAAGAAAAGGAAATAAAACCCTAATCATAAGTTTAACCATGGTTTAATTCTTTACACTTAACCAAGTAAACATGCATCATCAAACATGATACAATCAAGTGCACAAAAAGTATATCACATATACAATGTGCACATCCGAGTGAGAAAATCCATCTTAAGTGAACCGATACTAGTTAACGCAAAATAATATATCAAATATATAATTATGCATTAAATCATTAAATCAACACTTGATTTAACGATCCGGTCATATCGCATATAACCGACTAGTATCCAATGTATCGGCTTATCGAATCAACCCTCGATTCGATAACTAGGTTATATCGCATACAACCATTCGATACATTCATCGCGAGAATAGAATACGGTATCACATACACCTATTATTCTCGGTCCCGCACATATCTCATATGCGCTCCTATTTCGTTTCGCTTGAGCCAGGAAACCTCTGTGTAGGACTCTAAAGACTCGTCAATACGCCGGCAGCAGGTGATGATCATATCAAACACCCACAAGCCGCAAGCGGTCTGCTAAACGTAACGGCCACCCGGGTATTGAGAGATCTGAAGATCGACGAGCAAGCCCGCTCACACTCCAGTGAATCCAACCAGTAACACTACCGTACAGTCCGGTCTGATCGTCTGATATATCGCATATCTCGCCTAGGGCTGGTAAACGTCAGACCCCAATAGCTCGATAAGTCTGTTGATATGAGGTCTATAACAATTTGAGAAACTACTGGTAGCACTTAACAGTAAATCTCAGCAACCCTGGCCAGGGATTTCCTGTTATAGCCAATCGAACACAGCGCAACATCAACTCCCTATACCGGGAGAGACGAATCCCCTCCTATCGCTCATTGCCTCTATGTGACTCGGGACTGTACCCAAAAACCACCGTTTTGCACGCCCTCTTGGACGTGGTAAGATAGAAATCAAAGCACAGTGGGAACCACACAAGACTCTATGACGATCTCGGGTCAACAGACTGCCATCTGACGTAAGGTATAATACCATCTGGGAGTTCTCGGCGAGTCCGTCCAGTGTACCCAGTCTCTACTGAGCACCCGTATATCATCTCTGATGTCAAACACCAATGGATATGGGATCATCCATCGCCCATCTGTATGGATCGAGAAGGTATACGCTAGTCTACTCTGGTATATCGATGCCCCGTCTCGATACACCCACGACTAGGGACTTTGAAGGATGTACTTATGGACTACCATGTCCCCACTAGTATGATCCGCATCACAGTCCAGGTAGTCAAGTACACATCCTAAGGGCTTTACCAACATGTAACAGAGAGACAACCAGTATACACGTTAAGGTAAAGAGCAACCAGATAGCATACTATCATGTCGAGCAAGAAAGTCCTCCCTATATATGTCCCAGCATCCACTACAATATACATCCTATGTACGGTAATGGCCTCTAGGGCATACATATAACTAACAATCTCCCACTTGCACTAGGGCCATCTGTAGCAGTGGTTGTAGTATCTCATACTCAACCATCCCATAAAAGTCTCTCTCTGGGAACAGGCCTTTGTGAGTGGATCCGCTGTGTTTGTCCTCTGAATCTACTCTCCAAACCTCGATCACCCTGGAGATCATCCATCTCCATGATCAGGTGACACTGCCTTAGAATATGTCTGGATCACTGATGGGACCTGCGTTGCTTGGCATAAGCCACAACTCCATTGTCTTACAATGGTAGGAACATAGTTCATCTCATGAACCATTATACATCCAAACAGCCTCTTTGGTAGCATCTTTAGTAGCGATGTATCCTGCCTTTATCGTCTAGTATGCCTCGGTATCTAGCTTGGAACTCTTCCAACATACCGTCCCTTTACTGAGGGTAAAGACAATGCCTGCGACTGACATTTAGTCGTCATTATCACCCTGGAACCCTTCCAGTGATTCTCCCCAGGATCGATTGATACCATCTCACTACAACTAGTGAGAATCCTAACATCCATTTAGATCTATCTCATAGATCCAAAAACCCAGGATTTAGGAGGTATCACTTTGATCCTATATGGAGAATCATTATGATAAGAGGAGATTGATCGAGCGTAGCATAGGAAACTCCTTCCCTATCAAGAGTATGTCATCCACGTACTCTACGAGGATCACCACCATACTCCCTACTACCTTTTTGTTTATACAAGGTTCATCTACCATTTTGATGATGTCAAACTCTTTGACTTATCCATCAAAATAGATGTTCCAACTCCGCGATGCCTGCTTTATCCTATAAAGCATCTTGCACACGTTTCCGCTGCTCCCACTGTCTACGAAGCCCTCTGGCTGTGTACTTATAGATGCTCTCTTCTAAAACATCATTTAGAAAAGCTGTCATGACACCCAACCACCAGATATCGTAGTCATGGTATGTAGCCGTGGCAAGTAGGATCTGGATGGACTTAAGCATAGATCCTTAGAAAAAGTTTCATCATGATCCACACCTGGTCAATGATGCAAACCTTTAACAAGTCTAGCTTTGAAAGTCTCAACTTTTCCATGCACACCAAGTAATCTTCTCAAGATATACTTGCTCCTGATGGGGATTTAACCCTTCAGATATAGCAACCAAAGTCCATACTTTGTTGGTGCATAAGGATTCCATCTCAGATCGCTAAGCATCCAGCCATTCTTACAGAGTCTTACTCTAGATGGCCAGTTCGAAACTAGTTGGGTCATCATCTCATGATGCAATCCTCGCTCCCACTGTCATAGAGAAATCGAAATATCTCTCAGGTGGGTGTGGAACCCTACTAGATCGGCGGAGAGGCTGAGGTTCGTTAGTAACTATTGAATCCTTTGGTTTTATCAAATCATCAGCTGCAGTTTGTATAGTTGGAACCTTTCCAGTTGTACATTACAGGCCTTGCCTCGAGCTTGTCCGGATTTTGCTTTTAGACATAGGCCGGTCAACCCCAAATCTTAACTAACTTAAGATATGTGCTCTTCCCTTTCCATATCACATATGAAGTGGTAGGCAACTGATTTGATTCGAACCCTATTCAATAGGTATGCATCTTCTCAAGTGCATAACTCCCAAAAGGAAAAAGGTAACTCAGTAGTACTCATCATAGAGCACACCATATCATATAGGGTGTATCTGCTCCGCCCCGATATACCATCGTGCTATGGTGTATACGGAGGAGTAATTCTGAGAGAGAATCTCATTCTCCTTTAGAATAGTTCAAGAATTTCCGTGCTCAGGTATTCTCCTCCTTGATCTCATCAAAGGACATAATACTTATACCCGTGTTTTGGTTCTCTACTTCTAACTTATATTCTGTGAATATCTCAAAAGGTTCGGACTTGTGTTTCAACAGGAACATAGGTCTGAAACTCGAAAGATCATCAGAGAACGTAATGAAGTATAAAGAACTAGTCCTGGCATGTGTAGACAGGAGACCTTACATGCATCATCATGTATCAGTCCCAAGAGTTTACTAACTCTTTCTCTGTTTCCATTAAACGGAGCTATGGTCATCTTATCTTTGTGACATGACTGGCGAGTTTCACAAGATGTAAGTTCAAACTAATTTAAATATGCATCTTTATGTAACTCTAGCCAGTCGGGTCGCATTGATCTGACCTAGTCTACAATACCTCAAGAAGGATTCGTTCATTTCTGAACTCTTCCTCTTGTGTGTGTTCCATATACTAAGAACTGTAGTTTGATTTAGAACATCAATGCTTTTAGATAACGTGCCTGAACCGATCAACTTTTGATATAGGAAATGTTCAAAACATTATCCAACAATACAAAAATTTATCATTTCTTTACTAATAAAGAGACTGATATGATTTTGTATATCAGGTTCGGTATCTAATAACATTCGTTCAGAATCAATGTATTGGTAATACAGGGTGACAGTGACCAACAGACTTGGCTGCAACTCTTGCCCCGTTTTCTGCCTCATGAAACTTATCACCCGTTCTCAGTTCTCTACCTTTTTGTAGCCCTATGTAACAGATTACATATCTGGGATCCTGATCTGGTATCAAATACCCAGGACGTAAAGGACACTGAGAAACAGTTCTTTGTAATGAACACACCCGAAGATGATGCATCAGCATGCACTCTCTTCGTTTGGGCGGCACGGGAATTCTGGTAATCCCCAATTTCCTGCTCTGTCTTATAACAATTATAAGTTGGAGCGGGACCAACGTTCCCCAGCTCAGTATAACAAGCGGGTTCGGTCAAATATTCCGTATTATTATCTTGATTAAGGCGTGATATGGTCGCTACCAGGAGAGAGAGAGAAGAAAACACTCAGCGTGCGCTCTTGCAAGAATAGATTGGTTATTATTTTATCTAATCAGGATGGCTCCCACTGCTTTTTATCAAATCTTCCTTCAAACCCTAAAAGGAAAGACTAGCCGGGATTAATTACACACTACAAGTTCGTCAATCTTTCAGCCAGGCCAGTGTCGGTACTTTGAGGGAGGTCCCCCGTGCTTTCGCACGAACCTAATTAATGTAAACCTCGTTTTCCCAGAGGCGTAACCCCGTTGACACCTTTTTAGACACCTACTTGATCGGCTAATTGTAATGTATAAAACTCTCCCAGGAGTAACTCTTACTCGCAGCGGGTATCGGGATCCAACTATCTCATAGAAGGTATGCAATCTCATTGCAAATTTCAACACTTGAAATTCCCGATAATATTTTGCCCCTAGCGTCCTATGACCTTGACGCAGGCCAACAAACCATAGTCCGCTAGTCAAGTTCAACCCGTCATTTCCTGATTGAATTAAACCCACCCGCACGACCCTTGACGCAGGCCAACAAAGTCGCACGACTACCCTAATCCAATCACATCATATGCTTATGCAGATAAGCACCAGTTAGCTACCGCACACTACGCCTTGACGCAGGCCAACAAACGTAGCACGAATACTAACTACTACTTATCTGAAATGACGGAGGGCTACGATAGGTTTTTCTGAAAACCTATTGCGTAATGAACTTGATAACGTCGTAGGATCGAATGAATTTTGAAATGGAGTGTTTTTGAGGCTTTTCTAGTTTTGCTAAAGGAGTCACTCCCGGTGAAGGGATCGTCGGTCCTTTCCTCGTCGAATGAGGTGCGGGATATATCATATATATCACTGTGCAAAGCAAAAACACTTAAAAGTAATCAAAAGACAAACCGAGTGTGTAGCATCTGCCAGTTATTGCTAAAGGAGTCACTCCCGGTGAAGGGATCGTCGGTCCTTTCCTCGTCGAATGAGGTGCGGGATATATCATATATATCACTGTGCAAAGCAAGAACTGTAGCTACCTGTTTTATTTTGAAATTCGATTCTACAACATCTTAGGTTTATTTTATTTCATTAATCTCATTAATGAAGTCCCATCATTTAAGTACCTAAACATCACAGATAAATACGACGTACACTTATGCCATCCGCATTCGCCTCGATGTCCCCTCGTGCACCGTTAGGTTAGGTAACTAACGGCAGAGAAGGGCAGGGCTAGCACGGGTGTAAAACATAAGTAACGTCTATATAATATATCATATATACTATATACTGTAAGCCCGCGGGGGCGCCCCGGCCGTCGATCCGACGCCGGAAAACGCGGAAAACAAAAACTTTGCGAACTTGGCAACCGGCACCACCGCGGACTTTTTACCCGGATCGGGCCATTAACCTAGCTAGCTAGCAAAAAGAAAAGAGTAGAGATGCTATACCAAACGATCCGTGTCCTTCGGTCTTCGTCTCCGCTCCGATCTCCTGCGGAATCTCCGTCACTTCCTCGCTCGTCGGAAAAGGGGCACCACGTAGCCGGAATCTTTTACGGGCTCCCGCCTCTTGACCGAGGCAACTCGGGCGCGAAGTTGGCTAGCCGACGCGTCCAAGGCTTGCTATAGAATAGTGTAGTGAGATGTCTCTTTTGGGGTTCATGAAGTTGCCCTTGGTGGAGGGATTTGAGGAGGAGAATGAATGAATGAAGCTTGGGATTTTTCAAGCAACAAAGCATGAAATGAGATGAAGAATATATATCACATATATCAACCTCTCTCTCTTCTTTTTTTCCAAAGTGGCCGGCCTCTCTAGATGATAGAATAGATTGGAGAGAGAAAAACAAGAAAGAATATATCAAAAGATAATACAAACCTCACAAATCAATCCTTTTTCACTCATCTCAAATGAAAAGCAAAGAGATGGACAAGAATGGAATAACATGATGATGCAAGTCTCATCAAAAGCAACATATGCAAGAAAACCCCTCACAACATGTTAATTGCGAACTTGCAATTAACACTTTCCATCACAAAGCCCGGCCGAGAAGGAATGAAAGAAAACCGGCCGGAACGGAATGCAAACTGGCAACCCCAGAAAAACCGATCCCGTAATAAATTACAGGAAAACCCCGCTACTGCAAATACATGCCCGCATTTGTATTCGCACTGAACACAAATGCAAAGAGACAAAACTACACTATCTAATACTAGTATCCGGCTTAAACCAAAACCGGCTAGTAAAAACTGTCCGATCACGATCCGTGCAATACCGCACGTATCTGATCGAACCCTGCCATATCTCCATACGGCCTCTACAGCGTTTCGCCCGAAACTTGAGTAACTGTCTGTGTGGTGGACTCTAAAGACTCGTCAATACTGTGGCTGTGGATTTAACCACTAGCACGTCAGAGGTATAAGCCAATACGTGACGGGCCACCAGGTATTGACCAAAAGGGACGTCGATGAGCGAACTCATCCTGACACCCTACTGAGCCTGTCAGTGACAATATCCGTACAGTCCGGTCCGTTCGTCTATGAGCATCGCATGGCGGGCCTAGGGGGTTGGTAAAAGTCAGACCCCCAAAAGCGGTACAAGTCGTGTCGGAGTGTAGCCCAGAACACCCTGAGATACTACTGGAATACCTACCAGCAAATCTCCTGCCTTGGCCAAGGACTTTTCATGTTCTGGCTCTCCTAGACACAGCACGACCTCACCCCCAATACCGGGAGAGACGAACCCCTGCAGATCCGCTCACTGCCTCCATGTGGCTCGGGACTGCACCCAACTAAAACCTGTTTGCACGACTCCTTTGAGCCGTGGTAGGGTAGTAATCAAAGTACAGTGGGAACTCACACGAGACAAATGACGATCCCAGGTCGATGAACTAACCTGTACACATGTCACCTGGGAACTGCTATCTGACGTCTGGTATATCCCAACTAGCAGGTTCCCGGCGAGTCCTGTCCGGTGTACTCATAACCCAATGAGCACCTGTATACATCTTAGGTGAACCAACTGACACCAGTGGCTTGTGAGACCGGCCACCGCCCCTCGTCGGGGTCTCGACTGTATACACTAGTCTACTCTGGAGAAACGATGCCCTGTCTCGAATCTCCCACGACTAGGGACCTTTTAAGGATGTGCTTGTAGACCCCCAGCTCCCACTTATATGATCGCCCTCATACTGCTGGAAGTCAAGCAAGAATCCTAGGGGCTTTATCAATGTGTAATAGCGACTCGTCAGGTCACCTGAAGCAGTACACGATGATAAAGATAAACCAGATAGCATACTATCATCTCGAGTAAGACTGTCCTACCGGGATAGGTCCTCCCCTCAATCATTGCAATCACGTGCCTGTGACCCAATAATTGACTCTGAGGGCACTATCTCCAACAATCTCCCACTTGCACTCGAGGCTAATTATTGCGATGTCGCATACTCACAGCCCGTGTGATACCGAACACCCAACTCCTCTACTAGTCAGTCTCACAAAGCTCGTTTGCGAAACTATTGCGTTCGAGGAATAGCCTCAGTGAGTGGATCCGCTTTGATGTTTCTTTCTATGTCTCTCTATATCTCATGTTCGCAGAGAAAGCTATCTCCCGAAATGAGCAATACCTGTCCTAGAATGTCTGGATGTCTGATGGGACCTAGCTCATAAGTGAACTCCAAATCCAAACTTCTTAGACTGTATCGACAACTGAACTTAATCAGTGTCCTGCGCCATGCCTTCCCTCAGTTTCCACCTGGACCACCTGTCCAAAATACTGCCCCTCGTTAGAGGGAAAACTATAACTCTGACAGCCACTCTGCCATCCAGGTCACCTTGGAAGCCTGGAATGATAACCGTCTCGTAAAGGAGGCTGCCGTTATCATATCCCTAGAACATCCACTTATGTTCTAAAACTGCTTCCGACTGTTTCTCCAGGATTGGATCAATATCAACTTATTGCACCTACTGCAAGAACAACATCTGGTGTGGTACTTGACATCTCATGATTGACTCAATTGCCTAAGCAAGTGATCTGTCAATCATGCGTATCCCTCTCCCCTTTAGTCTGTAAGACACCTTTAGAGAGGGTGACTCCATTACCTGCAGGTACACTACCGTGCCAGGAGTCGTCCATTCTAAATACTCGTAGAATGCTGTCAAAGTACCCAGATTGGGAAACCACCCAAATCTAGATCTAAAACCATAGATCTAGTAACCAGAATGTCTGATATAATATCCAAGTCCTTTGTGGAGAAACCACTGTGTGACGACCAAAAGTATAACCAATCGTAGTATAGGAATATCACTTCCTACTCTGTGTATGTCATCAAATACCAGGACATCACACTCTACTACCTTCTTAACAGATCCATCCCTTATTCTGATGAAGTCAAACCTCTGACTTTCACATCAGAAATAGATGATCTATCTCCGCTATATCTGCTCTAGTCTATAAATAGACATAAGCCTGATATCCACCAATGCTTCCGCTGCTCCCACTGACTACGACAACCCTCTGGCAGAGTCATATACACGTACACTTCTAAAGCCAGTTTAGAACGACGCTATACTCATCCTCCCGCCGGGTCTCGCAGCCTGGAACAACAGCAATGGCAAGTCTGGGTAAACAAGAACCTCCCTGCCACCGTCCTTGAGCATACCGAAGTACCTCTCGGGTGCCTGAGGTTACCCACCTTATTTGCGGAGTGGCCAATGGAATGTCAAACCAGATTGAATCTTTAGGTTCTTATCAAATCTTCAGTAATCGTTTGTGGTTCTGGAATCACTTCCAGTTCTACCATACTCCCACTACTGTTTTCTGAAAAAATCCATTTTTGATAAAACTGTGGCGAGTTAAGAACAATATCACTATTGATCTTCCAGATGGTAGAAAGTCAACCCTCGTCATAGCCCGGGTCAACCCACAAACAGCCACTACTGAAACGTGCCTTGAGTTGTCCAGAGTCTGGTTTTAAGCATAAGCCGGACAACTCCCCGTATCTTAACAATGTCAAGATATGAACTGTTCTATATCCAAGAAACAGAGGCACTGATTTAATTGAACCAGGTTCAAATCATGCAGCTGTCTCCAGTGCATGTCAACTAAATGGAAGAGAGGCCGATCAGCGTTACTCTACTTAGGAATGCTTCCAATTACGAGTAACCTGAAAGAGGAGCAAGTTCTCTTAATCATTACTATCAACTGAATACTATACACAAGTATCTACATCTTCGATCACCTTGAAGAATCCCGATACTTGCAATATTTGGTTCTCTACTTTAATCTTTTACCTATAACTCCTCAAAACTTAGACCCTGTGTTTCTACGAACACATGTCTAAGAACTAGAGAAGTTAAAAGTAAACAGAATATAGTACGAGGACCAACCCCTCTGTCCTAATGGACACTGGACAATATACAATACTCTGTATAAGTCCCCTGAGTCTGGTGACTCATTCACTGTGTGTCGTAGGTTGAAAACTGTACTTTTGGTTAAGAAAAATTACACCGCTGTTCAATGCTCCTTACCTAACCATCCACTGGTATAGGTAAATGTCATAGACATAATTTCAAAAAGATATGTCTCACTCTATAAAAATAGACGTACAGATATATCAATTTGAAATTGGTGCACAACAACGGATATTCAAAACCAAATATTTGCCGACCGGCAAACAACCCAGGTGGCTTCCTCAAATATCACCAATTCCAACGAATCCCGATATAATGAGGATGGTCACCTAATTCCCAATAACTTACTCCCACTCATCATCTGTAAAACCATACAGATGTGAGAATCCAACCTGGTAAATACATACCCTGGAGTAAGTGTCTAATTGGGAAATCAGTTTTCTTTTAACTGTACACAGTGAAACTGAAACATTGAAATGTTTCGATGGGGTATCCTGGTATTCCTAGTAATGCCTCTTCCATTATCCAGATTCACAACTATAACCGCATAACTCTTTGCCATCTCTCCAAATCCCTTTATATGTCTTTAGTCATTACCTTCTGTACACCACTTTAGGCCAAATGGTTTTCTTCCTTCCCTACCGTTCGGCACCAGCCTATGGTTTGGAAGAAGACTATCCAAAAAGCATAATGGGTGTACTGTCCTAATCCGAGGAGCACTCGCAATGCGAGAGAAGGTAAGGATAAAAGACAACCGAATGTACTTAATTCATAGGTGATTTAGGATTGACAAAGAAGTACATGGTTTGGTCGTGAATAGCAGTCGCAATTTACTTTGCCCTCTTACTAATCCCTTGCTTTGTCTGAACTTAATACCTTCTGTACACCTTTTAGGCTAATTGACTTTCTTCATTCCCCACTGTTCGGCACCAGCCTAAGGTTTGGAAGAAGACTATCCAATTTGCGTAATAGATGTACTATCTCCTAAACCAAGGAGTACTCGCAACCTGAGAGAAGGAAAAAGGTAAAGACAACTGAATAGTCCTATTCGTTTTCTCCAGAACCGGAAACCATCCTCGAAGTCGTTCGAGTTCGTATATAACCATACGATGGTTTTGTCCAATGGAAGTGGACGTTCGTAGTAATACGGGGTGCCCCGGAGAAAAGAGTAAAAGTAGGAGTGGCAAAGAGGTCTGCAACTCTGACAATCCAAAAGCCAGTGTTAAGAAGGTTCGGTCAACTTGGTCACTGAGTCATAGTCTAGGGTCGGGTCAATGGTCGCTGCCAGAGAGAGAGAGAAAAGAAACACTCAGCGTGCACTCTAACCTAGATCAGAATGGTTGTCACTTTATCTAATCTGGAAACCTCCCACTGTAACGTCAAATTCTTCCCCAAACCTGAAAGAAGAATTAGCCGGGATAACCCGAGGAGTAAACCAACTCATCAGTGGGAATCGGGATCCAACTCTCATCGCATGATAACGTGACGGAATCCGCTCACGTTATCACACTCCAGAAGGTATGCGCATATCTGGCAAGTTTCAGTACTTTTGAAACTCCCGATGTGGATTTTTACCCCATGCTCTTATGACCTTGACTTTGGCCAACATATCATAAGTCACATGTCAAGTTCTACCCGTCATTTTCCTGGTTAATTTGAACCCACCCGTACATACCCTTGACTTTGGCCAAAATGGCAGTACGACTGTCCCAAACCAACGCATCTATCTATGCTGCATATGAACACCCAACAGCTACCAAACACTGTGCCTTGACTTTGGCCAACATACACAGCTTGAATACTATTGACCATCCATATGAAACGACGGAGGGCTACGAATGGTTTCTGGCGAAAACCTTTAACGTAATGAACTCGATATCGTCGAAGGAACTGATAGCTTTATAAAAATATAGTGACGACAACCTTTGCTAAAGAGGTCACTCCCGGTGAAGGGATCTCGGCTCTTTCCCCGTAGAATGAGGTGCAGGATATTCCAACTGAATACCACGGTGCAAAGCAAAAGCAATCGGCTATAGTGAAGTTAATGCCCTGACGCAAACTTTTGTCCAAGGGGTCACTCCCGGTGAAGGGATCTCGGCCCTTGCCTCGTCGACTGAGGAGCAGGATATTCCAACTGAATACCACGATGCAAAACAAAAGAGAACGCCCTTGCAATAACAGCTTTTTGAAAAAGTGTTCCAACAACATCAGATTAGGTTTGTTTATCTTGCATTGATCCGAATCAATGCAGTCCCATCAATTGATCACACCACAAAGAACGAAAATATACTGACGTACGTATATGCCATCCGCATTCGCCACTGGGTCCCGTCATCACCCGTTAGGTTAGCTAACTAACGACAGAGCGGGGACTGGACTAGCGCGGATGAAAAACATATACAACATCTACTAATATATATGATATATAATTTTCGCTCATGGCGTGATAAAATGCAACACAGAAATGTATAGCAACACAGATCAATACAGATATCTGGGATCCCCGGGTTTCACAGAGCCGCTGCTGAAACCCGACGTTCCCCTGGTCGTGTGGATAGCCTGTGCAGTGAAAATCCTAGACCCCTACGGGCGCGGCAAGTCACCCGCCAAAACCTGAAGCGAGGCAGCCCCCTTCATCTACGTGAATGGACCACCCAGCACTTCACGGAATCCGGTAACTTGGGCACCCCTCCTGGGTCAACCCTATACCCCCCACGAGTGCGGCGAATAGCCCGCCAATCCTAGAGTGAAGCCCCCTCCGTCTCAATGCCATGAGATGCGGGCTTGTTGCCCTCCAGAACCCGGCTACCCGTGCACCCCTCCGCGGGGTAATCCTAGTACAGAAAGTAAAATATACATACAACGAGTACATCGACCGCAACCAGGTCGTGCCCCAAAAGAATAATACAAACAGGCAGTGACGACAGTCCACATGTCGGACGCTCGCCCCGCAATATCAAATGTACATAAAAAACAGAACTGTACTACAACTGCATCCAGGCTATCCCCACGACCGATCCGCAACAACACAGTACAATCACAGAACATCAACGTGAAAGTCACGTTCGCAAATCCGTCTAACCGGGCTATAGCAGTTAGACGGGATTTACCGATCAAATGACATTCACGGTCGCAGATATAATGTAAAAACTGTGAACTGGCATGTTTAAAATATCCGATCGAACAAATATTATCAAGTGGGCCCCAAATACTACTGTAGCACTTACAGAAAAACTGGGCCCAAATAAAATATCCCAAAAGCCCTATTTCCAACTCACAAGCTTACTGGGAAAATATGGTGCCACGATTCCTTTTATCCGCCGCGCAAGCGCGGCTAAACAAGGGTTTTGGCCGCGCTTCCGCGGTGGAAGTGAGGAATCAGTGGATCGTATTTTCCCAGAATTCTTATAATTTGTTGTACATGTCTCTGCAATCACCAGAAAAATTTTAGGAGCTCAAAAAATTTTAACAGAGAACACATGTGCACAAAATACGGTTTTTGGGGATTTTCGTTCGATCGAGTACTAAACATACTAGAGCAAGTTAGGTAGGTTAACGGCGTGGCTCTGATACCATTGTAAGCCCGCGGGGGCGCCCCGGCCGTCGATCCGACGCCGGAAAACGCGGAAAACAAAAACTTTGCGAACTTGGCAACCGGCACCACCGCGGACTTTTTACCCGGATCGGGCCATTAACCTAGCTAGCTAGCAAAAAGAAAAGAGTAGAGATGCTATACCAAACGATCCGTGTCCTTCGGTCTTCGTCTCCGCTCCGATCTCCTGCGGAATCTCCGTCACTTCCTCGCTCGTCGGAAAAGGGGCACCACGTAGCCGGAATCTTTTACGGGCTCCCGCCTCTTGACCGAGGCAACTCGGGCGCGAAGTTGGCTAGCCGACGCGTCCAAGGCTTGCTATAGAATAGTGTAGTGAGATGTCTCTTTTGGGGTTCATGAAGTTGCCCTTGGTGGAGGGATTTGAGGAGGAGAATGAATGAATGAAGCTTGGGATTTTTCAAGCAACAAAGCATGAAATGAGATGAAGAATATATATCACATATATCAACCTCTCTCTCTTCTTTTTTTCCAAAGTGGCCGGCCTCTCTAGATGATAGAATAGATTGGAGAGAGAAAAACAAGAAAGAATATATCAAAAGATAATACAAACCTCACAAATCAATCCTTTTTCACTCATCTCAAATGAAAAGCAAAGAGATGGACAAGAATGGAATAACATGATGATGCAAGTCTCATCAAAAGCAACATATGCAAGAAAACCCCTCACAACATGTTAATTGCGAACTTGCAATTAACACTTTCCATCACAAAGCCCGGCCGAGAAGGAATGAAAGAAAACCGGCCGGAACGGAATGCAAACTGGCAACCCCAGAAAAACCGATCCCGTAATAAATTACAGGAAAACCCCGCTACTGCAAATACATGCCCGCATTTGTATTCGCACTGAACACAAATGCAAAGAGACAAAACTACACTATCTAATACTAGTATCCGGCTTAAACCAAAACCGGCTAGTAAAAACTGTCCGATCACGATCCGTGCAATACCGCACGTATCTGATCGAACCCTGCCATATCTCCATACGGCCTCTACAGCGTTTCGCCCGAAACTTGAGTAACTGTCTGTGTGGTGGACTCTAAAGACTCGTCAATACTGTGGCTGTGGATTTAACCACTAGCACGTCAGAGGTATAAGCCAATACGTGACGGGCCACCAGGTATTGACCAAAAGGGACGTCGATGAGCGAACTCATCCTGACACCCTACTGAGCCTGTCAGTGACAATATCCGTACAGTCCGGTCCGTTCGTCTATGAGCATCGCATGGCGGGCCTAGGGGGTTGGTAAAAGTCAGACCCCCAAAAGCGGTACAAGTCGTGTCGGAGTGTAGCCCAGAACACCCTGAGATACTACTGGAATACCTACCAGCAAATCTCCTGCCTTGGCCAAGGACTTTTCATGTTCTGGCTCTCCTAGACACAGCACGACCTCACCCCCAATACCGGGAGAGACGAACCCCTGCAGATCCGCTCACTGCCTCCATGTGGCTCGGGACTGCACCCAACTAAAACCTGTTTGCACGACTCCTTTGAGCCGTGGTAGGGTAGTAATCAAAGTACAGTGGGAACTCACACGAGACAAATGACGATCCCAGGTCGATGAACTAACCTGTACACATGTCACCTGGGAACTGCTATCTGACGTCTGGTATATCCCAACTAGCAGGTTCCCGGCGAGTCCTGTCCGGTGTACTCATAACCCAATGAGCACCTGTATACATCTTAGGTGAACCAACTGACACCAGTGGCTTGTGAGACCGGCCACCGCCCCTCGTCGGGGTCTCGACTGTATACACTAGTCTACTCTGGAGAAACGATGCCCTGTCTCGAATCTCCCACGACTAGGGACCTTTTAAGGATGTGCTTGTAGACCCCCAGCTCCCACTTATATGATCGCCCTCATACTGCTGGAAGTCAAGCAAGAATCCTAGGGGCTTTATCAATGTGTAATAGCGACTCGTCAGGTCACCTGAAGCAGTACACGATGATAAAGATAAACCAGATAGCATACTATCATCTCGAGTAAGACTGTCCTACCGGGATAGGTCCTCCCCTCAATCATTGCAATCACGTGCCTGTGACACAATAATTGACTCTGAGGGCACTATCTCCAACATATACTGTATCTATCACAGAACATCACATGATCACATCACAGATATCGCAGCAGAAGAATCATATGAAATATTGGATATCCTAGGACGTCCGTGTTTTCAATACGAGCCAGTATAAAACACGGATTCCACGGTCGCGATGAATAGCCAAACCCACACCCCTAGACCCCTACGAGAGCGGCAAGCAACCCTACCAACTCTAGAGTTAGGAGACCCGGACTCGACTCCTCGAGTTGGTCTCCCACTGGACTCCAGAACCCAGTTACTTGTGCTCCCCTCCTTGGGTCTATGCTAGTGCGGAAAAGTAAATAATATACAACAGGTGACAACTCCCGCAACCTGGAAGCGCCCCAATAAAAGAATATTACATACAAGTTTTTACATGAATGAAAATGAAAAACACTCATCTCACATAAAAAACCCCGGCTATTCAAACACGACGATCCAATATAACATATCCAGCAACACATAACATCACATGTCATCAACGTAAGTAAATATGTCCACCCCAATTGTCGTTGACATATAGCAACGAAACCGGCGATATTACATATTACGCTTACGGTCACAGAAAAGAAAGTGTAAAACTACAACAGTTGGAATCCGCAACCACCTCAGACATCGCATGTCTGACTAAATGAATTTCTTAGACATCGCATGCCTAACAATTATAAACCCCGCATTTCAGTCTCAAAATCGAAAACTCTTTCCAATATCAAGTCGGGCAATTCAACAAGATTCCCGACATCCTGATCGAATGCTCGTCGCAAACTTTAGTAGGCGGCTGCACCCCGATACCGTCGACGAAGTGCACCAAGGCGGAACACCGCTACCGCGAGCACCCGAACGGATGCTTTCGGCGACGGGGTTCTCCTACAGTCACTTGGTCGGGGCTTTGGAGTGAGGCTGTCTATTAAGTTTATCGGCGAGTATCCGCGTACGCTACGTGATTGCGACGGACTTTTGATCACATCAAAATTCCGTGGCAACCGATCAAGTGAGACTAAAGTGCTATGTTTATAACATTCATTCAGTTATCTCATAACTTCTTGTGAATTCCAATTATTGTATCCCATTCCAGATAATTAGAAAATGTTAAACTTTCCGATTGAACATTCGAACACCCAAATTTTCCCGATACAGATCAACACATGAAATAAGTCTAACAACATTCGGTTCGTGCCTCAATACCGACGGTCCAGCCGTAGAAGGGTCAAGCCAACGCTTCACATGTGGCACGCCGTACTGCCCCAAACCCGAAGGTTCAAAGGGCAGTTCAAGACGGTCACATAATCGAGTTAAGGTTTGTTGTCTTCTAGAGGGTCCATCGAGTTACTTGCACTATTTAGAACGTCGTTAAACTACGGAAAAATCCAACACTTGGAAATTTCCCGACAGGGGAAAAATTGGGTATTTATATCCGGTCGAACTTTTTAACATATTCTAAAATTTATCCGGAAAGCCACATAGACAAAATTTGATACTCCGATCGAAACACCGAATCCCCAAATCAATCCCAGAAAATTCAACTCTAGAAAAAATATTAAAAATTCCCAGAAAAATCACCACAGGAAAATAAGAATTACTGTGCAAAATAATTTAAATACTGTGGCCGTACGGCCGCGGATCCGCCGCATGAGCCTTGCTCATGCCGCGGAACCGCGGTGGGAAAATGGAATCAGGTCCACGAAATTTACAGTAATTCCTAGAAAACCCTGCTTGATTTTCTGCATATTTTTAATGTTGAAAAATCCCAGATTTTAGAAAAAGGACAGAGAGCATTTTCCGGGTTGGGTTTCGGGTTCGTTCGGACTTCAAATTGCGTCTAGAATTCGCCTAAGGCTCTAGCTAGGCTATGATACCACTGTAGGGTTCCTAGGCACCCTAGTGAGGTCTCACAAGGCATCAACCATGCCAATTTCAAAAATACGGTGCCGAGAAACCCTAGACTATGGATCGTCGGCTAGATTTCTAGGCGAAAAGTAAACTAGTTAACACTTAACTAAGAGATACGGAAATACAACCTTTGTAGATCCGGTTCTCCACCTCCATAGCTCCGCAATGAAGTCTCCTCGCTGTCCATAACAAGTCCCGGGCTCTAGCATCGGCTTCATCGGAGAATGGACGGGCTAGGTCATCGATGTCCATGCCGAAGATGATCTACGTCGAGGCATCGTTAGATCAAGCTCCAACTTCACCAAGTCCAAAAACTTGTGAAGAGAACACACTCTACTACTTGGCAAGAGGTAGAGGATGAAGAAATAGGAAGTGGGTAGACTTTAGAATTGGATTTCTCACTTGTTTCATCAATCCACCATTGATGAAGTAAGGTTTCTTCATGAGTTCAAGGAAGAAGAAGAAGAAATGATATGATAAGTTCTTTTAAAAAGAAAATAAAAATAGAATACTTATCATACTTTCAACCTTAGTTAAGTGTAGAGAAAAGACCATGGTTAATGGAATGGTTAGGGTTAAGGATAAGAACAAAATGGTCACTAGGTCAAAGTCTTCAAGAAGCTTCAATATGAAACAAAATTAGCCACCATTTTCTCTTTATGCCTTTTCTAATTATTTCCAAAATGAATAAATAGATAAATAAATAAGAAAAGGAAATAAAACCCTAATCATAAGTTTAACCATGGTTTAATTCTTTACACTTAACCAAGTAAACATGCATCATCAAACATGATACAATCAAGTGCACAAAAAGTATATCACATATACAATGTGCACATCCGAGTGAGAAAATCCATCTTAAGTGAACCGATACTAGTTAACGCAAAGTAATATATCAAATATATAATTATGCATTAAATCATTAAATCAACACTTGATTTAACGATCCGGTCATATCGCATATAACCGACTAGTATCCAATGTATCGGCTTATCGAATCAACCCTCGATTCGATAACTAGGTTATATCGCATACAACCATTCGATACATTCATCGTGAGAATAGAATACGGTATCACATACACCCATTATTCTCGGTCCCGCACATATCTCATATGCGCTCCTATTTCGTTTCGCTTGAGCCAGGAAACCTCTGTGTAGGACTCTAAAGACTCGTCAATACGCCGGCAGCAGGTGATGATCATATCAAACACCCACAAGCCGCAAGCGGTCTGCTAAATGTAACGGCCACCCGGGTATTGAGCGATCTGAAGATCGACGAGCAAGCCCACTCACACTCCATTGAATCCAACCAGTAACACTACCGTACAGTCCGGTCTGATCGTCTGATATGTCGCATATCTCGCCTAGGGGTGGTAAACGTCAGACCCCAATAGCTCGATAAGTCATGTTGATATGAGGTCTATAACAATTCGAGAAACTACTGGTAACACTTACCAGTAAATCTCAGCAACCCTGGCCAGGGATTTCCTGTTATAGCCAATCGAACACAGCGCAACATCAACTCCCTATACCGGGAGAGACGAATCCCCTCCTATCGCTCATTGCCTCCATGTGACTCGGGACTGTACCCAAAAACCACCGTTTTGCACGCCCTCTTGGACGTGGTAAGATGGAAATCAAAGCACAGTGGGAACCACACAAGACTCTATGACGATCTCGGGTCAACAGACTACTCTGTACCAGTGTCTCCAGAGAACTGCCATCTGACGTAAGGTATAATACCATCTGGGAGTTCTCGGCGAGTCCGTCCAGTGTACCCAGTCTCTACTGAGCACCCGTATATCATCTCTGATGTCAAACACCAATGGATATGGGATCATCCATCGCCCATCTGTATGGGTCGAGAAGGTATACGCTAGTCTACTCTGGTATATCGATGCCCCGTCTCGATACACCCACGACTAGGGACTTTGAAGGATGTACTTATGGACTACCATGTCCCCACTAGTATGATCCGCATCACAGTCCAAGTAGTCAAGTACACATCCTAAGGGCTTTACCAACATGTAACAGAGAGACAATCAGTATACACGTTAAGGTAAAGAGCAACCAGATAGCATACTATCATGTCGAGCAAGAAAGTCCTCCCTATATATGTCCCAGCATCCACTACAATATACATCCTATGTACAGTAATGGCCTCTAGGGCATACATATAACTAACAATTCTGAGGTCATGCTGGGACATTTCAAGGCTCAACACGATATTGTCTAGCGTCGTCTCCATCGGGTGCTTGTCTCCAACAAGGATGAAGACCGGCAGATAAACCAACTGGAGAGGTCCGCACCCATTACCGAGCGGGTGGTAACCATGCATCTTACCCATGTGGAGAAGTCTTCCGCTGAATATCGAGATTTGATCGATCATTTTCTTACCCCCATGGGGCCAGAGTCTTGACTCTCTTTTCTTAGTTTGTATCTTTTTGTTGATTTTGTCGAGCTGAATGATCCCCTGTGATCGGCCTTCTTTTCCCCGGTCGAGCCAATCAATTTATCATGATTAACCTTCCTTTTTATTTATTTAGTGACAATATTAATTAGGATTCTCCTTTATCTTCTTGGTTTGTGTGCGTGTGTGTTGTCACTTTCTAATCGCGGCTTGTTTTGATCAACGCACCTATGTTTCCCTTTTGACCAAGATGCCTATAAGTAGGAGCTGAACTGGCCGTTCTTGATCACAATTTACAGTTTCGCCATGGCTATCCAAACCTGGTGGTTTCGATCGTGCCCTAATCGATGCCATTGAAGGGAACCTCCCTTTGTGGATCATTCAGGAGGAGCTCCAGCATGCTGATCCTCACAGCTATGGCCGTTCTTGATCACGATTTACAGTTTCGCCATAGATATCCAAACCTGGTGGTTTCGATCGTGCCCTAATCGATGCCATTGCAGGGAACCTCCCTTTATGGATCGTTCAGGAGGAGCTCCAGCATGCTAATCCTCACAGCTATGCCTATGTTCTGCACCGGTTATCTGAGGCTAAAGGGCATCTGCTGAAGGCTGATGATTTTTCCCTCCGTCAGATAATGATGCGCTCTGTTATTGGCGCATTGTAGGTTTTTCCGGACGAGCCGTCTCATCTGGATTACGGCCATGCGGCATCTTTTTACGCTTCGCTTTCTTAGAATAGTGAGAATCCTTCCTGCTGAGCTTTCAGTAAGCTTTCATCCAAGGTTGGTGACCTGGAGTACCAATGCTCGAAACTCGAATAGGAAATCGATGATCTGGTGTTCATACTATAATATTGCATTTTTCATTCCCCTATTCTTATCCGTTTTATAAATAAACAGGTACTCTTGACGCACGTTTGTTGCATATTACAGGACACAGGCTCTTGGAGCGAATACAGTGAAAAAGACGAAAGTTGATACAGAAAAGGGACTTTTGACCAACAAGGAGACGGATCTTACTCAAGCCGAGATGAAGAACAGTGCAAGGTCCAAAAAGACAAAAGTGAAACGGTCAAAAGATCCTTACAAGTTTTCACTGAAGATCTGGAGAAAAACAAGAAGCCAAACAGAGAAAAGTGGTGAAGAAACAAGAAGCCCAAATACCCAGAATACATCTCAAGAATTTTGGTGAGATGATCTCACCAGAGGGCCGCGGAACCGCGGCCCAAGGCCTACATTTGCCGCGGTTCCGCGGCCATTAAGTGCGCACGTCGGTGGATTTTTCTTCTGTCGGTGCGTCGGTACGGGTGTTGGGATTTTCCGTGGGAAAATCTGTAATTGCACATGTGCGAGAGTCTGTAATCCTAGTTTTTATGTTTTCCTATAAATTGTAATCTCAGATCTGTAAAACCTATGCCTCTTTTCAATCAATAAAATTCAAAATTGTTGGGAGTTTATTCAGATCTGTTCTGTATTTCTTGGAGGGAGCCATCAAATTAGTAAGTTAATTTTATTTCTTTGTTTTAATTCTTTTAATTAGTATGTCTTTTCATCCCCTAATGAGCGAGTAATCTCCTCGCTTGTTAGGGTTAGCCTTAGGGAAAGGTTTGAGAGATGAGATCTCTCACCCCTTTCATGCCATCCACACCTAAGAGTTAGAACTCCATGCATGCACGCACAACCGCTCCCTACGGCATCCTACCTAAGAGGTAACGGTGAACCGTAGTATAAAGGGCCGGTTGCGCGCGTTTTCCATGGAGGTTAGGGTAAGTATCGATAAAGGAAGGATACGAATCTAGAGAAAGAAACATCATCCCAAAAGATTCCAATCCACTTTATTGATAATTACCGTAACATCTAATAGATCTAAAATAAAGGCATCGAAAGCGGTGAGGAAACCTTTAATCTCCAAACTTCCCCTAAGCCTAACCCTAGCAAGACTTCAAATTAGATTAATTTAGTTTAGTGAAAGATCTAGGTTTTATAGATTTAATAAACCAACCAAAACAACATTTGGAATCAACTCGTAAAAACACAAATCAGAAAATTACCCATCTCTGTGGATCGACCCGTATTCACCGGCTAGCTGCAAAGCGACGTCGTTTCTGATTACAGTAAACATATTATTTTTGAATTAATCAAATGGCGCCGTTGCTGGGGATGGCATAAAATTCTTTCTGTGTAATTTCGGGTTGATATAAATTTGAAAAAAATTATAAAAATCTGAAAATAAAAAAAAGAGAAATAAAAAAAATTATCAATTTTGATCTGTTTGAAGGGTTATCTTTTGAATTTTGCAGGAATAGCGAAGATTCTCGGATCTGGAATTTTACAGAGGGAAAATCAGAAAAGTGAACATTAAAACAGAGGAGAAATAGCACAAAAGAGGCATAGAAATTTTTTGGAGCCACGATCCCACCACCTGACCGCGAAACCGCGGCAAAAGTAGGCCCCAGACCGCGGAACCGCGGCGGTTTAGCCTCCTCTCTGCGCGAAATTTGCTCGGTTTGTTTCCTCCTCCTCCCCTCTGCAACCTACCATATATCTCTCTGTAAAAAATTTCTGCAGGAATTCTTTGCGCTAAAAATCTTCTCTCCCCTTCTAAATAAAAGATTTTCTGCAGGTTTCTTTGCGCCGCGCTAAAAATTGATTGCAAGTGAAGTTATTGTTTTGCATAATTTAATTGGACTTTAAGGGGCTAATTGACCAAACTCAGATTGGGTGGGGATTTCATCACCCTTCCCAGGACCCCAGAAATCACCTTAAAGCATTTTGCATCGACCACAATTAATTAAAAAATACTAGACTCGGACCTAAGGACATCGAGCTCAATAGGAAAAGGACTAGTATAGGCATCGACCGTTTATCCTAACTGACTTTGCGGTGTCTAGGCTAGTGGTTATTAATTAGACCCACTATTGTGGTTCCTTCCCACTTACCTGGCCGTATTTGTCGGTGAAGAGACGGTTTGAGGTCCTATTTCTACCCCTAGTTAGGAGCTATCTAGCAGACCTAGACGACCCTAGATCTAGGCCTGATTGTGCATGTGTGGTTGATACATTTGTGTCACGAGTCTCTTTTCAAAACTTCTTTGCAAAACTCTCACATAAAAAAAAAAGAAAAAATCTTTTCAAAACTTGCAACTTGTCGCTAAGAAAACTTGCAACTCACTTCCACCACTTCCCTCCATTGACGTTATCTTACCCCCACATTCTGTTTTTCTATTTTTCTGACTACACTACTCCTTTAGTGTATATCACTTTGGACTAGGGATACTAACGCCCGATTAGTCCGTGTTTCGTTGGTACCGACCGACGAACCTTTCGACACCGAAGTCGAAATTCCCTCCATTTTCTTACCTCCACCTTCAAATTCTTTCGAAGGTATGTCGGGACACGACCCCAATGATACCTTACCGACGGGAATGATTCCACCTCCGTTAGGTGCGAATAACCCGAATCTTCCGCCTGTTGTAGCGCCCACACGAGTTGCGCTCCAGGATCTCTTTTACCCCGTCCGCACTTCTTTACCTACATGTCTTTCACCCCCACCGGAAAATGGGGACAACTTTGAAATAAAACCACATTTCATCAATATGCTGCCAAAATTTCATGGTTTGGAATCTGAAGATGCATATATCTTTATCAATAAATTCCAAAACGTTTGCGCTATGATGAAAACGACCCAATTAAGTGATGACGCTATAAGGCTAAGGGTCATTCCTTTCACCTTATGTGACCTAGCCGAGAAGTGGCTATATAGCACCGCATCACATTCCATTAGAAATTGGGATAAGTTTGTGAGAGCTTTTCTGAAAAAGTTCTATCCTCATCACAAAACTGCTAGAATCCGTAACGAGATTATACAATTTTCACAGCTTCCTTCCGAACCATTTTGGAAGTGCTTCGAGAGATTTAAAGACCTACTTGTTCAATGCCCTCATCATGGGATCGAAAGTTGGCAACTTTGCCAAACATTATACGAGGGATTGAACTCAGCAACGAAGCAGTTGCTAGAAACTATATGTCAAGGTCATTTTCTTTCCAAGTCTAGCGATGAAGCGTGGCAGTTTCTTAAGGATCTTAGTGAGCAAACAATTCAGTGGGAGAGTACCAAGACCACATCATCTTCTTCTGTTAGTCAATCTAGGGCAGGCATACATCAAGTAGATATGTCAATTGCTATGAAGGCCGAGATGGCCGCACTTATGAAAAAGCTAGAAGCCATTGAGACCAAAATCTCATCGTCTTCTCCTTCCCCTGTTATGCCCACACGAACTGTTTGTGCTTGTTGTTCGAATCCATTGCATCTAACCGAAGAGTGTCCTTATAATGCACCTATTCAAGGACAAGATCAAGTCAATGCTGCATTTCAGCAACGACAAAGAAACGATCCGTACTCTTCGACATACAATCCGGGATGGAGGAGTCACCCAAATTTCGCTTGGAACCAAAATCAACAATTCCAAGGAAATAACAATTTTCAAAGACCTCCTCCACAACAACAACAAGCACCTTCACAAACTCAAAACCAGCAACCTTTCCAACAACAACCTTATACAAATCAAACGAACAATTTGGTTCAACCAAATGATGATAAGGTTGTCTCGCTAGAAAAAAGTCTAGATGCATTTCTCAAGCAATCTACAGAATCCGCAGCAAGATTTGAAAATTATGTTCAATTTTTGATGCATAACAATGCCTCACACGATCAAAGTATCAAATCTATTAAGGCACAAATTGCACAATTAACTGCTGCGTTGAGCGAGAGAGAAAAGGGAAAACTTCCATCTCAACCATTGCCAAATCCCGGTCACACTCAAAACGCATATCACAATCACAATGTAAATGCGGTGACCACGTTGAGATCCGGAAGAGTGTTGCAAAATAATGTGGGTACTAGTGATGACATCCCTGCCGGTGGTTCTTCTTCTTCTTCTCCATCGTCATCTTCCCCTTCTTCATTTTCTTCACCATTTTCTTCACTTTCTTCTTTAGAGCATATTCACCACCCTTCACACGGCTCTACTTCTTCTGACTCGAACGGACCCATTTCTCACAACACGAACACATCCACACTGGGATCCGTTCCTACTCCACATTCTACTCCACAGACTATTGACTCAACAAATTTTCAAAATGCTCCATTTCCAAACAGGTTGAGTCCCAATAAACCAACTGCACAAGTGGAGAAGATTGTGGAATTATTTAAGCAGGTTAACATAAATATACCTCTCTTGGATGCTATCCAACAAGTCCCTTCATACGCGAAAATCTTAAAGGGCTTATGCACCTCGAAGAGAAAGGCATCTCAAGTACCCAAGAAAGTGCTAGTGGCTAGTGCAGTGAGCAATGCTATTAACCACCATCAAACCTTACCCCAAAAACGAAAGGACCCCGGATGTCCTACGATTTCAATCACAATTGGGGATAAGAAAATTAATCGAGCACTTTTAGATCTTGGGTCTAGTGTTAACCTGCTTCCCTACTCCGTGTACGAACAATTAGGGGTTGGAGAGTTGAAACCCACTCGTTGTACTCTCCAAATGGCTGATCGATCAATCACCCATCCAAGGGGTCAGCTAGAGGATGTGTTGATCAAAGTTGGGGAGTTCATATTCCCCGTTGATTTTATTGTTATGGATACACAATTTGTTGCTAACCCACGGAACCAAATTCCGGTGATCCTCGGTCGACCATTTTTGGCCACTTCCAATGCTGTAATAAACTGTCGCAATGGCTCCATGACTCTATCCTTTGGGAAGATGTCTAGTGAGTTCAATATTTATAAAATGGGAAGTCTGCTCCCCGTGCCTAAAACTAGTACACGAGAAGTTTTCTCTATTCACGAAATCACGCAGGAGGACTGCGAGCTTTAAAGATTTTTATTTGATGAAGACAGTTTTGACGCCACTAGTGCGTCCCTCCTTGAGTCTACCACCGTTGACACAACTGATATGGATTATGAATGTTTCACTTTTTCGGATGATGACGACTCACAGCCCGAATATGAGTCTTTTGAATTTGTGGATGAGTTAGTTGAACCATCCGAATCGGTTGTTTGCAGTGATTTCGAATCTGTGTTGGAGTCCTTTGAGTTCGAGGTTGATTCCGCAATGATTCTTTCGCCTCCGAAACTCGAACTCATGTCCTTACCGCCTCACCTTAAATATGCTTACATAGGTGAGAATGAAACTTTTCCCATTATAATATCGGCTTCTCTAGCCCTTGAGCAAGAGAACGCCCTTTTGATGGTCTTACAAGATAGGCGGCAAGTTTTCGGTTGGACTATGGCGGACATCGAGGAGATCAGTTCCCTTATAATTGAATATCATATGAAATTGATGGATGATGCCACGTCAGAGGACCCATAAGAACAGTTTGGGGGTATTGTGGTTAGTCAACCTCCTCCTTTAGAAGTTGAACCACCCCTACTTCTTTTAATAAGATACGAGAATGCCAATATTCCTCTGATTGCTGATCATTCACATTCTCGTTTAGATGCATCACCACCTCCTGTATATTCACCTCCACACCTTCCATACCACCACTTCTATCTTCCCCAATTCTTTGTGAATCGCTACAACTTATTCTTCCATCAACCAATACTCTTTACTGATAAATTTTTCAACTGGTTGGTGTTGACGTTTGGTCTATGCAAAGTTTGGCAGTAATGTCTAACATAGTTTAAATGAAGTTTGGGGGATGGCCTTTCTGTATATATTTGTTTTTCTTAACAATAAAAAAATTATAAATAAATAAACAGGGAAGTGTCGGTATTTTGACCCTCTTGGTTTAGGATGACAGTGAGGACACTGTCAAGTTCAAGTTTGGGGGTATGCTCGGTACGTCTTCTTCCTTCGCATTCATTTGTACATATTTTTGCATTTGCATACTTATTTGAAAACCCATAAAAATTGAAAAATTTTGAAAAATTATAAAAATAATTGTATTCAATTTTGGCCTTATTTGACTAGAGTTTGGCATATAGGTTAACTAGCTAAGAACAACTAGATCTTAGACTTAGTGAATTAAAAACCCTAAAAATAACATTCCTTAAAATTTAACGGTAGAAAGTATATGCCTTGTAGTTTATTTAGAAATAGGCAAATTTTGGGTTCACTTTTTGGACTAAGTCGAAACAAGGGAAGAGTATTGATGTTCTTATTAGAGTATAAGTTTGAAAAATAGTTCCTAGCTTAAGTCTAGATTCTGAAAACGTATATCCTACAATTTGCACAATCACGAACCTTGAAACTTGGAGTAGTAGAAGAGACCTTGAAATGCTCTTGTCTAAAGTCCTTAGTACGATGAAAATAAAAGAAAAAAATGTGAATAAAAAAAAAATGGACACTGGTTTTTGTGATTACTTAAGGCTGCAAAAATAGAAAAATATTTAGCGAGGGTGCTTCATCACCTAGTGCCTTAGACCAACTGGTTTGGGAGTCACTGCTGAAGCCTTGGGTGTTGCAAAACTAGGAAGTACGCTTTAAAGTGCTAACGCATCTTGTAATCGGTTGTTGGTACCTCAAGAAGTATTAACAGTCGCATGAAGGATGTGTAAGCGAAATTCAAAATTAACGAATTAATAAGTGCTTTGGACAATGGACGAGAGTACGATTGCTTGATTTGAATTTCCAAGTGTAGGGGTGATATTTACACACACGTGGGGATATGTGATTAGAGTTTGGATGAGAGAAAGGAATGAAAGATAGAACTTGTATCTTTAGTAGAGTTGATAGAAATTCCTAAGTAGAGATGAAACCCTAGAAGGAAGACTTAAAAGATGCCAAAAGCTAAGTAGGTCTACATAACATATATAATCTTAAGTTAGATGATTAGGAAGTGTGAAGAATGTGGGTGGATGATTCGCGAGTCAAAAGATAATAGAATTCCTTGTTAGAAGACCTAATTGGAGAACAAAAGTCAATCGGCCGAGTTGATAGGATTTTGTGGGTGTAATCCGCTGAAAACCCTCAAGAGACAACACTCCTCCTACTAGGAACACCTAGAGGTTTAATGGCTTGTTGCACGTGCTCAGTTCGCGTTTCCCTGCGAAAGTGCGGTTAGGATTTTATTGAGAATAAAATAATAAGTTTGCTCGAGGACGAGCAAAAGATAAGTTTGGGGGTATTTGTTCATACTATAATATTGCATTTTTCATTCCCCTATTCTTATCCGTTTTATAAATAAACAGGTACTCTTGACGCACGTTTGTTGCATATTACAGGACACAGGCTCTTGGAGCGAATACAGTGAAAAAGACGAAAGTTGATACAGAAAAGGGACTTTTGACCAACAAGGAGACGGATCTTACTCAAGCCGAGATGAAGAACAGTGCAAGGTCCAAAAAGACGAAAGTGAAACGGTCAAAAGATCCTTACAAGTTTTCACTGAAGATCTGGAAAAAAACAAGAAGCCAAACAGAGAAAAGTGGTGAAGAAACAAGAAGCCCAAACACCCAGAATACATCTCAAGAATTTTGGTGAGATGATCTCACCAGAGGGCCGCGGAACCGCGGCCCAAGGCCTACATTTGCCGCGGTTCCGCGGCCATTAAGTGCGCACGTCGGTGGATTTTTCTTCTGTCGGTGCGTCGGTGCGGGTGTTGGGATTTTCCGTGGGAAAATCTGTAATTGCACATGTGCGAGAGTCTATAACCCTAGTTTTCATGTTTTCCTATAAATTGTAATCTCAGATCTGTAAAACCTATGCCTCTTTTCAATCAATAAAATTCAAAATTGTTGGGAGTTTATTCAGATCTGTTCTGTATTGCTTGGAGGGAGCCATCAAACTAGTAAGTTAATTTTATTTCTTTGTTTTAATTCTTTTAATTAATATGTCTTTTCATCCCCTAATGAGCGAGTAATCTCCTCGCTTGTTAGGGTTAGCTTTAGGGAAAGGTTTGAGAGATGAGATCTCTCACCCCTTTCATGCCATCCACACCTAAGAGTTAGAACTCCATGCATGCACGCACAACCGCTCCCTACGGCATCCTACCTACGAGGTAACGGTGAACCGTAGTATAAAGGGCCGGTTGCGCGCGTTTTCCATGGAGGTTAGAGTAAGTATCGATAAAGGAAGGATACGAATCTAGAGAAAGAAACATCTTCCCAAAAGATTCCAATCCACTTTATTGATAATTACCGTAACATCTAATAGATCTAAAATAAAGGCATCGAAAGCGGTGAGGAAACCTTTAATCTCCAAACTTCCCCTAAGCCTAAGCCTAACCCTAGCAAGACTTCAAATTAGATTAATTTAGTTTAGTGAAAGATCTAGGTTTTTATAGATTTAATAAACCAACCAAAACAACATTTGGAATCAACTCGTAAAAACAGAAATCAGAAAATTACCCATCTCTGTGGATCGACCCGTATTCACCGGCTAGCTGCAAAGCGACGCCGTTTCTGATTACAGTAAACATATTATTTTTGAATTAATCATCTGGGCGGTAAACTTTGTGATCTAGAAGAAAAGCTGATCAAGGATGAGGAGTGGAGTGATGGCCATGAGACCACCCTCATCCTTCAGGAACAGGAAACGGTTGGTGAGCAACGAGGTCGGCTGGAGGAAAAGATTGCAAAGATTCCTGATACCTTAGGACTGTTGGATATATGAATGCCCTAGAGGCCATTATTTGATAGTGGATGTATCGGCATGTGTGTGTGTGTGTGTGTATTTAGAGGACATTCTTGCTCGACATGATAGTATGCTATCTGGTTACTCTTTATCTTGACATGTTCACTTGATTATGCATATTATTCATTTGGTACATATTGATAAAGCCCTTAGGGTATTTTCTTAACTACTGAGATTATGATGTAGATCATACTAGTGGGACATGTGTAGTTTATAAGCATATCCTTAAAATGTTCCTAGTCGTGGGTGTATCGAGACGGGGCATCGATATTCCAGAGTAGACTAGCGCATACGTTTATTGACCCATATGATGGGCGATGGATGATCCCATATCCATTGGTGTTGGACGTCAAAGATCGTATACGGGTGCTCAGTGGAGACTGGGTATACTGAACAGACTCGCCGAGAACTCCTATATCGTATTATATCTATCGTCGGATAGCAGTTCTCAGGTGACACTCGTACAGGTTAGTCTGTAGACCCTAGATCGTCATAGAGTCTTGTGTGTTCTCCCACTGTACTTTGATTTCCACCCTACCACGGCTCTACTGAGTCGTGCAAGCAGGTGGCTTTTGGGTACAGCCCCGAGACACATGGAAGCAATGAGCGATAGGAGGGGTTTCGTCTCTCCCGGTATTGGGGGTAGATGTTGCGCTGTGCTCGATTGGCTATAAATGGAAGTCCCTGGTCAGGGCTGATGAGATTTACTGATAAGTGTTATCAATAGTTTTTCGGTCGTTTATAGGCCATACATTGACATGACTTATTGAGTTATTAAGGTCGACGATACCATCCCTAGACTTTATATGCAGCATATCTGACGAAGAGACCGGACTGTACGGTAAGTGTTGCTGGTTGGTTTTACGGGAGTTTTGACAGGTTCGCTTGTTGTTCTTTTGTTCGCTCAATACCTGGGAGCCGTTACATGCAGCTAGTACCGCTGACGGTTTGTGGGTATGTGATATGATCACTGCCTACTGCTAGCGTATTGACGGGTCTTAGAGTCCCACAAAGGGGTTTCCAAGCTCAGGCGAAACGATGTGGGGCGCATATGGGGATATGCGCGGGAGCCTGATTAAATACGAGTATATGATACCGTATTTTAATCTGGCATTTTCAATTGGGTCATATGAGATATGACCAGATTATTAAATCAATTGTTGATTTAATATCATGTGACCATTAGCTCATTTATTAAATCCTTTCTTTATTTGTATGCATGTATGTATGTATGTTTATATTGATATGTATGCACACATGCATACATACATGTGTCATAGTTGATGATACATTGGAGATGGCAATGCAAGACTCACATGGAAACATTTGTGGTATTTTTATTTTTGAGTTAATGGAAATTAGGAATAAATCCATGGTTGATATTTTGTTTCTACACACTTCCTAAAAATATCTCATGTAACCATGGTTTCATTTCTAATCCTCCACTAACTCAACTACTAAAATATCCAGATATTTTCATGCCATGGGTTAAGAGTGAGTGTGACTCTCTCTTTCTCATATTATTGTTACTCTTGTACTTATCTCTCATAAGCTCAAGCTTAGCCATTTCTATCTCCTTCTTCCTCCAAGCTCTCTACCATTTCCTAGTGAGTAAAAGAGAAAGAAAAGAAAGGATTTTTAGTGCTTATTACCCACTTCACCAATCTATATTAGTCTAGCCCACTAGTGTAGGCTGTTTGCCTCACTTCTACTTAGGTCAAGTGAAGCAAGGAGCTTGAGCAAAGGAACTCCGTGGTGGATCATCGTGGACTTCGAAGGCCTCAAGCGGACCCGTTCAAGTTTTGAGTAGAACCAAGGAGTCAAGTAGGAGAGGTCTACAAAGGTTGTATTTCTTTCCTCTTAGTGTTAGACACTTGCTAGTATGTGATACTTATAACTTTACGCCTAATTTTCTAGTTCGATTCTCGGTTCGGGTTGGTTAGCACCCAAGATTTTTAAAGTTACATACTTGATACTTGTTAAAACCTAGTGTGGGTGCTAAGCAAACCCCAACAGGGACACTGCGAACGTCTTAGGGACCTGGACCATGAGACAGCTGCCCTTGATGAATCCCTCGGCCTCAACTTCAACGTAGCCTCTCTCGAACTGGATCAACTGACAGCTATTTTCCTGAACTATTAGGCTGCTGCAATTTAATGTCTCTCAACGTACTCTGTGTTGTTTTTGGATGTCTTGCTTTTGAACCCGTTGTCCCTGAGCTGATCGTCATAATGTGACCGGCCTTAGGTTTTATTAATATTAGCATGTTTTCTTTTACTTTATTGCTTATTGTGAGATTCCCACAACTCCGGGTAATATTTCTTCAAATATTTTCCATTTATGGGTCGGCTATGAATCCGACCGTCGAGGTCGCGTAGCCTTTATGCCCCTTTGCCCGAAACCTCATAAACCAAATAAGGACCTTCCCATTTAGAGGACCACTTTCGGAACTCATTCTTATGCCCAGTCAGGAGTATGGTTTTTCATACTTTTTCACCGACCTAGAACGACTTGGACTTTACCTTTTTGTTGTAGCTATTCGCCACCTGGCCTTCTGAACTTGAATTTTGTCCAGAGCCGCACATCGCAGTTCGTCCAGATCTTCAAATCCTGTATTCATGGAGAAGTCAAAATCTAACTTATGTTGTTGGCTGATTTTATAAGAGGCCACCTGTACCTCCATAGATAGAACCGTGTGACCAAAAGTTAGAGGAAAAGGTGTGACCTCTGTACTCGGTCTCTGGGAATTCTTATAGGCCTAAAAGACTTCTGACAGCTTTTCATGACACTCGCACGGGTTTCCTATGTCGTCGTTCATTTTTTGAATATTTTCGTTCAACAGCTTGTTAGTGGACTCAGCCTGACCATTGGCCTGAGCGTAATATGGGGTCGAGTGATAAATCCGAAGCTTATAAGTTTCTACGAATTCTAGCACATCCTGACCTGTAAATACGGTTCCATTATTGGCTGTTATGCTTTCTGGCAAGCTGAACCTATGGATTGTGTTTTCTTTTATGAACTTGAAGACCGATTTCTGATTAATCGTTTTTAGGGGTTTAGCCTCAACCCACTTTGTAAAGTAATCTGTGGCTATGATTATGAATGTGTGCCCCTCAGAGGATGGGGGATGGATCATACCGATCGAGTCCATGGCCCGGCCTCTAAATGGCAATGGCTTCACCACAGGATTGAAATTAGCAGCCAGTGCATTTTGTATAGGCCCGTGCTTTTGGCATGCCTGACATCATTTCGTGTAGTGGTGACAATCTGTAAAAATGGTCAGCCGGTAGTAGCCATACCGTCGAATCAACCAGTGCATCTTTGTGCCAGCTTGATGTGCTCCACAAATTCCTTTATGAGCTTGACCAATGACAGTCGTTGATTCATTCTTGTCAAGGCAATAGAGCATTAAGAAGTCGTAGCTCTTTCGGTACAAGATTTCCCTGATTAATATGTATTTGGAAGCGATCATCCGTAACTTCCTCTCGGCTGAAGGACCAGTATTGACCAAATATCATGAAATAGATTTACGCCGGTCATTGTTATTCATGGCTACTTCTTCTACTAACTTATTAATTCCTTCGGATTCTTCATTCCTTCGACCGATCTTGATAATGGTGTCTTATTCCTTTAAAATCCTCCCTAGGCTGGACGCAAGCTGAGCGAGATCGTTTGCTTTGCCGTTAAATTCTCTATCAATACGTTTTGTGCGAACTTCAACGAAGTTTTTTAGCAATCTCTTAATCATTTCCATGTATCCCACTTGGTTGGCACTCAAGCACCGCTATTTTCCAAACATTTGCTTGATTACCAATTCAGAGTCGCCGAAAATTTTTACAGCGAGGACCTCCATATCGATGAGAATCTCTAAACCGAGTATCAAAACCTCATACTCGGCTTGGTTGTTTGTATAATCATCATTGATAGCCACCGAATAATAAATATAGCCACCGTCGAGTGATATGAACATGACACCTGCTCCGGCATGCTGCCTCGTACTGGACCCATCGAAATATAGGACCCATGCTTCAGTGCACAAGTAGCCGACACTTCCTCATCCTCCTTTAGTCCTGTAGCTAGGTATGGATGATCGGCCAAGAAATTTGCTCTCACCTGCCCCTTGACTGCCCTCATTGGTATTTATCTTATCGAGAACTCAGATATGACTAGTGTCTACTTTCCGATGCATCCCTTCAACACGGGCTTTGTCGGCGTATATTTTATGATATCAACTTTGCTGATGAGTTGAATTTCAACGGGCAGGATGTAATGTCTTAATTTTGTGCAGGTGTTGTAAAAAGACAAACACGTCTTTTTTATCGGCTGATACTGCTTCTCAACGTCAGACAAGACTCTACTTAAATAGTAGACAGCCTGCTTCTGACCTATCTTGTTTTCTTGAGCGACTAAACTGTCGGTAGAATCTTTTGTAGACGATATATACACTTTGATTGGTTTTCCAGCTATCGGAGGCACCATGACTGATGGTTTGGTCAAGTACTCCTTAATAATATTGTAAGCTTTTTTCTGATCTTCTCCCCAAACGAATGTTTCGCCACTTTAGACGCGGTAATGGGGAAAAGGATTTCACCTTATCAGCTAGGTTTGCTACGAACTGTCGCAGATAATTCACCTTCCCCAAAAATCATTGCAACTCCTTATTGTTCGGTAGTCTCACCTCGATTATTGTCTTGGTTTTATTTTGATCATTTTTTATTCCTCTCTGATGGACGAGGAAACCCAAGAAATTTTCTTCCAAAATTCCAAATGCGCATTTTATAGGGTTAAGTCGTATATTGTGCTGGCGCATTCGTTCGAAAGCCTGCCTTAGATCCGTTAAATGACCGTCCTCCCTTCTCGATTTCACAATAATATCGTCAATGTAGACTTCCACGAGCTTGCTGATCATATCATGGAATACGTTATTCATAGCGCATTAGTAAGTGGCCCTAGCATTCTTCAGTCATAAAAACATGACAACCCATTCATAAAGCCCAAGCAGGCTGGGACACCGAAAGGCTGCTCACGTCTTTATCCGGTTGTACCCTGAATCCCCATACATTAATGACATTATTCCATACCCCGCCGAGGCATCTAGCAACGACTCGGCGATGGGCATTGGATGTTCGTGTTTAGGGGTAGTGTCGTTTAGATCCCCAAACTCAATGCAAACCCAAAGTTTGTCGTTCTTTTTCCGTACCAGCATTATATTGGTGACCCAATCTGGGTACCAAGCTTTTCGGATGAAGCAAGCTTGCAAAAGCCGCTCTACCTCCTCCTTTACGTTGGGGAGGGTCTCCACTAACATTCTTATCAGCAGTTGTTTCCGAGGCTTGCAATCATCTTTTAAAGGAAGCTTATGCTCAACATGACTTCGATCTAAACCGGTCAACTCCTCATAATTCCATGCAAAAAAATCAGTGTTGTTTAAAAGAAGTTTTATTAATTGCTTAAAAAAGGATTACATAAATTTCTACTAATGAACAGTGGCCGAACACAATTGCTATCTCTTACATCAATTTCTTCTAACTCATCTTGAGCTTCAGCCTTTAGATTGCTGACCTTTTCTCTCTGCAAACAAATTTCTCCGACCGATCTTTTGTCGGTCTCTTCATTGTTGACCATAAGCACGGTCGGTTCGGCGTTGTGATTCATGGATCCTCTTCTTCGGACGGCCTTATGGAGACGGGTGCTTCAGGCTGAACCAGTAATTGAAGGAACTTCATGGCTTCATTGTTGACATAATCCTTGGCCGTTGTCATCTCTAAAAGACCAGTGTTGCTCTCTGTGAAGCGAACTGGGCTGACGTCGTCCTGATATAGACGAGCTATGGCCATATCTTCTGTTATCGGAAATAGACATTAGTCTGCCTTTATTATTCATATTCTTTAGTCGTTCCAGTAGACAATGGACTGGTGCAAGCTTGAAGGGATGCATTCGTTAGAATGAATCCAATCTCACCCACGTAGAATGCGGAAAAACTGCGCAACCTTCTTACCTCCACTTCTATGGCTAGAACAGTTTTGCTTTAGCTGATTGACCACTATACCCGGTTATGGAATTCATCGTAAGTATCATGTCGTCGGTAGTATTGTTCAACTTCTTTAGCATTTATGTTGGCAATAGATTTATGGCAGCTCCGTTATCCACGAAGATCTGATCGATGTGCTTGCCTTCCAGTTCGCCGTGATGTATAACGGTTTTAGGTGATTATACATCTCCCCCTCTAACCTTTTGAAAGGATTTCTCTCGTCTATGGCTTCATTGGCCGATAATATCATAGAATCGGTTTCTTCTCCATCGAAATCCCCGGACAGGTAGTTGAGCTGATCTGTAGTGGTGTAAAAAACCCAAAGAAGCAGCGAATTACAAATTTACTCTTTTACCCCTGCATTTTTGCATCATAATCTTGCATCCTCATCATGCCAGTGTGTTTACATCATGTCATTTATCTTATTTTTGCATAAAAATAAATGTTTGGTATACACGGAGGCAACTTAAGTGCATGGTTCAAAATTCGTTCAAATAACCGAAATACCCCTTTCGAGGCGCTCAAAATACATATCTAATGAATTCTTGCACTACTCGTCACGAGAGTTTTTGTAGAGCTTTTTAATGATTTATCAAGAATTACCGAAGCATAAAATTCAAATAAACTTGTCAAATTCCGAGAGATTTGCATTAAACCCCCTCGAACTTTCAAGAATTACCCAAAAATCACTTCCAACCAATTGATGAGTATTTTCATGATGTGATAATCACATTTGACTATATTATATCAATTGGGACCATTTCCAATGGGTATTTTCACCCATAACCCGTTAATTTCCCTAATCACCTTTTAATCGCCATTAACTGTTCCGATTTTTTTATCTCTTAATTCTTTGAGCCAAATGATATCAAACTTTTCATATCATCTTATTATGTTTATGAGGATATACCATATAAATTTCAACTAAAATCGATAACGTTTACCCAATGAGCCAAATCCCTCTTATTATTTTATCAATAAAATAATATGGCGGGCCCATGATTGTAAAATTGCCAATTTTTTTAATGGATCCTCATAATTTTCTTAGATGACCATCCACACAAAATTTCAAGTCATTTGAATATCGTTTACTATTTGGTTTGAAAATGAGCGATTATAGGTTAATTAAGTTAATCGTTGTCATTAAATACTGGATTAGTACTAATTAATTCCCACTTTACTTGTCAAACCTATGGCATAGGATTCTCCCCCTTATGAACCATTAACTTAATTTGCATCCCATGAACACCACAACAAGCATCTTTTTCACCTAAAAGCATATCTAATTTCACTCTTTTTGCTTTATTAGGAAATTGCATATTGTCCAAGCAATTGAGAATGAAATAAGCTTCGATAATGATAGAGATCAGTTCATCTCTAAAAAATCCCAACCATTCCAACCTCTACAATCAATCACGACCCTTCATTTTATATCCTAACCATCATTCTTCTATAAATAAGTATTTTCATGCTCATGAGAAAGGCCTCTCTTGACCCCTCACTTTTTCTTGACTCTCTCAATCTTTCTCTTGAGCTCTTCAAGACTCAAGCCTCCATCACTCCTCAACTAAAATAACTCTTAGACTAACTTAGAAATCCCCAAAAAAAACCAAAAAATCAAGAAAACCTCCAAAAAAACATGAGTTAGAGAAAGAAAAAAACCCGATTTTCCCATCTAGGATTCGGATTTAGGTGTGAAGAACCTATTTCTAGTCCTAAATTATCTAGCTTGAATTTCAACCCTTCAAACAACAATAACTTTCAAAAAAATGGGGATCTAAGATCCCTTCTTTACATTTTCTTTATTTTTCATGCATTTCTGTTATTTGGAGATCCTTTACATGTCTAGATTCTGAAAATAATACTTAGAGTCTCTGACATTGCTAGATCTCTCGATTTGCTTCTAAATTTTAGCAGATTCGGTTTCGATATCCCGATTTGACTCGGATCTCTTACTTGGATTTCAGACCTGAGCTAATATCTGCACGATGTCTCAAATCATTGTGTTAATAGCATTTGGTATTTTTTGAGATATTATCCCAACCATTTAAATGATATAATATCTTAAGATTATTAATTAGAAATATTTGATATTATATGAATATTTTAATTACTAAGATTTCATTTAAATATTATATGCATATATTTTCCCTTATTTTGCTAAATATAATATAGAAACATATGATAATAAACTTTTTACAAATAAACCCTCATATGTTCTATATTTACAATAAACACCTTTTAGTACTTAACAATAGTAGGGAAAATATTCATTCAAATGTGCGATATTTTAAACTAATCAAATACCCCCAAACTTAACTTTGATCGTCCTGAGCAAACTAGTTATTAAAGAGAAAGAGAAAAAGAAAAAAACTAACTAGCACACTTTCGTAGGCAACACGATTGCACTGAGCACGTGCAACAAACCTTTAAACCTCTACGTGTCCCTACTAGGAGGAGTGTTGTCTCTTGAGGGTTTTCAGCGGATTACACCCACAAAATCCCATAATAAAAAGAAAGAAGATGAAAGTTACATACAAAGATAAGAAACATAACAAAGAAAGAACTTGAAAATAAAAGTTTCAAACTATACTAGCTTTTTATTTGCCATGAGCCCTATCTTAATAGTCATGAAAAGATATCAGAAATCACATCATCTCTCAATAAAATATCGTCTTTTGTCTTCCTCCCTACCTTTCTTCTAAACATCGATCATATACCCTTACGTGAGTGTAAAAGACATTTCTATACCTAGAGAATTCAATTCAATCTATCATACTCTTATCCTCATTTCTTAGTACTTTTTAGTCGGTGAATGATTTATAGATGGAATTGCTCACACATTCTCCATGCAACCGTTAATATTTCTTGAGGCACTAACCAACCGATTACTAAATGTGCTCACTCTTTTAGGCGTAATTAGCAATATCCTAGTTTTTCAACACTTAAGACTTAGCAGTGACTCCCAAACCAGTTGGTCTAAGGCACTAGGTGATAAGACACCCTCGCTATATTTTTTCTGCTGCCTTAAGTAATTACAAAACCAGTGTTCATTTTTATTCACCATTTACATTTTATGTGTCGTTTATATTTTTGTTTATATATATATATATATATATATATATATATATATATATATATATATATATATATATATATCCTTCATACTAAGGCTTTTAGACAAGAGCATTTCAAGGTATCCTCTACTATCCCAAGTTTCAAGATGTGTGCAAGTGCATATGGTAGGGTATCAATATTCAGAAGTTTGGACTCAAGAATAGGGACTATTTTTCAGACTTATTTCTATCCTCAGATTAATGATTTCCTTCATCTTACTAAGCATTGGGACAATAACTCATGACTACCTATTATTAGTTTCATTTTAAAACATCTAATTTTCGTGTTTTTCTTGAATCTCTTCTTATCTTTCATATGTATTTTTCACTTCCTAACTTTTATTATTAAATTTTTGTGTGCTTTTATTTAGTATAATGCAAAAATGATGCGTGAATAAGCACAAACCTTCCCCAAACCTATTTGCAGCAGTGACCTCACCGATGTCATCTTTTAAGCTCAAAACCTGTAAACTTGGGAGGAAAGGTTAGTAAAGGGGACAAGAATTAATGACAGTGAAATCCTCCCGCAAACTTATTTTTGGTTCACAATTGTGCAAAAATTTTCTTTTCTTTCAAGAGACAAAATATCCCTCCCCCTAAACTTGAGTGAAATAATATTAAGCATTTAAAATTATAAGAGTGGGGTAAAGTTATTGGTCTATACAAAACTTTACAAAGACCAAAAGTCAACACCAACCATTCGAATATTTTATCAATGTAACAACATAGTTGGTAGAAGATCATAGATGTTAAGAAGTGAGGAGATAAGAGGCGTAATCGATCGGGTTTACGTCTCGGTTGGTAAAGACGAAACAGTGATGATGGATGAAAATGAGAATGCAAATGATTAGGAATGAGTGGAATATTCGCATTCTCGTACTTGATAAGAAGAAAGGGTGGCAGTTCAACTTCTTCGGGTGGAGGTTGATTCATCACAACATTCATGTATTTTTGGAATGCGAGTTCTTCGGCGAAAATGTCTTCAAAACTTTCATCAATGGTCCGAATAATAATTTCATCGATATCTATATTAATGGAATATGCAGATTCACTAGGACGGTAGAAAGTTCCAAGGTCATTCTTTTGCACACCAAGATTCAAAACACTCGATTCGTCAGAAATTATGGAGGTAAGAGATTCGAAATGATCGTCTCCCTCCTTCTCAAAAGAGTCTAAATCGAGTGATCTTTCAAGAATTATAAAACTCAAAATATCGGAGTGTGATTCACCAAAACTCGGTGAAGTTGAAAGAAGATTAGAAGAACCAAAGAAAGTGGGTGATGAAATGGGTAACCAAATTTGGGTGTCGAGCATTGTTGAACTAGATGTGGAAATTGAAGGCCGGATATCGTTCTGCTTATTGGATAGGTCTGTGGTAAAAATATGGTCGGTATAGGAAGATGTTCGTTTTCTATAGAAGGGACATGATGGGTAGGAGAATCCAACTCATCCGACATAACGGGTTTATCTTCAACGATATTCTTATCACCGCTCTCACTAACACCTTCGGTCAAATCAAATGAATAGGTATTTAAGAAGTCATCAATTATACTATTCTCAATCGATAAATCAGTTGGTTCACTTGACGGAGTTAGAAGATTTGAAATATCAAGTGTACTCGAATAAGGATCGGTTTGATTTGAAATGGTGTCAAGCTCTCTTTCACACTCACTATTTGAAAAGTCAAACATGTTATTCTCGGGCACCTCATCACTTAGACTATGAAGCGGTTGAACATTGAATATATTCGGTTAGAGTGCAGGATGGAAGGTGTCGAGATCAAAAGAATTGGTTTTGGTTTGACTTTTATGGATCTCTTGTTCTTTTTCACTACTCAATTCCAACTCTACTTCAAGTCTAGACATGGGTTATGAAGAAGTTCCAATAAAGGATTCCCTTTGAACTGTGGAACTTCCTAATTGATTTTCAGAAGTATTGTCTAGATAAGATGAGGAAGTTGAGTATGGTTGGGAAGTGTCTAATTGTTGGCTACGGGCAAGTTCAATGTGTTCCATAATCGACATGTGTTTATGAAGTCCATATGGATATATTAGGGCGCTGATGCAGTTCATGACTATGATATCTGGCAGGTGGGTGACTATAACGTCATTTTAATGGGATTTTGGAAGTGCACATGTATATGACTCTGCCAGAGAGTTATCGTAGTCAGTGGGAGTAGCAGAAGGTGTGCAAGATGCTCATATCTATTCATAGAATGAAGCATGGATAGCGGAGATAGATTATCTATTTTGATGTGACAGTCAAAGTGATTGACTTCATCAAAACAAAAGATGAACCTAGTAAGAAGGATGTAGGGAGTACGTCCATGTTTTAGATGACATACTTCAGATAGGAAGTGATGTTCCTATACTACAATCGGTCAGATTTTGGTTGTTACACAGTGTTTTCTCTACGTTGGATATGGATAGTATATCAGGAGTTCTAATGACTAGATCTATGGTATTAAATCTAGATTTAGGAAGTTCCCTAACCAGGTACCTGGACAACATTCTAAAAGTATTTTAGAATGGACGACTCCTGGCGTGGTAATATACCCGCAGGTGATAGAGTCACCATCACTAAAAGGATGTCTTTTTGGACTGATGAAGAGAGGGGCTGTCATGAATGACATATCATTTGCTTAGGCAGCTAAGTCAATCATGCAATGTCTTGTACAACACCAGATATTGCTTTTGCACTAGTTGCAATAAACAGATATTAATCCAATCTTAGAGAAACATTGGGAAACAGTAAAGAACATAAGACGATGTTCTTGGTATAGAATAACGACAGCCACCTCTGAGAAGTGGTTATCAGTTCAGGCTTCCAAGGTGGGGTGGATGACAGAGATGCTGTCAGAGTTATGAGTTTAGCCTCTTCTGAGGATCAGGGTATTGGATAGTGTTCCAATAAGGATACTGAGGTAATCATGGTGCAGAATGCCAGTTATAACTCAACAGAGGATACAGCCTAAGAAGTTTGTTGGATAGGAATTGTTCATTGATGAACTTGATCCATCAGGTATCCAGACAAATTCTTGAGGCGGGGTATCACTCATTTTGGGAGATTAGTAATCACTGCAAAATTGAGATATAGAGAGATAAAGTTGGAACATTGTAGCAGATCCACTTACTGAGACTATTTCTCGAACACGTTATGTTTCACAAACATAGTTTGCGAAACTGTTTAGTAGAGAAGTTGGGTATTCGGTAGCACACGAGATGTGGGTACGCGATATCGCACTAATTGGCCTTAAGTGCAAGTGGGAGATTGTTGGATATAGTGCCCTCAAGGCAATTATTGTGATCGCAAGTAGGCGATTATGATAATTGAGGGAGGATCTATACAGGTATAACAATCTTACTCGAGATGATAATATGCAATCTGGTTTTTCTTCATCATTGATGAAGCCCGTAGCATTGTTGCTTGACAACCGGCATTATGATGGCGATCATATATGTGGGAGCTGGGTTATCCATAAGCACATCCTTAAATCTCCCTGGTCGTGAGAGTATCGAGGCTCAGCATCGATATTCCGGAGTAGACTAGCATATATGCTTTGAGACCTCGACGAGGGGCAGTGGCCGGTCTCATAAGTTATTGGTATTGTGTCACCTAAGATAGTATACAGGTCCTCACTGGAGGTGAGTACACTGGACGGACTCGCCGAGAACTTCTAAATGGTATTATACCTATCGTCAGATGGAAGTTCTCAGGTGGCATGAGTACAGGTTGGTCCTTTGACATGAAGTTGTCATTTGTTTCGTGTGAGTTCCCACTGTACTTTGATTACTATCCTACCATAGCTCAAAGGAGTCGTGCAAACAGGTTTTAGTTGGGTACAGTCCCGAGCCACATAGAGGCAGTGGTCGACTGTCAGGGATTCGTCTCTCCTGGTATTAGGAGTCGATGTCGCGCTGTGTTCAGTTGGCTATCACCAGAAATCTGTGGCCATGGTAGGTGAGATTTACTGATAGTTAATTAGTAGTATCTCAGTTGGTGATGAGCTTGACTCAGACACAACTTATCGGGTTAGTAGGGGTCTGACGTTATCCACCCCCTAGACCCAATATATGATACTCTTCGACGAAGAGACCAGATTGTATGAAAATTGTCACATTCAGGCTCAGTAGGGTAAGTACGCACTTGATTGACGACCCCACTTTCGACAAGTACCTAGGTAGCCATTACTTATAGCTAGTGCCGCTGACATGCTTGTGGTTAAACCCACTGCCAGCGTATTGTCGAGTCTTTAGAGTCCCACACAGATGGTTTTCCCGGTTCAGGTGACAGACGTAGGAGCCGTATGATGGTACGTGCAGGGATCCGATTAAATACGTGTATGCGATACACGGACTTTAATCGGACGGTTGATAATAATAGCCGGCTTATGATTAAGCCGGATTATTAAATCAGGTTTTGATTTAATAATTTATATATATATATATATTGATATATATATTTTAACATTATTATTCACTATTCATTTTCTCTCTTTGGTGCTATCCGTATTTTTATATGGATACGTGTATATGTAGCGATACATATACTGGGTGAAGTATTCCGTATTTATATGGGAATGCATCTAGAAGAAGGATACCTCATATTTATTTTTCTATTTAGAAATATAAAAAGGGAAATGAGGTGGAAATGAGGAGTTATGAAGCATGATGCAAACAATGTAGAGAGGTATGGCTTTATTTTATACTGTTAAAATTCATTTGGATGCACTATTACATCATGGTTGGATAATATAGCCATTATGTTTTATACTTTATGGCTTGATGATTTTCTTCATCTCCTCCTAGCATGCTTCATGCTCTCCACTAGCTCTTATCCTTATTCTTCTTGCTCTATATTTTTTAGCATGGTTCAAAAGAGAAATTTTTAGTGGAGTATTCCTACATCACCGACCATCCAAACCTAGCGAGCTTGGATCGTCGGTTAGAGCCTCATCTGCGTTCCCTCGGGTGGATCGTCTTAGGTAAAGGGTGGTCGATTCTCAAGCGCAATCGCGGCGGCTACAAGCTTGGAGGCGTCTTCCACAATTGGGTGGACACACAACAAAGGTTGTATTTTCTCAAGCCTTGCACTTGTAGATTAGCTAGTTTAGGTATATGGTTCGTATCCTGGGTATTTCGGGTGTCCAGTGCTCGTCAGAATTTTTGTTTTTCGCTTCCGCCTCGGCCGCAGTCTCCGCGACGCGGGGGCCGGATCCCATCAAAACCAAATATTCCAAAAATCATATTTCCATGTATTAAAGCCCTAGAAAATATTTAAGGCACTATAGCCAAAATTGGACCGTGGTTCAACAGCCAAATAGTGCATTTGGCTTCTGTTCCGCGGTCGAATTTTGGGTTTAGGTGCCCAAATTTTTTTGCTTGGCTCTAATTTTAACTGCACATAATTTTAATGCAACCAGATATATTTTTTGAACAATTTTAAAATTCGAACAACAAGCAAAGATTTGGAAATGTAATTCGAAAAATTCCGTCGATCGAAACTCTAAATAAGTGCAAACTAGTCTGGTTAAGGTTTATGGAGTGGCTCTAATACCATGTTGGTGAGTTATGCTCACTCTACAACGAAATAGAGAGGCAGAATGTACAAAAATTAAATTTTTAAGAAAGCACAACCAACTTAACCCAAGTGATCAAACCATAACGCTAAACTAGCAAGTTACAAGAGATCTATCTATTATAAGAGAAGGTTATATCGATAGACACTTGTTCTTCGGGTCTTCACTCCTCTTCTTAAGCTCCTTAGGGTCTCCTGGATCAACCTTGATAGCCGGCTTTCTCGATCCTAAATGATCCACCCGAGAGTTTGTGGTCCAAGCTTAGCTTCACTGATAAAGCAACTCAACAACCTAGATTGCTAATATATGTTGCTAAGAAGATGTAGTGAGTGTTTAGTAGTAGTTTTCTATCTCAAATCCTTTGGTTCTCAACACATGAGATTGGTAAGAATTTGTTCAAGAGAATGAACTCAAGAAGATGAAAAAAGGAGAGCAAGTGAAGAAAATCACTTTATCAAAGATGAGAAGAAGAATGGCTAACTCTTTTTACTTGAAGCATTTTCTTTCCTTATAAAATCACAACCATACTCCAATAGTATTTGCAATAAATATAAAACCATGCTTCATCCCTGCTTCATGTCATCTCACCCTTTCCACCTCATTTTCTATTTTTAACAAAATAGAAAAATGCATGATGAGGTGTCATCTTCTTGAAGGTATTTTATATAAATACAAAATACTTTCTACTATATATACATACCCGTATTCGTACCAAAATACGAATACACAAGAGATAGAATAATACCATTAATATACTACTAGCATTAAATCAATATCTGATTTAATAAACCGGCTTAATCCTAAACCCGCTAGTATTATCAACCATCCGATCGAAAGCCTGGATAACACTAGAATATACATATCGAAATATGTATACGTAAATTATTAAATCAATATCTGATTTAATAATCCGGCTTAATCCTAAGCCGGCTAGTATTATCATTCGATCGGAACCCTGCTCGATCGAAAACCTGGACGACACTAGAATATACATATCGAAATGTGTATATGTAAATTATTAAATCTATACCTTATTTAATAATCCGGTTTAATTCTAAGCCGGCTAGTTTGGTCATTCGATCGAAACCCTGCACATATAAACATACGTCCACCACATCGTTTCGCCTGAACCAGAGAAACCCTCCGTGTGGGACACTAAAGACTTGACAGTACCCTGACAGTGGGTTTAACCACAAGCACATCATCGGCACTAGCTTTACGTAACGGCTACCCAGGTACCTGTTGAAAAGGAAGGCCGATGAGCAAGCTCATCCGGACCCCTACTAAGCCTATCTGTGACAATCTCCGTACAGTCTGGTATCTTCATCTAATAGTATCGCATACCGAGTCTAGAGGGGTGGTAAACGTCAAACCCCTGTTGACCTGATAAGTCATGTCGATTTGGCTCAGGACCAATCCGAGAAACTACTGATTTAACGATCGGTAAATTTCAACTGCCTTGGCCAAGGTCTTATAGTTCTAGCTAACCGGACACAGTGCGATATCGACTCTCAATACCGGGAGAGACGAATTCCTGACAATCACTCACTGCCTCCATGTGGCTCGGGACTGTACCCAACCAAAACCTGTTTGCATGACTCAGTAGAGCCATGGTAGGGTAGTGATCAAAGCACAGTGGGAATTCATACGAGACAAATGATGATCTCAGGTCTAAAGACTAACCCGTACTCATGCCACCTGAGAACCGCTATCCGACGATAGGTATAATACCATCTAGAGGTTCTCGGCGAGTCCGTATAGTGTACTCACCCCTTGTGAGCACATGCATGCAATCTTAGGTGATCACACCAATGGTTGTAGGACTAACCACCATCCCTTGTCGGGGTCTAGAAACGTATACATAAGTCCACTGTGGAATATCGATACCCGGTCTCGATATTCCTGCGACTTAGAACCTTTAAGGATGTGCTTATGGACTACCTAGCTCTCACTGGTATGATCGCCATCATAACACTGGTAGTCAAGCAAAATCCTACGGGCTTTATCAACATGTATCCGCCATATGTGATATCGAGTATAACATATGCACATGTTAAGATAAAAACAAACCAAAATAACATACTACTGTATCGAGTCTTTATCAATATGTGTAAATAATATAAATCAGCAAAAGAAAGAAATACACACGCTAAGACAAAGATAACTCAGATAATATACTATATACAACTGAGCAAGATTGTCTTGTACATACATATCCCTAGCATCCTATACAATACAGGCTTCTACAATTTACATATCCAACATATAGCATCCCTACAATCGTAGAATTAGGATGTATATATATGTTAGTAATGCATACATAGCTTATGGGGTTCTAGAATACCATATGCGATAGCAGTATACCTTGTAGAAGATATATCTCTAGTTCTATTTCTTAGTCGTTGAGCCATATATATACATGCAAATATATAAGTACTTTATATGTTATAAGTTACTAATGATATATGAATACTTACGATATGAGATGATATGATATAAGGTGGGGCGACATGATATTGGATGATATGAGATGAGATGATGAACGTGAGATGAGATGATGAACATGACTATAGATCCCTACCATTTGATTTGATGATATCGTACGAGAGATATTCCAAACGTGATATGATGAGGATGGATCGCCGACATTTATTTCGACTCGAGAAGTCTTGTTTAAAATCATTAAAATAGATATTATGAGATATTTAGAGCCATACCTACTTTCAAAACTAACATATCGTTACGTACTTTTAAAATGACACTTTAAGGGTATGCTATGAATTTTCAAATAATACCTTTTTTCCGAAACATCATAGCCCCCATTGCTAAAACAACGTCTCGTACTATTTTAAACTATAACTGTATGGCTCATACGTAGTTAGATATTTTTATACTTGTTCACGTTACGCTTTCTTATTTCTGCTACGCCCGCGTTTCGATCATTTACGATACGTAATACGTTTATACCTTTAGCTTATATGACTTCATTGCTAAGACACGCGCACCATTGCCGGTGACTTACATATTACACGTACACATACTCGTATGCTCACACACACATCATTGGTAATTGTCATGCCACATACACATATAGATTACTGTTTAGTACCCAGCACCACGTACTGTTTCAGATATTGCACTTTCTTTTCATTGCTATACGACACACTTATATGAACACACTTGCTATGCATTACAGTATTGTTCTGTGCCTGTACATATTATTCATTATTGCCATATTCTTATGAGATTCTATTTCCATGAGATTTCTGGATTTGAGAAACCACAGATATGATTTAAAAACTTGTGAATATTTTAAAAACGCGGTTTTCTCTTGATATGCTATTTCGATGTCCACCATGAGATTTCTCGGTTCCGAGCTATGATTACTACCCGATTCAAGGAGTGAGGAGTCACCGTTTGTGGGTACATGGTGGACCCGGTATGGTACCCAGGGGAAAGAAGATCACATAGAAAGGAATTAAGCCTAGCAAGGAACACTACCTACTGGTGACAGTATTGGACTTGGCGGATATCCAGAGGATACCGACCAGACCGATATGAGATAGATGGATATGAGGACCGATCAGATGAGACAGTGCTTGAGATATGAGGGCCGATCCGATGAGACGGCGCCTGAGATATAAGGATTTACGTGCCGGTGCTGGACACGGGATTTATGATAATTTTGAGTGTCAATGCTGGACACTCAGGGTTTATGATGATTTCGAGTGTCATTGATGGACACTCCTCGAATGATATATATACATACATGCTATGAATGACATGTTACCACGTGATTGATCGTTAAAAAGTGTTTTGTAAAGTAACCGCAATCAAAACGGTGTCGCTAGTAGCTAGCCGCGATGAGTACGGGTCGTCCGCAAGGAAATGTGAACTCTTTTCTTGCTTTAGACGAGTTGATGAAAGATGGGATAGTTGTTTGGTCGTTACGGATATAGAATTTATAAAGAAAAGGCTTGTAGGGTTCATAGGACTTTGCAGTTATGGATGAATAATTAAAAATGACTTCTTTATTTTATAATAGTTTAAAACTAGATCGATAGTGATGAATGTATATTAGGGTTCTTGGAAGAAACTAGGGTTTCCCCACTACTAACCCTTGTCCTTGCATTGATCTCTATTCATGTCTAGCCCTTAAGAAAACAGGTGTTAAACTAATCTCAAATCGTGGTTATCAATAAATTCATAGCGCACCCGATAAGGATGTTAACAATTATTTTGCTAAAATTTATATACTTTAAAATGTATAAAAGAAATTAAAAGATTTTTCTCGTCCATTGTTCTACCCTATCCTACGAACCCTAGCAAGTTAGGAATTACTCGCTCATGGTTAAAGATTTAGAAAAAATGTTGAAGAAGAATGAAAACATGATTAAGATGCAGAAATGTAAATGTAGAAAGTAAGTGCGGAAATTAAATGCAAAAAGAATAATAAAAAACACTACATTTATTAATCAACTATTGCATTTACAATTCTGCTTCTTAGAAAGTAGATTACAAGAACTCTAGTTTGCTCTAGATCTCTCTCTTGTTGAAAGTAGATGAATAGATGATGATCACTCGGATGCGTGGATCTCTTGGATCTCTTGATCTCTTCGGTGATGATTTTTAAAGTACAGATCTCGGTCCCTTATATAGTATTAAAAACCAGAAACCCTAGATTTCATCTGTAAGTATATACAGTTACAATCCAAACCACCAAATATCATATCCTATGTCCATCAAAGAGCCGCGTAACCCCCACATATAGCCATGTTAGGCGACGGTTCCGCAGTAACTTAGTGGAATCAAATTTTGGGATTTTTTCTGGTCCTCTGTGTTGTTATTTGGAGATCCTCTACATGTCTAGATTCTGAAAATAATACTTAGAGTCTCTGTCGTTTCTAGATCTCTCGATTTGCTTCTAAATTTTAGCAGATTCGGTTTCGATATCCCGATTTGACTCGGATCTCTTACTTGGATTCCAGACCTGAGCTAATATCTGCACGATGTCTCAAATCATAGTGTTAATAGCATTTGGTATTTTTTGAGATATTATCCCAACCATTTAAATGATATAATATCTTAAGATTATTAATTAGAAATATTTGATATTATATGAATATTTTAATTACTAAGATTTCATTTAAATATTATATGCATATATTTTCCCTTATTATGCTAATTATAATATAGAAACATATGATAATAAACTTTTTACAAATAAACCCTCATATGTTCTATATTTACAATAAACACCTTTTAGTACTTAACAATAGTAGAGAAAATATTCATTCAAATGTGCAATATTTTAAACTAATCAAATACCCCCAAACTTAACTTTGATCGTCCTGAGCAAACTAGTTATTAAAGAGAAAGAGAAAAAGAAAAAACTAACTAGCACACTTTCGTAGTCAACACGATTGCACTGAGCACGTGCAACAAACCTTTAAACCTCTACGTGTCCCTACTAGGAGGAGTGTTGTCTCTTGAGGGTTTTCAGCGGATTACACCCACAAAATCCCATAATAAAAAGAAAGAAGATGAAAGTTACATACAAAGATAAGAAACATAACAAAGAAAGAACTTGAAAATAAAAGTTTCAAACTATACTAGCTTTTTATTTGCCATGAGCCCTATCTTAATAGTCATGAAAAGATATCAGAAATCACATCATCCCTCAATAAAATATCGTCTTTAGTCTTCCTCCCTACCTTTCTTCTAAACATCGATCATATACCCTTACGTGAGTGTAAAAGACATTTCTATACTTAGATAATTCAATTCAATCTATCATACTCTTATCCTCATTTCTTAGTACTTTTTAGTCGGTGAATGATTTATAGATGGAATTGCTCACACATTCTTCATGCAACCATTAATATTTCTTGAGGCACTAACCAACCGATTACTAAATGTGCTCACTCTTTTAGGCGTAATTAGCAATATCCTATTTTTTCAACACTTAAGACTCAGCAGTAACTCCCAAACCAGTTGGTCTAAGGCACTAGGTGATAAGACACCCTCGCTATATTTTTTCTGCTGCCTTAAGTAATTACAAAACCAGTGTTCATTTTTATTCACCATTTACATTTTATGTGTCATTTATATATATATATATATATATATATATATATATATATATATATATATATATATATTCCTTCATACTAAGGCTTTTAAACAAGAGCATTTCAAGGTATCCTCTACTATCCCAAGTTTCAAGATTTGTGCAAGTGCATATGGTAGGGTATCAATATTCAGAAGTTTGGACTCAAGAATAGGGACTATTTATCAGACTTATTTCTATTCTCAGATTAATGATTTTCTTCATCTTACTAAGTATTGAGACGACAGCTCATGACTACCTATTATTAGTTTCGTTTTAAAACATCTAATTTTCGTGTTTTTCTTGAATCTCTTCTTGTCTTTCATATGTATTTTTCACTTCCTAACTTTTATTATTAAATTTTTTTGTGCTTTTATTTAGTATAATGCAAAAATGATGCGTGAATAAGCACAAACCTTCCCCAAACCTATTTGCAGCAGCGACCTCACCGATGTCATCCTTTAAGCTCAAAACCTGTAAACTTGGGAGGAAAGGTTAGTAAAGGGGACAAGAATTAATGACAGTGAAATCCTCCCGCAAACTTATTTTTGGTTCACAATTGCGCAAAAATTTTCTTTTCTTTCAAGAGCCAAAATATCCCTCCCCCTAAACTTGAGTGAAATAATATTAAGCATTTAAAATTATAAGAGTGGGGTAAAGTTATTGGTCTATACAAAACTTTACAAAGACCAAAAGTCAACACCAACCATTCGAATATTTTATCAATGTAACAACATAGTTGGTAGAAGATCATAGATGTTAAGAAGTGAGGAGATAAAAGGCGTAATCGATCGGGTTTACGTCTCAGTTGGTAAAGACGAAACAGTGATGATGGATGAAAATGAGAATGCAAATGATTAGGAATGAGTGGAATATTCGCATTCTCGTACTTGATAAGAAGAAAGGGTGGCGGTTCAACTTCTTCGGGTGGAGGTTGATTCATCACAACATCCATGTATTTTAGGAATGCGAGTTCTTCGGCGAAAATGTCTTCAAAACTTTCATCAATGGTCCGAATAATAATTTCATCGATATCTATATTAATGGAATATGCAGATTCACTAGGACGGTAGAAAGTTCCAAGGTCAGTCTTTTGCACACCAAGATTCAAAACACTCGATTCGTCAGAAATTATGGAGGTAAGAGATTCGAAATGATCGTCTCCCTCCTTCTCAAAAGAGTCTAAATCGAGTGATCTTTCAAGAATTATAGAACTCAAAATATCGGAGTGTGATTCACCAAAACTCGGTGAAGTTGAAAGAAGATTAGAAGAACCAAAGAAAGTGGGTGATAAAATGGGTAACCAAATTTGGGTGTCGAGCATTGTTGAACTAGATGTGGAAATTGAAGGCCGGATATCGTTCTGCTTATCGGATAGGTCTGTGGTAAAAATATGGTCGGTTAATTGTACAGGAAGATGTTCGTTTTCTATAGAAGGGACATGATGGGTAGGAGAATCCAACTAATCCAACATAACGGGTTTATCTTCAACGATATTCTTATCACCGCTCTCACTAACACCTTCGGTCAAATCAAACGAATAGGTATTTAAGAAGTCATCAATTATACTATTCTCAATCGATAAATGAGTTGGTTCACTTGACGGAGTTAGAAGATTTGAAATATCAAGTGTACTCGAATAAGGATCGATTTGATTTGAAATGGTGTCAAGCTCTCTTTCACACTCACTATTTGAAAAGTCAAACATGTTATTCTCGGGCACCTTATCACTTAGACTATGAAGCGGTTGAACATTGAATATATTCGGTTAGAGTGCAGGATGGAAGGTGTCGAGATCAAAAGAATTAGTTTTGGTTTGACTTTTATGGATCTCTTGTTCTTTTTCACTACTCAATTCCAACTCTACTTCAAGTCTAGACATGGGTTGTGAAGAAGTTCCAATAAAAGATTCCCTTTGAACTGTGGAACTTCCTAATTGATTTTCAGAAGTATTGTCTAGATAAGATGAGGAAGTTGAGTATGGTTGGGAAGTGTCTAATTGTTGGCTATGGGCAAGTTCAATGTGTTTCACAATCGACATGTGTTTATGATTTGCCGCATTAGCCTGAAGAGAAATGTTAAGAAGAGATGCCTTTAATTGTTGGCTTCAGACAAGTTCAATGTGTTCCGCAATCAATATGCATTTATGACTTGTCCCATTAGTCTCAAGATAAGTGTCAATATGAGAGCGTGTGAAAGTTTGGTACTGTGGATAAGAATTAGAAGGGTGTACCCAAGTTTCATAAACAGGATTAGGATTAGGATCAACACTGTGATATGAAGAATATTGAGATTGGTTGGTTAGTTGGCGACTAGCAATTGCTATTTGTTCAACAATGATCATGGGTGTAAAAGATGTCATATTCGCTTTAAAACGAGTATCAATATTTTCATATGGAAATAATGGTGTTTGTTGTTAATGGTTTTGGATTAGTGAAAGGATTGAAACTTTGGCTTTCAGCCTTCACAATATGCTCAGTGATGGACATGCGTTTAGAAATTCCCTCACTCGCCTTAAACGGATTATCAACATAAGAAGATGTGGAATTTTGATGCTGTTGATTGGACCTTGAGTGAGGTATCCAACTATTTTTTTCTGCGTGCTCTATCCTATCTCTTAAAGACATGGTAGAGTCAGATTTTGTACCGAAGCAATTATGAAAACAAGAAATATCTGGTTCTGGATAGCAAAGCTCGGCAAGAGTTCGTCTGTTTGGGCTACCCATTATAAGAAAGTGAAAAGAAAATAGGGTAATGGTAATGATTTAAGCTTTTTTTGGATTTTGGAAATTGTTTTTCTTTGAAAGAGGGACTTGAGGCAAATCACAAAATGCACAATCAATTCCTAGAACTAGGGTCTCCTAGGTCAAGTCACTAGACCTCTCCTAGACTTTCAAAGGACAGGTCGCAGGATCAATCCTCTACTACCTCCTTATCAATCTTGTGTCCAGGTAAGTGCCAGGTGAGTGGGAGGTATCCGCTATACGAATCACCGAAATAGCAGGACTAATTAAGTAACCACTTTTCTCAGTCACACTTACCTTAGACACAACAAGAAAAATGCAGATAAGCAATAGATTACTCATGGCCTTCCTTTATCCTAATTGAGCGCGACAATCCTTAGGGCTTGGTCTAGATATTTTTTTATTAATGTAGGGTTATGCGTATGCACGTTTTTTATTTGTGGGGCTTAAGAAGGGTGATGAAATCTCCACCTAATCTTAATTTGGGTTTATTTCTCCATAATGTCCGTTTTAGATATGTAAAACAAACCAAAATCTAAAACACGCAAAATGATTTTTAGCGGCGATATTTGCAAAGAATTCTGCAGGTAGAATCAATTTATTGGAGATTTAGAGGAGAGAGAAAGATAGTAGGAAATTACCACAGAAGTTTGGGGGCCCAATTCCACCAATCTGCTGCGGTTTCGCCGCAAAACCTCACCAAATGCCGCGATTCCACTGCCGATTTAGAGGATCTCCTGCTGAAATTTCTTTAGTGTTCTCCTATACTCCTCTGGTCCAATTTGAAATTCTCTTGTTTTCTGTTGACTTGCTCCAGTTACTCCAGATTCCCATGCAAAACTCGCACAATAATCATTAAAAGCGCAAGATGCGGGTTTTTTTAATTTTATTTTATGGTTGCCGAATTTTATAAGAAATCAACCCAAAAAACAAGAAAAAAATTACTACCGTCTTCCCAGCAACGGCGCCATTTTATTGATCGTTAAAATGTGTTTTGTAAAATAACCGCAATCAAGACGATGTCGCTAGTAACTAGCCGCGATGAGTACGAGTCATCCGCAGGGAAACGTGAACTCTTTTCTTACTTTAGACGAGTTGATGAAAGATGGGATAGTTGTTTTGTCGTTACAGATATAGAATTTATAAAGAAAAGCTTGTAGGCTTCATAGGACTTGGCAGTTATGGATGAATAATTAAAAATGACTCTTTTTATTTTTTAATAGTTTAAAACTAGATTGATAGCGATGAATGTAGATTAGGGTTCTTGGAAGAAATTAGGGTTTCTCCACTATAAACCCTTGTCCTTGTATTGATCTCTATTCATGTCTAACCCTTAACAAAACAAGTGTTAAATCAATCTCAAATTGTGGTCGTGACTATCAATAAATTGGTGGCGTGCCCGATAAGAATGTTAACAATTATTTTGTTAAAGTTTATAAAATTTAAAATGTATAAAATAAGTTAAATGATTTTTCTCATCTATTGTTCTACTCTATCCTACGAATCCTAGTAAGTTTGGAATTACTCGCTCATGGTTAAATATTTAGAAGAAAGGTTGAAGAAGAATGAAAACATGATTAAGATACAGAAATGTAAGTGCAAAAATTAAGTGCGGAAATTAAATGCAAAAAAAAAAAAATACTATCTTTATTAATCAACTATACCATTTACAATTCTGCTCCTTAGAAAGTAGATTACAAGAACCCTTGTTTGTTCTAGATCTCTCTTTTGTTGGAGGTAGATAAATAGATGATAATCACTCGGATGCATGGATCTCTTAGATCTTTTGATCTCTTCGGTGATAATCTTCAATGTACAGCTCTCGGTCCCTTATATAGTATTTAAAACCAGAAACCCTAGATTTCATCTGTGAGTATATATAGTTACAATCCAAACCACCAAATTTCATATCCTATGGCCATCAAAGAGCCGTGGAACCGCCGCATATAGCCATGTTTGGCAGCGGTTTCGTCGCAATTTGGTGAAATCAAGTTTTGGGATTTTTTCTGGTCCTCTGTGTTGATATTTGGAGATCCTTTTGATATCTAGATTCTGAAAATAATACTCTGAATCTCTACCGTTGCTAGATCTCTCGATTTGCTTCTAAATTTTGGCAGATTCGGTTTCGATATCCCGATTTAACTCGGATCTCTTACTTGGATTCTAGACCTGAGCTAATATCTGCACAATATCTCAAATCATAGTGTTAATAGCATTTGGTATTTTTTTGAGATATTATCCTAACCTAAATGATATAATATCTTAGAAATATTTATTAGAAATATTTGATATGATATGCATTTTTTAATTGCTAAGATTTCATTTAAATATTATATGCATATATTTTCCCTCATCATGCTAATTATAATGTAGAAATATATAATAATAAACTTTCTACAAATAAACCCTCATATATTCTATATTTACAATAAACACTTTTTAGTACTTAACAATAGTAGGGAAAATATTCATTCAAATGTGCAATATTTTAGACTAATCATCACGTATTGATATAGGTATGATGTTATATTTATATATCTATATACACGTTCATTTCGTTACCATACGATATGATATTATATTACTGTATGACCTAGCTAGATCGTTATACATTCGATTTCTACCTGATAATGTCTTCTATTCACGAGTTGGCAACTCATCCCCGTTGTGCCATAGTTTTCTTGCAGGACCGACCGCTCGGATCAGTAGCGGCTTGCTGGCACGTTCTTCTTTTAAGTGATTTGCTTGGTAGGTGAGTTACATTCCAGATCATAACTACCGCATGTATATTTTATATTCAGTTGTATCTAGTTAAAAACTTTATCAACCAGACTATATATATTTGTGGACTTAGAAACCAAAGACTTGTATATTCTTTTGACTTGGTGACGAGACTTGTATGTATTCTTTATATCTGAGTTGATGATATTTTGGTATTTCTGTATTCTTTTCTTATGTTGATATTCGTCTTGAGCGTCGTATATATTTATTTGCGTAGTTGTGTTTCCGCCGATTGGCGATAATTTAGCTCCCGATTAGGGATGCCAATATTATTATTGTTTATGTACTGGTTTTGATCAAAAGTTACAAAGGAGGTGCTGCCCAAATTTCAAATTACGAAAATGTTTTGAAACTTTAGTATACAATCCACATATATTTTCAACGGACCTCATTTGTATTTTAAAAAGGGAACTTGATTTCATAAATAACCATTTTTCAACACTTCACCTCTGTCATTTTATTTAAAAGGTTTAGATTCATGGTTTTCGGCTTATTTGGGTTACAATAGAGTCCTATAGACTTCACGTGATTCAAGCGACGGTCACGTGCCGTTTTCGAGCCGTGACAAGATTAGAAGAAATCTGCTAAAGGAAAAATACGAAGGATTGTAAAGATTTACAAAAATCATAACTAATTGACAAAGTCATTACTTGGCGGCTACGTTAAAACTAGGGTTGGAGAACTATAAAAGCACAAGATGTAGGATGAAAATACCTTCTCGATCAATCAATCAACCAATTATTAAATATCCTAATTCTAGGGTTTCTCAGCCATCCTACCGTAGTTAATGTAACTAGATCCCGACGACTAACGCTGTCTCCATCGAGCCCCTATCAAGACTTAAGATGATTTGCCTTCCTCGATTAGGTATGCTTCCACGTTCTTTTAGAGCTACAGAAAGCGAAGTGTCAAGATGAAGGAACGCCCCTCGGCCTTCCTTTCGGTGCGGCAGCACTCATATAGCGCCATTAGTGTATGGCCAAGGGCATCGAAGGCCAGATCATAGCTGTTATTATGGTTATGAGAGATTCAGATGTCCATCCTTACTCTCATAACATGACAATAGAACCGATCTCGGCCTTCGACTGTGTCAAGCTTGGCGATCACAACACAGGGGATTTAGACGTCCATCCTCGCCCTTGTGTTGTGATTCCGGGATTGATCTTGGTCTAGACGAGGTTATCGGCTCCCGCTCGGTCTGGTAGCAACAACCAAGCGATTAGACGTTCATTCCTGCGCTTGATGTTGAGAGAAGGCCGAGCGGTGTAGCCGATGTATCATAATTCGGCTTGAGTCTCGTGGTGTAGAAGATTTAGATGTCCATTCCTGCTCTTGCACTCAGTCTTCAAGACGAGATTATGATCCATGAGTTTGAAGAATTTGCTATTATTATCAAATCATATGTAACTGTAACCCATATTTTATCAATGAAATGTGATGGCTGAGATGATTAATATCTTTGTTGTATTTATTATCATTATTATCTATGCAACCAAGGGGTCTATTATTGTTATTATTAGGAAGAATGTTCTCCCCTTCCTCCAACGACGGCTCATCTGTCGAGAGAAATTGTGTTGCGCAGATCTATTTGTCTTATGTGCAGATATATTTTTAGAGCGATTAAGATGTTAAGTCAATGAAACCAATGGGTCAGATTTGATAATAGCACAATACTGTTTTCCCAACATAGTAGCCACCCCAAATCACATAATCGACATTCATTTTTGCTTATGGATTTTTGCTTATTTTTTTTAATGAAATGTGATAAATATATTGGGATAGTGAGGCTAAACCGTTTAATTGTTTGAATATGAGATCTGATTAATTTTCTCTACAGCATTTTCTTTTTTTCCCGTTTAAAAGATGATTTTTGAAATATATGCAAAAATTATCTTTCTTTGCGATTTTAATTCTAGGAAGAGCAAAATCTAATACACTTATCCATGTCGGACGAAATAATGGATACTAATACTTTTCAGGTCTCATTTGGAAATGAGATTACGGTTTCCGAAGCCCAATTCCGGTTTCACAAAGCAACAGGACTCTAAAATACAGTTTTGAAAAGTTTCATGTCTTCTTTCTTTATTCTCTCATGCCGTTAAAAATAAATTAAGTTAAAACGGAACCTTAGTTTCGTAAACTGTGTTGCAAAGCGACCTTGAATTTTGCGAAACCCTAATTGTACACAACTACGGTTTAGACACATACAAACCGTGGTTTCGTTTAACTTCATCAAAACCATGATTTTGGAAACCTAGTTTCCGAACTAGGACTCACTCTGATGCGCGCTACCTATTGTTTTAAATAATTCATGATAAAATCACCTTTTTCTTTTTTAATGATTTTTTAGAACTGGATTTTTTAATAATTATTTTTGTCTTTATCAATTGAGCTCGTCCCTTTTTAAGGGAAAAAAGAATATTACTTAAGCTTTGGTTTTCATAAGAAATTTAGGATTGTTCTTTAATTCTGATTAATGATAAGGTTTTAACAGCTTATACGCAAGTGATCTTACTTCATGTTAAAAATTACTTGTTTGAAATTATTGAAATTAGGACAGTACGATGCTTTCATTCTTTTTTCAAACACAGAATAGTTTAGATAAAGTGTTGAGATTTAAATCTCGTTTTCATCAGGGTTGATTATTGAAAAAATAAAAAATAAAAAACCATTTTACTAATATATAAGTTTATTTTTACTATACTCAAGAAGGTGTGGGTGTCATTCCTTTCTTTTCTCAAGGAATAATTTTGGAAACAGAGAAAATCTTCTCAATTTACACTCCACATGTAGCATTCCACTGTCACTCCTACTCAAGAGATTGAAAAAAAATAAAATGAAACACTCCATTCAATTTGAACGCATTCAAATGCGGGGCATATAGCCCAGTGGTGGACAATAGAAGTTTGGGGGAGACCTGGGACTGAATCCAGGATCTTCCATTTAGTGCTTCGAAGAGGGACACACGGAGCCGGTGGGCTTCGTTGCAGTAAAAAATTTGTACACATTCAACGTAATTTGTGTAGCTCCTTGAAACTTAAATTAAACAGGTTAGTAAATTTGCACTTACAATTCACAAGTGTATATTTAACAACATATATACATTTAGAGGAATGTAGATTGGTTTAGTCAAAATTTAGAGAAAATTGATTGACTTGATTCCAAAAGGAAGATTTGCTCGCCTGCTTAAAATAACTTTCCTTGTTGTATATCTTCTTAAATCTTAGAATTTTATGTATATCTTCTTAAATCTTAAACCAAAAGGAAGGTTTAGGTTTTTTTATGTATATCTTCTTAAATCTTAGAATTTTATATATGTACCCTTAAAAGGAAATCTTTCTTCTTTACTTTTATACATGTTTAATTTTAGAGCACTTTTTTGAACTTTTCATTAAAGAAGGTAAATGAATTTCAAAGTATTACATTTCTTTTACTATTTTATGTTAAATGTATGCTAAATTACTTTCTTTGAGTTTCTGCACTTTTTTAACTGTATGATGATATATCATTTAAAATCTCTTTTTCTACATACATTTGTCTTCTCTTAACAACTATATAGATTATATAAATTTTAACAGATGAAATTACAGATAAAATAAGATTGAGTGCAACAATAAGATGATAGGTATACATACTTTACCTACACTATACCTTTAAGATAATAAAAGTAAACTTTTCTTTTATTTTGATAAAAGCATTGGTAATAAAGATATATTTAATTTGAATTTTTTAAAAGATATAAAAATATACAAAGTGGAAATACGGATGAATTAAATCTGAAGAAAGATACATTTATATTCTATATTTATTTCTCTCAAAAGAGAGAAAAAGTTTGCTATCTAGTTTTGAGAATTTGTATCGAATAATTTAAAATATATTTAGTCAAAAATTATATTAAAAAATTATTGTTTTTTAATATAGCCCACCCTAAAACATTGCTAATTTTAAAAACACCCTATAAAACTTCATATTTTTAAATACACCACCTCAAAGTCTTAATTAAACTAAATTGATCTCTATGTTTAATTATTATCAATATGACGATAACACACTAGAAATCTCTCTTAGTGAGCTAAATTGAGAACTTTGTCCTTCTATTGGCTTTACATTTACATTGAAAAAAGAGAGGGAGATTATTAAGTAATATTGTGGAGGATTTTTTGAAGAAAATATGGATTTTGCATTTAAAAATTAAAAAAGAGTAAAATGGATTATGCATTAGGGAGGGAGGGGGGAGGAGAGAGGGAGGGAGTGTGTGTGATTGATTGATTGTTAAGTAAGGTTTGTGGAGGATTAAAGTTGTGGAGGATTAAAGTAGAAAATATGGATTTTGCTTTAAAAATTTGGAAAGAGAGCAAATAAGTTTTGAGTGGGAGAGAGAGGAGGATTTTGAAGACAAGATTGGAAAGAGTAAAATGGTTGGTATTGCACGAAAATGAAAAGAGATGCAAATTTCTTAAAGAATGATATGGATATATAAGATTTTTTTATCTCATTACTCATCATTATTAACTCTAATGCAGTTTTTAATCCTTATGCACAGATGGATTTCAGCGGTGTATTTAAAATTATTAAGTTTTAGGGGATGTTTTTCAAAACAGCAATGTTTACGAGGGCTATATGAAAAACCCAAAAATTTAATGAAATATAATTAATTTTAAAAACCTATAAACAACATTTTTTAGATATATAAAATAAGGTACATAATGAAATTGGGCAAAGAAGCGTGGAGTATATTAGCAAAAAAATGAAGAATATATACTTTGTTTTTTTTTATTTAAAAAAGACCTACATTTTCTTTTTTTAATTTGATCTCCTTCTATCCCACTTGGCCTTAATGGCCCCGAGCCCCTCTCACTTCCCTTATATTGCGACTCAGGTCCGATACAAAGTGCTCTGAGAACGTGCTCGGGGCCTTATAAGTCATTTGTTTATTCCATTCTTCATCCTCTACTCTTTTATTCCATTCTTCATTCTCATGGCTATTTCTGTTGTGCTTCATAAATATTTTTCATTAGCTTTGTAGAAAACCCAAGAATCGAGACTTTTGACTCCATTTTCGGATTTTAATTTAAATTTTAAAATTTGTTGAGAATATAAAAAAGCTCGTTCCTATTTTTATTTTGTCTTATTATGATGACATGACATTCTCCCAATATAAATAAGGATCATTTTTTCTTTTTTTCTTATATTTCTTAAAAAGACGGACTTATGAATGAGCTATAAAATCAATATGGCCTTTCAAGATAGTTGCATTATAATAGCAAATTAGTAGAGATTTATCTTCTGATGCAAAATAATTTTTCATCGCATTTAGCTTCTAAATTTTTTTTATACATGCTCAGATATAACCACAACTTTATTGGTAAGTCAAATCAAAAGATATAGCATATGAGCAAAGTATAAATTATTTCTCGAAGTCTAATAGGGGACAATTTATTTACGTAAGTATATTTATCCAAAAGTCTGATAGAATTCCATATAAGCCATTAGTTTGGTGATTTACATAAGGCCCCACAACTTTATTTCAAATTTTTATTCTTACCAACTTCGTTCGTATTTTCTTCTATTAATAGAAAAAGATTGCAATATTTCATAAAAATGGATGACCGCCTGCATATCACTTCTCGCTTATAAAATTAAAAGAAGCCGGTTCTAGTGATGAAGAGTGAAGATGCTGTAAAATCTATTGTGCGTGTATTTGTTCTTTGGGCAAATTGTCAAAACCCCTCGACAAACTTTTCCGCTGTGAAAAAACTCTGGCCCAAAGAATCTCATCAAAAACCCTTGGAAAAGTTTTTCGCTGTCAAGAAAACCCCTACCAACAATATCCGTATTGTTGCTTGTAATATTCCGTTAGCATATACATATTGCAGGAAACTATACAGATGTGTCAATTCACTGTATACATATTGCAAGAAACTATATACATATTGCAGGAAACTATGCAGATATTGCAGACTGGGGTTTTTTGACAGCGGAAAACTTTTCCAGCTGTTTTTGAGGAGATTCTTTGGGTCAGGGGTCTTTTCACAGCGGAAAACTTTGCCACGAGGATTTTGACAATTTTCCTTTATTCTTTTATATGCAAATTTTAGGGTACCTACACATGCATCTCATGGGCATAGATCTAGTTATGTTAATTCAAGCTTCTATTTCCAACTGGTGAACTGGTTCCAAAACTATAATATTGATTATAGTTTCAGTTCTTCGCTGCTTCTTTTTGTCGTTTAGAAAAGAAGAGTGCTCAACAAGCCTCATAAACACATTTCTCTATATTAAGAAACTAAAATGATAGTTCCACAGTTTAGAGAGGAAAAGAAAAAGATTCAACATATTTACAAACTCAAAAAGAAAAAGAAGGAAAAAGCAATAAATCTTTTTAAGGGGAACACCAGCAATATATTCTACTCCAAAACCCTTGAAACACTCCGGCTGTAGTTTTCCATTTTGCGGCAAATACGATCATGAAGAAATAAAAAAAACGATAAAGAGAAGAAAACAAATAAACACGGGCAATAGAAATAGAGCACGGACTAAAAGACACAAGATTTACGTGGAAAACCCTTACGGGAAAAACGACGGACGAAAGAGACGCACTTTACTAATAGATAAATATGGAGGATTACAACGGTGGATTAACTCTCATAATATTCCTAACAAAGAACCCTAGCCTTTTCTCTTTTAATTCTGTTACAAAAAGGTTAACCCAATTAGAATTACAAACTACATTATATATACTATAAGGCAAATCACAGTAGACATAGGATTTCCAAATATTCGGTCCAAGACGCGCGCAGACGTCTGAAGAAGACTTGGCAGACGTCTGACACCCAAAACACAGAGCAGAGCCAGGCGTCTGGAGAAGAAACTCCAGATGTCTGAGCATGAGGCTTCAGCAAATCCCGAGGGCGTGCAGACGTTTGACTAACATAAGTCAGACGTCTGTCCAAACAACAGAGCGTCGACTAACATCTGGCTTCAGACGTCTGGATCCTGGCTGAAACTGAACCTGAAACTCCATGAACACTGAATTGACTTGAGAAACTGCTAGGGATGAAGAATGAGAGGCAAACTTGTTTGCCATATTTTTCTGTTCAAAAAATTGCACCATAACTTTAACCTTGAAGGACCTACAGAGTAAACAAGATAGTCAAATACAATGCGAGGGATCGATTTTTCCAACCAAATATGTAACAGTGTGTAACCAACAAAGAAACCAACATTGAAGGAGGATAGATCAGCAAGGAACGAGGAAAGACTATACTCAGCAACAAATTAACATAAAATCTTAAAAACCTCAGCATTAATTGTGCAAAATTTGATTTCATCAGATGAAGCAGCTACTTAGAAAGTAGAAAAAAATGCTTTTTAGTATATCATTGTAAGGGGGATGCAGGGGGGTTGATGAGGCTCATAAACGAGTATTTCCCAGATCACGACACATAGCAGATGACGTGTCATCCACGTAAGCCCGCTACACTCCTGGGAGCTAAGGAGCTGGAATAAGTATGATGCATTGGGGACATTCTTCAGCACCCCGTCTCGAAGGTTGCATCCGACCTTTTGGAGACCTCTCCGGAGTACCTTCCCTATTCGCTTAACAACCAGCCGACAGCTCGTCTCCGAGCAATCCTACAGCTCTCCAAGGTTGCATCCGACCTTTTGGAGACCTCTCCGGAGTACCTTCCCTATTCGCCTAACAACCAGCCGACAGCTCGTCTCCGAGCAATCCTACAGCTGAGCTGCCTAGGCCTCCTCGCTCGCTCCCGAGCAATCCTACAGCTGAACTTCATAGGCCTTCGAGCTATCCATCGAGCTGAGCTTTCTCGGCTTTCCTGTTCAACCGAGAGCACGGAGCCCAAGCGCCCCCGTAACGGCTCCATGTATCTCGCCACGACGAGATCTCCGCCGCTCCACAACCCGCATCTCGCGCTAGCGTATCTCTCCATTAATGAGCGCATCCCGCCATTAATAGGCGTGTCCCGCCATTGACGCGAACGTGATGCAGAGGCGTAACGGACGGCGAGAATCCCGTGCCGATTCACCACATGCGACCACTATATAAACCCCCTTCACCAGACGACTCAGGTAAGTGGAATTCATTCCAATATGCCGCTACGTTGCCATTATTTCTCGGTGCTTACTTGATCGTCGGAGGGTCCTACGGTGGTTTCCCACCCCGGGACTTCCCTTATAGGTAGCTCGGCGTCAACAGCATCCAACAACCCATTGAGATCCACACGTTCAATTCTTACTCTCAATCACAACCGTTCAGAATCGCTTGCAGCAAGATCAACGGAGAACATCTGAGGGAGATTCCGACCTCTATCAGTTGGCGCCGTCTGTGGGAACCCTTTCTTCTCCATCCAAAAAGTTGATCTTCTGCCTCCGATTTAATGACAAGCGACAACCGCGACGATCCTAGCACAAGCCGTCCCGTCTTCCACAACAGGGGGGAAATGGCCCTACCCTCCCTCCTAATGTCATTAACGCCTTATCCGCTCGAATCGACAGGCTCACGGCGATGGTGGATGCACTCGCCCGCATCCAAGCGGCCGGCCATGCCCGCCAAACCACAGCATCCTCTCCCCGGGGTGACGACGTGTGCAGGGAAACGGTAGGGCACACTCAGGCTATTAACCTCACTCGCGCTCATCTTGATGTGGCCGAACACCGTCATGCCGGTTCCGGCAGTCATGGCCCACATGCGGGAAATGATTCCATGACCCGTTGAGCGCTTGATAGCTCGACATCTTGATCTCAGGGGAGACCGGGCTATCACTTCAACGTGCGCCGCGCTTTCTCGCCCCTTGAGGAAGTGTCGGTCAAATTGCCTAATTCCAGTCTTGGCCCACGCCGCTACTTCCGTCAAGGTCACGCGTACGGAGAGCACCGGGGCTATCCACGAAGGGTCCGCCCCGAAGATTTAAGGAACGTGATAGAGCGGAGTCGAAGCCGTTCCATTGTGCAAGCCAGGAGCAGAGGTAGCAGGCGCTCCGACTGTAAAGATTATTCAGGGTACCAACAACGAATAGAGGCCCTCGAAAGGAAAATCAATGATATACGATAGGATGACCGTACGGCTGGCGAAGGCGCGAAGTACTCCGCTGGCTCACACACAAGGCCCTTTACCGAACAGCTACTAGCTAAGCGTGTCTTGTCCAGGAACAAACCGCCCAAAGTGGTCCTCTTCGACGAGAAGTCCTACCTGAAGGACCATTTGGACACATTTACAGCAGGCATGAGTTTCCAAGACAACTTAGACACGGCTCAATGCCGAGTCTTCCCCACCACCCTCATCCGGGCAGGACGAGATTAGTTCCGAGGGCTCGCACCGTGCTCGATCTCGACCTTTGATGAGATGGCAACCCAATTCTTCGGTCATTTCGTTGGTAACCGTCGGCAAAAAAAGACGGTCGACTATCTGTTTACCATCAAAAGCAGAGACAAAGAATCCTTTAAGGGGTACGTCACCCGCTTCTACAATGCCCTTCTAGAGGTTCCCGGGCATCGTGACGAAATGGTTATCACCGCCCTGAGGTCAGGTCTTAGGAATAAAGAGTGGTTGCATTAGCAAAACCTAGGACTATGGCCGATGTAAAAGTATGGACCGAGCGAGAGATTCAACTCAAGTCGGAGGTGAATGCCAACCTGACCCGGGGTGATCAAGAAGACCGAAAAAACGGGACAGAGAGGAAAAAAAGAAAGCCGAACGTCCAAAACCCTATTCTCCGAGATTCCATGAATACACTCCTTTGAACATCTCCCAAACATAACTGCTAGAAGAGGCTAAAGGCGAGAGGTTTCTCAGGCTCCCGCCGGCAAACCAAAGGGCGGGCAAGAGGCTCCGGGGCCCGTATTGCGCTTACCACAGGTCGCAGGGGCACCTGACCAAGAGTTGTAAGCAATTTCGTGACTATATTGAGAAACTGATTTGCTCTGGCCACCTGGCGAAATACCTACGAGACAAGCGGCAGGCGGAACAAGAGCAAAAAGACCAACCCCCTCCCGGGGAGTTAACAATCGGACAGATCATGGTCATTTCAATGCATCCGAGTCTGGACAGTGAGGGGGACCGCCGCCCCGTACTAGTCATGGCCATAAGTGATCCGCCCCATAAGAAGCACAGGAAAGATGACCCAATCACCTTCACCGATGAAGACCTTCACGGCATATCACTCCCACACAATGACCCTCTTGTGATAGCAGCCCGAGTTCACCGTTACGAGCCGAAGAATATTGATCGATTCAGGGAGCTCAGTGGATATCCTATTCTACGACTGTTTCCATCGTATAGGATTAGGTCCCTCCGATCTCCAACCGACCTCTCATGTCCTCTCTGGGTTCACCAACCATTCCATCCCGGCCGAGGGTTCGATCACCCTCCTCCTCAACATTGGGGATGCTGGAAAAACATGAACCATATCGGTAAACTTTCTCGTTGTCAAGATTCCGTCGTCCTATAACATACTCTTGGGACGCCCACCTTAAACGCCCTTCGGACTCAGATCTCAACTTACCACCTCACGCTCAAATTCCCTTTAGATAACGGGGGGATAGATCGTGCCTATAAAGACCAGCAAACTGCCAGGATCTACCTCGCCTCAACATCTCCCGCCAGGGAGAAGGGCGACGATTTTGAAGATACGCATGATCCTCAGGGCACTTTGGACACACACGACGACCGAAAGGAAATCCATGGCACATTGGTGGAAGAATTAGAGGAAGTCCCCCTCATAGAAGGGGTCGACGGTCGGACTGTCCAGATCGGCTCTCTCTTGATAGGGAGCGTCCGCGAAGACATGATCCAGTTCCTCCAGAACAACTCGGATGTGTTCTCCTGGATGCCGGCGGACATGTCCGTAATCGATCCCAAGGTGATCTCCCACAAGCTTGGGGTCGACCCGAAAGCTAAGCCAATCCGACAAAAGAAGAGAAGTTTTGCACCAATAAAACAAAGGGTGATAGAGGAGGAAGTGGACCGATTGCTCCCTGCTGACTTCATCAAGAACCTAGACTACTCGGATTGGCTGGAGAACGTGGTTATGGTCAAGAAGGCGAATGGGAAATGGCGCATGTGCGTCGATTTCACAGGCCTGAACAATGCTTTCCCTAAAGACAACTACCCGCTTTCTCAGATAGATCAGTTAGTAGACAGCTAAGCCGGTCATGAATTACTAAGCTTCATGGACGCCTTCTCCAGTTATAATCAAATCCGAATGAATCCGGCCGACAAAGAGCTGACAGCCTTTACCACGGATCGGAGAGTATACTGCTACAGGGTAATACCCTTCGGACTCAAGAACGCCGGAGCCACATACTAGCAACTGGTCAACAAACTATTCATACCACAAATTAGGAAAAACATGGAAGTCTACGTCGATGATATGCTCGTGAAATCCGCCTCAACGGACGGACACACTACAAACATCACTGAAACATTCGACGTCCTGTGAAAATACAAGATGAAGCTGAATCCAGCCAAATGCGCGTTCGGCGTCATAAGCGGAAAATTCCTTGTATTCATGGTTGCCCACCGAGGAATCGAGGCGAACCCAGAGAAGATCAGCGCTATCATTAATATAGCGATGCCCAAAAGCAATGTCGATATTATGCGACTCACCAGGAGGGTGGCTGCCTTCAGTCGCTTTATGTCTAGATCCGGGGAAAAATGCCTCCCTTTCTTCAGAGCCCTAAGGAAAATCCCAGGTTTGAATGGTCCGAAGAATGCCAAGACGCTTTAGAACAACTCAAGGCACACCTCGCGACCCCACTACTTCTCACCAGACCGGTCGAAGGCGACGAGCTATTACTATATCTGGCCGTCTCCGACTAAGCCGCGGGCTCAGTGCTTGTCAGAGAGTTTGAAGGAACACAGAAACCGGTCTACTATATGAGCCATGTCTTCAAGGACGCGGAAACCAGTTACCCGGACATAGAAAAAATAGTCCTCGCACTTGTCATCACATCCAGGAAACTACGACACTATTTCCAGGCACACACAATCCTCGTCCTCACTGAACGACCTTTAGGGAATATCCTCGTCTCTCCCGAATTATCAGGCCGCTTAGAGAAATGTAGGTGGGAGCTGTCCCAGTTCGACATCAAATGCCGACCCAGACGGACAATTAAAGAACAAGCCTTATCTGATTTCATTTTCGAGTGCACCATTTCCACTAAGGAAGGAACGACGACTCAGGGCCTCGACCCACGGCCCTCGGTCGAGGAGGTGCCCGGCCTAATCCCAGACTGGGTACTCTATGTGGATGAATCCTCCACAGAGGAGAGGTGTGGGGCCGGCCTGATCATCCATAGCCCGAATGAAGCAGAAATGGAGTATTCTCTGAGACTTGGTTTTAAAGCATCAAACAATGCGGCATAATACGAGGCTTTATTAGCCGGGCTACGAATCGCCTCAGAAGTAGGGATGAAGACCATCCGGATACGCAGCGACTCCGCGCTGGTCGTCGGCCAAGTAACCGGGTGTTTCGAAGCCCGAGAACCACTCATGATTAAATACCCGGAGGAGGTAAGAAGGTTTCGGAGAAAATTCAACAAAGTCCAAGTAGAGCAGATTCCCAGAAATCTTAACACTAAGGCCGATACCCTGAGCAAACTTGCCTCTTCCTATTCGGCCAATCATAAGAGAAACATCCTCTTCAAAGTTCTGCCGTGACCCAACATGGAAGATGGAGAGGCAATGCTCCAAATCTACACGACCCAAGAAGATGCCCCGGATTGGAGAAAGCCCATTGTAGAATTTCTGAAAAATAGGGTTCTTCCGGAAGACCGGGCAAAAGCTCGCCATTGAGCAAAAGCTCGCCATTTCGTATGGAGCAAAGAAAACCTATACAACAAGTCGTATACTCAACCTCTGCTTCGATACGTCGATCCCCACGAAGCAGACTACGTCTTACGAGAAATACATGAAGGGGTCGGAGGGTGATTGTATCTCGCGCTTGCGCGCGTCGTTTTTAAGTTTTAAAGTTAATCGCAATCAAGACAGTATCGCGTGTAGCTAGCCGCGATGATTACGGGTCGTCCGCAGGGAGACGGTGCGTTTCGCGTTCTTGTTATCACGAGTTAAGCAAGGTTCGGAACGGTTTGTTTCTAACCTATGTGTTGTATATGCAAAGTATAAGTTGTTAGGAATAGGTAGGTTAGTATAAGTTAAGAAAGTCTATACTCAATCTTTTGAGTCGAGCTTGACCATTGAAGCTAGATCAATCGGCAACAACATGGATTAGGGTGCTTAAGCACGGTATTTGTGAAATCTGGCTTATTGACTCTTGTCCGTCCGTTCTTATCTCTTGACTTTCGCCTCCGGCCAAACCGAACGCAACCGGTCATGGTTAGGGGTCACCGATACCTTGGTAAGGTAAGGTGTCTGACGTAGCGCTTGCGTAAGATTTGGACGGAGTTCAATTGGAAAATATCAGGCAAGAGAAATGAGAAAATGGAATTCCTAATTTACAATATTGTTCTCTTTTCTAACAACACTATATTCACAAACCATCAAAACAACAAAAAGAAAGAGCAAATGAAATGATAAAAGAAAAGAATAAAACAACATTGCAAATAAGTAAATGGCAAGAAATAAATAGCAAGTAAGTAAATGGCAAGAAATAAATACTAAGAACCCAAGTGCAAAAATGGAAGCTTTATTAATTTCGAATGATGATACAAACCATGAGTTCAATAACCAAAACTTAAACTTGCAAGCTCAATGAAGAGGTTGCAAGATCAAGAGAAGGCAAAGAACTCGAGGCAAACTACTATGTACAAGAACAAAATGAAAAGAGAAACAAAGAGTAAACTATAGCTCAAAATATATCAAGTGTGAGCCTTTTTTCCCTTGCTCATTGATCTGTATTTATAGGCACAACTCCTGAATAAATAAACAATATAGCTGGGCTGATGTGACCCTAATAAATGACCAGAAGAAAATAGGGACGAATGGAGCTAGGGGGACCGGTGGCGCCGGGTTTCGGTGGGGTCTCGCCGGGCTAGGTCTGAGCTATTTGGCTCGTGTTGGTGTGGTGGTCTAGTGTTCTCTCTACAATCCTACTGGTTTTGTTTGATTTGTCTATATGAACTTGGTTATACTCAGTAACCTTGGAGGGAAACTTGATGCTTTAAATCACATCACAACTTTTAGCATTTATTACACATCACCTCACATGTGCCCACTTGTGCCATGGGCAGCCCCACCATGGTCCATGTGCCAAAGAGTTTATGTGCACACTTGTATTGTGTTGGACCAAAAATGTGTACACTTTATTTGTTGCAAAAGAATTCTTTGGATATCGATGGGTTTGCAGTTCCGGTTGCAGTATCGGCTCATAAAAGTTATATCCGTGATTTTGAGTGTGTTTCCAGTATTGTGTCACGGATACCTGTAATCTGTATTTACTGAGCAGACACTGGTTAACAGTACCGATATATAACAAAACAGATAATGAATGAGTGGTATTAAAATGCAGTTTTCTGTGATGAACAGAGGGGCGCATCAAGGGGCCCGCAGCCTGGTCTAAAAGACGCTACTCTAGGGGTACTATTGGCCGGGAATATATCAAGATGCCTAGAAAATGGTCAGAAGATGTAAGAGTTGTCAACTCTTCGGCAGCATCCCTCGTCTCCCCGCAACCGAACTAACGCCGCTGAGTTCCCCTTGGCCATTTGGCTGTGGGGGATGGATATGGTGGGCCAGCTCCCCGCCGGCATGGGTGGACACAGGTACATCCTTGTCGCCATAGACTACTTCACAAAGTGGATTGAAGTAGTGCCTATCAGGAAACCGGACGCCTCCTCTACGATAAAATTTCTGTAAAACAATATGATCTCCCGATTCGGGATCCCAAGGTGCATTGTCACCCACCATGGAACCAACTTCAAGAATGAAAAAGTCAAGGAATTTTGCAACGACTATCACATATTAATGAAGTTCGTCGCGGTCGCTCATCCCCAATGCAATGGGCAAGCCGAAATAGTGAACCGAAGCGTCATTCAAGTGCTCCGAGCTTTCCTAGAAGGAAGGCAAGGCGGCTGGGTTGAGGAACTGCCTCGGATACTATTGGCACTGCGGACGTCGAGAAAAACACCCACGGGAGAAACTACGTTCAGCCTCTGCTATGGTACTGAGGTGATGGTCCCCAAAGAAATTGGACTGCCCAGTTATCGGGTCGAGCACTTTTATGACGAAGCTAACACCTTGGCACTACGAAGAAACTTAGACATCTTATTAGAAAAACGAGATCAGACGCAAATCAAGATGGCCGCTTATCAGCAGCAAACCACCCGCTACTACAACGTCCGAGTCAGGCATCAAGCCTTCAAGACAGGAGAGTTGGTCTTACGACAAAACGAGTTCGTAGACTAAGAGAAGCTACATAAGTTCTTCCCAAAATGGGACGGGCCCTTCCTCGTGATAGAGGCATTGTCCGGTGGAGCCTACCGCCTCCAGGAATCCAAAGGGCGCAATTTTTCTCGGCCATATAATGCCGAAAAGCTTAAGTTGTACAGATAAACATGTACCCCCTTTTTTTGAATAATGTAATTTCGTACCACATCGACTAAATTTTCCAAACTAGGTCCTCACGCAAGATAGACTTCAACACCGACCCATAACCCAACCCTTCCTTCTTTTCCTCGGCTCCAAGTTAAGGGGTATAGAGGGGGCACAGGTCGGCCGGTGCGCAAAAAAAAGGGGGAGGAGAGAGAGAGATAATACACCATAATCTTGACCAAAAAAAATTTATTTATACTTTATTCGAAGGTATTCGTGGCTCCACGGCTTTAAAACCATTACAGTAAAGGAGGAAGAGGATTAAGAAAATATTGACGATGGTACTTGAAAGAGAGCTCCTCCAGCCGAGCCCAGGCAACCTCCGCTCGCTCCCTCTGACGGTGCCCATGGACCCTAGAAGCTACGGATTTGCCGGGATCCCAAACCGCCGAGCATGATGCCACAACCAACCTTTGCTGGAAACATTCGACAAGTATGTCCACCGAGCGATCCCGCCAGTTCTTCGAGATAAGGCCAAGCTCATGGGCCGTATGTATCTTATCAAACGCCTCGTCCATCGCCTGCGGGGACAGAACATTATAAAGACCCGGGGATGACCTCCATATCGCGTATATTAGCACTTACAGGAGAAGAGATCGTCAGGGAAGTAGACGCCCGCAGTGCCCCTCCAAACGACCTATCACATCTTCATACATCGCCTCGGAATGGTCAAGATCATAGAAATACATGTCGTCTTGGGACACGATCTCCCCGATGGTGTATACGTGGCCCGTCATCTCCAAGAAACGTAGCTTATAGGAGGAATTCAACGTGGGAATTCGAAGGTGAGACCATACCTTCGATATTTATAGCCTCAATGAAAATCTTCCAACGGCCGAGATCTTCTCACGCTACAATGCAAATCATGAGATGTCGCACTTTCCCGAAGAGGCACGGCCACGTGGCACCCGATTGTTGGTCGCCGCCCCCCATACGGGTGAAAGAAGGTTGAACGACATTTCCCAGGAAAAACATAGAATCTGGAAGCCCTCGTCAAGAGATGGCCAAGTAGTTTCCTGCTTGGTTCATCCGCCGAAGGCAGCTTCCTGTTTGGCCACTCTGTGGATCCAAAGACCTCGCCAAGAGGCGGCCGAGTAATTTCTGCTCGGCTCATCCACTGAAGGCAGCTTCCTGCCCAGCCACTATATGGATCCAAAGCCCTCGCCATGAGGCGGCCGAGTAGTTTCCTGCTCGGCTCATCCAATGAAGGCAGCTTCCTGCCTGGCCATTCTGCGGATCCAAAGCCCTCGCCAAGAGGCGGCCGAGTAGTTTCCTGCTCAACTGATCTGCTGAAGGCAGCTTCCTGCCTGGCTACTCTGCGGATCCTAAGCCCTTGCCAAGAGGCCGCCGAGTAGTTTCCTGCTCGGCTCATCCACTGAAAGAAACTTCCTGCTTTGCCACTCCCCGGATCCTAAGCCTTCGTCTAGAGGCGACCGAGCAGCTTCCTGCTCGGATCTATCAAAGTCTAATTCAGACGCGACAATCTATCGTCATCTTGACTCCGGGGTGAGGGGGGCACCGACCTACTTATACTTGGCGTTCGTCCAATTTATACGCGGCACATGATCGTCACCTCGACTCCGGATGATGGTAGACGCTGGTCTACCTATGCTTGGCTTTCGCTAGCTCTTACGTCGCGCTTGTCCAGCACTCGGCACTCGACTTTGCATGTGCTAGACGTCCGCTGGACACCGACCTATTTGCACTTGCGAAAATAGAAGTACTCCGAAGGCGAGCTAAAAATACTTGCGAGATAAAAATACTTGCGAGGTAAGGTACTTTATTTGTATCCAAAATTGTGTACAAGGTACTATGGGCTCCCCAGCCTTATAAAATGCCCAGAGGCTTAAAAAATTTGGTAACCGAGGCAGGGGTAGCTCAAACTGCCTTCTCGGCCATCACTTCACCATGATCGACACCTCCGTCTGGGGCTACAATCGCAACATCCGGCTCGGCACTTCCGCCTGCCGCCTCGCCTTCCCCGATCAGCTCGGCACCGCCCCCTGTGGCGCTTCCTTGGCTAGGTGATACCTAACATGAAGCTCCTAATCGTTGAACCCAGGCATGGCTTCTTTAACGGCATCAAGGACGTTGTGCCACCCGACGGTCGCGAAGTCGGTGAGGTCGAGGTAGAACCGGTCGGAAGTCTTATACTCCTCCATGGCCCTTTCCGTTCTGCCCTCCGCAAGCTTCGCCACCTCGCAAGATGCCTGAGCATCCCGCTTGAACGAGTCCCTCTGCCTCTTCATGGCATCGAAGAGCCAGTTGACCTCCCATGTCTGGGCCTAGATAGCCCGGTTAGATTCGGTCAAGAGCCGATGGGACTCCTTCAATTTAGCGACCGTCAGGCCCTCCACGACCAACCTCGAGTCAAGAAGGGCCACCTTCTCTTCCACCTGTTGCAGCCAGGCGAGGAGCTCTTGTTCTCATGAAGAAGACTTGCCCACCTTCTTCATCGCCGGGGCCACCTCCTCGGACTCCATTGCAGCAAGGATGACGCAATGCTGGAGGACCTAGGAAAACGGGAGCCGTGTTAGGATCTAAAAAAAACTCGGAGAAATTCTGGAAGAGTTACCGACTTGAACAGCCTCCTGAGCTATCGCCGCCACTTGTGCCTTCATGGTGCCTCAGGGGATCTTGGTCCCCGCTGCCTTCTCTATGTCCACCAGTAAACTGTCGGCCATAGAGAGCCCCGAGGGCACCTAGATGCAGAAGTCATCTCTTGCACCTGAATCCTGGCCTAGGGGGCCTGAGAAACCACCCTTTTCTGCCTCTTGAGTGGGGATTCAGCAGGGGGTGGCGCTTCCGTCCTAGCCCTGGGGGCCGGATCTCGTGCATGCTTCTGCCCTCTCCTGCGGCGTTCTTTCGGAACGAGGGGCGCTATGGGAGCCTTGGCTGAAGGTGCTTGCCGGGGAGTCGCGCACGGAGCAGACCGAGACGAGTTTGTGCTACCGCCCTTCCTCCCTTGGGCCTTGGCAGCCATAATCTACGAGCGATCCATCGGCTCTGCAAGATACCATAAGAAAAAGATCTGCGACCAAAAATAGCAACTAAATTTGGATAAGTCTAAATAGATCGGCACAAGCCCTAACTTACCTACAAAGCATGCGTGACTGAGTCCCGCCCAGCTCAAAACCTGCTCGGAAAGTAGGATATCGGCCCGCTGGATCAGTTCCCTTTGAGACACCACTCTTGCTTCGGGGGCATTCGACTGCCTAACCCTAAGATAGTCAGCCCCATGTCACTTGATGGGCACAGGCCAATCCTCACCCTCCAGTGGCCCGATAAAGACAAACTTTTCCTTCCATTCGTGGATGAAAGAAGAGACGACCACTACCCCCGACCCAGCCGCCCTACCCTTATGTTTTTTGAATGAAAGGTACACGCAGCTCGGTTCGTCCTTACTGGTACTAGGGTGATTTTTATAGTAAAGAAAAGAAAGGAGTAGGCTCAAATCAAAGGGGATCCGATCAATTTTCAACCGGACCAGAAATCCGAGGAGGATTCTCTACGAATTCGGCGCTAGCTGGCCCTGGGCGAGACAGAAACAATGGAGCACGACACAATCTCAGGCGAGAAGGGCAGACGCATTTCTGACCAGAACGCTTCCAAGTACAGAGCAATCTCTTTGCCTTGCACCTAGTCTGCCCGCTTGCCCTCTCTGGCCAAACGGAGTGAATAGCCAAAGGGTATATAAAAATAGGCCCGGATGTCAGCAAGCTCATCCAGACTGTTCAAAACTGAAGGAGCATCGCAGGTATTCCCGATGAGCGCCTTGGGAGCCCTTTTCGCCCCCTGACGACAAGGGACGAGGGCGTCGTTCCTCTTGGGGTGTGAGCCCGACGCAGAAGACGAAGACAAAGATGAAGAAGAAGAAGAACTCTCTTGGCTATCGGAAGCCGAGGAGGAAGAAGACCTGCTCGGCTCGGCTCCAGAAACTGAAGCCTCATCACCCGACTCAACCCCTATTACGTCAATAGATATTTCGGAGGAAGACATCTAACCTGATTCAAGAAAGTTTTGGCCGAGGAAAGTTTTGTCAGCTGAAGTTCTGACCTAAGCGAATGTGCGCCGGGCAATCTTCAGACGACAAGAGACGGTTAGGGTAAAGTATTGTCCATAGGATGACCTCCCAATTTATACACTCAGTAAGAAGGCATCCAACGGCCCGCATCCGTTCCCGCCAAAACTAAGCGTCACACCTGGCGGCCATCTAGACTCCATGTGGCGACCGGCCATTGGACATGTCCCCTCTCGCCAGGATTCAGATGACAGCCACTCACGTTCTGCCACCCAGTTGTGGACACGTGGCGCGTAGCCTGTTCATATCAGATTTTTGCATTTTCATACCGCCCAATTTTTATCACATTTGCATATCCGTAGATACTCTTGAGCCGTGTTTGCTAGTCAATTGCAGGATACAGGTTCTCGGTTCTAAAACGGTGAAATTCATGGAAAACACGAAAAAAGTCCGGGTTCCTGCCAACCACAGATAAAACACGGTCTCTGCTCTTCATCCGTATGTTGCCAGATATCAATAGGAAGACAAAAGGTCAAATCAATGTCATTCTCATGCACAAGGCTCAATGGTAGCACAAAATCCAAGTGATCTACGCGGAGCTCGAGGCAATCATGACAAAATCTTGACAAAAAGTCCACCTTTCCCTCAACAGAAATTCTGGAGAAATCGTGGAGCTAAATTGAGAAAGTACATATACCAGAATGATGTACACTGAAGAACAGGGAAACACAAAAAAGATGAGGGCCCAATTCTCCTAAAGGGCCGCGGATCCGCGGCCAAAGTGGGGTCCAGGCCGCGGATCCGCGGCCATATAGCGGCGGCAGAAAAATCTTTTCCAGGGGTATTTTTGTATTTTCATGTGGGTTCTGGTGGTTGCCCTAGGGTTTCATTCTCTGGCCTATAAATAGCCCAGAAGTTTGTGAAGGAAAGGGTCCATTCTTGTATTCTCTTTTTCTAGGATTTAGTTCACTTGTTCTTCTTCTTCTCATCTCTTCTCCATTAAACTTGTAGTGAGCTTTGTGAGGGAGGAATGATAAATAAAGAAGATCAATTTATTATCATGCTTGTCTTACTTTTATTATAATTGTTGTAACTTTAAATTCGTTAAGTAGTTGTTGTTATTTCCTTGTTGTTTCTTCTTCTCTTTTTTCTTTATCCTTACATACGACAATGATACTTACGCTCGATCCTCGCCAAGGTGAGGTCGCAAATAGTTAGTCGTATTATTCTAATCTCCCTCTTTCTATCTTCCTCTTTTGTTTTGTTTTGTTTTTTTTTCTATCATGAAGTGTGAGTAGTTTTATACTTGTTAGGGTAGGATAAGGGAAGTTTGAGAGAAGGAAATCTCTCTCACTCTTTCCTTACCCAACAACTTAAATCGACTCCCGTTAATTGAACCACAATCCGCTCCTTACGGCACCCTATCCTACATGATAGCGGTGATTCCGTAGTGAGACCGGTTGTGGTTGAATTAACCGGAGGTTATGGATAAGATCCAAGAATGGACGGACAAGCACCAAAAGGAAGACTTATGCGTTGGAAAGCCTAGCTTATACTCGCAAAGTCCTTCCTAGTCGTGCTAATTCCCGTTGTTGCCGATTACCGTAACACCGATATTAAGAGGGGCAACGAAAGATGTGGAGACTCCTAACTCAAACTAACCTAATCCTAACCCTAACAAGCTCTCTTTAAATATCAACTTAACACTTAGATAACTACAAACAAAATCTGAACAACCGGACTTAACTCGTCGAAAAACACATAGAAAAAGATTCCCATCTCCCTGCGGACGACCCGTACTCAACCGGCTAGCTACAAGCGAAACCGTCTTGATTGCGGTATTTAAACTAGAACTTGAACACGCACGTATCCTATCAATCAAATGGCGCCGTTGCCGGGGAGACGGTAGTTTGTTTCTTTGTGAAATTTCGGGTTAATTTATAAGTATAACTCTAACCGAAAAACAAAAAAAAAAGTATATACTTTGTAAACAAAACCATCTTGTTATTTTTGATTAGTTTTTGTGCAAGTGTGAAGGAAAATACAAGTTCGAGTTTAGTGGCCAAGACGTTGAAAATACGGAGTTCAAATACAGTGCCAAAGACGTGGGAAGATAGACCCACAGTTCGCGGCTACACCGCGACGGACAAAAACGAAGCATCCGGTCTACTGTAAAAATCTGGAGCAGATACAGTGAGTATAACAGAATTCCACACATCCAGACAAGCAGAGGACTCCAATACCAGCACACAGAAAAAATTGGGAAGGCCAAATCCTCTGTTCCACCGCGGAAACGCGGCCTAAACAGGTGTTTAGCCGCGGATCCGCGGCCTGTTGGTGCCTTCAGGGCCCCAAATTTCTCTGTAAGTTTTCTGCCTCTCTCCTCTCTTCTGAACTCCAATAAATTGTGTTTTCTGCAGCCTTTGCAGTTGATTTGTTACTGTTTTGCATTCTTTATTACGGACTTAAGGGGCTTGAAACCAATCCAGATTGGGTGGGGATTTCATCACCCTTCCCAGGACCCCAAAAATCACTAAAGCATATGCATTGTCCATTGTAAATTAAAAAATACTAGACTTCAGCCCTAAGGACTTCGCGCTCATTAGGAGAAGATAAACCTTGTTTAGAACCTTGCTTAACCGTATATTGTTTACGGGGTGTCTAGGAAAGTGTTAAAGGCGCAACCGCCGAAAGAGAAAGGGTTATTTAATTAAGGAACTTCGCGAAAGCGTTGGACAACCTCCCCTTATCTCTGCACTTACCTGGCCTCGTGATCAGTGTATTTTTAAGCCTGTTTCTCGACACTGTTTAACTTCGACAATTAAGTTCAGGAGCAGGTCTAGTAGACCTAGGTTACCCTAGATCTAGGTGTGATTGTGCATATCTTGTTTGTGATTGCTTAAGCCGTATTTCCGTACATACTTCTGTAAATCTCTTTCTAAAAAGAAAAAAAAAAGAAGAAAAAATCAAAAACTTTTATAAAAACTTGCCCTTTTGTCGCCAAATCCATTTTCACCCACCACCCATCGCCTTTCTCCATTGACGTTTTCTTACCCTCACCTTCTCCGCTTTGATTATACTAAACTCGTTTAGTGTATGTCCACTTGGACTCGGGACACTAGCGCCCGTCTAGTCCGCGTTACGTTAGTCGCGACTGACTACGCGATCGACTCCGAAGTCGATACTCCGTCCACTCCTCTTTCACCCCTTCCTTTGCCGGCCAACTCCGACGTTGACCGGAATTCAGTTCATACATCTTCACCTTCACCTTCACCTTCACCTTCACCAACCTCTTCTTCGGCGATGTCGGGATTTAATCCAAACATCTCTTTGACCACCCCTGGATTGGCTCCACCTCCTACGGAGACCAATCTTCCACCACCTCCGCCTGTTGTAGCGCCGCAGCGAATTGCGCTCCAGGATCGTTTCTACCCCACCCATTCTGCACTTCCCACCTGCCTTTCTCTTCCTCCGGCCAATGGGGACAACTTTGAAATTAAGCCCCATTTCATCAACATGCTTCCACGTTTTCATGGGCTTGAATCTGAAGATGCCTATATCTTCATCAACAAATTTCAAAATGTCTGTGCCATGATGAAAACAACCCAGCTATCGGACGATGCTATACGTCTACGGGTCATTCCGTTCACTTTATGCGATCTCGCAGAAAAATGGCTGTATAGCACCGCTTCCCACTCAATCACCAGCTGGGACGAGTTTGTTAAAGCGTTTCTGAAAAAATTCTACCCAAATCATAAGACCGCAAGAATTCGAAATGAGATCAACCAATTCTCCCAGCTTCCTTCTGAACCCTTCTGGAAGTGCTTTGACCGATACAAAGACCTTCTTGTTCAGTGTCCTCACCACGGTATAGAGAAATGGCAGCTCTGCCAAACCTTATACGAGGGACTGAACCCAGCAATGAAGCAGTTGCTGGAAACCATCTGTCAAGGCCACTTCCTATCCAAATCTGACGAGGAAGCGTGGCAGTTCTTTGACGATCTTGCGGAGCAAACGCTACAGTGGGAGAGCACTAGACCGACTTCTTCTTCTTCTACCTCCACTTCTACCGGTCAGTCTAGGGTAGGAATCCACCAACTCGATGTCTCTATTGCGATGAAAGCTGAAATGGCTGCAATAACACGAAAGCTTGAAGCGATAGAGAGCAAATTTTCTGCTCCTGCCCCCACACCTGTTCTCCCCCTTCGTACCATCTGCGCTTGTTGTTCCGATCCTTCCCACTTGACCGAAGAGTGTCCTTACAATCCACCCTCGCAAGGACAGGATCAGGTTAATGCTGCCTTCCAGCAAAGACCGAGGAATGATCCATACTCTTCCACCTACAATCCCGGTTGGAGGAACCACCCCAATTTCGCCTGGAATCAGAATCAGAATCAATTCCAGGGAAACAATTTCCAAAGGGCCCCTCCACCGCAACAACAAGCGCCACAACAAACTCAGCATCAGTATCAGCAGCCCTTCCAACCCCAACCTTACCAAAACCAGACGAACAACTTTGCACCCAACAACTCTTTTCCACCAAACAACAACTTTGTTCCGTCCAACAACGATAAGGTTTCCTCGCTCGAGCGAAGTCTGGAGGCGTTCGTTAAACAGTCGACCCAATCCACCGCCAACATCCAGTCTTCGATTCAATCTTTAGTGCAACACACTGCCGCACACGGGCAAAGCATCAAGACCATCGAGGCCCAGATTGCACAACTGAACGCGGCCTTGAGCGAGCGAGAGAAGGGGAAGCTCCCGTCCCAGCCACTTCCAAATCCCGGTCACCCACATAATGCACATGTTGCTCTTGAACAACAAAACCATAATGTGAGTGCCGTGACCACACTGAGATCAGGGAGGATGCTGCCAAACAACATTGGCAAACGGATCAACGATGATGCCCCGGCCGCTGCTTCTTCTTCTTCTCCTTCTTCTTCTTCGTCTTCCGAGCCTATTCTCCGTTCTTCACAAGGCTCTCCCTCTTCTTCTTCTGCTCTGAACGGACCCACTTCTCACTCCACGAAAACACCTATTCTGGGATCCGTTCCAACTCCAAAATCTCCTCCTCCAGCATTAGACTCAACCAATTTTCAAAATGTTCCATTTCCAAACCGGTTGAGGTCTAACAAACAAAATCCACAAATGGAGAAGATTTTGGAGTTATTCAAGCAAGTTAACATTAACATTCCTCTTTTAGATACTTTCCAACAAGTCCCATCTTACGCAAAAATCTTAAAGGACTTGTGCACGAAAAAGAGGAAGTCTCAGGTACCCAAGAAAGTTTTTTTGGCTAGTGCTGTGAGTGATGCCCTTACCCAATCTTTACCACAAAAACGGAAGGACCCTGGCTGTCCTACGATTTCAATTACTATTGGGGATAAGAACATCAACCGCGCACTATTAGATCTTGGTGCCAGTGTTAACTTGCTTCCGTATTCAGTATACGAGCAATTAGGCGTCGGAGAGCTGAAACCCACACACTGCACTCTCCAGATGGCCGACCGATCGATCACCCATCCTAGGGGTGAGCTAGAGGATGTGTTAATAAAAGTCGGGGACTTCATATTCCCCGTCGACTTCATTGTCTTAGATACACAGCCTGTAGCTAACCCCCGGAATCAAATTCCGGTGATACTCGGTCGCCTATTTCTCGCAACCTCAAATGCTGTGATCAATTATCGCAATGGTTCAATGAACCTCTCATTTGGAAATATGACAATTGAACTCAACATTTTTAGGTTGGGGAATCAGCCCGCCGAACCTAATGCTCATATACTGGATGTTTGCTCGATCCAGGAGATCACACCAGAAGATTGTGAATTCGAGGAGTTTCTGTTTGAACACGATAATCTTGACGCCACTAGTGCGTTTCTCTTCGAACCTGCTGCTGCTTCTGCGCCCGACAACGAATACGAGTGTTTCACGTTCTTGAACGATCTTAGCCGCGCACAACCCGAGTTTGAATCTTTTGACTTTCCGGATGAGTTACCTGAACCATCCAACTTGGTTGCCTACACTCGCTTTGAAGCTTTGCTGGAGTCCTTTGAGTTCGAGACCTTTGCACCAGTCTTGCCTTCCATCATTTCACCTCCAACGCTCGAACTCAAGCCGTTGCCGTCTCACCTTAAGTATGCTTACTTAGGTGAGAACGAGACCCTCCCAGTCATCATCTCGGCTTCTCTAGCTCCCGAGCAAGAGAAAGCCCTTCTCGCGGTCTTGCACGGCAACAGGCAAGCTTTTGGCTGGTCCATGGCGGACATCAAGGGGATTAGTCCCCTGATCGTTGAGCATCACATTCATCTGATGGATGATGCCAAACCAGCCCGGGATCCACAAAGACGTCTTAATCCAGTCATGAAGGAGGCTGTGAAGAAGGAGATCGTCAAATGTCTAGATAGTGGTATCATTTACCCTATCTCTGATAGCCAGTGGGTTAGCCCCATTCACGTTGTCCCCAAGAAGTCGGGCATCACGGTCATAACCAACGAGGCAAATGAGTTAATCCCTACTCGCACCCAAACTGGGTGGCGAGTTTGCATTGATTACAGAAAACTCAACGCCGCAACGCGGAAAGACCACTTTCCGCTACCTTTCATTGACCAGATGCTTGAACGATTGGCCGGACATGAGTACTATTGTTTTCTTGATGGCTACTCTGGCTATAATCAAATTCCCATCGCCGAAAAAGACCAGGACAAGACCACTTTCACTTGTCCTTTCGGCACGTTTGCATATCGACGCATGCCCTTTGGGTTATGCAATGCGCCCGCTACCTTCCAGCGGTGTATGATGGGAATTTTCTCGGACATGGTGGAAAAATTTCTGGAGATTTTCATGGATGACTTCTCCATCTTCGGCGACTCCTTTGACGAGTGTTTGCTGCATCTTGACGCTGTCCTTACCCGATGTAAGGACAAGAATCTCACTTTGAACTGGGAGAAATGCCACTTCATGGTGCGCTAAGGTATTGTCTTAGGACATATCATCTCGCAAAATGGCATAGAGGTTGACAAAGCAAAGATTAAGGTCATTTCCAATCTGCCTCCTCCCCGTTGCGTCAGAGATATCCGAGCCTTCCTTGGCCATGCCGGTTTCTATAGACGGTTTATCAAGGACTTTAGCAAGATTGCTAGGCCCTTGACGCTTTTGCTGGCCAAGGATACACCTTTTGACTTCAACTCGAGCTGTGTGACTGCATTCGAGTCACTGAAACGCTCACACACTTCTGCTCCCGTTCTTTCTTCTCCTAACTGGACGCACCCATTCGAGATCATGTGCGATGCATCCGACTTTGCCATCGGTGCTGTCCTTGGACAGCACATCAACAAGATGCCGCACGTAATCTATTATGCGAGCCGAACCCTGAACGACGCCCAACTCAACTATACAACAACTGAGAAGGAATTCTTAGCTGTTGTATTTGCTTTAGAAAAGTTCAGGCCCTACCTCATCGGCTCTCCAGTCATTGTTTACACTGACCACTCTGCTCTGCGCCATCTTTTTGCGAAGAAAGATGCCAAATCTCGGTTAATCCGTTGGATCCTCTTGCTTCAAGAGTTTGACCTTGTCATTAAGGACAAACGAGGATGTGAAAACGTCGTTGCCGACCATCTCTCACGACTTCCTTCTTCGCCTTCGCTTCCAATTCCGATCAACGACGTTTTCCCGGATGAACAACTCTTGACGGTATCGTGCGAACTCTGGTTCGCAGATATTGTGAACTATTTGGCCACGGGATTACTACCGACTGAATGGTCGAGTCAGGACAGACTTCGCTTCTTATCCCAAGTAAAACACTTTTACTGGGACGAACCCTACTTGTTCAAGTACTGTCCCGACCAGATTATTCGTCGGTGTGTCCCTGATGAGGAATTCAAGAGTGTGCTGTCATTTTGCCACGATCAAGCGTGTGGCGGGCATTTTGGGCCCAGAAAGACAGCTGAGAAGATCTTGCAATGTGGTTTCTACTGGCCACAACTTTTCAAAGACGCTCATGACTATTGCAAGACTTGCTCCCGGTGCCAACACATGGGCCGGATATCCCGGAGGAACGAGATGCCGCTCCAACCGATCTTGGTTGTGGAGATTTTCGATGTTTGGGGGATAGATTTCATGGGGCCGTTTCCCAGCTCTTTCGGGAACTTGTACATCCTTCTAGCTGTTGATTACGTCTCTAAATGGGTCGACGCTGTGCCTAGCCGGACTAACGACAACAAGGTTGTCGTTAGGTTCCTTAAAGAAAACATTTTCTCCCGGTTTGGGCACCCCCGAGCGATCATTAGCGACAATGGAAGTCATTTCTGCAATAGGACTTTCGAGGCCTTGATGCGGAAATACTCCATTACTCATAAGCTTTCTACGCCCTACCACCCCCAAACCTGCGGGCAGGCCGAAGTTTCAAATCGACAAATCAAGCAGATACTGGAGAAGACGGTTTCCAAGAACCGTAAGGATTGGTCTCTGAAACTCACCGATGCCCTTTGGGCATTTAGAACCGCTTATAAGACCGACCTTGGCATGTCTCCCTATCGGCTTGTGTACGGAAAAGCCTGCCACCTTCCTGTCGAAATCGAGCATCGCGCATTTTGGGCGATAAAGGAGCTGAATCTGTCTCTTGAGGACGCGGGCAGCCATCGGAAGCTGCAGCTGAACAAACTGAACGAGCTTAGGGATGAGGCTTACGATAACGCGGTTGTCGTTAAGAATCGAACGAAGGTGTTTCACGATAAACACCTTTTGCGCAAAACCTTCGTACCTGGTCAGCAGGTACTGCTTTACGACACCCGACTTCACTTCCATCCTGGAAAGCTGAGATCTCGCTGGAAAGGGCCGTATTTTGTGCGGAATGTGTATCCGCAGGGCGCTGTGGATTTGGAAAATCCAAAGGACGGTTCACTCTTCAAGGTAAATGGACACCGATGCAAACCGTACCTTAGCGCCGAACCAACAGAGGAGCTCCTGTTCTTACAGGAGCCGGTTTACCCTGAATGATCTTCCTCTGCTTACCTCCAAACTTCGGTTATCCAGCCAAGAACAGTGGACACTGTTCCAAATAAGTTTGGGGGTATGTACAAACCATTTTGTTTATATTTGTGTATATTCTTTTTCTTTTCTTTAAAAACAAAAAACAAATAAAAATTTGTGTATCACTAACCGACAATTTTGAACCTTCCAACTGCTCTCTTCATGCTACGACAGTGAGGACACTGTCCAGTTTAAGTTTGGGGGTACGCTCGGTGCGCATTTCTTACCTTCGCGCATTTCTTACCTTCGCATTCATATGTATATTTTGCATCTGCATATTAATATTCATAAAATCCATAAAAATTTGAAAATTTTCTAAAAATATAAAAACTTTTTTGTCAAGTTAGCTTGTGGAAGAACTCTGATTCAACATTCGACGGTTTTTGTTTGAAAAAAATAGGAATAACTAGATCTTCTGTTTGGATTTTGAAAACCTGAAAGATAACTCTCCTTTGAAGTTAACTATAGCTGATATACGTCTTTACATCACACTACACGTGTCGTAAGATTTTGGGAATTAGATGACAAGTCTTTCTTGTTTAAACTTTTAAACAGATAAATGATTTTCTGAGGATCAAATAGGTTTGTTCTGAAATAAGTAATGTCAAGAATAGTTTATGAAGTAAAGCGAATATGAAGGAATGTTATTGATGCCGTAATTGGAGCTAAGTCTGAAAAATAACCCATCTGAAACTTGATTGGAATGATTACACACCAAACCCACTAAACACGTCTTTTATCCGAAAAAATAATTGAACTGCCGGTTATATCTCCGTTCGTATTAAATCATCTGATTTTCACGCCAAACTGTCTTTTGTTTTTGGACCTAGGTAACTTGAGTAATTAAGTCCGCTGGGGTGTTTCTACACCTAATGCCCTAAAACCAACTGGTTTGGGTGCATTGGCCTAAAGCTCGCTAAGAAGCCTAGAAAGTCCAGTTTAAAACAAAGTCAAGCAAGTGTTCGCTGAAAACCCTCAGGAGACAACACTCCTCCTACTAGGGACACCTAGAGGTTTAACGGCTTGTTGCACATGCTCAGTGCAATCGCGTTCCCTGCGAAAGTGAGGTTAGAAAATTTTTTGTGAATAAATGGGCTTTGCTCGGGACGAGCAAATGATAAGTTTGGGGGTATTTGTTCATATCAGATTTTTGCATTTTCATACCGCCCAATTTTTATCACATTTGCATATCCGTAGATACTCTTGAGCCGTGTTTGCTAGTCAATTGCAGGATACAGGTTCTCGGTTCTAAAACGGTGAAATTCATGGAAAACACGAAAAAAGTCCGGGTTCCTGCCAACCACAGATAAAACACGGTCTCTGCTCTTCATCAGTATGTTGCCAGATATCAATAGGAAGACAAAAGGTCAAATCAATGTCATTCTCATGCACAAGGCTCAATGGTAGCACAAAATCCAAGAGATCTACGCGGAGCTCGAGGCAATCATGACAAAATCTTGACAAAAAGCCCACCTTTCCCTCAACAGAAATTCTGGAGAAATCGTGGAGCCAAATTGAGAAAGTACATATACCAGAATGATGTACACTGAAGAACAGGGAAACACAAAAAAGATGAGGGCCCAATTCTCCTAAAGGGCCGCGGATCCGCGGCCAAAGTGGGGTCCAGGCCGCGGATCCGCGGCCATATAGCGGCGGCAGAAAAATCTTTTCCAGGGGTATTTTTGTATTTTCATGTGGGTTCTGGTGGTTGCCCTAGGGTTTCATTCTCTGGCCTATAAATAGCCCAGAAGTTTGTGAAGGAAAGGGTCCATTCTTGTATTCTCTTTTTCTAGGATTTAGTTCACTTGTTCTTCTTCTTCTCATCTCTTCTCCATTAAACTTGTAGTGAGCTTTGTGAGGGAGGAATGATAAATAAAGAAGATCAATTTATTATCATGCTTGTCTTACTTTTATTATAATTGTTGTAACTTTAAATTCGTTAAGTAGTTGTTGTTATTTCCTTGTTGTTTCTTCTTCTCTTTTTTCTTTATCCTTACATACGACAATGATACTTACGCTCGATCCTCGCCAAGGTGAGGTCGCAAATAGTTAGTCGTATTCTTCTAATCTCCCTCTTTCTATCTTCCTCTTTTGTTTTGTTTTGTTTTTTTTTCTATCATGAAGTGTGAGTAGTTTTATACTTGTTAGGGTAGGATAAGGGAAGTTTGAGAGAAGGAAATCTCTCTCACTCTTTCCTTGCCCAACAACTTAAATCGACTCCCGTTAATTGAACCACAATCCGCTCCTTACGGCACCCTATCCTACATGATAGCGGTGATTCCGTAGTGAGACCGGTTGTGGTTGAATTAACCGGAGGTTATGGATAAGAGCCAAGAACGGACGGACAAGCACCAAAAGGAAGACTTATGCGTTGGAAAGCCTAGCTTATACTCGCAAAGTCCTTCCTAGTCGTGCTAATCCCCGTTGTTACCGATTACCGTAACACCGATATTAAGAGGGGCAACGAAAGATGTGGAGACTCCTAACTCAAACTAACCTAATCCTAACCCTAACAAGCTCTCTTTAAATATCAACTTAACACTTAGATAACTACAAACAAAATCTGAACAACCGGACTTAACTCGTCGAAAAACACATAGAAAAAGATTCCCATCTCCCTGCGGACGACCCGTACTCAACCGGCTAGCTACAAGCGAAACCGTCTTGATTGCGGTATTTAAACTAGAACTTGAACACGCACGTATCCTATCAATCATAGCCTAACTGGCCGAGTGAACGAAACGGCACCCCTCTTTTTTAGGCGCAATCATTTCACTGATATGCTGACGTCACCAAAGATACACGCGGGAACTGAGATGCTTTTCGAGATGCCACGTAGATCCAGAGATTCAAGATGAGCAGCCGCCAAGTGTCGCGTCTTCGTCCGACAACCCATTGCAGGGGAATCTTAGGCTGAATCGTTAAAAACCGGGCTTACCACTCTCGACCCTGACCCATAAATAGGTCAGGGCGAGAGTGGGGGGGGGGTAATGATGAGGCTCATAAACGAGTATTCCCCAGATCACGATATGTAGCGGATGACGTATTATCCACGTAAGCCTGCTAGACTCCTGGGGTCTACGGAGCTGGAATAAATATGATGCATTGAGAACATTCTTCGGCACCTCGTCTCTGAGGTCTCATCCGACCTTTTGGAGGTCTCTTCGGAGTACCTTCTCTACTCGCCTAGCAACCAACTGACAGCTCACCTCCGAGCAATCCTACAGCTGAGCTTCCTCGGCCTCCTCGCTCGCTCCCGAGCAATCCTACAGCTGAGCTTCCTCGGCCTCCGAGCTATCCACCGAGCTGAGCTTCCTTGGCTTCCCTGTTCAATTGAGAGCACGAAGCCCAAGCACTCCCGTAACGGATCCATGTATCTCTCCACGACGAGATCTCCGCCGCTCTACGACCCGCATCTCGCGCTAGCGTATCTCTCCATTAATGAGCGCATCCCGCCATTAATAGGCGTGTCCCGCCATCGACGCGAACGTGATGCAGAGGTGTAATGGATGGCGAGAATCTCGCGCCGGTTCACCTCATGCGACCACTATATAAACCCCCTCCATCAGATGACTCGGGTAAGTGGAATTCATTCCAATACACCGCTACACTTCCATTATTCCTCGTTACTTAATCGTCGGAGGGTCTTACGGTGGTTTCCCACCCCGGGACTTCCCTTGCAAGTAGCTCGGCATTAACAGCATCCAACCCATTGAGATCCACACATTCAATTCCTACTCTCAATCATAACCGTTCAGAACCGTTTATAGCAAGATCGACGGAGGACAACATCTGAAAAAGATTCCGACCTCCATCAGGGGTAAATTGCCAGAGTATATAGACATACAACTGTTCATCAAGGATGACTGCTCAGAATACACAAATAGCCTATGCACAGAAAATTACCAGAGAACCAAAGTAAAAAAACAAGTCTACGAAAGCAATTGTAGTAATCAGCCTCTTTAAAGGAACACTGTAAAGCATACAAGATCATAACCAAGTAGAAACATTCTTTTTTAAGATTTGGTGCAAGCTAAAACCAAATCATCGATCCTTTTTTCATTTTTATATAAACACCACGCGCGCTCATGAAGCCAATTGATATATATGCAGAAAGCGCACTTATCTACCTTTAAAGAGAGTCTATAGAAGATATTGACCAAAACTCAAAACCTATAAAACCTCCAAATACGGATTCGTCCATGTGATAAATATCTTTAAAAAATAAAAAAAATAGAAAGAGGATCACATTTTATAATAATGTTTGGCCCATGGTAAAGTATGTCAGTTTAGCCACTTCTAATGATTATTTCTAGATTTTTACTCATGATAAATCATGTCACTCTAATCACTTTCAAGGTATTAGAGAATGACTAAAGAGTCACCGTTCTGATACCATGATGGTCTACCCTAGCACCACCACTGGGTTTTCACAAGTATCAAGCATGATATTTTAAAAAAATTGGGATGCTAAGATAGACTAACCTAGAACCTAAATTAGATGATTATGGTTTAAGCTATAATATAAAGCTAAGAGAAAGAAACTACAACCTTTGTAGACCGTGTCCTTCTCTTCTAAAGCTCCATGTAGTAGTCCACTAGGCTCCACTTGAAGTTGGATCGAGCTTCCTACTGTAATCTTCATGCCGAAAATGATCCACCCGAAACTTCGCTAATCCAAACTAGCTCTTCACTAAACTTACTTTAGTAAAGGAAACACACTACACCTAAGTGCTAATCAAGTGTAGGATGGTGAGGTAGGGATTTTGTTTGCTCACTAAGGATATCTTAAGCCATATGGTTCACATCACATGTGAGGGTTTATGGCTTAAGAATGAGGAGGAAGAAAATCAATGGAGAGAGCTAGAAAAATGGCTAAGGCATGAACCAGAGAAAAATCTCAAGTGATCTCCAAATGGCTCTCATCTCTCTACACTTACTGAAGCATACAATATATTCAAATAATATATTGAACCATGCTTCAATAGTGCAAACAAATGAAATAAAATAATAGAAAAAGCCATGCCTCACCATTCCTCAAAACTCATCCCATTTTCCACCTCATTTTCTATTTTCACAAAATAGAAAATCTAACCATACTTCATATAATATATATATATATATATATATATATATATATATTATGAAGAAAATAATTAGTGAGCAATAATATTAGTTAATGTATATATATCAAATATAAATATTCATCTTATTATTAAATCAACACTTGATTTAATAATCCGATTATATCACATATAACTATCTAATATCATTTATCTGTATATCACATTATCAAATCAACATTTGATTCAATAATCTGGTTATATCACATATAAGCTAACCGATATCAAATAACCGTCAGATTAGAATACGGTATCACATACTCGTATTTAATCAGGCCTCCGCACATATCAACATATGTGCCCTACTTCATTTCTCCTGAACTATAAAACTTCTGTTTGGGACTCTAAAGACTCGTCAATACGCCAGCAGTAGGTTATGATCACATTAGTTACCCACAAGCCGTCAGTGGTACTAGCTGGATATAACGGCTACCCAAGTATTGATCGAATAGAAGATCAACAAGAAATCTTATCCAAGCTCCCACAGGTCCATTGTTATCACAATACATAAGTATTAGATACTCAATAGATGGAACCACACCAACTTCAGTAATGAACTTCTTTTTCCAGACAACCTCTTTGGCAGTATCATTAGCAGCGATGTATTCAGTCTCCATCGTCGAGTCTGCTATTATATCTTACTTGGAACTCTTCCAACATACCGCCCCTCCATTGAGAGTGAAGACAAAACCCGAGACCGACTTACCGTCGTCCTTATCACTCTGGAAGCACGAATTGGTAAAGGACTCCACATGGAGTTCACCGTTACCATACACCAAGAACATATCTTTAGTCTTTCTAAAGTACTTAAGACTGTTCTTCACAGCTGTCCAGTGCTTTTCCCCAGGATCTGATTGATACCTACTCACTACACCTAGTGAGTAAGCTACATCCGGTCTGGTATATAACATCGCATACATGATAGACCCGACTGCCGAAGCATAGGGTATCCCTTTCATGTGAGCCCTCTCCAAATCAGTCTTGGGAGATATCTCTTTGGAGAGTGATTTCTGAATAAGCGGGTAAATTACCACGCTTAGAATCTTTCATACTAAACCTCTTTAGTATAGTGTCAATGTACATGGATTGGGACAATCCCAACATCCTTTTAGATCTATCTCTATATATCTTAATCCCCAGGATGTAGGAGGTATCATCTAGATCTTTCATAGAGAACTTATGTGATAAGAAGAGCTTGACCGAGTGTAGCATAGGAACATCGTTTCCTATCAAGAGTATGTCATCCGCATACAATACGAGGAAGACAACCTTACTCTCTACAACCTTTTGTATATACAACGTTCATCTACGTTTTTGATGAAGTCAAACTCTTTGATGGCTTCGTCAAAACAAATATTCCAGCTCCGTGATACCTGCTTTAATCCGTAGATTGATTTAAGCAGCTTGCACACGCTTCTGCTGCTCCCACTGTCTACGAAGCCCTCTGGCTGTGTCATGTACATGCTCTCTTTTAAATCACCATTTAAAAAAGTGGTCTTGACGTCCATCTGCCAGATTTCATAGCCATGGTATGCAGCAATGGCAAGTAAGATACTGATGGACTTAAGCATAGCGACAGGAGAAAAGGTTTCATCATAGTCGACACCTGGTCGTTGATGAAAACCTTTTGCTACAAGTCTGGCTTTGAAAGTCTCAACTTTTTCATCTACACCAATTTTCTTCTTAAAGATCCACTTTCTCCCAATGGGTTTTACCTTTTTAGGACCAACTTCCAAAGTTCATACTTTGTTGGTGTACATGGATTTCATCTCAGATCGCATAGCATCCAGCCATTTCACAGAGTCTCCACTTGTGATGGCCTGCTCTAAACTAGTTGGGTCATCATCTTCCATGATGCAATCCTCACTCCCACCGTTTATGAGAAAACTGTATTATCTCTCAGGTGGATGAGGAACCGTACTAGATCTGCGGAGTGGCTGAGGTTCGTCGGATACTATTGGATCCTCCGGTTCTATCAAATCGTCAGTTGTAGTTTGTGCAGCTGAAACTTCTTCTAGTTCTACCTCATTACCACTAATTTCTTTCACAAGAAATTCCTTTTCTAAAAAGTTAGCATGTTGAGCAACAAACACTTTTTGTTCCTCACTATGGTAGAAAAGGTATCCATGCGAATTTTTTGGATACCCCACAAACTTGCAAAGAACTGACCTTGCCTCGAGTTTGTCCGGATTTTGCTTTTTGACATAGGCCAGACAACCCCATATCTTAACTCGTTTAAGATATGGTCTCTTTCCACTCTATATCTCATATGGTGTTTTGAGCATAGATTTTGATGGAACTTGATTCAATAGGTATGCGACTGTCTCAAACGCATAACTCCAAAAAGAAATAGGTAACTCAACAGTACTTATCATAGAGCGCACCATATCTAATAGGGTGCGATTTCTCCGCTCCGATACACCGCTGTGCTGTGGTGTATACGGAGGAGTAAGGTGAGAGAGAATCCCATTCTTTTTTAAATAGTCACAGAATTCCGTGCTCAAGTATTCTCCTCCCTGATCAGATCGAAGGATTTTAATATTTTTACCCGTTTGGTTCTCCACTTCGTACTTATATTCTTTGAATTTCTCAAAAGATTTATATTTGTGTTTCATCAGGAACACATGTCCGTATCTTGAGAGATCATCGGTGAATGTAATGAATTATAAGGAACCATTCCTGGTATGTGTAGACATATGACCGCATACATCACTATGTATCAGTCCTAAGAGTTCAGTAGCTCTTTCTCCATGTCCAGTAAAGGGATTTTTAGTCAACTTTCCTTTGAGACATGACTCGCAAGTTTCATAAGAAGTAAATTCATACGAATTTAAATATCCATCTTTATGCAACTTAGCTAGTCTTGTCGCATTGATATGATCTAGTCTACAATGCCACAAGAAGGCTTCATTCATTTCTGAACTTTTCTTCTTTCGTGTGTTCTGTATGCATAGAACTGTGGTTTGATTTAGAACGTATATATCATTCTTTATGAAAATGTTCATAACATTATTCTCCAATACAAAGTTATATCCTTCTTTATGCAAAAAAGAATCTGATATAATATTGCATATCATGTTTGGTACGTAATAACAGTCGTTCAGAATTATTGTATTACCATTTAGTAATACTAGGTGATATTCGCCAACAACTTTGGCTGCAACAATTGCTCCAATCCCTACTTTTAGAGACATATCACTCTTTCCCAGTTCTCTATCTCTCTTTAGCCCATGTAACAAATTACATACATGGGATCCTGATCTGGTATCCAATACCCATGATATTGAGCAAACTGAGAAACAGTTCTCGGTAACGAATACACCAGAAGAAGATGCATCAACATGCTCCTTTTTCGTTCGGGTGGCTTGGGAATCCAGATATTCCCTTTTTCCTTGTTTAGACTTATGACAATCATAAGAAAAAGCGGAACCAACATTCCCCAGCATAGTATAATAAGAAGGTTCGGTCAATATATCTATATTATTATCTTGATTAAGGCGTGTCATTGGTCACTACCTAGAGAGAGAGAGAGAAGGAAACGCATTAGCGTGCGCTCTTTGCAAAATTAGATTGGTTATTATCTTAACTAATCAGGATGGCTCCCACTATTTTTATCAAATCTTTCTTCAAATCATAAAAGGTAAGATTAGCCGGGATTAATTACACCCTACAAGTTCGCCAATCGGTCAGCCAGACATGTATTGGTACTCCGAGGGAGTCTCCCCATGCTTTCGCATGGAACCAATTAAATAATCTCGTTTCCGAAGGGGCATAACCCCATTAACACCTTTCTTAGACACCTACTGGATCGGCTAATTGTAATGTGGAAAACTCTCCCGGGAGTAACTTTTACTCGCAGTGGGTATCTGATTGATGTGAAAATTTGTGTTTGTAGTTAACCGCAATCAATAACGGTGTTGCGCGTAGCTAGACCGAGATGAGTACGGGTCGTCCTCTGGGAAACGTGGAACCTCTTATTTTTACTTCAGATGTGTTGAGAAAGAGAGGAGGAATAAAGAATTTTATGAAAAGTTTCTAGATCTACTTTAAACAAGAATGTTAAATATAGATCTAGATTATTTTGGAGATTTAAATAATATAATAATAGGGCTTGTAGGGTTCGTTAGGATTTAGTAGTTATGGAAGATTAATTAAAAGTTACCCTTTTTATCCATTAATAGATTTAGAACTAGAACGACGGTGATGCGTGTAGATTAGGGTTTCTGGAGGGAAAAGGAATCCCACTCGTAACCCTTATCTCGACACGGAACTCCGTTCATATCTAGCCTTTACCAAAACAATCATTAATCTAATCTCTAATCGCGGTCGAAACTAGCAAGGAATTGCTAGCGCGCCCGATTAGGATGTTAATGATTATTTTGATAAAGTTCCTAAACTTTATAGGACTTAAAAAGGGTTTAATTATTTTCATCCCCCATTAACCTACCCTAATCCTACGAACCCTAACAAGCGGAGAATTACTCGCGCATGTTGGGAGAAGAAGATGAAAAGAAAGAGAGGGAAAACATAATGCAAAAAACAATTAAATAAAACTAAATACCTTTATTAATCAACTCCTTCAAACTACACTTTTTATTCCATAGAAAATGATTACAAAACTTGATTTGCTTCTCGGTCTTTCCTAAGGAGGTAGTCGAACAGTCGATGATCAGCCTGGATGCGTGAGCGTCGGGAGCTTCGTGATCTCTTCGGCTTGATAGATTTTCCAAGAGGCCCTCGGTGCCTTTTTATAGTGCGAAGCCAGAATCTTTTTGTTGAGAAGTTGGTAAAATTCATCAATAATTGATCTCCAAAAATATAGGCTTCCAACTCCTCATCATTGCGGCGGATCCGCGGCCCCAGGGTGGGTTTGGCCGCGGATCCGCGCTCCATGGTGGGGATCTATTTGTCGTTTTTCTTGGGCTCTCTGATGGTGACATTTGGCATTCCTAAGCATCTTCAGAATCTGAAAATAATTTCTCGGCTGCTTCCAGACTTAGTCTCTAAGTTTGCTTCTTAATTTGGCAAGATTTCTTCAACAACTTGATTTGTTTGTTAAATCCTTCATAACAACTTGGAAATATTCTGCACAACAACTCAAATAAGATTTTAGTAGACTTTGTTCTACTAGGATTAGATCAATAATATTATTTGCATACATTTTCCTACCAAATGATAATAAAAATATATTAACACATGGAAAATAATGTTTTTACACATAAACCCTCATATGTATAATATATTATAATAAAGTCCTTTTTTAATATAAAAATGGTAGGAAAAATGTACTACAAATGTGCAGTTTTATCGACTGAACAAATACCCCCAAACTTATCTTTGATCGTCCCGAGCAAATTAGTTTATTTAAGAGGAGAAAAAGAAAGGAAAAAACTAGGCACACTTTCGTAGGCAGACACGATTGCACTGAGCACGTGCAACAAGCCGTTAAACCTCTAAGTGTCCCTAGTAGGAGGAGTGTTGTCTCCTGAGGGTTTTCAGCGGATTACACCCACAAAATCCAATAACAAAAGAAAGATGGTGAAATTTACATATAAAGATAAGAACCATAAAAGAAAGGCCTTGAAAAGAAGAGTTTCCAACTATACTAGCTTTTCAGTTGTCATGAACCCTATCTTAATAGTCATGAAAAAAATGTTAGAAATCACATCATCCCTCAATAAAACATCGTCTTTATTCTTCATTCCTACCTTTCATCCAAACATTGATCATATAACCCCACGTGTGTGTAAATAACATCCCTACACTTGGAGAATTCAATTCAAGCTAACATACTCTTGTCCATCTACCTTAGTACTTTTTAATTTGATGAATATTTAGGGTTGCTCACACACTTTCATGCGACCGTTAATACTTCTTGAGGTACTAACCGACCGATTACTCATGTGCTTGCAGATTCGGTGATAGTATTTTCCTCGTCTTGCACCACCTAAGGCTTAGCAGTGACTCCCAGACCAGTTGGCCTTAGGGCACTAGGTGAAGAGGCACCCTCGCTATATTTTTTTATTGCTGCCTTGGCGATAACAAAACCAGTGTTCATTTTTCTTTTCACCATTTTTATATTTTCTTCATCATTTTTTTTTATTTCCTTCATACTTTGGCTTTTAGACAAGAGCATTTCAAGGTATCCTCTACTATCCCGAGTTTCAAGACGTGTGTAGGTGCATATTGTAGGGTATCAACATTCAAATGTTTGGCTTCCAGAATAGAAACTATTTTTCAGACTTATTTTTATCCTCAGATTAGTGACTTCCTTCATCTTACTAACCCTTGGGACAACAGCTCATAACTACTTATTACTAGTTCGTGTAAGAAAACTTCTAATTTTCTTGGTTTTCTTAAACTATTCCAATCTTTTGGATATAATTTTTCACTTTCTACTCTTTTGTTATAAAGAAAACATTTAAAATTTTTGAAAATGTTGTGCTTATGCAAAGTATGATGCAAATTGATATGTAAATAAGCACAAACCTCCCCCAAACCTGTTTACAGCAGTGTCCTCACTGATGTCATCCGTTAAGCTCAAAAACCTGTAGACTTGGGAGGAAATTATTAACGGGGGCAAGAATATATGAAAGTGAAAATCCTCCCCCAAACTTATTTTAGGCTCACAATTTTGTAAAAATCATTTTCTTTCAAGAGCCAAAATATACCACCCCTCCCCCAAACTTGAGTTAAACAATTTTAATCTTTTAAAATCACATGAGGGGGTCAAGGTTATTGGTCAATGCCAAGCTCTGCAAAGACCGAAGGTCAACACCAACCATTCAAAAATTTTATCGATGAAGCACCAAGGTTGGTGGAAGAACATGTCACCTATTGACGTGAAGAAGTGGGGAGGTGACAAGAGGTGTATTGGAAAATGATTGCGTCTCAATTTGGAGAGACGACACAGTGATAGTAATGATGGATTACTCGCATTATCATGATTGTCCAAAAGAGGAGGTGGAGGTCCAATTTCTTCATCTTGGAGTTGATTCATCTCAACACCCGTGTCTTGTAAAAATGCGAGTTCATCAGCGAAAATTTCCTCAAAGCTTTCATCGATACCCCGAAAAATAATGTCATCGGAAAAAATAGGGTGATCGTCAGACTCAATATAAGGTTCCTCATTAGATGTTGACCCGGAAAACTCGGTGGAAGAGTCCGTGTCAAGCAACAACTTATGAAAAGAGTCAGAATTATGAGGTTGATCAAATTCGCTGCTGTCGACATCCATTAATTCGACAGAACACACATGAGCATAGGGTTCGGAGGGTTCACTTTCCAACTTGTAAATGTTAAGCTCAATTGACTTCTTTCCAAAGGATAGGGTCATAGAGCCGTTTCTACAATTAATTACTGCGTTGGAAGTGGCCAAAAAGGGTCGACCGAGTATCACCGGAATTTGATTGCGTGGGTTTGCTACAGGTTGTGTATCTATAACGATAAAGTCTACAGGGAATATGAATTCCCCGACTTTGATTAACACATCCTCTAGCTCACCCCTAGGTTGGGTGATAGATCGATCGGCCATCTGAAGAGTGCAATGCGCTGGCTTTAACTCTCCGATCCCTAATTGCTCATAAACAGAATACGGAAGCAAGTTAACACTAGCACCTAGATCGAGTAGAGCACGATTGATATTTTTACCCCCAATAGAGATTGAAATTGTAGGACTTCCGGGGTCCTTTCGTTTCTTGGGAAGTTGTTGTGTAAAAGCTGTGCTCACATTACTCGCAAGGAAAACTTTTTTAGGTACTTGAACTTTTCTCTTCCTAGTGCACAAGTCCTTTAGGATTTTCGCATATGACGGAACTTGCTGAATAGCATCTAGGAGAGGAATGTTTATGTTAACTTGCTTAAAAATTTCCACGATCTTCTCCATTTGTGGACTTGGTCTGCTGCCCCTTAACCTGTTTGGATAAGGTGCTTGATCAATAAGTTTTGGGTCCAACGTTTGTGTAGAAGACTGTGGGGAAGGATTCGATCCCAAAACTGGAGTGGGAATCGACTTAGATAGATTTGGCGAAATGGGCGAAGGGTTCGAGCCTTGGGGAAAACGGAGAATAGGCTCGGATGAAGGTGGGAGACTAGACGAGTTAGGGGAAGAAGAAGAAGGGGTATCAAATGTGTCACTATCATCAACTTGCTCACCCACTTGGTTGTTCAGCACTCTCCCCGATCTCAACGTAATAATGGCATTCACATTATGACTTTGTGAATGGCCAGGATTCGGTAGGGGTTGAGATGGGAGTTTCCCTTTCTCTCTCGCACTCATTGCGGCGTTTAACTGTGCGATTTAGTTTTCTATTGATTTAATACTCTCACCATGGGAGGAGGTGTTTTTCGTTAGGGCATCAATAGTAGACCTCATCTCAGCCGAATTTTGCATGGATTGTTTCATGAACATATCCAAAGTTTGTGCAAGTGAGTTGTCAATACCGGCCACTTGTGGTGTAGAAATGTTGGCCGGATTTTGGAAATTCTGTGACTGAAAGGGGGGCTGATTCTGTGGTTGTGGTTGCTGTGGAGGAGGTCTTTGATAATTACTTTGTTGGTTTTGATTCCAAGCAAAGTTAGGATGATTCCTCCATCCTTGATTGTACGTAGAAGAATAAGGGTCGTTTCTAGGTCGCTGCTGAAAAGCAGCATTAGCTTAAAAGGATGCATTCATATGACATTCTTCCGTTAAGTGTGAAGGATCCGAACAGCAACCACAAACGGTCTTAGGAAGCGTAACCTGATTTAGGGAGAATGATGAAAATTTGTTCTCCATAGCATCGAGTTTCTTCTACATCGCTGCCATTTCGGCTTTTACTGCGATGGAAATATCGAGTTGGTGAATACCTCCCTTAGTTGAAGGTGGTCTTACGCTTTCCCACTGCAAAGTGCTTTCTGCGAGGTCTTCCAGATATTTCCAAGCTTCACCGTCATCTTTAGACATGAAATTGCATTGACACATTGTTTCAAGCATCTGCTTTGTCGCTGGATTAATGCCCTCATATATAATCCGACATAAATCCCATCTTTGTATCCCGTGATGGGGGCATTGGACAAGCAGATCTTTGAAACGTTCAAAGCACTTCCAAAATGGTTCATTGGGAAGCTGGGTGAACTGGTTAATCTCGCTCCTAACATGTGCAGTCTTATGATTTGGGTAAAACTTCTTAAGAAATGCTACGACGAATTCATCCCAATTAGCGATAGAGTGTGCGGCAGTATTATAAAGCCATTTTTCTGCCAAGTCGCACAGTGTGAATGGGAGAAGACGTAAGCGCATAGCATCTAAGGTCAATTGTGAAGTACCCATCATTGCGCATACGTTTTCGAATTTGGTGATGAAAACGTACGCGTCTTCCGACTCAAGCCCGTGAAATTTGGGCAGCAGATTGATGTAGTGGGGTTTAATTTCGAAATTATCCCCGTTAGGTGGTGGAAGAGATAGACAAGTAGGAAGAGGACCACGAATAGGATAGCATCTCTCTTGGAGAGAGATACGCGGTGGATTCTGCGCACCTGCGGGCGGTGGCAGCGTGGTGTTATACTCTGATGGAGTGCCGTCCATCTCGGTTGATGTGGTGTGTGGTGGGGGAAAAGAAGATGAAGAAGTACCGACTTCGGTGTCGATAGAAGGAACGCGGACAAGACGGGCACTAGGATCCCGTGTCCAGCCGAGCATGCACTAAGCGGGTTTAGTGCAAGTGGCAGCGTGTGTGTGATTTAAAATTGGCTTGTTTTGAAAAAGTGGGACTCAAGACAAATCTCCCTAAAATGCACAAGCAACCCTAGAACTAAGGTTACCTAGGTCAGTCTCTAGACAGCTCCTAACTAAGGCTAGAAATAGACCTCAAACCGCCTCTTCACGGACAAGTACGACCAGGTAAGTGGGAAGGAACCACCACTACAGTGGGCCTAATTAAAAACCACTAGCCTAGACACCGCAATGTCAGTTAGGATAAACGGCCGATGCCCATACTAGTCTTTTTCCTATTGAGCTCGACAGTCCTTAGAGTCTGGTCTAGATATTTTTTAAATTAATGAAGGGTTGTTCTATATGCTCGGTTTGTGATTTGTGGGGCTTAGGAAGGGTGATGAAATCCCCACCCAATCTTGATTTGGTCTTTGCCCCTTAAAATCCGTATTAAATATGCAAAACAAAACCAAACACAAAACTTTTTGCAAAAAGATTTTTGAGCGGCGCAATTTTGCAAAGAATCCTGCAGAAAATAGATTTTATTGGATTTGAGGAGAGAGAGAAGGAGTTGAGAATCTTACCAGAGAATTCCGTAGCCCTAATCCCTTCAAGTCGCCGCGTTTCCGCCGCAGGAAGCCCTTTATGCCGCGCTTCCGCCGCGAGGTGGTTGGATCGCTTGATGAAATTTTTTCTGTGTCCCTCTGTGCTCCTCTGGATCTCTAAAAATGTCTCTATTTCCTGTTTCCTCAAGTTTGTGACTCCAGATTTCCTTGCAAAATTCCACGCACAAATCGTTAAATATGCAATTTGCAGTTTTGTTTTAAAAATGATATGGCTCGTCTAAGAATTCAACACAAATAGTAAAAATAAAAAATTACGCACGTATCCCCGGCAACGGCGCCATTTGATTGATGTGAAAATTTGTGTTTGTAGTTAACCGCAATCAATAACGGTGTCGCGCGTAGCTAGACCGAGATGAGTACGGGTCGTCCTCTGGGAAACGTGGAACCTCTTAATTTTACTTTAGATGTGTTGAGAAAGAGAGGAGGAATAAAGAATTTTATGAAAAGTTTCTAGATCTACTTTAAACAAGAATGTTAAATATAGATCTAGATTATTTTGGAGATTTAAATAATATAATAATAGGGCTTGTAGGGTTCGTTAGGATTTAGTAGTTATGGAAGATTAATTAAAAGTTACCATTTTTATCCATTAATAGATTTAGAACTAGAACGACGGTGATGCGTGTAGATTAGGGTTTCTGGAGGGAAAAGGAATCCCACTCGTAACCCTTATCTCGACACGGAACTCCGTTCATATCTAGCCTTTACCAAAACAATCATTAATCTAATCTCTAATCGCGGTCGGAACTAGCAAGGAATTGCTAGCGCGCCCGATTAGGATGTTAATGATTATTTTGATAAAGTTCCTAAACTTTATAGGACTTAAAAAGGGTTTAATTATTTTCATCCCCCATTAACCTACCCTAATCCTACGAACCCTAACAAGCGGAGAATTACTCGCGCATGTTGGGAGAAGAAGATGAAAAGAAAGAGAGGGAAAACATAATGCAAAAAACAATTAAATAAAACTAAATACCTTTATTAATCAACTCCTTCAAACTACACTTTTTATTCCATAGAAAATGATTATAAAACTTGATTTGCTTCTCGATCATTCCTAAGGAGGTAGTCGAACAGTCGATGATCATCCTGGATGCGTGAGCGTCGGGAGCTTCGTGATCTCTTCGGCTTGATAGATTTTCCAAGAGGCCCTCGGTGCCTTTTTATAGTGCGAAGCCAGAATCTTTTTGTTGAGAAGTTGGTAAAATTCATCAATAATTGATCTCCAAAAATATAGGCTTCCAACTCCTCATCATTGCGGCGGATCCGCGGCCCCAGGGTGGGTTTGGCCGCGGATCCGCGCTCCATGGTGGGGATCTATTTGTCGTTTTTCTTGGGCTCTCTGATGGTGACATTTGGCATTCCTAAGCATCTTCAGAATCTGAAAATAATTTCTCGGCTGCTTCCAGACTTAGTCTCCAAGTTTGCTTCTTAATTTGGCAAGATTTCTTCAACAACTTGATTTGTTTGTTAAATCCTTCATAACAACTTGGAAATATTCTGCACAACAACTCAAATAAGATTTTAGTAGACTTTGTTCTACTAGGATTAGATCAATAATATTATTTGCATACATTTTCCTACCAAATGATAATAAAAATATATTAACACATGGAAAATAATGTTTTTACACATAAACCCTCATATGTATAATATATTATAATAAAGTCCTTTTTTAATATAAAAATGGTAGGAAAAATGTACTACAAATGTGCAGTTTTATCGACTGAACAGTATCGGGATCCAACTATCTCATAGAAGGTATGCAATCTCATTACAAATTTCAACACTTGAAATTCCCAATATTTATTTCTTACCCCAAACGATTTATGACCTTGACAAGGTCAATAAACCATAAATCGCAAGTTAAGTTCAACCCGTTCATTTCGTGATTGAATTAAACCCACCCGCACGACCGTTGATAAGGTCAACAAGGTCGTACGACTAACCTAATCCAATCGCATCATATGCGGCAGATAAACACTAATCAGCTACCGCACACTATGTCTTGAAAAGGTCAACAAACGCAGCACGAATACTAAATAACACTTATATAAAATGACGGAGGGCTACGACTGGTTTTGAAGAAAAACTTTAACGTAATGAAATTGATATCGTTGGAGAATCCAGTGTTTTGAAAAGGAGTGTTTTTTAGCTTTTGCTTGATTTGCTAAAGAGATCACTCCCGATGAAGGGATCTCGGCTCTTTCCTCATCGAATGAGGTGCTGGATATTCATCAAGGAATACCACTATGCAAAGCAAGAACTAGAGAAGCTATCAAAAACAAAACCGAGTAGGTTGCAGTATTTTCTAGTTTTGATAAAGAGGTCACTCCCGGTGAAGAGATCTCGGATCTTTCCTCATCGAATGAGGTGCTGGATATCCATCAAGAAATACCACTATGCAAAGCAAGAACTAGAGAAGCTATCAAAAACAAAACCGAGTAGGTTATAATATTTGCTAGTTTTGATAAAGAGATCATTCCCGGTGAAGAGATCTCGTCTCTTTCCTCATCGAATGAGGTGCTGGATATTCATCAAGGAATACCACTATGCAAAGCAAGAACTAGAGCTACCTTTTTAAAATTTCGATTCTACAATATCTTTAGGGTTTTTTCTTTCAATTAATCTCATTAATGAAGTCCCATCATTTATGTTTCCCTAAATATCACAGAAAAAATGAAAATAGAACGTACGCTTATGCCATCTGCATTCGCCATGGGGTCCCGTCATACACCGTTAGGTTACTTAACTAACGGTAGAGCGGGGGCTGGACTAGCACGGGTGAAAAACAGAAGCAACGTTTATTATATATATATATATATATCATTCGTCTCACGCAGTTATATGATCACATCATAGAACCAAGTAGCAGAAGTAAACATATGAAATATTGGATATATTAGGAGGTCCGTGTTTTAAATTCAGCCAGTAATGAAAAACACGGATTCCACGGTCGTGATGAATAGCCAAAGCCATATCTCTAGACCTCTACGAGAGCGGCAAGTAACCCTACCAATTCTAGATTTAGGAGACCCGGTCTCGACTCCTCGAGATGGTCTCCCACCGGACTTTAGAACCCGGTTACTTGTGCTCTCGCTTTGGATCTATCCTAAGGCGGAAAAGTAAATAATATACATCAATGGTGACATTATTCTCAACCCGGAAGTGTCACAATAAAAGAATATTACATACATTTTTACATGAATGAAAATTGAAAAACTTTCATCTCACGCAAAACCCCCTGGCTATTCATTCACGACGATCCGATATAACATATCACAGCAACACATAACATCACATGTCATCAACGTAAGTAAATATGCGTATTCTGAATGTCGTTGATATATAGCAACGAGATTTGGGATGCCCCACATATTACACTTACGGTCGCAGAAAAGAAATGAAAAACTACAATAATTAGAATCCGCATATTCCTTAGACATCATAAACCTGGAATATCTCATATTCCGAATTTCATGTCTAATCTATAAACCTTGCATTTTAGTCTCAAATCGAAAACACTTTTCAATAGCTTAGTCAGGTAATTCAACAAAATTCCCGACTACTCGATCGAATACTCGTCGAGAACTTTAGTAGATGGCTGCACCCCCGATACCGTGACGAAGTGCACTTAGGCGGAACACCATGACCACGAGCACCCAAGTGGATGCTAATGGCAATGGGATTCTCCTACAATCACTTGGTCAGGGTTATGGGGCGTGGCTATCTAGAAAAGTTATCTGGCGAGTATTCGCGTACTATATGAGATTGCGACGGAGTTTTGATCCGAATCAAAACTCCGTGGCAATCGATCAATAGAGACTAAATTGCTAAATTTACAATTACAAGCTAATTTTCACAAAACTAATTAACTGTGGATTCCAAGTATTGTATCACATATCAAACTTAAACCCGGAACAACGTTAAAACACGACTACGAAACACTCCGAATAGCCCTAATAGAAAAGTTAACATCACATGCAAACTGAGCTAAACAAACATAACCTGAAACCCTAAAATCAAGCTATCAGAACACCAAAAAAATACGAGATGAAAACTTGAATGGGGGGCCGGCCAGGCCGGGATTTTTGGGGTTTTGGCCGGTGAGAGTAAGGAATTTTTGTCTCGTTTTGTTCAGTGTTCTAGTTACATCACATGCAATATTCTACAGTTGTTTAAAAAAATTTCAGAGTCCATTTAAAAATCGACAGAAACTTGGTCGTAGGGTTTACAGTTTCGGGGTTGTTTTGTTTTCGTAGTTATATTAACATCATCTAATCTCTAGCTTTGGCTCTGATACAATGATGGTCTACCCTAGCACCAGCACTGGGTTTTCACAAGCATCAAGTAAGCTATTTTAAAAAAATTGGGGTGCTAAGCTAGACTAACCTAGAATCTAAACTAGATGATTAGGGTTTAAGCTATGTTATCAAAAACTTTAAGCTAAGAGAAAGAAACTACGACCTTTATAGACTGTGCCCTTCTCTTCTAAAGCTCCGTGTAGTAGTCTATGCGACTCCACTAGGCTCCACTTGAAGTTGGATCGAGCTTCCTACTGCGATCTTCATGCCGAAGATGATCCACCCGAAACTTCGCTAATCCAAGCTAGCTCTTCACTAAACTTACTTTAGTGAATGAAACACACTACACCTAAGTGCTATATGATGGTGAAGTAGGGGTTTTGTTTGCCCACTAAGGATGTCTTAAGCCATATGGTTCACATCACATGTGAGGGTTATGGCTTAAGCATGAGGAGGAAGAAGATTAATGGAGAGAGCTAGAAAAATGGTTAAGGCATGAACTAAAGAAAAATCTCAAGTGATCTTTAAATGGGTATTATCTCTCTACACTTATTGAAGCATACAATATATTCAAATAATATATTCCACCAAGCTTCAACAGTGCAAACAAATGAAATAAAATAATAGAAAAAGCCATGCCTCACCATTCCTCAAAAGCTTCCCCATTTTCCACCTCATTTTCTATTTCACAAAATAGAAAATCTAACCATGCTCCATATATATATATATATATATATATATATATATATATTATGAAGAAAATAATTAGTGAGCAATAATATTAGTTAATGTATAATTATATCAAATATAAATATTCATCTTATTATTAAATCAACACTTGATTTAATAATCCGGTTATATCACATATAACCGTCTAATATCATTTATCTGTATATCACATTATCAAATCAACAATTGATTCAATAATCCGGTTATATCACATATAACCTAACCGATATCAAATAACCACTAGATTAGAATACGGTATCACATACTCGTATTTAATCAGGCCTCCGCACATATCAACATATGTGCCTTACTTCATTTCGCCTGAACTAGGAAACTTCTGTGTGGGACTCTAAAGACTCGTCAATACGTCAGCAGTAGGTTATGATCACATCAGTTACCCACAAGCCGTCAGCGGTACTAGCTGGACGTAACGGCTACCCAGGTATTGATCGAATAGAAGATCAACAAGCAAGCTTGTCAAAACTCCCATGAAACCTATAAGTAACACTTACCGTACAGTCCAGTCTCTTCGTCTGATACGTCGCATATCAAGTCTTGGGGTGGAATCGTCAGACCCTAGTAACTTGATAAGTCATGCCGATGTATGGCTCATAACGGTTCGAGAAACTACTCATAACTCTTACCAGTAAATCTCATCAGCCCTGGCTAGGGACTTACTGTTATAGCCAATCGAGTATAGCGTAACATCAACTCTCAATACCGGGAGAGACGAAACCCCTCCTATCGCTCACTGCCTTCATGTGACTCGGGTATGTACCCAAAATCCACCTGTTTTCATGACTCCTTTGAGCCGTGGTAGAGAGGAAATCAAAGCACAGTGGGAATCACACAAGACACTATGACGATCTCGGGTCTACAGACTAACCTGTACCAGTGTCACCAGAGAACTGCTATCTGACGATAGGTATGATACCATCTAGGAGTTCTCGGCGAGTCCTGTTCAGTATACCCATTCTCTAATGAGCACCTGTGTAACGTTTTAGAAATAAATAAATAAATCGTTTAGGTGAATTTTCTGATAAACGGTAAAATAAATTGTATTTTCCGTAAAACTTAACTATAATTATTTTCAACATAGAATTAAACACGCCTATTTTAACTATGTAATTGCTAGTATTTGGTATTTATTTAGTCACTTAGAAATCGTTAGTTTACTTAAATATTTTTCCCTAATTAATTATTTTAACTATTATTATAAGCTTTCATTTATACATTAAATAAGCGTAAACTACAAATTAGAATGGGTTAAGTATACAATGTTGAACCATGACAACACAAAATTTAGTTTGTAGCATGCTAATTCTTTCTTCATTTGTTTCTAAAGTTCTAGATAATTCTAGGTTGGTTAAAAAAATAAAAGAGGAAATAAACTAAAATGAAATTAATATATAATACAAGTAAGGAAATTTCTAGACACACATACACACTTTTCTCTCTCTCTCTCTCTCTTCCCTCATACTTTTGGCTGAAACCTTGAGCTGCCCAAATTTTCTCATCTCATTTCCCACTCCAAGTTCAAATAGAAATGGGGAAAAAAAGAAGAAGAGAGAATAGAATAAAGAAGGATGGTGCTTTATTAATGAGGTATGGGAGCTTTCATTTGGAGATCCCCCCCCCACTTCTCCATTTACCATCATTGCTGGCCGAAACATGGCAGCAGCCCCTCCACATTTTCACCACTTCAATTCCACTTCAAAAATCCTCCAAATTCACTCAAAACTCCACACAAAATTCCACAAACTCCTAATTAAATCTTTACCCATTATTCTTTAGCCAAACTAGTATGGATCTTAGAGCAAGGAGGTATCTTTGGGAGGCTAGGTTGCATGTTTGATCTCATGATTTTGAGGTATAATCTTAAACCAATTGTTACTTGATGTTTAAATTGCTTCAATTTAGTTAATTTTGATATTTAATTATGCTTCTAATTGCTAAATTGAAATTTCAAGAAATGATTTAAATTAAAGTTAGGATTTTGATCAATAAATCATGTTAACTAAGTGTAGGTTATTATCTTAAGGCATGCAAAATGTAATCAAATTGCTAAATTTGCTAATTTTCACATTTAAATTGTTCTAATTAAGTTATTTGCAAACTAAGTTTTTAGATCTATTATAAATTGGTGAGATAAATTTTTTAATGGTTTGTGTGGCTTAATTAAGTTATTTAGTGAGCATTTTGGCCACTAGAATTGTTAAAACACGTAGATTTGAACAAAAATGGCTAATGGAGGCTTACTAGGTTTTTGGAAATTAACCGATTTGAATTTAATTGAAATTTTAATGACGTACAACCTAATTCCTATAATATTTAATGAGTTATGAATGCGCAATTGGTACGTTTGAGATTTAGACTCAGTAGTTATCACGTTTTGCGACCCTAGTTGTAGTTGTGGCGTTGTCGCGGGCGCGTTCTGTGCACCAAGTGTGTGCGTGTCTAATTGTGCGCATGATTGAATTGTGTCTTTTGTCCCGCGACTATTCGTATATTTATTTTTTTTATTGCTTGTGTGCAATCCTATGGCCAAGAGCAGTGACGTCAGATGCGACGCGGAAAAGACTGGACGGAGAGCGGATCAGTTTAGCCGAGACGTCCCGGTGAGTAGATGTATACATCTATGAGGGGGTCGTCTGGATGGTGCGAGGCGCCCGACAAAAGGGTTATTAGTAGTAATTTTATTTATATGCATAGTTTCTTAGTTAGCCATCTCATTGTTCGCATCGTTATATTTATATATATTTGTATGGTATCATTTTTTAGGACACTTGCACTGTTACCTTTGGTTCATGCTGCACGTGCACTATTCATGCGAACACACACGCCATTGGTAACTGCAATATCATGAACACTATAGAATTTGCTTAGAATCGGTATCTATTCATTGCATCATACATGATATGTAAATGGGTAGTTGTTTATTCATTCATCAAATTGATACGAAGAATTGCTAGTCATGTATATATCGCATTTCATCATGGCATCATCATTCATATATAGTTTTTAGTCATAAATCGCATTTCATGTTATGGATAGCATAGACTCATCATTTTCTTATATGTTCATGTATTGTGATTTCTTCTTGAGGATTCCGTATTTATGAGATTTCTGGATTTTGGGGAAAACCGCAAGAATTTATAAAACTTATTACCCTTTTTAAAAATATGCAAGTTGCGGTTTTCTCGGGATGTATGTGTCGTCCACCATGAGTTTTCATATTTTATGTTGGATTTCGAGACCCGATTCGAGAAGTGGATGAACCGTCTCGGGTACATGGTGGGCCCGGTATGGTACCCCGGGGCAAGAAGCTCGAGTTGTAGACGATGAGCCTGGCAGGGAAAGAATACCTACCGGTGATGTCTGGCGTGGCGGATATCCGGAGGATACCGACCGTTGTCGTGAGATTTGATGATATGGGCCGATCCAGACTGACAGAGCCCGAGATATTGAGACATTGAAACATTGAGATATATATGTTTTGTGTCGATACTTGACACAGATTTCTATGGATTTCTTTGATGATAGTTCAGTCACTTCACAGAAGTTTTCTAAGAAAAATAAAGATTTTTCTCATACCAAATATACTCAGGTTTCATATTGATTATGCATTCACGTTGCATACAGGTTAGTGCATTGCATCATATTAGTATTTGCATAGGTTGTGACGCATTTGCGTGCATACTGTTCCCCTCCGAAGGACGGCACGACAGGGAAGTCTTGCCTGAGATTCGGGGTAGATGCTATTTAGTTTTATCCGTCCACCTCTCCGAAGATGCCAAGTTGATTTATGGCACCATTTATCGAAGGTTCAAACGGATGCGGCCGATGTAGCAAACTTCGTCAGATTCCCCCTCGTTCGAGGGGTTTTTGATTGTGGGGACGCTCTTCCATGCAGGCACAAGCCCCTGCAGTTAATTACGCTACCGCATCGCGGTAACAACTTTCTCCTTCTCCAGCTGGTCACTTCGTGTCGTGGGTGTTTGTTTTGTTTGTGGTTGCCCGTGGATTGTATACGGAGACTAATTTATGTTGTCGCCCGTAGGACGTGGATTAGTCTAAATCCGTATTTTCTTAGATTTGGGTTTGGGGTTTTGGTTTAAGGATACGTTAGTCATATTTGAGGCTAAGATCAACTTAAACGTTTGTTAAGGATACGTTAGTCTAATTTGAGACTAAGATCAGCTTAACAGGATCATTTAGATCCGACAAAAGAGCATTTGGGGGCTCTATTGTTCTAGTTTAGGGACATAGTGGTCCATTGCCAGTTTAGGGACATGGTGGTCCACCATTCCCATTTTGGGGACGAATATTGGTTTAAGGACATCATAGTCCATGAGTTTAAGGACCCCATAGTCCGTATTACCAGTTTAGGGACATGGCGGTCCATTGAGTGTATGGCTGTCGGGACCCGTCACCTCTCTGAAGACGTTGAAGGATTACAACGACAAATATCAGAGGAGTTCAGAGATGTACCCTTGAACCAAAGTTGGTTGGGAGATTTATAGTCCAATTTGGAGCTAAAGTCTGTTTGAAAGTTTGTGAGCATATGGGCTCGGTTGAACATTTTATTGTTCTAGCTGTTAAGTTTTTATTTGGGCTCGACCCTTTTAATAATGCATGGCATTTACAGTTGGCCTGTTAGGCCTTTACTTGGGCTCTGTCCTTTTAAATAATGCATAGCATTTTTGTTTGGTCTGATAGACCTTTTAATTGGGCTCTGCCCCTTTTCTAATAATGCACTGCATTTAATAGTCTGACAGTGCGCCACGTGGCCTGTCAGGCGCTTTGCGCCGATTGAGGAGCGCAAGGCGCAAACAGATGTGGAGGTGACACGTGTCATGCTCTGGTGAGCGTAAGTCTGTCAGCGCAGTGCGCTGTGCCAGTGTGCTGCGCTAGTGCGCTGCTGACACGTGGCACGGTCTGATGATTTGCACCAATCCAAGAGCGTAGTGCTCATTTTTTAAAGCGCAAGGCGCAGATTATTCTGGGGTTGACACGTGGCGTGTTCTGGTGACTTGTACCAACCCAAGAGCGTAGAGGCTCATTTCAGAAGTGCAAGGCACAGATTATTCTGGGGTTGACACGTGGCGTGTTCTGGTGACTTGCGCCAACCCAAGAGCGCAGAGGCTCATTTCAGAAGTGCAAGGCACTGTTCAATAGCGCAGAGCGCATCTTGATCTATTTTAGATCAAAGAAACAAGTTCTTCTTGTTCTAAAGAGGTTCTACCTCAAGATTTAAGAACTAATGGTTCATCAAAAGGCTGTGCCCTTATGTAGATCAAAAGATCTAATAATGAAGTAAATTATTTCTTTTATCTTTTATGATTGGATATTTTTTGATCTTTTTCTTTTAATTGAAGATCTTGATCTTGTTCTTAGATCTTTGGTCTTTCTAAAAGAAATTCTTCTTTTTTCAAAGGTTTACCTTTTTCTTCTCTTTGAGTTTTTCTCAAAGTTTTTAGAGGAACTCTGTATATTTTTTTTTGAGACTTGGAGTCTATGGGCCTTTATATAGGGCCAATTAGTTTGTTAGCTTAGTTACAGAGATCTTTCTCTGATTGATCTGGGGATATTTCCCCACCGTTGGATCTTTGATCCTAAGGCCTTTGTTTTACAGAAGATAATCTTCTTGTTTTTATAAGATTAAAAAGATCTTTCTAGAATTTTAATTTTGATTAAATAATTTATTATTTAAGTTTTAGTGCCGGCACAGTTGGCGCAAGCGCACCTGCGCTTGATACGTGTCGCGCAGCGCAACTGCGCTGACACGTGTCGCGCAGCGTAGAGCGCAAGTTATCTGAAGCGTTGCTTCCTTTATTTTTATTTTTAAAACAGAGCCTTGCTCTGATTGGGGGAAACAGAAGCGTTGCTTCATTTCCCGTCTTGGAATTTGAACAGAGCTTTGCTCTGATTGGGGGAAACAAATGCCCCCCCACCGTTGCGCTTATGTGGCCCCAGACGTGAGCGCAGCGGTGGCAGAATTCCAATCGTTGCACCATCGTTTGGAAGTTGAAACGGCTCTCAATACCTATAAATAGGACCTTTGGTCGCTTAGATGATTTTCATCACCTCCTTGAGAATTATCTCTTATTCAGAGCATTGCTCTTAGGCTTTAAGAACTTTTCAAGAGTAAGACTCTGTTAAATCTTAGGTATAGTTTAAAACTTTTAAGAAACCAGGGTTTTACCCATTAACAGAGCTTTGCTCTTTAATCTTTGATCTAAAGAGAACCATTTTAGGGTTCCAATAATAGAGCCTTTACTCTCTAAAAGGATTTTATTTATAATTTCTTGATTCATTAATATAGCTTTGCTCCTTTTAAATCATATAGCAGAACTCTTAAGAATTTTTCATGGCTCTTTGAAGATTAAAAACAGGATCTTATTTTTTGATGAATTATATCATCTTTTCAGAGCAAAGCTCTTAATGTTCTCGGGGGATCTCTTTAAATTCCTTTCATAACTGATATTGATGGGTGTCACTCCTGTCTGTAGAGCATTGCTCACGGGGAGTTTAATTTCCTGCGCCTATTTTGAATCAAAAATTACTTAATCAGTCTGTCTGCTAATTTTGCTGATTTTCTTTTACAGGAGTAATGGACGCCCACATGTATGACCTTGATGAGATCATCTCTTATGGAGACATTCGCCGACTCGGCCGTTCTCAAAATCGAGAATTCACAAATGCCGAGTGTGCCGAAATCATGAGTCGCTTCGAGGCATACAATGGTCAACTGCTTCCCCGACGTTCCCCTCTCCTGAAGCTATTGTGGGAGCAATTTGGGAAGCGCTTCCCTTATTCTTTACCGGCGTGCCGCTCAGGGCGTTAGATGCCGCCGAGAATAAGGTGCACTCGGTGTACCTGATGAACCTAATCTCGAAGAGACGGCGAGACAATCTTGTCGATCTCTTGCACCAGGCCTTTCAACAGTCCGCCATACTTGCTGCTTATCGGAGGGTGGAGGACATCAGTGGGGATCCCGACGCTCGTGCTCGCGAAAGAAAGCACACTAGGATGGTTCGCCAGGCTTGGAAAATCCTGGACAAGGTCACTTTCGAGTTCTTCAATCCATGTCCTGGATTTGAGGTTCTGCCATTGTAATAGCATTTCAATAATGCTGTTTTTGTTTATTGTCTTTATTGATGTAAGAATTTTCCAAGTATGAATGACAAATCTTTTGCCCCCTTCCTTTTATTTTCTGCTTTGTTATTGGCATATTCCTTAAGTAAGCATAGCATGTAGGTGATATAGAACATTCCGTCTTGAATACTTTGGGGAGTAGTGATGGCTTAGGAAGCAGGTTCAGATCTGCTACCTAAGGCTTTTCAACTTTATGAGCCGTGAGGGTCTCATAAAGACTTTTCTCCCTACGAGTCGAGAGGATCTCGTAGGTGTATTTTCTCCTTAGGGGTCGTGAGGACTCCTAAGTGTATTTTCTCTTGAGAGTCGTAAGGATCTCACTAGAGAATTTTCCCTCTTACAAGTCGAGAGGACTCGTAAGCGGTTGTTTCCCTCCTTGTCGAGATTCGACTTTGGAGAGTGTGACCCGTGAATAGTATGCAAGAGTCCGTTTTGGACCAACTTGTAGGGCCCCAGTGCTTAGGAAACAGGTTTTTTAATCCCCGCTGCCTAAGGCTTTTCCTCACGAGTCGAGACGAATCGAGCATTTCTCGCAAGAATATCCTAACGTCACAGTTAACCTCTGCTCTTTACGACAGAGGTTCGTTAGGGTCTGTGGTACTAGGGTTTTGTCCATCGTACCGTCGCGTTGGCTGATGTATTCCTCGATAAGCAATCTTGCTTTTTCGAGTAGCCTTGCGACATGTCGTGTCTCTGATCCATTCGGGGGTTGGACAAGACGTCTTCAAGCAATCCTCCTAGGCAGTTTGACCGTCGGAAGAGCAAGCGTTAGGAATTTTGCCATGCCGCTTTTTACTTGAGGTTAGGCTTATTTTGGAGAGCCCCGATGAGCCATAACCACTCCGCACTGGTGTGGGATGATCCCCGATAGTCTTTCAGCTTTTATATGAGTTGCCGTAAAGACCCTGAAGCTAGGAATTTGGCCTTTGCTTCTTTTGGAGACATTGCGTCTGCTGTATCGAGACAAGTGTCGCAGTTGTCTCTAGGTTGTTGGTGAACCGTCGAGGTTTGGAACTAGGGATTTTGCCGTGGCTCCGTTGTTTGATTGTCGTGTCTAAACTTGTTGGAGAAAGAACGCTATGGTGACATCCCGTCTGCTGTATCGAGACGAACGTCGAGGTGATGACCACTCCATGTAGGATGATCTCCGGTAGTCTTTCAGGTTTTATATGAGTTACCGTCAAGACCCCGAAACTAGGAATTTGGCCTTTGCTTCATCTGCTTTTGCGTGTCCGGATCCTGTTGGAGGAAGGACGCTGTAGTGACATCTCGTCTACTGTATCGAGACGAATGTCGTAGTTGTCTCTAGGTTGTTGGTGAACCGTCGAGCCTTGGAACTAGGGATTTTGTCGTGGCTCATGTTGTTTGATCGTCACGTTTGAATCTTGTTGGAGGAAGAATGCTGTGGTGACATCTCGTCTGCTGTATCGAGACGAACGTCAAGGTGGTGACCACTCCGCGCTGGTGTGGGGTGATCTCTGGTGGTCTTTCGGGTTTTATATGAGTTACCGTCAAGACCGTGAAGCTAGGAATTTGGCCTTTGCTTCATTTGCTTTGACCGTGAGGTCTTTTATTGACGTTGCGTCTGCATCCTGCTGGACTGCGAAGGAACGCTGCTGTTGAAATTGCGTCTGCTGTAACGAGACGAATGCTGAGGTGGAGCTGGGATTTTGCCGTCACTCTGCTTTGTTTCGACCATGGGGTCTTTCGTTGACGTTGCATCTACATCCTGCTGGACTGCGAAGGAACGCTGTTGTTGACATTGCGTCTGCTGTAACGAGACGAATGCTGAGGTGGAGCCGGGATTTTGCCGTTACTCCGCTTTGTTTCGACGTGAGGTCTTTTGTTGACGTTGTATCTGCATCCTGCTGGACTGCGGAGGAACACCGTTGTTGACATCTCGTCTGCTGTAACGAGAAGAATGCTGAGATGGTCTCTAGGTTGTCTGTGAACCGTCGAGATTTGGAACTAAGGACTATGTCGTGGCTCCGTTTGATGGTGTAGCATCTATGTCCTGCTGGAATGAAGAGGCACACCGTTGTTGGCCTCCAGGCTATAGATGTGGCCATTGAGATTTGGAACTAGAGACTTTGCCATGGCTCCGTTTCATTGCAACTCTGAGGTCGGTTGTTGACGTCACGTCTGCATCTGGTTGGAGCGAGGAGAAACTCCGTTGGTGATCTCTAAGTTGTCGATATCGGCGTCGAGACCCTGAAGCTAGGGATCTTCCTTTGCTTCGTTTGTTGACATTGTGTCTGCAATATTGCGACAAATGTCGAGATTGTCTCTAGGTTGTCTGTGAACCGTCGAGATTTGGCTTCGCTTTCTGGTGGAGCCTGTTAGGAAGGTATGGTTCCCTCTTTGTTTGTACCCCTGGATTGTATACAGGGATCGATGTGATCTCACCTGTAGGGCAAAAATTTCATATTCATCATTTTTTTCCCGCGATGCTCTATCATTTTAGCTTTTATATCGCAAAAGTTGCGATTGCCCAATCATTTCGGCTATTTTTCGCGGTGCCTAATCATTTTGGTTATTTATTTTATTTTTACTCGCTGCTTTTTATTGCGAGTTGCCCAATCATTTCGGCTATTTATTTTATTTTTACTCGCTGCTTTTTATTGCGAGTTGCCCAATCATTTCGGCTATTTTGCATGCATACATTTTTACTTGCTGATTTTTTTGCAAGTTGCCCCATCATTTCGGCTATTTCGTATGCATGTGTGGCTTGCTGTCTTTTTGCCGCAAGCTTGGGATTAGACACCGGTTTCGGCATCAGCATCGCTACAACTGGGATATTGCCAGGAGCGAATCATCATTTGCCTCTGTCGATGTTGAACAAAGGTGGCTTAGTAAACAGGGTTAGGATCCTGTCGACTAAGGCTTTTGACTTCATGAGCCGTAAGGGTCTCACAAAGGTATTTCTCCCTACAAGTCGTGAGGATCTCGTAGGTGTGTTTTCTCCTTAGGAATCGTGGAGATTCCTAAGTGTATGTTCTCTTATAAGTCGTAAGGATCCTACAAGAGTGCTTTCTCCTTAAAAGTCGAGAGGACTTACAAAGGTTGTTCACCGTGCGAACATATCCCCAGTCACGGATGAGACTTGGTTAGGGAAATGTTTATTCGTGCCCGTGGATTGTATACAAGGGTCAGTATTGAGCCACTTGTAGGGCAATATCGAAGGTTGTGGGGATTGCTTAAGAACAGGTTCAGGTCTCTGTAATTTAAGACTTTCAAATCTTATGAGCCGTGAGGGTCCCATAAGAGAGTTCTCCTTACGAGTCGTGAGGATCTCGCAGTGTAATTTCTCCTTAGGAATCGTGAGGATCCCTAAGTGTGTTGCTTCTTTTGTGAGTCGTAAGGATCTCACGCGGGTGGTTTCTCCTCACAAGGTCGAGAGGACCTTGCAAGTGTTCTTTAACGAGGTTGTGCCCTTTCGGGTTTTCACAAACACTCGCCGGTAGCCCTGCTATTTTTACTAATGGAGCCCTCTCGGGTTTTCATCCATGCCTATTTTGCATATGGACATACCGTTTTTTTTACGAGTATGCGCCCTTTCGGGTTTTCGCAAACATCGTCGGTAGTCCTGCTGTTTTTACTCACGGAGCCCTCTCGGGTTTTCATCCGTGCCCATTTTGCTTATGGACATACCGTTTTTTTTACCACGTCAGCCTGGGGATGCCGCGGGTTGGTAGTAGTTTAACGACGTTTCGGTCATAAGTCAACGCATGATTACGCAGCTAGATTTTGTCGCAAATCTCCGCATGTTTTGTGTCGGAGGTGGATTCCTTGAAGAAAGGGCTGAGGGCGATTTCTTCGTCAGAGTCGCTTCCAAAGGTGATAACTTGCGATCCCTTGGTGTCGGTTATGTGACAGTTGCCAGCAGCTCTTTCACGCTCATCTGTCGTGCTTTTCTGTTCCCGACGATCCTTGCGCTTCACTCGTTGAACGTGTCGTCGATGGGCAACATATCCCTGCCACCAGTTTTTAAAGGCTATGCACTCCTCGGTAGGGTGTGCAATCCTCTGATAGCATAGGCAGAAGTTAGGATGTATTTCCGCTTCATCAAGACGTATATTGCCAGGGGAATTTCCTTTAAAAGAGAACAACTTCATTCCTATTGCCAGGTCCCTAGCGAATCGTTTCCTTACTTTATGCTTGCTTTTGCTGGCGATAGGGATGCTTTGCTCCTGTTGGGGTGTCTCGACCTTTTCCTCCAGTCGTCGGCGTTTAGCTTTTTCGAATATAGCCAGTTCACGCTCTCGATTGGCTTTGCTTTTCTGACGGGCCTCGTTTAGGAATGAATCAATCATTTCGTCTGATGGTTCTAGAAGTTCAGGCTCAGGATTTGCTCCCGGTTTCCCCGCGTCAGGAGTTTCTTTACTGTCTATCGACAAGTGAGAGATCACATGGCAACTTGCTACGTAATCCTCAGATTCGTCTGACGATTCTTTTCCGTCATCTCCGTCTTCAAGGACGTGGCCAAGGAATTCTTGGAGCATGATTGGAGTCCGCGCCTTCTGGTTATACTCTTCCAGCGTGCCGATTTGTTTCTGCAGGTCCGTGCACTTGTCGCCAGGCTTCATGGGCTTTTTGGATTTCTTCTTCTTTTTCGAAGATTTCGACGGCTGGGTGTGCGAGCTTTGGCTATCACCACTGATCTTTGGAGTTGGGCGCGGTTTCAGCATTCCCTCGAGGATCTCGGGTTCCAGTGGATTTTTCCACCTGATTGCCGGGCATGTGTGAAGATCTTTCAACATTCTTTTTGTCTTGGCTGAAAGAGCGACCTCCCATGGAGCTTCTTTTATAAAAAAGCACGATGCCCCCGGCGTGTCCACTTTTTTAGGGGCATAAGGTTTTGGCGGGTTCACCTTCCAGTTTTCGGATAACGCGAACTTGCCTTGTTGGTACTGATCCTCGATCCATCCCTTGAAAATGAAGTAATCTTCGATTGGATGGCTTACCGCTCGGTGGTAAGGACAGTAATTAAGATCGTTGACATCGTCTGGCTGCAACGGACGTTTTGGATTAGGCAGATTGATGAGTCTGTTGTGCACTGCCAGCTCGAATAGTCTCCTTGTTTATTCTGAGGAAACGAGTAAGGACGTCCCAGTCTCTCCTCGAGGGATGGGCATGGACGCACGTTGTTTTGGAGAACAACCGGCTTTGAGTTGCTCGGCTGTTGTTGAGTATTGGCGACGACGATCGCTTTCCCTTTTCCTTTCTCATTTCGAGAGTCTGGCTTTGGAGGAGACGGTTTATGTCCCATCTGATCCATTTGGGCCAACTTGTCGATCAAGGCCTGGAAAGTAGTTGGCTTGAAGAACATCATGAATTGCGAGATGGTCGCTTGCGGATCAAGAGTGCCCACGAACATGCCTACCGCAGGTGCTTCTTCAATGCGTTGTTCGCACTTCGACCATAAGTTTCACCACCGTATTGCGTATTGGATCCACGTCTCGCCTGGCTTCACCCTGGCATTAATCAAAGCTGTTATTGGAGTACGCTCGCTGGCGCTTGCGAAACGCTGGGTAAACAACAACTCCATTTCAGCGAAAGTTTTGACGGAGTCATTCGGAATCTCGGAGTACCATTCAAACGCCGTCTCCGATAAGCTACCGATGAATTGGCGAAGCAGGAGCTTATCATCACATCCGGTGTTGCCGCATAAGGCCCTGAATTGAGCGACATGCTGATATGGATTCCCTGTCCCCTTGTACACATGGAATTTAGGGATCGTATATCCCGGCGGGTAACTGATTTGGTCATACCAGCCCGGATAGGGTCGTCCAGTTCGAAGTAGTAAGCCGCAGTAGTAGCAAGCCGATCGAATACCGACTTCTTGGGAGCTTCTTGTGACGGTGCAGGGGCGTTGAAGCTCATGGGTGGGAGTATGGTCCCGAAGAATAGTCCAGTGGTGGCTTGAGTTACCTGTTCTACTGGCATCTTGAAAAGGGAGGCCGCTTGGGGCCCGTAAGTCACTCTTCCAGCACGGACGGGGTGAGAGTTGCAGTTGCAGGTAGTGCAGTTTGAAGCCATTGATCTTCTGTCTTCTGCACGGAGCAAGGCACCAAATCTAAGTATCTCAAATCCACATGCAACCACAGCAAACCGTGATTCGTTCGCGAACACGACACACGAAGTGCGGAGTGGAAAGAGGAAGAGGTCCCACCAGGCGTGCCAGAATATGTTCCCCTTCGAAGGACGGCACGACAGGGACGTCTTGCTTGAGATTCAGGGCAGATGCTATTTGGTTTTATCCGTCCACCTCTCCGAAGATTCCAAATTGATTTATGGCACCATGTATCGAAGGTTTAAACGGATGCGGCCGATGTAGCAGACTTCGTCAGATTCACTCTCGTTCGAGGGGTTTTTGATTGTGGGGATGCTCTTCCCTGCAGGCGCAAGCCCCTGCAGTTAATTACGCTACCGTATCGCGGTAACAAGTTTCTCCTTCTCCAGCTGGTCACTTCGTGTCGTGGGTGTTTGTTTTGTTTGTGGTTTCCTGTGGATTGTATACGGAGACTAATTTATGTTGTCGCTCGTAGGACGTGGATTAGTCCAAATCCGTATTTTCTTAGATTTGGGTTTGGGGTTTTGGTTTAAGGATACATTAGCCATATTTGAGGCTAAGATCAACTTAAACGTTTGTTAAGGATACGTTAGTCTAATTTGAGACTAAGATTAGCTTAACAGAATTATTTAGATCCGACAAAAGAGCATTTGGGGGCTCTATTGTTCTAGTTTAGGGACATAGTGGTCCATTGCCAGTTTAGGAACATGGTGGTCCACCATTCCCATTTTGGGGACGAATATCGGTTTAAAGACATCATAGTCCATGAGTTTAAGGACCCCACAGTCCGTATTACCAGTTTAGGGACATGGCGGTCCATTGAGTGTATGGCTGTCGGGACCCGTCACCTCTCTGAAGACGTTGAAGGATTACAACGACAAATATCAGAGGAGTTCAGAGATGTACCCTTGAACCAAAGTTGGTTGGGAGATTTATAGTCCAATTTGGGACTAAAGTCTGTTTGATGGTTTGTGAGCATATGGGCTCGGTTGAACATTTTATTGTTCTAGCTGTTAAGTTTTTATTTGGGCTCGACCCTTTTAATAATGCATGGCATTTACAGTTGGCCTGTTAAGTCTTTACTTGGGCTCTGCCCTTTTAAATAATGCATAGCATTTTTGTTTGGTCTGATAGACTTTTTAATTGGGCTCTGCCCCTTTTCTAATAATGCACTACATTTAATAGTCTGACAGTGCGCCACGTGGCCTGTCAGGCGCTTTGCGCCGATTGAGGAGCGCAAGGCGCAAACTGATGTGGAGGTGACATGTGTTACGCTCTGGTGAGCGCAAGTCTATCAGCGCAGTGCGCTGCGCCAGTGTGCTGCGCTAGTGCGCTGCTGACACGTGGCGCGCTCTGATGACTTGCGCCAATCCAAGAGCGCAGTGCTCATTTTTTAAAGCGCAAGGCGCAGATTATTCTGGGGTTGACACGTGGCGTGTTCTGGTGACTTGCGCCAACCCAAGAGCGTAGATGCTCATTTCAGAAGTGCAAGGCACAGATTATTCTGGGGTTGACACGTGGCGTGTTCTGGTGACTTGCGCCAACCCAAGAGCGCAGAGGCTCATTTCAAAAGTGCAAGGCACTGTTCAATAGCAAAGAGCGCATTTTGATCTATTTTAGATCAAAGAAACAAGTTCTTCTTGTTCTAAAGAGGTTCTACCTCAAAATTTAAGAACTAATGGTTCATAAAAAAGCTGTGCCTTTATGTAGATCAAAAGATCTAATAATGAAGTAAATTACTTCTTTTATCTTTTATGATTGGATCTCTTTTGATCTTTTTCTTTTAATTGAAGATCTTGATCTTGTTCTTAGATCTTTGATCTTTCTAGAAGAAATTCTTCTTTTTTCAAAGGTTTACCTTTTTCTTCTCTTTGAGTTTTTCTCAAAGTTTTTAGAGAAACTCTGTATATTTTTTTTTTTGAGACTTGGAGTCTAGGGGCCTTTATATAGGGCCAATTAGTTTGTTAGGTTAGTTACAGAGATCTCTCTCTGATTGATCTGGGGATATTTCCCCATCGTTGGATCTTTGATCCTAAGGCCTTTGTTTTACAGAAGATAATCTTCTTGTTTTTTATAAGATTAAAAAGATCTTTCTAGAATTTTAATTCTGATTAAATAATTTATTATTTAAGTTTTAGTGCTGGCACAGTTGGCGCAAGTGCACCTGCGCTTGACACGTGTCGCGCAGAGCGCAGCGCAACTGCGCTGACACGTGTCGCGCAGCGCAGAGCGCAAGTTAGCTGAAGCGTTGCTTCCTTTATTTTTATTTTTAAAACAGAGCCTTGCTCTGATTGGGGGAAACGAAAGCGTTGCTTCATTTCCCGCCTTGGAATTTGAACAGTGCTTTGCTCTGATTGGGGGAAACACATACATACGATAGCCTTATTAGATATTACTTAGTACTCACGAGCTGGCAACTCACCCCCTTTGTGCCACAGTATCTTGCAGGTTTGACCCGTCAGAACAGTAGTGGCAGGCGTACCTTCTTTTCTGCTTCGTTGCATCGACCTACAGCGTGCGCACAGGTGGGTTTTTTGGAGGATTTGCTTTTGCTCCCACCGTGTATTTTCATTTATATCTAGTATACTCCATCTACCCTTATATATTGGACTAGACGGTGAGATTTGTGAGACTTGTATTTGTGCTTTGGTGTCGATGCTCACTTGAGCCGACGTGTTGTTTTCTTACTTTCGTGCTTTTGCATGCTCATTTTGGTATTGATGATATATATATTGTATGTGGTTGTGATCCGCCTGTGGCGAAGAGCTAGCTCCCGCTTGGGGATGCCTTATTCATGATTTATATGTATTTTCTTGTTTGTACCCGTTTCGGGGCCAGTATTTACAAAGGAGACTCTGCCGAAATTTTCGGGAAAATGTGTTGCTTTATAAAATGTTCGATGCGATTTGTTTTGGTTAAAATTGTTTTCTTTTAACAAGTTTTCTTTCACTCTATTTTTAAATTTGGTTTAGATTTTTGTGCTTTGGCTTACTTAGATTACGTTACGCCTTTAGACGTTTCGTAATTTAAGTGCCAGTCACGTTCCGTACCTTCGGGTCGTGACAAAGTTGGTATCAGAGCAATAGATTTTACCTTTCTGAGTGTAGGATGACCCTTGGTAGATGGAGTAGGTGACTTAAGCAGAGTGGTGTAGCGTGTGTATGTTCCGCGGCATACTTATGATACGGTACTCTGCCTAAGTGACCTTAGGATATATATTTGCTTGTATTTCCTCCATTGATTCCGGAAATCCTTTTGTTCGATCGCAATGTTTCTATCGATCCTGTTCATGCTTTAACCACTATGCCGCCGGAGACTACGAGGGCCAGAGGGCTGCCACCGGGGATGAGATTAGAATAGGCTCGTTTGAGATGAGGACCGATCAGGGCGGTACGCCTACCCCTCAGGAACAGAGTGGTCCGCCTTTTCTAGGACGGATGGCTAGGCTGGAGTCGAGTATTCAGGACGTGCGGCGGATGATTAGATTGTTAGTGGTGGCTAGCCGAGCTCGAAGAGCCGATGATGTCCCTCCTATTTCAGGGATTGTGTTTGTACCTGCTTCACAGGCAGTTGTTTCTGTGTTACTAAGATTTTCCGTATCCTTACGAGAGTTTTGAGGCTGAAGCCTCCAGTTTTACCGGCATAGATGCAGCGGAGGATACGTAGACAATCCTCGACAGGATGGCTGAAATTGTCGTTCACAAAGATGTTCTGACAAGATATGGGTTGAGTTTGCAAGTTTTCGTCTAGAGGTCTTGCTCAGACGTGGAGCGGGTCCATTGAGAGAGTCCGAGCTGCAGACCTACTTCTTATGACTTGGGAGGAGTTCACAGCTGTATTTCGTGCTTGCTTCCTTCCAGAAAGCGTTCGAGATGCCCGAGCCCGTAGTTTCGAGCCTTTGCGTAAGACTTCAGGGATGGCAGTGTCCGAGTACGACATTCAGATTTCTTGGTGGTTCGATATGCTCCTTACCTGGAGGACACTTAAGAGAGACAGATAAAGAGGTTTGTGTGGAGATTGAACGTGCAGTTAATTCTTTCCATAGGCACCCAGAATTTTGACACTCATGCAACTACGATGGATGCAACCTTACTGCTAGAGAAGCGCATTTCTGAGACTTCGGTCATTTCTGGGCCAAAGCGGATTGTACCAGTATGCCAGCTCAGAGGCGGTTAGATAGACGCCGTTGTGACAGGCTAATCTTTTGGTCGCTCGATAAGTTGTTCGTTCGTGATTCGTTCGCATCGGAGATAAGGATTCTTTTGTCAATTTGATTCTACCTGATATGCTTGACCTCGAAGTCTGTCTGAGCATGGAGGGGTTAGCCACGTGTTATGCATCCGTGGACTGCCGTGAGAAGGCAGTCAGATTTAGTTTTTCGGGTAAGCGTGTTCTTGTTTTCGGAGAGACCGTAGCGTCACCTTCCCCAGTTTGAGTTCTTTTTGGTTCTAGTCAGCTTTTGAGATAAAGGGATATCAGGAATTCTTGGCGTAGGTTTGCGATGTTGGAGCCGCAGATGTTCCGTTGGACCAGGTCCCATTTGTGAGGGAATTTCAAGATGCTTTTCCTGACAAGTTGCTTGGCTTGTCGCCAGAGCGCGATGTTGAGATTTACTTTGACTTGATTCCCGGCACGGAGTCTTTTTCTTTACCGCCATATCTGATAGACCCGGCAAAGCTAAAATAACTGAAGGAAACAGTTGCAAGATTGTTGGATAAAGACTTGTTCATCCGAGTGCGTCACCTTGGGGAGCTCCTGTCCTGTCCGTCAGAAGGACGGCCGTTTGCGTCTATGTATTTGTTATCGTCAGTTAAATCGGGTTACTGTCCGAGATATTTCTTGAAGATAGACTTGAGATCATATTACCACTAGTTGCGGATTCGAGAGGATGATATTCCGAAGATTATTTTTCACACAAGTTACTGGCGTTATGAATTTTGGTGATGTCGTTCAAAGCTCACCAATGCCCCATCAGTGTTTATGGATTGGGTGAACTGAATATCCAGGCCGTTCTTGATCATTTTATCATCATGTTCATTGAGGACATCTTAGTGTACTTTTGGAGACGAATGGAGCCTAGGCAGTAATTGAGGACTGCGTTGCAGACTTTGAGGGAGCGCCATCTATTTGCTAAATTATCCAAGTGTGTTTCTTGGTTGGATAGTGTTGACTTCTTGGATCACGTAGTACAAGAGGTGGTAAGTATGGAACTGAGAAAGATCGAGGCTGTTCAGCGCTGGCCAGACCTGTATCAGTGACGGAGGTTCGCAGCATTTTGGGTTTGGCCGGTAGGGAGTTTCTTTTCTTTGGACTGAGGTAGGCAAGCAGAACTATTCCACATATGACTTAGAGATAGTTGCGGTGGTCTTTTCACTTAAGATCGGGAGACACTACTATAAGGCAGGTCGTGCTAGATAATTACGGATCACAAGAAGCTTAAGTACATTTTCAGCAGTGAGATCAAAATTTGAGACAACGCCGATGGATGGATCTAGTGAAGACTATGACTGCGAGATTATTTATCTCCGGGCAAGGCGAATGTTGTGGCAGATGTTTTGAGTTGGAGTCCTGGAGGCAGCTTTTGTTGTTGAGCACGGTTCAGAAACAGTCGATGGCAGATTAGTAGATTCTTCATGATAGCCGGCCCTGTTTAAGAGTTCTGGCTTCAAAATTATTTTCCAGTGTTCCAGGATCTGGGTTTTAGTGCTTCAGGTGTTGCTTGTTTGTGCTAAGTTGCAGGTGGTGTGATCTTACAATATAGGCAAGTCAGAGTGTTTCGTATTCGTAGTTTCAACATTGTTTCGGGTATTCGCATGTTGGCTAGGCGAAGTTAAAAAGTTCGAACGAATGTCAAAAACCCATTTTTCTAAGTTTAAGGTGTTCGGAAAAACATGCAAGTAATTATATGGACCATCTAGAAGAATGAAACCCTAACTCGACATAATGACCATATAACCGCTTTTGAACCTTAGGGTTTGCGGCAGTTCCGCGGTGCAATTAGTGAGGCTTTGGACACCAATTGAGTATCAGTGCAGTTTTCTATCCGAAGACCGACGATCAATCTGAGAGGACTATTCAGACTATTGAGGCCATACTCCGAGCTTGCATTCTAGATTTCGTGGCATTAGGGTCATCATTCGCCCTTAATAAAGTTTTCCTATAATAACAGCTCCTAGGAGAAGATTCAGATGTCACCCGTCGAGGCGTTATTTGGAAGGAGATGTCGATCGCCCGTATGTTGGGTAGAGCACAGTGAGAGCGGTTTTTGGGGCCATAAATGGTGCAGGACACGATCGAAAAGATTCAATTGATTCAGAATAGGATAAGAGTGGCCTGGAGCAGGCAGAAGTTAATGCTGAAAGACGCAGTTGCTGACTTGAGTTCGCCGTTGGCGATCATGTTTTCTTGAAGGTTTCTCCGATGAAGGGTGTGCTGAGATTCAGAAAGGAAGGATAGCTTAATTCCAGATATGTGGGTTCTTCGAGATTCTCGAGCGTATCGACGCAGTTACTTATCGTTTGGCTCTTCCACCCAATTTCCCAGATGTTCACCCCGTATTCTATGTATCGATACTCCGCAAGTATCTTCTTGACCCTTCTTACGCGATACATCATCAGACAATTCAGCTGGAGCGCAATCCTTCTTTCACTAAGCAGCCGATAGTCATTCTAGATCGGCAGGTGAAGAAACTGAGGTCCGAAGTCCTATCGACCGTATTGGTTCTTTGGCGCGGCCCAACTAGCGGAAAGAGACACGTGAGAATCAGAGGACGAGATACGGAAGGAATATCCCTATCTCTTCGAGGGTACGCGTAGTTAAATTTAAATTCGGGGACCGAATTTCCTTAAGGGGGGAAGATTGTAACGTTTTAGAAATAAATAAATAAATAAATAAATAAATCCTTTAGATGAATTTTCTGATAAACGGTAAAATAAATTGTATTTTCCGTAAAACTTAACTATAATTATTTTTCAACATAGAATTAAACACGCCTATTTTAACTATGTAATTGCTAGTATTTGGTATTTATTTAGTCACTTATAAATCGTTAGTTTACTTAAATAGTTTTCCTTAATTAATTATTTTAACTATTATTATAAGCTTTCATTTATACATTAAATAAGCGTAAACTACAAATTAGAATGGGTTAAGTATATAATGTTGAACCATGACAACACAAAATTTAGTTTGTAGCATGCTAATTCTTTCTTCATTTGTTTCTAAAGTTCTAGATAATTCTAGGTTGGTTAAAAAAAAGAGAGGAAATAAACTAAAATGGAATTAATATATAATACAAGTAAGGAAATTTCTAGACACACATACACACTTTTCTCTCTCTCTCTCTTCCCTCATACTTATGGCCGAAACCTTGAGCTGCCCAAATTTTCTCATCTCATTTCCCACTCCAAGTTCAAATAGAAATGGGGAAAAAAAAGAAGAGAAAATAGAATAAAGAAGGATGGTGCTTTATTAATGAGGTATAGGAGCTTTGATTTGGAGATTCTACACACACACTCACTTCTCCATTTACCCTCATTGTTGGCCGAAACATGGCAGCTGCCCCTCCACATTTTCACCACTTCAATTCCACTTCAAAAATCCTCCAAATTCACTCAAAACTCCACACAAAATTCCACAAACTCCTAATTAAATCTTTACCCATTATTTTTTAGCCAAACTAGTATGGATCTTGGAGCAAGGAGGCATCTTTGGGAGGCTAGGTTGTATGTTTGATCTCTGAGGTATAATCTTAAACCAATTGTTACTTGATATTTAAATTGCTTCAATTTAGTTAATTTTGATATTTAATTATGCTTCTAATTGCTAAATTGAAATTTCAAGAAAGGGTTTAAATTAAAGTTAGGATTTTGATCAACAAATCATGTTAACTAAATGTAGGTTATTATCTTAAGGCATGCAAAATGTAATCAAATTGCTAAATTTGCTAATTTGCACATTTAAATTGTTCTAATTAAGTTATTTGCAAACTAGGTTTTTAGATCTATTATAAATTGGTGAGATAAATTTTTGTAATGGTTTGTGTGACTTAATTAAGTTATTTAGTGAGCATTTTGGTCACTAGAATTGTTAAAACACGTAGATTTGAACAAAAATGGCTCATGGAGGTTTACTAGGTTTTAGGAAATTAACCGATTTGAATTTAATTGAAATTTTAATGACCTACAACCTAATTCCTATAATATTTAATGAGTTATGAATGTGCAATTGGTACGTTTGAGATTTAGACTCAGTAGTTATCACGTTTTGCGACCCTAGTTGTAGTTGTGCCGTTGTCGCGGACGCGTTCTGTGCACCAAATGTGTGCGCGTCTAATTGTGCGCGTGACTGAATTGTGTCGTTTGTCCCGCAACTATTCGTATATTTATTCTTTTTATTGCTTGTGCGCGATCCTAGGGCCGGCTGCAGAGACGTCAGACGCGACGCGGAAAAAACTGGACGGAGATCAGATCAGTTTAGCCGAGACGCCCCGGTGAGTAGATGTATACATCTATGGAGGGATCGTCTGGAGGCGCGAGGCGCCCGACAGAAGGGTTATTAGTAGTAATTTTATTTATATGCATAGTTTCTTAGTTAGCCATCTCATTGCATTGCATCGTTATATTTATATATACTTGTATGATATCATTTCTTAGGACACTTGCACAGTTACCTTTGGTTCATACTGCACGTGCACTATTCAAGCGAACACACACGCCATTGGTAACTGCAATGTCATGAACACTATAGAATTTGCTTAGAATCGGTATCTATTCATTACATCATACATGATATGTAAATGGGTAGTTGTATATTCATTCATCAAATTGATACGACGGATTGCTAGTCGTGTATATATCGCATTTCATCATGTCGTCATCATTCATATATAGTTTTTTAGTCATAAATCGCATTTCATGTTATAGATAGCATAGACTTATCATTTTCCTATATGTTCATGTATTGTGATTTTTCTTGAGGATTCCGTATTTATGAGATTTCTAAATTTTGGGGAAAACCGCAAGAATTAATAACGTGCACTATTGTGATTTCTTCTTGAGGATTCCGTAATTAAGAGATTTTTGGATTTTGGGGAAAACCGCAAGAATTATAAAATTCTTAGGACACTTTCACCGTTACCTTTGGTTCATACTGCACGTGCACTATTCATACGAACACGCACGCCATTGGTAACTGCAATGTCATGAACACTATAGAATTTGCTTAGAATAGGTATCTATTCATTACATCATACATAATATGTAAATGGGTAGTTGTATATTCATTCATCAAATTGATACGAAGGATTGCTAGTCGTGTATATATCGCATTTCATCATGTCATCATCATTTATATATAGTTTTTTAGTCATAAATCGCATTTCATGTTATAGATAGCATAGACTTATCATTTTCCTATATGTTCATGTATTGTGATTTCTTTATGAGGATTCCGTATTTATGAGATTTCTGGATTTTGGGGAAAACCGCAAGATTTAATAACGTGCACTATTGTGATTTCTTCTTGAGGATTTCGTATTTAAGAGATTTTTGGATTTTGGGGAAAACCGCAAGAATTATAAAATTTTTAGGACACTTGCACCGTTACCTTTGGTTCATACTGCACGTGCACTATTCATGCGAACACACACGCCATTGGTAACTGCAATGTCATAAACACTATAGAATTTGCTTAGAATCGGTATCTATTCATTACGTCATACATGATATGTAAATGGATAGTTGTATATTCATTCATCAAATTGATACGAAGGATTGTTAGTCGTGTATATATCGCATTTCATCATGTCATCATCATTCATATATAGTTTTCTAGTCATAAATCGCATTTCATGTTATGGATAGCATAGACTTATCATTTTCCTATATATTCATGTATTGTGATTTCTTCTTGAGGATTCCGTATTTATGAGATTTCTGGATTTTGGGGAAAACCGTAAGAATTAATAACGTGCACTATTGTGATTTCTTCTTGAGGATTCCGTATTTAAGAGATTTCTGGAATGATGATATGGGCCGATCCGGACTGACGGAGCCCGAGATATTAAGATATTGAGACATTGAGATATATATATTTTGTGTCGATACTTGACACAGATTTCTATGGATTTCTTTGATGATACTTCAGTCACTTCACAGAAGTTTTCTATGAAAAATAAAGATTTTTCTCATACCAAATATACTCAGGTTTCATATTGATTATGCATTCACGTTGCATACAGGTTAGTGCATTGCATCATATTAGTATTTGCGTAGGTTGTGACGCATTTGCGTGCATACTTACGATAGCCTTATTAGACGTTACTTACTACTCACGAGCGGGCAACTCACCCCCGTTGTGTCACAGTATCTTGCAGGTTTGACCGGTCAGCACAGTAGTGGCGGACGTACCTTCTTTTCTGCTTCGTTGTATCGACCTACAGCGTGCGCACAGGTGGGTTTTTTGGAGGATTTGCTTTTGCTCCCACCGTGTATTTTCATTTGTATCTAGTATACTCCATCCACCCTTATATATTGGACTAGACGGTGAGATTTGTGAGACTTGTATTTGTGGTTTGGTGTCGATACTCACTTGAGCCGACGTGTTGTTTTCTTACTTTCGTGCTTTTGCTTGCTCATTTTGGTATTGATGATATATATATTGTATGTGGTTGTGATCCGCCTGTGGCGAAGAGCTAGTTCCCGCATGGGGATGCCTTATTCATGATTTATATGTATTTTCTTGTTTGTACCCGTTTCGGGGCCAGCATTTACAAAGGAGGCTCTGCCGAAATTTTCAGGAAAATGTGTTGCTTTAATAAAATGTTTGATGCGATTTGTTTTGGTTAAAATTGTTTTCTTTTAACAAGTTTTCCTTCACTCTACTTTTAAATTTGGTTTAGATTTTTGGGTTTTGGCTTACTTAGATTACGTTACACCTTTAGATGTTTCGTAATTTAAGTGACAGTCGCGTTCCATACCTTCGAGTTGTGACAACCTGTGTACAATTTTTGATTTCAAGCACCAATGGTTATGGGATCAACCATCGCCCCATACAGGGTCAAGAAACGTACATACTAGTCTACTCTGAAATATCGATACCCTGTCTCGATACTCCCTCGACTATGAACATTTAAAGGATGTGTTTGTGAGCTACACAAGTCCCAGTAGTATGATCCACATCATAGTCCTGGTAGTCAAGCAAACATCCTAAAGGCTTTATCAAGATGTATGAGAAAGACAGTATAATAATACAAGTGTACATGTTAAGATAAATAGCAACCAGATAGCATACTATCATGTCGAGTAAGAAAGTACTCTATATATATGTCCAAGCATCCACTATATCATACAATAATAGCCTTCAGGGCATACATATTCCTAACAAAGGTGACACTTTAAAAGAACATAGTAAAAATTAAATAAAAAAAAAACAAGTGCGAGAATGATTCAAAGCAGCACAAACAGTTTTATCTGTATTTGCAGCATTTGCACTAAGCCCCAAAAGAGATGTTAAACTTTCTCAGATTCAGAATACCAAGACCACCCTGTTTTCTATCTATGCAAATGTTGCCTCATTTTGTCAGAACTAGCATCCCTCCAAAGAAAATTTGACCTCGGCTTGCCCATTTTTTCAACCACCCAAGAAGGTAATTTAAAAAAGACATATGGTCAAGGGGAAGGGAAGTTAGGACAGGATTTATAAGAACCAGTCTGCCTCCAATTGAAAGATGCTTACCTCCAATTTAGAGAGGTGATTGGCCTCACCAGCATTAATAAGCATCGTAGCAAGTACATCAACTGCAAGGTTAAAAAGAAGAGGAGAAAGGGGATCCCTTGCTTGAGCCTCTTTAATTTGCATTTGAAAATTTCCCTTGTGTACCATTCACAACAATCTGAGATTTGAAAGATTGAAAAATAAGAGAGATCCAATGCACCCACTGAGGACTAAAACCTCTGGCAGCTAACAAATCTAACATGAAATCCCATCCAATAGTATCAAAAGATTTTTGAAAATCAAGTTTTAAAATCAAGTTCTTTGCTTCTTGATACTTGTACTTGAGAGATGGTTCTGATTTAATCGTGTAATTAGTCAAACTCAATTAATTATCAAATGTCATATATCATCTTTACTGAACCCATGCATATGACGTCATAATGTCTTTTTTCAAAAAATATAAATTCCAAAAATACCTAGAAAAATTCTTTACCTTATGCTCCATCTAGAGAATGCCACATCATTCCCTTTCTTCTCTCTGTTTCTTCTCTCTATCTAAACAATCTAAAGCCTGGCACATGCTTGTCAAGCTATTTTTTGTCCTCATACCTGGAGAATTAGACTCCACCCTCTAGCTTACAGGAAAATTTAGTTTTGGCCTCTCACCATTAATGAATGGTGATTTGTGATGGAAAAATTTAGATTTAGCCTCTATATTTTAAGAAATTTGCATGTAGCCCCTTTTCTGTTTATCCATATGTATTGGCAAAATAGATTGGAAAATTAGTTTCGCCCTTCCTTTTTGTTGAAATTATTATTTGAACCTTTAACAATGTATCTTTTCTCCTTCTCAAATTTATCTATTTATGGCTAAAAGATTAAAAAAATTATTTCAGTTCCTTATATTTTTATTGATTAAATTTAGAGACGTTATCTAAACCGATATACATTTAGGGTTATATGAATTGCGGTCAACAGTAATAAACTCGATATGGTTTACTGCGTCTCAAAAATAAAAGTCTGTTGAAAATTGTGACTTTTAGGTTTATTAGAGTGGTGCTCATCATTAGATTTACGTTATGCGATCGCAGTAATGAGGTTGTTGATGATCTTAGGGCCATTTTTGCCTATATTTTGTATGGTTTTTGAAATAAATTAGTGTGACAGAATCAACTTACTTTACGATTTTTTTTGCTATAGACATTTGAAATAGATAAGTTACTTCCGATAAATATATAGATAACTTAATTATTACTTTAAATACATTTTCAAAGTTAATTATTTTTATTCAAACACAATATCCATATAGATCGTGGCATTTTATTTTCCCATAATTGTTATAAATTATTCCATATTTAAGTCGATAAACTTTTCAAATTATACAACTTTATTTTATATGAATTATTTAAATTCATCGTAAATCATAAAAAAAAATAACAGCATATAATCTTCCCAGTATTTTCCATAGACCGGTGCATTTGCACGGCAAGCTTGCCACAATTAAATGCAAGCTATTTTTTGTCCTTTTCGAAAATGGAGGGCAAAGAGATTCAAGGTAATTTTTGTCTTTTTCTAAGCATGGAAAATGGATGGCAAAAGAAATTTTTTCCTTCATATTTACTTCTAAGGAAATTTTAATTCAAAATAACTTTTGGGACTTGCATGTTGGAGTTAAAATTTTAGCTCTTAAAATGTGAAAAATACTTATATAAGTATTTTTACAAAACACACCCCAGTGGTCCAATTTTTAATCAAAACGTGATAGCAAACAAGCTAAAGACTTGTTCATCACTGGTGGGACCCCCTACTTAGGGAGCTCCTCCAACTCAAAATTGAGCTGTCTCAACTTAAAATTGAGTTGATTTAGGGTATTCCCTATCGGGATACTCCCTCCCGATCGTGGGAGACTCCTAATTGGGATACCACAACATTAAATAGCGTCGGGATCTCCTCCTTCAGAATAGATTTGATCTATTTCTCAGGAGATAGTGAGGGGATTTCCACTCCCCAACTTCTCTTGATATCCAGAGAGTGGTTATACATTACTCCCCATCCACAGAAGGGTATAAATATCCCCTGTGAGTAACTGAACAAGGATCGAACTTTTTTGCCTCAAAGCTCTTAAATTTTTGCTAAAGTTCCTTCTGAAGAAGAAGACTGAAAAAGAAGAAGAGAAAGAAGGTGAGATATAGGAATGGAACGGCCTCATTCCTTCACTCTTTTCTCTGTCTCTGTCTCTACCTCTCCCTATCCCTCCCTATGTCCCCCTCTCTCTATTTCTTTCTGATCACAGAGAGAGAGAGAGAGAGAGAGAGCTCATATGAGATTTCAGCTCTCATTTGCAGAGCTTGAAAAGCCATGGCCATGGCTTTCACCGAGAAAGATGAAGACCTATATAACTGTTAGTGATATATGCTCTAGAGGCCATTATTGTATGGTACAGAATTGTATATTATATTTTGAAAACTTGGGATATATACAGATATATAATAGTCTTGCTCAATATAATAGTATGCTATGTGGTTTGTATCTATTTTAACATGTGTATATATTTCTTTTAATGTATCCTTAATACATGTTGATAGAGCCTGTAGAATCTTTGCTTGACTACCAGCGTTGTGATGGCAGTCATACTAGTGGGGGCTGGGTAGTCTATAAACACATCCTTAAACTTGTTTCTAGTCGTTGGATTATCGAGACAGGGTATCGATACTCCAGAATAGACTAACGTATACGCTTCTTATCCCCGTCAGGAGAGATAGCCTGTCCTGCAGCCATTGGTATACGGTACCAAAGATAGTATACATGTCTCATTAGGTTATGATTTACACTAGATGGACTAGCTGGGAACTGCTGGTTGGTATTATACATATCGTTGGATAGCAGTTCTCCGGTGATATGAGTACAGGTTAATCTATTGACTTGACATCACTATTCTTCTTGAGTGTGTTCCTATTGTACTTAGATTATTACCCTACCACGGCTCTAATGAATCGTGCAAAAAGGTAGTAGTTGGGTACAGTCCCGAAACACTTGGAGGCAGTAGGTGATAGAAGGGATTCGTCTCTCCCGGTATTGGGAGTTGATATCGCGCTGTATACGGTTGGCCAATACTAAAGGTCCCTGTCCAAGGCAAGTAAGATTTACTGGTGGGTACACCAGTAGTTGTAAGTCTATATCGCTCACCCCGCAAGCTAGCGGGGAGGCGGAACAGGTAAAAATCAAAACTTTCTTACAAAGGCAATATAGACTAAGCTAAAGGATCTTTGCCAAACCATTGCTAACAAACTACAAGAGGTTCTATCTACTATGCAAGGAGATTATACCTCATGCAACTAGTCCTTCGGTTCTTTTCTCTGCTGTCCTCCTCGTCCATGTGAGCTCCAAGGATTGATCCGGATCTTGGTCACCTCCGCGGCCTCCTAGAGTCGAAGACGATCCATCCGAGAGTCTATAGTTTGAGCTCCACCTCAAGCCGAGATAACTAGGGCAACAAGTTTGCTACTCTTGATATCCTAAGTGATGTAGAATATGATGGTGGATTTGTTTGTCTATTTGAATCCCAACTTGCTCAACACATGAGACTTTTTGGGAATTCTAGTGAGGAGGCAGAAGAAGCAACCATGGGAGCTCTGTTTTGATGAGAGATAATGATCCATAAGAAAAATAATTAACAATCTTTTATCATGATAAATTGTGATGGCTACCTTGATTTGACCATTATCATGTCATGATAAATCCAAAGCCAAAGAAGCATCTAGTGCTCACAAAAATATCCAAGTCAACAATGGTCAACTAGGTCAAATGGTCAAAACAATTAGCCATAACACAATTATTATTAAAAAGATTAGTAATTATTTTCCACCACCTCATAATGGTTTTGACCAAGTCAATGGTCAAAACCCTAATGAGGCACCTCCTTCTTCGCTCCTCACAACCGTGTATACACACCCGCATCCGCATTCCGTAGAATACGAATGCACAGAAGACAAAACTAATCCATCCATACAATACTAGGATCCGGCTTAAACCAAAGCCCACTAGTATTGTCTGCCCGAACATCATACGCACACAAGTTCATGTAAGTGATCGTAGCCCTGCCACAAAACCATACGGCCTCTACACCTTTTGCTCAGTGCAGGGAAACTCTCTGTATGGGACTCTAAAGACTCGACACTACGCTGGCAGTGGGTTTAACCACAGACCGCAAGTGTCACTAGCTGTACGTAACGGTCCCCAGGTAAATGTCGATAAGAAGGCCGATGAGGTAAACCCATCCGAACTCCTACTGAGCCTGAATGTGACAATCTCCATACAGTCCGGTCTGTTCGTCTAAGAGTATCGTATGTCGGGCCTAGGAGGGCGGTAAATGTCAGACCTCTAATAGCGGTACAAGTCGTGTCGGAGTGTAGCCCAGAACACCCTGAGAAACTACTGGAAACACTATTAGTAAATCTCGCTTGCCCTGACCAGGGACTTTGTGTAATGGCTCTCCTAGACACAGCGCGATATCAACCCCCAATACCGGGAGAGATGAATCCTGTCTAACCGCTACTGCCTCCAAGTGCTTCGGGACTGCACCCAACTACTACCTGGTTGCACGACTCCTTTGAGCTGTGGTAGGGTAGTAATCAAAGTACAGTGGGAACACACTCGAGGCGAAGTAGCAGTGTCAAGTCGACGGACTAAGCTGTACTCCTGTCATCTGGGAACTGTTATCTGAAGATAGGTATAGTACCAACCAACAGTTCCCGACGAGTCCTGTCCAGTGTACTCGTAACCTAACGAGCACCCGCATACTATCTCCAGTACGATGTACTAATGGCTGTGGGACAGACTATCTCCCCTGCTGGGATGAGAAGCGTATACACTAGTCTACTCCGGAGTATCGATGCCTCGTCTCGATAATCCTATAACTAGGGACCTGTATAAGGATATGCTTGTAGATTACCCAGCCCCTACTAGTGTGACTGCCATCACAACGCTGGTAATCAAGCAAAGATCCTAAGGGCTCCACTAATATGTATAAGCAATATTCTAAAAGAAACACATGCACATATTGAAATAGAAACAAACCAAGTAGTATACTACCATTTTGAGCAAGACTGTCTATATAACTGTGAATATCCCAAGCTTTCATTAAGTAATATACAAACTAGTATGATACAGTAATGGCCTCTAGGGTATATACACTAACAGTAGTTTCTCAGTTTGTATTGGGTTCCACATCGACACGACTGTCGTGGTATTACGGGTCTGACGTTTACCATCCCCTAAGCCCGATATACGATACTCTTAGACGAACAGACCAGACTGTACGGAGAATGTCACATATAGGCTCAGTAGGGGTTCGGGTGAGTTCTCTTGTCGATCTTCCTTTCGACAGATACTTGGGTAGCTGTTACATACAGCTAGTGCTACTGCGTGCTTGTGGTTAAACCCACTTCCAGCGTATTATTGAGTCTTTAGAGTCCCACACAGAGGGTTTCCCGGTTCAGGCGAAACGGTGTAGTTTGCGTATTTCGATACACTCGGGTGTTCGATTGTACACGTGTATTTATCGTGCTTTAATCAGACGGTTTAGTAGTACTAGTAGCTTTTAAAGACAGCCAGTTTTGATGCTAGTATTATATTGCTCTTTTTTGGGTATTTGTATTTTAACATGAATACGATATTTATACGAATACATGTATTTGTATAAATACGGGTATTTGTGCTTTGATACAAATACATGTATTTCTTTCTAAATATGAATACGCATATTTTGTATTTTCAGTACAAATACGGTATTCGTATTTTGGTAGAAATATGGTATACGCTTTTATTATAAATACGAGTTTTAGGATATACTTGATTATATACACATTTATATATATGTGTATGTGTACCTAGATAAGACGGCCTCTCTCTACTTTCTCTCTCTCTCTATCATTTCTTCATGAAGTGTGTGGGCTTGTGACTCACACTAGTGAGTCACTAGCTCACCCACTCATTTGTTTTTAGTATGATGAGATAAGAGATAGTGTGAGGATGTTTTTGAGAGAGGTTGATGTTTATCACAAGTGAGATATTTTTCTCTAGTTGCCATCTTATCATCTTCTTCTTCCGCATTTTCTCTACTTAAGTTTTGAGAAAGTATAGAGAGCATCTTGTTTCATAAACTATACCCTCCTAAGAATCATATCTTAGCAAGACTCGATCTTTAGTTGCTTCGTAGAAGCTATCGCTTGAATCAGCATGCTTGGATGGATCGTCTTTGACACGGAAGTTCGACTTTGAGAGCTCGATCCGAGTACCTAGGAGCTTAAGGAGTGAACCATTCAAGATCCAAATGACCGTCTACAAAGGTTGTTACACTAACCTAGTTAGTGTAGTTTTAGTTTAGTGTTTGAGCTTGTATTCTAGGGTTTCAAGTTTGTAGTGCTTAAGATTTTAAAGTTTTTGATTCCGCAAAGCCGTAGTAGTCATGGCAAGGAGCATCATACACTTACACTGGTATCAGAACCTACCTAAACACTTAACTAATGGAATAGATAAGGTTTAAAGTTTCAAAATCGAAATAGTTTCGTAACAAAAATCCGAATTCCAAGTTTCTGTCAAAATATTTTTTGATCTCTGAAAATTATTTTTCCTATTGCAGAGAGATCTATATGCTAGTAGTTTACCGCCATTGAAACACAAACCCATAATTTTAAAAATTGGCTGCAAATTTATTCAAAATCCCTGCAATTTGTGGCCGTACTTTTGGCAATTGGGTCGTGTTTCATGTAGTGGTTTGGTCACTTGGAATTAGGATTTTTGTGATATGCAATTTTGGACCAGATTTCCTATAGTGTTATCTTTGTATTCGGGCTTCACGGAATGTTTCGAAGTCAAGATTTTAGCATTGTTTATTCGCTTTGTGTTTGTATATGTGTTTATAAACGTCGACTAATTGTTATACGTCGATTAGTAGGGATTACACATATCTTGTATCTTGTTATTGCGGTTTGTGGATATGAAGTATTAGATCATCGTGATTGAATAGCCGGGGGATGTGAGAAGAGTGTTCTTTTCTTTCATTCATATATTTGTAAAATGATGTAATATTCTTTTGCGGGGCACATCCGGGTTGAGCTTGTAGCCACCGTTGTATTATTCTTACTTTTCTTGCACCTAGGATAGACTCGAGGTGTGGTGCACAAACTACTGCGTTCTTAATGTGCCGTATGGCCTACTCATTTTATTGAGAGAGGTTGCTTCACTTTGGATATTTGCCGGGTAGTTTGCCGTAGCTGTAGGGGTATAAGATGAGGGTTTTGGCTATTCATCACGACCGTGAAATCCGTTTTTCGTTCTAGGCTAAAACGAATCACGGAAATCCTAGTATATCAAATATTTTCATCTGGGTTGCTTCTGCTATGATCTGTGATCTGTGATGACTATTATTGCGTGAGACGAATGACTATATATAGATTATATATAATAAACTTTGTTTATATTTTGCACCTGCGCTAGCCCTTCCCCCGCCCTACCGTAAGTTAAGTAACCTTACAGTGATGACCCGGGGCCCCGTTGCGAATGCGGATGGTATAAGCGTACGTTCTATTTTCGTTTTTTCTGTAATGATAGGGTTAAATGATGGGACCACATAAATTTTGATTAGTGCAAAGAAAAAAAACCAAAAGTTTAAATCGTTGGAACAATTTAAAAACCACTCGGTTTTCTTTAAAAACAACTTTTAAATGCGGAGCCTAAACCACTTTTTTTAAAAGCTATCAGGTTCCTTCGACTATATTAAGTTCATTACGTTCACGGTTTTTGCCAAAACCAGCCGTAGCCCTCCTTCATTTCAGATGGGTATCCAGTAGTATCCAAGCTATAAATTTTGACCTTCGCCAAGGTATAGTGATTGGTAGCTCTTTGGATATCTGTCTGTAGCATAAATACATGCGTTAATCTAGGACATGCGTACAGCTATTATGGCCTTCGTTAAGGGTTTGTATGAATGGGTCTAGATTAGCCTGGACAATGATGAGTAGAACTTGACTTATATCTTATGATATTTTGGCCTTCGTCAAGGTCTTAAGCGCCTGGGGCAAAAATCCACATCGGGAGTTTCAAAGGAAAAGGAAACTTACTAGTTTTGCATACCATCTTAAGTATGATGATTTTGGTAGGATTCCTTCAAATTTATCACACAATGATAGTTTGATACTGATCCCACCGTGAGTAATTATTATTACTCCTCTGGAATTTTCACTTTGCTATTAATACTATAAACCAAGCAGATATTTAGAAAGGTGTTAGCGGGGCAACGCCTTCATGGAAAAGAGATTATTTAATTAAGGAACTTCGCGAAAGCGTTGTAAAACCTCTCACGATGTAGTGACACTGGTCTGGCCGAAAGGTTAAAGTAAGAATTGTAGGGTGCAATTAATCCCGACTAATTCTTCTTTAATGGTTTGAAGGAGAATTTAAGGAAACAGTAGGAGCCATCCTGTTTAGATAAACTAAAAACCAATTTAAACTTGTAAGAGCATCATACTGAGTGTTTCTTCTCTCTTTCTCCTAAATGCAGAGACCAAGATGACTGGGCTTAAGTTACTATTAGATAAAAATATATTGACGGGGCCAAACTATAAAGATTGCCTAAGGAATGTCCAAATGGCCATTACTTATGACAAACTGGGCTATCTCCTTACTACTAATGCCCCCGTCGTCTCAGGTCTAAATTCCACCATCGCGTATATTGAGATCCATAAGATATAGGATATAGACTGTGCGAAAGCCAAGTGCCTCGTGCTGGCCTCTATGGATAATGAACACCAAAGGCGACACGAGAAGATGGACTTAGCTTCCATCTTCCTCCATACCAAAGATTTATATGGAGAGCAATCTCATATCGTAAGATACGAGACCTCGAAGAAACTATTTCAGGCGAGATTGGATATCGGGTCATCTGTAGGGAACCACGTCTTTAAGATGATCAGCTTTATTAAAGAGCTCGCGGAACTTAGGACCACGTTGGAGAACGAGTTGTATACGGACTTGATTCTACAGTCCCTCCCCTCTACCTATACCCAGTTTATATTTGTAAGTGTGTCTTAGCACCTCTACTTTGGTTTAAACATCAATATGTGAATGATTTAAAAAATTTAGAGAGCTAAAGCACACAGACCACGAATCGAACTAGAGATTAGGGTTACTATCAAAAATTAAGAGTGTAAAAACCTAAGAGAAAGAGAACTACAACCTTTGTAGACCACTCTTTCTCTTCAATGGCTCCATGTAGAAGTCCTTGGGCTCCTCTTGGCTCTATTTGAAGCTTGGAACAACTCCGCTTGAAGTCTTCAATGTCTTCGATGATCCACCATGGAGAAGCTTACACTCAAACTCTTATAAGTGAAGCTAACAATCTATACAAGTTTGTTAAACTAATATAGATTGATGAAGTAGGATTTTTCTCACTAAAAAACCTTTCTTTTTCTTTCTCTTTTTCTTTCTAGGAAAAGCTAGAGAGCTTAGAGGAAGAAGATGAACTAATGGCTTTGCTTAAGAAAGATAATGAACCCTTGGAAAATATCTTAGATATTTAAGATGTGAGTGGAGAATAAAATAATGAGCCATGGTTAAGATATTTTTAGAAGAGTGTAGAAACCATGACTCATTACTACAATTTCCATTTTCTAAAAAATATTTAAATATCCAATATATTTCCATATGAGTCTAGCATAACCATGTCCAATGTATCATCCACCATGATACATACACACACACATATATATAAATACAGATATAAATATTTATATACATATGTGCATACATAAAGGAAGGAAACATAAATGAGCAATTAGTCATTTTATTAAATCAATACTTGATATAATAAACCGGTCATATCATATATATAATCCGACTAATCAAAACCTCTAGATTAAATTACAGCATCACATACTTGCATTTAATCAAGCTCCCGCACATATCTCCAAATGCGCCCCACTTCGTTTCGTTTGAGCTCGGAAACCCCTATTGTGGGACTCTTAAGACTCATCAATACGCTAGCAGTAGGTAACGATTATATCAGATACCCACAAACCGTCAACGGTACTACCTGGACGTAACGGCTACCCAGGTATTGTATGAACAGAAGAAAAACAAGCGAACTTGTTCAAACTCCCGTAGAGCCAACAAGCAACACTTACCGTACAGTCCGGTTTTTTCGTCTGATATGTTGCATATTGAGTCTGGGGATAGAATCGTCAAGCCCTAATAACTCAATATGCCATGCCGATGTGTAGCCTATAACAGGTCGAGAAACTATTGATAACGCTTATCGGTAAATTCCATCAGCCCTAGCCAGGGACTTTCAGTTATAGCCAATCGTGCATTGTACAATATCAACTCCCAATACCGGGAGAGACGAAACCTCTCTTATCGCTCACTGCCTCCATGTGTCTCGGGACTGTACCCAAAAGCCACCTGTTTGCATGACTCAGTAGAGCCGTGGTAGGGTGGAAATCAAAGCACAGTGGGAAACACACAAGGATCTATGACGATCTCGGGTGTACAGACTAACCTGTACAAGTGTCACCAGAGAACTGCTATTCGACGATAGGTATAATACCATATAGGAGTTCTTGGCAAGTTTGTTCAGTGTACTCAGTCTCCAATGAGCACCTGTATACAATCTTTGATGTCAAACACCAATGGATATAAGATCATCCATCGCCCCTATACTAGGTCAAGAAACGTATACACTAGTCTACTCTGGAATATCGATGCCCTGTCTCGATACTCTCTCGACTAGGAACAGTTAAGGATATGCTTATAGACTATACATGCCCCACTAGTATGATCTGCATCATAGTCATGGTAGTCAAGCTGATATCCTAAGGGCTTTATCAACATGTATCAAATGAACAGTAAACATAATCAAGTGAACATGTTAAGATAAAGAACAACCAGATAGCATACAATCATTTCGAGCAAGAAATTCCTCTATGTATATACATGTCCAAGCATCCACTATACAAATAATGGCCTCTAGGGCATACATATATCCAACAATCTCCCACTTGCACTAAGGCCAATTATTGGCGTATCTCATACCCAACATCTCAAAAAGTCGCTCATGTTGCGGCTGTGGAGGGTTTTGGTGAGTGGATCCACGGTATTATTCTTTGTATCTACTCTCCGAATCTCGATCTCGTGGCGATCAACTATTTTCCGGATCAAATGATATGGCCTCAGGATATGTTTGGATCGTTGATGGGACCCGAGCTCTTTGGCCAATGCCATAGCCTCATTATTATCACAATACAATGGTATTGGATTAATAATAGTAGGAACTACTCTAAGTTCTGAGATGAACTTCCGCATCCAGACTGCTTCCTTGGCAGCATCATTTGCAGCAATGTACTCAGCTTCCATCGTTGAGTCTGCAACGGTGTCATGTTTGGAACTTTTCTAACAAACCGCCCCTCCATTGAGAGTAAATACAAAACCCAAGATAGATTTGTTGTCATCCTTATCACTTTGAAAGCTGGAATCGGTAAAGTCCTCCATCTGGAGATCCCCATTACCATACACCAAAAATATTTCTTTAGACCTTCGCAAGTACTTTAGAATGTTCTTCACAGCTGTCCAGTGTTTCTCCCCTGGATTGGATTGATACCTGCTTACTACACTAAGTGCATAAGCAATATCAGGGCGAGTACATAACATCACATACATGATAGATCCTACAGCGGAAGCGCAGGGTATAACACTTATACGAGCTCTCTCTTCATCAGACTTTGGACAAAAGTCTTTGGAGAGAGTGATTCCATGACAAGTGGGTAAAGTACTTCGCTTGGAATCTTCCATACTAAACCTGTTTAGGATGGTGTTAATGTACCTTGATTGGGACAATCCCAACAATCTCTTAGATCTATCTCTATAGATCTTAACGCCCAAAATGTATGAGGCATCACCCAAGTCCTTCATGGAGAACCTTTGTGATAAGAATAGTTTGACCGATTATAGCATAGGAACGTCATTTCCTATCAAGAGAATGTCATCCACGTATAATACGAGGAATGTGACAGTACTCCCTACAATCTTCTTATAAATGCAAGGTTCATCTACATTTTTGATAAAATCAAACTCTTTGATTGTATCATTAAAGCAGATGTTCCAATTCCGTGATTCCTGCTTTAATCCATACATGGATTTAAGCAATTTGCATGCCTTTTCGCTGCTCCCACTGTCAATGAAGCTTCCGGCTGATCCATAAAAACGCATTCTTCCAAATCACTATTTAGAAATGCGGTCTTAACGTTCATCTGCTAGATTTCATGGTCGTAGTAAGCAGCAATAGGAAGTAGGATCCGAATGGATTTAAGCATTGCGACTGGAGAAAAAGTCTCATCATAGTCCAATACTGGTCTTTGACAGAATCCTTTGGCTACAAATCTTGCTTTATAGGTCTCTACCTGTCCATCCACACCAATCTTTTTCTTAAAGATTCATTTGCACCCTACGGGTTTTACTCCAGAAGGTGCAACTTCCAAAGTCCATACTTTGTTGGTGTGCATGGACTCCATTTCGGATCTCATGGCATCCATCCATTTCACCGAGTCACCACTCGTGACAGCTTGCTGAAAACTAGTAGGGTCATCATCATCCATGATGCAATCTTCTCTATCACTATCTATGAGGAAACCGTAGTATCTCTCTGGTGGGCGAGAAGTTCTACTAGATCTCCGGAGTGACTGAGGTTCATGGGGTTCTATTGCAACTTCAGGTTCAACCAAATCGTTAATAGTTATTTGTGTCTCTAGAACTTTTTCTAGTTCTACCGCATTGCCATCAGTATTATTTGTAAGAAATTCATTTTCTAAAAATGTGGCATACTGAGAAACAAACACTCTTTGTTCCTCCTTGTGGTAGAAAAGATATCCATATGAATGTTTTGGATATCCCATAAATGTACATAGAACCGATCGTGTCTCGAGTTTGTCTGGATTCTGCTATTTAACAAAAGCAGGACAACCCCATATCCTAACTCGTTTAAGAGATGGTCTCTTCCCATACGATATCTCATATGGAGTGGTAGGCACAGTTTTGATTGGAACCCTGTTCAATAGATATACTGTAGTTTCCAATGCATATCCCCAAAAGGAAAGTGGTAACTCAGCATCACTCATTATTGAACGTATCATATGCAATAGGGTACGATTCCTCCGTTCTGACACACCGTTGTGTTGTGGCGTGTAAGGGGGAGAGAGCTGAGAGAGAATCCCTGTTTCCCCAATCAGAGCAAAGCTCTGTTGAAATTCAAAATTCAAATTTTAAAGCAACGCTTCAAATCTCGGACGCAACCCGCCACGTGTCAGGCGCCGATACGTCAGCACAGCGCCCAAGAAGGCGCGCCCAATCAGAGCAAAACTCTATTTAAACTAAAATTAAAGAAGCAACGCTTCAGTTGCGCAAGCACTGCGCTGCGCGACACGTGTCAGCGCAGTTGCGCTGCGCGACACGTGTCAGCGCAGGTACGCTAGCGCAGTTGCGCTGCGCTGTACGCTGCGCGACACGTGTCACACGCTGGGGCGTTTGCGCAAAACAGAATTGAGATTTTAAAGAAATCTTTTCTGTTCTTGTTAAAACAAGAAGATTTTCTTCTGTAAAACAGAGACCTTTGGATTAAAGATCCAACGGTGGGGAAAATTCCCCAAATCACTTAGAGAAAGATCTCTTTAACAAATTTAACTAATTTATGGGCACTATAAAAAGGACCCCAGACCTCAATTCAAAAACATCAACATTTTGTGAAAAATTAAACAGAGAGAACTCTGGAGAATTGGAGAGAAATCCTCAAGAACAAGAAAAAAAGGTAAAAAAAAAACCTTAGAAGAAGAGAAAATTCTCTTAAAAATAGATCATTGATCTAAAAACAAGATCAATGATCTTTAATAAAAAATAAAAACAGTGCTTTGCACTTTTTATGAACCTCTGGTTCCTGAAATAAGAAAAACTTGTTTTTTTTATCTAAATTAGATCAAGAAATCAAATAGTGCTTTGCAGTTCTTTTATGAACCATGGGTTCTTGAATCTAAAAGATTCTCAAATTAATAGTGCGTTGCACTTGAAAATCTGCACTATTGCGCTCTTGGGTTGGCGCAAGCCACCAGAGAGCGCCACATGTCAGCATCTGAACCATCTGCGCTATGCGCTCTTGAAATAGAGCTTTGCTCTCTGAAATTGGCGCGACTCACCAGAGCGCGCCACGTGTCAGCAGCGCAAGCGTAGCGCACCAGCGCAGCGCACTGCGCTGCATGACACGTGTCATCATCACAAGCGCTTGCGCTCTTTGATTGGCGCAAAGCGCCTGAAAATGCAATGCATTTCTTTTGCTAAAGGGCCAGGCCCAAATCAAAAAGACCAAGCAGGCCTAATGAAATTGCAAAGCAATAAAAAGGGCAGAGCCCAAACAGAATTGATGCTCTGTATCATTTATAAATGGGCAGAGCCCAAACGAAATAATAAAAAATGCTATGCATTTTAAAAGGGGCAGAGCCCAAACAAAGTAGATGTTTTGCATCATTTATAAATGGGCAGAGCCTAAAACAAATTGATGCTCTGCATCTTTTATGGGTAGAGCCCAAATAAAAATAAAAATAAATGCAATACAAAAGAAGATAAAATGTTGAACATTTTCAACTGGACTTAGCCCAATTTTGGCCGTAAGTCCTCAAATTAAATTGACTGAGCAAGATTGCTCTCTTAATAAATTTACCTCCGGTTCGAGGGTACATCTCCGAACTCCTCTGACACCTGCCGTTGTAATCCTTCAACGACGTCAGAGAGGTGACGGGTCCCGACGACCACATATGAATACGGACTGCGGGGTCCTTAAACTCGTGGACCGAAACGTCCTTAAACTAATGTCGGACCGAAACGTCCTTAAACTAATGATGGACCACTACGTCCCTAAACTGGCGATGGACCACCACGTCCCTAAACTGGAATATGGACCACTACGTCCCTAAACTGGCGATGGACCACCACGTCCCTAAACTGGAATATGGACCACTACGTCCCTAAACTGGAACAATAGAGCCTCCAAATGCTCTTTTGCCGGATCTAAACGGTCCCGTTTAAGTTGATCTTAGCCCCAAATACGGCTAACGTATCCTTAAACATTTAAATGGACTATAAAACTCCCAACCGACTTTGGTTCAAGGGTACATCTCTGAACTCCTCTGACACCTATCGTTGTAATCCTTCAACGACGTCAGAGAGGTGATGAGTCCTGACGGCCATATATTAAACGGATCACCACGTTAAGTTGATCTTAGTCTCAAACAGGACTAACGTATCCTTAACGAATGTTTAAGTTGATCTTAGCCTCAATACGGCTAACGTATCCTTAAACTAAAAGCACCAAACCCAAATCTAAGTAAATACGGATTTGGACTAATCCACGTCCTACGGGCGACAGCATTACTCAGTCTCCGTATACAATCCACGGGCAACCACAAATAAAACAAACACACACGACACGAAGTGAAATTCTGGAGAAGGAAAAAGTTGTTACTGCGATGCGGTAGCGTAATTAACTGCAGGGGCTTGCGCCTGCAAGGAAGAGCGTCCCCACAATCAAAAACCCCTCAAGCGAGGGGGAATCTGACTAAGTCTGCTACATCGGCCGCATCCGTCAAAACCTCCGATACACGGTGCAATAAATCAGCTTGGCATCTTCGGAGAGGTGGACGGATAGCACCATATAGCATCTGCCCCCGAACCCCAACGTCAGGATTTCGCAGTCTTGTGCGCCGCCGTTCGGAGGGGAACAGATTCTGGCACGCCCGGTGGGACCTTTTCCTCTTTCCACTCCACACTTCGTGTGTCGTCTTCGCGAACCAATCGCGGTTTGTTAACGGTTGCCTTTGGATTTCAAGTTACTAAGATTTGGTCTTTTGCCTGGCGCAGAACTCAAGCATCAATGGCCTCTAACTGCACCCAATGCTCGAAGTGCTGTTAGTTATATGTATGCCCTAGAGGCCATTACTATACATAGGATGTATATTGTAGTGGATGCTGGGACATATATAGGGAGGACTTTCTTGCTCGACATGATAGTATGCTATCTGGTTGATCTTTACCTTAACGTGTATACTGATTGTCTCTCTGTTACATGTTGGTAAAGCCCTTAGGATCTGTACTTGACTACCTGGACTATGATGCGGATCATACTAGTGGGGACATGGTAGTCCATAAGTACATCCTTCAAAGTCCCTAGTCGTGGGTGTATCGAGACGGGGCATCGATATACCAGAGTAGACTAGCGTGTACCTTCTCGACCCATACAGATGGGCGATGGATGATCCCATATCCATCGGTGTTTGACATCAGAGGAGATATACGGGTGCTCAGTAGAGACTGGGTACACTGGACGGACTCGCCGAGAACTCCCAGATGGTATTATACCTCACGTCAGATGGCAGTTCTCTGGTGACACTGGTACAGAGTAGTCTGTTGACCCGAGATCGTCATAGAGTCTTGTGTGGTTCCCACTGTGCTTTGATTTCCATCTTACCACGTCCAAGAGGGCGTGCAAAACGGTGGTTTTTGGGTACAGTCCCGAGTCACATGGAGGCAATGAGCGATAGGAGGGGATTCGTCTCTCCCGGTATAGGGAGTTGATGTTGCGCTGTGTTCGATTGGCTATAACAGGAAATCCCTGGCCAGGGTTGCTGAGATTTACTGGTAAGTGTTACCTGTAGTTTCTCGAATTGTTATAGACCTCATATCGACACGACTTATTGAGCTATTGGGGTCTGACGTTTACCACCCCTAGGCGAGATATGCGACATATCAGACGATCAGACCGGACTGTACGGTAGTGTTACTGGTCGGATTCACTGGAGTGTGAGCGGGCTTGCTCGTCGATCTTCAGATTGCTCAATACCCGGGTGGCCGTTACGTTTAGCAGACCGCTTGCGGCTTGTGGATGTTTGATATGATCATCATCCACTGCCGGCGTATTGACGAGTCTTTAGAGTCCTACACAGAGGTTTCCTGGCTCAAGCGAAACGAAATAGGAGCGCATATGAGATATGTGCGGGACCGAGAATAATGCGTGTATGTGATACCGTATTCTATTCTCGCGATAAATATATCGAATGGTTGTATGCGATATAACCTAGTTATCGATTCAAGCGTTGATTCGATAAGCCGATATATTGTATACTAGTCGGTTGTGTGCGACATAACCGGGTTATTGAATCAAGTGTTGATTTAATGATTTGATGCGTATTTATATATTTGATATATTACTTTGCATCAACTAGTATCGGTTTACTTAAGATGGATTTTCTCACTCGGATGGGCGCATTGTATATGCGATATACTTTTGTGCACTTGATTGTATCATGTTTGATGATACATGTCATGCTAGGGTTCAAGTGTAAAGATTAAACCTTGGTTAATGAAATGGTTAGGGTTTATTATTTATTATTCATTTATCTTATTTAATTATCCTTTTTATTTTTGATAAATGAATAAAAGAAAAGAGAAAAGAATGGTGGCAAATTTTGGAGTTTAGTTGAAGCTTTATGAAACATTGATCTAGTCAACCATTCTTATCTCATCCTTAACCCTAACCATTCCCACTAACCATGATTCATTCTCTACACTTAACTCTAGTTAACATGATGATAAGAATTCATTTTCTTTTATTTTTCTTTGATCTTATCTTATCATTATTCTTCTTCTTCCTCCATTTTCTTCAAGTGAAGAAAACTTGCCCCATCAATGGCAAGTGATGGAAATGAGTGAGAAATCCAATTCTAAAGTCTACCCACTTCCTATTTCTTCATCCTCTACCTCTTGCCAAGTAGTAGAGTGTGTTTCCTTCACAACTTTTCACGGTTTGGTGAAGGTGGAGCTTGATTCATCGATGCCTCGACGTAGATCATCTTCGGCATGGACATCGACGACCTAGCTTGCCCATTCTCCGACGAAGCCGACTCTAGAGCCCGGATTTGATTTGGACAGCGGAGACGACCTCGTTGCGGAGCCGTGGAGGTGGAGGACCGGATCTACAAAGGTTGTATTTCCGTATTCCCTTAGTTAATTGTTAACTAGTTCATGTTCGCCTAGACATCTAGCAAACGATCCGTACTTTAGGGTTTGTAGGCACCATAATTTTTGAAATTGCCATGGTTGATGGCTTGGGAGACCTCACTAGAGTGCCTACGAACCCTACAGTGGTATCAGAGCCTAGCTAGAGCCTTAGGCGAAGTCCAGACGGAATTTGAAGTCCGAACGACACAAAACCGAAACCCAAAGCATGCTTTTTGGTTAAGTGTAAAGTGTTAAACCTTAGTTAATGAAATGGTTAGGGTTTATTATTTGTTATTCATTTATCTTATTTATTTATCCATATATTTTTGATAAATGAATAAATGAAATGAAATGAAAATGGTTGCTAATTTTGGATTCTTGTTGAAGCTTCTTGAAGTCTTTGACTTTGTAACCATTTTTGTCTCATGCTTAACCTAACCATCCCTTTAACCATGATTAGCTCTCTACACTTTACCATGGTTCACTTATGATAAGATAAGATAATTCAAAAAGAAAAGAATTATCCATTCTTATGATAAGATAAGATAAGATAATTCCAGTGTTGGTCTTCCTGGATATTTTTAATAATTTTTCAAGAGTTGAATCTTTCTGAGTTGATTTGGGAATTCGGTGTTTCGATCGGGGTATCAAATTTTGTCTGTGTGGCTTTCCGGATAAATTTTAGAATATGTTAAAAAGTTCGACCGGATATAAATACCCAATTTTTCCCCTATCGGGAAATTTCCAAGTGTTGGATTTTTCCGTAAGTTTAACGACGTTCTAAGTAGTGCAAGTAACGCGATGGTCCCTCTAGAAGACACAAACCTTAACTCGATTATGTGACCGTCTTGAACTGCCCTTTGAACCTTCGGGTTTGGGGCAGTACGGCGTGCCACATGTGAGGCGTTGGCTTGACCCTTCTACGGCTGGACCGTTGGTACTGAGGCACGAACTGAATGTTTTTAGACTTGTTTCATGTGTTGATCAGTTTCGGGAAAACTTGGGTGTTCGATTGTTCGATCGAAAAGTTTAGCATTTTCTATTTATCTGGAATGGGATACAATAATTGGAATTCACAAATAGTTATGTGATAACTAAATGAATATTATAAACGTAGCAGTTTAGTCTCACTTGATCGGTTGCCACGGAATTTTGATGCGATCAAAAGTCCGTCGCAATCACGTAGCGTACGCAGATACTCGCCGGGTAAACTTAATAGACAGCCTCACTCCATAGCCCCGACCAAGTGACTGTAGGAGAACCCCGTCGCCGAAAGCATCCGTTCGGGTGCTCGCGGTAGCGGTGTTCCGCCTTGGTGCACTTCGTCGACGGTATCAGGGGTGCGGCCGTCTACTGAAGTTTGCGACGAGCATTCGATCAGGATGTCGGGAATCTTGTAGAATTACCCGACTTGGTATTGAAAAGAGTTTTCGATTTTGAGACTAAAATGCGGGGTTTATAATTGTTAGGCATGTGATGTCTAAGTAATTCATTTGGTCAGGCATGCGATGTCTGAGGTGGTTGCGGATTCCAACTGTTGTAGTTTTACACTTTCTTTTCTGTGACCGTAAGTGTAATATGTGATATCGCCGGTTTCGTTGCTATATGTCAACGACAATTGGGATGGACATATTTACTTACGTTGATGACATGTGATGTTATGTGTTGCTGGATATGTTATATTGGATCGTCGTGTTTGAATAGCCGGGGGTTTTTATGTGAGATGAGTGTTTTTCATTTTCATTCATGTAAAAACTTGTATGTAATATTCTTTTATTGGGGCGCTTCCTGGTTGCGGAAGTTGTCACCTGTTGTATATTATTTACTTTTCCGCACTAGGATAGACCCAAGGAGGAGGGCACAAGTAACCGGGTTCTGGAGTCCAGTGGGAGACCAACTCGAGGAGTCGAGTCCGGGTCTCCTAACTCTAGAATTGGCAGGGTTGCTTGCCGCTCTCGTAGGGGTCTAGGGGTATGGGTTTGGCTATTCATCACGACCGTGGAATCCGTGTTTTATACTGGCTCGTATTGAAAACACGGACGTCCTAGTATATCCAATATTTCATATGATTCTTCTGCTGCGATATCTGTGATGTGATCATGTGATGTTTTTTGATAGATACAGTATATAGTATATATGATATATTATATAGACGTTACTTATGTTTTACACCCGCTCTAGCCCTGCCCTGCTCTGTCGTTAGTTACCTAACCTAACGGTGCACGAGGGGACATCGAGGCGAATGCGGATGGCATAAGTGTACGTCGTATTTATATGTGATGATTAGGTACTAATATGATGGGACTTCATTAATGAGATTAATGAAATAAAAGAAACCTAAGATGTTGTAGAATCGAATTTCAAAATAAAACAGGTAGCTACAGTTCTTGCTTTGCACAGTGGTATATGTGATATATCCTGCACCTTATTCGATGAGGAAAGGACCGAGATCCCTTCACCGGGAGTGACTCCTTTAGCATTAACTGGCAGATGCTACACACTCGGTTTGTCTTTTGATTGCTTTTAAGAGTTTTTGCTTTGCACAGCGATATATGTGATATATCCCGCACCTCATTCGACGAGGAAAGGACCGACGATCCCTTCACCGGGAGTGACTCCTTTAGCAAAACAAGAAAAGCATCAAAAACACTCCATTTTCAAAATTCATTCGATCCTACAACGATATCAAGTTCATTACGCAATAGGTTTTCAGAAAAACCTGTCGTAGCCCTCCGTCATTACAGATAAGTACTAGTTAGTATTCGTGCTACGGTAGTTTGGCATTCGTCAAGGCGTAGTGTGCGGTAGCTAACTAGTATTTATCTGCTTATGCATATGATGCAGATTGGATTAGGGTATTCGTACGGCGTTGTTTGGCATTCGTCAAGGGTCGTGCGGGTGGGTTTAATTCGATCAAGTAATGTACGGGTTGAACTTGACTAGTGGACTATGGGTTGTTTGGCATTCGTCAAGGTCATAGCGAGCTAGGGGCAAAATATTATCGGGAATTTCAAGTGTTGAAATTTGCAATGAGATTGCATACCTTCTATGAGATAGTTGGATCCCGATACCCGCTGCGAGTAAGAGTTTCTCCTGGGAGAGTTTTATACATTACAATTAGCCGATCAAGTAGGTGTCTAGAAAGGTGTCAACGGGGTTACGCCTCTGAGAAAACGAGGTTTACATTAATTAGGTTCGTGCGAAAGCACGGGGGACCTCCCTCAAAGTACCGACACTGGCCTGGCTGAAAGATTGGCGAACTTGTAGTGTGTAATTAATCCCGGCTAGTCTTTCCTTTTAGGGTTTGAAGGAAGATTTGATAAAAAGCAGTGGGAGCCATCCTGATTAGATAAAATAATAACCAATCTATTCTTGACAGAGCGCACGCTGAGTGTTTTCTTCTCTCTCTCTCCAGGTAGCGACCATATCACGCCTTAATCAAGATAATAATACGGAATATTGACCGAACCCGCTTGTTATATTGAGCTGGGGAACGTTGGTCCCGCTCCAACTTATAATTGTTATAAGACAGAGCAGGAAATTGGGGAATACCAGATTTCCCGTGCCGCCCAAACGAAGAGAGTGCATGCTGATGCATCATCTTCGGGTGTATTCGTTACAAAGAACTGTTTCTCTGTATCCTCTACGTCCTGGGTATGTGATACCAGATCAGGATCCCAGATATGTAATCAGTTACATAGGGCTACAGAAAGGTAGAGAACTGAGAACGGGTGATAAGTTTCATGAGGCAGAAAACGGGGCAAATGTTGCAGCCAAGTCTGTTGGTCACTGTCACCCTGTATTACCGATACATTGATTCTGAACGAATGTTGTTAGATACCGAACCTGATATACAAAATCATATCAGTCTCTTTATTAGTAAAGAAAGGATATAATTTTGTATTGTTGGATAATGTTTTGAACATTTCCTATATCAAAAGTTGATCGGTTCAGGCACGTTATCTAAAAACGTTGATGTTCTAAATCAAACTACAGTTCTTATTATATGGAACACACACAAGAGGAAGAGTTCAGAAATGAACGAATCCTTCTTGAGGCATTGTAGACTAGGTCATATCAATGTGACCCGACTAGCTAGAGTTACATAAAGATGCATATTTAAATTAGTTTGAATTTACATCTTGTGAAACTCGCCAGTCATGTCACAAAGATAAGATGACCATAGCTCCGTTTATTGGAAACAGAGAAAGAGTTAGTGAACTCTTGGGATGATACATGTTGATGTATGTAGGTCCCCTGTCTACACATGCCAAGACCGGTTCTTTGTACTTCATTACATTCTCTGATAATCTCTCAAGATTCAGACATATGTTCCTGTTGAAACACAAGTCCGAACCTTTTGAGATATTCATAGAATATAAGTTAGAAGTAGAGAACCAAAATGAGGGTATAAGTATTATGTCCTTTGATGTGATCAAGGAGGAGAATACTTGAGCACGAAAATCCTGGACTATTTTAAAGGAGAATGAGATTCTCTCTCAGCATTACTCCTCCGAATACACCATAGCACGATGGTATATCGGGGCGGAGCAATCACACCCTATATGATATGGTGTGCTCTATGATGAGTATTACTGAGTTACCTATTTCCTTTTAGGGAGTTGTGCGCTTGAGAAGCTGCATACCTATTGAATAGGATTCGAATCAAATCAGTTGCCTACCACTTCATATATGATATGGTATGGGAGGAGCCCATGTCTTAAGTCAGTTAAGATTTGGGGCTGTCCGACCTATGTCTAAAAGCAAAATCCGGACACGCTCGAGGCAAAGTCTGTAATGTAGAACTGGAAATGTTCCAGCTATACAACAAACTACAGCAGATGATTTGATAGAACCAAAGGATTCGATAGTTACCAACGAACCTCAGCCTCTCCGCCGATCTAGTAGGGTTCCTCACCCACCTGAGAGTTACTTTGGTTTCTCTATGACAGTGGGAGCGAGGATTGCATCATGAGATGATGACCCAACTAGTTTCGAGCTGGCCATCAGGAGTAAGACTCTGTAAGAATGGCTGGATGCTTAGTGATCTGAGATGGAATCCTTATACACCAGCAAAGTATGGACTTTAGCTGCTAGATCTGAAGGGTTAAATCCCCATCAGGAGCAAGTATATCTTGAGAAGATTACTTGGTGTACATGGAAAGGTTGAGACTTTCAAAGCTAGACTTGTTAAAGGTTTTCGTCATCGACCAGGCGTGGATCATGATGAAACCTTTTCAAGTGACTATGCTTAAGTCCATCCAGATCCTACTTGCCACGGCTACATACCATGACTGCGATATCTGGTGGTTGGGTGTCTTGACTGCTTTTCTAAATGATGATTTAGAAGAGAGCGTCTATAAGTACACAGCCAGAGGGCCTCGTAGACAGTGGGAGCAGCGGAAACGTGTGCAAGATGTTTTATATGATAAAGCAGGCATCGCGGAGTTGGAACATCTGTTTTGATGAATTAGTCAAAGAGTTTGACATCATCAAAATGGTAGATGAACCTTGTATAAACAAAAAGGTAGTAGGGAGTATGGTGACGATCCTCGTAGAGTACGTGGATGACATACTCTTGATAAGAAAATAGTTTCTTATGCTACGCTCGGTCAATCTCCGTTTATCACCAAAATTCTCCACATAGGATCAAAGTGATACCTACTAAATCTTGGATTTTGGATCTATGAGATAGATCTAATTGGATGTTAGGACTCTCACTAGTTGTAGTGAGATGGTATCAAACGATCCTGCGGAGAATCACTGGAAGGGTTCCAGGGTGATAAAGACGACTGAATGTCAGTCGCAGGCATTGCCTTTACCCTCAGTAAAGGGACGGTATGTTGGAAGAGTTCCAAGCTATATACCATGGCATACTAGACGATAAAGGCTGGATACATCGCTACTTATGATGCTACCCTAGAAGCTGTTTGGATGTATATTGGTTCATGAGATGAACAATGTTCCGACCATTGTGAGACAATGGAGTTGTGGCTTTTGCCAAGGAACGCCGGTCCCATCAGTGATCCAGACATATTCTAAGGCAGTATCACTTGATCATGGAGATGGTTGATCTCCAGGGTGATCGAGGTTAGGAGAGTAGACTCAGAGGACAACACAGCGGATCCACTCACAAAGGCCTGTTCCCAGAGAGAGACACTTTTATGGGATGGTTGAGTATGAGATACTTCAAACCACTGCTACAGATGGCCCTAGTGCAAGTGGGAGATTGTTAGTTATATGTATGCCCTAGAGGCCATTACTATACATAGGATGTATATTGTAGTGGATGCTGGGACATATATAGGGAGGACTTTCTTGCTCGACATGATAGTATGCTATCTGGTTGATCTTTACCTTAACGTGTATACTGATTGTCTCTCTGTTACATGTTGGTAAAGCCCTTAGGATCTGTACTTGACTACCTGGACTATGATGCGGATCATACTAGTAGGGACATGGTAGTCCATAAGTACATCCTTCAAAGTCCCTAGTCGTGGGTGTATCGAGACGGGGCATCGATATACCAGAGTAGACTAGCGTGTACCTTCTCGACCCATACAGATGGGCGATGGATGATCCCATATCCATCGGTGTTTGACATCAGAGGAGATATACGGGTGCTCAGTAGAGACTGGGTACACTGGACGGACTCGCCGAGAACTCCCAGATGGTATTATACCTCACGTCAGATGGCAGTTCTCTGGTGACACTGGTACAGAGTAGTCTGTTGACCCGAGATCGTCATAGAGTCTTGTATGGTTCCCACTGTGCTTTGATTTCCATATTACCATGTCCAAGAGGGCGTGCAAAACGGTGGTTTTTGGGTACAGTCCCGAGTCACATGGAGGCAATGAGCGATAGGAGGGGATTCGTCTCTCCCGGTATAGGGAGTTGATGTTGCGCTGTGTTCGATTGGCTATAACAGGAAATCCCTGGCCAGGGTTGCTGAGATTTACTGGTAAGTGTTACCTGTAGTTTCTCGAATTGTTATAGACCTCATATCGACACGACTTATTGAGCTATTGGGGTCTGACGTTTACCACCCCTAGGCGAGATATGCGACATATCAGACGATCAGACCGGACTGTACGGTAGTGTTACTGGTCGGATTCACTGGAGTGTGAGCGGGCTTGCTCGTCGATCTTCAGATCGCTCAATACCCGGGTGGCCGTTACGTTTAGCAGACCGCTTGCGGCTTGTGGATGTTTGATATGATCATCATCCGCTGCCGGCGTATTGACGAGTCTTTAGAGTCCTACACAGAGGTTTCCTGGCTCAAGCGAAACGAAATAGGAGCGCATATGAGATATGTGCGGGACCGAGAATAATGTGTGTATGTGATACCGTATTCTATTCTCGCGATAAATATATCGAATGGTTGTATGCGATATAACCTAGTTATCGATTCAAGCGTTGATTCGATAAGCCGATATATTGTATACTAGTCGGTTGTGTGCGACATAACCGGGTCATTGAATCAAGTGTTGATTTAATGATTTGATGCGTATTTATATATTTGATATATTACTTTGCATCAACTAGTATCGGTTTACTTAAGATGGATTTTCTCACTCGGATGGGCGCATTGTATATGCGATATACTTTTGTGCACTTGATTGTATCATGTTTGATGATACATGTCATGCTAGGGTTCAAGTGTAAAGATTAAACCTTGGTTAATGAAATGGTTAGGGTTTATTATTTATTATTCATTTATCTTATTTAATTATCCTTTTTATTTTTGATAAATGAATAAAAGAAAAGAGAAAAGAATGGTGGCAAATTTTGGAGTTTAGTTGAAGCTTCATGAAACATTGATCTAGTCAACCATTCTTATCTCATCCTTAACCCTAACCATTCCCACTAACCATGATTCATTCTCTACACTTAACTCTAGTTAACATGATGATAAGAATTCATTTTCTTTTATTTTTCTTTGATCTTATCTTATCATTATTCTTCTTCTTCCTCCATTTTCTTCAAGTGAAGAAAACTTGCCCCATCAATGGCAAGTGATGGAAATGAGTGAGAAATCCAATTCTAAAGTCTACCCACTTCCTATTTCTTCATCCTCTACCTCTTGCCAAGTAGTAGAGTATGTTTCCTTCACAACTTTTCACGGTTTGGTGAAGGTGGAGCTTGATTCATCGATGCCTCGACGTAGATCATCTTCGGCATGGACATCGACGACCTAGCTTGCCCATTCTCCGACGAAGCCGACTCTAGAGCCCGGATTTGATTTGGACAGCGGAAACGACCTCGTTGCGGAGCCGTGGAGGTGGAGGACCGGATCTACAAAGGTTGTATTTCCGTATTCCCTTAGTTAATTGTTAACTAGTTCATGTTCGCCTAGACATCTAGCAAACGATCCGTACTTTAGGGTTTGTAGGCACCATAATTTTTTAAATTGCCATGGTTGATGGCTTAGGAGACCTCACTAGAGTGCCTACGAACCCTACAAGTGCCACTGCAACGGACGCTCCACCTCACCTGGAGGTGTAGCATATGGGCCCCAAGCGGCCTCCTTCCTCGCTCTGCCGGTAGAACAGGTGACCCAGGCCACCACCGGCCTGTTTTTCGGGACCATGATCCCACCTACAAGCTTCTCTATGCCAATACCTGCACCAGAAGCGAACAAGAAGTCGGTCTTCGACCGGCTCACTGCTACGATGGCCCCTGTCAACGAGTCGTCCACTACCAAACCAACAGCCTCCGTCTTCGCCAGGCTGGATCAAAACTCCGAGAGGCCCGCCAAGAAGCCTGTGAATCCCAAGGTGGCTGTCCCAAGGAAGGCAATAACCGCTACTCCAGAAGTCGTCAAGGCGGCTTCCCCTGTCATAGGGTCAGTCTTTTCAAGACTGACTATTCCTGCCCCTACTCGAGGATCAGTCTTCGACAGGTTGAATATCATCCCTCAAAGGACAACCTCAGTCTTTAAGAGGTTAACACCAGCGGCGTCTTATTCAGACAGGGGACAAAAAGAAGCTGTCTCTATCTCCGAGCCAGTCCCAACGGCTCGTCATGCTCGACTTCGCCATTGGCGACGAGTAAGGAAGGCAGGGGGCAACTCCCCCTCAGGGCTAACTTCACCGGCTTCAGTGGTGGAAGTCAACGCTGCTGTTCCAACTGAGAACAACTTTGAACTGCTGAAGAGAGTACGTAAGAACTCTCTAACTGCTACACTAAAAAGATTTCCTCCACCTATGGAGAGAATTCCGGAAATAAAGCAGGAACAGCCCCCTCAACGGCTGTCCTCAAAGATTTATAAAGTTTGGCGGAGGGTTCAAGACTCCGTGATTGACCCAGATCACTCTCGTCAACAGAAGAAGGCGAAGATGCAAAAAGAAAAGGACCGTCCTATTAAACAGAAGAGGACAACAGTCGCCAGGGTGCCCTCTGCAACGACCCCTTCAACTTCGACGGCCCACAAAAGAAGAAGGCCGGAGAAGACCCCCACACCGCGGCAAATGCCAAAGATGGTGAACCTAAACGCCCTAAGTCCGAGGGCATAATAGTTCATACGGTATACATGGCGTCAGGAAAGGAGGACAGTCGTGCATCCACGGGTCATAGACCGCTTACATGGTCAATGACCAAGGCTCAGGAGCAACAGCAAAAGCTCCAGGAGATGATGAACGCGATGGCCGCACTCATTGGGCCAAAAGAAAGCCCTGAAACGTCCTCGGATGAACGTCAGGAACAGGAAACTGACGCTGAATTCCTTCGCCAGATATTGGAGAAGAAGGATAAAGAGGCTGCGGAACAAGCAGCCAGCATAAAGAAAATGGCCCTCCTGTTCCAAGACATGGTGGGTATGATGATTCAGCAAGACCCTCCCGCTGAAGATCCCCCGATCATCCTTGAAGACGATAGGGGAGAAACGTTAAATCCTCCACCGGCTCTGTCAACAGCCAAGGAGGAGGCAATCTCCAAACCTGACCTAGACAAATACATAGCTCAACAGATCCGGGTTCATCAGGCGACTGAAGCAACCGGTCAGGTCGTAAAAACGGGGCGACCGTATCCGAGCTGGTACGACCAGATCAAGTACCCGCCGGGCTATACCATTCCCAAGTTCCATGTCTATAAGAGGACGGGCAATCCCCACCAGCATGTTGCCCAGTTTAGGGCACTCTGCGGCAATACTGGCGGCGATGATAAACTGTTGCTTCGCCAGTTCATTGGAAGCTTATCAGATACAGCGTTCGAGTGGTACTCTGAGCTCCTGAACGACTCTATCAAGACCTTCGCGGAGATGGAGCTGTTGTTTACCCAGCGTTTTGCGAGCGCCAGTGAACACACCCCGATGACGGCATTGATTAACGCCAGGGTGAAGCCAGGCGAGACATGGGTTCAATATGCTATACGATGGAGGAACTTATGATCAAAGTGTGAGCAACGCATTGAAGAAGCTCCTGCAGTAGGTATGTTTGTGGGAACCCTTGATCCGCAAGCAACCATATCCCAATTTATGATGTTCTTCAAACCGACTACCTTCCAGACCCTGATCGATAAGATGGCCCAAATGGATCAGATGGGCCATAGACCTCCTCTTCCAAAGCCGGACTCCCGAAATGAGAAGGGGAAGGGGAAAGCGATCGTTGTCGCTAATGCTCAACAACAGCCGAGCAACTCGAAGCCGGTTGTTCGTCAAAATAATATGCTTCCACAAGTACCCCTTGGGGAGAGACTAGGACGTCCTTACTCATTTTCCCGAGATAAAACGAGAAGATTGTTCGAACTGGCGTTGCGCAACCGACTCATAAGTCTGCCGGAGCCAAAACGTCCGTCGCAACCAAATGATGTAAACGAGCCCAACTACTGTCCCTATCACCGAGTACTGGGTCATCTGATTGAAGATTGCTACATCTTCAAAAATTGGCTTAAAGACCAGTACCAACAGGGCAAGTTCGCGTTATCCGATAGATGGAAGGTGAATCCGCCGCAACCTCACGCCTCTAAAAGGATGAATATGCCGGGGGCAACGTGCTCTCTCGTCGAAGAAGCCCCGTGGGAGGTTGTGCTGTCAGCTAAGACAAAGAGAATGCTGAACGATCTTCAGGCATGCCCAGCGATCAAATAGAAGAACCCGTTGGAACCGCAGGTCATTGAGGGGATGTTGAAGCCGCGTCCAACTCCAAAGACCGATGGTGGTGGCCCAAGCACTCACAACCAGCCGTCAAAATCTTCAAAGAAGAAGAAGAAAAAATCCAAGAAGCCCGTGAAGCCTGGCAACAAGCGCACGGACTTGCAAAAACAAATTGACGCGCTGGAGGAATACAACCAGAAAGCACGGACTCCCATCACACTCCAAGAGTTTCTCAACCACGTCTTTCAAGAGGAAGATGAGGGAGAAAGTTCGTCGGATGAATTTGAGGAATACGTGGCGAGCTGTCATATGATTTCCCATTCGTTGACGGACAATGAGGAAACCCCTTGCGCCGAGAAACCGAGGGCGGACCCTGAACCAGAAATTCTGCGGCCATCAGATGAGATGATCGATGCATTCCTGAATGAGATTCGTCTGAAAGTTAAAGCCAATCAAGAGCGTGAAATGGCCATACTGGAAGGAGCTAAACATTGCCGACTGGACGAAAGAGTCGAGGCACTCCCATCAAATCAAAAGACATCCGATGCCGATAAAAACAAATTCAAGACGAAGAAAAGGTTTGCTAAAGCCATATCAATGGGAATGAACCTACCACCCTATGAAGAAAACACCCTCGATAGAATAGAGATGCATCCTAATTATTGCCTATATCATCAGAAGATCGCACACGCTACTGAAGACTGCGACTCCTTTAAGTGTTGGTGGCAGGGGTATGTCGCTCACAAGCATTACATCAACAGAACAAAGCGGGAAGCTCGTAGACGGCCGAAAAATACGACAGATGAGCATAAAAGACTCACCGGCAATTGCCATAGGAACGACCCCGATGAAAAAACAGCCTTCAACCCTCTCTTCAAGGAATCCACCTCTGAAGAACTGAAGAATTATGAGAACGTTCATCCATGCAAGGGCATATTACCCGGAAAGAATCTCGGACCCGCGAATGACGGAGCGAACAAAAAGGATAAAGGAAAGAAAAAAATGACCTTCATCGCCAATACTCAACAACAGCCGAGCAACTTGAAATCGATTGTTCGCCAAAACAACATGTGTCCACGCCCATCACTCGAGGAAAGACTGGGACGTCCTTACTCGTTTCCCCAGGATAAAACGAGGAAACTGTTTGAACTGGCAGTGCGCAACGGATTCGTCAATCTGCCGACTCCGAAACGTCCACTACAACCAGGAGATGTAAACGATCCTAATTACTGCCCCTACCATCGAGCAGTAAGTCATCCGCTCGAAGATTGCTTCATCTTCAAAAACTGGGTTGAAGACCAGTACCAACAAGGTGAACTCGCGCTGTCCGAAAACTGGAAAGTGAGCCCGCCACAACCACATGCTCCGAAGAAGATGGATATGTCGGGGGCAGCATGCTCATTCATAGAGGAAACCCAACGGACCACTATGTCCTAAAACTGGATAACGGACCGAAACGTCCTTAAACTAATGACGGACCGGGACGTCCTTAAACTAACAACGGACCGAAACGTCCTTAAACTACTACCGCAGCATCTTCAGGCTGACGAGATGAATAAAAGAAAATAAAAAAATATATAAAAATAAAAATATATATATAAAAACGGTATGTCTATAAGCAAAATGGGCATGGATGAAAACCCGAAAGGGCTCCGTGAGTAAAAACAGCAGGGCTACCGGCGAGTGTTCATGAAAACCCGAAAGGGCGCGACCTCGTAAAAAAAAAGAATAAAAAGAATAAAAAAAGATATGTCCATAAGCAAAATGGGCACGGATGAAAACCCGAAAGGGCTCCGTGAGTAAAAACAGCAGGGCTACCGGCGAGTGTTCGTGAAAACCCGAAAGGGCGCGACCTCGTAAAAAAAAAGAATTAAAAGAATTAAAAAAACGGTATGTCCATAAGCAAAATGGGCACGGATGAAAACCCAAAAGGGCTCCGTGAGTAAAAACAGCAGGGCTACCGGCGAGTGTTCGTGAAAACCCGAAAGGGCGCGACCTCGTAAAAAAAAAGAATAAAAAGAATAAAAAAAAGATATGTCTATAAGCAAAATGGGCACGGATGAAAACCTGAAAAGGCTCCGTGAGTAAAAACAGCAGGACTACTGGCGAGTGTTTGTGAAAACCCAAAAGCGCGCAATCTCGTTAAAAGACACTTACAGGGTCCCCTCGACCTTGTAAGGAGAAACCACCCGCGTGAGAGCCTTACGACTCATAAGGGAGCAGCACACTTAGGGATCCCCACGATTCCTAAGGAGAAAATACACTTGCGAGATCCTTATGACTCGTAAGGAGAACTTTCTTATGGGACCCTCACGGCTCATAGGATTTGAAAGTCTTAAGTTACAGAGACCTCAACCTGTGCTTAAGCAACCCCCCCAATCTTTGATAATGCCCTACAAGTGGCTCAATACTGACCCTTGTATACAATCCACGGGCGCGAATAAACATTTCCCTATCCAAGTCCTATCTGTGACTGGGGATATGTACACATGATGAACAACCCTTATAAGTTCCCTCGACTTACAAGGAGAAAACCCTCTTGTAGGATCCTTACGACTTATAGAGGAATATACACTTAGGAATCCTCACGACTCCTAAGGAGAAAATACACCTACGAGATCCTCACGACTTGTTGGGAGAAATATCTTTGTGAGACCCTTACGGCTCATGAAGTCAAAAGCCTTAGCCGACAGGACCTTAATCCTGTTCGCTAAGCTACCTTTGTTCGACATCGACAGAGGCAAATGATGATTTGCTCCTGGCAATATCCCAGTTGTAGCGGTGCTGATGCCGAAATCGGTGTCTAATTTCAGGTTTACGGTGAAAAGCCGGTAGGCCGCACATGCATACGAAATAGCCGAAATGATGGGGCAGCTTGCAATAAAAAGCAGTAAGTAAAGAAAATGTATGCATGGAAAATAGCTGAAATGATTGGGTAACTCGCAATAAAAAGCAGCGAGTAAAATAAAATAAATAGCCGAAATGATTGGGCACCGCAAAAAATAGCCGAAATGATTGGGCAATCGCGACCTTCGCGATATAAAAGCTGAAATGATAGAGCATCGCGGAAATAAAACAATAAAAATGAATGAAACTTTTGCTCTGCAGGTAAGTCCATAGTGACCCCCTGTATACAATCCATAAACATAAACAAAAAAAAAGAAAGGGGACTACATTTCCCCACCAGGCTGGGTCAAAGGGAAGTCAGAACTCATAGACCGCATCTATAGCCTGGATACTAACAGCGGCGTCCCTCCTCATTCCAACAGGACATAGACGTAACATCACCAATCGGAGCCACGGCAAAGTCCCCAGTTCCAAGACTCTATGGTTCACAGATAACCTAGAGTCAACCAACGACCTCCGTCTCAGAAACAAGTCAACCAACGACCTCCGTCTCGGAAGCAAGTCAACCAATGACCTCCGTCGCGGAAACAAGTAGCCAATGACCTCTGTCGCGGAAACAAGTCAGCCAATGACCTCCGTCGCGGAAACAAGTCAGCCAACGACCTCCGTCACGGAAACAAGTCAGCAAACGACCTCCGTCGCGGAAACAAGTCAACCAACGACCTCCGTCGCGGAAACAAGTCGCCAATGACCTCCGTCGTGGAAACAAGTCAGCCAATGACCTCCGTCGCGGAAACAAGTCAACAAACGACCTTCGTCTCCGAAACAAGTCAACAAACGACCTCCGGCGCGGAAACAAGTCAACCAACGACCTCCGTCACGGAAACAAGTCAACCAACGACTTCCGTCTCGAAAACAAGTCAACCAACGACCTCCGTCGCGGAAACAAGTCAACAAACGACCTCCGTCACGGAAACAAGTCAACCAACGACCTCCGCCGTGAAAAAAAGTCAGCCAACGACCTCCCCGTCGGAGCAATACTTCAACCCGGAAACAAGTCAACCCACCAAACACTTACGAGTCCTCTCGATTCGTAAGAGGGAAAATTCTCTTATAGGATCCTTACGACTTATAAGAGGAAACACACTTGGGAATCCTCACGATTCCCAAGAAGAAAATCCACCTATGAGATCCTCTCGATCCGTAGGAGAAAAGTCTCTATGAGACCCTCACGGCTCATAGAGTTGAAAAGTCTTAGGCAGCAGATCTGAACCTGCGGCCTAAGCCATCGCTATCTCTTGGAAAAAACTAAGTTATCTGTCAATTATGTTTATCAAGACAGCATGCTGATAATAAGAGAAGGGAGAAAACAAAAGAGCATACAAGACATTGCAGAGAAAAAATGTGTATCTTTATTTATTAATTCAATCAAGTACAAGGTAAATCGTACAAAAGAATAAAGAATAGATACATGTTATTCGAAAAAGAGAAAATTTTACAAGTATATAGGTACAAGGAGAACTACTGGGAAGGAAGCGTCTTGCATAACTCTTGCAATTGTTCGCACACCTCCTTCCACACTCTCTCCTGATCGGCCACCACCGCCAGTTCTGCCTCCATTTGAGCCCGCTGCTGCAAGACAGATGCAAGCTGCTCCCTAACGGCCTGATGAGCAGCTTCACGGCCTGGGATGTCATGCTCGGCAATATCAAGCTTTCGCTTCAAGTTTAGCCCATGGGAGATGCGCTCTAAGAGACCCTCAAAGATAGCCTTTACTTGGGCAGCATTCACCTCAACCTCAGCACGCAGATGGGCCGTCTCGCTCGAGGTCTCTTGGCATTCCTGTAGCTTTAAAGCTGCTTCTTGTTCCAAGTAGCGGATGTAAGAAGCGCTTTCCTTGATCCATGTTGCTTTTTCATTGCTCGTGGCTAAAGTCTCGGGGGCGAGACGCATCGACTCCAGCTGATGAAGGCGAGCCTCAATCTCTTGACAGTGATTAACCCAAGAGGCGACGATGCCCTCGTCATGGAAATTGGCAAATATCACCAACATCAGGTTAACCGTCGTAGCGAAGTCCGCAGCAGACGTAGGAGTCTCGACGTCGAGTTCCTCGATGTGGTCGCTCAACATGCGCAGACTATTCGCCGCACCTTTTGAGGACGGACGTCTTTGGGAAGGGCCTGCCGGCATTGTAATATGAGACTCAAAAGGCGCCAAGACCGGAACGACAGCTGAAAATACAAAATGCGATTAGATGATGATTCAATAGATAGGGAAAAAGTCATTGATAAGATAGCTTACTATACCAGTTGAAGCAGGTGGCAAGGCCGGAAGGGCCGGTGGCGTGACCGATCTTTCTTCTCCCCCTTCGATTTGTAACACTGCAGTCAGGACGAGAAAGAGTTAGAAATAATTCTATCACCAAAAAAAGGGTATCAGTCGGGAACTATACTCACCAGCACCGCCAGAGGGAGAAGCGAGTTCAGATGGGAAGGAGAAGTGTGGGAGCAACACTTGATATAGATGATCAAAGAGCACTCCTGAAAAGACACAACAGTACGACTTTAGTACACAAATTATACGTCTGAAAGATAAGATTAATAAATTGCAAACCCATACCTTCCAACATCTTCGATGGTATGAGAGAAGGTTGAGAGGTGACCACCGCCAAGGCAGTCGTTGAAGGCGCTCCCTCGAGCAGTGGGGCATCGGCGCTGACTGCACAAGGTGAATTTGTCAGAAAGGATTGTAAGGTAAAGAAAGACAGCAACTTGGGATTTACCTGATGAGCTGCCGGCTGAAATGGAGGCGACTCCCTCCTCCACCGACATGAGGCCACCGCCCGTGGCCTCATCACCCGACTCAATGGGGGCTGTCGTCGTACTCGCGTGGCCAGGAGACGGCGGAAGACTGTAGACGGGGAGGGCAATGATCGGAGCATTGCCGGACTCTTGAGAAAGAGCGGCTGACTCTTCCCCAAGAGTCATGCCCATCTCACCCGCTACTTCTTCGGGCTCGGCAGTCGCCGCCGTCTCATGGTGGCCAGTCTTAAGCGTCTCATTCGTCGCCACCCCAGGTTCAGTAATAGTGATCATCTCATTTGCCATCACCTCAGGCTCGGTATCAATGACCTTCTCGGCTGCAGACTCCTCAACCTCTATCTCAGGCTCCGAAGCCTCAGCGACGTTGCCCACCATCGGCTCGGGTTCGGCAGGAGCCTCCTCCTCCTCTGTTTCCTTGGGTTCAACGGTCTCCGCCTCCCCCTCGGTCGGACTTAGCCGTGCAAGATAAAATATATAAGAACCGATGGCATTATAATTCTTACAACAAAATTCTGAGAGAAATATTACCTGAAGTGGACTTATCATTAGCTTCCCGAACTGCACGCGCTACCTGTCTGCGTGCGGTAGATAGACCGGCCGGGAGCTCTTCAGAAGGAGAAGCAGAGAGAATAATGGCGCTTAGGCCCGCTCCCGTGGCCAAAGCGGCCCTGCGCGCCTTCGCCTCGCGCCTCAACCGCTTCCTCTCCTCCCGAGCCGTTGAGACGGATCTCACCAGAGCCTCTTTCATTGAGGCGTCTTCGTCCGTGAACAGGGATGCCTCCAAAGTTTTCAAGGCATCCCTCGTCGTTTTGTCAAGTTGAGGCTCCCGCGGCAGCCCCGAGGAAACTGGGACTTCAGTAGAGGACTCGGGGATAGTCCCCACATCAGCTGGCGCAGCCCCTGCAAAGAAACAAAGGAAGAAAGTTAGATTGGCCATTGGAAAAGAAGAAAAAAATTTCTGATAAGACGATACATACCAACGTCCATTAAAGCGCGCTTATTCTTTTCCTCCTGGAAGGTTTTCAAAGAAGCAGCGATGTCCTCTTCGGTATTGACCCCTGTTTAAAAAGGAGAAAGCATTAGTCAAAATTAATGATAAAAAATGCGATGAAATAACGAAGAAAGCAACTAATGGTTACCTGACTCAGCGAGTTTACTCAACATCGCTTCGAGCCTCGCTGATCGCTCAGAAGCTGCAATAGCAGCCGCCAAATCAGTGTCTGCGGGGTCTACCGAGAAGCCCTTATTGCTGCCATATTCGCTTATTCCTTCGGTAAGAGGGGCCTCAGGCTCTAAACCGAGGATCGCGTCGAGGGAGAGGAGCGACTTCTTCTTCTTTTGCCTACCAGCTCTGGATGCACCTGGGGCTGATTTGCGCTTGGCAGACACCTTGGGGCGGCGGGTCCTGATATCCGCGCCTGCGCCGGACTCCGACGATACCACATTTACCACCTTCGCTGGAGCACGGAGGGCTAGTGGCGCATCCACAATATCACGAAGCGGCAATCCGCGCGGAGGGCTTAATACGCGCGGGGGTCTGACTCCAGCACCTTTCAATGGAGGAATGACCGGGGTCCTCAGCTTCAGGGGAGCCTTGCGATCGCCGCCGGGAGGCGCACCCTTGCGGTCAACCAGCATGCGCTTTTCTATTTGAATGACTGGACCTATTGCGTGCGCGTACCAGGCCACGTACGTGTTGAGGACTTTGGGGATGCAGCTCGGCTCGCTGATGAAGAAATAAGAGCCCGTGTTAAGCCGCATGAAATGGTGCATCGCACTCCTTATCCCCTCCCGGCCGGCCGTGGGCTCTTCCAAAAAGGCTTCCAGCGGTATCCCCTGGTGATAGCTGGATTATTGGGCGAACCGGTGAGGGTTATACCTCATGAAAAGCGCCATCTCATTCTGCCTGAACACAAGGTAGCCCGGCCGAATGGAATAGAAATGGAGGATCTCTCGAGCTTTCAATATGGAGGCCCCGTCTTTAAAATCATCGCGCAACGGCACCACCGACTTAGTGGTTTCTGAGCCTATGTTTATGACCTTGTCCAAAAAAGAAACCTTCGCTCCGACCAGGTGTGGACGAAGGAGTAGCCCCCTTGCCTCTCGCGGAGACGCAACCACGATCGAGGCGCCGACCAGCCGCATGACTCTCGGGAGTCTGCACTTTTCAAAAAACGGAGGGGTCTTGTGGACGCCGAACACCCCATGCACATGCATTTCCATCCAAGAGGTGAAGTAGTGCATCGGGAAATTAGCTGGCTGCACCCCGGGTTCATTAGCGTCAGCTGCCACGCTAAGTTCATTATAGAGGTGAGCCAACCCGGCAATTCCTATTGTTAACTGCAGGCCAGCCACCATTCGATGCGCCGGGTAGAAAACGGATGGCCGCATGAAGCGCGGGTGCATTGGGAGCGCAAAGCTGCACAACCACAATCCCAGGAACCCTATAAAAAAGGTTTCTTCATCCATATCCGAAACGGCGATCTCCAATAACGGCGTGACGGCGGTGCTGGGGAGATAAAAATCCCTTTGATCACCCTCCAATGTTGGTCGACGGTCTAGGCCGAAGCCGAAAGGGTCGTCAGGCTTGGCGAACTTCTCGCACTGTTCCGACAGAAACTCCGGTCGGACGAAGCGGGCAACGAAGTCTGTAAAACTAACTCCCCGGGTGCCCGATTCCAAATAGAGCCCTTTATAAATCTCCAGCACCTTCACCAGACCTGGAAACTGGTGCTGAATGGCGTTCTCCGGCGTCAGGTTGAACACCAACGGCTTAGTGGCAAAGACATATTCATCAGGAGGAAGCAGCTCCTCATAATGCTCCCCCCTCATCGGCAAGCCTGAGACTTCAGCAAACTCCTCTAAAGAGATAGAGACTTCCCTGTCCGTCATCAGGAAGGTGTGGGTAGGGATGTTCCATTGTTCAATAAAAGCCTTAACCCACCACGTTGGAGGAGAGGGATACTCGAAGAGCGAGACATAGATGGACGAATATAAGCCATCTTCATCAGATGAGTCCTCTTCGCTGACAAGATATACCGGGCCCACTGCAAATATCCGGCGGGCGGTCGCGGCATCAATCCGATGTTATAGGCCTGTCCCCATGGGCGTGCTTCACCCTGACAGATTCGCCTCCCTAAAATATCTATTGCCGGCGGCGGCTACACGAGAATAACACCAATCGCAGGTTGGAGGAGGTCATCCGAGTTCCAATTTTTAACCTCCACGGCATACTTCATCGGGGGTTCATCCGCGTAAGGGAGTGAAGATATGGGCTCAGATGGCGTGGAGGAACCGAAACTTCGGCGACCCTGCATGATCTCATTGTACCACCTACCCCACAGGTGAAGACTCTTATGCTCGGGGTCATGATCCTTAATGAGAGCGAGCACTACTCGATCTACTGGTGCCTGGGGAAATCCCCCCTCTGAGCGAACAAATGGGAAAGACAGATCAGAAGAAAAACGAAATTCAGCCGTCAGTGTCCTAATTTAATTTTAAAAGCCTGACACTTGATACTACACTGCAATGCAGTGTAGGGGGGACCAAAGAGGGACCCACAAAATCCAGGTGACAATGTGCTAATGAATAAGACAGCCCCATCATTGGATGGGACTGTCAATTAATAAGGAGATCCCCAAAAGAATACTCTCATTAAGTGATAAATCCCTAGAGACAAGGAGAGAATCTCTTCTTTCAGAGCAAAGCTCTGTCACAGAGTGACACTTGTCAAACTCTGGTCTCGAGGGAATAAAATTCCTCAGAAGAGCCTAGCTCTATAATAATGATGAGAGAATCCATTAAATAAAAAAAATTTAGAAGTTAAAATTTTATTTTTTTTGGATCTTAGAGATCCATGAAAACTCTTAAGATTTCTTCATTTTTTTTAGATCAAAAAGATCTATATTTTATCCATGAGCAAAGCTCTGTTCATGGGTAAAAACCCTGAAACAAGATCTCTTTAGATCTATGGATTCTTAAGAGCAAGTCTCTGTTGGTGAAACCCCAAAGGAGTTTTCTTAAGATCAAAGATCTATGAGAGCAAGGCTCTGTTGATTAAAATTAATTTAATTAAATTGAAGTTAAATTTTACCTAAGATGTTCTAAAAGTTTGAACTTTGAAGTTCGTTAAAGAAGAGAGTAAGGCTCTAAAGTTCTTAAAAGAGCAGGGCTCTGGAAAATAAAATCTTGAAATGATGAAGATTTCCTAAGGGCCATAGGTCCTATTTATAAGGCGCTTGCGCCCCTTCAGCTCACCCCTTGATCCAACGGTCAAGAGCTTGCCACCGCTGCACTCACGTTCGCGCCACGTGAGCGCAACGGTGGGGGGGCATTTGTTTCCCCAATCAGAGCAAAGCTCTGTTGAAATTCAAAATTCAAATTTTAAAGCAACGCTTCAAATCTCGGGCGTAACCCGCCACGTGTCAGGCGTCAATACGTCAGCGCAGCGCCCAAGAAGGTGCGTCCAATCAGAGCAAAGCTCTATTTAAACTAAAATTAAAGAAGCAACGCTTCAGTTGCGCAAGCACTGCGCTGCGCGACATGTGTCAGCGCATCAGCGCAGATGCGCTGCGCGACACGTGTCAGCGCAGGTGCGCTTGCGCAGTTGCGCTGCGCTGTGCGCTGCGCGACACGTGTCAGCGCAGGTGCGCTAGCGCAGTTGCGCTAGCGCAGTTGCGCTGCGCTGTGTACTGCGCGACACGTGTCACGCGCTGGGGCGTTTGCGCAAAACAGAATTGAGATTTTAAAGAAATCTTTTCTGTTTTTGTTAAAACAAGAAGAATTTGTTCTGTAAAACAGAGGCCTTTGGATCAAAGATCCAACGGTGGGGAAAGTTCCCCAAATCACTCAGAGAAAGATCTTTTTAACAAATTTAACTAATTTATGGGCACTATAAAAAGGACCCCAGAGCTCAATTCAAAGGCATCAACATTTTGTGAAAAATTAAACAGAGAGAACTCTGGAGAATTGGAGAGAAATCCTCAAGAACAAGAAAAAAAGGTAAAAAAAAAACCTTAGAAGAAGAGAAAATTCTCTTAAAAACAGATCATTGATCTAAAAACAAGATCAATGATCTTTAATAAAAAATAAAAACAGTGCTTTGCACTTTTTATGAACCTCTGGTTCCTGAAATAAGAAAAACTTGTTTTTTTGATCTAAATTAGATCAAGAAATCAAATAGTGCTTTGCACTTCTTTTATGAACCATGGGTTCTTGAATCTAAAAGATTCTCAAATTAATAGTGCTTTGCACTTGAAAATCTGCACTATTGCGCTCTTGGGTTGGCGCAAGCCACCAGAGAGCGCCACATGTCAGCATCTGAACCATCTGCGCTATGCGCTCTTGAAATAGAGCTTTGCTCTCTGAAATTGGCGCGACTCACCAGAGCGCGCCACGTGTCAGCAGCGCAAGCGTAGCGCACTAGTGGAGCGCACTGCGCTGTATGACACGTGTCATCATCACAAGCGCTTGCGCTCTTTGATTGGCGCAAAGCGCCTGAAAATGCAATGCATTTCTTTTGCTAAAGGGCCAGGCCCAAATCAAAAAGACCAAGCAGGCCTAATGAAATTGCAAAGCAATAAAAAGGGCAGAGCCTAAACAGAATTGATGCTCTGCATCATTTATAAATGGGCAGAGCCCAAACGAAATAATAAAAAATGCTATGCATTTTAAAAGGGGCAGAGCCCAAACAAAGTAGATGCTTTGCATCATTTATAAATGGGCAGAGCCCAAAACAAATTGATGCTCTGCATCTTTTATGGGTAGAGCCCAAATAAAAATAAAAAGAAATGCAATGCAAAAGCAGATAAAATGTTGAACATTTTCAACTGGACTTAGCCCAATTTTGGCCGTAAGTCCTCAAATTAAATTGACTGAGCAAGATTGCTCTCTTAAATCAATTTACCTCCGGTTCGAGGGTACATCTCCGAACTTTTCTGACACCTGCCGTTGTAATCCTTCAACGACGTCAGAGAGGTGACGGGTCCCGACGACCACATATGAATACGGACTGCGGGGTCCTTAAACTCGTGGACCGAAACGTTCTTAAACTAATGTCGGACCGAAACGTCCTTAAACTAATGATGGACCACTACATCCCTAAACTGGCGATGGACCACCACGTCCATAAACTGGAATATGGACCACTACGTCCCTAAACTGGCGATGGACCACCACGTCCCTAAACTGGAATATGGACCACTACATCCCTAAACTGGAACAATAGAGCCTCCAAATGCTCTTTTGCCGGATCTAAACGGTCCCGTTTAAGTTGATCTTAGCCCCAAATACGGCTAACGTATCCTTAAACATTTAAATGGACTATAAAACTCTCAACCGACTTTGGTTCAAGGGTACATCTCTGAACTCCTCTGACACCTATCGTTGTAATCCTTTAACGACGTCAGAGAGGTGATGAGTCCTGACGGCCATATATTAAACGGATCACCACGTTAAGTTGATCTTAGTCTCAAACAGGACTAACGTATCCTTAACGAACGTTTAAGTTGATCTTAGCCTCAATACGGCTAACGTATCCTTAAACTAAAAACACCAAACCCAAATCTAAGTAAATACGGATTTGGACTAATCCACGTCCTATGGGCGACGGCATTACTCAGTCTCCATATACAATCCACGGGCAACCACAAATAAAACAAACACACACGACACAAAGTGAAATTCTGGAGAAGGAAAAAGTTGTTATCGCGATGCGGTAGCGTAATTAACTGCAGGGGCTTGCGCCTGCAAGGAAGAGCGTCCCCACAATCAAAAACCCCTCAAGCGAGGGGGAATCTGACGAAGTCTGCTACATCGGCCGCATCCGTCTAAACCTCCAATACACGGTGCCATAAATCAGCTTGGCATCTTCGGAGAGGTGGACGGATAGCACCATATAGCATCTGCCCCGAACCCCAGCGTCCGGATTTCGCAGTCTTGTGCGCCGCCGTTCGGAGGGGAACAATCTCATTCTCTTTTAGGAAATCTAGAAACTCTGCACTAAAATACTCTCCTCCTCGATCTGATCGAAGTTTCTTGATGCTCAATCCACTTTGTTTTTCTACTTCAAGTTTATACTCCTTGAATTTTTCGAAAGCTTCAGACTTATGTTTCAACAAGAACACGTGTCCGAACCTCGAGAAATCATCAATAAAAGTTATAAAGTATGAATAACCACTTCTAGCATGTGTAGACATTGGTCTGCATACATCACTATGTATGAGGCCTAAGAGTTCTGTAGCTCTCTCTCCGTATCCAGTAAACGGAGTTTTAGTCATTTTACCCTTGATGCAAGACTGAAAAGTCTCATAAGATTTATATTCAAAAGGATTTAAACACCCATCTTTATGTAGCTTGGTTAGTCTTATTTCGTTAATATGACCAAGTCTACAATGCTATACAAAAGCTTCATTTATATCTGAAAATTTTCTTTTGTTTGTGTGTAGTATGTTGAAAACTGTGTGTTAATTTAGGACGTAAATGCCGTTATTTAGTGTACCATACCCAATCAACTGTTGATTCAGGTTAATATTTGCAACACAAAATGATATCCTTCATTGTCTAACAAAGATATAGATATTATATTACATAGCATATTTGGTACAAAATAACATGGGTTCAAAATCAATATACATCCCGAAGGCAACCCTAGGTGATACTCTTCCACTGATACAGCATGTATATTGGAACCATTTCCAACTTGGAGAGTGTGATCACCTGTCTTCAAAACTTTTCTATTTCTCAGTCCCTGCACACAATTGCAGATGTAAGAACCCGAACCGGTATCTAATACTCAGGATGCATAGTTTATAGAAAAACAGTTTTCAGTGACGAACACACCTGAAGCGGAAGTATCGCCATGCTTCTTCTTCTTGAGATCAGCGAGGTACATAGTACAATTACGCTTCCAATGTCCCAATTTGTGGCAGAAGAAACATTCTCCTTTTCCAGATCCTGCAGCCCCGGATTTGTATTTCACCTTTGCATTTTCAACTCCACCTCTCGGTTTAGTGGGTTTCTTCTTCTTCTTTCCCTTAGCCTTGGCTTTTGAGACGAAAGGGAGAATAGGCCCATTAATCGGAGAGGGAGTTTTCACCGTCTTAAGCGTGCTCTCTGCACTTCTCAACATATTGAGAAGTTCAGGAAGTGACTTCTCCATATTGTGCATATTGAAATTCACTATAAATTAAGCATAGGCAAGGGGAGACTGTAGAACAATATCAATATATTGTTCGTTCTCCATTGTCCATCCCAGGTCCTCAAGTTCTTCAATAAGTCCTATCATCTTCAAGACATGATCACCTACCGATGTACTAGCAACCATTTTCATCTGAAACAACTTTCTTGATGCCTCGTAACGTAGAGCATGAGATTGCTCCCCATACAACTCCTTTGTATGGAAAAAGATGGATTGAACATTCATCTTCTCATGTTGCTTTTGATGTTCATTGTCCATCGAAGTTAACGTGAGGCATTTGGCTGTGGCATAATCAATATCCCATGTCTTGCGGATCTCCTTATCTGCAATAGAGGAATCAGGGCCTGGGATGGGAAGGGCTGGAGCAGTGAGAACATATGCAACCTTATCGTATGTAAGGGCAATGTTCACATTCCTCAGCCAGCCTTTATAATTAGGTCCTGTCAGTTTATTTTTCTCTAATAAAATCTTAAGTCCAGTCATTGGTATCTGCTATCAGGAGAGAGAAAAGAAAACACTTAGCGAAACCTCTTGCAAAATTAGATTGGTTATTTATCTTATCTAATCGATGTCTTCCACTGCTTTTATCAAATTTTCCTTCAAACCTTAAAAAGAAAATTAGTCAGGATTAATTACATTCTACAAGTTCGCTAACTGGTCAGCCAGGCCAGTGTCGGTACTCCGAAGGAGGTTCCCCGTGCTTTCGCACGGACCTAATTAAAATAAATCTCATTTCCCGAGAGGCTTAACCCCGTTGACACCTTTGTAGACACCTACTGGATTAGCTAATTGTAAAGTGTAAAACTCTCCCGGGAGTAACTTTTACTCACAGTAGGATTGGGATCCAACCACCAATATAGAAAGTATGCAATCTCATTGCAAATTTCAACTATTGAAATTCCCGATATGGTTTTTACCCCTAACAACTTATGATCTTAACTATAGTCAACAAATCATAAGCACTAGTCAAGTTCTACCCGTCATTTCGTGATTAATTAGACCCATTCATATGACCCTTAACTATGGTCAACAAAGTCATATGAATGCCCTAATTAATCGCATCATATTCAATATAGGAAGATATCACTTAGCTACCGTACACTACGTCTTAACTATGGTGAACAAACGTAGCACGAATAATAAGTACTCTACTTTCTAAAATGACGGAGGGTTACAGATGGTTTTGATGAAAACCTTTAACGTTTTGAACTTGATATCGTTGTCGAACCAAATGATTTAAAAAGGAGTGGCTTAAGCTCCATATTTTGAAACTTGTTTTTTCATAAAAAGACCAAGTAGGTTTCAAATTTGATTCTACAACATCTTTAGGCTTCTTTTCTTTACATTAATCTCATTAATGTAGCCCCATCATTTAAGTTTCCTAAACATCACAGAAGAAACGAAAATAGAATGTACGCTTATGCCATCCGCATTCGCCACGGGGTCCCGTCATGCACCGTTAGGTTACTTAACTAACGACAGAGCGGGGGCAGGACTAGCGCAGGTGCAAAATATAATCAACGTTTATTATATATCATATATATAAATAACATTGTCTCACGCAGTTCATATGATCACATCACAGAGTAACAGCAGCATAAGTAGATATATGAAAATATAGGATATATTAGGTGGTCCGTATTTTTAGATTAAGCCAATGATAAAAAATACGGATTCCACGGTCATGATGAATAACCAAGCCCACACCCCTAGATCCCTACGAGAGCGGCAAGCAACCCTACCAATTCTAAAGTTAGGCGACTGGTCTCGACTCCTCGAGATAGCCTCCCACTGGACTGTAGAACCCGGTTACATATGCTCCCCACCTTGGGTCTATCCTAATGCGGAAAAGTAAATAATATACATCAATGGTGACATCAACCTTAACATGGAAGTGTCCCAATAAAAGAATATTACATACATTGAATTTACATGAATGAAAAAAAGTCTCTCATCTCACATAAAAAAACGGCTATTCAATCACGACGATCCTATACATCATATCAGTACATCAACAAAATAATCATCACAGATTATCAACGTAAGAAAATATGCGTATTCCTAATGTCGTCGACATATAGCAACGAGGTTAAGGACATACATATTACACTTACGGTCGCAGAAAAGAAATGTAAAACTACAATAGCTGGAATCCGCAAAATCCTTAGACATTGCAAACCCGAATTATCTCATATTCCGGATTTCATGCCTAACCCAGTAAATCTTACATTTAAGTCTCGAATTGAAAACAACTTTTCAAAAATGAAGTCGGGTAATTCAACAAGATTCCCGATTATCAATGGGACTAAAATGTTAGATTCACAAACAACCAATTAATTTTCATAAAACTAATTAGTGTAGATTCTAAATATTGTATCATATATAGTAACTGTCTAGACGATATTAAACATTTCGATCGACATCACAGATCATCATCAAACCACATAGACCTCAACACCTTGAGCCTTACAAAAAATATCCAGAAAAGTGCAAAATATCCAGAAAAGTTCAAAATATCACTATGGAGCAGCACAAGAAGAAAGAGTTTACAACTCATCAATACTGCCGCGCAACCGCGGCTAAACGCCATGTTAGGTCATGGTTTCGCGGCCAATTGATTGAGTTGGGCCCTCAAATTTCTTGGGGCTCCACTATATACCCTGCACGAATTTCTGATTATTTTTAATCTGCAAAATACCAACTTTTGGGAAAATGTACAGAAACTAGTAAAAACTGTGATTTTGATTGTAATCGAACACTTTTAACGTCGTCTAAACTACTCTAATGCTCTAGTTTGGCTCTGATACCATGTAAGCGTGTCTTAGCACCTCTACTTTGGTTTAAACATCAATATGTGAAGGATTTAAAAAATTTAGAGAGGTAAAGCACACAAATCATGAATCGAACTAAAGATTAGGGTTACTATCAAAAGCTAAGAGTGTAAAAACCTAAGAGAAAGAGAACTACAACCGTTGTAGACCACTCCTTCTCTTCAATGGCTCCGTATAGAAGTCTTTGGGCTCCTCTTGGCTCCACTTGAAGCTTGGAACGACTCCGCTTGAAGTCTTCAATGTCTACGATGATCCACCACGGAGAATCTTACACTCAAACTCTTACTTCACTAAACTAAGTAGAAGTGAAGCTAACAAGCTATACAAGTTTGCTAAACTAATATAGATTGATGAAGTGGAATTTTTCTCACTAAAAAACCTTTCTTTTTTTCTCTTTTTCTTTCTAAGAAAAGCTAGAGAGCTTAAAGGAAGAAGATGAACTAATGGCTTTGCTTAAAAAAGATAATGAACCCTTGGAAAATATCTTAGATATTTAAGATGTGAGTGGAGAATAAAATAATGAGCCATGATTAAGATATTTTTAGAAGAGTGTAGAAACCATGACTCATTCCTACAATTTCCATTTTCTCAAAAATAATTAAATGTCTAATATATTTCAATGTGGGTCTAGCATAGCCATGTCCAATGTATCATCCACCTTGATACACACACACACACACATATATATATCTATAAATACAAATACAAATATTTATATACATATATGCATACATAAAGAAAGGAAATATAAATGAGCAATTAGTCATTTTATTAAATCAACACCTAATTTAATAAACCGGTCATATCACATATATAATCCGACGAAATCAAAACCACTAGATTAAAATACGGTATCACATAATCGCATTTAATCAAGCTCCCGCACATATCTCCATATGCGCCACACTTCATTTCGTTTGAGCTCGGAAACCCCTATTGTGGGACTCTTAAGACTCGTCAATACGCTAGCAATAGGTAACGATCATATCAGATACCCACAAACCGTCAGCGGTACTAGCTGGACGTAACGGCTACCCAGGTATTGTATGAATAGAAGAACAACAAGCGAACTTGTTCAAACTCCCGTAGAGCCAACAAGCAACACTTACCGTACAGTCCGGTCTTTTCGTCTGATATGTTGCATATTGAGTCTGGGGATGGAATCGTCAAGCCCTAATAACTCAATATGTCAAGCCGATGTGTGGCCTAAAACAGGTCGAGAAACTACTGATAACACTTATCGGTAAATCTCATCAGCCCTGGCCAGGGACTTTCAGTTATAGCCAATCGTGCATAGTACAACATCAACTCCCAATACCGGGAGAGACGAAACCCCTCTTATCGCTCACCGCCTCCATGTGTCTCGGGACTGTACCCAAAAGCCACCTGTTTGCATGACTCAGTAGAGCCGTGGTAGGGTGGAAATCAAAGCACAGTGGGAAACACACAAGGATCTATGACGATCTCGGGTCTACAGACTAACCTGTACAAGTGTCACCAGAGAACTGCTATTCGACGATAGGTATAATACCATATAGGAGTTCTCGGCGAGTCCGTTCAGTATAATCAGTCTCTAATGTGCACCTGTATACAATCTTTAAAGTCAAACACCAATGGATATGGGATCATCCATCGCCCCTATACTGGGTTGCTAACGGAGCGAGCGTGGATGCTGTTTCCGTAGGGGAATATCACCTAGGATTGACAAGTGGAAACATTTTGATTTTGCGTACCTGTTTTTGTATACCAAATTTGACATGTAATATTATCTCTGTATTTTTACTATCTAAATAAGGTTATAATTTTACATTTATAAGCAATGTTGTAAACATTCACCTTAATCACGGTTTGATTAGGTCTGGTACACCAGACAACGGTATATACATATTAAATCAACACCAAGTTTTCAATGTCCAGAACACACTCAAAAGAAAAACTCCATAATTGAATCAAGCTTTCTTATGGTATTGTAGACTAGGCCATATCAATGAAACACGGTTGATGAAGTTATATAAAGAGAGATATTTGGATCCGTTTGAATATCTATCTTATGCAACTTGTCAATCATATATCAAAGGAAAGATGATAAATACTTCGCTCACTGGACACGGAGTAAGAGCTACCGAGCTCTTGGGACTCACACACAGCGACGCGTGTGGTCCGATGTCTATACATGCAAAAAGTGGTTATTCCAACTTCATTAATTTTACAGGTGATTACTCAAGATATGGACATGTATTTTTGATGAAATATAAATCCAAGGCCTTTGAGAAATTCCAGGAGTACAAGAATAGAGTGGAAAAACAAACATGCAAAAGTATCAAGATACTTCGATCTGATCGGGGTGGTGAATACTTGAGTGTCGAGTTCCTGAGATATTTAAAAGAGAATGGAATTTTCTCTCAGCTTACTCCTCCATACACACCTCAACACAATGGTGTATCGGAAAGGCGGAACCGCACCTTACTAGATATGGTGCGTTCCATGATGAGTAATACTGAGTTACCGCGATTCTTCTGGGTTTATGCACTAGAATCTGATGCATATCTTTTGAACAAAGTTCCGACTAAGTCCGTGCCTACCACTCTATATGAAATGTGGAGTGGGAAGAAACCCTATCTTAAGTATCTTAAGATATGGGGATGTCCAGTTTTTGTTAAAAAGCAGCATGCGGACAATCTCGAGACACGATCAGTATTGTATAAGTTTGTGGGAAACCCAAGGAATTCCAGGGGGCATCTTTTCTATTATGCAGAGGAACAAAAGGTTTTTATTTCTCGGCATGCCCACTTTCTGGAGACTCAATTTCTTGAAAAATAAATAAATGGGAGCGCAATAGAACTTGAAGAAATTCCAGAACCATAATCTATTACTGAAAGCTTGGTGGAATCCAAAATTTCAAGAGAAACGAACGTTCCTGTGCCACTCCGCAGATCTAGTAGGCAGTCTCATCTGCCTGAGAGATACGACGGTTTTCTCATAGACGGGGATAGAGAGGATTGCATCATCGATAATGATGAGCCAACTAGTTTCTGGCAGGCCATTACGAGCAGAGACTCAGTAAAGTGGCTGGATGCAATGCGATCCGAGATGGAATCCATGTACACCAACAAAGTTTGGACTTTGGACGTTGCACCTCAGAGGGTAAGACTCATAGGCTGTAAATGGATCTTCAGAAAGAAAATTGGTGCAGATGGATAGGTTGAAACTTATAAAGCTAGACTTATAGCAAAAGGTTTTCATCAAATTCCTAGCTTAGAATATGATAAAACCTTTTTCTCCAGTTGTTATACTTAAATCCATTTAGATCCTACTTGCCATTACTGCCTTCCATGATTATGAAATTTGGCAGATGGACATAAAGACCTCTTTTCAGAATGGAAATTTGGAAGAGTGTGTTTATATGGATTAGCCATGGGGCTTCATAGAGAGTGGGAGTAGCGAAAGAGTGTGCAAGTTGCTTAAATCCATTTATAGATTAAAGCATGCATCACGGAGTTAGAACATCTGTTTTGATGAGACAGTCAAAAAATTCGACTTTATCAAAAATGAAGATGAACCATGCATTTATAGTAAGATTGTAGAGAGAACTGTGGTATTCCTCGTCTTGTACATAGATGACATTCTCTTGATAGAAAATGGCATTCCTATGCTACAATCAGTCAAAAGCTACTTATCACAGAAGTTCTCCATGAAAGACCTGTGTGATGCCTCCTACATTCTGTGGATCCAGATCTATCATGATAGATCTGGAGGATGTTGGGATTTTCACAATTCAGGTACATTGACACCATAATGAAAAGATTTAGTATGGAAGATTCCAAGTGTGGTAATTTACCCACTTGTCACGGGATCACCCTCTCCAAAGAGATATCTTCCAAGACTGATTTGGAAAGGGATCGCATGAGCACTATACCTATGTTTCGGCGGCAGAATCTATAAGGTATGCGATACTATGTACCAGACCAGATGTAGCTTATGTGCTTAGCGTGGTGAGCCAGTATCAGTCGAACCCATGTGAGAATCATTAGACAGCTGTGAAGAACAGCCTCAAGTATCTGAGAAGGACTAAAAAGATGTTCTTGGTTTACGGTAATGGAAACCTCCAGGTCAAGTACTTTACCGACTCAAGCTTCCAAAGTGATAGGATGACAGCAAGTCTGTCTCGGGTTTTGTATTTACCCTCAACGGAGGGGCGGTTTGTTGGAAGAGCTCCAAACAGCACACCGTCGCAGACTCGACGATGGTGGCTGTAACAACTCCAATTTTAGTGTACAAAAATTTGTTTAAAAGTTAATATATACTTGGGGTATTTGCATTTACTGTGATTACTATAAGTAATTGTTTTGCTTTTTAATAACAAGCAAGAGCTTATAGCTCATTGGTAAGACCTCGCACTGCTGAACCAAGCCACCAGAGTTCAAACCCCACCCCACATTATTTTCAATATTGTTTTATTTTGAATTTTTAGAAGTCCAAGGGGCTACACGTGCATAACTCGTAAAACCCCCACTACACCTTAAAAACAAACTGAACCAGGAGATAGATCAACTGACGGCCGACCTAGGGGACCCCCGACCCGGCCTGACTCGGTCGGATCGGGCTGGCAGCGGCGGCCGAGTCGGCTCCAATACTGAATCGGCCAACATGAAAGTTGTGCCTCTTCACCTCCCCATCACTCCTGCACACTTTATTTCTTTGGATCGGTTCCCGAGCCCTCTTAAATCCCATTAAACCCTATTTTTAATACATTTTAATTCAATTTTCATTTCACCCTTTCACTTACCCTAAACCCTAACCTTACCCTATAAATACAACCCCTAAACACCCCCCCTCACTCACAATTCTGTCCAAACTCTCAAGAAAACTCTAGAGAATTTTAGTGTGCAATTGAAATTAGCAAAAGGCGAAAGCTTCGGCGAAACCCTAGGAGCTCCCAGCGACGAAACGACGCACCGGCGCCGCCTACCGTTCCCTTTTCCTCTCTTCTAATCTCTAAACCCATAAGTCCCACCTCCCTCTTCTCTATTCTTTTCTAAAAACACGTATTTCTAAATACCGACGGAATCGGAGTTAATCCGATGTCCGATTCGGTTCCTCCTAAAAATCTCACTTTTTCTTAAATACAATCATACTAAACCATTACATGTTGACTATTAAACATTAACAAGTCATATTGAACAAGTTCCATATCAAAAAGATTTCTATTTCAATTGTTATCGTACTTTTTCACTAAAATACCATGTAGTTTAAATTCGACATTAAAACATCACCATCTTGCTATACCTTTAAGTAGATCACGAGGTAATGACCTACCTCCTCACACACTCATATGCAACATAGCACAATACCCTTCGGGAATATAGAATACAGAAAAACGAAACTTTACATATCAATACCACTAACTATTAAAACCGTTTTCTATAAGAATTCGTATTTAATACAAATCATTGCAAAGCGCCGCTACAACCTATTTGGGGAATCCGTTTAGGATGGTGCGAATTATCGCACATCCTCGGGCTTAGTAGTGCGAGATGCAGAGCTCCGCAAGGAGCATTCGGTCTCGAGAGATTTAAAATACAAATATCTTAAGAAAATGAGATTTCTAGAAATATAATATATATTAAAATTATATATATATATATATATGTATCATTAAAATATCTATTTTGTGATAATATAAATATTCCAATTTTTTTCTAAAATCACAAGAATCACTTTACATTAAAATACCATGAATCCATACAAGTTCAATATTACAATTAAATACCATGTATTCTGAAAAATAGGTTTATTCACTAGAAATGTCACAAATATAAAATCTACAACTATGGAAACTCTAAAAACGATAAATAAATACTTGAGTGTATTTTGAATGTATACAAATTATTTTTATATAAAACCCCATCAAGTTCTATAAATTACCCTAAGGACCCTAGTAAATATAGGTTTAAGCAGGACCAATCTCTTGAGCCTCAGGGAGCCGGAGAAGTGGGCGCTTGCCTATCTAAGGTAGACAACTTAACAAAGGTGTAATCAATACGGTAATCATCTTTGAAAAAGATACAAATCCTGCCATCCATGTGCAGCGGTTACCGATAACATCATAACAATCGGGACTTCAATTTTTTTCCTAATTGTTCTGACTCAGACTAAATCTCATTAAATAATCTGACTTGAATATGATTCAAATACAATCTACAATCTACAATCCAATAAGAATCCATGAATACATATATTCAATCTATTCAATCTGTATTGACCGAACCGAACTATGGATATACTTCCATTTACATGATTCTCCAGTTATATCCATTTACTGATATCATGGTTTCGGCAAGTCATCCAATTATACAATCTATATTACAAGACAATACAAGTTGCAATACAATACAACAATACAATCAAGACACTACGTGGTTTAAAGAGTAGATTGGTACGGAAGGTGTTAGAAGTGGCACGAGACTGTAAGATTTAATACACCTAACTTATATTCCGTTGCTGTTGTACCGTAGCATAAATGGTTCCTTGTACTACACGTGCCTCTAGTCTCTGGCATATAGAGACTCCTTTCGTATACACTGGCATTATTCTGTATCAAGCTACAAACAACAGCGTTAACACCAAATACTCATATAATACAACTTTAAAAGCTATTTTCTCTTTCTGTCTATTCTATTTTTTCCTTATCTTTAGGACTTACCGAGCGATTGTTCGCTGAGGACATTCCTTCTCTTTCTTCTTTGGAATGTTGTCAGGTGATCTGGACACTCAGGAGATCGAGCCTACTAGTGAGGACTTGGACCAGCTTTCCTACGACCCAGAGCTATAGCTTCATTGTACACATTTTTATTTCAGTATTTTTCATTTCTGTTCTGCTACTGTTTAGGCATTGCTTTCATTCAGTTGTATTTACTTTTCCATGTATTGTAAAAAGAATGTGAATAAATAAAGTTGCTGTTTTATTATATCTTGTCTCTTGTGCATTTGTATTTATATTGCTTAGATACGCTTAGCGTATTTACTTCAGAGTAAATACGTAGCGGTCTCGTCGTGTCCCCTTCGTCGTACACCGGGAAGCGGGGCGTGACAGGTTTTGTTGGTGGCCCATGCAGGTCCGAGCTGTATGAAACTCTACCATGCAGTTCTGTTCTGCGTGAACAACCTAAGCAATATAACACAAGAACCAGCAACTAAAAAATTCTTTACAATTCATACTTCTTGAATCTTATCATTCCATATACTTTGAATCTATCCTAACCTAAATTTTTCTTTCAAGGTTATGGATTCCCCAAACAACACCAGCACCAACTTCAACAACACTCCACCTCCACTACCAATCATACCTGCCATCCCTGCTCCGCTCAACAAGCAAACGATTCTGCTTGAGGCAATCCGCAGCCTTCTAGAGGGACAACAGTAGCAGACTGCTCTTTTAATGAACCGTCCTGAGGCAGAAGCACCTGGGGTGAAGTAATTCAGGGCTTTGCAACCCAAACAGTTCTCAGGAAAGGAGATCCCACTAGAAGCTGAGGAACGGGCTCAGAGTATCGAAGATGATCTGGCCGCAGCACAAGTGCCAGAAATAGCTTGAGTTCGTGTTGCAAAACTGCAGCTCACGGACAATGCACGGAACTGGTGGAAGGCGGAAGAAAGCCGTCTTGAACAACCCATCGAATGGAAGACTTTCCGCGACATGTTCAACTCTAAGTACTTCCCTGAGACTGCCAGGTTTGACATGGAACGGCAGTTCATTCATCTGCAACAAGGTTCGATGTGGACCAAGTCAGTAGATGAATGTGACTCTGAGTTCACCATGCTCAGTCGGTAAGATATGTCTCAATAATTTGAATTGTTCAATATATCACATACTACACAGCTAACACAATTCTTTAACAGATTTGCGGCACACCTGATACCGACGGATGAGATCAGAGCCTGTCGATTTCAACAAGGTTTGGATTTAGAGATCCAGGCTGTACTGGCCACAGGAGATTTTCCGACTCATGAATCGGCTCTGAAAGTTGCCCGCCGTTATGAGGCAGTGGTAAAGGCGAGGGGCAGACCTCAGTCTGCAGGAGTTAAGTGCCCTGTTAACCAGATGGCAGGAGGAGCCTCGTCAAGGCCACCTTTTGTGCCAAGGCGAACCGGAGTACCGAACAACCGTCCTAGCCCAGCTTTTTGTAACTACTGCAAGAGAAATGGGCATATTTTGCAAGACTGCCGACGAGCCAACCGTCTTTGCTTAGTCTGCGGCTCAGCTGCTCATGATATTGGGTCTTTTCCTCATAGACAAAATCCAATTATTGCACCCAGGCCAGCAATCACTTACCAGCAGCGACCAACCCTTCAGGCACCTGCCCCAAGAGTTGCACTACCTGCTCCACCACCTAGAGGACCACAAGCTGCACCTCCTCCTCATCAATTCCATCAAGCTCAAAGGAACGTTCCGAGGAATGCTCCTCAGGCCAGGAGGAATGTACCACAGCGCCAGGCTTTCACGATAACCGTGGAAGAAGCTGAAGCCACTGGCCAAGTTATCACTGATAACCCTTTTCTTCTCAAACCTTTCTTTCAGTTTTGCTACTTATCTACATATTTTTCCCTATACCTAAAACATATCCCACATACCTTAGGTACAATCTTAGTAGCCTCACTACCTGCACTAGCACTGTTCGATACTGGAGCATCTCACTGCTTTATGTCGCAATGGTTCGTCCAAACTCATGGATTCCAGTCACACCGCTTGTATCCAGCTGGAATGTCAGTTCAGGAAATGGCGTTCTAAAGGCAACAATGGGATATAGCTTGTATCCAGTAGTCGTCTGCAGCAGAGAATTTTATGCTGACTTCAAAGTGCTGGACATACCGAACTTCGATGTGGTTCTAGGTATGGATTGGCTCGAAACCTTTTATGCTACCATCGACTGTCGTCAAAGGAGGGTAGTATTCGAGATTCCATACCATCCGGTCTTCTATTTCAAAAGTGGAGACCGTACCCTGGAGCCAGGCACATACAAAGCGAAGCCAATGGAAGCAGTGATTGCAGCAACTCAAGCAGAGGAAGAATCAAGGCCAGAAGTGATTCGAGAGTTCGACGACGTGTTTCCTGGCGATATATTAGGTTTGCCTCCCGATCGAGCTCTTGAATTCAGCATTGATTTAGTACCAGGAGCACAACCGGTGATCAAAGCACCTTATCGATTAAGTCCGGAAGGTTTGAAGGAAGTCCGAACACAGTTGGACGAATTATTGGCGAAAGGATGGATTCGTCCCAACACTTCAAGTTGGGGATCACCAGTACTGCTTGTGAAGAAGAAGGAAGGTTCATACAGAATGTGCATTGATTACAGAGCCTTGAACGAAGTCACGATAAAGAACAAGTATCCACTCCCGTGCATCGACGATTTATTCGATCAGCTAAGTGGATCTTGTGTTTTCTCTAAATTAGATCTTCGTTCAGGTTATCATCAGGTGAAGGTCAAGGAAGCTGATATTCATAAAACGGCTTTTAGAGCTCGCTATGAACATTACGAATTTCTAGTGATGCCATTTGGAGTGACCAACGCACCAGGAATATTCATGAATCTAATGAATCAAGTTTTCCGGGAGTACTTAGACAGGTTTGTGGTCATCTTCATCAACGAAATCCTGGTGTATTCTAAGAGTCGGAAAGAGCATGCCGAGCACCTACGAATTATCCTGGAAACTCTACGACAACATCTATTATATGCCAAGTATAGCAAATGCGAGTTTTGGCTAAATCAAGTTGGTTTTCTTGGACATATCATATCAGGTGAAGGAATCTCTGTGGATCCAGCGAAAGTTTCAGCAGTAAGTGAATGGCCGACACCAAAGTCAGTGAAGGAAATTCGGAGTTTCTTGGGTCTAGCTGGATATTACAGAAGGTTCATTGAAGGCTTTTCTAAGATAGCAACACCCCTGACCAAGCTCACACGTAAAGATGAAGAATTTGTGTGGTCAGAAGCATGCGAATAAGCTTTCGTAGAACTCAAGACAAGGTTGACATCAGCGCCTATTCTCGTTATACCGGACCAGTCTGGAGGTTTCGAAGTGCACTGTGATGCATCCGGTAAGGGATTAAGATGTGTTCTACATCAGCACGGTAAGGTTGTGGCTTATGCTTCAAGACAACTGAAGACTCATGAGCGCAATTATCCGACACATGATTTGGAGTTGGCAGCCATTATCTTTGCTCTTAAGATTTGGCGCCATTATCTACTTGGTGAACGAATGAACATATACATAGATCACAAGAGTCTGAAATATGTGTTTACTCGGAAGGAGTTGAATATGCGGCAGAGATGATGGTTAGAAATCATGGTGGACTTTGACATCAACCTGCAATATCACCCAGGGAAGGTGAATGTGGTTCCAGATGCTCTTAGTCGCCAACCATTAGCAATGCATCTTACCGCTCAGTGGAAGCTTCAACAAGACTTGCATCAGATGGAGATTGAAGTAGTCATGTCAGGTAATGCTTCAAGTTTGATGAATTTACAAGTTCAATCAACAATTGTCAATCAGATCAAAGCAGCTCAAGCAAGTGATGCTAAGTTGCAAAAGATCAGAGAACAAGTGGAGAATGGACTCAGAACGAACTTCATTATCCATGAAGACGGATCTTTGAGATACGGCAGCAGATTATGTGTACCAAAAGGTACTGTTCGGGAAGAGCTAATGAAAGAAGCTCATAGCTCTCCCTACTCAGTATTCCCTGGAGGTATAAAGATGTACAAAGATCTACGTCAGAATTACTGGTGGCATGGAATGAAGCGTGAAGTAGCCAAAAGCGTCGCTAAATCTTGGTGTGTCAGCAAGTAAAGGCTGAACATCACAGGACTGCTGGATTACTTCAACCGTTACCAATCTCAGAATAGAAGTGGCAACACATAACGATGGATTTTGAGACTGCTCTTCCTCGCAGCACAAAGGGTAACGATGCGGTATGGGTCATTCTGGATCGACTCACAAAGTCGGCTCACTTCATCCCATTTCGAGTTGGCCAATCAACTGAGACATTAGCAAAGAAGTACATGGAGGCAATAATCTACTTTAGATTTAAACTCTTTAAATATGTATTATCTCTGATACCCATGAACTCATACAGGAAATTGTGCGACTTCATGGAGTACCGGTATGCATTGTCTCCGATCGTGACACCGAGTTCAGATCGTAATTTTGGCAGAGTCTGCAAGCGAGCTTGGGAACAAGTCTGAACTTCAGCACAGCTTATCATCCACAAACAGATGGTTAGTCTGAGTGAACTATTCAGATCTTGTAGGATATGCTCAGAGCATGTACGTTAGACTTCAAAGGATCGTGGGAAGATCACCTATATCTTGTGGAGTTTTCATACAACAACAGCTTCCAAGCAAGTATAGGAATAGCACCTTTTGCAGCACTATATGGAAGGAAGTGTCGATCGCCATTAAGTAGGGACGACATCGGAGATAGGGAACTTCTTGGACCTGAGATGATAGTAGCGACTGTTGATGTGGTTCGTACTATCAGAGAAAAGATGCGCATAGCCCAAGATCGACAGAAACACTGGGCTGACACAAAGCGACGTCACTTGGAGTTCCAGTCAGGAGATCACACATTCTTAAAAATATCTCCGAATCGCGGAGTGATCTGATTTGGAAGACGGAGTAAGCTAAGTCCAAGGTACATTGGACCGTTCGACATACTCGAACGAGTCGGTGAAGTGGCATACCGCTTAGCACTTCCACCTTCATTGGAAAGAGTGCATAATGTGTTCCACATATCACAACTCAGAAGGTATGTGAGTGACCCCAACCATGTACTTGATCATTCCGAGCTCACTATACAGCCCGACTTATCTTGTGAGCAACAACCTGTGGAGATTCTGGACAGGAAAGTGAAGTCACTTCGGAACCAAGAAGTTAACTTGGTTCGAGTGATGTGGAGAAAAGACACTCCAGGAGAATCAACATGGGAAAGGAAAAATGAAATGCGTGCAAGATGTTAGTGTATATGCCCTAGAGGCCATTATTGTATCATACTAGTTTGTATATTACTTAATAGAAGCTTGGGATATTCACAGTTGTATTAACAGTCTTGCTCAACATAGTAGTATGCTACTTGGTTTATATCGATCTTAATATATGTATATGTTTCTTTTAGCATATCGTGAATACATATTGATAGAGCCCATAGGATCTTGCTTGACTACCAGCGTTGTGATGGCAGTCACACTAGTGGGGACTGGGTAGTCTACAAGCACATCCTTTTTCAGGTCCCTAGTCGTAGGATTATCGAGACAGGGCATCGATACTCTAGAATAGACTAGTGTATACGCTTTTCATCCCAGCAGGGGAGATGGTCTATCCCACAGCCATTAGTACGTTGTACTTGATATCGCAATGTGTTTGGAGAGCCATTACGCAAAGTCCCTGGCCAGGGCAAACGGGATTTACTGGTAGGTTTTCCAGTAGCTTCTCAAGGTGTGATGGGCTTCACTCCGACACGACTTATACAGCTTTTAGGGGACTGACGCTTGCCGCCCCCTAGGCCCAATATGCGATAGTCTTAGACGAACAGACCGGACTGTACGGAGATTGTCACATCAGGCTCAGTAGGAGTTCAGATGGGTTTCCTCATCGGCCTTCTTATCGACATCTACCTGGGGACCGTTACGTACAGCTAGTACCGCTTGTGGCCTGTGGTTAAACCTACTGCCAGCGTAGTGTCGAGTCTTTAGAGTCCCACACAGAGAGTTTCCCTGCTTCAGGCGAAATGATATAGAGGTCGTATGGTTTTACGACAGGGTTCGGACATGTACGTGTACTTGTACACGTATGATGTTCGGACAGATTATACTAGCAGGCTTTAGTTTAAGCCAGATTCAAGTATTGGATTATTGGATTTATACAGTCTCAGTATTTCCGTGTTTTTACGGATGGGAGGGGCATTCTCGTAATTAGTCGAGAAGCTTCTAGAAGAAAGGTGAGGTGGAGAGCTTATGTGTAATTTGCATTAAATGATTTAGTGACTCATGAGATGATTCATCCAAATGAGTTAAGGAAGCATTTATTGTTTAATGACTCATGTGATGATTCATTGAATGTATTAAATGAAGAATGGTTGTAATTATCATATATGATTTATTTGATAATTCTTTATGCTTCATATAATATAGAAATGAGTTATATTTCATCTCATTCTCACATACATACTCTCTCTCCTCAAGCTCTCCTCTTCTTCAACCTAACCCTAATCCTCTCATGTGTTGAGATCCCAAGGGTTAGCAAGACTAATAGATCCTTAATCCACTTCTATATCTTCTAGGTCACTTTGATTAGCAATCCTAGCCACTTAGTTACCTCAAGTGAGAGGTTAAAACTTGGAGGAGGAACTCTCGGGTGGATCTTCTATCACATCGAGGAGGCCGACGAGGAGGTGAACAACAAGAACAAGAAGTACTAGTATCTTTAGGTATAATCATCTATCATAATAGTTTAGTACTTCTAGATAGGTTGTTAGTTAGGGTTTAGCAAAGATCCGTAAAGTTAGTCGATGTTAACTTAAACAAAATGATTGTTTTACCTATTCCGCCTCCCTGCATCATGTGGGGTGTCTAATATCGACTTACAGTGGCATCAGAGCCTAGCTAAACCATAACTAACATGTTAGCAAAGTCTTTAGAACTTCGATCGCAAAACGAACCCGAAGAAACAACATTTTCACATAGTTTCTGCCGATTTTAAAACGGGGTCTAAAAATTTTTCAAGGACCCTTAAAAATACAAGTAGGGTTTTTTAAGAATTGTGAAGAAATTTGGGATCGTGACTCGACCATATCACCACGGAACCGCCGCCGATCCAAGCGATCCGCCGCGGATCCGCGGCCGAGTTGACACCGAGTCAACCTAAATTTGCTCAGTTATTCTTCTGTGTTGATGTTGTGTTTTCTAGGATGATTTGTTTCTGCTCAGGTTTTATGTGCACAGAGAATTGTTTGGAGTAGATTCATTTGTGTTTGTGAGTATATGCTACTCATCAGGAGATTCTTTCACTTAACGATCAATGCTATAAACCAAGCAGGTATCGAGAAAGGTGTCAGCGGGGTTACGCCCCCAGAGAAAAGAGGTTTTTTAATTAAGGAACTTCGCGAAAGCGTCGTAAAACCTCCCTCGAAATACCGACACCGGCCTGGCTGAACGGTTAAGCAAGTATTGTATGGTGAGAATAGTCCTGACTAGTTCTTCTTTTATAGTTTGAGGAAGGATTCGAGAAACAGTGGGAGCTATCCTGTTTAGATAAACTAAAAACCACTCTAAACTTGCAAGAGTATCATGCTAAAGTGTTCCCTCTCTCTCTCATTGCAGCGACCCAGAACATGACAAGCCTTAAGTTATTATTAGATAAAAATATTTTGATAGGACCAAACTATAAAGATTGGTTCCGGAATGTTAAGATGGTTATTACCTATGACAAATTGGGGTATGTCCTTACTACAAAGGCCCCTGCCGTCCCAGGTCCTGAATCCAGTGTCGCGGATAAGGAAATCCGCAAGACCTGGGAGTTAGACTGCGCGAAGGTCAAGAGCATCGTGCTTGCCTCTATGAATAATGAACATCAGAGGAGGCATGAGAATATGGATCTAGAATCCATATTTCTCTACACCAAGGAACTGTATGGAGAGCAATCTCGTATAGCAAGATACGAGACCTCGAAGAACTTGTTTCAGTCGAGGATGGCCGTCGGATCATCTGTAGGGGAACATGTCCTTAAGATGATTGGCTATATTGAAGAGCTCGCAGACCTCGGGACAACATTAGAGAACTAGCTGTATACAGACTTGATTCTCCAGTCCCTTCTTTCCACCTATGCCCAGTTTATCTTGAATTTCAACATTCAAGGTAAAGAAGTTGAACTTCCAGAACTGCTTAACATGTTGAGGAGTGTAGAGGGCACCTTGTAGAAGGCAAGGGAAACACCCACTATGTTTGTTCGTGGTGCTTCCTCTTCCAGGTCAAAGGCAAGAGCCAAAGGAAGGAAGAAGAAGGCCGCTACCAAACCAAGAGGTGGTGTTGCTAAGGTAGGATTCAAGGGAAAGGAAAAGGTTGCAGTGCCAGTAGTGGCAAAGGACGAGTGCTTCCACTATCGTAGGAAAGGCTATTGGAAGAAGGATTGCAAAGCTTGGATTGCCAAGAACCAGGACCCGAAGCAAGCTGTGGCTTCGACTTCAGGTGTGTTAGTAATTGAAAATTGTCTGTCAATCAACTCTACTTTCTGGGTATTGGATACCAGATCAGGATCTCATATAAGCAATTCATTACAGGCACTGAGAAACCGTAGAGTGCTGAAGGTTGGTGATATGACCCTCCAGGTTGCTAACGGAGCTAGCCTGAATGCTGTGTCCGTAGGGGATTATCACCTTGCATTGACGAGTGGACATATTTTGGTTTTGCTCAACTGTTTTTGTGTACCTAGTTTAACGTGTAATAACATATCAGTATCGTTGTTATCAAAAGAAGGTTATGATTTCACGTTTGTAAGCGATGTTAACATTCACCTTAATCATGGTTTGATTGGGTCCGGTACATTAGATAACGGTATATACGTGTTAAAACCAATTACAGATTTTCAATGTCCAGAACACACTAAAAAGAAAGTCTCCTGATATAAATCAGGCTTTCTTATGGCATTGTAGACTTGGTCACATCAATAAGACAAGGTTAACTAAGTTACATAGAGAAGGATATTTGAATCCGTTCGAATATCAAACTTATGTCACTTGTCAATCACGTCTCAAAGGAAAGATGACAAAGACTCCATTCACTGGACATGGAGTAAGAGCGAGTGAGCTCTTAGGACTCATACACAGCGATGTATATGGTCCAATGCCTACACATGCAAGATACGGTTTTTCATATTTCATTACTTTTATGGATGATTACTCTAGGTATGGATTCATTTTCTTGATGAAACATAAATCTGAGGCCTTTGAGAAATTCCAAGAATATAAGAATGAAGTAGAAAACCAAACCGGCAAAAGTATCAAGACACTGAGATCTGATCGAGGTGGTGAATACTTAAGTGCCGAGTTCCTAGGTTACCTAAACGAGAATGGAATTCTCTCTCAGCTTACTCCTCCATACACTCCACAGCATAATGGTGTATCGGAAAGACGGAACCGAACCCTATTGGATATGGTACGTTCCATGATGAGTAATGCTGAGTTACCGCGATCTTTCTCGGGTTATGCGCTAGAATCAGCTGCATATCTTTTGAACAGGGTTCCTACCAAGACTGTGCCTACCACACCATATCAGATGTGGAGTGGGAAGAAACCCTATCTTCAGTATCTGTAGATATGGGGATGTCCAGCTTTTTTTAAAAAGCAGCATGCGGACAAACTCGAGGCACGATCAGTACAGTGTAAGTTTGTAGGATATCCAAAGAACTCCAAGGGGTATTTTTTCTATTACGCAGAGTAACAAAAGGTTTTTGTTTCTCGTAATGCCCATTTTCTAAAACAGCAGTTTTTAGAAATAGAAACAAGTGGGAGCACAATAGAACTGGAAGAAATTCCAGATCCACAAACTACTACTGAAAGTTTGGTAGAGCCAGAAGTTCAAGAAGAACAGGACATTCCCGCACCCCTTCGCAGGAGTAGTAGGCCGTCTCATCCGCCTGAGAGATACTACGGTTTTCTCATAGACGGGGATAGAGAGGATTTCATCATTGATAATGATGAACCTACTAGCTTCCAACAGACCATCCAGAACGTCGACTCAGTAAGATGGCTGAATGCAATGCGGACCGAGATGGAGTCCATGTACACCAACAAGGTATGGACTTTGGACTTTACTCCAGATGGGGTAAAACCCATAGGATGCAAGTGAATCTTCAACAAAAAGATTGGTGTAGATGGACAGATGGAAACCTATAAGGCTAGACTTGTTGCAAAGGGTTTTCGTCAAAGACCTGGTTTGGACTATGACAAAACTTTTTCTCCTGTGGCTATGCTCAAATCCATTCGGATCCTTCTTGCCATTACCGCCTTCCATGATTATGAGATCTGGCAGATGGACGTAAAGACGGCTTTTCTAAATGGTAATTTAGAAGAATGCGTCTATATGGATCAGCCAGAAGGTTTCAATCAGAATGGGAGCAGCGGGAAAGTGTGCAAGTTGCTTAAGTCCATTTATGGACTAAAGCAGGCATCGCGGAGTTGGAACATCTGTTTTGATGAAACGGTCAAAAAATATGACTTTATCAAAAATCCAGATGAACCATGTATATATAGTAAAATTGTAGCATGAACTGTCGTATTCCTCGTCTTGTACGTGGATGACATTCTCTTGATAGGAAATGACATTCCTATGCTACAATCTGTCAAAGGATTCTTGTTACACCGGTTCTCCATGAAAGACCTGGGTGATGCCTCTTACATACTGGGGATCCAGATCTATCGTGATAGATCTAAGAGGATGTTGGGACTTTTGCAGTCCAGGTATATCAACACTATACTGAAAAGATTCAGTACGGAAGATTCTAAGTGCGGTAATTTACCGGCTTGTCACGGAATCACCCTCTCCAAAGAGATGTCTCCCAAAACTGATTTGGAAAGCGATCGCATGTCAGTTATACTCTACGCTTCTGCAGTAGGCTCTATAATGTATGCGATGTTGTGCACCAGACCAGATGTAGCTTACGCACTGAGCGTGGTAAACCGGTATCAGTCAGACCCAGGGGAGAAGCACTGGATAGAAGTAAAGAACATTCTCAAGTACCTGAGAAGGACTAAGAATATGTTCTTGGTTTACGGCGGAAAAGACCTCAAGATCGAGGCTTTTGCTGACTCCAGCTTCCAGAGTGATAAGGATGACTCCAAGTCCATGTCAGGCTATATCTTTACCCTCTATGGAGGGGCGGTGTGCTGGAAGAGTTCCAAGCAGGACACCGTTGCTGACTTGACGATGGAAGCGGAGTATATAGCTGCTTGCGATGCCGCAAAAGAAGCAGTCTGGATGAAGAAGTTCCTCACAGAACTTCAGGTGGTTCCATCCATTGTTGATCCAATACCTCTGTATAGTGACAACAACGGGGCTATAGCTTTAGCGAAGGAACCCATATCCCATCAGAAGTCCCGACATATCTTAAGACGGTATCACCTGATCAGGGAGATCATTGATCGCCAGGAGATCGAGGTCCGGAGAGTTGCTACAGAGGAGAACACTGCAGATCCATTCACAAAGGCCTTACCTCAGACACAGTTTGAGAGGCTATTTGAGATGATAGGTCTTCGATACGCCAGTACATGGCCCTAGTGCAAGTGGGAGATTGTTAGTGTATATGCCCTAGGGGACATTATTGTATCATACTAGTTTGTATATTACTTAATGGAAGCTTGGGATATTCACAATTGTATTAACAGTCTTGCTCAACATAGTAGTATGGTACTCGGTTTATATCTATCTTAATATGTGTATATGTTTCTTTTAGCATATCGTGAATACATATTGATAGAGCCCATAGGATCTTGCTTGACTACCAGCGTTGTGATGGCAGTCACACTAGTGGGAGCTGGGTAGTCTATAAGCACATCCTTTTTCAGGTCCCTAGTCGTAGGATTATCGAGACAGGGCATCGATACTCCAGAGTAGACTAGTGTATACGCTTCTCATCCCAGCAGGGGATATGGTCTGTCCCACAGCCATTAGTACGTTGTACTGGAGATAGTATGCAGGTGCTCGTTGGGTTATGGGTACACCGGACAGGACTCGCAGGGGACTGTTGGTTGGTATTATACCCGTCGTCAGTTAACAGTTCCCAGGTGACATGAGTACAGCATAGTCCGTTGACTTGACACTGCTGCTTCGTCTCGAGTGTGTTCCCACTGTTCTTAGATTGCTATCCTACCACGGCTCAAAGGAGTCATGCAAACAGGTAGCAGTTGGGTGCAGTCCCGAAGCACTTGGAGGCAGTGGCAGTTATAAAGGATTCGTCCCTCCCGGTATTGGGAGTTGATATCGCACTGTGTTTGGAGAGCCATTACGCAAAGTCCCTGGGCAGGGCAAACGAGATTTACCGGTAGGTTTTCCAGTAGCTTTTCAAGGTGTAATGGGCTTCACTCTGACATGACTTATACAGATTTTAGGGGACTGACGCTTGCCGCCCCCTAGGCCCAATATGCGATAGTCTTAGACGAACAGACCGGACTGTACGGAGATTGTCATATCAGGCTCAGTAGGAGTTCGGATGGGTTTCCTCATCGGCCTTCTTATCGACATCTACCTGGGGACCGTTACGTACAGCTAGTACCGCTTGCGGCCTGTGGTTAAACCCACTGCCGGCGTAGTGTCGAGTCTTTAGAGTCCCACACAGAGAGTTTCCCTGCTTCAGGCGAAACGATATAGAGGTCGTATGGTTTTACGACAGGGTTCGGACATGTACGTGTACTTGTACACGTATGATGTTCGGACAGATTATACTAGCAGGCTTTAGTTTAAGCCAGATTCAAGTATTGGATTATTGGATTTATACAGTCTCAATATTTCCGTATTTTTACGGATGGGAGGGGCATTCTCGTAATTAGTCGAGAAGCTTCTAGAAGAAAGGTGAGGTGGAGAGCTTATGTGTAATTTGCATTAAATGATTTAGTGACTCATGAGATGATTCATCCAAATGAGTTAAGGAAGCATTTATTGTTTAATGACTCATGTGATGATTCATTGAATGTATTAAATGAAGAATGGTTGTAATTATCATATATGATTTATTTGATAATTCTTTATGCTTCATATAATATAGAAATGAGTTATATTTCATCTCATTCTCACATACATACTCTCTCTCCTCAAGCTCTCCTCTTCTTCAACCTAACCCTGATCCTCTCATGTGTTGAGATCCCAAGGGTTAGCAAGACTAATAGATCCTTAATCCACTTCTATATCTGCTAGGTCACTTTGATTAGCAATCCTAGCCACTTAGTTACCTCAAGTGAGAGGTTAAAACTTGGAGGAGGAACTCTCGGGTGGATCTTCTATCACATCGAGGAGGCCGACGAGGAGGTGAACAACAAGAACAAGAAGTACTAGTATCTTTAGGTATAATCATCTATCATAATAGTTTAGTACTTCTAGATAGGTTGTTAGTTAGGGTTTAGCAAAGATCCGTAAAGTTAGTCGATGTTAACTTGAACAAAATGATTGTTTTTCCTATTCCGCCTCCCTGCATCATGTGGGGTGTCTAATGTCGACTTACAGTGGCATCAGAGCCTAGCTAAACCATAACTAACATGTTAGCAAAGTCTTTAGAAATTCGATCGCAAAACGAACCCGAAGAAACAACATTTTCACATAGTTTCTGCCGATTTTAAAACGGGGTCTAAAAATTTTTCAGGGACCCTTAAAAATACAAGTAGGGTTTTTCAAGAATTGTGAAGAAATTTGGGATCGTGACTCGACCATATCACCGCGGAACCGCCGCCGATCCAAGCGATCCGCCGTGGATCCGCGGCCGAGTTGACACCGAGTCAACCCAAATTTGCTCAGTTATTCTTCTGTGTTGATGTTGTGTTTTCTAGGATGATTTGTTTCTGCTCAGGTTTTATGTGCACAGAGAATTGTTTGGAGTAGATTCATTTGTGTTTGTGAGTATATGCTACTCATCAGGAGATTCTTTCACTTAACGATCAATGCTATAAACCAAGCAGGTGTCGAGAAAGGTGTCAGCGGGGTTACGCCCCCAGAGAAAAGAGGTTATTTAATTAAGGAACTTCGCGAAAGCGTCGTAAAACCTCCCTCGAAATACCGACACCGGCCTGGCTGAACGGTTAAGCAAGTATTGTATAGTGAGAATAGTCCTGACTAGTTCTTCTTTTATAGTTTGAGGAAGGATTCGAGAAACAGTGGGAGCCATCCTGTTTAGATAAACTAAAAACCACTCTAAACTTGCAAGAGTATCATGCTAAAGTGTTCCCTCTCTCTCTCATTGCAGCGACCCAGAACATGACAGGCCTTAAGTTATTATTAGATAAAAATATTTTGATAGGACCAAACTATAAAGATTGGTTCCGGAATGTTAAGATGGTTATTACCTATGACAAATTGGGGTATGTCCTTACTACAAAGGCCCCTGCCGTCCCAGGTCCTGAATCCAGTGTCGCGGATAAGGAAATCCGCAAGACCTGGGAGTTAGACTGCGCGAAGGCCAAGAGCATCGTGCTTGCCTCTATGAATAATGAACATCAGAGGAGGCATGAGAATATGGATCTAGAATCCATATTTCTCCACACCAAGGAACTGTATGGAGAGCAATCTCGTATAGCAAGATACGAGACCTCGAAGAACTTGTTTCAGTCGAGGATGGCCGTCGGATCATCTGTAGGGGAACATGTCCTTAAGATGATTGGCTATATTGAAGAGCTCGCAGACCTCGTGACAACATTAGAGAACTAGCTGTATACAGACTTGATTCTCCAATCCCTTAATTCCACCTATGCCCAGTTTATCTTGAATTTCAACATTCGAGGTAAAGAAGTTGAACTTCCAGAACTGCTTAACATGTTGAGGAGTGCAGAGGGCACCTTGTAGAAGACAAGGGAAACACCCACTATGTTTGTTCGTGGTGCTTCCTCTTCCAGGTCAAAGGCAAGAGCCAAAGGAAGGAAGAAGAAGGCCGCTACCAAACCAAGAGGTGGTGTTGCTAAGGTGGGATTCAAGGGAAAGGAAAAGGTTGCAGTGCCAGTAGTGGCAAAGGACGAGTGCTTCCACTATCGTAGGAAAGGCCATTGGAAGAAGGATTGCAAAGCTTGGATTGCCAAGAACCAGGACCCGAAGCAAGCTGTGGCTTCGACTTCAGGTGTGTTAGTAATTGAAAATTGTCTGTCAATCAACTCTACTTTCTGGGTATTGGATACCAGATCAGGATCTCATATAAGCAATTCATTGCAGGCACTGAGAAACCGTAGAGTGCTGAAGGTTGGTGATATGACCCTCCAGGTTGCTAACGGAGCTAGCCGGAATGCTGTGTCCGTAGGGGATTATCACCTTGGATTGACGAGTGGACATATTTTGGTTTTGCGCAACTGTTTTTGTGTACCTAGTTTAACGTGTAATATCATATCAGTATCGTTGTTATCAAAAGAAGGTTATGATTTCACGTTTGTAAGCGATGTTGTTAACATTCACCTTAATCATGGTTTGATTGGGTCCGGTACATTAGATAACGGTATATACGTGTTAAAACCAATTACAGATTTTCAATGTCCAGAACACACTAAAAAGAAAGTCTCCTGATATAAATCAGGCTTTCTTATGGCATTGTAGACTTGGTCACATCAATAAGACAAGGTTAACTAAGTTACATAGAGAAGGATATTTGAATCCGTTCGAATATCAAACTTATGTCACTTGTCAATCATGTCTCAAAGGAAAGATGACAAAGACTCCATTCACTGGACATGGAGTAAGAGCGAGTGAGCTCTTAGGACTCATACACAGCGATATATATGGTCCAATGCCTACACATGCAAGATACGGTTTTTCATATTTCATTACTTTTATGGATGATTACTCTAGGTATGGATTCATTTTCTTGATGAAACATAAATCCGAGGCCTTTGAGAAATTCCAAGAATATAAGAATGAAGTAGAAAACCAAACCGGCAAAAGTATCAAGACACTGAGATCTGATCGAGGTGGTGAATACTTAAGTGCCGAGTTCCTGGGTTACCTAAAAGAGAATGGAATTTTCTCTCAGCTTACTCCTCCATACACTCCACAGCATAATGGTGTATCGGAAAGACGGAACCGAACCCTATTGGATATGGTACGTTCCATGATGAGTAATGCTTAGTTACCGCGATCTTTCTGGGGTTATGCGCTAAAATCAGCTGCATATCTTTTGAACAGGGTTCCTACCAAGACTGTGCCTACCACACCATATCAGATGTGGAGTGGGAAGAAACCCTATCTTCAGTATCTGAAGATATGGGGATGTCCAGCTTTTGTTAAAAAGCAGCATGCGGACAAACTCGAGGCACGATCAGTACAGTGTAAGTTTGTAGGATATCCAAAGAACTCCAAGGGGTATTTTTTCTATTACGCAGAGTAACAAAAGGTTTTTGTTTCTTGTAATGTCCATTTTCTAAAACAGCAGTTTTTAGAAATAGAAACAAGTGGGAGCACAATAGAACTGGAAGAAATTCCAGATCCACAAACTACTACTGAAAGTTTGGTAGAGCCAGAAGTTCAAGAAGAACAGGACATTCCCGCACCCCTTCGCAGGAGTAGTAGGCCGTCTCATCCGCCTGAGAGATACTACGGTTTTCTCATAGACGGGGATAGAGAGGATTTCATCATTGATAATGATGAACCTACTAGCTTCCAACAGACCATCCAGAACGTCGACTCAGTAAGATGGCTGAATGCAATGCGGACCGAGATGGAGTCCATGTACACCAACAAGGTATGGACTTTGGGCTTTACTCCAGATGGGGTAAAACCCATAGGATGCAAGTGGATCTTCAACAAAAAGATTGGTGTAGATGGACAGGTGGAAACCTATAAGGCTAGACTTGTTGCAAAGGGTTTTCGTCAAAGACCTGGTTTGGACTATGACAAAACTTTTTCTCCAGTGGCTATGCTCAAATCCATTCGGATCCTTCTTGCCATTACCGCCTTCCATGATTATGAGATCTGGCAGATGGACGTAAAGACGGCTTTTCTAAATGGTAATTTAGAAGAATGCGTCTATATGGATCAACCAGAAGGTTTCAATCAGAATGGGAGTAGCGGGAAAGTGTGCAAGTTGCTTAAGTCCATTTATGGACTAAATCAGGCATCGCGGAGTTGGAACATCTGTTTTGATGAAACGGTCAAAAAATATGACTTTATCAAAAATCCAGATGAACCATGTATATATAGTAAAATTGTAGCATGAACTGTCGTATTCCTCGTCTTGTACGTGGATGACATTCTCTTGATAGGAAATGACATTCCTATGCTACAATCTGTTAAAGGATTCTTGTTACACCGGTTCTCCATGAAAGACCTGGGTGATGCCTCTTACATACTGGGGATCCAGATCTATCGTGATAGATCTAAGAGGATGTTGGGACTTTCGCAATCCAGGTATATCAACACTATACTGAAAAGATTCAGTATGGAAGATTCTAAGTGCGGCAATTTACCGGCTTGTCACGGAATCACCCTCTCCAAAGAGATGTCTCCCAAAACTGATTTGGAAAGCGGTCGCATGTCAGTTATACTCTACGCTTCTGCAGTAGGCTCTATAATGTATGCGATGTTGTTCACCAGACCAGATGTAGCTTACGCACTCAGCGTGGTAAACCGGTATCAGTCAGACCCAGGGGAGAAGCACTGGATAGCAGTAAAGAACATTCTCAAGTACCTGAGAAGGACTAAGAATATGTTCTTGGTTTACGGCGGAAAAGACCTCAAGATCGAGGCTTTTGCTGACTCCAGCTTCCAGAGTGACAAGGATGACTCCAAGGCCATGTCAGGCTATGTCTTTACCCTCAATGGAGGGGCGGTGTGCTGGAAGAGTTCCAAGCAGGACACCATTGCTGACTCGACGATGGAAGCGGAGTATATAGCTGCTTGCGATGCCGCAAAAGAAGCAGTCTGGATGAAGAAGTTCCTCACAGAACTTCAGGTGGTTCCATCCATTGTTGATCCAATACCTCTGTATTGTGACAACAACGGGGCTATAGCTTTAGCGAAGGAACCCATATCCCATCAGAAGTCCAGACATATCTTAAGACGGTATCACCTGATCAGGGAGATCATTGATCGCCAGGAGATCGAGGTCCGGAGAGTTGCTACAGAGGAGAACACTGCAGATCCATTCACAAAGGCCTTACCTCAGACACAGTTTGAGAGGCTATTCGAGATGATAGGTCTTCGATACGCCAGTACATGGCCCTAGTGCAAGTGGGAGATTGTTAGTGTATATGCCCTAGGGGACATTATTGTATCATACTAGTTTGTATATTACTTAATAGAAGCTTGGGATATTCATAATTGTATTAACAATCTTGCTCAACATAGTAGTATACTACTCGGTTTATATCTATCTTAATATGTGTATATGTTTCTTTTAGCATATCGTGAATACATATTGATAGAGCCCATAGGATCTTGCTTGACTACCAGCGTTGTGATGGGAGTCACACTAGTGGGAGCTGGGTAGTCTACAAGCACATCCTTTTTCAGGTCCCTAGTCGTAGGATTATCGAGACAGGGCATCGATACTCCAGAGTAGACTAGTGTATACGCTTCTCATCCCAGCAGGGGATATGGTCTGTCCCACAACCATTAGTACGTTGTACTGGAGATAGTATGCAGGTGCTCGTTGGGTTATGGGTACACCGGACAGGACTCGCAGGGGACTGTTGGTTGGTATTATACCCGTCGTCAGTTAACAGTTCTCAGGTGACATGAGTACAGCATAGTCCGTTGACTTGACACTGCTGCTTCGTCTCGAGTGTGTTCCCACTGTTCTTAGATTGCTACCCTACCACGGCTCAAAGGAGTCATGCAAACAGGTAGCAGTTGGGTGCAGTCCCGAAGCACTTGGAGGCAGTGGCAGTTATAAAGGATTCGTCCCTCCCGGTATTGGGAGTTGATATCGCACTGTGTTTGGAGAGCCATTACGCAAAGTCCCTGGCCAGGGCAAACGAGATTTACTGGTAGGTTTTCCAGTAGCTTTTCAAGGTGTAATGGGCTTCTCTCCGACATGACTTATACAGCTTTTAGGGGACTGACGCTTTTCGCCCCCTAGGCCCAATATGCGATAGTCTTAGACGAACAGACCGGACTGTACGGAGATTGTCACATCAGGCTCAGTAGGAGTTCGGATGGGTTTCCTCATCGGCCTTCTTATCGACATCTACCTGGGGACCGTTACGTACAGCTAGTACCACTTGCGGCCTGTGGTTAAACCCACTGCCAGCGTAGTGTCGAGTCTTTAGAGTCCCACACAGAGAGTTTCCCTGCTTCAGGAGAAACGATATAGAGGTCGTATGGTTTTACGACAGGGTTCGGACATGTACGTGTACTTGCACACGTATGATGTTCGGACAGATTATACTAGCAGGCTTTAGTTTAAGCCAGATTCTAGTATTGGATTATTGGATTTATACAGTCTCAGTATTTCCGTATTTTTACGGATGGGAGGGGCATTCTCGTAATTAGTCGAGAAGCTTCTAGAAGAAAGGTGAGGTGGAGAGCTTATGTGTAATTTGCATTAAATGATTTAGTGACTCATGAGATGATTCATCCAAATGAGTTAATGAAGCATTTATTGCTTAATGACTCATGTGATGATTCATTGAATGTATTAAATGAAGCATGGTTGTAATTATCATATATGATTTATTTGATAATTCTTTATGCTTCATATAATATAGAAATGAGTTATATTTCATCTCATTCTCACATACACACTCTCTTTCCTCAAGCTCTCCTCTTCTTCAACCTAACCCTAATCCTCTCATGTGTTGAGATCCCAAGGGTTAGCAAGACTAATAGATCCTTAATCCGCTTCTATATCTTCTAGGTCACTTGGATTAGCAATTCTGGCCACTTAGTTACCTCAAGTGAGAGGTTAAAGCTTGGAGGAGGAACTCTCGGATGGATCTTCTATCACATCGAGGAGGCCGACGAGGAGGTGAACAACAAGAATAAGAAGCACTAGTATCTTTAGGTATAATCATCTATCATAGTAGTTTAGTAGTTTTAGATAGGTTGTTAGTTAGGGTTTAGCAAAGATCCGTAAAGTTAGTCGATGTTAACTTGAACAAAATAATTGTTTTACCTATTCCGCCTCCCCGCATCATGTGGGGTGTCTAACGTCGACTTACACAAGATATCCTCACCTCTTTGTAAACTAGTCCTGAAAATAAAAGTTCTAAATTTCGAGGACGGAATTTTTGTAAGGAGGGTAGACTGTAACAACTCCAATTTTAGTGTACAAAAATTTGTTTAAAAGTTAATGTATACTTGGGGTATTTGCATTTACTGTAATTACTATAAGTAATTGTTTTTCTTTTTAATAGCAAGCAAGAGCTTGTAGCTCATTGGTAAGACCTTGCACCGCTAAACCAAGCCACCAGAGTTCAAACCCCATCCCCCATATTATTTTTAATATTGTTTTATTTTGAATTTTTAGAAGTCCAAGGGTCTACACGTGCATAACTCGTAAAACCCCCCATTACACCCTAAAAACAAACTGAACCAGGAGATAGACCAACCGACGGCCGACCCAGGGGACCCACGACCCGGCCTGACTCGGCCGGATCGGGCCGGCTGTGGCGGCCGAGTTGGCTCCAATGCTGAATCGGCCAACATGAAAGTTGTGCCTCTTCACCTCCCCATCACTCCTGCACACTTTATTTCTTTGGATCGGTTCCCGAGCCCTCTTAAATCCCATTAAACCCTATTTTTAATACATTTTAATACAATTTTCATTTCACCCTTTCACCTACCCTAAACCCTAGCCTTATCCTATAAATATAACCCCTAGACACACCCCCCTCACTCACAATTCTGTCCAAACTCTCAAGAAAACTCTAGAGAATTTTAGTGTGCAATTCAAGTTAGCAAAAGGCGAAACCTTCGACGAAACCCTAGGAACTCCCGGTGACGAAACGATGCACCGGTGACTCCTACTGTTCCCTTTTCCTCTCTTCTAATCTCTAAACCTATAAGTCCAACATCCTTCTTCTCTATTCTTTTCTAAAAACACATATTTCTAAATACCGACGGAATCGGAGTTAATCCGATGTCCGATTCGGTTCCTCCTAAAAATCTCACTTTTTCTTAAATACAATCATACTAAACCATTACATGTTGACTATTAAATATTAACAAGTCATATTGAACAAGTTCCATATCAAAAAGATTTCTATTTCAATTGTTATCGTACTTTTTCACTAAAATACCATGTAGTTTAAATTCGACATTAAAATATCACCATCTTGCTATACCTTTAAGTAGATCATGAGGTAATGACCCACCTCCTCACACACTCATATGCAACATAGCACAATACCCTTCGGGAACATAGAATACGGGAAAACGAAACTTTACATATCAATACCACTAACTATTAAAACCGTTTTCTATAAGAATTCGTATTTAATACAAATCTTTGCAAAGCGCCGCTACAACCCATTTAGGGATCCCGTTCGGGATGGTGCGGATTATCGCACATCCTCGGGTTTATTTGTGCGAGATGCAGAGCTCCGCAAGGAGCATTCGGTCTCGAGAGATTTAAAATACAAATATCTTAAGAAAATGAGATTTCTAGAAATATAATATATATTAAAATTATTTTTATATAAATATATATATATATATATGTATGTATGTATCATTAAAATATCTATTTTGTGATAATATAAATATTCCAATTTTTTTTCTAAAATCACAAGAATCACTTTACATTAAAATACCATGAATCCATACAAGTTCAATATTACAATTAAATACCATGTATTATGAAAAATAGGTTTATTCACTAGAAATGTCACAAATATAAAATCTACAACTATGAAAACTCTAAGGACGATAAATAAATACTTGGGTGTATTTTGAAAAGTATACAAATTATTTTTACATAAAACCCCCTCAAGTTCTATAAATTACCCTAAGGACCCCAGTAAATATAGGTTTAAGCGGGACCAATCTCTTGAGCCTCAGGGAGCCGGAGAAGTGGGTGCTTGCCTATCTAAGATAGACAACTTAATAAAGGTGTTATCAATACGGTAATCGTCTTTGAAAAAGACACAAATCCTGCCGTCCATGTGTAGTGATTACCGATAACATCAAAACAATCAGGACTTCAATTTCTTTTCTAATTGTTCTAACTCAGACTGAGTCTCATTAAATAATCTGACTTGAATATGATTCAAATACAATCTACAATCTACAATCCAACAAGAATCCATAAATACATATATTCAATCTATTCAATCTGTATTGACCGAACCGAACCATGGATATACTTCCATTTACATGATTCTCCAGTTATATCCATTTACTGATATCATGGTTTCGGCAAGTCATCCAATTATACAATCTATATTACAAGATAATACAAGTTGCAATACAATACAACAATACAATCAAGACACTACGTGGTTTAAGGAGTAGATTGGTACGGAAGGTGTTAGAAGTGGCACGAGACTGTAAGATTTAATACACCTAACCTATATTCCGTTGCTGTTGTACCGTAGCATAAATGGTTCCTTGTACTACACGTGCCTCTGGTCTCTGGCATATAGAGACTCCTCTCGTATACACTGGCATCATTCTGTACCAAGCTACAAACAACAGCGTTAACACCAAATACTCATATAATACAACTTTAAAAGCTATTTTCTCTTTCTGTCTATTCTATTTCTCCCTTATCTTTAGGACTTACCGAGCGATTGTTCGCTGACGACATTCCTTCTCTTTCTTCTTTGGAATGTTGTCAGGTGATCTGGACACTCAGGAGATCGAGCCTACTAGTGAGGACTTGAACCAGCTTTCCTACGACCCAGAGCTTTAGCTTCATTGTACACATTTTTATTTTAGTATTTTTCATTTCTGTTCTTCCACTGTTTAGGAATTTCTTTCATTCAGTTGTATTTACTTTTCCATGTATTGTAAAAAGAATGTTAATAAATAAAGTTGTTGTTTTATTATATCTTATCTCTTATGCATTTATATTTATATTGCTTAGATACGCTTAGCGTATTTACTTCAGAGTAAATACGTAGCGGCCAGTCGCGTCCCCTTCGCCGTACACTAGGAAGCGGGGCGTGACAGTGGCTGAATACATTGCTATCAACGATGCCGCAAAAGAAGCGGTCTAGATGAAGAAGTTCATTACTGAACTTGAGGTGGTTTCATCCATTGTTGATCCGATACCTTTGTATTGCGATAACAATGGGCCTATGGCTTTAGCAAAAGAACCACGGTCCCGTCAGAAATCCAGATACAGCTTGAGGCGGTATCACTTGATCAGGGAGATCGTAGATTACCGGAAGATCGAGGTCTGTAGAGTAGATATGAAAGACAACACGACGGATCCATTTACCAATGCCCTCCCTCAAGCGCAGTTCGAGTGACATTTTGAGATATTGGGTATGCGATACACCAACAACTGGCCTTAGAGTAGATGTTGGGTATTCGGCACGCTAATTACAAGCCTTAGTGCAAGTGGGAGATTGTTGGATATGTATGCCCTAGAGACCTGTATTGTATAGAATGATAGGCATATGTATGTGTTGGATATGTATGCCCTAGAGGCCTGTATCGTATAGGATGCTGGGAATATGTATGTATAGGATAATCTTGCTCAGTTATATAGTATACTATTTGAGTTGTCTTTATCTGAACATGTATATTTGTTTTTCTTATTGCTTTGTATTGCTTATACACGTTGATAAAGACTCGTCACAGTAGTATACGATTTTGGTTTGTCTTTATCTTAACATGTGCATATGTTATACTCCATATCATATATGGCTGATACATGTTGATAAAGCCCGTAGGATTTTTCTTGACTACCAGCATTATGATGGCAATCATACTTGTGGGAGCTGGGTAGTCCATAAGCACATCCTTAAAGGTCCCAAGTCGCAGGAGTATCGAGACCGGACATCGATATTCCAGAGTAGACTTGTGTATACGTTTCTAAACCCCGACGATGGGCGGTGGTTGGTCCCACAGCCATTGGTGTGATCACCTAAGATTGTATGCAGGTGCTCACTGGGGGTGAGTACACTGGATGGACTCGCCGAGAACCTCTAGATGGAATTATACTTATTTTCAGATAGAGGTTCTTAGGTGAAATGAGTACAGGTTAGTCTTTAGACTTGAGATCATCATTTTTCTCATATGAGTTCTCACTGTACTTTGATCACTACCCTACCACAGCTCTACTGAGTCGTGCAAATAGGTTTTGGTTAGGTACAGTCCCGAGCCACATGGAGGCAGTGAGTGATTGTCAGGGATTCGTCTCTGCCGGTATTGGGAGTCGATATCGCACTATGTCCGGTTGGCTAAAACCATAAAACCTTGGTCAAAGCAGTTGAGATTTAGTGATGGTCAGATCAGTAGTTTCTCGGATGGGTCTTGAGCCAAATCGACACAACTTATCAGGTTATTAGGGGTCTGACGTTTACCACCTCCTTAGACCCGGTATGCGATACTCTTAGATGAAGAGACCAGACTGTACGGAGATTGCCAAAGATAGGCTCAGTAGGGGTTCGGATGAGCTTACTCGTCGGCTTTCCTTTCGACAGGTATCTGGATAGCCGTTACGTACAGTTAGTTCCGCTGGCGTGCTTGTGGTTAAGCCCACTGCCAGCATACTGTCGAGTCTTTGGATTCCCATACGGAGGGTTTTCCTGGTTCAGGCGAAATGATGTAGTAGCCGTATTTTGATACCGCAAGGTTCCGATCGAATGATAATACTATACGGCTTAGGATTAAGCCAGATTATTAAATCAGGTATTGATTTAATAATTTACATATACATATTTCGATATGTATATTCTAATGTTATACGGGCTTTCGATTGGACGGTTGATTATATTAGCCAGTTTAGGATTAAGCCGGATTATTAAATCGGGTATTGATTTAATAATTTACATATGCATATTTCGATATGTATATTCTAGTATTATGTTCTTTGTATTATTCTACATTTTTGGGTATTTGTATTTTGATACGAATAAGGGTATGTATATACGATAGAGTGTATTCTGTATTTATACGAAAAAACATTCTAGAAGGGGGACACCTCATTTCCATGGTTTTTCTTTTCTAGAAAATAGAAATGAGGTGGAGGGATGAGGTGGCATGAGAATGGTGTGAGGCATGGTTGAATAGGGTAGACAAATGAATTTATAATTCATTTGTCTGCACTATTCAAGTATGGTTACTTTTTATTATTGCAAAATATTTTTGATAAAACCATGCTTGCATGTTTTTGTTTGGTGATGAGATTTTCATTTTCACCATTCTCTCTCTCTCTCTCTCTCTCTCTCCCCCCCCATTCTAGAGCTCCTTCTTCCTCTTCACCCTACAGTCTCATGAGTTGAGAATCAAGGGTGAAGAGAGGTAGAGAAATTACTAGAACAACACACTACATTACTAGACACTCTAGATTAGCAACCTAAAGCCTTTAGTTGCTCCATTAGGTTTTTTGTATCGAGATAGAGCCATGAACCACATCTCTCATGTAGATTATCTTCGATGGAGGAAGACTGGCAGTCAAGCTGGATCACAGAGACCCAAGGAGCTAAGGAAGAGGGTAGAAGACCGAAGGACAAGAATCTTTTGGTATTACCCTTTTTTAGAGTAGCTAGAACTCCTTTAAGTTTGTTAGTTTAATATTTGGTTAGATTCAAGGTAGTCGTTTCTACCGCCAAGTTTTTAAAAATTAAAGATTTTTTGTTCCGCAATGGCCGCTGTTAGCGGCCAGGGTACTAGGAACGTGAAAAAATATCACCTAGGATTGACAAGTGGAAATATTTTGATTTTACGTAACCGTTTTTGTGTACCAAGTTTGATATGTAATGTCATCTCTATATCATTACTATCTAAAGAAGGTTATGATTTTACATTTGTAAGCAATGTTGTAAACATTTACCTTAATCATGGTTTGATTAGGTCAGGTACACTAGACAACGGTATATACATATTAAATAAACACCAAGTTTTTAATGTCCAGAACACACTCAAAAGAAAGACTCCAGAATTGAATCAAGCTTTTTTATGGAATTGTAGACTAGGCCACATCAATGAAACACAGTTGATGAAGTTACATAAAGAGGGATATTTGGATCCGTTTGAATATCTATTTTATGCAACTTATCAATCATGTATCAAAGGAAATATGATAAAAACTCCGCTCACTGGACACGAAATAAGAGCTACTGAGCTATTGGGACTCATACAAAGCGACATGTGTGGTCCAAATGTCTACACATGCAAGAACTGATTATTCCTACTTCATTACTTTTACAGATGATTTCTCAAGGTATGGACATGTATTCTTGATGAAATATACATCCGAGGCCTTTGAGAAATTCTAGGAGTACAAGAATGAAGTGGAAAAACAAACAGGCAAAAGTATCAAGACACTTCGATCTGATCGGGGTAGTGAATACTTGAGTGCCGAGTTCCTGAGATATTTAAAAGAGAATGAAATTCTTTCTCAGCTTACTCCTCTATACACACCTCAACACAACTGTGTATCGGAAAGGCGGAGCCTCAGCTTACTAGATATGGTGCGTTCTATTATGAGTAATGCTGAGTTACTGCGATCCTTCTGGAGTTATGCACTAGAATCTACTGCATATCTTTTGAACAAAGTTCCGACTAAGTCTGTGTCCACTACTCCATATGAAATGTAGAGTGAGAAGAAACCCTATCTTAAATATCTTAAGATATGGGGATGTCCAGCTTTTGTTAAAAATCAGCATGCGGACAAGCTCGAGGCACGATCAGTATTGTGTAAGCTTGTGGGACATCTAAGGAATTCCAGACGGTATCTTTTCAATTATGCAGAGAAACAAAAGGTTTTTGTTTCTCGGCATGCTCACTTTATGGAGACTCAATTTCTTGAAAAATAAATAAGTGGGAGCTCAATAGAACTGGAAGAAATTCCAAAACTACAATCTATTACTGAAATCTTGGTGGAACCAGAAATTTCAAGAGAAACGGACGCCCCTGCGCCACTCCGCAGATCTAGTAGGCAGTCTCATCTGCCCGAGAGATACTATGGTTTTCACGTAGACGGGGATAGAAAGGATTGCATTATCGATGATGATGAGCCAACTAGTTTCTAGCAGGCCATTACGAACAGAGACTGAGTAAAGTGGCTAGATGCAATGCGATCCGATATGGAATCCATGTACACCAACAAAGTTTAGACTTTGGATGTTGCACCTCAAGGGGTAAGACCCGCAGGCTCCAAATGGATCTTCAGAAAGAAGATTGGTGTAGATGGATAGGTCGAAACCTATAAAGCTAGACTTATAACAAAAGGTTTTTGTCAAAGACCTGGCTTGGACTATGATGAAACCTTTTCTCCAGTGGCTATACTTACATCCATTTGGATCCTGCTTAACATTACTTCCTTCCATGATTATGAAATTTTGAAGATGGACGTAAAGAACACTTTTCTGAATGGAAGTTTGGAAGAGTGTGTTTATATGAATTAGCCAGAGGGCTTCATAAAGAGTAGGAGCAGCGGAAGAGTGTGCAAGTTACTTAAATCCATTTATGGATTAAAGTAGGCATCGCGGAGTTGGAACACCTGCTTTGATGAGACAGTCAAAGAATTTGATTTTATCAAAAATGAAGATGAACCATGCATTTATAGTAAGATTGTAGGGAGAACTGTGGTATTCCTCGTCTTGTACGTGGATGACATTAGAAAATGACATTCATATGCTACAATTAGTCAAAAGCTACTTGTCAAAGAAGTTCTCCATGAAAGATCTAGGTGATGCCTCCTATATTCTGGGGATCCAGATCTATCGTGATAGATCTATAGGATGTTGAGACTTTCATAGTTCAGGTACATTGACACCATACTGAAAAGATTTAGTATGGAAGATTTCAAACACGGTAATTTACCCGCTTGTCACGGGATCACCCTCTCCAAAGAGATATCTCCCAAGACTGATTTGGAAAGGGATCCCATGCGTATTATTCCCTACGCTTCGACGGTAGGATTTATAATGTATGCGATGTTGTGTACCGGACCAGATGTTGCTTATGCACTGAGCTTGGTAAGCAGGTATTAGTCGAACCCAAGGGAGAAGCACTGATAGCAGTAAAGAATATTCTCAAGTACCTGAGAAGGACTAAGGAGATGTTCTTTATATACAGCAGTAAAGATCTCCAGATCGAGGCCTTTGCCGACTTTAGCTTCTAGAGTGATAAGGATGACTCCAAATCTATGTCGGGTTATGTCTTCACCCTCAATAGTGGGACGGTCTATTGAAAGAGCTCCAAACAGGACACCGTTGCCGACTCGACGATAGAGGCAGAGTATATAACTGCATGTGATGCCGTGAAAGAAGCAGTCTTGATGATGAAGTTCATTATAGAACTTCAGGTGGTTTCATCTATTGTTGACCCAATACCTTTGTATTGTGACAACAACGGGGCTATTACTTTACTGAAGGAACAACTGGCCCATCAGAGATCTAGACATATCTTGAGGCGGTATCACCTGATCAGAGAGATCGTAGATCGCCGAGAGATCAAGGTGAGGAGAGTAAACATGAAGAACAACACTGCAGATCCACTCACAAAGGCCTTCCTTCAGACGCAGTTCGAAAGGCTATTCGAGATGAAAAGTATGTGATACGCCAATACATGGCCTTAGTGCAAGTGGAAGATTGTTAGTGATATATGCCCTAGAGGCCATTATTGTATAGTACAGGATTATATATTACATTTTGGAAACTTGGGATATATACAGATATATAACAGTTTTGCTCAATAAGATAGTATGCTATCTGATTTGTATCCATCTTAACATGTGTATATGTTTCTTTTACATATCACTGATATATGTTGATAGAGCCTGTAGGATCTTTTCTTAACTACCAGCATTGTGATGGCAGTTACACTAATAGGGGTTGGGTAGTCTATAAGCACATCCATAAACTTGTCCCTAGTCATAGGATTATCGAGAAAGGGCATCGATACTCCAGAGTAGACTAGTGTATACGCTGCTTATTCCCGTCATGGGAGATGGCTTGTCCTACAGTCATTGGTATACGACACCAAAGATAGTATATAGTTGCTCATTAGGTTATGCGTTATACTGGACGGACTCGCTGGGTATTGCTGGTTGGTATTATACCTATCGTCAGATATCATTTCTCTGGTGACATGAGTACAGGTTAGTCCGTTGACTTGACATCACTATTCGTCTCGAGTGTGTTCCCACTGTACTTAGATTACTACCCTACTACGGCTCTAATGAGTCCTGCAAACAGGTAGTAGTTGGGTGTAATTCCGAAGCACTTGGAGGCAGTAGATGATAGAAGGGATTCTTCTCTTCCAGTATTGGGAGTTGATATCGCGCTGTGTACGGTTGGCCAATACTAAAAGTCCCTGACTAGGGCAAGTGAGATTTACTGATAGGTATACCAATAGTTTCTCAAGTTGTATTGGGTTCCACACCGACATGACTTGTCGCGCTATTAGGGGTCTGATATTTACCATCCCCCTAAGCCCGATACGCGATATTCTTAAACGAACAGACTGGACTGTATGGAGAATGTCACCTATAATCTCAGTAGGGGTTCGGACGAGTTCTCTTGTCGATCTTTCTTTCGACAGATACCTGGGTATCCTTTACGTACAGCTAGTGCTACTGACGTGCTTGTGGTTAAACCCACTACCAGCATATTGTCGAGTCTTTAGAGTCCCACACAGAGGGTTTCCCGGTTCAGGAAAAATGGTATAGTTTGCGTATTTTGATACGCTCGGGTGTTCTATTGAACACGTGTATTTATACGCGTGCTTTAATCGGACGGTTTAGTAGTACTAGAAGGTTTGAAAGACAGGTTTTGATACTGGTATTATATTGCTCTCTTTTGGGTATTTGTATTTTAACACGAATATGGTATTTATACGAATACGTGTATTTGTATAAATATGGGTATTTGTGCTTTGATATAAATACATGTATTTCTTTCTAAATATGAAAACATGTATTTTGTATTTTTAGTACAAATACGGTATTCATATTTTGGTAGAAATACGGTATACCTGTTTATTATAAATACGGGTTTTAGGGTATACTTGATTATATATGTGTGTGTGTGTATGTGTGTGTGTGTACCTAGATGAGGTGGCCTCTCTCTACACACTCTCTCTCATTTCTTTATGAAGTGTGTGGGCTTGTGACTGACACTAGTGAGTCACTAGCCCACCCACTCATTTGTTTCTAGCATAAAGAGATAAGAGAGAGTGTGAGGATATTTTTGAGATGTTTATCACAAGTGAGATATTTTTCTCTAGTTGCCATCTCATCATCTTCTCCTTCCTCATTTTCTCTACTTGAGTTTTGAGAAAATATAGAGAGCATCTTGTTTCATAAACTACACTCTCATAAGCATCTTGTCTAAGCAAGACTCGATCTTTAGTTGCTTCGTAGAAACTATCGCCTGAATCGGCATTCTCGGGTGGATCATCTTTGACGCGGATGTTCGACTTTGAGAGCTTGATCCGAGTACCTAGGAGCTTAAGGAGTGAACCATTTAATACTCGAAGGACCATCTATATAGATTGTTACACTAACCTAGTAGTTAAAACTCTAGTTAGTGTAGTTTTAGTTTAGTGTTTAGGCTTGTATTCTAGAGTTTCAAGTGTGTAGTGCTTAAGATTTTAAAGTTTTTGATTCCGCAAAGCCGTAGTAGTCACAGCAAAGAGCACCATACACTTACAGTAATGACCCTAAATTTCATATACCAACCCCATTTATTTAACAAATGAGGTAGTTTTCTGTTCATGTTTCGAGTTATAAGTATTTCTTGATAATTAAGAGCATGAAATTCTTTATAGCCCATTGGTTAAGACTCTCCACTACTATCCTATAGCCCGCGTGTTCGAATCCTTGCATTCCAAATTATTTTATTTATTTTTCCTTTTAACGTTCTGGAAGCCCAAGAGTTTACACGAGCATTTCACAAGGTTACGAAAAGTTATAACAGAAAAGATAGGCGTTTATGGCTTAATTAACCCAACCCGAGCGCATGACCCAAGACCCAGACCCCGACGTCGTAGTAGAGGAGGTTCGGGCGGCCCAAAGGGTGGTTCGGGCGGCCAGACCTAGCCTAAACGAGCCCCGCCCGAATCAGTGCAACCTTTGAACTCCCCTCTACACTTTTTCATATACCATAACTCCTCATTCAATCCAATGAATTGCCCCACTCCTTTTTCATATTAAAATTCATTTTCAATGCCTCATTTAATCCAATTTCAATCCTGACTTAATTCTAATTTCCCCTAAAAACGCCAAGCCATCCCAAGTCATCTACCTTCTAAACTATTCTAAAAATATCTCTCTCAAAACTCTCTCTCAAATCCTAACTCTCAAGTTCTCTCCAAGAAGCTTGAGCTCATTTTCGTCAAGCTCGGTCTCATTCTTCTTCATTCTCTTACCTATGCTACACTACAAGTTGCTGTGAGGAAGCCGGAAGCTTAAGTTCGTCATCCTGCTTTCATCGTCAGTCTCGGTTCTTCAAACCAAGGCTACTTCGCTTCTTTTTTCGCTCGTACGAGTACGATTGGTACGGGTAAGTCCTCTTTTCCTTCTTATCCTCTATTTTCCCTTCGTTTCTTACCTCTTGTTGAATCCCTATGTTGTCATGTCGCCACTCTTTTTCATTTGTGCTACGCTAAAGTCCTCGATTCATTCAAATCCATACATAAACATACACATACATATATTTCTTGTTTGGCAAGACTATATTCGTTTTGTTTTCCTATATTTAATCACCTAATTTAAATGTCTTTGTATAACAAATTTTGCCATCGACATATTCTCTTTTCATGTTAGATAAATTATTATTTTAACAATACTAGTTAATATCAAAATATCTTTGCAAGTAAATACCATGTTATATCGTCTTTTGTTGTCATAGGTTATTAGTTAAACTTTAGTCATGTATATAGAACAAGGTAATGACCTACCCTACACACGCACACTTTGGAGATATAGCACGATCATATGCTTGTAACGTTGTTTGTAAAGAACCGAATTACACCAAAATACCATCAAGTTTAAAATACGATATTTTCCGTTATAATTATGATTCTACAACCCTCTTTAGGGGACCCGTTTATGGATAATGTGTATTATCGCATATCCCGAGGATAGTAGAATGAGATGCAAAACTCCTCATGGAGAATTCGGTCTCGAAAGGAATAAAATATGTTTTAAAAGAAAATACGTTTTTTAAAAGTAAAGTTAAATTATATATTCATAATTTCAAAGAAAAACAAATTTGTGAAAAATAGATTTTTATAAATACTCTAAAATGAAAGATTAAAGTTTTAAGAAAATACCCTCAAGTTTCCAAAAGATTGATTTTTATTAAAATACCATAAACTCTCAAAAGCTAGATTTTATCACTAAAATACCAATCAACCTAAAATATATATTTATTGAAACCCTCGGCTTTCTAATTAATATAAGTTTTCCCAAAAACACCTTCGAGGTTTATTTTTAAAATGAAATATTTTATATGAAACCCCCTCGAGAAATTTAATGGTTTAAATCATGTAAATACCTATAGTATGTAACCTATTTAATCTTTCAGATATTAAATAATAATGAGTTTAAGCAGTATCTTTTCTCTTGAGCCTCAAGGAACTGGAGAAAGTGAGTGCTTTCCTGGTTTAGGCAAACTGTTATTTGTCTGACAATCGTCCTTGAAAATGACACAAATGCTGCCGGCCATATGCAGTGGTTGCCAAATTAAATCACATGAATATCAAATATATAATCAAACACATGATATCCTGCATGACTTAACATGAATCCTTGAACTTGAACTTGAACTCGAACTCGAATATGACTTGAATATTTGAACCCAATGTATATACTTGTATCGATTTGACTTGAACCATGAATACATTTCACATGACTTGCAATTGACATGAATACATGATCTTGACATGAACTCAATCTTGAATACTTGACTTAATACACATCTTTTGTATTCATAAATTCAATTAATGCTTGTAATTTTAATCATAGAATAATATACACGGGATGTTAGGGTAGTTTGAGTATGAATCCAACGGAATCTCATGAGTCTCATACTTACATCACGAAATCATGAATTTACGAATAAGGGCCCGTGGTTCCTTGCCCTTGGATTACAGCCTGTTGTGTTCAAGAACACTCCAGAGATACGTCAACATTCACACTTAAACTCACGTTAGTTAGATTACCTTTTAGTGACTTCTGTAGGACATATTGACAGTATACTTCATGTTCACAATATCTTCACTACACGGCCATGCTATACTTGTTTGCTATGCCATGTTATATTTCCATGCTTACATAGTTTCCTTTAACACTGCCATGTTATACTTTTTCATACTTCATTTCATCCATACTATATCACATTATACCTTACATTTCATTTATATATATGACCTATCTTTTATGGGGACTTACCGAGTGAAAGTTCGCTGACGGACATTCTCCCCATCTTTCTTTCTTTCTTGGAATGTTCGTCAGATAATCTAGAGACTAAGGAGGTGGAACCGACTTCAGAGAACTACTCGCAGTTTGAAGCCCAGCCTGACTATTATTCCTTCAACAGTTATTTCTTTTCATTCCAGCATGCCACCTGTTTAGGCAAATTGTATTTTTGTTTATTGTTCAAACATCATGTATCAGTTTAAATCTTATAAAGTTGGGATGTAAATATATAAAATGGTTGGATTTTCATTTATCATTGTCATCTCTTGTGTAACATTTTGAAATTTTGAAATATTATTTATAATTTAAATATGGTTATAATGAGTTTTACGGATATTATATCGAGTATGGATTTGTGTTTTCATATATTGGTATAATTACTTATACCTTCATTTTTGGAAAATAATTGGAATTAAAATGAACTTATAATTAAGAAAACATTCATTTAAGTGGGGTTTTCATAGATTAGCATGTAATTGCATCCATAAAAGTAGCATGCTAAAACTAATACTTTGTTTTCCTAATTACTTCTTTTTTTAATGTGTATATGTCATGTTAACAAGTGGGTGTATATTAGCTTTCTTTTTATTCTTTTTTTCATTTGTGTTTTTATGGTAGTTTTCATTTCATTTTTGAAATGAGAGAGGGGGGAGACATGGAGGTATGGTGAATATAATAATAAGAATGGGGGGAGAGAGAGAGAGAGAGTGAAGGGAGGGTTATGGCTTGGCAACCATTCATTCTTCATATCTTTTTCTTCTCCTTCTTTTTCTTCTCCTCCATCTCCAACTCCAAACCAACATACACCAACACAAATCCCTTCCAAATACTATGAAGCCTTCATTAAAGATGTTCAATTTCTCATCCTACACATGATGAAGTGGTCAAGTCTTCAACTTGAGACCATTTGCAAGCTTGGAACTTTCCTTAATCTCGATCTAGAGGTAAAAATGCTCTCTTTAACCATATTTTAAGTATACTTGCCATAACAAACCTTATTTGGAATTAAAGTGCATTTTTCTTAGTCTTGAGATTTCAAAAGTGAAGTTTTTTATATTAAAGTTAGGAATTTTGATAAGGTTAGTTGTTGTGATGGAGATAGCAGTGGGTTAATTAGCGATCACAACCTTATTAATAATAGATGGGGGTATTTTATTGCATGTATCATTGGTTTTAAATAGTTTCAAGTTTTAAAACTTGCTTTTCATTGAGTTTTAAATTTGATTAAAATTTGGAGCAACTTGAGAGCTCTGAAAAATATTTAGAGAGTACTGTGAGATGATAGGACCAATATAAGACCACCCCTAAAGCTCGAGCCCCTATTTCCTTCCCTAGGCCGCAAATAAATCCCTTTTGGACGCAAATTGCGGCCAAGAATTTGAGTTAGGGTTCGGGGTTTGGTCTGTAGCTCACACACTTAATAACTTAGCCACTGTATTCTTAGTTTTGTCCCAGACTACCTATGTCAAAATCTGGGAGCATTTTGACTTGGTTTTGGCGATATTTTGCGAGTTTTGAAACTTATTTTTCGGATTTTTATGTCTTGACTTGGTCGTTCGACGTTCGTACGTTGACATCGGGGGTATTTTGTCGTTTTGGCACGCGATGACCATAGGTTCTAACCTATGTGCTCTTCACTCATCGTTTCAATTTTGATATAGGTTTTTATTTGATTTTGTTACAATTTCGATTATAGGTACAATCGCGGGGACTTCCGAGACAACGAAGAAGGGCAAGGCTTTGTCGACTTCGACTAGAACGGGGCGCGTATCGGTGAGTAGATGTATATCTATGGGGAAAGTCGGGTGGATGGCGTATAGCACCCCCTTAACCGTAGTAATTAGAATACTATATATATTATAAACGTATACCTAGCCTATAGGGTTTGCTAGAATACCATATGCGTATATTCGTATACTTAGTAGATATTTATATACTTAGTCTCTATTTCATAGCCATTAGGATATACACACAAATATATATAGGTATATAAGTATAAAGATGATTCATGTACGTGTTGTACGCAACTAGATATCCGTACTTTATATGACATGATATAAGTTGGCATATACGACTATAGATCCGTACTGTTTTCTTTGGATGATATCGTATGAATGAGATTCCGTACATTATATGATGAGGATAGACTGCCGAATACGGCTGATATTCACTTGACTAAAGGAGTCTTGCTAAATCCTAAATCGGGAATTTATGAGATGTTTGGAGCCATACTTATTTTGAAAACTAACGATTCGTTACATACTTTTAAAGGGTAACGTCAAGGGTGCACTACGAATTTTCAAATGATATCTATTTCAAAAATATCGTAGTCCTTATTTCCAAAACAACGTTTCGTGCTATTTTAATCTATACATATATAACTCATACGTAGTTAGACATTTTAAACGCTTTCTTACGTTACGATTTCCTTATTTCTATATATGCTCGCGCTTCGATTACATATGATACATACTACGTTTATACCTTTAGCTCTACTTAATTTCGTTTTCTAGGACACTCGCACTATTACCAATGATTTCATGTTACACTTGCACATACTCGCATGTTACACTTGCACATACCCACATGTTACACCTACACCTCATCTGTAATTGATATGCCATGTACACATAGAAAACTTGCTATGTCACTCGTATCACACTATACCCTGTTAGTATTGTAGATTATTGCTTATATGAACACACTTGTAGAACACTGTACAATTGCCAATGATTTACATGTTGCATGTACACGAGCTCGTATGTTTCACGCATACATCATTGGTAATTGCCATGCTACGTGCACATATAGAACTTGCCATATTATTTCACATCATATTAAATTCCTACCAGTATTTTAGATCATTGCTCATTACATATCTGCATGTATTACACCACTGTTCTGTACTTTTAATTTGTTCTATTATTGCTATATTCTTATGCGATAGTGTTTTCATGGGATTTCTGTTTTTATGAGATTTGAGAAACCGCAGATATGATTTTATAAAACTTTTGAATGTTTTAAATGTGGTTTTCTCTTGATATAATTATTTGGCATCCCCCATGAATTTTATGTATTTTGATGATATGAGTATTATCCGAATCGAGGTAGGGAAGAAACCAATTGCGGATACATGGTGGATCTGGTATGGTACCCAGGGGAAAGAAGCCCGTATAGAAAGACGGGTGAGATTAGCAAAGGTGAGGCCGCCCGGTGGTAGTATGGAAACTCGGCGGATATCCGGAGGATACCGATCGGAGTTATATGTTGCAGATGGATATTAGGACCGATCCGAGAGACAGCACCTGAGATATGAAGATTTCGAGTATCGATACCAGACATGAGATTTATGAGGATTTCGAGTGTCGATACTGGATACTCAGTTGTTTTTATGAGGATTTCGAGTGTCACTGATGGACACTCATTGGATGACATATATTTATTTATGTTATGGACGGCATATTTCTACATATTGATTGATCATGGGGATCATGTGTGTTATGCACGATCCGATATGACGCACTTGTTGATACTGACGTGATATTTATGTATATACACATTCACATTCATTATCACATAGTGTAATAGTATTGTACAGTATGCCCTAGGTAGATCATAAAGCATTCAATTTCTACCTGATGATATTTTCTACTCACGAGTTGGCAACTCACTCTCTTTGTGCCATAGTTTATCGTAGGACCGACCGCTCGGATCAGTAGCGGCTTGCTGGCACGCTTTTTCTTCTTCAAATGATTGCTTTGGTAGGAGGGTTACATTCCAGATCATAACTGCCGCTTGTATATGTTACCTATAGTGTCTTTAAGGAAATTATTGTAATCGCAGGCAGGCGATTATGATGATTGAGGGAGGACTTATATGGGTAGAAAAGTCTTACTCGAGATGATTGTATGCTATATGATTCATCTCTATCATTATGTATATGTATAATGTGGCATTATGGATCACTGTTACATGTTGATAGAGCCCATAAGATTATTTCTTTACTACCAGGGTTATTGTGGCGATCACACTTGTGAGAACTGTGTAGTCTATAAGCAAATCATTAAATGTCCCTAGTCGTGGGTATATCGAGACTGGGTATCAATATTCCAGATTAGACTAGTGTATATGTTTTGAGACCCCAACGAGGGGCGTTGGCCAGTCTCACAAGCCATTAGTGTCGGTTGGTCACTTAAGATAGTATACAGGTGCTTACTGGAGGTGAGTACACAGGACGGACTCGCAGGGAATATGCTAGATGGTATTACACATTTTGTCAGATAGCAGTTCTCTGGTGACATGAGTACAGGTTAGTCTGTCGACCTGAGATCGTCATTTGTCTCATGTGAGTTCCCACTGTGCTTTGATTACTACCCTACCATGGCTCAAATGAGTCGTGCAAATATATTTTAGTTGAGTACAGTCCCGAACCACATGGAGGCAGTGAGTGGATCATCAGGATTCGTCTTTCCCGGTATTGTGGGTAAATGCCACGCTGTTCATGGGTGGCCGTCACCAGAAATCCTTATCCAAGGTGGACGAGATTTACTAATTTGGATCAGTAGTTTCTTAGTAGGTGATGGGTTTCTGTTCAGTTGAAAATATCGCGCATTTGATATGACATTTTCCTTACTATTTTTATATAATAAAAAGTGTTTATTATAAATATGACACATATGAGGGTTTATCTGTAAAAATACTATTTTCATATGTTTATATATTATAATTAACATTTTGAAGGAAAATGTAAGCATATAATATCTATATAATATTTAATCTATTTAAATATGCTTACCTTATCAAATATCCTTAACCAATTTTCTTAAACTATAATATCATATCAAATGGTTAGGATAATATCTCAATAATCCCAAATATTACTAACATTATTCATTGAGATATTGTGCAAGGTTTAGTTCAGGTCAGAAGATCGAGATGTAAGATGTCGGGAATCAAAAATCTGCCGATAAAGTTAGATAAAATCGAAGAATCAATACTGGAAGAGACTCGGGAAATATTATCAAATTCCAGATATCCAGAAGATCTCCATGTGTCACATTGAAGCAATCCCAGAAAACTGAAGCCAATATCTCACCAAATGGCCGCGGATCCACGGCCAAACCACGGCAAACGCGGCGGATCCACGGCCGAGTCAACAATTCAGGGTGTGGGATTTTATGGATTGGATCTCAACAATAACACCTGATTCTTGGGATCTTTTGTTTTTGGTTTTAGTGCTATATAAAGGACCGAGGGCTAAACCTAGAAAACTAATCAAACCGACGAGATCACGAAGTCCAAGACGGCTCAAGAATCTGGTTGATCATCAGATGTTCATCTACCTCCTTAAGAAGAGATCGAAAAGCAAACTAGGGTTTTGTAATAACTTTCTAAAGGAACAAAGTGTAATTGATCAAGTTGATTAATAAAGGTAGTTGTTTTATTCTTATTGCATTTATTTTCTTCATGATCTCTATCCGTTCTTCTATCTCCATCATGCGCGAGTAATTCTCTGCTTGATAGGGGTCGTAGGATTATGGTAAATCAATGGATGATTAAAATCCTTTAACTCCTTTTACGTCATATAAAGTTTATAAACTTTACTAAAAGAATCGTTAACATCCTAATCGGGCGCGCTATCAATTCATTGATATTCATGACCACGATTAGAGATTATATTAACAATTGTTTTGGTAAAGGATAGACATGAACGAAGATCCATGTCAAGATAGGGGTTAAGAGTGGGAACCTTATTCTCTCCAGAAACCCTAATCTACATGCATCACTGTCGATGTAGTTTTAAATCTATTAAAGGATAAAAAGAGTAATTTTTAATTAATCATCCATGACTACTAAATCTTAACGAACCCAACAAGCCCCCTTCTACTATAAAACCTACATCCGTAGTTAATCTAGATCTATATCCTACATCCGTGATTGACGTAGATCTAGAATCTACAACCATTCTTCACTATTCATTATTCTTCTTCCTTTCCTAATCAATACGCCTAAAGTAAGATTAAAAGATTAACGTTTCCCTAAGGACGACCCGTACTCATCTCGGTCTAGCTACACGCGACACCGTTATTGATTGAGGTTACTACACACATATAAAAAATCATCAATCGGTTTTACACCGACACAACTCATCACGTTATTAGGTGTCTGACTTTATCCACCCCCAGACCCGATATGCGATACTCTTAGACGAACAGACCAGACTGTACGGAGATTGTCACAGACAGGCTCAGTAGGGGTACAGATGAGTTTGCTCGTCGGCCTTCCTTTCGTTCAATATCTGGGTAGCCGTTATGTACAGTTAGTGCCTCTGACGTGCTTATAGTTATGGATTTATCCAGTAATCACTACCAGTGTATTGTCAAGTCTTTAAAGTCCCACACAGAGGGTTTTCCCGCTTCAGACGATATGATGTAGATGAAATATGTGGGTACATATAGGTGTCCGATTAAATTTGTGTATAGGCTACACGGACTTTAATCGGACTGTTGATAATACTAACGTTTTAGGATTAAGCCAGATTATTAAATCTAATAATATATATGTATATTTAATATATGTACTATAATATTATTGTTCACTATTCATTTTCTCTCTTGGCTATTCGTATTCTTATACAAATACGCGTATATATATTTCGATACGTATACCGACTTGTATTCCGTATTTATACGGAATTTGTTCTAGAAGATGCTCTTCATTTGTGAATATTCATTTATGAATATTCATAAAATGATGTGGAAGGTGAGGTGGCGTTGAGCATGATTGAAGACATGTAGGGAGGAATGGGCTTCATTATTTTATTACAAATTGTTGTGAGATTTTTATTGCGTGGTTGTAAAAATTATGAAGCCGTTCCACTCTATTCACTTCTTCATTCACTCTCTCATGCTTTTCAAGACTTGTTCATGGCTAAGTTTCCTTACCTTCTCCTCCTTCTTTACTTGCTCTCTTGAGCTTTAGATATGAGAGAAAATTATAGTGAAATATTTTTACATCCCCACTCTCCATTCCTAGCGAGTTTGGAGCATCAGTTGCTTTACTAGGTGAAGCTGGAGCTTGGATAGGTTCCTTCAGTTGGATCATCTTCGGCGAAGGAAGACTGGCTTGCAAGCGCGATTCGGAACTCTTGAGAGCATGCTAGAGTCCACAATATTGAATCCCTTGAAGAAAGCTTAAGGATGTGAGTATTGCTAACATAGTATATTAGCATAGCTCACTAGTTTTTGTTAGTAAGTTCTAACACTTTAGTTTGATTCATGGTTTCGGAACTTTAGCAAACTAGAAAATTTTTAAAATCCATGTTGCCATCTTCTAAAATTAACTTGCTGGTGCGCTTGAGTTTCCAGCAGTGGTATAAGAGTAGAGCTAAAGGCCAGACTTGTTTGCAAAAATTTATAGTTTCGATCGATGGAATTTTCCGATTCGCATTTCCAAAACTTTGCTTGTTGTTCAAATTTTAAAGTTTGTAAAAAAAAATTTCAGGTTGTACAAAAAATGTGCAGGCAAAATTAGAGCTAGGAAAAAAATTCGAAATGCGCCCATTGGCGGCTGTTCTGCGCCCAAAATTTTGGTTACAGTGTCTCAAATTTTTCTGGGGCTCTAATACATGGAAATATGATTTTTAGAATATTTAGTTTCGGTCCAGATTTGTTTGTGTACTGGTTTGTACTTGGGGCCAATGCGGAAAGTTTTAATCAATCGAAATTTTAAATTTGTGTTTTTCTGTGCATTTGTTTCTGCGACCATGAATATCATAGCATGGTATAATCCGACTGGTTGCTATATGTACAATCAGACGGGTTTACGAACATGATATTCGCGTTGATGTTCTATGTTGCTCTGTTGATTATGGTTATGTTGGATTTATCGCGATAGATAGCCCGATGTATATAGTATTTGATGTAGTTCTCTATGATGTAATGTATATTCATATTGCGTGGCGAGCGTTTGACATGTGGACTGCCGTCACTGCGGCTTGTATATTATTCTTTGGGGCTCGTCCCGGTTGCGGACTAGTCACTATTGTATATTCAGGTTTTCATTACATGCACTAGAATTACCCCGCGGCAGAGTGCTTGAGTAGCCGGGTTCTAGAGGACAACAGGTCTCGATCTCATGGCGTTGAGACCCAGGTGCCTTACTATAAATTGGCGGGCTATTCGCCGTACTCGTACGGGGTATAGGATTGACCCGCGGAGGGGTGCCCAAGTCACCGGATTTTGGAAGTGATGGGTGGCCCACTCACTTCGTTGATTAGGGTTGCCTCGCTTCTGGGATTGGCGGGTGGCTTGCTGCACTCGTAGGGGTCTAGGATCCGATATTACGGGCTATCCACATGACCAAAAAATTGCATTTCATATTTGGCTCCATTGAAATGTACTTTTCCTAGATTATCCACATTTCCATACTGTGTTTGCTTCTGCTGTGATGTTTTTGTGATGTTGCTTGATATCATGCGTGACACGATTGTTCGTATATATTATATATATATTTAGTAGTCGCTATATATGTTTTGCATCAACGCTATTCTTGTCCCCGCCCTGCCGTAAGTTAAGTAACCTTACGGTGAAGACCCGGGACCCTATGGCGAATGCGGATGGCATATATGTGCGTGCCTATTTTTGTTTCTTTTGGCATGATATAATAAATTGATGGGAATGTATTAATTCTGATTAATGTAAGAAAAACAAACCTAAATGATGTTGTTGGAGCTAATTTTTGAAAACTATAGGCGTTTCCTTTTGCTTTGCGTCGAGGTATTCAATTAGGAATATCCTGCACCTCATTTAATGAGGAAAGAGCCCAAATCCCTTCACAGGAAGTGACCTCTTTGGCAAAATTTTACGTGATTATAAACTATTCGGTTTTCTACAAAACTGCTCGTTTTAAAAATGCGGAGCCTAAACCACTCCTTTTCAAACTGCTTGAGTTCTTTCAACGATATCAAGTTCATTACGTTAAAGGTTTTTCGCCAAAAACTAGCCATAGCCCTCCGTCATTTCAGATTAGTAGTACTTAGTATTCATGCTACATTTGTTGACTTTCTTAAGGCATAGTGTGTGGTAGCTAAGTGGTACTTTTCTGTGCATGGTGATGCGATTAACTAGGACAGTCGTACGACTTTGTTGACCTTGTTAAGGGCCGTACGGGTGAGTTTAAGGTAACCAAGATAATGACGAGTTGAACTTGACTAGCAGCTTATGATCTGTTGACCTTGTTAAGGTCATAAGCCGTTTGGGGCAAAAATCTAAATTGGGAGTTTCAAATGTAAAGGAAACTTACAAAGTGTGCGCATACCTTCTTGAGTGTGGTGATTTGAATGGCTTCCATCAAGTTATCACGCGATGATAGTTGGGTTCCGATTCCTACTGATGAGTAGGTATTGCTTCTCGGGAGATTTTCACTTCACAATTATCTAGCCTATTAGGTGTCTAGAAAGTGTTAACGAAATTACACCTCTGCGGAAATGGGGTTATTTAATTGGGTCTATGCGAAAGCATGTGGACCTCCCTCGGAATACTAACACTGACCTGCATGAACGGTTAGCGAACTTATAAGGTGTGTATGATCCCGACTAGTTCTCCTTTTAGGGTTTGAAGGAGAATTCGAGAAAACAATGGGAGCCATCCTGATTAGATGAAGTGATTAACCAATCTAATCTTGATAGAGAGCACAATGAGTGTTTCTTTTCTTTCTCTAGATTGCGGCCATGACTTACTTTAAACTAAAACTCATGAACCAACTTAGCCGAACCTTCTTACACACTTTGGCTTTTGGATTTTCATGATTCATGACAAAGTCGCATATATCCTTACTACTCCTACTTCCCCTTTGCATTTCTCCAGAACACTCCGTATCACTATGAAGATCCATATTGCCTGGGTATGCTATCGTATAGTTACATACGAACTCGAAGAAACTTGTTTCGGTTCAAGGATGGATTCTGGTTCTGGAGAAATTGAATAAGATTATTCGGTTGTCTTTTTTCTGTACCTTCTCTCAAGTTGCGAAGGCTCCTAGTATTAGGAGAGTACATCTATTACGCTTATTGGATAGTCTTCTTCCAAACCTTAGGCAGGTGCCGAAAGATAGGAAAGGAAGAAAACCAATTAGCCTAAGCGTAGTGTATAGAAGGTAATAAGAAAGACATATAAAGGGATTGGAATGAGAGCAAAGGAAACTGAGACTACTGTCATAAATCTGAATAGTGGAAGTGGCATTACTAGGAATACCCGGCCACCCCCTCGAAACATTTTCATGTTTCAGTTATACTGTGCGGTGTTAATTGAAAACTGCTTTCCCAATTAGATTCTGACTCCAGGGTATATATTTATCAGACTTGATTCTCACATCTGTATGGCGTTACAGATGCCGAGTGGGAGTAGAATATTGAGAATTGGATGATTAGATCCTCAACATCAGAAATCTTTATAATTGGTGATATTTGAGGAAGTCGCCTGGGTTTTGCCTAAAGGCAAATGTTTGGTTTTGAATATTCGTTGTTATGCACCAATTTCAAACTGATATATCTGTACATTTATTTTATAAATTGAGATATAACTTTTTGAAATTATGTTTATGGTATTTACCTATATCGGTTGATGATTAGATAAGGTGCATTCAATCACGGTGTAATTCTTCTTAACCATAACACAGTTTTCAACCTACGACACACAGGGTTCGAGTTATTAAACTCAGAGGGCTTATACAAAAAATTGTATGTTTTCCGATGTCCATTAAGACAGGGGGTTAGTACTCGTACTATATTCCGTTTACTTATGACTTCTCCGGTACTAGACACGTATTTCGTTAAAATACAAGTTCTAAATTTTGAAAAGTTATAGGTATAAGAATAAATTAAAGAACCATGCGTTGTAAGTATCATGATTCTTTAAGGTGATCGAAAATGTAGATACTTATACTAGGTATTCCGTCATAAGTAATATATTTGAGAACTTGTTTCTCTCTCAGGTCACTCATCCATGTGTTCGCTCCTTGATAACTAATGTTGCACGGCCTTCTTCCATTTAGTCGATATGCACTGGAAACAGCTGCGTGATTTTTGAATTTGGAAGTCAGCAAGTCAAAACTACCTTTTACAAAGGGTCAACCTCTAGGCTTTGACTCTTCCCGGCCGGTCTTCACACTGACACATCAATCATATGTTAGTGTGGTTGGCGGCTTAGAGGGCATACCCCAGGAGGAGATTCTATGATGACGCTCTTTTGTTAGGTGACGACATAGTTATCGCCGACTCAAAAGTTGCTGATGAAGGGCGCCTTAGCTTAGTCCCATCTCTGAAAAATTTGAAAGAGTTTCGCTTTGTGAGCGCTTTCGTCTTTTCTTTAAAGACCTTAATGTGTCGTTACAGACAACTTATCGTTTTAGAGGTGGATCTGACCGTGTTTATTCTAATAAAGTCATGCTTCACATTTTTTCCAATTAAATTAGTGCTTTTGTTTCTATATTGAATATAATATGGATTCCTATCTTAACGATGTTAATGTATATGGAGTTGTCCGGCTTATTCTTAAAACCAGAATCCGGATAAACTCGAGGCACATTTCAGTAATGGCAGTTTGTGGGTTATCCCGTGTTTTGATGAGGGTTAACATTCTACCATTGCGGGATCAATAGTTATATTGTTCTTGATTCGCCATCCGTTTTAGTAAAATGAATTCTTTTCATAACCACAAACGGTTTATTGAAAATTTGGTAGAACTTAAGGATTCAATTTGATTTGACAATCTATTAGCCACTCCGTAGATTTGGTGGGTAACCTCAGCTATACGAGAGGTACTTCAGTCTCCTCAAAGACAGTGACAGGGAGATTTTGATGACCCAAGCATGCCACTACTATCCTAGATAATGAGATATGGCAGGTGGATAACTATAATATCGTTCTAAATTAGATTTAGAAGTGCATGTATATATAACTTTGCTAGAAAGTTGTTGTAGTCAGTAGGAGCAGTGGAAACATAGTAGGCCAGCACGTTATATCTATTTATAGACTAAAGCAAGTACAACGGAGAAAGATCATCTATTTTTGATGTGACAGTCATAGAGTTTAACTTTATCAGAACAACAGATGGACCTGGTAAGAAAATGGTAGGGAGTGATGTCCTGGTATTTGGATTACGTGCTCCTTGATAGGAAGTAATGTTCCTATACTAAAATCGGTTATACTGTGGTTATCACATGTATTTTTCCACAAGGGGTCTGGATAAAATATCAAGAATTCTGGTGACTAGATCTATGGTTTTAGATCTAAGTTTGGGATGTGTCCCAATTCGGATACTTTGACACTATTCTAAAGTGTTTTAGAATGGATGACTCCTAGCGTGGTGGTGTACCCACAGGTGATGGAGTCACCCTCTCTAAAGAGATGTCTTCTAGACTGATGAGGAGATGGATTTGCATGATTGATATATCACTTGCTTAGGCAATTGAGTCAATCATGAGATGTCAAGTACCACAATAGATATTGTTTTTTGCACTGGCTATAATAAGCAGATATTAATCCAATTCAGGAGAGACATTGGGAAGCAGTTATGAACACAACCAGATGTTCTTGGTATATGGTAACGGCAACCTCCTTATAGAGGCGATTATCATTTCAGACTTCCAAGATGACATGGATGACAGAGTGATTGTCAGAGTTAATAGTTTTCCCTCTTTTGAGGTGTAGAATGTTGGATAGGTTTCCAAGCAGGTTACTGAGGTGGTCATGGCACTGGCAAATGGATATACTCTAAGAAACTTGTTGGATTTGGTGTTTATGTTATGAACAAAGTCCCATCAGATATCCAGACAAGTTCTAAGACAGTTATCGCTCATTTCGGGAGATAGTCGTTCTCCGCGAAGTTGAGATATAGAGAGATAAAGATAGAAACATTGGAGCGGATCCACTCACCGAAGCTATTTCTCGAACGCGAATGTTTCGCAAACATACTTTGCGAAACCGATTAGTAGAGAAGTTGGGTAATCGGTAGCACACGGGCTGTGAGTATGCGACACCGCAATAATTATCCTTAAGTACAAGTGGGAGATTGTTGGCTATAGTGCCCTCAAGGAAATTATTGTAATCACATGCATGCGATTATGATGATTAAGGGAGGTCCAATACGGTTAGAACAGTCTTACTTGAGATGTTAATATTCTATTCGGTTCATCTTTATCATCATATACATGTATAATGTGGTATTACGGATCACTGTTACATGTTGATAAGGCCCATAGGATTCTTACTTGACTACCAGGGTTATTATGGCGATCACAGTTGTGAGAACTAGGTAGTCTATAAGCAAATTCTTAAATGTCCCTAGTCATGGGAATATCGAGACTGAGCATCGATATTCCAGAGTAGACTAGTGTATACGTTTCGAGATCCCGACGAGGGGAGGTGGCCGGTCTCACAAGCTATTGATGTCAGTTGGTCACCTAAGATGGTATAAAGGTGCTCACTGGAGGTGAGTACACTGGACAGACTCGCCGGGAACATGCTAGATGGTATTATACCTATTGTCAGATAGTAATTCTCTGGTGACATGAGTACAGGTTAGTCTGTCGACCTGAGATCGTCATTTTTCTTGTGTGATTTCCCACTATGCTTTGATTACTACCCTACTATGGCTCAAAGGAGTCGTGCAAACATGTTTTAGTTGGGTACAGTCCCGAGCCATATGGAGGCAGTGAGCGGATCGTCAGGGATTCGTTTCTCTCGGTATTGGGGGTAGATGTCGCACTGTGCACGATTGGCCATCACCAGAAATCGTTGGCCAAGAAGGACGAGATTTACTGATTTGGATCAGTAGTTTCTCATTGGGTGATGGGTTTTATACCGACATGACTTATCGTGTTATTAGGGGTCTGACTTTATCCACCCCCTTGACCCGATATGCGATTCTCTTAGACGAATAGGCTGGACTGTATGGAGATTGTCACAGACAGGCTCAGTAGGGGTACGGATGAGTTTGCTCGTCGACCTTCCTTTCGTTCAATATCTGGGCAGTCGTTACGTACAGCTAGTGCCGCAACGTGCTTATGGATATGGATTTATCCAGTTTTCACTGCCAACGTATTGTCGAGTCTTTAGAGTCCCACATAGAGGGTTTTCACGCTTCAGGCGATATGATGTAGATGAAATAGTTGGTGCATACAGGTGTCCAATTAAATATGTGTACAGGCTACACGAACTTTAATCGGACGGTTGATAATACTAGCGGCTTAGGATTAAGCCGGATTATTAAATCAAGTTTTGATTTAATAATATATATGTGTACATATTTTTATTATATGTATTCTAGTATTATTGTTCACTATTCATTTTCTCTCTTGGCTATTCGTATTTTTATACGAATACGCCTATATATATTTCAATACGTATACGGAGTTGTATTCCGTATTTATACGGAATTTGTTCTAGAAGATGGATACCTCATTTGTGAATATTCATTTATGAATATTCATAAAATGAGGTGGAGGGTAAGGTGACATTGAGCATGGTTGAAGACATGTAGAAAGGAATGGACTTCATTATTTTATTACAAATTGTTGTGAGATTTTTATTGCATGGTTGTAAAAATTATGAATCCATTCCACTCTATTCTCTTCTTCATTCACTCTCTTATGCTTTGCAAGACTTGCTCATGGCTAAGTTTCCTTCTCCTCCTTATTCTTTACTTTCTCTCTTGAGCTTTAGATGTAAGAGAAAATTATAATGAAATATTTTTACATCTTCACTCTCTATTCCTAGCGTGCTTGGAGCGTCGGTTGCTTTATTAGGTGAAACTGGAGCTTGGATAGGTTCTTTCGGGTGGATCGTCTGTTCCCCCAAAATTTAAACAATATAAAAATAGCTAAGCTCTGTTGAATTTTAATGAGGCAGCGCCTCACGTGCTCTTCACGAGGGCGCCAGCTCCAGTCTTATAGGATTAAATCCTATGATGACGCCGCACGTGCTCTTCACATAGGCGCCAATGTGCAAAGCACAAGAGCGCTTATTATATAAGAATTAGATTCTTATATGGCGCCGCATGTGCTTCTCACGTGGGCGCCAATGTGGAAAGCACAGAAACGCCTATCATAAATAAGAATTTAATTCTTAAGTGGAGTCCACATGCACAACAAGTGAGCGTCGGTGCCTAAGTTTATACCAGTAGAATTAAATTCTACATTTCCCTAACAAAAATTGGAATATTCTCTGTTAAATAGAGCCGTTGGATCAAAGATCTAAGGGTGATAATAAATCATCAAACAACAGAATTAAATTCTATTCTGAGGAATATTTGTCCGCAATTTTTACAAACATAGAAAATTGCTCTCTGTAAAATAGAGAACCCTTGGATCAAAAATCCAATGGTGATTAAAAATCACCGCTTGACAGAATAAAATTCTGTATATTAGAAAATATTTCACCAATTTTGTTAAAAACAAGAAAACATATTCTGTAAAACAGAAATACTTGGATCAAAAATCCAACGGTGGGTAAAATGCCTTAAACCAATTTTGAGACCAATTAAATCAATTGGAATCTCTCAATAAGAGATTTTCTCAAAATTAATTAACAAACTTGCCTCCACTATATAAAGGACCCGAGACTTCAAGTCTCATATAGAGGAAACCCCCCATAAGCTTCTGAAAAATACATAAAGCTTTAAAAAACAACAGAGAAGAAGAAGACTTGCCTCCTCAAAAACCCCTAGGTAAAAAAACAGATAGATCAAAATATCTCCTTTTACCTATTTAAGGGTTTAACCCTTCTCAAAGAACTTAGTTCTTTCTCTGGATCAGAGATCCACAAGATAGGTCTTCTACAAGTTGAGAATTTAATTCTCATCGGGAAGATCTTGTTCTTGAGAATAAAAAATTTAGAAAAAAACTAGATTAAAAAGAAAAAAAAGAAAGAAAAAAGAACATGTGTTCTGGGAATTTAATTCCTCCGAAATTAGGGTTTAACCCTACATAAAGAACTTAGTTCTTATAAAAAGAAAAGAAGAACATAGTTCTCCAATGAAGAAAAACGATCCAAGGTCCTCAAAATAGAGATCTTGATGTTCATTAATGACCAAAATGGTATTAACAGAGGTTTAATCTCTAAAAAAAGAAAAGAGATTAGCGCTTCACGTGTTTCCCACATGGGCGCTCTCCCAATAGCGCCCAGCGTCTCAAGTGAAAAACACACGAGCGCCCAAAGCAGAAGGCCAGCGCCTCACGTGAAATACACGTGGGCGCAGAATAAAAGTGCTTAGCACTTCATATACAGCCAAAACGGCTGAGTGCTTAGCACTGATTAGGCAGTGCCCAGCGCCTCACGTGCTCCTCACATGCGCGCCACACAAAAAGGCTCAGCACTTCATATACAATCAAAATGGCAGAGTTCTTAGCACTGCGCCCAGCGCCGCACGTGCTCTTCATATGGACGCCATATAAAAAAATTGCTTAGCACTATAAATGACTGAGTGCTTAGCACTGATTGGGCAGCGCCCATAACTGAAGGCTTCACATGATACCCATGTGAGTGCCAGAGCTCCAAACAAGTTGTCACGACCCAGAATTTGGCACGTGACCGGCACTTAAATCGCGCAACATCTAATTCAAGTAAGCCGGAGCCCAGAAATATAAACCTTTTTTGCAGAAAATAGTGGAGGTGCAGTTTTGAAATATCGGCATAATGAAATTCCCTTTAAAATATAAGTTATATCATATGAAAATGCAACAGTTTACTATCTTTGAAAACATTTTCGTCCTTGAAAATTTGGACAGCACCTCCTTTATATATTTTGATGCAAAACTACATACATGCAATATATAGGCATCTCCAAGCGGGAGTTGGCTCTTCGCCAATTGGCGAAATCACAACCACGCAATAAAGTACATATATACGATGCCCTACGGCAAAGATCAAACACAGAAAGAATAAGTAAAGCAAGACATCATCAGCTCAAATATTGAACATACACCCATCTTGCTCTAAGTCTCGCAAATATACAAGTCTGTCTAGGTCTACCAATAATACATAGTCTAGTTACTGATTGATGGAGCTTTAACTAGATATAATAGAAAAATAGGTACAGGAGTGGTCACGATCCAAATGTGTGTCCCACCTACCAAAGCAAAACACCCTGAAGAAAGGTATGTGCCAACATACCGCTACTGATCCAAGCGGTCGAACCTGAAGAAAACTGTGGCACAATGGGGGTGAGTTGCCAACTCGTGAGTAGAAAATATCAGCAGATAGAAATCTAATAGACAACGATCCCTTGGTCCTACTGTATTATGAAGGTAAAACTATGCTATCTAGGGTGATCATGAATGCATATGTGTACAACAACAATGTCATGCCAGTAACAGTATGTAATGATAGTCATCTGAATATATATGCATGTATGCATGTGTATCAAGCAATGTGTGTCCATCAACAACACATCAATATCATGAAACCTGAGTGTCCAACATCGACATTCGAAACATCATGAAACCCGTGTCCAACATCGACACGTAAATCCTCATATCTCAAGCGCCGCATCATCGGATCGGCCCTTATATCCATCTGATCTCACATCTCCGGTCGGTATCCTCCGGGTAACCGTCGGGTCCAAACTATCACCGGTAGGTAGTGCATCCCCTGCCGAGCTCATCGCCTTTCTATACGATCTTCTTGCCCTGGGATACCTTACCGGATTCACTATGTACCCGCAGACGGTTCCTCCTCACTCCTCGAATCGGGTATCACATAGCTCAGAACCGAGAAAACTCATTGTGGACACGAAATATCACATCACGAGAAACCGCGTTTTTAAAAAAAATCATAATTTCCTTTGAAATATAACCGCGGTTCTCAAATCCAGAGATCTCATGAAAACAACATATCAATGCATGTAACCATAAAGTACTGTATATGCAAACATAAAACAGTACTGTAAGCATCTCAAGTAATATCATGTAAGCATGTCATGTGATAATTACTGAACTATGATTGTACTTTACAGTTAAGAGTAATACCATGATATATCAGTTCTACTGTGTAAGTGGCATGGCAATTACTGATGATGAATGTGTGAGCCGGCAAATCTATGTAAGTGTAACATGAGCATCATCGATAATAGTGCAGGTGTACTAGTAGACAAAGCCATATGCAGGTAAGTACTGGGAGCATAGTACGTATATCACGGGGAATGATACAACATAACATGAACGGTAATAAGATATGTAACTACCCCTGGATACATTAAATATAACCCATTATCCACTAAGGTGTTTAGAAGCAATGATTCTCCGAATCAAGACAAATCCATAAGTCGGTGATCCAGCCTCATAGTATCAGATATGATATAATCCTCATACATCATCCTCGAGTCGAGAGTGCGGATCAATCATTCGGTATCCTATCACATACGGTATAATCTATCACACGGTGTCATCAAATCAGAATAAGGATCTATCGCCCTATACATAAACAAGGGTACGGATCTATGGTCTCATACGTCATATCATCTTTCATTCTCATATATATATACATACATATATAGATAAAGAAATAGGAGTTTCGCTCGAATCGAATATTGACTAATCTCATGTCATATCTATATCAATCTCGTATCATATCTATATCAATCTCATAACATATCTTGGCATATGTATCTATATTTTCATATCACCTCACATCCTCATATCAAGCATATCCGCTCATGTTATCTTATTTCATCGTATTCTCATTTGTGTGTGTGTGTGTAATCTCACATCATATATTGGCACATGAATACAATATGTATATTGCCTTATATCCTCAAGCCAACATATCCACCAATGTCATCATTCATCATATCATCTCATACTAAATCCTTTGATAATGTCCGTAAGTTCATAGCATAGGTTTCTCCAAAATGTATTCTATCTATCGGTTTTCCATAACTATTGTTGCAGGGGTGCTATACGCCATCCACCCGACTTCCCACGTAGATATTCAGAAGTCCACATGAAGGTACATACAATCAATGCACATCATAACGATATTAAAACCAAATCCGAAAACCGATACGACACACGAAGTGCTCATAGGGTAGAACCTATAACCCATACATGCAAGAACAACCAATCAACTTTCTGTATTGACGTCCAAATGTCCAACGACCAAGTCCAAACTCAAATACCAAAACCAAGTTTTCACGAATCAGACATTCAAAATCAGCAATATGGGAAAACACTCACAGATTCTACCCTAGGTCAAATTAGGAGATTTAGCATATAGGGTAGATCTAAATATCACATAAAGGAGCTATGGACCAAACCTGGGGCCCATACTTATAGGCCAGGCTGCAAATTGAGTCCAGAAAGGATTTATTTGCGGCCATAAGAGGGAATTGGGGGCTCAGGTCTCTAGGGCATGCTTATATTTGCCTGCACAACTCTCTGTATTGGAAACTTAGTTTATAAAGCTCTCGAGTGATACCAGATTCCATATAAACCTCACAAACTGTCACAAACCGACATCGGGAAAATTCTAAGTTCGTGTATTGGGGTTCTAGTTTCAAGTTTAGCCAGAAAATCAGTACTAATGGCTTAGGATCACTAACTAAACCTCAATTACATCTCTACTACTCAAATCACCCACTAAAACATCCTAGAATTTTCTAAGGTCACTAATCTTGCTTAAACGAACTCTAAACTTAACTAAAAGATGAAGAAACTAAATAATATGAAGGATGGTGAAAGTTTTACCTCTTGGAAGCAACTCAAGAAAAACCCTAGATGCTCCAAAGTGCTCAAAGTTCTAACTTGATCCCACCCAAGGATGTAGGATGAGGTGGTGGTCATTTTTTGTGAAGGGAGCCATAGGTTTTGATGATGTTTTGAAGATGATTCCCATGGATAGTGAGGTGGAGGAAGGAGGAGATGAAGAAAGATGAAGGAGTTGAAGAAATGAAATGAAGTGAAGAAGATGGGAGCCATGGTGTAGAGATAAAGACCCCTCTCTCTCTCTCTTTCTCATTCTCTCTCTCTCTCTTGGCCCATCCCCTTTTGTCCCCCTCCATATCACCCTTGTCTCCCCACTCATACAAATATCTTTTCCTTTTTCTCTTTTCCTTTTAAATAAAACCAAATACCACAAACATAAGAAGCCATGCATGAATCAAACACAATGTGTCATAGTGCACTAGCCATGATTATTAATAAAAAGATGGATTTGGCTTAATCATGATTAGTAGTGCATTACTCAAGTTTAATTTAAACTTGCATATAATTAATTGCATAATTATTTATAAAATGTCCAAATCCAATAAATACCTTTATAATTAATAATTCATATTAATATCCAATTATTTTCCAAATATTAGTATTTAATTATACCATTTTACGAAAACCCCAAATTCATACTCGAATAGTTTTCGTAAAATATATTATTTTATTATTTAAATTCTAAAAATATTATTTTATATTTCTGAAATGTTACACAAGTGCTTAGTGTTTTTTCATAAACAAGGGGGCTAAACAAACAGAGTACAAATAAGTGCTTAGCATTTTTGAACAAAAAGAAAGACTGAGCAGACTAAGCCCAAATTGGTTTAGCCTCTCTAAAAAAGGTTTCTTACAACTGAGCCCAAATGCTCTGTTGTTGGATCTGAAATAAAAATAATCCTCGAAATTTTGCTAAGTTGATCTTAGTCTCAAATTAGACTAACGTATTCTTGGTTAAAATAAATTGAGCCAAAATGCTCATATATTTAAGTTGATCTTAATCTCAAACTAGATTAACGGTCCTTAAATAAACCAAACACAAATCTAAAATATACGGATTTGGACTGATCCGCGCTCTACGGGCGACGACAAAAACTAGTCTCCGTATACAATCCACGGGCAACCAAAACAAACAAAAATACAACATGGCACGAAGTGAACTGCTAGAGAAGGAGAAATCGGTTATCGCAATGCGGTAATATAATTAACTGTAGGGGCTTGCGCCTGTAGGGAAGAGCATCCCCACAATCAAAAACTCCTCACAAACGAGGGGGAATATGACGAAGTCTGCTACAACGGTCGCGTCTGTCCAAACCTCTTATATATGGTGCCATAAATCAACTTGGTATCTTCGGAGAGGTGAATAGATAAGTCCAAATAGCATCTGCCCCCAAATTCAGGCCAGACGTCCTAACATCTCGGTCCCTGTCTTTCGGCGGTGAACATCGTCTTCGGCGAAGGAGGACGGGCTTGCAAACGCGATCTGGTGCTTTTAAGAGCATGTTAGAGTCTACAACATTGGAGCCCTTGAAGAAATCTTGAGGATGTGAGTATTGCTAACATAATAGATTAGCATAGCTCACTAGTTTTTGTTAGCAAGTTCTAGCACTTTAGTTTGATTCATGGTTTTGGAACTTTAGCAAATTAGAATTTTTTTAAAATCCATGTTGCCATCTTCTAAAATTAGCTTGTTAGCACGCTTGAGTTCTCAGCAGTATATGTATATTCTTTTGTGATCCAGTTAAAAACTCCATCGACCAAAACTTGTATATTTTGTGGACTTATAGACGAGACTTGTATGATATTCTTTTATATGTCGAGTTTGGATATGGTTGAGTTGATGATGCTTTTAGTGTTTCTTTTACTATTTATTGTGTTGATTTTCGCTGTGGGCGTCGTATATTACTGCGTGGTTGTGTTTCCGCCGATTGGGCGATGAAATAGCTCCTGATTAGGGATGCTGATATTATATTTATTTATATGTATTGGTTTTATTAAAATTTACAAAGGAGGTGCTGCCAAAATTTTAAATGACGAAAATATTTTCAAATCTTAGTTTAAAACCCATTTGTTTTTTTCAAACAAACTTTACTTACGCTTTAAAAAGGGCAGCAGTAGCATGGAGGCAATTAGATAGCATATGGTCCCACATCAGCCCTTACCAATTCACTTATTTTAAAAGAAAACAGCAGAAAAGATGCTTGGGATAAAGCAACAAAAGCAGCAGCACTATTCAAGTAGCAGCACGGAGCCCGAAATTTAGAATCTCCTTTTTAATCATCCACTAACATCTCAGAGTAGCAAAGAGTAGCAAAAAAATCCAAAAAAGGACAGGATCGAGGGTGTTGGAGGGTTTCAGGGGTTGATCGAGGCTGCTGGAGATGTCTTCAGGGTGGTTCAAGGGGCTAGAGAGGGAGATAGAGGTGGCTGGGAGGGTCTTCAGGGAGATCGAGGTGGCTGGAGAGGTCTTTAGGGTGATCGATGGTGCTGGAGAGTGTAAGTCTATGTTGCACACTCTACGGGGTTTGTAGAGCGGCGGAATTTTCCAAAAAACGATTTTAAAGCATGCAACATCGAAAATAAACATAAGAACTACCATAAGCCTTAACTAGAAAAAACTACATAGATACTAATCTACTCGGAAAGAGATTATACCTATGAGATCGAGTCCTTCGGGTCTTCAAAGTCCTCTTATTAAGCTCTTCACAGTCCTGGATCGAGCTTGGTTATCGGTCTCCTCGCATCAAAGAAGATCCACCCGAGAGTTTGTGGTTCAAGCTTCAACCTCAAAAAGGAGGTGACTAAAAGACCTAGTTTGCTAATCTAGGTAATTTAGAAGATGTAAAGTGTGTTAATTGGATTTTTTTTATCTCAATAACCCTATGATTCTCAACTCATGAGAGGGGTTAGGGTTTGAGGAAGAAGAAGAACTCAAGAGAGGAGAGAGAATGGCTAAGTGAGAATGAGGATAGAATGGCTAGAATAAAAACCATCAAGCATTTTCTTTTTGCAATATAAAATCAAGCCATGCTTGAATAGTTTTCACAAATGAATAAACAAAGATAATAGCCATGCCTCTCACCATGCTCAAAGCTATCTCACCCCTCCACCTCATTTTCTATTTCCAATAAATAGAAAAACACATAATGAGGTGTCCTCATCCAAAAGCATTCTTATCTAAATACAAGAATACATAAACTGTATATACATACCTGTATTCGTACTACAAAAAATACGAATACTAAGAGATAAAATAATCCAATAATATAATACTAGATCATTTTTAAATCAATACTTGATTCAATAATGCGGCGTAATCCTAAGCTCGCTAGTATTAGCCGTCCGAATATAAATCTGTATTACTAGTATACGTATATGATTGGAACCTTGCACGTATAACCATACGGCCTCAACATCATTTCGTCTGAACCAGGAAAACCCTCTGTGTGGGACTTTAAAGACTCGACAGTACGCTGGCAGTGGGTTTAACCACAAGCACGTATCACAACCCGGAAATGGTACGTGACCGGCACTTGAATCACGTAAAGTTTATAGGACCCCACCGTAACCCAAGTAAACCGAAAACCAGGTATCTAAACCCTTTTAAGAAAATAGTGGAGGTGAAGTTTTGGAAAGAGGGGTATAAATGAAATCAAGTTCCTCATTTAACGTATAAGTAAAGTTTATAAAAATACAAGTGGATTGCATGCAATAGTTTGAAAACATTTTCGTCATATGAAATTTGGGCAGCACCTTCTTTGTAAATTTTGATCAAAACCAGCACATAAACATTAATAATATTGGCATCCCCAAGCGGGAGCTAACTCATCGCCAATCGGCGGAATCACAACCACGCAACATATATATACGACGCCCAAGGCGAAGATCAACTAAGAAAAGAAATTAAAGAAATACCAAAACATCATCAAACTCAAGTATAAAGAATATATACAAATCTCTCCTCTAAGTCCGAAAGAATATACAAACTGGTCTCTAAGTCCACAAATATATATAGTCTGGTTGATGGTGTTTTTAACTAGATACAAATGAATATAAAAATGATACAAGCGGTGATTTTGATCTGGTGTGTAACCCACCTACCAAAGAAAATCACCCAAAAAAACGTGCTAGCAATCCGCTATTGATCCGAACGGTCGGTCCTGCAAGAAAACTATGGGAAAACGGGGGTGAGTTGCCAACTCATGAGTAGAAGACATTATTAGGTAGAAATCGAATGCATAACGATCTACCTACGTCATACTATAATATAATATCGTATCATGTGGTAATGAAATGAATGTGTATATATGTATATATATAATATCCTGCCTGTATCAATATGTGGTAACATGTCATCCATAGCATGTATTTATATATATCATCCAAGAAGTGTCCATCAACGACACTCGAAATCATCATAAGACCCTGAGTGTCCAGCATCGACACTTGAAATCATCATAAATCCCGTGTCCAGCATCGACACGTAAATCCTTATATCACAGGCGCCATCTCTCGGATCGGTTATCATATCTCAGGTACCGTATCATCAGATCCGTCCTCATATCCATCTGTCTCATATCACTCCGGTCAGTATCCTTCGGATATCCACCGAGTCTCATAACGTCACCAGTAGGTAGTGTTCCCAGCCGGCTTAACGTCTTTCTATACGATCTTCTTACCCCTGGGTACCGTACCGGGTCCACCATGTACCCACAGACGGTGACTCCTCACTCTTCGAATCGGGTAGTAATCATAGCTCAGAACCGAGAAATCTTATGGTGGACATCGAAATATCATATCAAGAAAAACCGTATTTTTAAAACATTCACAAGTTTTAAAATCATATCTGCGGTTTCTCAAATCCAGAAAACTCATGGAACGAGAATCTTATAAGAATATGGCAATAATGAAATAATATGTATAGGCAAAGAACAATACTGTAATGCATAACAAGTGAGTTCATATAAGCGTGTCGTATAGCAATGTAAAGAAGATACTAATAGAATCTAATTGCTAACAGGTTATAATGTGATACGGTGACATAGCGAGTTCTATATGTGTATGTGGCATGGCAATTACCGATGATATGTGTGTGGACATACGAGTCTGTGTACGTGCAATATGTAAGTCATCGGTAATGGTACGCGTGTCCTAGCAACGAAGTCAAGTAAAACCAAAGGTATAAACGTAGTATGTATCGTAATGATCGAAACGCGAGCGTATGAAAAAAATAAGAAATCGAAATGCAGGCAAAAACGGAATAAAGAAATCATAACGTGAACAAGTATAAAAATAACCAACTATGCATGAGCCATACAGTTATAGTTTTAAATAGTACGAAACGTTGTTTTAGAAACATGGGGCTACGATGTTTCTGAAAAAGATACCACTTGAAAATTTGTAGTGTACCCTTGAAATATCATTTTAAAAGTACGTAACGATACGTTAGTTTTGAAAGTAGGTATGGCTCTAAACATCACATAATATCTACTTTGATGAGTTTAAATAAGACTTCTCATGTCGAAATAAAAGTCGGCGATCCATCCTCATCATATCACGTACGGAATATTCATCGTATGACATCAGCCATCAATATGATACGGATCTATAGTCACGTACATCATCTCATCTCATATCATATCGCCTCATATCATATCCATTCTCATATATATATATATATATACATACTTATTCAAAATAAGTACTCATAATATGTGTGTATATATGTATTTATAGCTCAACCACTATTAAATAGAAACTAGATATTTATAAACTATTAAGTATACTAATTTCCGCATAAGGCATTTTAATAACCCTATAGGCTATGTTTACATTTGTACTATAGATAATATTCTATTTCTACGGTTGCGGAGGTGCTATACGCCATCCACCCGACTTCTCCCGTAGATATACATCTACTCACCTTAACACGTCCCATCCTAGTCGATTCAGACGGATGTCTTGTCCTCCTTCGTCGTCTCGGAAACTCCCGCGATTGTACTTACAATGGAAACTATAACCAAAATCGCATAAAAACCCGAATCGAATTTGAAATCACGAGCGAAGCGCACATAGGTCAGAACCTATGGTCAACGCATGCTAAAACGACAAAATACCCCACGACGTCGATGTACAAATGTCAAACAACCGAGTCAAAACACAAATATCCAAAACCCAAGTTTTCAAATATCATAAAATATTGCCAAAACCAAGTTAAAACAACTCCAGATTTCTCTTCAGGTGATCTGAGACTTTTTAGCATATCAAGTAGGCTTAGTTATATAGTGAGTGGGCTACAGAACAAACCTAAGAGCCTAACTAAAAAATTTGGCCGCAAATTACGGCCCCGGGGATTATTATTGCAGCAAGGGAGAAGAGTTGGGGACTCGGGCTTCTACGGTGGTCTTCTTCTGGTCTACACATCTCACTGTATTCTCTATAAAAATTTTAGAGATTCTTAATTGCTCTAGATTCTAATTGATCACAAAATCTCAATGAAAACCGATATTTGAAATTTCTAAACTCATCTAATCCAAGGATTCCTCCACTACATCACTCTCACCTATCACTAGTGGGCTTGTATTTACTTACTAAAGCTCTACTAAACCACTACTACAAGTTCTATCCAGCACAACTCACTTTTAAAAAACTTAAGTTTTGAAAATATACACTTTAAGCTCTAAAACCAACTTTGACTAGTTTGTAAAGACAAGAATACTTAAAACTTGATTAAAAGTGAGAGTTTTACCTTAAGATGGCAACTAAGGAAATTCCAAGATGGCCAAAGACTTCAAATTAGAGACTTGATCATACCATGATACTTAGTATGAGCTTAGAAACATTTTTAGTAAAGGGTTCATGGTGTTTTGAGGAGGTTGGCATGGTGTTTGTGGGGTTATAGTGGGAGGTGGAGGTAGAGAAAGAGGAAAGGAAGAAGAAGATGAAGGAGCTGAAGAAGATGAGGTGAATAAATGCAATGGTTATAGCAACCATACCTCTCTCTCTCTCTCTCACATGCCCATGCCTCTTTGTCCCCCCTCTCATTTTCTTTTCTTTTCTTTTTCTTTTTTCAAAACAAAAAGAATAAAACCATCATGCAAATCATAACTAAAATGCTAACCCTTTCAATAAATGTGTTATGGTATTTTAAAATATGGTTAACACAATAAACTTAGTTTAATGCACAATTAAGAAAAAATTAATTAAATTTAATATTAAACTTGTACGTATATTGATTAGTCAAATATATTGCACATTTGTATGAACATTTTCCCTACTATTATTAATAAATAAAAGGTGTTAATTATAAATAAAGAACATATGTGGGTTTATTTGTAAAAGTTTATTATCATATGTTTCTTCATTTAAAAATTAATATAATTAGGGAAAATATATTCATATAATATTTAAATGAAATATTAGTAATTGAAATATGCATATCATATCAAAAATTCCTAATCAATATTCTTAAGATAAGATATCATATAAATGGTTGGAATAATATCTCAAAAATATCAAATGCTACAAACACTTTGATTTGAGATATTGTGCAGGTATTATAAAAGATTAGCTCAGGTCTGAAATCTATGTAGGAGATCCAAGTCAAATCGGGATATCGAAAACGAATCTACTAAATTTTAGAAGCAAATCGAGAAATCTAGCAACGGCAGAGACTCAGAGAAATATTTTCAGAATCTATATATCAAGAGGATCTCCAAATATCAAAAAGAAAAGCCAGAAAAAATCCCAAGACCTAAACCAATAAGATGGCGGCGGAACCGCGGTCAAACGTGGCAATAGGCTGCGGTTTCGCGGTCTTTTAGTAGCCGTTGGATCTGGGATTTTAGGGGCATGATCGTAATCACACCTAATCCAATATGGAATCTAGGATTTGTAGTTTTAGGGGCTATATAAAGGACCGAGAGCTGTGCATTCCAAAGTCATCCAATAATTCAAGATCCCAAATAAAAAGTTCAAGAGAGAGATCTACGAGCGAAACTAGGGTTCTTATAATCTATCTTTTTAAGAAGAAAATTGTGATGCAATAGTTGATTAATAAAGGTATTTTTTGTTTTAATTCTTTTTGCATTTACTTTAAGCATTATTTTTCCACATTAATTTTCCGCATTACTTTTCTACACTTTTAATTATGGTTTCATTCATCTTCAACCTTTCTTTTAAATTGCTACTAACCATGAGCGAGTAATTTCTTGCTTGGTAGTGTTTGTAGGATAAGGTAGAATAATGGATGAAATATTTTTTAACTTCTTTTGACATTTTAATGTTTATAAATTTTTTCAAAATAAATGTTAACCCTCTTATCGGGCGCGCTATCAATTTATTGATAGTCACAACCGCGATTTGAGATTAGTTAAACATTTGTTTTGCTAAGGACTTGAGATTAATAGAGATCAATGGAAAGAAAAAGGGCAGCAGTAGGAAGCCTTAATTCCCTCCAAGAACCCCTAATCCACATTCATCGCTATATCTCTAAGTTTTAAACTATTAAAAGATAAAAAGAGATATTTCTAAATATTCATCCATTAACTACTAAGTTCTATAAACACTACAAGCCTTTCTATTATAAAATTTTATATCCATCTTAATAAAAATGACAACAGTCACTCATCTCTTTTATCAACTTGTCTAAAGTAAGAAAAGAAGTTCACGTTTCCCTGCGAACGACCCGTACGTATTGTGGCTAGCTATTTACGACACCGTCTTGATTGCGGTTATTTATAAAACATATACAAACACCTTCTTCGCACGCACAATCAAATGGCGCCGTTGCTGGGGAAACGGTCATAATTATTTTTTTTGTTATTCGGGTTGATTTCTAATAAAAACCAGTGAACATAAAAAAATATAGATAAAAATTTAAAAAAAACCACATTTTGAATTTTTAACGATTTTTGTGCGAGTTTTGCGAAAAATCTGGAGCACTTGGAGCGAACCATCAGAGATTCAGAGACTTTCAAATTGGACCAGAGGAGCAGTTGAGTGGTTTGAAGAAGATTGGAGGGAATATCACATCACACGGCGGCGGAACTGCGGCCCTATTGAAGAATTGGGCCCTCAATCTTCTCTGGTATTCTCCTATTGTCTTCCTCTCTCCTCTAAAACTCCAATAAATTGTTTTTACCTGCAATATTCTTTGCAAACATCGCCGCTAAAAATATTTTTGCATGTTTTGGATTTTGGTTTGTTTTGCATATCTAAAACGGATTTTAAGGGGCAATAAACCAAAATTCGGATTAGGTGGGGATTTCATCACCCTTCCTAGGCCCCACAAATCACAAACAAGCATACTATTACCTTACATTAATAAAATATATCTAGACTAAGTCTCTAAGGACTGTCGCGCTCAATTAGGACAATGGAGAGTCGTGGGTAATCTATTGTTTATCTACATTTCTCTTGTGGTGTCCAAGGCAAGTGTGACTAAGGAAAGTGGTTACTTAGTTAGGCCCGCTATTTCGATGATTCGTATAGAGGATACCTCCCACTTACCTGGCTGCAAGATTGATAAGGAGGTGATAGATGATTGATCCTACGTCTTGTCCTTTGGAAGTCTAGGAGCGGTCTAGTAATTTGACCTAGGTGACCCTAGTTCTAGGTATAGTTTGTGTACGTTTGTCGTGTCCTTCTTTCAAAGCAAAACAATTTCCAAAATCTAAAAAAAAGCTTAAATTATTACCATTTCACTCTCTTTCCTTTTCACTTTCTTATTATGGGTAACCTAAACAGACGAACTCTTGCCGAGATTTGCTATCCAGAACTAGATATTTCTTGTTTTCGTAATTGTTTTGGTACAAATTCCAACTCTACCATTTCTTTAAGGGATAGGATAGAGCGCGCGAAAAATAACAGTTGGACATCTCACTCAAGGTCTTATCAACCGTGTCAAAATTCAACATCTTCTTATGTTGATAATCTTTTTAAGGCTAGTGAGGAAACGTCTAAACGTATGTCCATCGCTGAGTATATTCCGAAGGCTCGTAGCCAAAGTTTCATACTTTTCACTAATCCAAAATCGTTAGGACAACAACAACAATCATTTCCATATGAAAATATTGATATTCATTTTGAGGTGAATACGGCAACTTTTACACCCATGACCATTGCTGAACAAATTGCCAGTTGCCAGTTGCCAACTACCCAACCAATATCAATATTTTTCATATCACAATGTTGATCCTAATCCTGTTTATGAAACTTGGATATACCCTTCTAATTCTTATCCACAGCACAAAACTTTCACATCCGCTCATGTTAACACTTCTCTTGAACCTAATATGGCAAGTGGTAAACGCATGTCGATTGCGGAACATATTGAACTCGCTCGAAGCCAACAATTAAAACCATCTCATGTTAACACTTCTCTTGAGGCTAATATGGCAAGTGGTAAACGCATGTCGATTGCGGAACATATTGAACTCGCCTGTAGCCAACAATCAAAACCATCTCATGTTAACACTTCTCTTGAGGCTAATATGGCAAGCAGTAAACGCATGTCGATTGCGGAATATATTGAACCCGTCCGTAGCCAAAAATTAAATCATTTCCAACCGTACTCAACTTTTTCACTGTATCTGGACAACACTTATGAATGTAAAGTGGGGAGTTCCACGGTTCAACGAGAATCCTTCATTGAAACTTCTTCACAAAACATGTCTAGTCTTGAAGTAAAGTTGGAGTTGAGAAGAGAGAAAGAAACTGGGATTCCCCCAAGCCAAGCCAAAACCAATTCTTTTGATCTCAACACCGTCCATCCTGCACTCCAACAGAATGTATTTGATGATCAGCCACTTTATACTCTAAGGGATGAGGTGCCCGAGAATAACATGTTTGACTTTTCCAATCATGAGTGTAAAAGAGAGCCTTACACCCTTCCAAATCAAACCGATCCTTATTCGACTACACCTGATATTTCAAACCTTCCAATTCCATCAAGTGAACCAAGTGATTCATTGATTGGGGATAGTATAATTGATAAATTTTTAAAGAACTGTTCGTTTGATTTGACTGAAGGTGTTAGTGAGAGCGGTAATGAGAATATCTTTGAAGATGAACCCGTTATGTTGGATGAGTTGGATTTACCAACCTATCATGTCCCTTCTATTGAATGCGAACATCGTCCTGTGCATTTAACCGATCCAATTCTTACCACCGACCTATCCGATAAGCAAAACGATATTCAACCTTCATCTCCCATATCTGGTTCAACAATGCTCGGCACCCAAGTTCGTTTACCCATTTCATTACCCACTTTCTTTGGTTCTTCTTCTAATTTTCTTTCAATTCCATCGAGTTTTGATGAACCACACTCTGATATTTTGAGTTATATGATTCTTGAAAGACCATTCGAGTTAAACTCTTTTGAGAATGAGGGAGACGATCTTTTCGAGTCTCCTACCTCCATAATTTCTGACGAATCGAGTGTTTTGAATCTTGGTGCGCAAAAGACTGACCTTGGAACTTTCAACCGTCCTAGTGAATCTGCATATTCTACTAATATAGATATCGATTCCTTTCTTTCTGATGAGATTATCAATTGGATCTTCAATGAAAGTTTCGAAAATATTTTCGCCGAAGAACTCGCGTTCCTTAAAGACTTGGATGTTGTGATGAATCAACCTCCATCCGAAGAAATTGAACCACCACCCCTTCTTCTAGTCACATACGAGAATGTGACTATTCCATCTATTCCTTATCTTTCAAATTCTCGTTTTCGTTTATACTCACTTTTTCTTCTCTACCAATCGAGATGTAAAACCGTTCGATTACACCTCTTATCTCCTTCTCACTTCTTCACGTCTATCTGTAACATGATTTTCTACCAATCATGGTGTTACATTGATAAAATATTTGAATGGTTGGTTTTAATTTTTGGTCTTTGTAAAGCTTTGCATAGACCAATAATATTTATCCTCCTCTTATGATTTTAAATGCTTAGTAATGAAAATACTGTTTTAATTAAGTTTGGGGGAAATATTTTTTGGCTCTTGAATGAAAAGAAATTTTTGCACAATTGTGAGCCAAAAATAAGTTTGGGGTAGGATTTCACTGTCATTAACTCTTGTCCCTTTTACTAATCATTGAGAACTTTTCCTCCCAAGTCTACAGGTTTTGAGCTTAAAGGATGACATCAGTGAGGACACTGCTGCAAATAGGTTGTGGGGGGATGTTTGTACTTATTCATTTTGCATTATATTATAAAAATAAAAGCACAATTTCTTTTTTTGAAAATAAAATTTAGAAAGTGAAAAATACATATGAAAGATAGGAAAAAAATTAAGAAATGTAAGAAAATTAGATATTTTAAAACGAAGCTAGTAATAGATAGTCATGAGCTGTTGTCCTAAGGGTTAGTAAGACGAAAGAAATCACTAATCTGCGGATAGAAATAAGTCTGAAAATAGTTTTTAGTCTTGAATCCAAACTTCTGAATGTTGATATCCTACACACATCTTGAAACTTGGGATAGTAGAGGATACCTTGAAATGCTCTTGCCTGGAAGCCTTAATATGAAGAATTAACAAAATATAAGTGGTGCATAAAAAAATTAAAAAGAAAAATGAACACTGGTTTTGTAATTACTTAAGACAGCATAAAAAAATTATAGCGAGCGTGCCTTATTACCTAGTGCCTTAGACCAACTAGTTTGGGAGTCACTGCTAAGCCTTAGGTGTTGCAAGACTATGATATTTCTAATTACGTCTTAAATAAGTGAGCACATTTGGTAATCGGTTGGTTAGTATCTCAAAAAGTATTAACAGTCGCATGAAGAACGTGTGAGCATTAAATCTATCTAAAACATTCACCGACTAAAATGTACTAAAGAATAAGGAGAATGGTATGATAGCTTGAATTGAATTCTTTAAGTGTAGAGATGTTTTTTACATACACGTAGGGGTATATGATCGATGTTTGGAAAAGAGATAGGGAGGAAGACTAAAGACGATGTTTTATTGAGCGATGATGTGATTTTTAATATCTTTTAAGGCTCATGGAAACTAAAAAACTAGTGTAGTTTGAAACTCTTGTATTTAAATTCTTCTTTTATATAATCCTTATTTTTGTATGTATTTTTTATCTTTTTTCTTTTATTATGGAATTTTGTGGGTGAAATCCGCTGAAAACCTCAGGAGACAACACTTCTCCTACTAGGGACACCTAGAGATTTAAAGATTTGTTGCACGAGCTAAGTGCAATCATGTTGCCTACGAAAGTGTGCTAGATTTTTTCTTTTTTTTTGATAATAAATAGTTTCCTCGGGATGATGAAAAATAAGTTTGGGGGTATTTGATTAGTCAAATATATTGCACATTTGTATGAACATTTTCCCTACTATTATTAATAAATAAAAGGTGTTAATTATAAATAAAGAACATATATGGGTTTATTTATAAAAGTTTATTCTCATATGTTTCTTCATTTAAAAATTAATATAATTAGGGAAAATAAATGCATATAATATTTAAATGAAATATTAGTTATTGAAATATGCATATCATATCAAATATTCTTAATCAATATTCTTAAGATAAGATATCATATAAATGGTTAGAATAATATCTCAAAAATACCAAATGCTACTAACACTTTGATTTGAGATATTATGCAGATATTATAAAAGATTAGCTCATGTATGAAATCTATGTAGGAGATCCAAATCAAATCAGGATATCGAAACCGAATCTGCCAAATTTTAGAAGTAAATCGAGAAATCTAGCAACGGCAGAGACTTAGAGCAATATTTTTAGAATCAATATATCAAGAGGATCTCCAAATATCAAGAAGAAAGGCCAGAAAAAATCCCAAGACCTAAACTAACAATACAGCGGCGGAACAGCGGTCAAACGTGGCAATAGGCGGCGGTTCCGCGGTCCTTTAGTGGCTGTTGGATGTGGGATTTTAAGGGCATGATCGTAATCACACCTAATCAAATATGGAATCTAGGGTTTGTACTTTTAGGGGCTATATAAAAGACCGAGAGCTGTGCATTCTAAAGTCATCCAATAATTCAAGATCCCAAATAAAAAGTTCAAGAGAGAGATCTACGAGCAAAACTAAGGTTCTTGTAATATATCTTTTTAATAAGAAAGTTGTAAAGTAATAGTTGATTAATAAAGGTATTTTTTGTTTTAATTCTTTTTGCATTTACTTTACGCATTACTTTTCCGCATTAATTTTCCGCATTACTTTACTGCACTTTTAATTATGGTTTCATTCATCTTCAATTTCTCTATTAAATCGCTACTAACCATGAGCGAGTAATTTCTTTCTTGCTAGGGTTTGTAGGATATAGTAGAATAATTAATGAAATATCTGTTAACTTCTTTTGACATTTTAATATTTATAAACTTTAGCAAAATAAATATTAACCCTCTTATCGGGTGTGCTATCAATTTATTGATAGTCACGACCACGATTTGAGATTAGTTAGACACTTGTTTTGCTAAAGGCTTGAGATTAATAAAGGTCAATGGAAGGACAAGTGGCGGTAGTGGGAAACCCTAATTCTCTCCAAGAACTCCTATTAAAAGATAAAAAGAGACATTTCTAAATATTCATCCATTAACTAGTAAGTCCTATAAACCCTACAAGCGTTTCTATTATAAAATTTTATATCCATCTTAATAAAAACGACAACAATCTCTTCTTTCTTTTATCAACTCGTCTAAAGTAAGAAAAGAAGTTCACGTTTGCTTACGGACGACTCGTACTCATTGCGGCTGGCTATTTGAGACACTGTCTTGATTGCGGTTATTTACAAAACACATACAAACACCTTCTTCGCACGTACAACATATATAATTATATACTAATTTAAGAAAAGTCATATTTAAATATATGCTTTGTAATTAATAATTCATTTTAATTTCCAACTATTTTCCAAAATAGAGGTATATAACTATACCATTCTATTAAAACTCAATTCTATACTTGTATAATATCCGTAAAAATTTCACTATTTTATTATTTAAATTCTAAAATAATATTTTCCGTTTTCTAAAATGTTACAGCACGTCAGTGGTATTAGCTTTACGTAACGGCTACCCAGGTATCTGTCGAAAAGAAGACCGACGAGCAAACTCATCCGAACCCTTACTGAGCCTGTCCGTGACAATCTCCGTACAGTCCGGTCTGTTCTTCTGAGAGTATCGTATGCCAGGTCTAGGGGGTGGAAAACGTCAGACCTTTACTAGCCTGACAAGTCATGCCGATATGGCTCAAGACCATCTGAGAGTATTGTTGGCCAACCGAACACAGCACGACATCGACTCCCTATACCGGGAGAGACGAATCTCTAACAATCGCTCACTGCCTCCATATGGCTCGAAACTGTACCCAACTAAAACCTGTTTGCACGACTCAGTAGAGCCGTGGTAGGGTAGAAATCAAAGCACAGTGGGAACTCACACGAGATATATGACGATCTCAGGTCGACAGACTATCTATACTCATGTCACCAGAGAACTGCTATCTGACAATATGTATAATACTATCTAGCCAGTTCTCGGCAAGTATGTCCAGTGTACTCACTCCTAGTGAGCACCTATATACAATCTTAGGTGAAACACACCAATGGCTGTACCACCGCCCCTCGTCAGGGTCTAGAAATGTATACACTAGTCTATTCTGGAATATCGATGCCCAGTCTCGATATTCCTATGATCAGGGACATTTAAGGATGTGCTTATCGACTACCCAGCTTCCACAAGTATGATTGCCAAGGATCCTACAGGCTTTATCAACATGGATAAGCGATATGAAATAATAAGTAAAACATATACACATGTTAAGATAAAATCAAACCAAATATCATACTATCATATCGAGCAAGATTGTCCTGTACATACATACCCTTAGCATCATATGCAATAAAGGCATCTAGGGCATACATATCCAACAATCCCCCACTTACACTAAGGTCTGTTATTGGCATATCGAGTATCCAATGTCTGCACTAGGTCCAGTTGTTGGAGTATCGTATACCCAACATCTCGAATAGTCTCTCGAACTGTATTTGAGGGATGGCCTTAGTGAATGGATCTGTCGTGTTGTCCTTTGTATCTACTCTCTGCACCTCGATCTCCCGGCGATCTACGATCTTCCTGATCAGGTGATACCGCCTCAAGATATGTCTGGATTTTAAATGGGACCGTGGTTCCATTACCAAAGACATGGCTCTATTGTTATTGCAATACAAAGGTATTGAATCAGCAATGGATGGAACCACCTGAAGTTCATAAATGAACTTCATCATCCAGACTGCCACTTTTGTGGCATCGTTAGCAGCGATGTACTCAGCCGCCATCGTCGAGTCTGCTACGGTGTCCTATTTGGAACTCTTCCAACAGACCGACCCCCCGTTGAGGGTAAACACATAACCTGAGACGGATTTAGAGTCATCCTTGTCATTTTGTATACCAAAGTCTGTAAAAGCCTCAATCTGGAGGTTCCCATTACCGTACACTAAGAGCATTTCCTTAGTCTTTCTCAGATACTTAAGAATGTTCTTTACTTCTTTCCAATACTTCTCACCTAGGTTGGACTGATACCTGCTTACGACGCTAAGTGCGTAAGCGATATCTGGTCTAGTACATAATATCGCATACATTATAGACCCCACCGCCGAAGTATAGGATACAATACTCATGCGATCCCTCTCTTCATCAGTCTTGGGAAACATCTCTTTGGAGAGGGTAATTATGTGACAAGCGGGTAAATTACCTTACTTGGAATCTTCCATACTAAACCTCTTTAGTATGGTGTCTATGTACCTTGACTGTGGAAGTCCTAACATTCTTTTAAATCTATCATCATAGATCTAAATCCTCATAATGTACAAGGTATCATCCAGGTCTTTCCTAGAGAACTTCTGTGACAAGAAAAGCTTGGCCGATTGTAGCATAGGAATATCATTTCATATCAGGAGAATGTCATCTACATATAAAATGAGAAATACCACGGTTCTCCCTACAATCTTCCTATAAATACAAGGTCCATCTACATTTTTTATAAAGTCAAATTCTTTGACCATTTCATCAAAGCAGATGTTCCAACTCCGGGATGCCTGCTTTAATTTATAAATGGATTTAAGCAACTTGCACACTTTTCCACCGCTCCCACTGTCTATGAAACCCTCTGGCTGATCCATATAAACACACTCTTCTAAACTTCCATTTAGAAAAGCTGTTTTAACATCCATCTGTCAGATGTCATAGTCATGGAAGGCAGCAATGGCAAGTAGGATCCTAATGGATTTAAGCATAGCCACTGGTGAAAATGTTTCGTCATAGTCCAATATTGGTCTTTGATGAAAACCTTTTGCAATGAGTCCAGCTTTGTAGGTTTATACATTTCCATCTACACCAATCTTCATTTTGAAGATCCATTTGCATCCAACGGGTTTTACCCCAAGAAGAGCAACATCCAAAGTCCATACTTTGTTAGTGTACATGGATTCCATCTCGGATCGTATAACATACAGCCACTTCACTGAGTCTCTACTCGTGATGGCTTGGTGAAAACTAATAGGCTCATCATCATCGATGAAGCTACGAGAAAACCGTAGTATCTCTTGGGTGAATGAGACTGCCTGTTAGATTTGCGGAGTAGTGTAGGTACGTCTGGTTCCATTAAAACTTCAGGTTCTACTAAGTCTTAAGTAATAGTTTGTGGTTCTGGAATTTCTTCCAGTTCTATCGCGCTCCCACTAATTTCTTTTTCAAGAAATTGAGTTTCCTTAAAGTGGGCATGATGAGAAATAAAAACCTTTTGTTTCTCAGCGTAATAGAAAAAAATACCCCTACAATTCTTTGGGTATCCCACAAACTTACACAATACTGAGCGTGCCTCGAACTTATCCGGATGATACTTTTTGACAAAAGCTGGACATCCTTATATCTTAAGATACTTAAGATAGGGTTTTTTCCCACTCTACATTTCATATAGAGTGGTAGGAACTGACTTAGTTGGAACTTTATTCAATAGGTATGCAGAGATTCTAGTGCAAAACCTCAGAAGGATAGCGGTAACTCAGCATTACTCATCATAGAACGCACCATATCTAGCAAGGTGTGATTTTGTCTTTCTGATACACCATTGTATTGTGGTGTGTATGGAGGAGTAAGCTGAGAGAGAATTCCATTCTCTTTTAGATATTCCAGGAACTCGGCACTTAAGTATTCCACCCCTGATCAGATCGAAGTATCTTGATACTTTTGTCGGTCTGTTTTTCCACTTCATCCTTATACTCATAGAATTTCTTAAAGGCCTCAGATTTATATTTCATCAAGAATACATGTCCATACCTTGAGAAATTATCGGTAAAAGTGATGAAGTAGGAATAACGATTTCTTTCATGTGTAGACATCGGACCACGCACGTCGCTGTGTATGAGTCCCAGGAGCTCAGTGGCTCTTTCTCCGTGTCCAGTAAATGAAGTTTTTATCATCTTTCCATTGATACATGATTGACAAGTTGCATAAGATAGATATTCAAATGGATCTAAATATCTATCTTTATGTAACTTAGTTAATTGCGTTTCATTAATATGACCAAATCTACAATACCATAAGAAAGTTTGATTTAATTTTGGAGCCTTTCTTTTTAGTGTGTTTTGGACGTTAAAAACTTAATGTTGATTGAGTACATATATTCCGTTATTTAGTATGCCCGACCCAATTATTTCATGATTCAAGTGAATGTTTATGACATTGATTTCAAGTGCAAAATTATATCTTTTATTAGATAATAAAGATACAGATATAATATTACACATCATGCTGGGTACACAAAAGCAGTTATGCAACAACAAAATATGTCCACTAGGCCAATCCAAGGCGATATTCTCCCACCGCAACAGCATCCACACTAGCTCCGTTGCCAACCCTGGGGATCATATCACCTTTTTCTCAAAACTCTACGGTTTTTCAGAGCCTGCAAAAAATTACAGATGTGAGATCCTGATCCGATATCCAATACCCAGGAAGTAGAGTTAATAGAGAAACAGTTTTCAATCACGAACACACCTGAAATCGAAACCATAACTTGCTTCGTGTCCTGATTCTTGTCTTTCAAAGCCCGGCAATCTTTCTTCCAATATCCCTTCTTATGACAGTAGAAACATTCCTCCTTTGTAGCTGATCCCCCGATATTTCCCTTTCCCCTACCCTGCACCTTCTGCACTCATCCTTTAGGTTTGGTGGAGGCTTTCTTCTTCTTCCCCTTGGTCTTAGCTTTGGATTTAGAGGAAGAAGATTCCCTAAAAAATAAAGCGGGTGTTTCCTTGGATTTCTTCAAGGTGCCCTCCGTAACCCTCAACATGTTGAGGAGCCCAGGAAGTGTAACTTCCGTTTTTTTCATATTGAAATTCAATACGAATTGAGTATAGGTAGAGGGAAGGGACTGTAGAATCAATTCGATATATAACTCATTCTCCAACGTAGTTTCTACATCAGCGAGCTCTTCAATGAGAGTAATCATCTTTAGGACATGGTCCCCTACAGATAATCCGACAGCCAAGCTCGCCTAAAATAACTTTTTCGAGGTTTAGTATCTTGCGATACGAGATTGCTCTCCATATAAATCTTTGGTATGAAGGAAGATGGAAGCAAGGTCCATCTTCTCGTGCCGCCTCTGATGTTCATTATCCATGGAGGCCAACATAAGGTACTTAGCTTTCGCGCAGTCAAGATCCGAAGTCTTATAGACCTCAATGTCCGCGACTGAGGATTCTGGACCTGGAGAAAGGGGGCTTTAGCCGTAAGGACATATGCAACCTTATCATAAGTAAGAGCCATATGGATGTTCCTTAGCCAGTCTTTATAGTTCGGCCTAGTCAATTTATTTTTATCTACTATAAGCTTAAGTCCCGTCATAATCGCTGCAATTAGGAGAGTGAGAAAATAAACACTCAGCATATATTCTTATAAGTTTAGATTGGTTATTAGTTTATCTAAATAGGATGGCTCCCACTGTTTCCTCGAATTCTCCTTCAAACCTTAAAAGAAGAATTAGTCGGGATTAATCGCACCCTACAAATTCGCTTATCTTTCGGCCACGCCAGTGTTGGTACTTTGGAGGGAGGTCTTGTTGGATATGTATGCCCTAGAGGCCATTATTATATATGTATACATTTGGATGCTTGGACATATATATGTACAGGACAGTTATAGGGTGTTTTCCGTCACCCCATTGAGATGGGAATACGCGCGCGCTTGTCAGGCGCATTACAGATTCCCCCTGCCTAGGATAGACCGGGGTTTATTGATTGTGGGGATCCGAATCTCCGGCAGCCGCGGACTAAGCTGCCGTTAATCACCCCTCGCCTTTGGAGCGAGGGAACCTCCGATTGACGGGTCAAATAGGTCATGCGAACTCAATGTGCAGTGTTGTGTTTTGAAGGGGTTTCGGATATATCGGGGGCCCCGCAGAGTTTTTTACGAGGGTCCCGCTATCCGGATAGTAGGCTGGGGGTCAAGAGGGCTAGCAGCCCCCTTGCGGGGTGCGGGACAACATCCCGTTAGAAATTTTTTTCTAACCAGAACAGTGCTGTGGAGTATGTGTGTGTGTTTGTGTGTATATACATACATATATATATAAAGGAAAGGCATCCAAAGGATGCCTGGGTGAAGGCGGCGGTGCCTCACATGCGCAGCACGCGGGCGCTGGGCGCAAAGCGGTAGCGCCTCACGTGTGCGGCACGCGGGCGCTAGACGCAAGGCACCAGCGAAAAGTAAAAGGGGGCTCAGCCCCCCGTACTGAGAGTTGTACTCCAATTGACTTTTGGGAGTTAAACTCCTAAAAAAAAGATGTATTCTTAGAGTTAAACTCCCAGAAACTTTGATTTGTGGAGTTAAACTCCAAGAAATCTTTGTAAATGCTCAAGGGGACCCCTTTCTTCTCCCCTGGGCCTTTGATCTTTCCCAAAATGGGATCTCTGGAGATGGGTCTCCTTCCTCCTCTTCTATCGGCCGGATCTTGGAGAACAAGAGGGGGGTGAGATTTAAAAATCTCCCCCTTTTGAGATCTAATGGAAGATCTGAGCTCCCCTTTGTGGGTTTTGTGGTGAAAAACTATTTATTTTTGGAAAAAGAAGAGTAAAACTTTTGATTTAATTCAAAAGGGGAAGAAGGTTTTAGAACCTTGAGGAAAGAGAAGGAGGCACAAACCCTAGAGTTTGAGAGAAATGAAAAGTTCTTTTTTATTTCAACATCATGTTGCCTTATATAGGCTTACAAATTTACATATAGACCCTTGGGCTTTACAAAATGACATTTTGCCCATCCCATATCTCAAGTGCTCATTTCTTTTGCACATGAGTCATGGGCTTTACAAAAATTTGGCTTTATGCCCATTTTGCTTACATTCATGCATAAAAAATTACATCAAAATTATTTATTACATGATTTTTATTTTGGCATGGAGGAGGCTGGCCGCGGGGCTCAACTTAGGCATGGGCCCACTTGAGCTGGGCTTGGACCTGCTTACTTGGGGATGACTTTGACTTTGACTTGGTCAACCAGGGTGCAATTTTTGACCCCAACAAATTACCCCCCATCAATAAATGCACACCACATATGTGAGTCATGTGTATGAAATTGATGGATCTTCTTTCGCGTGGAGGCGACTTGCTTTGGTTCCCGCTTTTTAGGAAACTGGCACTGCCCTTTTTACGACATGGACGGTCGACGCTTGACGCGTCTCTGAGACAGAGTGTCCGTGGTATACGTTTCCCCGGCACAGAGTGATTTGGTTCCCACTTTGTGGAAAGCTAGCACTGCCCTTTTTACGACATGAACAGTCGACGCTTGACGCGTCTCCGAGACGGGGTGTCCGTGGTAGACGTTTCCCCGGCACGGAGTGATTTGGTTCCTGCTTTGTGGGAAGCTGGCACTGCCCTTTTTACGACATGGACGGTCGACGCTTGACGCGTCTCCGAGACGGAGTGTCCGTGGTAAACGTTTCCCCGGCACGCAGTGATTTGGTTCCCGCTTTGTGGGAAGCTGGCACTGCCCTTTTTACGACATGAACGGTCGACTTGATTCCGAGTCGAAGCATAATTCCGACAGGGAAGGCAGATACACCGAAACGAAGCATGATTTCGACACGGGGTGCACTCTAAGACGAAGTATGATTTCGACGTAGAGCTTGTTGGGTGACTTGATTCCGAGACGGAGCATAATTCCGACGGGAGGCCACTGGTCGACTTGATTCCGAGGTGAAGCATAATTCCGACAGGGAGGTCGTTGGTTGATTCCAAGCCGAAGCATAATTCCGACAGGGAAGGCAGATACACCGAGGTGAAGCATGATTTCGACACGGGGTGCACTCTGAGACGAAGCATGATTCCGACGCAGAGCTTGTTGGGTGACTTGATTCCGAGACGGAGCATAATTCTGACGGGAGGCCACTGGTCGACTTGATTCCGAGACGGAGCATAATTCCGACAGGGAGGTCGTTGGTTGATTCCGCGCTGAAGTATAATTCCGACAGGGAAGGCAGATATACCGAGGCGAAGCATGATTTTGACATGGAGTGCACTCTGAGACGAAGCATGATTCCGACGCAGAGCTTGTTGGGTGACTTGATTCTGAGACAGAGCTTAATTCTGACAGGGAGGTCATTGGTTGACTTGTCCCCGGCACGGAGTGTCTGTAGTCGACGTTTCCCCGGCACGGAGTGTCACTGGTTTTGATGTAGAGGCTGATTCCCAGGCGAAGCATAATTCCAATAAGGAAGGTAGGTACTCCAAGGCGAAGCATGATTTTGACACGGGGTACACTCTGAGGCAAAGCATGATTCCGATGCAGAGGTCAATTCCCAGTCAAAGCATAATTCTGACGGAGAAAGCAAGTATTCCGAGGCGAAGCATGATTTCGACACGGGGTACGTTCTGAGATGAAGCATGATTCCGCCGCATAGGTTGTTGGTTTGATTTGATTTGGGTTGACATAAGCAGCGCTACACTGGAATATAGTACCAGAAACGAATCATCATTTGCCATGAGAGAATTTGGGGATTTTAGTTTTGGTTTGGCATCAGCATCGCTACACTGGAATGTGGTACCAGGAGCGAATCATCATTTGCCGTGAGGGGATTTCCCTCGTTCCCAGTTTAATGACTTAGGGGTCATATGTTCCCAGTTTAATGACTTAGAGGTCATCTATTTCCAGTTTAAAGACTTAAGGGTCTATTGGATCGAAAGTATGTAATTTTAGGGTAGGGTCCGGCATCAGCGTTGCTAACACTGAAGCATAGGTGGCAGGAGCAATTCACCATTTGCCTTTCCCGGTTGGGGAGCAATGGCTTAGGAGACAGGTTTAGGTTCCTATCACCTAAGACTTTTTCAATTTTATGATCTGTAAGGGTCCCATAAAAGCATTTTCTCCCTACAAGTCGTAAGGATCCCGTAGGTGTATTTTCTCCTTAGAAGTCGTGAGGACTCCCAAGTGTGTTTTTCCTTTGTAAGTAGTAAGGATCTCACGAAGATGTTTTCTTACGAGTCGAGAGAATCTCGTAAGTTTGTTCTCCTCATGTATCGTGAGGATGCATGAGTGGGTCTTCCCAAATGGAGCATAATTCCGAGGGCGGAGACCGGCCGCTTGACTGGTGATTGCGGTGGGGCATGGATGTGAGGAGAATTATTTGAGCCCGTGGATTGTATACAGTAGTCAATTTGGGACCACCCATAGGGCTAGGAGAATTTTGGGAAATTGGATTTTGGTTGGCGTCTGCATCGCTATACTGGATTATGGTACCAGGAGCGACTCATCATTCGCCGTTGGGAAATTCAGAGATTTGAAATTTTGGTTGGCGTCTGCATCGCTGCACTGGAGTATGGTACCAGGACCGACTCATCATTCGCCATTTGGGAACTTGGATTTTGGTTGGCGTCTGTATCGCTGCACTGGAATATCGTACCAGGAGCGACTCATCATTCGCTATTTTTTTATACTATGATTGCTCTATCATTTCAGCTTTTTTTTTATCACGAAGGTCGCGATTGCTCTATCATTTCAGCTATTTATTTGCGGTTTCCCCATCATTTCGGCTTCTTATTTTTATTTTTTTTTGTTTTATTTACACATTTTTACATCCCCAGTTTAACGACTTAGAGGTCGACTGTTCTCTATGAAGTTGGCGGTCGCAGATTGACTGTTTGCCAACACGCCTTTAGCCAGATCTATCTCTCCTGCCTTATATTATTTTTCGACCCAATCTTTGAAAACGAAACAGTCCTCAATAGCATGACTTATCACTCTGTGATAGGGGCAGTATTTGGGGTCGTCAGTCATATTCGCTTCTTGCGGTCTTTTTGATTCTGGCAATTATAGACTGTTCCTCAGGACGTTTTTGAATATTTTACAGATTTTGTCCCTTCTGAAGGAATAGACCTTATCCAGCTTCTCTTTCAGTGGAGTTTCTCCACCCTCTCCGAACACTGGCTTCCGAGGCTGGTTGGCATTAGGCCTGCTCATCCCTCGCTTATTTCGGTTACCCGAAGTCTTGAAAGTTTCAGTATCGTTGGAATTTTTGCCTTTGCGATTATCGTCCTTTCAGTTTCTCCAGGACCTATTGTTATTTTGGGAATCCGAGGAGGACTCCTGTTTTGAGCGCTCCAGCATCTGAACTTTCCTGGTCAGCTCTTGGAATGTTTTGAGACCCACGGTGCATTGAAACGGGGCCATCCAATTGTTGAGATTTCCGACAAGGAGACTGACAGATTGGTCCTGCTCTATCGGCGGTTCCCATTTGACGAAGAGATTGCGCCATCGGGTTATAAAATCCGTGCTGCTTTCATTGTTATTTGGCTTGGTCTTTACGAGATCGGCAATGGTGATCTTATCGCTAAGGCTTATGAATCTCTGCCGAAAAAGAGACTCCATTTGGACGAAAGTTGTGACAGAGCCATCCGGTATGCTCGCGTACCAGTCGAAAGCAACATCGGTCAAGCTATTAACGAACTGGCGGAGGAGAAGCGAATCATTGCCCCTAGTATTCCTGCATGAGGCTTTAAAGTGGGCGATGTGCCGATTCGCATTTCCCGTCCCATCGAATCTTCCGAATTTAGGGATGACATAGCCGCTAGGAAATTCTACCAGATCATACTGAGCAGGATATGGTCTTCCGCTACTGCTAACATCTTTTTGCGCGTCAGCTTTGGCTACCAATGTTTTGACTTTGTTGGCAACCAAATCCATGATTTGATCTTGAGTTAGCGGGCTACTGTCATCGGTAGCCAAGAAATTTCCTGAGATAGGATGCGACTGACTTTCATGCGGTCCGCGCACCTTTGGATTTGAGGGAATAGGCATCGGCTGCCTTGGGACACCGTTTCCCGGTTCATGAGCAGAGCCTGCACTTGATTGGGTAGCTGAGAGGCAAGTTGGGCCGTGAGCTGCAAGACGACATTCGTCAAGTCGTCAATTTTGGAGTAAAGTTTGGTCATCTCCTTATCTTTACTTCTGAGCTGTTTTCGGAGCTTTTGGAGAAGTTGCTGCTCTTCGTTCTTGGGACGGAAGATTGTTTCCTCTTCGCTTTCCGAGCCCGACTCCTCATGAACCGAGAGATCTCTCCGCTTATCAGCTTCACTGGGAGGATTTTCATTATCTTTCGGAGGATGCTGGTCTTGGGAAGTGACAGCCACATTCACACCAGATTGGATTTGAGATGTAGTGGCCCGTCATTGCTCTTGCTGCGCGTGCCCACCATGTAGACAGTGTGGACTACATATCCAGCCATTTTCTCATCTTTAGCGGGGTAACCCTGTTCTTCGAACCTTATGAAGTTCAGCCTAGCAGGAGCCCTAGCCCTTTTGTTGGCTCTATATCTGAGTCTTTTCTGCCTTACCTTCTCAATTTTAAGGGATTAGCGGGCATCTATTTCCTGGGAAGCCACCATGAGTCGATTGATGAGGAGCTTAGAGAAGATACCCGATCGAGCAGTTGTCGAGAGCACCGCTGGAGCTTGCTCGAGACGCCACGTTGCTTTGTTAGTGTTGATGGCCTTACCCCCAGCTGGAGCAATGGAGAGTCGTTCAGAAACGGACTTGTGCTTGGGCTGAGGTGCCCTCGCGATCATGACATTCGGCTTTTTCCCCTTTGAGGCTGGTTTATCCATCACTGGGCCTTGAAGAGCAGGGATGGCGTTAGCTAGCACGAACATAATAGAGCCAAATGATAGCGGCGGCTCCTCCCACTGTCGCCCGAGACTGGCCGGAAGGACCGTCCTGGCGTCCATCTTCATCGTGCAGGAGATGGGAGCCGTGCTGAGAGCTGAGTTCATCTTTGGAGACATTGTTGAAAATTATTTGCTTGAAAGCCTGCATGAAAGAGCATTATTTTAGTATAAATATCGATATGTATGTTGATTGAGTTCACATGAATGTTTAAACCGAAATATGGGAAGAGAAATTGGGTCCCACCGGGGGTGCCAGAATCTGTAGGGTGTTTTTCGTCACCCCATTGAGATGGGAATACGCGCGCGCTTGTGAGGCGCATTACAGATTCCCCCTGCCTAGGATAGGCTGGGGTTTATTGATTGTGGGGATCCGAATCTCCGGCAGCCGCGGACTAAGCTGCCGTTAATTATCCCTCGCCTTTGGAGCGAGGGAACCTCCGATTGACGGGTCAAACAGGTCATGCAAACTCAATGTGCAGTGCTGTGTTTTGAAGGGGTTTCGGATATTTCGGGGGCCCCGCAGAATTTTTTACGGGGGTCCCGCTACCCGGATAGCGGGCTGGGGTCAAGGGGGCTAGCAGCCCCCTTACGGTGTGCGGGGCAGCACCCTGTTAGAAATTTTTTTCTAACCGGGACAGTGCTGTGGAGTATGTGTGTGTGTATGTGTACATATATATATAAAAAAAAGGAAAGGTATCCAAAGGATGCGTGAGAGAACGCGGCAGCGCCTCATATGCGCGGCACGCGGGCGCTGGGCGCAAGGCACCAGCGGAAAGTAAAGGGGGGGTCAGGCCCTCGTACTGGGAGTTGTACTCCAATTGACTTTTGGGAGTTAAACTCCTAAAAAAAAGAAGTATTATTATTGTCAATTTATTCTTATGGAATAAACTCCCAGAAACTTTGATTTGTGGAGTTAAACTCTAAGAAATCTTTGTAAATGCTCAAGGGGACTTCATTCTTCTCCCCTGAGCCTTGGATCTTTCCCAAAATGGGATCTCTGGAGATGGGTCTCCTTCCTTCTCTTCTGTCGGCCGGATCTTGGAGAACAAGAGGAGGGTGAGATTTAAAAATCTTCCCTTTTTGAGATCTAATGGAAGATCTGAGCTCCCCTTTGTGGGTTTTGTGGTGAAAAACTATTTATTTTTGGAAAAAGAAGAGTAAAACTCTTGATTTAATTCAAAAGGGGAAGAAAGTTTTAGAACCTTGAAGAAGGAGAAGGAGACACAAACCCTAGAGTTTGAGAGAAATAAAAAGTTCTTTTTTATTTCAACATCATGTTGCCTTATATAGGCTTACAAATTTACATATAGCCCCTTGGGCTTTACAAAATGGTATTTTGCCTATCTCATGCCTCAAGTGCTCATTTCTTTTGCACATAAGCCATGTGCTTTACAAAAATTTGGCTTTATACCCATTTTGCTTACATTCATGCATAAAAATTACATCAAAATTATTTATTACATGATTTTTATTTTGGCATGGGGGAGGCTGGCCGCGGGGTTCGACTTGGGCATGGCCCCACTTGAGCTGGGCTTAGGCCCGCTTACTTGGGGTTGACTTTGACTTTGACTTGGTCAACCAGGGTGCAATTTTTGACTCCAACAATAGTCTTGCTCGATATGATAGTATGCTATCTGGTTTGTCTTTATCTTAACATGTGTATGTTTTAGTTACTATTACATATCTTCTGTACATGTTGATAAAGCCCGTATGATCATTGCTACTACCCGTGTTGTGATGGCGATCATACTTGTGGGAGTTGGGTAGTCGGTACGCACATCTTTAAATGGTCCCTAGTCGTGGGAGTATCGGATTGGGCATCGATATTCCGGAGTAGACTAGTGTATACGTTTCTAGACCCTGACGAGGGGCGATGGTATGGTCCTGCAACCATTAGTCTTTCGCACCTAAGATCATATACAGGTGCTCACTGGGGGTGAGTACACCAGACGGACTCGCCGAGAACTTCCAGATGGTACTATACCTATCGTCAGGTGGAAGTTCTCAGGTGACATGAGTACAAGTTAGTCTTTAAACCTGAGATCGGCATTTGTCTCGTGTGAGTTCCCACTGTGCTTTGATCACTACCCTACCACGGCTCTACTGAGGCGTGCAAACAGGTTTTGGTTGGGTACAGTCCCGAGCCACATGGAGGCAGTGAGCGATTGTCGGGGATTCGTCTCTCTAGGTTTAAGGAGTCGATATCGCACTGTGTTCGATTGGTCAGGATTATAAGACCTTGGCCAAGGCAGTTGGGATTTATTGATAGGTTGATCAGTAGTTTCTCGGATTGGACCTGAGCCACATTGTAACAACCCTAATTTTCCTATACACTTTTCTGTACAAATTTTTTTCAAAATCCATAAAGGAGTATTTTAACCTGAGCACAATATATAAGTAATTATTTTGTTTTTAAATAACTCCATTTTTAGTGTACATAAAATTGTTTTAAAATTAAAGTATAATTGGGGTATTTAATGTTGCTGTTACCACTTTAAATAATTATTTCACACCATAATTACAAGAAGGAGCTTGTAGCTCATTGGTAATACCTTGCACTGCTGAACCAAGCCACCAGAGTTCAAATCCCATATGCCACATTATTTTTAATATTGATTTTTTTAAAACCTTTAGAATACCAAGAGTTTACACGTGCATATCTCACAAAAACCCCCACTACACCCAAAGATGTAACACTTCCAGGAGTTAGATGAACCGTCGAGGGGGATCCTGGCCGCCGGACTCGGCCGGGAATCGGCCAACTCGGCCTTGACTCGGCCGACTCAGTGCTCCGACCGAGTCACGGCCGAGTCACCCCTGAGTCGGCCGATTCCGGCGACGGCCACAACATGAAAGTTGTGTCTTTTCATATTCCCTATGCACCTGCAAAATTTCAGCCTCAGACCACTTCCAGAGCTATTTAAAAACACCAATTACTCCACTTTTAATACATTTTTATTACATTTTATCATATTTTTTATTTTTAACTTTTCATCTACCCTAATCCTAACCTAACCCTATAAATACCAACCCTACACACTACCCTCTCACCCCTAAAATCTTGAGTCACTCTCTCAAAAGTTTTCCAAGAAGTGTGTACTTTGAAAACAAGTTCGCGGCGAAGCTCTGACGAAATTCCGGCTGGAATTCCGGCGACGTTTTTAGAAACAACCGGTGACAAAGCAACGTCTCGGCAACTCCTTTAGTCCCCCCTCACTCCTTAGTATAGATCGAAACCCGTAAGTCCTTTATTTTTTTTTCTCCCTCCGTCTCTCTCCCATATTGACTCTTGATAACAATTCCACTAAACGACTGATCCGTCTCATCGTAATCTGCAAATTGGTATATTAGTATTGTTCAATTAGGCGGTTTACGCACAGTTACAATATTTTTTTTGGTGATAATTTTATAGCCATAATGGTGATAAGGTATTAATTTGATCATATGCAATTATGTTGTATATATTATAATGTCTGCTATTGCCTCTGAACAAATGCTAAGAATATAATAGTTGTGTTTTTGAACTAACATTAAGTATGACTATACAAAATGTGTTCATACAGATGGCTTGTTATGATGGCTATTTGCTTAAACAACTTTAACTGAAAAAAGTATTAGTGAATGTCAGAACAATGTAACAGTAGGATTGACATATATACATAGATCTTGCAACAAAATAACCATGTAGCTGCACAACCTATTAAATACTACTGTGAAGCATTTTAGTGATAATTTAAGGGGTAACGATCTATCCCACCACATACAATATGGTTTCATAGCACAATATTGTATATGCATGTTTAATTTAAAGAAAATGGTTTACAATAAAATATACCAAATATGACAAGTTTTTCAATAAAATACCATGCAATTCCATACAAATCAATATTATAAATAAATATCTTTATTTATAAAACTAGGATATTTTCACTAGAAATGTCACAATATAAAATCCACCCTCATTACAACTCTAAAGACGAACAATAAATACTTGAGGTGTATTTTGAAAAGTATATAAAAGTATTTTTACATAAAACCCACTCATGTTTTATAAATTACCCTAAGTACCCTAGCAATTATAAGACTTTGATTCACATTTCTGATTGTCTGACTCGGGTTTGAGTCTGATTAATCTGATTTGAATATGATCCAAGTCAATCTATAATCTACAATATTCCAATTCAATATGAACACATGAATCCATGAATTCAATTATCAATTTATACAACTTGACCGAACCGAACCATGGATGTATATTCCTTTTACATGATTCCCAATATTCCATTTACATGACTCTACGGTTATAACCGTTTCCTGATATCATGGTTTCGGTCAGTCAGTCAATCAATCTTACAATCAATACAATTTACAAGATAACAATACAAACAAGACATCGCGGGGTTTAAGGGGTAGATTGGTACGGAAGGTGTTAAAAGTGGCACGAGACGGTCAGATTTAAGACACCTAACATAAATCCAATTGCCGTTGTTCCGGGCCTTCTAACGGAGCCTTGTACTCTATATTCCGTTTGTCCTAGTCTCTAGCATATAGAGACCCCTCTCGTATACACTGGCATTCTTCTAAACCAAGCTACAAACAACAGCGTTAATACAACATTACAACAATACAATACAACATTAAAAGCTACTCTCTCTCTCCTACTCTTTGTCTATTTCTCCTCTATCTTTGGGACTTACCGAGCGACCTGTTCGCTGACGACATTCTATTTCTTTCTTCTTTGAATGTCGTCAGGTGGTTTGGACCCGGCGGAGATCGAGCCATCGCAAGAAGGCTTGGAGCAGTTTGCTGAAGACCCTGCACTTTAGTTCCATTGTACACTTTTCCTCTCTGTACTTTTCATTTCCTGTTATGCCACTGTTTATGCATCTTTTTATTTCAATTGTATTTCCTTTCATGTATTGTACAAAGAATGTTAATAAATAAAAGTTTTTGTTCTTTTTATTTCTTGTCTCCTGTGTATTTATTTTATATTGCTTAGATACGCTTAGCGTATGTATTTCTGAGTATATACGTAGCTGATCTCGTCGCATCCCCTTCACCGTACACTAGGAAGCGGGGCGTGATAGGTTTTGTTGGTGGCCCATGCAGGTCTGAGCTGTATGAATCCCTATCATGCAGTTCTGTTCTGCGTGAATGTCACGCCCCGCTTCCCAAAATACGGAAAACGAGGGATGAATAGGCCAGCTATGCTCCTACGGTCAAGGAATAATCCCGCCGTAGTCACACTTCGGCTTCTAGCATTACATGGTAATCAGTAAGGAAAGCACAGCAGTAAAAGAATTACATCACTAAATTATTACATTAAAATCCATTGTTCACAAATTACAAATAAACATGAAGAGTAACTAACCAAGTTCAATTACACGATCTTTTCTATGGAAAGCAGAAAGGAAAGAAAAGTACTCCAGACTAGATCTCCGTCAGCTCGAAAGGTAAATCCGTCTCCTGCGCTGATTCTTCCACGAGATCTGAGCATACATACTCAGGTCGTCAGAGCGACACAATAGCAATTTATACAATAATGATATGAAACAGGTAATTACGGTGATAACAGTGAAAGTACAATGCGTGTAATCACTATGTCACTATATGATGCAAAGTATGATCTGTGTCCCTATCAGTCTCTAGGTCATGTTTGAAATCGTATAGTGGAAAGGAGGATCATGTTTAACAGGAGTCTCGTACATACCCGAGACAACGGCCCATATGCTCGGGACATAACCCTGTCAGCCGGATCGCTAGATCCTACCTAATATATATATATCACTGCTCGAATGATCATCCTCTAAAACACGGTCCCGCTAAATACGATTCTCTTTCCACTTCAATTTCCCCTTATTTCTCAGGTTTACACTATTTATGATTTTGATTTAGTCGTGTACAAGTATACCAATGGCACGGTTTTATCACTGTTCACTGTATCAATCACTGTCACGAATCATTCACTTTCCATTGGTGTACTCGACACTCCTAAACCAATATCATTCACGCACGATAATGCAATGTCCACTGAACACTAACACGCACTAACATTATGTATATGGCAAATGGGGTAAGATATGTGTATGTATGCCATTAACAAGCCATGTATGTTATGAACCAATATGCACGTCATCAACTTACAAAAATTGTATAAATTCATATGTTCGGAATTCAACGAAATGATACAAATACGATAATAAGCACACTCTGTCAGAAGTTCATCAAAATTAGTTTCAGTTTGATTGGGTTTCCGGTATTCAAGTTACAGCCGTTTCATTTTAAGTGCTCGCTGCAGGAAATTCAGTTTCTGAACTGAACGTCTGTTTCGCGACACGAATTTTACTCAGTTGGGTTCAGAATTTAGCAACGCTACAGTTGAATAAAACCTAGGGTTTTCAATAGGGTGTTCAAATCAACAGACGGGTTCTCAATCGCGTCTGTACGTCGAAAGTTATACACTGTTTAACACTAGTTTGTCACTTCTGAATCTGTTTTGGACTGTTATACGCCATGTCCTTTTAATTTACAAATTAAATAGCAAACAATGATGAAACGGAATGAAACCACTTGTGTTATTTAGCTAACAGATTCACCTTTAATAAAATGGAGAGTTCCGCAACATACGAGTTCATGAAACGAGGTGGCATGCATTACGGGACAGTAAACAGTAACCAGAGTCGCTCTGGACTGCAGTCCAGAGCCGCACTCCGATCCAAATATCGTCATAATTTCAGTACAGAAACCATTAGGAACTTGCATAGGGTTATATTTCGTCGAGTCATATTCGATTTAAGCCCTCGAACGCATCATTCCAGTATGTACATAATTTATGGTGATTTTAACAATTTTCAGATACGGAAAATTTCCAGTTTTCACGGGTGTATTTGGGGATATTCGTTTTAGTCATTAACGGTCATACTTTCCAGTGAAAGTTGTACAAGGTATTTATTATCATACGGGCCAGCATAGAAAATCCAATTCCGTCATATTAGATGAATATTTTCATTGGGATCATGCATCGAACAGATATGTCATATAATTTATCGGAAATTGTAAATTTGTAATTTATACGCTTTGAGTTTGTAACACGAATAGATTAGCATGTAGCAAGTAAAATACTTGCCTGGAAACGCGTTGGGCGATGCCCGACAGCGGCATCGTCACGAACGCGCGACGAACGGCGCGGTTTGGATGCACGGCCTCGGCTCGCGATTTGGGTTTGACGTTGGAGTTGCCAAGAGAACGACTCGTGCTCGCTGGAAGCGGAAAGGATGCTCAGTGGTTCTCTGCGAGTGGGCTGGGGTCGACGACGGTCGGCGGCGTCGCATCCGGCGATTTGCACAGTGAAGCTCGAGGCTTGGGTTTTAGGGTTATGGTATTTTTGGGGGGGAGAGAGAGAGAGAGAGAGAGAGAGAGAGATAGTGGGCTCGGAGATGGTGATGATGAAGTTGATGTTGAGGATGAAGGGGGTGTCGACTGAGGCGGTTCAGGCTCGCTGGCGAGGGGGTGCAGGGTGGCCAAGCTCGGGTGTGCAGGGGGTTCTGCGATGGGTTGAAAGAGCTCGGTGGTGGAGTGAGTCAGGGCTCTGTTGATGGAGAGTAGTGAGCGAGGGAGGAGGGTGAGGGGTTGCAGTCGTCGCCGTTGGAGGTGAGCGGCGAGGTGAAGTTAGCAGTGAGTTCTCGTTTAGGTTTTGGGTGAACGATAGAGGGGTTTTAAAAAGAGTTTCAGAGGGTGTGAGGGATAGAGGAGGTTGAGAAGAGGTCGATGGAGTCGCGAGGGAGTGCGCGCGAGTCGTGGGGCAACGGCTCGGCGACGTGGCCGCGGGGAGAGGCGAAGAAAGTGGATCGGGGGGAAAACGAGAGAGCGGGAAAGAAAAGAGACGTTGCGAGAAGATGAGGGATCGAAGCGGGTCGGGTCGGGTTTGAGCGGGCGCGGTGAAAGGGAAGAGGGCTGGGCTGAGAGGGAGTGGGCCGGGGATTTAAAATCTAATAAATTCCTTTTTTTTTCTTCTCGTGGGCTGAGGGGGAGTGGGCCGAGGATTTAAATCTTAATGTTAATATTTTATTTGTTGGGCTGGGGGTTTAAAGAAGTTGTGGCTAATGTTTATTTAAATTGGTTTATGTTTAGAAGTTTTGTTTTAAATTTAGGTTTGGTCTGTGATTGGTTTAAAGGTTTTGGAAAATCAAATATTGAAACTTAAGCAACCAATCATCACATAAAGTAAGAATATGGGAAAAAGGATAGCATTCGGGGACTAGGAAAAATATAGGAAAATTCATAGATGGGAACGGGGATTTATATCATACCCCCCTTACAAAAATTTCGTCCTCGAAATTTAACAAGGATACAATGAAACAAAAGTACTAAATAAAGAGATGTGGAAAACGAGCATGGATATCTTCCTCCCGCTCCCAGGTGGATTCTCCTGGGGAACGACCGCCCCAAGATACTCGGACTAACGGAATGACCTTATTCTTCTGTACTTTCTCTCTGCGGTCGAGGATGGTAGTGGGCTGCTCCTCGTATGATAGATCGGTACCCAAAACTAGCTCCGAATAGTCTAGGACATGGCTCTCATCCCGAACATAACGCCGCAACTGTGACACGTAGAAGGTATTGTGCACACCAGCTAGCGATGGAGGCAAGGCAAGTCGGTAGGCCACCTCTCCTACTCGCTCTAGCACCTCAAAAGGTCCGATGAAACGGGGACTGAGCTTTCCCCGACCTCCAAACATGATAACTCCACGGGTAGGGGAAATCTTCAAGAACACGTGATCTCTGACTTCGAATTCTAGTGCCCTCCTGCTAGTATCTGCCCAACTCTTCTGTCGATCCTGAGCCGTCTTAATATGCTGCCTGATCATTTGGACCTTGTCGATTGTCTGAACAATGAGCTCGGGACCCAATAATCTTAGCTCTCCCACATCATCCCAACACACTGGAGATCGACACTTCCGCCCATAAAGTGCTTCGAAAGGGGCCATCTGAATGCTAGCCTGATAACTGTTGTTATAAGAAAACTTGACTAGATGCAGATGGTCCTCCCAGGAACCCTGAAAGTCCAACATACAAGCTCTCAACATATCCTCGAGCGTCTGAATCGTACGCTCGGATTGTCCATCCGTCTACGGGTGATAAGCTGTGCTGAATTTGAGGCGGGTACCCAAGCTCTCCTGTAAGCGCCTCCAAAAGTGCGACACGAATCTGGTGTCCCGATCTGACACAATGCTGACTGGAACACCGTGAAGTTGCACTATCTCCTACATATATCTCTCTGCCAGTGACTCTGTCGACTGTCCCACTCGGAATGGTATGAAGTGTGCAGCTTTCGTGAGGCGATCGATGATAACCCAAATGGCGTTATTGCCCCTAGGGCTCCGTGGTAAGGCCGTCACGAAATCCATGGTAATGTGCTCCCACTTCCATTCTGGTATCGGCAGTGGTTGTAACAATCCCGCTGTCCTCTGATGCTCCGCCTTCACCTGCTGGCATACCAAGCACCTGGATACGAACCTCGCAATTTCCCGTTTCATTCCGTTCCACCAAAAGTGCTGCTTTAGGTCCCGATACATCTTCGTACCTCCCGGATGCACAGAATAAGCTGAACTATGCGCTTCAGCCAGTACCTCTTCTCGAACATCTCCCTTGGGTATGCAGAGTCTGCTACCGAATCTCAGAGAACCGTCTTCATGTATGATCAGATCCGTTCTCAGCCCGGCTTCCACTTGCGCTCTGAACTTTTACAATCGGGGATCATCCGCCTATGTAGCCTTGATGCGATCCACCAGGGAAGATTGCACCTGTAGTTGCCAAAGTTGACTGAGTGCGCTCGGTGTAACGACTTCAAGCTCGACTCTCTGAAAGTCCTCAATAATGCTCCTCTGGTTGGTCAACATCATGACCGCTGGCTTGCGACTGAGCGCATTTGGTACAACATTCACCTTCCCCAGGTGATACTGAAGGTCCAAGTCATAATCTGCCATCAGCTCTAGCCATCGGCGCTGCCTCATGTTTAGTTCCTTCTGAGTGAAGACGTACTTCAGACTTTTATGATCCGTGTACACCTCCACTTTCTCGCCCAATAGATAGTGTCTCCAAATCTTCAACGCAAAGACTACAGCAGCTAACTCCAAGTCATGCGTAGGATAATTCTTCTCGTGATTTCTCAGTTGTCGAGAGGCGTAAGCAACCACTCGGCCGTGCTGCATTAGGACACAGCCTAAACCCTTCCCTGAGGCATCACTGTGTATCACCAAACCACCGGAATCATCTGTTACTGTAAGAATAGGCGCCGTGGTTAACTTCTGCTTCAGCGTGTCAAATGCCTGAGTGCACTCCTCTGTCCACGCAAACGGTACATCCTTCCGTGTCAGCCTCGTCAATGGTTCAGCGATTCTTGAGAAGTCTTGGACGAATCTCCGATAATAACCCGCCAATCCCAGAAAACTCCTGATCTCGACCACTGACTTTAGCGTTGGCCAATCTCTGACAAATTCTATCTTTGCCGGGTCTACTGAGATGCCTTCGCCCGAAACAATGTATCCCAAGAACTGAACCTTGTCGAGCCAAAATTCATACTTGCTTAGTTTCGCATACAGCTTCTCTTCCCGAAGAATTTGTAGAACCGTGCGCAAATGCTCAACATGCTCCTCCCGGGTCTTCGAGTAGACAAGTATGTCGTCGATAAACACAACGACAAATGTGTCCAAGTACTTTATAAACACCCTGTTCATCAAGTCCATGAATATCGCTGGGGCATTGGTAACACCGAACGGCATCATAAGAAACTCGTAATGTCCATATCGGGTCCTGAAAGCCGTCTTGCATACATCCTCAGCTGCTACTCTGATTTGATGATATCCAGAACGGAGGTCCAACTTCGAGAATACCTTGGCCCCACTTAACTGATCGAATGAGTCGTCGATGCGCGGGATTGGGTACCTGTTCTTTATAGTGACTTTGTTCAACTCCCGATAATCTATACACATTCGCAGCGATCCATCCTTCTTCTTTACTAACAGAACTGGTGCACCCCATGGTGAAGCGCTCGGCCGAATAAATCCCTTCTCCAATAGCTCTTCAATTTGCTTCTTCAACTCCGCCAACTCAACTGGTGCCATTCTGTATGGGGCCTTGGATACTGGGGCCGTACCTGGAGTCAAATCGATCGAGAACTCCAAGATGTGAGGAGGTGGTAGACCTGGTAGATCTTCAGGAAATACGTCCAGAAAGTCCCGAACAATCTCTGGGGCTGGGCTCTCATCAATCTCCATAGCTGTCGGCTCCTTGGGCTTGGCTCTGTACTTGGCTGGCTCCACAGATTCGCTTCCGCCCTCGAAAATAAACTCCGGGTGATTGGGAATGCGGAAGATCACATTCCTTGCACGGCAATCGATAACTGTATGGAAGGTACTCATCCAATCCATCCCGAGAATTGCGTCGTAACTGCCTGTCCCAATCAGAAGGAAATTTGCATAGAATTCCCTGCCACACACTACAACCGGACATGATCTACATTCTCGACTAGATATTATAATGCCATTACCCGTATGTATCTCCCAGCCCTTGGTTAGTGGTTCATGTGGTATGGAGTGTGTATCAGCAAAATGCTCAGACAAGAAACAGTGCGATGCTCCAGAATTAAATAGTACTCTAGCTGGCAAGGAATGTACGAGTAGAGTACCTGTAACAACGTCTCCTGACGCCTCTGCCTGCTCGGTGGTCAAGGTGAAAGCCCGTCCCTGACCGCGACCTGTAAAGGGTTGCCTCTGCTCCTGTGGCCTCTGCTGCGGCGGTCCAGAACCTCCCTGTATCTCTGCTCGCTCAGGGCAACCGCTAATCCTGTGCTGACTGGATCCGCAAATCAAGCACTGTCCCTTGGCGCAACGACAGTCCTTCTAGGTATGCCCATCTCTACCGCAGTAGCCGCAAACTACGTTCCGTCTCTGGGGGCGATGCTGTGGCACGAATGGACGCTTCATTTGTGCCGTTCCAGGCCTGTGAACCGGTATGGCTCCTCGAGAAGGTGCAGGGGTACGTGCTGGAACGACTGGGGGTTTCCTGAACTTGTTGATCAATTGCTCCTGAACTCTCGCCGCGTTGAGTACCTGTGCGAAAGTCTGCAAATCCAGTGATGCAATCAACTGCTGCAACTCGAAATCAAGCCCCTGCAAGAAGCGTCTGGCCCTGGTGGCCTCTGAGGCGACCATGTATGGGGCAAAATGGCTCAAACGGTTGAACTCTGCCGCATATACGTCCACTGGACGTCCATCCTGCTTCAATAGAATAAATCTTTCCTCCATCTCTGCCTTGGCGGTGGAAGGGAAATAATGGTCTAGGAAGCACTCGTTAAATTTGCCCCATTCAATCGGCATGTCCAGCCTGCTTTCTTCCACTGACCACCATGTACGGGCTTTATCTTCCAATTGGATCTTTATCACGTCCACCCTATCTTCATCTGGAACCCTGGCGGCTGTCAGTAAGTTCTCCATGTTCACTAACCATTGCTCGGCCTCAAGGGGTTCAGCTAGCTCTGTGAACGTAGCTGGATGCAACCTCCGGAAGTCTGATACGGTACCAGCCCTAGCAGGGTAAGCTGGTGGAGTAGTGCCCTCGGGGGCGGTAATGAGTGCGGAGGGTCCTCCTGCAGCGGTAATCGCCCTGAGTCCTTCAGCGAGTAAGTCTGTCTTCCTCTCCTGAGCTTCCGCGAGAGAGGTCAGTGCACTAAGTGTTCTTTCTGTGCGGTCCTGAGTACTAGAGTCCGAGGAGGGGTCGTTCGGGGACGTCATATCGCTAGAAGATTCAAAAGGATAAGATCAGATTCAAGGATGAAAATCAGGAATAGTGAAACGAAAATAATGTAATACCGTATAGTTAATGTTATCCCTTGTTACTAAACACGGCTCTGATACCAACAAAACCATGTCACGCCCCGCTTCCCAAAATACGGAAAACGAGGGATGACTAGGCCAGCCATGCTCCTACGGTCAAGGAATAATCCCGACGTAGTCACACTTCGGCTTCTAGCATTACATGGTAATCAGTAAGCAAAGCACAGCAGTAAAGGAATTACATCACTAAATTATTACATTAAAATCCATTGTTCACAAATTACAAATAAACATGAAGAGTTACTAACCAAGTTCAATTACACGATCTTTTCTATGGAAAGCAGAAAGGAAAGAAAAGTACTCCAGACTAGATCTCCGTCAGCTCGAAAGGTAAATCCGTCTCCTGCGCTGGTTCTTCCACGAGATCTGAGCATGCATACTCAGGTCGTCAGAGAGACACAATAGCAATTTATACAATAACGATATGAAACAGGTAATTACGGTGATAACAGTGAAAGTACAATGCGTGTAATCACTATGTCACTATATGATGCAAAGTATGATCTGTGTCCCTATCAGTCTCTAGGTCATGTTTGAAATCATATAGTGGAAAGGAGGATCATGTTTAACAGGAGTCTCGTACATACCCGAGACAACGGCCCATATGCCCGGGACATAACCCTGTCAGCCAGATCGCTAGATCCTACCTAATATATATATCACTGCTCGAATGATCATCCTCTAAAATACGGTCCCGCTAAATACGATTCTCTTTCCACTTCGATTTCCCCTTTTTTCCCAGGTTTACACTATTTATGATTTTGATTTAGTCGTGTACAAGTATACCAATGGCACGGTTTTATCACTGTTCACTGTATCAATCACTGTCACGAATCATTCACTTTCCATTGGTGTACTCGACACTCCTAAACCAATATCATTCATGCACGATAATGTAATGTCCACTGAACACTAACACGCACTAACACTATGTATATGGCAAATGGGGTAAGATATGTGTATGTATGCCATTAACAAGCCATGTATGTTATGAACCAATATGCACGTCATCAACTTACAAAAATTGCATAAATTCATATGTTCGGAATTCAACGAAATGATACAAATACGATAATAAGTACACTCTGTCAGCAGTTCATCAAAATTAGTTTCAGTTCTATTGGGTTTCCGGTATTCAAGTTACAGCCGTTTCATTTTAAATACTCGCTGCAGGAAATTCAGTTTCTGAACTGAACATCTGTTTCGCGACACGAATTTCACCCAGTTGGGTTCAGAATTTAGCAACGCTACAGTTGAATAAAACCTAGGGTTTTCAATAGGGTGTTCAACGCAATAGACGGATTCTAAATTGCGTCTGTACGTCGAAAGTTATACACTGTTTAACACTAGTTTGTCACTTCTGAATCTGTTTTGGACTGTTATACGTCCTGTCCTTTTAATTTACAAATTAAATAGCAAACGACGATGAAACAGAATGAAACCACTTGTGTTATTTAGATAACAGATTCACCTTTAATAAAATGTAGAGTTCCGCAACATACGAGTTCAGGAAATGAGGTGGAACGCATTACGGGACAGTAAACAGTAACCAGAGTCGCTCTGGACTGCAGTCCAGAGCCGCACTCCAATCCAAATATCGTCACAATTTCAGTACAGAAACCATTAGAAACTTGCATAGGGTTATAGTTCGTCGAGTCGGCTTCGATTTAAGCTCTCGAACGTATCATTCCAGAATGTACATAATTTATGGTGATTTTAACAATTTTCAGATATGGGAAATTTCCAGTTTTCACGGGTGTATTTGGGGATATTCGTTTTAGTCATTAACGGTCATACTTTCCAGTGAAAGTTATACAAGGTATTCATTATCATACGGGCCAGCATAGAAAATCCAATTCCGTCAAATTAGATGAATATTTTTATTGGGATCATGCATCGAACAGGTATGTCATATAATTTATCGGAAATTGTAAATTTGTAATTTATACGCTTTGAGTTTGTAACATGAATAGATTAGCATGTAGCAAATAAAATACTTGCCTGGAAACGCGTTGGGCGATACCCGACAGCGGCAACGTCACGAACGCGCGACGAACGGCGCGGTTTGGATGCACGGCCTCGGCTCGCGATTCGGGTTTGACGTCGGAGTTGCCCGGAGAACGACTCGTGCTCGCTAGAAGTGGAGAGGATGCTCAGTGGTTCTCTGCGATTGCGCTGGGGTCGACGACGGTCGGCGGCGTCGCATCCGGAGATGTGCACAGTGAAACTCGAGGCTTGGGTTTTAGGGTTATGGTATTTTTGGAGAGAGAGAGAGAGAGAGATAGTGGGCTCGGAGGTGGTGATGATGAAGTTGATGTTGAGGATGAAGGGGGTGTCGACTGAGGCGGTTCAGGCTCGCCGGCGAGGGGGTGCAGGGTGGCCGAGCTCAGGTGTGCAGGGGGTTCTGCGGTGGGTTGAAAGAGCTCGGTGGTGGAGTGAGTCAGGGCTCTGTTGATGGAGAGTAGTGAGCGAGGGAGGAGGGTGAGGGGTTGCAGTCGTCGCCGTCGGAGGTGAGCGGCGAGGTGAAGTTGGCAGTGAGTTCTCGTTTGGATTTTGGGTGAACGAGAGAGGGATTTTGAGAAGAGTTTCAGAGGGTGTGAGGGATAAAGGAGGTTGAGAAGAGGTCGATGGAGTCGCAAGGGAGTGCGCGCGAGTCGTGGGGCAACGGCTCGGCGACGTGGCCGCGAGGAGAGGCGAAGAAAGTGGATCGGGGGGAAAACGAGAGAGCGGGAAAGAAAAGAGACGTTGGGAGAAGATGAGGGATCGAAGCGGGTCGGGTCGGGTTTGAGCGGGCGCGGTGAAAGGGAAGAGGGCTGGGCTGCGAGGGAGTGGGCCGGGGATTTAAAATCTAATAAATTCCATTTTTTTTCTTCTCGTGGGCTGATTGGGAGTGGGCCGAGAATTTAAATCTTAATGTTAATATTTTATTTGTTGGGCTGGGGGTTTAAAGAAGTTGTGGCTAATGTTTATTTAAATTGGTTTATGTTTAGAAGTTTTGTTTTAAATTTAGGTTTGGTCTGTGATTGGTTTAAAGGTTTTAGAAAATCAAATATTGAAACTTAAGAAACCAATCATCACATAAAGTAAGAATACGGGAAAAAGGATAGCATTCGGGGACTAGGAAAAATATAGGAAAATTCATAGATGTGAATAGCCTGGTGTGAATTATCCTAGACCCTTACAAGTGCGGCAAGATACCCGCTAATCCTAAAATTGGGTGATCCGGGTTTCGATTCTTCGAGATGGCCACCCACTGAATTCTAGAACGCGATAGCTTGTGCACTCCTCCGTGGGTCAATCCTAGATGCAGAAATGAAAATATAATATATAGCCGGTGACACCATCCTCAACCCGGATGTGCCCCAATAAAAGAATATACATCAATTATTACATGAATTGCATCATCCAGTCACATCTCACATCTAAATTCATACGGGGCTTTTCATACGACGATCCATTAAACCATTACCAACACAGAGCATCACAAGATATGTGCAACCCCTTCTAATCGACGTGTAGCGATTAGAAAATATTTAAGAACACATATACGCATCACAAAAGCAAGTAAAGAAAACTACGACATTAATTCCACGCACAATTAGCAAACACATCCATTTTTTCCACAACTGAAAAAACTAGTTAACTAAAGTCCCACAAACTTTCGTTTTAAGCCAATCCGGGAGTCGAAACGAACTCGAAACTTGCCTGAATCTTCACAAGGCCAAAGAACACAAAATTAATGAACACTTAGGGGGCCTATAAGGGGTACCCACTCCCGGGGGCCACCACGAGGTGGCCTCAAGAGGAGGGTAGACCCGAGAACACCCTTATAGGGTGGTCTCGGGTCTCCACCCCCAAGGCCACATTATGGTGGTCTTGGGGGTAGGCCCGACCTTTAGTCCCTCTTGGGGTTTCCTCAGGATACCCAAATATCACCCTGCAGATTCTCGGTTCAAACCGTAAGCCCGTGGGGTATGCAAATAAGTTAAAACATCAATTTTAGAGAATGTTTTTGTCGGCAGATTGTGCACGACAAAAACGACGGAATTCGAATGTCGCTACGAGCTGTTTAAGGCTTATGGAGTGCCTCTAATACCATGTAGGTCTATGTTTCACACTCTACGGGGTTTGTAGAAAGGAGAAATTTTCAAAAAACGATTTTAAAGCATGCAACATCGACAATAAACCCAAGAACTACTATAAGCCTTAACTAGCAAAAACTACATAGATACTAATCTACTCGGAAAGAGATTATACCTATGAGATCAAGTCCTTCAGGTCTTGAAAATCCTCTTCTTTAGCTCCTCGCGGTCCTGGATCGAGCTTGGTCGTCGGCTTTCTCGCGTCAAAGACGATCCACCCGAGAATTTGTGGCTCAAGCTTCAACCTCAAAAAGTAGGTGGCTAAAAGACCTAGTTTGCTAATCTAGACAATTTAGAAGATGTAGAGTGTGTTAATTGGATTTGTTTATCTCAATAACTGTGATTCTCAACTCATGAGAGGGGTTAGGGTTTGAGGAGGTAGAAGTACTCAAGAGAGGATAGAGAATGGCTAAGTGAGAATGAGGATAGAATGGCTAGAACAAAAACAATCAAGCATTTTCTTTTTGCAATATAAAATCAAGTCTAATTTTCACAAATGAATAAACAAAGATAATAGCCATGTCTCTCACTATGCTCAAAGCCACCTCACCCTTCCACCTCATTTTCTATTTCCAATAAATAGTAAAACACATAATAAGGTGTCCTCATCTAGAAGCATTCTTGTATAAATACAAGAATATATTGTTGGATATAGTGCCCTCAAGGCAATTATTGTAATTGCAGGCACGCGATTATAATAATTGAGGGAGGACCTATACAGATAGAACAATCTTACTCGATATGATAATATGCTATCTGGTTTGTCTTTATCATCGATGTGTACACGTTTTACTTGTTATTACGTGTCGCTAATACATAATGATGAAGTCCGTAGGATTCTTGCTTGATTACCAGAATTGTGATGGCGATCATATACGTGATAGCTGAATAGTCCATAAGCACATCCTTAAATGTCCCTAGTCATAGGAATATCGAGACTGGGCATCGATATTCCGGAGTAGACTGGTGTATACATTTTGAGACCCTGATGAGGGACGGTGGCCGGTATTATAAGCCATTGGTGTTGTGTCACTTAAGATAGTATACATGTGCTCAGTGGAGGTAAGTACACTGGACAGACTCAACGAGAACTTCTAGATAGTATTATATATATTGTCAGATGGAAGTTCTCTAGTGGTATAAGTACAGGTTAGTGTTTTGACCTGAGATCGTCATTTGTCTCGTGTGAGTTCCTATTGTACTTTGGCTACTACCCTACCACGGCTCACAGGAGTCGTGCAAACAGGTTTTAGTTAGGTACAGTCCCGAGCCACATGGAGGTGGTGAGCGATTGTCGGGGATTCGTCTCTCCTGGTATTAGAAGTCGATGTCGCACTGTGTTCAGTTAGTCTTGAGCCACATGAAGGCAGTGAGCGATTGTCGGGGATTCACCTCTCCTGGTATTAGGAGTCGATGTTGCACTGTATTCGGTTGGCTATCACCCTAAATTAGTGGCAATGGTAGATGAGATTTATTGATATAAGTTCAATAGTTTCTCGGTTGGTGATGAGCTTGACTCCGACACGACTTGTCGGGTTATTAGGGGTCTGACGTTATCCACCTCCTAGACCCAGTATGCGATACTCTTAGACGAAAAGACCGGATTGCATGGAGATTGTCACATTCAGGCTCAGTAGAGTATGAACGGACTTGATTATCGACCTCCCTTTCGGCAGATACCTAGGTAGCCGTTACGTATAGCCAGTGCCGCTGACATGCTTGTGGTTTTTGGATATATCCAGTAAATGACTGACGGTGTATTATCGAGTCTTTAGAGTCCCACACAGAGGGTTTTCCCGGTTCTGGCGATATGATGTAGATGACGTATGTTGGTACATACAGGTGTCCGATTAAATATGTGTATAGGCTACAGAACTTTAATCGGATGGTTGATAATACTGGCGGTTTGGGATTAAGCCGAATTATTAAATCAAGTTTTGATTTAATAATTTATATATATTTTTTATATGTGTATTCTAGTATTATTGTTCACTGTTCATTTTCTCTCTCTTGGCTATTCGTATTTTTATACGAATACGCGTATATATACTTCGATATGTATACCGGGTTGTATTTTATACGGAATTTGTTCTAGAAGATGGACACCTCATTTGTTGATTTTTTTTATAAAGAAAATCAAAAATGAGGTGGAGGATGAGATGTAAAGAAGTATGGTAAAGAGATATGGCTTTGGTTTTTAATATTCATATTTTCATTTGTGTTTACGATTGTAGCATGGTTGTAAAAAAAGGAGTAGTCATTCTCTTCTACCTTGATTCTTTTTCTACATAAAGAACACTTAACCATTTTCATGTCATGGCTATAACTTCTTCACCTCCTCCTCCTTCATCTTAGACGCTCTCTTGAGCTTCAAAATAGAGAGAAAAAGATAGTGCAAAATTCCTACATCCCCACTCTCCATTCATAGCAAGTTTGGAGTGTCGGTTGCTTCACTAGGTGAAGCAGGAGCTTGGATCGGTTCTCTCGGGTGGAACATCTTCAGCAAGGGCGGTTGCCATTCGAGTTTGTTCCCGATAGCCTACACGAAGCTTGGAGGGGTCTTCCACGATTGGGTGGACACACGTTAAATGTTGTATTCCCTAACCATTGCATTCTAGTTTTCTAGTTTAGGTGTTTGGATAGATCACTAGGTTTAGTTTCTAGTTGCCTTCTCGATAATATTTGTTTTTCGCTTCCGCATCGGCCACGGCCTCCGCGGCTAGGGCACTAAGAACTTACATACATAAACTGTATATACATACCCGTATTCGTACTACAAAAAATACGAATACCAAGAGATAAAATAATCCAATAATATAATATTAGATCATTATTAAATCAATACATGATTCAATAATGCGGCTTAATTCTAAGCCCGCTAGTATTAACCGTCCGAACATAAATCCGTATAGCTAGTATATGTATATGATCGGAACTATGCACGTATAACTCTACGGCCTCTACATCGTTTCTCCTGAACCAGGAAAACCCTCTGTGTAGGATTCTAAAGACTCAATAGTACGTTGTCAGTTGATTTAACTACAAGCATGTCAGTGGCACTAGCTGTACGTAACGGCTACACAGGTACCTGTCGAAAAGAAGGCCGACGAGCAAACTCATCTGAACCCCTACTGAGCCTGTCCATGACAATCTTTATATAGTTCAGTCTGTTTGTCTGAGAGAATTGCATGCCGGTTCTAGGGGGAGGAAAACGTCAGACCCCTAATAACCTAACAAGTCGTGCCGATATGGCTTAAGACAATCCGAGAATCTACCGATCTAACTATCAGTAATTCTCAACAGCCCTGCCCAGAGACTTATGGTGTTGGCCAACCGAACACAGTGTGACATCGACTCATTATATCAGGAGAGACGAATCCCTAACAATCGCTCACTGTGGCTCGGGATTGTACCTAACTAAAAGCTGTTTGCACGACTCAGTATAGACGTGGTAGGGTAGTAATCAAAGCACAGTGGGGACTTAAATGAGACATATGACGATCTCAGGTCAACAGACTATCTGTACTCATGTCACCAGAGATCTGCTATCTGACAATAGGTATAATACTATCTAGCCGGTTCTCGGCGTGTCCGTCATGTGTACTCCACCCCAGTGAGCACCTGTATACAATCTTCGGTGAAACACACCAATGGCTGTGGGACCAACCATCGCCCCTCGTCACGGTCTAGAAACGTATACACTAGTCTACTTTGGAATATCGATGCTCAGTCTCAATACTTCCACGACTAGGGACATTTAAGGATATGCTTATCGACTACCCAGCTCACAAAAGAATGATTGCCATCACAATGTTGGTAGTCAAGGATCCTATGGGCTTTACAACATGTATAAGCGATATGAAATAATAAGTAAAACATATACACATGTTAAGATAAAGTCAAACCAAATAGCATACTATCATATTGAGCAAGATTGTATTGTACATACATACACCTAGTATCCTATACAATAAAGGCCTCTAGGGCATACATATCCAACATAGAGCGTATTCATGGTTGATCGAGGGTGGCTGAGAGGGATTGAAAGGTTTGGAGAGGGATCAAAGGGTTAGTGAGGGCTGTCGAGAGTGGCTGATGGGGATCGAAGGGGATGCGGTGGAAGGAGGAGGGTGGCTGATGGTGATTGAAGGGTTGTAGAGGAGTCTGTGATGGTCGTTGAAGGCTGAGGCAGCTGTTGAGGGGGTCTAGAGGAGCTGGAGTTGCTGCCGATGGTCGTTGAGGGGTCTACGATTGGGCTTGGGAGGTGCAAAGGTCCTGAAGGTGGCTGGGGTGGGTTCGAAGGTGATGAGGGTGGGAGCGAAGGTGGCTGGAGGAGGGAGCGAAGCTAGATGGAGCGGCAACTGCCGGTGAGGGAAAATTAAGTTTTTTTCCCTTAATTCTTTTCAGAAAAATTGATGCTCTGATACCATGAAATAAATTAAAAGAAAAATACTTTATTGGCTTTAATTAAATAAGAATCCATACAAATCTATATATAGAGAGTTACAAATCATCTCTCAATCTAATAATAAAATATCTTCATACCTAATATCTACCAACTAAATATACTCATAACTAATATATAATAACTAATTATATTCTTAACACATATAAATAGGAATAAATATGTTATTTCTTGAAGAACATAGGTCAAAACCCTGTGTTCCTTCTTTTAAGTAGAAGTAGTGAATAGAACATCCAATTCACTCTGGGACACAGATATGTGTCTCTAAAATCATATGAATGGACATCTCATTCATTCCTTAAGACATGAAAAATATATTTTTAGGATATCTGTGAACAGGAAAACCATATTCATCATTTCAGACATGAAATACATGTCTGATTCACAATCTATAAATAGGAAAACCTTATTCATGAGACATGAAAATCTTGTCTCCTGATCATGTGAATAGGGAAGCCTGATTCATATTCAGACAAAAACATGTATGTGTATGATGCATGTCCATAACAAACATGTATGAATGGAACCCTCCATTCATGTCCCGAAATATGAATTATATCTTCAGGATTTTCATGAATAGGAAAATCCTATTCTCAACCCACTTGTAAATAGAAATATCCTATTCATCCATCAGACATGCAAAAAACATATTTGTTTCAGTGAATGCAGTGCCAAGGACACTATATTCATCACTTAAACATGACCCAAAAGTCATGTTTTCACTCTTGAACACAAATCCATGTGTTCATATTGCACAAACTATTAAGAATGATACCCTATATTCTCATTATGTGCATGAAACTCAAATAAATGAGTTTCATCAAAAGAAACTCTAAAGAGTTTCCGACTTGGCTTGAAAAGCCTTCATGAGGCCCCAGAATGGCCTCTCGGCGGCTTTGAAACTCCTTCCCGGTCCCCCGAGAGGCTCTAAATAGGCCTCCCAAGGTAGAAACATCTCTATTTGTTTAACATATATGGACCCTATCCAGGGGTCCCATCTACACTTCGAATGAAGTGTTTCTTATTTTAACTGAAGTAGTGTAGACCCCATCTAAGACGCATCACTCATGCTTGACTTGTGTAGACCACATTTAGGGTGTTCCGCTTGCAATTCAAATGAAATACCACCTATGCTTCAAATGAACTATTACCTATATTTCAAATGAAATATCACCCTTACCTTAAAGGAGATAGTGTAGATCTCACCTAGGGTATCCTACTTGCACTCCAGCAGAATTGATGTGGCCCCCACCTAGGGCAGTGCCATCAACTTTTATCAAGTTGACACTAAAATACTTTCAAGTATTTCCATTCAACTCTCAAATGAAAGCTCTATATATTTTACATTCTTTTTCCAAATATCAATGTATTTACATTCAAATTGTATACAAAATGAATAAAATATACATTCTTTTGTTTGACCTATACTTGGTATTTACTTTACTAATATATACACGAACTCCCACACTATAATGATACGATTTGAAATGAGCTAGTACGATATCCCGTTCAGGTGTATCATGTGACAATAAGGTGTATTTAACGGTACGTGCTTGCGCTGCCGGAATTCTCGAATCCAGGACCTTCCGGTCAATTCTTAAAATACTAAATAACTTGTTTTGTTTAAACTCATTTTTGTTTCAACGTTTAATCGCTGCTGGTCCCAAAGAGGGTAAACAATGCAATGTGAAAAAAATGATATGCGGAAATACTACTCTTTTAATAAACATATGCAATGTCAGAAAATATGTATAGTTGGCATTTGATACATGAAACATTAACAAAGATATACACATCTCCAGAAACATGATGCAAATGCATCCAATTCCAAGAAAAGTACACGGGCGCCAGTGCTAAAAAAATTTCTAAGGAATGTAGTAGTAACATACTTGGTATGTTATAATCCTTTATGGTAATACATATGCACAACAGATTTAAACATTGGTTGTTATATATGACGTCAGTGACAATAGACGGCACGAAGGGAAGAATTGGTGATGAGCAGTGTTGATGGTTGACGGTTGAGCGATAGCAATGATAAGATGGCAGCGGTCCCGGCAGCGAGCGGCCGACGACGACTGAGGACGGAGGCAATAGGTTGCAACGATTGATGAGCAAAGGAGGACTGGTGACGGTCGGCAATAGTTTGATAGATGAGAAAATTTTGTGGAATCAGATAGTAACCAATTTGAGTGGCAAATAAGAATACCATAAAAATTTCTAAGAATATTATTTGCTTCAAATTCAAGCATGGGAATTTTTAGTGAAAAGTCTAGGAATCTCTTTTAGATTACCGTGTATTAAGGGTACTCAAGTAATTGATAATATTTATACTAAATTATTCAAAAAGAGATCATCAAATATCAGCAATTAATTCACGTTCTTCGAAAAATTGTCCCCGTGCACGGGGCTACATGCCAGTGTACACACACAAACCCTCATTTGATCTCTCACTCATCATTAAAAATAGGGCATTTTACTAAAAAGCTTCTCATACTTTGTTAATTACTAAAAAAACCCTTATATTTTGTATTTACTTAAAAGAACATCCATACATTTAAATTGTACTAAAAAGCCTTCCAATAGACCAAAAATAAAATCTTTTTGTTATCTTCCATTACTTCGTTAGAGGGCTAACGGTGAGTATCGGGATAGGGTCTCAAAACCTCTAGCATCTTTTCTTCTCTCAAAATTTCCAATGTTTTCCTTAGATTTAGGGTTAAATTTTATCATGGAAACAAGCTTGTCTTACTCAACGTTCTCCAACAACGAGATTTTCGAGTGTCGTTGTCCTTTCAATTGCAAGCTTAATTCGAGTTGATAGGCAATTTCATTCGAAAGTAAAGTGATTTTTTAGTTGTTTTAAATCCCAATTTCCAACTAAACGAGAATATTGGTTTTTTTATGAGAGAACCTTACTTAAATAACTAAAAGATAAGAGAGCTGCTCAAGCTCAAGCCCCATTTTCCTAATCGGATGTTAATTTTGAATGGAAAATTAGCAAGGGGGGCTTTTTAGTACAATTCAAATGTATAGAGGATCTTTTAAATAAATACGAAGTATGAGGAGGTTTTTTAGTAATTAGCGAAATATGAGAAGACTTTTTAGTAAAAAGCCCTTAAAAACAGAAAGAAACTAAGGCAGCTTCTTAGTAACAAAATTACAAATAGCCAGCATATTTTATACTTTTACATATTCCTCATATATGTATATTAGCCAATTCATTTGATAATAATTTTTTTTTGTGTCTCTAACATTCAAGTTACAGATAGCTACATCTTTATCTAACTTTTCTCAAACTTTTTTTTTTGTTTTGAGGTATTTTTTTTTATGATTGTTTGTAAGTTTTCTGTGATAAATTTTTTGTTAAGGTTTTATTTTTTTCTAGAGGATATTGTTTATGCTTATTTGAAAAATTCCAAAAAGAAAATTATTTGTAACAAGTACATATGATGGGTTGTTACTCCTATAATAGTTTATTTGTTGCAAAACTATAACTAAATCGAATATATAAACTATTTTAATTAAATTCTTATCTTACAATTTATTTTGGTTGTATACAAAAAATTGCTAATATATACCATCGTAGATAATTTAGTCTTAAATTTTCATACCTACATTTTTATTTACACGCGTCCATCGCACGTGCGCTAGTCCTGCTTGTACTTGGAAACTATTTTTCTCCAAAAGCAAGATATCCAGTTCTCAAATGAGTGGCATCCCCGAGAGAGAAAATGAAAACTAATTCAATATTGTTTGATACAACATTTCACCAAAATATGCCGACTTTCTGCATTTATCACCCAACTATGTTAAATTCAATGAACTGCCAATTAATAAAACTATGCAAACAACGGTCACTAGTAGTAAGCTGTATGCTTGGCTTTCTGGCTACATGCTAAGATCTTGAACTTCTGGGATCCAACCTGTTACCATGCCAGGCACAAGCAACATAACTCTAATGACCATGTCAGGGCCTAGCGGTAATAATTTAGTTTCAAAGTGAGAGGTCACCAGTTCGATTTCCGAAGGATGGCACATCCCAAGAAAATAAAGGGAGAAAAACAACATAGAGCCTAACCTGATGCTAAAGGGGCATAGCCCATGCAATAAAATTATCCTCGTGCCACAGTAAGATGTTGCTAGTTCTATTCCCAACAGGCTCCCTAAACAAAGAAAAAGAAAAAGAAAATTTAGCAAACAGACCCATAGAAAACTAATAACATAACCATTTGCCAAATCATTCATACAACTTCTGAGAACTCTTTCTCTTTTATTTTTCCCCATTACCTCATCCTGACAGCTACCGAAGTTTATTCAGTTACCTTTTACCATAACCTGCAATCTGCTAGAATGCTTTATTCATCTGAGCTCTAATAACAAGTATTTACATAACTTGATACATTATACTTTCCATTTCTGATGCATTCCCATACATTTTCAGGGAGCCAACTAGGAAAGTTTTCACATCTGCACCATCTTTTTTCTACATTAGAACACTACTTAGTACCCACCCCTGTACCCCTAACCTGAAAATTTTGGAACCATGCATCAGTTTTTCTACACATACAACACAAGGCGAAAGGACGAAGAAGAAAATAAAACGAAAATAATAGGAAAAAAAAATCTCTCAGCATCGTCCCATCATCTGATAGTTATATAACGGTTGGTTCCATGCTTAGCCCAGTGATCCTTGAGGTCAACTGCCACCGAAAGATCATGCCCATCGGCTGCCAGCCGACTCAACAGCTTTGTGAAAACGGTCCCGCTCATCTTCCTTCCTCCAACACGAGCGTGCCTTTTGTTGGGCATCACCGGAAGCGGATACATCGAGAGCGTGGTCGTACAGCATGCCGATTGCCACCCTCCATCCCCCCACTTGTAGCACTGCTGGTACTTGCCTGTGCACGAGCACACGGGTACAGGCATTGTCGACTCATCGAACACCACTTGGTTCAACCCCAAGTCTTGATCCTTCCACTCGTTATGATGCTTCGTGCCTTGCTTGTTGTTGCTCCATTGATTGAGTGGCTTCACATACATTGCTTGCTTGTTTAAGTCCTCACGTCCGCTGTTCTTTCTGTTACTCTTTCTCAATTTTGACTTCTTGGCTGGTGCATCAGTGGCCTGGGGTTGATCTTTAGCCTCCTTTCTAGGCCGTTTCACCTTCCGCGCCTTTGTGATACCCTCAGAGGATGTTGATATGGGGTATGCCTCGGTTACATGCATTTCTCTCGAGTGGTTATAGGGATTGTTGGCTAGCTGAGGAGGTGATGTTCCTGGATGAAGATGATGGTGAATGTGCTTAGCCCCATGGGGAACAGGACACCCAGGAGGGCACATGCTGCTTCCGTGCATGTTGTTCTCTCCACGAGCGAACTCGAGGGCTGCGATGGCGTTATCACGTTCCAAGATGGCAGTGTTGCGCTCAGCAATTGCAGTATCCCTTTGAAGGATTGCCATGTCTCGCTCGGTTATGGCCGCTTTCTTTTCGGCCAGGGCGAAGTTGCGTTCTTGGATGGCATTGTCACGTTCAGCCATGATGGCCATGAGTTTAAAAACCTGGTTATCCTTCATCTGATGTTGAGGAATCATCCACTGCAGCAGTATCAAATAAAGAGTATATTATTTGCTTTTCATCTTCTTTTAAAAGATCAAAGAGCATTGGTCTTTAAAATGCATTACAAGTTACAATGGCAATCAAATTCTTATTAAATTTATGCATTGAATTTTCAGCATTAATTTACACGAGTTCGATATTTAGAGCCACAGGATGCATCACATATATTCCTGAAGACAATAATCTAAACCATGGGAATTGAGTGGAAAAATACAAAAATATACAAAACTTGAAGACATCCCTACACTATATTAGTTTACTCCCAAGAAACTACAGAAGTAATCGGGATTTTAAGATGCAAATGAGCCCATGTTGGATTTTAGAGTAAGATTTCTCATTGACTTAAGATAGAAACGGCAGAAGGATATCAGAAAGCTTTTGACTGAAGGAATGGCCATAAAAGAGCCAAACTGAAGGGTATGGACTTTCTGAAGGACTTAAACTGGATGGGAAAGAAAAGAAGGATGATATTCAAGAGGCATGGATAAAGAAAACCTCGTGTTCAGATGCTTCAAAGATAACAAAGGAATAGCAAAGCGGTTCTCTATTTTCATACTATCATCTAAAGTTGTTATTATACAGGAAATGGGACTTGATCAGAGTTGTTACAGACCAAAAGATGAAAATACAAGCAATTGCAAAGGACATTCAGCATTTAGAGATCTAAATGGATATAGACACCGTTTTCAGAAACAACAAAAGTAAATACAACCAGTTAATCCAGGGAAGTACTTGTCAATACCTGGGTGTGAACTGATTTGTATTGATCTGCCTTGTGGTGCCTCCCATTTTCCCTCTGTCCGCTGTCATCCATTTCCAATCACTTTCAGCAACAATATCATACAGATGTTGATACCAGCTGCAGGTTGCAGAAATGAAGTTTATTCATCAAAACCTTAATTTGCCGAAACTTTAAAAGCTGTCCAGTTTATTCTTGAAAGGGTTAAGACAAGAGCCCCAGTGGAGCTGAAATTTGTTGATGATAGGACAGGGAGGAGAATCATTTGCAAAAATATAAGGTGGTAACAAGCAGTCTAAGCTCTTACCATCTTCAGAAGTCAAAGCTCAGCTCTTGTTGGCATGCCCATGGATGCCTGGAGTAGGAAGACATGCTGGAAGAGTTAATATTATGTCGGAAGGTGCAACTTACAGCAAGAACACCTGTGGTGCCGAAACTAAAGATAGGTGATGGAGAAATATTATCTGCAAAGCATAATTGTAGCAAGCGGCCTAAGCACATTCCACTGTCACATGTCAAAACCCAACACTGCCTGGCATGACCATGGACACCTGAAGTTTTTTTTAAAATAAAAATAAAATAAAAAAAACAAAAAAAAAAACAAAAAAAAAAACCAACATGCTTATGAGCATAGTTGTTAATATCTTACGATATACGATACATAGCTTACGATACGATACGATATGAAAGGTTTCTGATACATATCTGCCCTCTGTATCAGAAAATCTATCGTATCTTACGCTATACGATACATATCGTACGATATGATATGTTGTGATATGATATACGTAATGAATGATACAATATTTAAATACCTCATTTGTTATTGGCTCGAACCTAAATCTCTCATGTTGAGTTTAAAGACCTTAAAAATATATAACATTTCATCTCTAAAATCCTAACTAATCTTAGCCGCAAAACACAAGACTTTAAAAACTCTCATCTCGTCTTCATGTGCACTCACAAAGAAGAAATATATTAGAAGTTAGAACTAAGACTCAATGTCTTAGTTTATATTAAGTAGAACTTGTAATTAGAAATAATGCAAAAGAAAAGAGAACAAAATGAGAGGCATATAGTTCGATTTGTTTATCAGATAAGGAATCCAAGAATGGATTACGGAATCCTTGCTTACTGAAAGACGCTACCTGAAAGACACTTCCTAGATGGATGTTTATGAATACATTGAAATTGACGGAGGACCAAGTAGTAGGAAAAGAAGAAATGAGATATAATGATATTATATTTACTAGTTAATTTTGTTAAATTTTTAAAAATTCTTAGTATTTTTTAGCCAATTTTTTATAAGATCTCAAAATTTTGAATGTTGTTCCAAAAAAACACTTGCAACGAAAAAGAAAGGAAGATAGTGGAAGTGATGGAAGAAGAGAAATTCGTAGAATTTAAAAGCGAAGATGAAAATATCTTCATCGACGATGATGATAGACGATGAATTGATAGAAAACTATTGAATTGATAGGCGATGAATTGATCAGTAGATTTGTTTTGTTATTTTTTTAAAAGTTTTTGGTTTATGACGTGTGAACTTTATGGTGTGTGAACTTAGTTAGAAAATATTGCTACTTGTGAAACTTATAGCTATATCTTGTAGGTTAAGCCTTTTGACTATAGTACCATTTTGCTTAATTATATAATGAACTTATGAGTTATGATTGTTCAAATGACTTATGTTATTTCACGTATATTTTTGTTTGAACTTTACATATATTGTGTTGGTTGCGTGACTAAGGATATATTACTTTTTATAATTCTGTTAATATACTTTTCTATGTTACTAATTTAATCATATAATTGTAAAAAATATACTTATGTGCTTATTTTAAGTGATTATTATATCTTACGATATACGATACGATACGATACAAAAGCAAAAACGATATACGATTCATATCATGATTTGACAATTGCTTATGAGTAAAATTGCCCCTTCACAAATGTATAATTGTAACTTACAGGCACCTTAAAACCAATACCAAGATGATTACAACAATAAAATATCCCAAATGTATAAAACCAAGTAAAAAAAATGGTAGTGGTATCTTAACTATATTCAAAGATTATTGAAGTTATCTTTTTTATCGTTAGGTATGCTGATGCCCTTCTCCTTTGCTTTCGTCTCTCATCCAACTCTATTGCCACTATATTCTCTCTATTAAGTAATAACTAAATTTGGAAAAACTAAGAATACTTAATGTAACTATGCAAGTATGAGAAGTCATTAAATCTTTACAATGTATTACACAGTTTTGTGCACATCATTTCTACTAAGAAAACACAAGAAATGCTTTTAAAAGCTTCGCCTCCTTAGATCTTAGGTCACAGACAAGTTTCTACAATAATAACATTAAGAATCAATGGCACACCACTCACCATATAAACCAATAATAACAAATAATAACGAAGAAAAGAAATGAAAGGACAAGGGGAAAAAACAAAGAACCTTGTGGAAAATGTTAATATCGGCACGGAGAAATGTGGTTCGTTAATCCAGTAGAATGACTGAAATCCAGCATTACCTAGTTAAAAAAATAGTGTGAAAGTATTCTGCTATTGGAAGTGCTTTTATGCTCACATATAAACGTAAGAACCCCTTATTCTAGTTTTGCTGCACGATTTAATACATGTTATCAGCTGTGAAAACGAATGCAATAGTTGCCTATCCCCTAGGAAAGATATATTAAGACATGCTTTTATTCAGCCTGTAAAGCCGAACTTACTTAAGTACTAGACTATATTATATTTGCAAGATTGATGCCATCCCTTGAGATATAGCATGATTGACAAAATGACTTGCACGCACTATAGTAGATCAAGACGCTAACACCATTCACATTTCCAACTCATACTTGAACGCACTATGACGTATGGGTTACAATGTATGTTCCAGTAACACAAATGCATAGTCATGTTATCCGCCATTACGTGAGAGAAATATTATTTTTATATTTTAAAGGCTAAATATTAGGAAACAATGACAATTAAAGTAAAGATAAAACTATAGGGACACTCTCTGTATAATGATTTGAAACAACTCAAGTATAATGTAAATGAATGAAAGTACATAACAAAATAACAAGTGACTACCAACAGCATTACCACGAAAATATAGATAAAAATCATTAAAATAAATAAATGATGACCAATATATATCTCATAATTCTTAATATCAACACAAGTTAAAAAAAACCCAAATAACAGTAAATAACTTAAACAATTAGAAAGTAAACAAGTAAGAAGCAATAAGCATAAAAAACTTTATAATAGCGCAGCTTGCTAGAATCATGTGTCAATTAAACAGATTATGGGCCTTTACACACAAGAGTTACATGATCATATATAGAGCATGCAGTTATTATATGGATGTTGTGGTTCTATGTGCCGGCATAATGATTACAATACAGTTATGCGGCTTATCTGCATAGTACCTGCAGAACCCATCTACAAGGCCTCCATAGGCCATATTGAAGCCCAATCCATGTTTTACAACACCGATGTGGCGTAGCATAGCGGTAATGTTCTAGTTTCTTCTAATGGAAATTTTCACACTGAGACAATATATTATGGATGTTGTGGTTCTATGTGCCGGCATAATGATTACAATAAAGTTATGCGGCTTATCTGCATAGTACCTGCAGAACCCATCTACAAGGCCTCCATAGGCCATATTGAGGCCGAATCCATGTTTTGCAACACCGATGTGGCTTAGCATAGCGGTAATGTTCAAGTTTCTTCTAATGGAAATTTTCACACTGAGACAATATATTATTATCATATTTCAGTCATCTTTCTTATCTTGTTGGATGCATTGCATTTTCAATGACCATATTTCCAACCACCCTATTTATTAATCAAGGTGATTAGGCTTCTTGAATCTTCACCGTGATCTTACTCCTATTCCGTCAAATTCAGTCAAATCTAGCCCCTTAATATTCCTTGGAGAAGATTTCTTTCTTTTACACCATAGGGATGGGATCACGAGTTAACAACAGTAATGAAGAAACTGCAGCATATTATCAAATTTGAAAGGTGCTACAATCAGAATATGTTAAATGCCAAATTTGGGGATTTAAAACATGCATACCAGCTTAGAGAGCATACTTCCAACAAAATTTCCCTATAGGTAAAGGTCCAACCCCAAACAGGCTAATTTTTTTCAAAAAAAAGAAAAAGAAAAATAAACTATGGTAAATTTATTCCAGAAGAAAGCGGACCAGAAATTAAACTCTTTAACTCATGAAAATGAGTAAAACTGTACTAACAATGCTTAAGGGTGCAATAAAAGTTTGGAATACGATTTCACATTTTACTATGGTACACAATGAAAGCATCTGGTAGTTCATTCATTTTTTCCATATTAATATCAGGAAAACTTGCGTGTGCAATCCAAAGATATGTAGAGCTATCGCATACTTGATGGAAAACTTGCATGTGCAATACAAATGAAATTCACCTTTTTAATATGGAAAATCATAAACACTCATTTGCTAGCAATTTATGGATGGATGGTTTTGCTGGTAAGGCATCGATCAACTAAGAAGTCATATTAAGTTACAGAATACTGAGTCACTATCGGACTGCCTCCTTGATAACGGCGAGATTATAACGTATAATGATAGTTGAATAATGAATCTATAATGGTTTGATGATTTATTATGATTATTGGATGCAACTGTATTGTATTTCTCGTTTTTGCATAATAAAATAATAAAGACTGTTTTAGTTAAAAAGAAAAAAGAAAAAGAAAAAAGAAATGAATAAAGAGACTATGTGGTGATTAATGTGAAATTGCGTATGGTCAGGAAAGTTAAGGTTTTCAATATCCAAGTTTTCCACATGTCTTTGGTTTTCACCGCTTTCCTGTTATCCTAATTTAGTCTGCAATTTAGTTGATTGTTTGGTACTTTCTGTTTCATTCCTATTGTTGCCATGCACCATGTGGGCTTTAATACAATATCGATGATCAACTGCTTGTTTGTTGCATGATAAGCCGTGGCCCATGCCCATTAGAATTAATTGTTAAACAGTGCATTTTGACATCCACTTCTATTCCCATTTCGAGACAGAAATTATATTCATTTACCTGACGTGTCAATGTGAAAACTGCTTGAAAGGGTAAAGCACATCACTGAATTTCCAGAGGTGTTTATTATGACTCTAAATGCATTGTAACATATAACCATGTTACTGGACAAACAGATAAATATTTCTAAATGAAGTTGGGCATTTTGTATTGCCCTCACATAAAGCTTACAGCATAAATTGTTAGAACAATCCTCTAATCTCAAGTCCAAGAGAAACACATTTAACCAAGTAAATCACAAAGGGAGGGAGAGAAATGCAGAACCAAACTAGACATCCACAAAAACCATTATATAATATGTATAATGCAAGAAACCATTTATAGACGTAACAGATGATAGTGAATAGCCATTGTCAAGCCCACATACAAACCAGGCATCACTATCATTGTCTACTACTAACAAGCTAAATATATAAAGCCATGTGTTTGTAATTGATATAGGACCATCAAAGGATAAAAGTAAGCACGATAACCAGTCCTTGTTGTATCGTATCTCATATAATTACAAAGCATTTAGTGTCCTCGGGTTAGGTGGATATGTGAGGTACTTATTAGTGTGTCTGTGCTAGGGTGAAACACAGCCGGTAGAACCATTGCATAATGGATCAAGAACCAGCACATACTATGTCTATGAAGTATGAGTAGAGACTATGCATGGTTCAAGCAGAAGTGAGGAATACAAAAGTTTAAATGAAAGTGAACTGTTGAGATGTGAGAGACTAAAATAGTCCCGCATTGGAAAAACTATGAGAGGTACATGGGTATAAGATATAAGATGTGCCAAACCTCAACAAGACTTGAGTCTTATTGTTAGAACCCACTTATACCAAAAGCCCGTGTACACTCAAATATAAATATATAATCACCTCCCTCATTCTTATATATATGGTATCAGAGCCAATGAATCGATCCAAAATCTCAACAATACCTCTGAGAGAACCATGCTACAAGCACTAAAAAAATGCCTCTGAGAGACCTAGCACTACACGTGTTGTGCAATCCATGTGGTTGCACGTGGGGGGAGTGTATATAAATATATAATCACCTCCCTCATATATATATAAGAACAAACTCAAAATATTTAAAGAACAAGCTCAGCTAGAGAACAAGCAGGTCGTATCAAGGCCACCAAAAAATACTATTGTTCATCTAAAAACGTTTATTGATCATTGTTTGTGCACCCTAGCCATGTTTCATAACCCTAATGTGACATTAGTATTGCAAACCGATCCACGCTTTTTAAAAACAGGAACTCTCGATCCACGACATATATGAACGATCCGAACAATTCAAGTTGATCACCCTACCTTCCGGTCATGTGTATGAAACTTCAAAGAATTTGAATACCTCTAATCCATGCATCGGATGAAGTATATGTTGTTATATTGAAAGGTGTTTATTTTGCACTCATTTGATGCATGGGTTAAAGGTTTTCAAATCTTTTGATTTTTCATACATATTGACTCGAAGGTAGGATGATCAACTTGAACAGTTCGGATAGTTCAAATATATCATGGATCGAGAGTTACAGTTTTTAAAAAACACGGACCGGTTTGCAATAGACCATATATATATATATATATATATATATATATATATATATATATTGACAAGGTTCAACCTCTTTTTTGTTCTCTAGCTAGAATTCCTACATATCTATATATCTATATCAATGTTTTAAATTGCGGCCATAGCGGCTGCTATAGCGTTTTAGACTCTCGGGCGCTATACGGGATGCACCGGTATGGTTTTATAGCAGGTTAGCACATAACGGACGCCATGGCGCCCGCTGTCCGCAATATTTATAGTATAGTGGGGGCCATGGCATCCGCAAATGATAATTCTATCTCTGATTCTGATATTGATGGAGATTATTGAGTTTGCTTTTGTGATATTTGATTGTTTGTTGAAAACTTATTTCATTTTGATTTTTTGAATTATGATGTATAAAACTTATGGTTGTTTGCTATACTTTTGCATTTTGGTTTTGGTTATGGTGATAATCGTTCCTTTTATTTTGAATATTGATATGTATGGAAACTTATGTGAAATGTTATTTAACCTATTTTTATAATGAATTTCATTCCATAACACTTGTAGAGCCATTTATATAAAGGCCGCTATCCGCAGTCCGCCATGAAACCCCCGACAGCCATGGATCGCATACGCGATTTACAACCTTGATCTATACATATAGCTTGGAATTTTCAAACTCAATTGTCCTTTTGCGAAAAAATTGTAGGAAAACCTCACTTTTTAGGCATCTAACGGAAAATTATGTGAAAGACCGTCATTTCCAAAATTTTGTTATAGTTATAAAATTTCATAAATAAACTCCAATAACACACTTTAACTTCGTCATGTAAAATTTTTGGCTTGTGACAACCATTTTACTGCAGCTATATTGGAAAATCGTCGCTTAATGCACTGTTCATTTTTCTTTCAAATGTACAGATGGAAACTTCGGTTTTTCATGCTTTTTTAGGCATCTAGCGGATAATTATTGGAAGACCTGCATTTTCAAATTTTTCTCATGGTTGCAAACTTTCGTAAGCAAATTCCAATAACACTTTAACTTCGTCATGAAAAATTACATTTTAACTACATCATGAAAAAAATTTAATCTGTGACAACCATCTTACTGCGGCTATATTGGGAAATCGTCACTTAATGCAATGCTAATTTTCCTTTCAAATGTATAAATGGAAACTTCGGTTTTTCATGCTTTTTTGTGCATTTGGCGGATACTTATATGGAATACCCTGATTTTCAAAATTTAGTCATGGTTGCAGAATTTCATAAATAAACTACAATAATACATTTTAACTTCGTCATGGAAATTACACTTTTTCTTTGTCATGGAAAATTTAATCCGCGACAACCATCTTACTGTAGCTATATTGGGAAATTGTTGCTTAATGTACTGTTCATTTTGCTTTCAAATATACAAATTTTGTGCTCTTTTTTGGCATATGGCGGAAAATTATATCGAAGACCATCATTTTCAAAATACTGTCACGGTTGCAAAATTTCGTAAACAAAATTCAATAATACACTTTAACTTCCGTATGGAAATTTTTTAACTTGCGACAACCGTCTTACTCCAGCTATATTGAAAAATCATCGCTTAATATATTGTACATTTTGTTTTCAGTATACGGATAGAAACTTTAGTGTCCCTGCGCTTACGCATAGCAAATGCCCACTCGAATCATTGAAAATTTTATATTTAACCCGTAAGTTACGTTTTGCTTATGTTGTAGTCCCTCATGCTAATCAATCATAGTTTGTGAAATTAATTTACGATCCCAATTGTTTTTAAATTTGATTAACACCCGCATTTAAATTGTAAAAATAATTTATGATCCTCAGTTGTTTTCAAATATTTGTTGAGTTGTAATACAATTTGGATTTGGATTTTCAAGAGGATAACGAGATGGATTTAATCAGAAAATGAATATATTCGGTCAGATAACATGATGAATATATTTATATAATGAGCATATTCGTTTACGTAACATGATATTAAAATCATATGACTACGTATATGATCTTGGAGGATTATTGTATGGGTGGATGCAAAAATAAACTTTGACACCTCATTTGATTTCGGATTTTATTTTGCCTCCTAATTAAAATACAATCTCTACTCCTCTGATTGCTATTGTACCGTTTAATTTGTTATGAATTTATATTTTCGAGGGGGCAACGGAATTGATTTGGTCGACTAAAATATAATTACATTTTCGAGAGAGTAACAAAATGGATTAAGTTAGATTTAAATTTTAGATTTCCGAGTCTGTAATAGAATGGTTTTGATTAGGTTAAAATTAAACAAAGTTTAGAGCCATAACAAAACTCAAGAGTTTTTCAATACCATCGAAAGACGTGACATTGAAATCATCAACCAAATATATGGTCTACACGGTCAAATTGTTTATTAGTTCTTTAGGAATTTAATTTTACTTTTTTTAAGATGGTCTTCTGCAAATTACATACTACGGTGTATCAAGATATTTTCCGAAACTGCAAGCTTTCCCTACGCTTGCGTAGGGGTCCATGCTAGTAGTGAAATAATGAGGACCATGTCCGACACTCTTGGTTTTCTTCAAGCCCTTAACAAAGATGCTTTTCATCGGAAAACATTACATATAATTATTGCGAACTGATATTAGTACGAACTTCCCTGGTGTAGCCTTCCCTCATCCTCCCCCTTACATCTCTAACAACTAAAAACTATTCACAAATAATATTTTCATTTATATCCTGCAATCTAACATCATGAAAGGATTCATGATAGCTTGAAGGTCCTGGACTTAAATTCAAGAACAAGTTATGTTGAACAATCACGTACAAGTAATGTTAGTGAGCCAAATTTCTGGTATGAGCTCAAGACGCAAGTTGAACATTCTCCGTGCGCTTTTGTTGCATTTCAGTTTTGCTCCTACGTTTTCTATGATTCCAAAAAAGTTTCCTCCTCCTTTTTTCCAAATAGAAAGGTAATATTTATTTCAAGTGTGCTAATTTGTGCATCTTAGCTAGCATGCACATTTTCTTTCTTCGAATTCATTTGCGAAGCATCATGATCTATTTGTTGATTTCATAGTCTCATTGGTCAAGGTCTGAGAGATACGTGCGATTGCAATATTTCTATGAAGCTAATTAGAGATTTCTATGCAGTAAAATATAACTATCTATAATGCATCCATGTCCAAGTTGTCATGTGTATATTTTCTATGAACTCACACAGAAAGGCAAACTATATTCTGTTAAATGCAGCCCAACAATGATGACCAAATCGATTTAAAACCAAACTGTAGCTTACGGTCAATATTGTGTCGGTCTGCTCTTTGGAATCACATGAGGCAAACACCACAAACCGTACGGTTTTGACCTATTGCTTTAAGTCTCAGTTAAACCTCTCCACTTTGAAATTCCGAATTCCTCTTAAACTGTGTAGCTCACTTAAGTTTTAATTTCCGTTCTTTCCAACAATGCAAGGATGATACTTTGGTTTCGCGTATGGAGAATTTCTGTCCTTACTTGAGGCGTTTAAAGTGGATTTCGTTTTCTTCCTGGATTTGTGTTATTAGAGATGTAAGGTCGCATGCATTATATGTAAAGATGAAGGTGGTTATGTGCAGTTCAGCAATGAATCCTTTGTTATATGATAGCAACCACATGAACATCCTAAACGCAAACTCAAACCAAACAAGAAAAATATCTCATACTATTTCAAGCTACTCATTTGCAAAACCCTAACAACCAAATCCTAAAGGCATAAAATCACAAAGCACACACTATGAGCAAAATGATTTCCAAATGCATGCACAAATTGATGAAATTAAGAAAGGAAAGAGAAACTTTCTAGGGGAAAAAAGAGAAGAAGAGTTCGATCGCTTACTAGTGTTTTCACAGCGAGAGGGCGGAGGCTTCGTCGGAGACGTAAGAGGCTGCGGCGGGGCCGTACGAGCCTTGGTCGGAGTCGCCGATGGTCGGCGATGAGGTGTCAGTTCATGGCGGGGAGCTGATCGGTCCCCTGAGTTGAGTACTGAGGAAAAGGAGGCAGCGATGAGCTCCTACTGAATTGGATGCGAATTTTTTACTCAATTGGATTTATGGGTAACAATCCGAAACCCAATTTGTTGAGCTTATGGATCCAATTGCACAAAAATGTTACCAGCACTTGTACTGGTCTGGTCTCTATGTTTTCATATTATGCTTTCTCTTTTTCCTTGGTAATAATAATAATATAAAGTGTTTTTCTAACCTCAAATCTTAGCAATTTAGTCTTAATCCTTGAAATTCTAAAGACTATTCAAATTATTTATGTTGCTCAGACTGATGACATAACATAAGGTTGGGTTTGATCCATGTGTAAAGGAATATTCTGTTAGGGTCTAACTGAGCGTTAACCGAATAACTGCATCCGATCATTTAAATTATTTCCTTTTTTGCGGGAAAGTCTTTCTAGATTTAGAAATATGACAATATGCGTTTCCAAGCACATATTAATAAAGGCGTAAACTCTCTTAGAAAAACACAAACGATCGACAAATCATCAAGCCAAAGTAAAAGGTTAGAGAGGAATTATTAGCGATGTTTCAAAAAGTTCTGACGGAAAGCAGCAAGAGTTATGCATATGGGTGTTGAAAGATCGTAACGAGCTAATAAATTCGGAATTCTTCTTTCATAAGGATACAACCTTTCTCTTTCCTTTCAAATTCATATGCATAAATTCTTTGCCCACATACACAAACCTTGCATAATAAATAAATAAATAAATCTCACCTAGATTTAAGGCGCATGGAAGACCTTCGGAAAAATCTACTCTAGAAGGGTTTGCACCATGCAAGCGCCCTTGGATGGACTTCCCTTGCACCAAAGGGAAGCCCATCCAAGTACAATGTAAGGGCTTGCACGGTGTAAACCTTTGCATAGTAGATTTTTTCGAGAACTTCGGTGCTTTGGGACCTTCAGTCTCAAATGATGCTAATTAACTTAGGAATAAGCCCGTTAAAAAAGCTCAGAGCTCGACTTGTTAAAAACTTCGTCCGAGCTTGTCCAACAACTTAATTAACTGGGCTTGATCAAGAAATCTAAGCTTGGTAAAATACATGAGCCAAAAAGAATGTGGTAGGCTCGAGCTTGGCTCAGGTTCAAACGCGGCTCGTTTAAGGCTTAGTGAGCTCGAATATTTTGTATCTTATTTGATATTTAATAATGATAATAAAATAATTAATTTTTAATTAATATCATAATTAATTATTAGACCCTTTATGTTAACTCGAGACTCAGATTCTTATATATATTGAGTCAAATATTGGTATAGTACAATATTAAGAATTTAGATAATTAATAACTCTAAGTTTAGATTCCAAACCAGCTTTGAATTTGTTTATTTAGTTATAACAATTATATTTCTAGCTTTTCAATTTAGCATTGAACATTTATATAGTTTTCTCATATTCTATTGTAATTTCTTGCTAGTTTTCTAGATCTCAAATTAGCTTGGGAAAGCTTAAAGCTCTGGCTCGGGCTTGATGCTATTGGAAATAATAGTTCAATTCTAATTAAGAAATTTAAATATTGATTTAAATTTAGATTTTAAGTTTTTTTTTTGTTTTGAAATCAACCCCTTCGAATTTGGGGGATCGAGCTTGAGACCTCTCATATTGGAAAGAAAATTGGTACCAATTGAGATAAACCTAATTGTTTTAAAATAGTTAGTTGAATTAGATTGAGTTAGTTTGAATTTTAAATTAGATAAAATTCGAGTTAGTTTGAAAATATTTGATTTATCACTTAAGTGCTATATAAAGAGTCATATTTTAGAGTTTGTAATGACAAAATTAATATAAATATTTAAAGAGAGCCTAAAATGGCCGATAATAGTTGAAGAGTTTCTTCTCCCTGTCAAATATATTTTATCTCCTCTGTTATAATTGTAGATTGTACAGGTATATTTTAATTCACCAAGAGTGGTATTAAAGCTAAAGCCATGTAATCGTTGCTGCAGCATAAGGATTTGATCGTTGAGGTGTGTGGACATGACTGATGAGGAAGTGTGCCATGAGATTTAAGGATAGCTTGCATTGATGATGAAACATACTTACAAATATCAGATCAGAAGATTTTAATTCGTTTTTGAAATTGGATGTAAATCTGTAAATTCGGTATAAATGGATGAAATCTTATATCTGGCACGTATAAGATTAACCCAAGAACAACAAGGGTAGTCATCAATAAAACAAACATAATATCAATATCAACAATCATACATGGATATCAGAGGAGCAGGTCCTTAAATATCAGAATGAATCAAGTCAAAATGTTCCAAAGAAGTTTTATTATATGACACAAATGGTAAGGAAGTTTGTTTAGCTAATTGACATCCAACACAATTATTTAAGTTAGTAACATGAAAAGACCCTAATGCTCTAGACTCAGATAAAGACTTAAAGACGAGAATGCGAAATATTACCTAGACGGCGATACCACATATCAAAGATAACTGACTCAGCTACAATTTTACTTGAGATAGATAAGTGAAGATACTCTAACTGATACAAGCCATTCATTCTATGGCCTGTCTCAATCTTCTGACCAGAGCTCGAATTCTGCACAATACAAAAAGTGGATGAGAAAGTGCTAGTGCAACCAGAATCGACAATCTGACTAACAGATAGAAGGTTTATTATTAGTTTGGGCGCATACAATACAGATGAAAGAGTAAGATTGTCAGAAAAGTATGAACTAGTTATGATGTCACCATACTAAGTAACTGCAAGTGGTGAGTCATTAGCAGTATGTATGTATGATATAGGAATAGTTTAACAGTTTGCAAGAAAATATTTATCAAAAGTCATATGATATGAGACACCTGAGTCAAATATCTAAGGAATAAAAATACCAGAATTAGCAATTGAGATAGTACAGTTAGAAAGTGTAGAGTTTTCATTGACGCCAAGACTTCGTGCAACGCTACTAGTAATTTGTGCTAACTGCACAGAGGAAAAAGACCCTGATGAGATTGTAGTGGAGACTGATGCGGAAGCAGCTGCAGTTGGAGAAGGTGAAGATTGACGTGGAGGTAGCATATAAATTTCGCGTTTGGCCATAGCCTAATAAGATCTCGAAATTAACTAGGATTAGACGAAAATCGGCATGAAAATCGACTAGACTCGTCAATAAGCAACTCGAATAGATGAGAATCGGCTTGAAACAGTGAAGAACCGGCATGGGCTCAGCTCGGCTAGATCCAACGATCAAGAACCAAATCAACAGATTTTTTAAATAAAATTTTTAATTTTTTATATAATTTTTTAAAATATTTTTTGAAGAAGATGATTTCAACGAGATCGGTGGTAGAGGTGGCGACTTCAACGATGATCTTGAGATCGATGATGAAGGTGATGGCTTCAACTATATCGGCGGTGGAGAAGGTGATTCCAACGGTGATCTTCAGATCGGTAATGAAGGTGATGTTATTGAGAGGATCTATAAATCGCCGATAGAGAGAACTTCGTTGGTGGAGAGATGTGCCAATCGAGGAGACGAGGTGGCGGAGAGGATCAATCAACGACGATGGCAGTAATCAATGGTAGGGTAAGCCATGATACTATGCTAGAAACCATTGAATTTGAGAGAGAAAATATTATTAAGGATTGATTAAAATACAATATACAATATGGCTATCTATATATAGCCCACAAGACGAAACCCTAATACGTATAATACACGTAAACCCCAATAAAACATATAAAAGATATAAAGATATATGCATATCTTAGCAGCCCCCTCAAACTCACAGTAGATCATAAACCGAGAGTTTGGACAAGAAATGCAAAAGTTGAGAACCTTTTTGAGATTTCGTAAAGTGATCGGCCACTTGAGTATTCAAATGGATGTAGGGAAGTGAAATCCGACCTCGGTCGTACTCTTGGTGTAACGACTCTAAAATCTCTATACCTTCACATTATCTTTCTACTGTATTTCTTTGTTTTTGGGTATTTTCCGTAATTATCCTTTCTATTATATATATTATCCCTCCATCTATTTTTCCTATTCTATAATCTTTCAAACCCAACACCTAGGTCCCTCACCAAAACGGTTCCATTTGATCTCTTCCTTTTCTTTTTCCTAAGCTCGTTTCCTTTTCGAACTACGGCATATATTTAATTCTTGTTAAATATGTGCAGGCAACAACTTATAGCTCATTGGTTAAGCCTTTACACTGCTATCCTCTAGTCCGTGAGTTCACTCATCATTTTCGTATATCAAAACTCCCCATTTAATCTAGAGAACTTCCTCATTCTCTTTACCCCATTAAAATTCTTTTAATTTCTCTTTAATATTTCTTTTTACACCACCTTTCAATTGTATTTCTCCTATAAACATCCTTGGCTGCCCATGTACTTTTCCCCTAGAAAATACTCTGAAAATTCTTTCAAAATTTTCCTCTCTAAATATTTCTCTCAAGTCCTAGTGGAGCCATCGTCCGTAGACGTCGAAGCTCCGTTCAAAAACCACTGCGGCTGCAAACTATCCCATCGAGCATCCCCTAGCTTCTCCTCGTAATCATCAACGATGCCGCCGCCGCCCAATATCATCGCCGTCATAGACGCCACAACAACAACGTACCAAACCCTCTCTTCCTTGAATCGACGAACCTAGTTCCTAGTAAAACGATGAATTGGTTGTTAGACTAATTCACACCATGAGTAAGCCTTCCCTCCTTCTCTTTCTTCTTTCTTCTTCTTTCTTTGAATCCATCTCTTGTCATGTCTCTGAATGTAAATAGAATCCATGTTTAAAAGAAAATCCTTTTCTCTTGATGTTATCCTAACCAATTCACCAAAATTATACTTGCCAATTGAAAAAGGAAAACTTGCTAGGTAACCCGCTGCCAATGTTTAAAATAACTCGCTACGTAGTTCACAATTTTGCGCTACGTAGTATACTTTAGTATATTCGCTACGTGACTTTGGAAAAAAACTCAAATACAAAGTAGCTTACGTTTTCTCTTCAAATAGCTTACGCTTTTTAACAAATAGTATACACTACGCTATGCGTACGCTATTTTCATATAAAATTATTTTTTGAACTTCTTAAGATTTCAATATATAATACTAAGCTATACGAACACAGTTTCATTAAAGTTCTAACCTCTTAATTTAAAATCATATTTAGTAGACATGATTCTCAAACAGAGATTATTTAATTGATTTTCGATAGGTTTAATCTAGTATGAATCATATATATGAACTCAAGTATTGAAAATTTTGAAAATAATTTTTTTCGGAATTTCGAGGAGCAGAGAAACTACTACTGTAAAAAATATTGTTATATTACTTATTTTTCTATGTTCCCAAGCCAATTTTATATCTTTATAATAATATAATTTATTGTAAATGAGATGATTATAGTAATAATTAATAATTCATGTAGGTTACGCTATGCGCATTGCTTTTTGCGTTTTCGCTATTTAGTAATAGAACGCTACGCAGCACGCTATCGCTATTTTGAACATTGCCCGCTGCTAATCCTAATCATTGCATATTAACTATTATCTTAACATCTAACTTATGTCTTTTTAGAATTATATCATGAAAAGGCTTTAGTAATATATACACAATTATTGTTTCTTGTAACTTCTAAGGTTCTTTATATTTTGACATGAATTTGTTAAACATATTGTTTGATAGCGCATGGGGTAATGACTTACCCCACACGCACACTTTAGAATCATAGCATGCTCATATATTTGTTGTAATATTGCTTAAAATTTAGCTTTATATTAAAATACCTTGAGTTTTAAAATAACTTAAACTATAACCCTTTCCTTTGCAATTTCGCCTCTACAACCCTCTTTAAGAGAATCCTGTTATGGATGGTGTGGATTATCGCACATCTTGGATCTAGTAAGACAATAAACAAAGCTCTTCATTAAGTATGGTCTTGAAAGGAAAGAAAATACGAATTTTTTTAAGAATACGTTATCTATAAGATTAAAAATGAAAGATAAGTTGATAACTTTAAATAATACCATTGCTTGTAATTTTTCTAATTAGCTAAAAGAAAAGAAGATTTTAAAATTATTTTTTAAAAAGAAAATACCCTTAATTTTTAAAAGGCTAAGTTTTACTAAAATACCCTAAGGTAAGTATTTCGCTAAAACACCCTAAGTTACCAAAAGCATATTTTATTAAAATACCTCTATATTCTAAATAATATTTCTATCATAACATTCTTGAGATTTTAAAATTACAATATTTTACATAATACCTGTCGAGAATACAATGGCTTATTTTATATAAATACCATAAGGTTTCAAAATGCGTCTTTTCACATAAATACCATATAATTTCTAAGACTAGTATTTAGGAGGCGAATGGTTTAAGTGACCTGTTCTCTCTTGAGTATCGGGAAGCCGGAGATAATAAATGATTCATTTGCCTAGCTATTTAAACAAGTTAGTTCGCACTGTTTTAAAATGTAAGAATTTGGTTTTAAAACTTGACTTGTAACTTGAATCACATTTACTTTCATACAGGTCCTATATCATGAACCACATGCTTGAATCACTTGATTTAACCTATTACACTCTAAACTTGACCTGACCCAAACCATGAATACGACTTGGCTTGAACACTTGAACTTGACATGAATACTCAAACTCGACTTGAACTTGAATTGTACTCTCTCTTTGTATTCATGGATTTCGGGCAAGACTTGTAACCAAATCTATAAATTAACACACGCGGGGATAAATGGTAGTTTGGTAAAGAATGTATGTCGTGGCACGAGAGTTCACTAAATATCACCTAGCTTGAATATCGTGTGCCGTTGTCCCGTGGGGTTTGACGGGGCCTTACACTTCTATATGCTGTAGATTCGTGGGGTTTGACGGACCACTCTCGTATACACGCATACCTTCATTATTCAAACTACAAACAACTACGTTAGAATAAAATAACCATGTTTACACATAGACATACTCAGGTTTAATTGATATTTTACTTGACTACTATTACATTAGATTTCATGTTCTACTTATATGAACTTCTTTATCACATCATATTCATATCCTTTTTGGAGACAGAGCACTAGTTTGCTGACGACATTCCACTCTTTCCTTTGTTTTCTTGGGATATTTATCAAGTGATATAGGAACTGAGGAGATCGAGCCGTGTCAGGAGGATTACACTTAGCTTGAAGCACAAACCAACTATTAGTTCTTCAGCTTTTTACTTTCCAAGTATGCCACTTGTTTAGACATTTTCATTGCACCATTGTTTTAAAGTTATCTTGTATCCAAATCTATATGAAATGTTGAATGTATATAAAGTTGATGTTGAATTTTAATTCTCTTGTTAATTCTTGTTACATTGCTTATATTATGCTTAGCATATTTATTCTGGGAAATGACCTTCTCGAAATAAATACGTCGCGGACCTCGTCATGTGCCATTACCGTCTTTCGGGAAGCGGGACGTGACAGGTTTTATTGGTGGCTCATGCAGGTCAGTTCTGCGTGGATGTCATAAGCAATGTATCACAAGAACTATGTAATTTAACAACTTTTACATTACTTGCATTTCCAATTTCTTTGAATCTTATCCAAATCCTTGAATCCATCTTGAACTTCAATTTCAACTTTCTTGAATATCATCTCTCGACTTTTGACGTCCTAATCTATCTTTGAATCACACCCCTTCGTATCGATTAAAGTACCGACTGGTGGAGCATGACGATGCGAAGCGACTGGATTATCCTACCTTTTTCCCTTGCTCTGTTATAACGTCCTCCTTGTGTAACGTCCCTAAAATCTTTATACCTTCACATTATCTTTCTACTATATTTATATGTTTTTGGGTATTTTCCGTATTTATCCTTTCTGTTATATATATTATTCTTCCATCTATTTTCCCTATTCTATAATCTTTCAAACCTAACACTTAAGACCTTCACCAAAACGGTTCCATTTGATCTCTTTCTTTTCTTTTTCCTAAACCCGTTTCCTTTTCAAACTACGACATATATTTAATTCTTGTTAAATATATGCAAAAAAACAACTTGTAGCTCACTAGTTAAGTCTCTACACTGCGTCTCCTAGCCCACGAGTTCAAATCCTTACATCCTAAATTATTTTATTTAATTTCTTTTTGACGTTTTTAGAATCCTGAAACTTTTACGGGCGGTACATGGAGTTACGAAGTGATCCAGAATAAAAGATAGATATTTATGGACTAATTGGACCAACCCGAACCCACGACACAAAAACCAAGGCTTGGAGCCAACTTAGACATGCCCAGGTCGGTCAAAAGGGGGGTTTGGTCGGCCCAAACATTGGTTCCCCTGGCCCGCCCATGGGTGTGCAACTCTTAGTCTGAAAAATCTTCATTTTCATATACAAAATCTCCCCATTTAATCCAGAGAACCGCCTCACTCTCTTTTCTCCATTAAAATTCTTTTAATTGCTCTTTAATCTTTGTTTTTACACCACCTTCGAATTGTATTTCTCCTATAAATACCCTTGGCTGCCTATTTACCTTTACCCTAAAAAATGCTCTGAAAATTATCTAAAAAATTTCCTCTTTAAATATTTCTCTCAAGTCCTAGTGGAGCCATCACTCGTAAACGTCGAAGCTCCGTTCAAGAACCACCGCGGCTTCAAATTGTTGGATATAGTGCCCTCAAGACAGTTATTGTAATTGCAAGATGTAAATTACGTAATTGAATGAGGACCTATATGGATAACAGTCTTACTTGAGATAATAGTATGCTATCCGGTTTGTCTTTATCTTTCATGTGATGCGTTTTATTCGTTATCACGCATCGTTTAGACATGAGATAAAGCCCTTAGAAGTTTGCTTGACTACGAAGACGATGTTGGAGATCATACTAGTGGAGCCTGGGTGGTCGATAAGCACATCCTTAAATGTCCATAGTCGTAGGAGTATCGAGATTAGGCATCGGTACTCCAGTTTAGGCTAGTGTGTACGTTTCCTGACCCGGTTGGAGGGCGATAGCTGGTCTCATAGCTATTGGTGTTTAACACCAAGGGTTGTATATAGGTGCTTATTGGATGAGATACACTGGACGGACTCACCGAAAAATCCTAGTTGGTCATATACCAATGTCACATATACCAATGTCAGATAGCAGTTCCCTGGTGACATGAGTACAGGGTAGTCCCTACGACCTGAGATCGCCATAATGTCTTATATGTGTTCCCACTATACTTAGATTTCTACCCTACCACGGTTCAAAGGAGTCGTACAAACAGGTTTTTTTGGGTATAATCCTGAAGCACGTGGAGGCAGTGAGCGGTCGAGGGAATTCGTCTCTCCCGGTATAAGGAGTTGATGTCTGCTATGCAAAACATGGCTACAACCACAAGTTGGTGGCCACTACAGTGGAGATAAACTGATAAGTGTTATTTTTTGTATCTACGGTTGGTTATGATTCCTCTGTTGCACGACTTATCGAGTAATTAGGGTCTGACAGATTCCAAACCCTAGACCCGATATGCGATACTCTTAGATGAAGAGACTGGACTGTACGGTGATCGTCACTAATAGAATTTATCGAGTCCGAATGAGTTCGCTCCTCGACCTGCCTTTATCTTAATCGTACCTGGGTAGCCGTTGTTAGTTATATGAATGCCCTAGAGGCCATTACTGTACATGTGATGTATATTGTAGTGGATGCTTGGACATATATAGGGAGGAATTTCTTGCTCGACATGATAGTATGCTATCTGGTTGCTCTTTATCTTAACATGTACACTTATTGTCTCTCTATTACATGTTGATAAAGCCCTTAGGATGAGTACTTGACTACCAGGATTATGATGCAGATCATATTAGTGGGGCAAAGGTAGTCGGTAAGTACATCCTTCAATTGTTCCTAGTTGTGGGAGTATCGAGACGGGGCATCGATATTCCAGAGTAGACTAGCGTATACGCTTCTCGACCCATATGATGGGCGATGGATGATCCCATAGCAATTGGTGTTTGACATCAGAGATGGTATACGGGTGCTCAGTGGAGACTGGGTACACTGGACGGACCCGCCGAGAACTCCTAGATGGTATTATACCAATCGTCAGATAGCAGTTCTCTGGTGACATTGGTACAGGTTAGTCTGTCGACCCGAGATCGTCATAGAGTCTTGTGTGATTCCTACTGTGCTTTAATTTCCATCTTACCACGTTCAAGAGATCGTGCAAAACGGTGGTTTTTGGGTATATTCCCGAGTCACATGGAGGCAATGAGCGATAGGAGGGGATTTCGTCTCTCCCGGTATTGGAGGTTGATGTTGCGCTATGCTTGATTGGCCATAACAGGAAATCCCTGGCCAGGGTTGCTGAGATCTACTGGTAAGTGTTATCAGTAGTTTCTCAAACCGTTATGGACCTCACATCGGCATGACTTATCAGGCTATTGGGGTCTGACGATTACCACCCCCAGGCTATGATATGCGACATATCAGACGAAGAGACTGGACTGTACGGTAGTGTTACTGATTGGATTCGCAGGAGTATGAGCAGGCTTGCTTGTTAATCTTCTGATCGCTCAATACCCGGATGGCCGTTACGTTTAGCAGACCGCTTGCGGCTTGTGGGTGTTTGATATGATCCTCATCTACTGCCGGCGTATTAACGAGTCTTTAGAGTTCTACACAGAGGTTTCCTGGTTCATGCGAAACGAAGTAGGAGTACATATGTGATATGTGCGGGACCGAGATTAATGCACGTATGTGATATCGCATTCTATTCTCGCGATATATGATATCGGTCGGTTATATGAGATATAGCCGGGTTATCGGATCAAGTGTTGATTCGATAAGTTGATACATATGATATTAGTCGGTTATATGTGATATAGCCGGATTATTAAATCAAGTGTTGATTTAATAATTTAATGTATAATTATATATGCGATATATTAATTTACATTAACTAATATTGGCTCACTTAAACATTTCTTTTTCTCACTTGTGTACACTTAGTATATATGTGATATATATTAATGTACATTATTTTGTGTCATGCTTGTTGCTACATGCTACATGGGTGTATGAGACTCACACCATGCTTATAATAATGATGGGTTTTATTTATTTAAAGTAAATAAAATTAGTTGGTAATTAGTCACATGGTTGAAGCTTGTAGAAGCTTGTGGAACAATTGACCAAGTCCACTAATTTTGTTTTACTTGTAGATATTTATTAAGCTAACTATTATTGTTAGCCATAGTTTAGTCTCTACATGAGTTAGTATATGATACTAACTCACCCATGGTTGCTATTCTCATCTCCACTTCATCTTCTTCTTCCTCATGAGAAAATTTTCTAGTTTTTCTCAAGGTAATGAAATATTGTGAGAAAAATAAATCTAAAGTGAGCAAAATTCCTACTTCATCATCCTCTATTATATTAGCCATTTAGTTTAGGGTGTTTGCTTCACTAATCTATCATTAGTGAAAAGATAGCATGAGCTTGAGTCTTCTCGACGTAGATCATCTTCGGCCTCGAAGACTTCGAGTAAGCTTGTTCATTTCTTCATGTGAACCCTTACTAGAGTTCGGGTGTTCACTACTTGGAGCGAAGGGACTACTATACGGAGGTTTAGAAGTGAAGGACCGATCTACAAAAGTTGTATTCCTCATTCACTTAGATATAATGTTGTTTACATTGTTGTTTCGTCTAAATCTTTAGTTAAGATTCTATGTTAGGGTTTTCTAGTACGACAAATTTTTGAAATTGGTATGGACGATACCTCCCGAAACCTTGCTGCCGTGCTAGGTAACCCTGCAGTGGTATCAGAGTCAAGCTAGAGAATTAGACGATATTTGTAGAATTACAAAACCGAAACAACTCCGAAACACCCGATACAAAAACCCATTTTCTGTCAAATTTTTTAAAGTGTCAAATTTTTTTAAGCAATTGCAGAATGTTGTATGAGATGCAACATGAACACAGTAGAAATTTGAACCCTACCCACCAGATTTTGGTCGGCCAAAATGCTAGAATTTCCGAGCTCACCGGTTCTGTAGGCTCTTCCGGGCTCACAGATTGTGATACTGTAACAACCCTAATTTTTTCTACACCAAAATTTTTCAAATATTTTTTTCTTTCAAAAATCCACAAAGGGGTATTTTAGCATGAGCACAAGATATAGGTAATTATTTGTTTTTAATTACAAGCTACAAGAATGTAATAACTCCATTTTTAGTGTACAAGAATTTACTTTAAATTTAATGTATACTAGGAGTATTTATTCTTGCTGCTATCAGTTTAAGTAATTAAATACCACAATAATTACAAGAAAGAGCTTATAGCTCATTGGTAATACCTTACACTGCTGAACCAAGCCACCAGAGTTCAAATCCCATGCCCCACATTATTTTTATATTATTTTGTTTTAATTTTTTTCGAAAGTCAACAGTCAAACAACCATAACTCTCAAAATTTATACTGCACATAAAAAGTTAGATGCACCAAAATTCCCCCCATGAGATTCCCCACCCGACGCCACTTCGACTCGGCCCGACTCGGCCGAGTCGGCCGGCGCTGCCGGCCGGACGGCCGAGTCGTCAACACGGAATTTCTCCATGTTGACCTGGTCATCCCCCCTGCATACTTTATTTTATTTGATCGGTTACCAGATTCTCAATAAATCACTTTTATTCCAAAATTTAATGATTTTTAATGTTTTTCTTATATATTTTTATATATTTTTTTAATTAAAACCCTAACCCTAGCCTAGCCCTATATAAACACCCCTACCCTCTACCTTTCACCCTACATTTCTAAGTCCACTCTCTAAAAATTTCAAGAGAACTCGGTACGTTAGAAAAAGAGCGAAAGGCGAAGCGCTGCCGAAATCGACGATGAATTCCGACGATCGTACTAGGACCCTTCACGACGTTTCGACGAACCAACAACCCACTACCTTCCTAGCACTCTCTAGCTCGTCCAATACCGTAAGTCCCCCTCTTTCTATCTTTCTTTTCTTTTAAGAAAAATACGACTTTTTAAAACCTGACGGAAATCGGAACAAACCGATTTCCGATTCGGTTTTCTATCAAAAGTCACTTGTCACAAATTACATAATGCTTAAATATATTCATGTTGACTATTAATCACTTAAAAATCAATTTGGATAAAGTTTTTCACATGAAATGATAACGTTTCCATATATCGTATTTCTTTCACTTAAATACCATAATGTTTAGTTATCACATTTAACCCTTAACAATTGATATACCTTAACGTAGATCATGAGGTAATGATCTATCTCCACACACACGCAATTACAACCCTAATTGATATCATCAAAACTTAAAATACGATAATATAAGACTTTATATTTAAATACCATTTTCTTTATAAACCTTTTCTAAATGTTCTAAGTTGTTTACAATTTTAAAACAAAATCTTTTAATAGGCTAATACGATATGTCATGGACATCGATCGTTTATCTAAATTGACTTTGTGGTGTCTAGGCTAGGCAAGTGAGCTTGGGTAACTTTAAAAGGCCCGCCTCATGATTCGTGAGCGGATCCCTCCCTCCTCACTTGTACTTACCTGGCCACAATTGGCGGTGAAGAGGCGATTTGAGGCTTCTAATGAATTATCATTTAGACCCTTTAGAAATAGGCTAGTTGGCTTAGGAAACCCGAGAAACTAAAATACGGAAATTTACACCTTTTACAGATAAATACCTCATCTTTATAAAACATTTTTTTTCTAAATGACTAGTATTTATTAAATATTTGCAAAGCGCCACTACAACCCACCTTTGGGGAACTCGTTAGGGATAGTATGGTTTATCGTGCACCCTCGAGCTTAGTAGTGCGAGATTCAGACCTCCGCAAGGAGCATTCGGTCTCGAAAGGTTTAGAATACGACATTTATGAAAAATGAGATTTTGGAAAATAAAATACTTATTTAAAATTATTCTTGTATTTATATATATATAATTATCATTTAAACGCCTATTTTGTTATAAGATAAAGTTTCCACCTTTTCCTAAAAATTACAAGATTAAAAGTTACATTAAAATACCATGAATTTCAAATAAATCAATATTATAAATTAGTACTCTTATTAGGATATATTCACTAGAATAACACAAATAAAATTTACACTCATTATAACTATAAAGACGAATAATAAATACTTGAGGTGTATCTTGAAAACTATGCAAAAGTATTTTTACATAAAACCCCCTCAAGTTTTATAAATTACAATAAGGACCCTAACAATTATAGAACTTCAAATTACATTTCTTTTAGTCTGACTCGGGTTTGAGTCTGATTATTTCTGACTTGAATATGATTCAAGTCAATCCATATTCTTTAATATTCCAACTCGATATGAATACATGAATTCCAGAATCCAGTTAACAATCATTACAACTTGACTGAATCAAACCATGGATATACATCCATTATTCCGTTATTCCATTTACCTGCTTATGCAGTTACAATATGTTTACTGATATCATGGTTTTGATCAGTCATCCAACTTATACAATACAATACTATAATACTGTCATAACACTACGGGGTTTAAGGGGTAGACTGGTATGGAATATGTTAAAGGTGGCACGAGGTGGTCACTTAAGACGTAATTACATCCATGCCGTTGTTCCGTGGTATTATCGACGGAGCCTTGTACTACAGGTTACCAAGGTCCCCGGTGTAAGTGGGACTCCCCTCGTATACACTGGTATCTTCTGTACCAGGCTACAAACAAACAACAACGTTAATACAATATTACAATATTATAATACAACATTAAAAGCGCTCTCTCTCTCTCTTTCGTACTTTCTGTCTATTTCTCCCTTATCTTTGGGACTTACCGAGCGACCTGTTCGCTGACGACATTCTATTTCTTTCTTCTTTAAATGTCGTCAGGTGCTTTGGACCCAGCAGAGATCGAGCCCACCGGTGAAGACTTGGAGCAGTTTCACGAAGACCCCGAGCTCTAGATATTGTACCTTGTTCTTTTCAGTATTTTCATTTCCTGTTATGCCACTGTTTAGGCATTGCTTTTCATTTCAATTGTATTTACTTTTCATGCATTGTACAAAAGAATGTTATTAATAAAGTTGCTGTTATTTCTATATCTCTTGTCTCTTGTGATTTACTTTTATATTGCTTAGATACGCTTAGCGTATGTACTTCTGAGTATATACGTAGCGGACCTCGTCGCGTCTCCTTCGCCGTACACCGGGAAGCGGGGCGTGACAGGTTTTATTGGTGGCCCATGCAGGTCAGAGCTGTATGAATCCCTGTCATGCAGTTCTGGTCTGCGTGAACAACCTAAGCAATATAACACAAGAACCAGCAACTAAAACATTCTTTATAATTCATGTTCCTTGAATCTTGCAAATTTCTATTCCTTGAATCTTATCATTTCATGTATTTGAATCTGTCCTAACCCAAATTTTTCTTCAAGATTATGGATTCCCCGAACAACACCAGCACCAATGTCAACAACACACCTCCAGCACTACCTCTTGCACCAGCTATTCCTTCACCACCCACTGAGCAAACAGTGCTACTTGAGCCGATTCGCAGCCTTCTCGAGGGACAACAACAACTCCTGAACCGTCCCGAGACCGATGCACCAGGGGTAAAGCAATTCAGGGCTTTACACCCCAAGCAGTTCTCTGGTAAAGGAAGCCCTCTTGAAGCTGAAGAATGGGCACAAAGCATCGAAGACGATCTGGCAGCAGCTCAAGTGCCAGACATCGCTTAGGTCCGTGTAGCAAAACTACAGCTCACGGATAATGCTCGCAACTGGTGGAAGGCGGAAGAAAGCCGTCTGGTACAGCCGATTGAATGGAAGATCTTTCGCGAGAAGTTCGACGCGAAAGACTTCCCTGTGACTGCCAGGTTTGCAATGGAGCAGCAGTTTATTCATCTACAACAGGGTTCAATGTGGGACAAATCAGTAGATGAATACGATGCTGAATTCACCATGTTAAGCCGATTCGCGGCACACTTGATACCGACGGACGATATCAGAGCCTGTCGCTTTCAACAAGGACTGGACACGGAGATTCAGGCTGCCCTAGCCACGGGAAAATTTCTGACTCATGAAGATGCTCTTGAAGCTGCCCGTAGTTATGAGGCAGTGATAAAGGCAAGGAGCAGACCTCAGTCTGCAGGAGTGAAACGTCCTGCCACTCAAATGGCAGGAGGGGCCTCTTCAAGGCCAGCTGTTGAACTCAGAAGACTGGAAGAAGTTAAGGATCGGTCAAGACCCAATTTTTGCTTTTATTGCAAGAGGGAAGGTCACTTGTGGAAGGACTGTAGGCGCGCAAAAGGCCTATGCTTAGTTTGTGGCGCGTACAATCACGGAATTGGAAACTGTCCTTATAGACGCAACCCAGCACACACACCCGCCAACTACCCGCAGCAGCCAGCTATCCAAGCTCCTGCAGCTCGTCCTGCACTCCCAGCACCACCTCCACGTAGATTCCCTGCTCAGCCAAATCGCCAATTCCACCGGGCACCGAGAAACATGCCTCAAGTACAGGGGAATATGCCTCCGGCCAGGAGGAACATGCCACGGCGACAGGCTTTCACCCTAGCAGCCATAGAACCTGAAACTGTGAACCAAGGTAACCCAGGTAACTCTCTCACAACTTTGACCAAAACTTCTTTACAATCTTTAGTTCTGTCACCAAACTGTTACACTTTCCTTTTACAAATTTCGAGGACGAAATTTTTATAAGGAGGATAGAATGTAACAATCCTAATTTTTTCTACACCAAAATTTTTCAAATATTTTTTTTTCAAAAATCCACAAAGGGGTATTTTAGCATGAGTACAAGATATATGTAATTATTTGTTTTTAATTACAAGCTACAAGAATGTAATAACTCCATTTTTAGTGTACAAGAATTTACTTTAAATTTAATGTATACTAGGAGTATTTATTCTTGCTGCTATCAGTTGAAGTAATTAAATACCACAATAATTACAAGAAAGAGCTTGTAGCTCATTGGTAATATCTTACACTGCTGAACCAAGCCACCAGAGTTCAAATCCCATGCCCCACATTATTTTTATATTATTTTGTTTTAATTTTTTTCGAAAGTCAACAGTCAAACAGCCATAACTCTCAAAATTTATACTGCACATAAAAAGTTAGATGCACCAAAATTCCCCCCATGAGATTCCCCACCCGACGCCACTTCGACTCGGCCCGACTCGGCCGAGTCAGCCGGCGCCGCCGGCCGGACGGCCGAGTCGTCAACACGGAATTTCTCCGTGTTGACCTGGTCATCCCCCCTGCATACTTTATTTTATTTGATCGGTTACCAGATTCTCAATAAATCACTTTTATTCCAAAATTTAATGATTTTTAATGTTTTTCTTATATATTTTTATATATTTTTTTAATTAAAACCCTAACCCTAGCCTAGCTCTATATAAACACCCCTACCCTCTACCCTTTCACCCAACATTTCTAAGTCCACTCTCTAAAAATTTCAAGAGAACTCGGTACGTTAGAAAAAGAGCGAAAGGCGACGCGCTGCCGAAATCGACGACGAATTCCGACGATCGTACTAGGACCCTTCACGACGTTTCGACGCACCAACAACCCACTACCTTCCTAGCACTCTCTAGCTCGTCCAATACCGTAAGTCCCCCTCTTTCTATCTTTCTTTTCTTTTAAGAAAAATACGACTTTTTAAAACCCGACGGAAATCGGAACAAACCGATTTCCGATTCGGTTTTCTATCAAAAGTCATTTGTCACAAATTACATAATGCTTAAACATATTCATGTTGACTATTAATCACTTAAAAATCAATTTGGATAAAGTTTTTCACATGAAATGATAACTTTTCCATATATCGTATTTCTTTCACTTAAATACCACAATATTTAGTTTTCACATTTAACCCTTAACAATTGATATACCTTAACGTAGATCACGAGGTAATGACCTACCTCCACACACACTCAATTACAACCCTAATTGATATCATCAAAACTTAAAATACGATAATACAAGACTTTGCATTTAAATACCGTTTTCTTTATAAACCTTTTCTAAATGTTCTAAGTTGTTTACAATTTTAAAACAAAATCTTTTAATAGGAAAATACGATATGTCATGGATATCGATCGTTTATCTAAACTGACTTTGTGGTGTCTAGACTAGGCAAGTGAGCTTGGGTAACTTTAAAAGGCCCGCCTCATGATTCATGAGCGGATCCCTCCCTCCTCACTTGTACTTACCTGGCCACAAATGGCGGTGAAGAGGCGATTTGAGGCTTCTATTGACTTATCATTTAGACCCTTTAGAAATAGGCTAGTTGGCTTAGGAAACCCTAGAAACTAAAATACGGAAATTTACACCTTTTACAGATAAATACCTCATCTTTATAAAACCTTTTTTTCTAAATGACTAGTATTTATTAAATCTTTGCAAAGCGCCACTACAACCCACCTTTGGGGAACTCGTTAGGGATAGTACGGTTTATCGTGCACCCTCGAGCTTAGTAGTGCGAGATTCAGACCTCCGCAAGGAGCATTCGGTCTCGAAAGGTTTAGAATACGACATTTATGAAAAATGAGATTTTGGAAAATAAAATACTTATTTAAAATTATTCTTGTATTTATATATATATAATTATCATTTAAATGCCTATTTTGTTATAAGATAAAGTTTCCACCTTTTTCTAAAAATTACAAGATTAAAAGTTACATTAAAATACCATGAATTTCAAATAAATCAATATTATAAATTAGTACTCTTATTAGGATATATTCACTAGAATAACACAAATAAAATTTACACTCATTATAACTATAAAGACGAATAATAAATACTTGAGGTGTATCTTGAAAACTATGCAAAAGTATTTTTACATAAAACCCCCTCAAGTTTTATAAATTACAATAAGGACCCTAACAATTATAGAACTTCAAATTACATTTCTTTTAGTCTGACTCGGGTTTGAGTCTGATTATTTCTGACTTGAATATGATTCAAGTCAATCCATATTCTTTAATATTCCAACTCGATATGAATACATGAATTCCAGAATCCAGTTAACAATCATTACAACTTGACTGAATCAAACCATGGATATACATCCATTATTCCGTTATTCCATTTACCTGCTTATGCAGTTACAACATGTTTACTGATATCATGGTTTTGATCAGTCATCCAACTTATACAATACAATACTATAATACTGTCATAACACTACGGGGTTTAAGAGGTAGACTGGTACGGAATATGTTAAAGGTGGCACGAGGTGGTCACTTAAGACGTAATTACATCCATACCGTTGTTCCGTGGTATTATCGACGGAGCCTTGTACTACAGGTTACCAAGGTCCCCGGTGTAAGTGGGACTCCCCTCGTATACACTGGCATCTTCTGTACCAGGCTACAAACAAACAACAACGTTAATACAATATTACAATATTATAATACAACATTAAAAGCTCTCTCTCTCTCTCTTTCGTACTTTCTGTCTATTTCTCCCTTATCTTTGGGACTTACCGAGCGACCTGTTCGCTGACGACATTCTATTTCTTTCTTCTTTGAATGTCGTCAGGTGCTTTGGACCCAGCAGAGATCGAGCCCACCGGTGAAGACTTGGAGCAGTTTCACGAAGACCTCGAGCTCTAGATATTGTACCTTGTTCTTTTCAGTATTTTCATTTCCTGTTATGCCACTGTTTAGGCATTGCTTTTCATTTCAGTTGTATTTACTTTTCATGCATTGTACAAAAGAATATTATTAATAAAGTTGCTGTTATTTCTATATATCTTGTCTCTTGTGATTTACTTTTATATTGCTTAGATACGCTTAGCGTATGTACTTCTGAGTATATACGTAGCGGACCTCGTCGCGTCTCCTTTGCCGTACACCGGGAAGCGGGGCGTGACATATACAATATTTGGAATTCACAAATTTGGTTTTGTGAAAACTAATTTGAATTTTATAAATCTAGCAAGTTAGTCTCATTTGATCAGTTCCTACGGAATTTTGAGGATCAAAAGTCCGTCGCAATCACGTAGCGTATGCGGATACTCGCTGGGTAACCAGACTAGATAGCCACGCCCCATAGCCCCGACCAAATGACTGTAGGAGAACCCCATCGCTAAAAGCATCCGTTAGGGTGCTCACGGCCGCGGTGTTCCGCCTAAGTGCACTTCGTCGACAGCATCGGGGGTGCGGCCGTCTACTAAAGTTTCCGACGAGCATTCGATCAGGTTATCGGAAATCTTGTTGAATTACCCGACACGTTATTGGAAAGTGTTTTCAATATCGAGACTAAAATGCAGGGTTTATAATTATTAGGCATGTGATGTCTAAGGAATTCATTTGGTTGGGCATGAAATCCAATGTATGTGATACATTGGGTTTATGATGTCTAAGGTAGTTGCGGATTCCAATTGTTGTAGTTTTTCACTTTCTTTTCTGCGACCGTAAGTGTAATATGTGGTGTATTGCCGGTTTCGTTGCTATATGTCAACGACAATTGGGATACGCATATTTATTTACGTTGATGACATGTGATGTTATATGTTGCTGTGATATGTTATATTGGATCGTCGTGTTTTGAATAGCCGGTTTTTTTTATGTGAGATGAGAGTTTTTCATTTTCATTCATGTAAAAACTTGTATGTAATATTCTTTTATTGGGGCACTTCCGGTTTGAGGATGATATCACAATTGATGTATATTATTTACTTTTCCGCATTAGGATAGACCCAAGGTGGGGAGCACAAGTAACAGGGTTCTAGGGTCCAGTGGAAGACCATCTCGAGGAGTCGAGAACGAGTCTCCTAACTCTAGAATTGGTAGGGTTGCTTTCCGCTCTCGTAGGGGTCTAGGGATGTGGGTTTGTTTATTTATCGCGACCGTGGAATTCGTGTTTTTTACCGGCTTAATTTAAAACACGGAATTCCTAGTATATCCAATATTTCATATGTGTTCTTCTGCTGCTGATATTCTGTGATGTGATCACTTGATATTTTAAGACGAATGCTTATATTATATATATGATATATAATAAATATTGCTCATTTCGTTTCTTCTGTGATGCTTAGGAAGCATAAAAATGATGGGACTTCATTAATGAGATTAATGAAATAAAAGAAACCAAAAGATGTTGCAGAATCTTGTTTTAAAAACTGGTAGCTCTAGTTCTTGCTTTGCATAGCGGTATTCCTTGTAGAATATCCAACACTTTATTCGATAAGGAAAGAGCCGAAATCCCTTCACCGGGAGTGAACTTTTTAGCGAAACTAGCAGATACTACAACCCACTTGGTTTTGTTTTTTGAATGCTTTTTTAGTTAATGCTTTGCATAGTGGTATTTGTAAAATATCCTGTATCTTATTCGATAAGGAAAGAGCCGAGATCCCTTAACCGGGAGTGACCTCTTTAGCAAAACTAGTAAAAGCCTCAAAAACACTCTTTTTCAAAATCACTCGATTCTACAACGATATCAAGTTCATTACGCAAAGGGTTTTCCTAAAAACCTATCGTAGCCCTCCGTCATTTCAGATAAGTGCTATCTAGTATTCGTGCTACGGTAGTTTGGCCTTCGTCAAGACGTAGTGTACGGTAGCTGATTAGTACTTATCTGCAGCATGAGATGCGATTGGATTAGGGTATTCGTACGGCGTTGTTTGGCCTTTGTCAAGGGTCGTACGGGTGGGTCTAATTCAATCAAGAAATGAACGGGTTGAACTTGACTAGCACCCTATGGGTAGTTTGGCCCCCGTCAATGTCATAAGACGCTAGGGGTAAAATATTATCGGGAATTTCAAGTGTTGAAATTTGCAATAAGATTGCATATCTTCTATGAGATAGTTGGATCCCGATACCCACTGCGAGTAAGAGTTACTCTTGAGAGAGTTTTACATATTACAATTAGCCGATCAAGTAGGTGTCTAGAAAGGTGTCAATGGGGTTACGCCCCTGGGAAAATGAGGTTTATTTTAATTAGGTCCGTGCGAAAGCACGGGGAACCTCCCTTAAAGTACCGACACTGGCCTGGCCGAAAGATTGGCGAACTTGTAGGGTGTAATTACTAGTCTTACCTTTTAGGGTTTGAAAAAAGATTTGATAAAAACAGTGGGATCCATCCTGATTAGATAAAATAATTACCAATCTGATGTTGCAAGAGCATACGCTGAGTGTTTTCTTCTCTCTCTCTCCTGGTAGCGACCATGTCACGCCTTAATCAATATAATAATATGGATGCTTTGACCGAACCTGCTTATTATACTGAGCTGGGGAACGTTGGTTCCGCTCTATCTTATAATTGTTATAAGTCCGAGCAGGAAATAGGGGAATATCCGGATTCCTACGCCACCTAAACGAGGAATGTGCATGTTGATGCATCTTTTTCGGGTGTGTTTGTTACCGAGAACTGTTTCTCAGTATCCTCTACATCCTGGGTATGAGATACCGGATCAGGATCCCATATATGTAATCTGTTACATGGGCTACAGACAGGTAGAGAACTGGGATTGGGTGATATATCTCTAAGTGTTAGAGAATGGTGCAATTGTTGCAGCCAAATCAGTTGGCAAATATCAGCTTGTATTACCAAGTGGTAAATACATTGATTTTGAACAAATGTGTTATTAGATACCGAATCTGATATACAACATTACATCAAATTCTTTATTGAGTTAAAGAAAGATATAGTTCTGTATTGGAGGATAATGTTGTGAACATTTTCCTGAATCAAGAGTTGATTGGGTCAGGCACGTTATGTAATAGCATATACGTTCTAAATTAAACCACAGTTCAAAGTATCTAGAACACACACAAGAGGAGTAGTTCAGAAATGAACGAATCCTTCTTGTGGTATTGTAGACTAGGTCATATCAACGCGACACGACCAGCTAAGTTACATAAGGATGAATATGAGAATCTGTTCAAATTTTCATCTTATGATACTTTCCAGTCTTGTCTCAAAGATAAAATGACCAATACCCCGTTTACTGGAAACAGAGAAAGAGTTATTGAATTCTTGGGACGGATACATGATGATGTATACGGTCCTATGTCTACAAATACCAGGGTTGGTTCTTCATACTTCATTATATTCACTGATCATCTCTTGAGATTCGGACATGTGTTCCTGTTGAAACACGAGTCTGAAACTTTTGAGAAATTCAAGGAATATAAGCTTGAAGTTAAGAACCGGATGTGTAAGAAGTATTAAAGTCCTTCGATGTGATCGAGGAGGCGAATACTTGGGCATGGAGTTCCTGGATTTTCTAAACAGAGAATATGATTCTCTCTCAGCTTACTCCTTCGTATACACCACAGCACAACGGTGTATCGGGACGGAGGTATCGCACCCTATCAGATATGGCATGCTCTATAATGAGTACTGCTGAGTTGCCTATTTCCTTTTGGAGTTATGCATTTGAGAAGTTGCATACCTATTGAATGGGGTTCCATCCAAATCAATGCCTACCACTCCATATGAGATATGGTATAGGAAGAGACCATGTCTTAAATGAGTTAAGATATGGGGTTGTCCGTCCTATGTTGAAAAGCAAAATCCGGATAAGTTCGAGGCAAGGTCAGTCCTGTAAGTTTGTTGGATATCTCAAACATTTGCGAGGGAATATCTTCTACCACACTGAGGAGCAAAAGGTGTTTTGTTTCTCAGCATGCCACCTTTTTAGAAAAGAAATTTCTTGTGAAGAAATTATGGGTCATGAGGTAGAATTGGAAGGAGTTCCAGCTAGACAAACTAACAGCTGATGATTTGGTGAAACCAAAGGATTCGATAGTCTCCAACGAACCTCAGCCTCTCCGCGAATCTGGTAGGGTTCCTCATCCACTTGAGAGATACTACGGTCTTCTCGGTGACAGTGGGAGTGAGGATTGCATCATGGTAGATGATGGCCCAACTGGGTTCAGGCAGGCCATCGCAAGTGGAGACTTTATGAAATGGCTGGATGCTATGCAATCAAAGATGGAATCTATGTACACTAACAAAGTATGACTTTGATTGTTGCACCTGAAGGGGTAAAACCCATCAGGAGCAAATGGATCTTGAGAAGATTCTTGGTGTAAATGGAAAAGTTGAGACTTTCAAAGCTAGACTTGTAGTAAAAGGTTTTTGTCAATAACCAGGTATGGATTATGATGAAACCTTTTCTCCAGTGGCTATGCTTAAGTCCATCATGATTACAGCACGCATCGCGGAATTGGAACATTTGTTTTAATGTGGTAGTCAAAGCGTTTGACTTCATCAAAAAGGTAGATGAACCTTGTATATACAAGAAGGCTGTAGAGAGTAAGGTTATCTTCCACGTATTGTACGCAGATGACATATTCTTGATAGGAAATGGTTTTCTATGCTACACTCGGTCAAGCTCCTCTTAACACGAGGATTCTCTATGGAAGATCTGGATGATACCTACTACATCTTGTGGATTATGATCTATGATGATAGATCTAAGTGGATGTTGGGAGTGTCCTAAATCCAGGTACATTAACACCATCCTAAAGGGGTTTAGTATGGAAGATTCTAAGCGTGGTGGTTCGCTCACTTACTCGGGAATCACTCTCTCCAAAAAGATGTCTTTCGAGATTGATTTGGAGAGAGCTCGCGTGCAAGGGATACCCTATGCTTCGGCACTAGGCTCTATCATGCATGTGATGTTATGTATCAGACCAGATGTAGCTGATTCACTAGGTGTAGTGATTAGGAATCAATCGGATCTTGGGAGAATCACTGGATAGCTGTGTAGGACATTCTTAAGTACTTGAGAAGCACTAAAGAATTGTTGTTTGGTAACGGTGAACTCCAGTGGGAGTCCTTTACCAATTCGAGCTTCCAGAGTGATAAGGTCGACTGAAAGTCAGTCATGGGCTTTGTCTTTACCCTCAGTGGAAGGACAGTAAGTTGGAAGAGTTCTAAGCTAGATATCGTGTCAGACTAGACGATAAAGGCTGAATACATCGCTACCAACGATACTGCCAAATTGCCTGTCTGGCCATTTCTTGTTCATGAGATGAACAAAGTTCCTACCATTGAGCGTCCAATAACTGTAATTGTGACAACAATGGAGTTGTGGTTTTGGCCTAGGAACACCGGTCTCATCAGCGATCCAGACATATTCTGAGGACAGTATCACCTGATCAGGGAGATGGTTGATCTCTAAGGGATCAAGGTAAGGAGAGTTGACGCGAAGGATAATACGGCGGATCCACTCACAGAGGCCTTTTCATAGAGAGACTTCTATAGGATGTTGAGTATCAGATACTACAACAAATGGCCTTAGTGCAAGTGCGAGATTGTTAGTTATATGTATGCCCTAGAGGCCATTACTATACATGCGATGTATATTGTAGTGGATGCTTGGACATATATAGGGAGGACTTTCTTGCTCGACATGATAGTATGCTATCTGGTTGCTCTTTATCTTAACATGTAAACTTATTGTCTCTCTATTACATGTTGATAAAGCCCTTAAGATGAGTACTTAACTACCAGGATTATGATGCAGATCATACTAGTGGGGCAAAGGTAGTCGGTAAGTACATCCTTCAATTGTTCCTAGTCATGGGAGTATCGAGACGGGGCATCTATATTTCAGAGTAGACTAGCGTATACGCTTCTTGACCCATATGATGGGCGATGGATGATCCCATATCCATTGGTGTTTGACATCAGAGATGGTATACGGGTGCTCAGTGGAGACTGGGTACACTGGACGGACTCGCCGAGAACTCCTAGATGGTATTATACCTATCGTCAGATAGCAGTTCTCTGGTGACACTGGTACAGGTTAGTCTGTCGACCCGAGATCGTCATAGAGTCTTGTGTGATTCCCACTGTGCTTTGATTTCCACCTTACAACATTCAAGAGATCGTGCAAAATTGTGGTTTTTGGGTACAGTCCTGAGTCACATGGAGGCAATGAGCGATAGAAGTGGATTTCTTCTCTCCCGGTATTGGGGGGTGATGTTGCGCTATGCTTGATTGGCCATAACAGGAAATCTCTGGCCAGGGCTGCTAAGATCTACTGGTAAGTGTTATCAGTAGTTTCTCGAACCGTTATAGACCTTACATCGACATGACTTATTAGGCTATTGAGGTCTGACGATTACCACCCCAGGCTGTGATATGCGACATATCAGACGAAGAGTCCGGACTGTACGGTAGTGTTACTGATTGGATTCGCAGGAGTATGCGTAGGCTTGCTTGTTGATCTTCTGATCGCTTAATACCCGGGTGGAAGTTACGTTTAGCAGACCGCTTGCGGCTTGTGTGTGTTTGATATGATCATCACCTACTGCCGGCGTATTGACGAGTCTTTAGAGTCCTGCACAGAGGTTTCCTGGTTCATGCGAAACGAAATAGGAGAACATATGTGATACGTGTGGGACCAAGATTAATGCGCGTATATGATACCACATTCTATTCTCGCGATATGTGATATCGGTCGGTTATATGAGATATAGCCGGGTTATCGGATCAAGTGTTGATTCGATAAGTTGATACATATGATATTAGTCGGTTATATGTGATATAGCCGGATTATTAAATCAAGTGTTGATTTAATAATTTAATGTATAATTATATATGTGATATATTAATTTACATTAACTAATATTGGCTCACTTAAATATTTCTTTTTCTCACTTGTGTACACTTAGTATATATGTGATATATATTAATGTACATTATTTTGTGTCATGCTTGTTGCTACATGCTACATGGGTGTATGAGACTCACACCATGCTTATAATAATGATGGGTTTTATTTATTTAAAGTAAATCAAATTAGTTGGTAATTAGTCACATGGTTGAAGCTTGTAGAAGCTTGTGGAGCCATTGACCAAGTTCACTAATTTTGTTTTACTTATAGATATTTATTAGCCAAACCATTATTGTTAGCCATAGTTTAGTCTTTACATGAGTTATTATATGTTACTAACTCACCCACGGTTGCTATTCTCACCTCATTAGTTTCATTCTCATCTCCACTTCATCTTCTTCTTCCTCATGAGAAAGCTTTCTAGCTTTTCTCAAGGTGATGAAATATTATGAGAAAAATAAATCTAAAGTAAGCAAAATTCCTACTTCATCATTCTCTACTATATTAGTCATTTAGTTTAGGGTGTTTGCTTCACTAATCTACCATTAGTGAAGAGGTAGCATGAGCTTGAGTCTTCTCGACGTAGATCATCTTCGGCCTCGAAGAATTCGAGCAAGCTTATTCATTTCTTCATGTGAACCCTTACTAGAGTTCGGGTGTTCACTACTTATAGCGAAATGACTACTACACAGAGCTTTAGAAGTGAAGGACCAGTCTACAAAGGTTGTATTCCTCATTCACTTAGATGTAAAGTTGTTTACATTGTTGTTTCTTCTAAATCTCTAGTTAAGATTCTATGTTAGGGTTCTTTAGTACGGCAAATTTTTGAAATTGGCATGGACGATACCTCCCGAAACTTTGCTTCCGTTCTAGGTAACCCTGCAGCCATTACGTACAGCTAGTGCCACGGACAAGCTTGTAGGTTAACCCTAGAGGGGATTGAATCTGAAAGCTTTTCGGATTTGATCGGATGTGATCCTGTATAACCTACTGCCAGTATATTGACAGGTCTTTAGAGTCCCACAATGAAGGCGCCTGCTCGGACAAAATGTGATATGGTGTGCGTATTTGATAAGCACGGGACTTCGATTAAATGGTTGATTTAATCGAACGTCCGGGTTTACTAGCCGGTTTAAAAGTCGGAATATCAGTCAAGTGTTGACTTGATAACCGTATTTTAATACGGTTTCTAGTATAGTATATTTGATACACACTCTGCAGTATTCGATACTGAGATGATATTGATGGCCGATCGTGTATAGGGTACATGATGTGTATGTGTATTGGATACATATACTTCCTATCATTTCGTATACATGTGTGTGTGTGTGTGTGTGTGTTGTTTATGTATATTGATACTTAAACATTCCTTATTTTCTTTTAATATATGTGTATGTGTATACATACATACATACATACATACATACATACATATATTATATGTTATTTATTATTATGTCATGAATTTATCACATGGTTAGAATATGATGGGAGGGTCCCACATGACATAAGGTTAACATAATTATTAAAAGAGAATAAGAGAGCGAGAGGATGAATGAATTTTTAAGCCAATTCATTTTAGATGCCATCTCTTTTTTATCTTCTTCTTCCTTGTGCTCCAAACTCAAGCTCTCTACAAAAATGACAAGTGTTGCCATGGTGAGGGAATGGAGGTTTTAGAGAGTACCCATTGTTCCACTTGCCTCCATGAGCGCTTAGCAAGTGACGAAGTGGAGTTTCTCCACTCGGTGATGGATATGGAGCTACGGGCATTGTTTCTTCACCGTGGATCATTTATGGTGAGGCGGTTGGCTAAAGGATACTTCCGTGAGGTCAATAGAGTCTAGCTCGAGCCCTCGTTCATACGTTAGAGCATATGAAAATGCTACAAAGGTTATAACCATCAAACTTGCTCTTTAGTGTTAACTTGTTTTACTTTTGCATTGTTATTTGATTGATCTTGGTAGTTTTGTGGTGCATGATCCTCTTGAAATTTAAAATTGTTGCTTCCACTTGATTCATGATTGTTATGACCCTTGCACCGTGACACTAACATGGTATCAGAGCCAAATCAAATACTTTGCGATAGTTTTGTGGCCAATTGAATTTCCAAAACAAAATACTCACTGTTTTAAAACTGCCATAAAATCTGAAACTTTTCTTGACAAAACTCGCATTCTGGAGCTCACGGTTCGGACCAAGAGCCCCGTGGAGGCACAGGGACGACCCCAGAGATGTACCCGGGGACTTGGGTGGGCCTCCACACCCGATACCATCACAGTATGGCCTTGGGTGTGGGGCTGGAACAGTGAACACGCTGCTGCATGCTGGCTGTTCTTTGCCCCACCTAAAGCCCCTCAGGTCCCCATGGGTCATGCTCGAGGTCCCCCTCGGAGTCTCGAGAAGTTTTCGGGTCATTCGTGACTCGTTTCGAGCAAGAAATGAGAATGTTTCGTGGCCAATGCTAATCTTGCAATTCGTTTTTTTTTTAATTTCATGATCGGACTCCGTCGGTTTTGGAATTCGTTGGCCATAGGTTCCGCATTAACATGGTTAAAGTGTTTAATCAAGTTAATGTGAAGGCATATGGTGATATGCGGTATTTAACATCGACGAATTGATTCGATCAATTCGACGGTCTTGCACATTTTTGATATTGTGATATTGTATTTTGTTTTTCATGATATGTTGATATCTTATGAATGTTTGGTTTGTATTAGATTTTCGCGAAATGAGTAGTCCCGTGCGGAATTGTATGGTTGTGATGCTATGTTTCTAATTCTATGTTGTAGCCAAACTTATATATTCATATGTTCGGGATGAGCTCCAACTTGTGGCCGCTGTTTCCACTATATGTATATTCTTTTATTTGGGACGTAGTGGTTCACATGTGTCCACAGTCACTATTTATTGTATTATTTTTTTCGGGGCTCGACCAGGTCGCGGTTGCGGCTGCCGTTGTAAATAATACAGGTTTAGGTTTACCCCGCGGAGAAGTGCATGAGCAACCGGATCCTAGATTGCAGCGGGTGACCATCTTAAGGCGTTGAGACTGACTCACTTGATTCTAGGATTGGCGGGTTGCTTGCCGCGCTTATAGGGGGTATAGGATAGAACCACGGAGGAGTGCTCAAATCACCGGGTTCGCGAAAGTGCTGGGTGGCCCCCTCATACGATGATGTTGAGTTGCCTCGTTTCTCGGATTGGCGGGTGGCTTGCTGCACTCATAGGGGTCTACTTTTGGCTCTGCACGAGTTATTCACACGGCCAGAGAATATCACATTTTGTTTGGCTCGAATGAAACGTGGGATTCCTAGGTAATCCGACCATTCCATCTATGTGATTTTCATTATTTGCTTATGATGTGATTACCTGCCTATGATGTTTTTACCTGCATGCTGTGATGTTGATTATTTGCATGCGATATTTATATACTGATATATTTGTATATAGGAACTGCTAGGTGTAGGGTTACTAGGCACACTAACAAGGCTCTACAAGGCATCGACCATGCCAAAATTAAATTTTTATGTGCCGAATAACACTAAGCAAGATCGTATACTAGAGTTTAGGCGAAACAATTAGCAAGTAAACAACTTTACTCTAAAGGGAATACGAAATACAACCTTTGTAGATCGGCCCTTCACTTCTAAAGCTCCTTGATGAAGTCCCTTCGCTGCGATCAAGCTTCTCCCAGACTCTTGCATGGCTTCACGACGCGAAGGATGCGACCTTGCTTGAAATCTCTGAGGCCGAAGATGGTCTACGTCGAGGGAATTCCGACTCAAGCTCCTACTTCACTAACTAGAGAAATAGTGAAGTAAACACCCTAAACTAAAGTGCTAGTCTAGTAGAGAATGGAGAAATAGGAAGTGGGTTCTCTTTAGAATTTTGTTTCTCACACTCTTTCTCACTTTGGATCAAACCCTAGTTTTCTTTCTCCTTTTCACAAAGAAGAAGATGAACCAAAAGAAAGAGGAAAGGATAATGATCAAGTGTGTAATCTAACCATGGTGAGTGAGTATCATATACTAACTCATGGTGGGATATAACCATGGCTAAGTCAAGATGGTTAGGTTAACAAAAATCTAAAGTAAAACAAATTAAGTGGACTTTTTCAAAATATCCAAAAGCTTCTACAAGCTTCATACTTATGACATAAGCTTCACTAATTTGTAATTACTTTAAATAAATATTAACCACCATCTAATATAGTATGGTTTATGTCTTACACACCCATGTTTAGTGTATCATCAACCAGGATACAAAAGAAAACACTTTAATATATATATATATATGTATATATATATATACAAGTGTTCATATGTGAGAAAAACCCTAAAGTGAACAAGTGTTAGTAAATGTAAATTAGTATATCTAATATACAATTATACACTTAATTATTAAATCAACACTTGACTTAATAATCTGGTCATATCTCATATAACCGGCTAACATCCATCGTATCGTCTTATCGAATCAACACTTGATTCGATAACCCGGTCATATCATATATAACCGACCGATACAAAAAGTCGCGAGAATAGAATACGGTATCACATACTCGCATTTATTCTCGGTCCCGCACATATCACATACGTGCTCCTATTTCGTTTTGCCTGAGCCAGTAAAACCTCTGTGTAGGACTCTAAAGACTCGTCAATACGCCGGCAGTAGGTGATGATCACATCACGCACCCATAAGCCGTCAGCAGTACTAGCTGGACGTAACGGCTATTCGGGTATTGAGCGATCAGAAGATCAGCAAGCAAGCCCGCTCCAACTCCTGTAAAAGCCTGCCAGTAACACTTCCCGTACAGTCCGGTCTCCTCGTCTGATATGTCGCATATCAAGTCTAGGGGTGGTAAACGTCAGACCCCAATAACCGATAAGTCGTGCCGATGTGAAGCTCATAACGGGTCGAGAAACTACTGGTAACACTTACCAGTAAATCTCTAATCAGCCCTGGCCTGGGACTTCCCTGTTACGGCCAATCGAACACAGCGCAATATCAACCCCCAATACCGGGAGAGACGAAACCCCTCCTATCGCTCATTGCCTCCATGTGACTCGGGACTGTACCCAAAAACTACCGTTTTGCACGCCCTCATGGACGTGGTAAGGTGGAAATCAAAGCACAGTGGGAATCACATGAGACTCTATGACGATCTCGGGTCTACAGACTAACCTGCACAAGTGTCACCAGAGAACTGCCATCTGACGTGAGGTATAATACCATCTGGGAGTTCTCGGCGAGTCCGTCCAGTGAACCCAGTCTCCACTGAGCACCCGTATACCATCTCTGATGTCAAACACCAATGGATATGGGATCATCCATCGCCCATCTCATGGGTCAAGAAGCGTATACGCTAGTCTACACTGGTATATCGATGCCCCGTCTCGATACACCCACGACTAGGGATATTGAAGGATGTACTTATGGACTACCACGGCGCCACTAGTATGATCCGCATCATAGTCCAGGTAGTCAAGTATACATACTAAGGGCTTTACCAACATGTAACTATAAGACAATATAAAGAGACAAGTATGCATGTTAAAGTAAAGAGCAACCAGATAGCATACTATCATATCGAGCAAGAAAGTCCTCTCTATATATGTCCAAGCATCTAATATAATATACATCATCTGTACAATACTGGCCTTTAGGGCATACATACAACTAACAATCTCCCACTTGCACTAGGGCCAGCTGCTGTAGTATCGCATACCGAGCTTCCCGAAGAGTCTCTCAAACTGTATCTGGGGAATGGCCTTCGTGAGTGGATCCGCAGTGTTGTTCTTCGTGTCAACCCTCCTGATCTCGATCTCCTGTCGATCAACTATCTCCCGGATCAGGTGATACCGCCTCAGAATATGCCTGGATCGCTGATAGGACCTGGGTTCCTTGGCCAAAGCCACCGCTCCATTGTTATCGCAATACAAAGGTATTGGATGCTCAATGGATGGAACCACTCCAAGTTCAGTTATGAACTTCTTGATCCAGACAGCCTCTTTGGCAGCATCGTTGGCAGCGATGTATTCAGCCTCCATCGTCGAGTCTACCACGGTTTCCTGCTTGGAACTCTTCCAGCTAACCGCCCCTCCGTAAAGGGTAAAGACAAATCCCGACTGCGACTTAGAGTCGTCCTTATCACTCTGGAAGCTCGAATCGGTAAAGGAATCCACTTGGAGTTCTCCGTTACCATACACCAAGAGCATCTCTTTAGTCCTTCGTAAGTACTTGAGAATGCTCTTCACAGCTGTCCAGTGACTCTCTCTAGGATTAGCTTGATACCTACTCACTACACTTAGTGAGTATGCTACATCGGGTCTGGTACATAGCATCGCATACATGATAGAGTCTACTGCTGAAGCATAGGGTATCCCTTGCATGCGAGCTCTCTCCAAATTAGTCTTGGGAGACATCTCTTTAGAGAGAGTGAGCCCTGAGATCGTGGGTAAAAACCCACGTTTGGACTCTTCCATACTAAACCTCTTTAGTATGGTGTCAATGTACCTGGACTGGGACAATCCCAATATCCTTTTAGATCTATCTCTATAGATCCTGATTCCCAATATGCAGGAGGCATCACCTAGATCTTTCATTGAGAATCTTTGTGATAAGAAGAGCTTGACCGATTGCAGCATAGGAATGTCATTTCCTATCATAAGTATGTCGTCCATGTACAATACGAGGAAGACAACCTTACTCTCTACCACCTTCTTGTAGATACAAGGTTCATCTACGTTTTTGACGAAATCAAACTCTTTGATAACGACGTCAAAGCAGATGTTCCAACTCCGCGATGCTTTCTTTAATCCATAAATGGATTTAAGAAGCTTGCACACCTTCCTGCTGCTCCCACTATCTACGAAGCCCTCTGGCTGAGTCATGTACACGCACTCTTCTAAATCACCGTTTAGAAAGGCGGTCTTAACATCCATTTGCCAGATTTCTTAGTCATGATATGCAGCGATGGCAAGAATGATCCTGGTGGATTTAAGCATAGCCACTGGAGAAAAGGTTTCGTCATAGTCCACACCTGGTCTTTGACGAAAACCCTTTGCAACAAGTCTAGCTTTGAAAGTCTCCACTTTCCCATCTACACCAAGTTTTTTCTTGAAGATCCACTTGCTCCCAATAGGTTTTACCCCTTCAGGAGCATCTTCCAAAGTCCATACTTTGTTGGTGCACATGGATTCCATCTCGGACCGCATTGCATCGAGCCATTTCACTGAGTCCCCACTCGTGATGGCCTGCTCGAAGCTAGTTGGGTCATCATCAACCATGATGTAATCCTCGCTCCCACCATCCATGAGAAAACCGTAGTATCTCTCCGGTGGGTGAGGAACCCTACTAGATCGGCGGAGTGGCCGGGGTTCATCGGGAACTACCGAATCCTCTGGTTCCACTAAATCTTCAGTTTGAGTTTGTGTAGCCGGAATTTCTTCCAGTTCTACCTCACTGCCACTAATTTCTTTTGCAAGAAATTCCTTTTCTAATAAGGTGGCATGTCGAGAAATAAACACTTTTTGTTCCTCAGTATGGTAGAAAAGATATCCATGTGAATGTTTGGGATATCCCACAAACTTGCATAGAACTGACCGTGCCTCGAGTTTGTCCGGATTTTGCCTTTTGACATAGGCCGGACAACCCCATATCTTAACTCGTTTAAGACATGGTCTCTTCCCACTCCATATCTCATATGGTGTGGTAGGTACAGATTTAGATGGAACTTGATTCAATAGGTATTCTGCTGTCTCCAGCGCATACCCCCAGAAGGAAATAGGTAACTCAGCTGTGCTCATCATAGAGCGCACCATATCTAATAGGGTGCGGTTCCTCCGTTCTGATACACCGTTGTGCTGTGGTGTATATGGAGGAGTCAGCTGAGAGAGAATCCCATTTTCTTTTAGGAAGTCCAGAAATTCATTGCTCAAGTATTCACCTCCTCGATCAGATCGAATGATTTTAATACTTTTTCCGGTTTAGTTCTCGACTTCTTGTTTATATTCTCTAAATTTCTCAAAAGCTTCAGACTTGTGTCTTAACAAGAACACATGTCCGTATCTTGAGAGATCGTCAGTGAATGTAATGAAGTACGAAGAACCATCCCTGGCATGTGTAGACATGGGACCGCATACATCACTATGTATCAGTCCCAAGAGTTCGGTAACTCTTTCTCCGTGTCCCGTAAACGGAGTTTTGGTCATTTTGCCTTTGAGACATGACTGTCAAGTGTCATAAGATGAAAATTCGAATGGTTTCAAGTATCCATCCTTATGCAACTTAGCTAGCCGTGTTGCATTTATATGACTGAGTCTACAATGACATAAGAAGGATTCGTTCAGTTCTGAACTCTTTCTCTTGTGTGTGTTTGTTATGCTCATAACCGTTGATTGATTTAGAACATAAATGCCATTGCACATCGTGCCTGATCCAACCAACTTTTGGTTTAGAAAAATGTTCATAACATTATCTTGTAATACAAAATTATATCCTTCTTTAGTCAACAAAGAAACCGATATAATGTTGCATATCAGGTTCGACATGTAATAGCATTCGTTCAGAATCAATGTATTACCAGTTGGCAATACAAGGTGATATTCCCCGACGGTTTTAGCTGCAACAATTGCACCATTTCCAACCCTTATGTCTTTATCACCTTCTCCAGGTTCTCTACCTTTTCTAAGCCCATGTAACTGATTACATATATGGGATCCTGACCCGGTATCTAATACCCAGGACGTAGAGGAAATGGAGAAACAGTTTTCTGTAACGAACACACCTGAAGAAAATGCATCATCATGTACTTTCTTCATACGGGTGGCATGGGAATCCTGGTATTCCCCTATATCCTGTTCAGTCTTACAACTCTTATAAGAAAGAACGGAACCAACGTTCCCCAGCATAGTATAACATGCGGGTTCGGTCAATACATCCATATTATTATCTTTATTAAGGCATGATATGGTCGCTACCTGGAGAGAGAGAGAAGAAAACACTTTAGCGTATGCTCTTGTAAGATCAGATTGGTTATTATCTTATCTAATCAGGATGGCTCCCACTGTTTTTTTTTATCAAATCTTCCTTCAAACCCTAAAAGGAAAGACTAGTCGGGATTAATTACACCCTACAACTTCGCCAATCTTTCGGCCAGGCCAGTGTCGGTACTTTGAGGGAGGTTCCCCGTGCTTTCGCACGGACCTAATTAAAGTAAACCTCGTTTTCCCAGAGGCGTAACCCCGTTGACACCTTTCTAGACACCTACTTGATCGGCTAATTGTCCTGTGTAAAACTCTCCCGGGAGTAACAATTACTCGCAGTGGGTATCGGGATCCAACTATCTCATAGAAGGTATGCAATCTCATTGCAAATCTCAACACTTGAAATTCCCGATAATATTTTGCCCCTAACCCCTATGACGTTGACAAAGGCCAACAAATCATAGGATGCTAGTCAAGTTCAACCCGTCATTTCTTGATTGAATCAAACCCAACCGCACAACCCTTGACAAAGGCCAACAAGGTCGTACGACTACCCCAAAACAATTTGCATCATATGCATAAGCAGATAAGCACCATTTAGCTACCGCACACTACGCCTTGACAAAGGCCAACAAACGCAGTACGAATACTAAATAGTTCTTATCTGAAATGATGGAGGGCTACGACAGGTTTTTCTGAAAACCTATTGCGTAATGAACTTGATATCGTTGTAGAATCAAGTGAATTTTGAAATGCAGTGATTTTGAGGCTTTTATTAGTTTTGCTAAAGAGGTCACTCCCGGTGAAGAGATCTCGGCTCTTTCCTCATCGAATAAGGTGCAGGATATATCATATATATCACTATGCAAAGCAAAACTCCAAAAGAAGTCAAAAGTCAAACCGAGTATTGCAGCATCTGCCAGTTTTGCTAAAGAGGTCACTCCCGGTGAAGGGATCTCGGCTCTTTCCTCATTGAATAAGGTGCGGGATATATCATATATATCGCTATGCAAAGCAAAACTGTAGCTACCCCTTTTTATTAAAATTTGATTCTACAACATCTTTTAGGTTTCTTTTCTTTCATTAATCACATTAATGAAGTCCCATCATTTAAGTCACCTAAACATCACAGATAAATACGACGTACACTTATGCCATCCGCATTCGCCTTGATGTCCCCTCGTGCACCGTTAGGTTAGGTAACTAACGGCAGAGCAGGGCAGGGCTAGCGCGGGTGTAAAACATAAGTAACGTCTATATAATATATAATATATACTATATACAGTATTTATCACAGAACATCACATGATCACATCACAGATATCGTAGCAGAAGAAACATATGAAACATTGGATATACGAGGACGTCCGTGTTTTATTTTGAGCCTCTATAAAACACGGATTCCACGGTCGCGACGAATAGCCAAACCCACACCCCTAGACCCCTACGAGAGCGGCAAGCAACCCTACCAATTCTAGAGTTAGGAGACCCGGACTCGACTCCTCGAATTGGTCTCCCACTGGACTCCAGAATCCGGTTACTTGTGCTCTCCTTCTTGGGTCTATCCTAGTGCGGAAAAGTAAATAATATACAAATGGTGACAGCAATCTTGACCCGGAAGTGCCCCAATAAAAGAATATTACATACATTTTAATTTTACATGAATGAAAATAAAAACTCTCATCTCACATAAAACCCCCGGCTATTCAGAACGCGACGATCCAATATAACATATCCAGCAATACATAACATCACATGTCATCAACGTAAGTAAATTGCTCATCCCAATTGTCGTTGACATATAGCAACGAAACCGGCGATATCGCATATTACACTTACGGTCACAGAAAAGAAAGTGTACTACAACATTTGGAATCCATAATCTCTATAGATATCGTAAATCCGAAATATCACATATTCCGCATTTCATGCCTAACTGTATGAATTCCACATATTGTATCATATTCCAGATAAATGGACAGTATTAAACTTTCCGATCGAATAATCAAATACCCAAGATTTCCTCAATAGCTCAACACTTGAGCGGAGTTCAAAAATTCCAGTATACGTCACAATAGCAACGGTCCAGCCGTAGAAGGGTCAAGCCAACGCCTCACATGTGGCACGCCGTACTGCCCCAAACCCTAAGGTTCAAAGGGCAGTTCAAGACGGTCACATAATCGAGTTAAGGTTTGTTGTCTTCTAGAGGGTCCGTCACATCACATGCACGTTTTTCCGAAAGATTTAAAACCCGATAAAAATTCAACACTTGAATGTTTTTCGTGCCGGGAAAAAATTGAGTTAATGATATCCGTTCGAATATTTTAATACTTTCTAAATTATCCGGAATAAACAACGAAATTAAAATTTCCGATCGAATCTACGAATACAAAATAAACCCCAGAACACTTAACCCTTGAGTCATATTAAAAATACCCATAAAATAGTAACAACAGAATAAAGAATTACTGTGCAAAAACCAGTCCCTAATACCATTACCTTGCCGCGGAACCACCGCCAAAGGTGGGTTATTGCCGCGGTTCCGCGGCCATGTGGAGGACTTAGGGGCTCGTTTTTCATGGTTATTCTTAGAAAACCCTGCTGAATTTTTTAGGCATTTTTAATTCGGAAAAATACCAGATTTCAAAAATTGTACATAGAGGGGTTTAAAGTGTAGTTTCCGGGTTCGATCGGGGTTTTAACTTCGTTAACACATCGCCTAATGCTCTAGCTAAGCTCTGATACCACTGTAGGGTTACTAGGCACACTAACAAGGCTCTATAAGGCATCGACCATGCCAAAATTAAATTTTTATGTGCCGAATAACACTAAGCAAGATCGTATACTAGAGTTTAGGCGAAACAATTAGCAAGTAAACAACTTTACTCTAAAGGGAATACGAAATACAACCTTTGTAGATCGGTCCTTCACTTCTAAAGCTCCTTGATGAAGTCCCTTCACTGCGATCAAGCTTCTCCCGGACTCTTGCATGGCTTCACGACGCGTAGGATGCGACCTTGCTTGAAATCTTCGAGGCCGAAGATGATCTACGTCGAGGGAATTCCGACTCAAGCTCCTACTTCACTAACTAGAGAAATAGTGAAGTAAACACCCTAAACTAATGTGCTAGTCTAGTAAAGGATGGAGAAATAGGAAGTGGGTTCTCTTTAGAATTTTGTTTCTCACACTCTTTCTCACTTTGGATCAAACCCTAGTTTTCTTTCTCCTTTTCACAATGAAGAAGATGAACCAAAAGAAAGAGGAAAGGATAATGATCAACTGAGTAATCTAACCATGGTGAGTGAGTATCATATACTAACTCATGGTGGGACATAACCATGGCTAAGTCAAGATGGTTAGGTTAAAAAAAATCTAAAGTAAAACAAATTAAGTGGACTTTGTCAAAGTATCCAAAAGCTTCTACAAGCTTCATACTTATGACATAAGCTTCACTAATTTGTAATTACTTTAAATAAATATTAACCACCATCTAATATAGTATGGTGTATGTCTTACACACCCTTGTTTAGTGTATCATCAACCATGATACAAAAGAAAACACTTTAATATATATATCACACACACACACACACATATATATATATATATACAAGTGTTCATATGTGAGAAAAACCCTAAAGTGAACAAGTGTTAGCAAATGTAAATCAGTATATCTAATATACAATTATACACTTAATTATTAAATCAACACTTGACTTAATAATCCGGTCATATCTCATATAACCGGCTAATATCCATCGTATCGACTTATCAAATCAACACTTGATTCGATAACCCGGTCATATCACATATAACCGACCGATACAAAAAGTCGCGAGAATAGAATACGGTATCACATACTCGCATTTATTCTCGGTCCCGCACATATCACATACGTGCTCCTATTTCGTTTTGCCTGAGCCAGTAAAACCTCTGTGTAGGACTCTAAAGACTCGTCAATACGCCGGCAGTAGGTGATGATCACATCACGCACCCACAAGCCGTCAGCGGTACTAGCTGGACGTAACGGCTACCCGGGTATTGAGCGATCAGAAGATCAGCAAGCAAGCCCGCTCCAACTCCTGTAAAAGCCTGCCGGTAACACTTCCCATACAGTCCGGTCTCCTCGTCTGATATGTAGCATATCAAGTCTAGGGGTGGTAAACGTCAGACCCCAATAACCGATAAGTCATGCCGATGTGAGGATCATAACGGGTCGAGAAACTACTGGTAACACTTACCAGTAAATCTCTAATCAGCCTTGGCCAGGGACTTCCCTGTTACGGCCAATCGAACACAGCGCAACATCAACCCCAAATATCGGGAGAGACGAAACCCCTCCTATCGCTCATTGCCTCCATGTGACTCGGGATTGTATCCAAAAACCACCATTTTGCACGCCCTCATGGACGTGGTAAGGTGGAAATCAAAGCACAGTGGGAATCCTATGAGACTCTATGATGATCTCGGGTCTACAGACTAACCTGCATAAGTGTCACCAGAGAACTGCCATCTGACGTGAGGTATAATACCATCTGGGAGTTCTCGGCGAGTCCGTCCAGTGTACCCAGTCTCCACTGAGCACCCGTATACCATCTCTAATGTCAAACACCAATGGATATGGGATCATCCATCGCCCATCTCATGGGTCGAGAAGCGTATACGCTAGTCTATACTGGTATATCGATGCCCCGTCTCGATACACCCACGACTAAGGATATTGAAGTATGTACTTATGGACTACCACGGCCCCACTAGTATGATCTGCATCATAGTCCAGGTAGTCAAGTACACATCCTAAGGGTTTTACCAACATGTAACTATAAGACAGTATAAAGAGACAAGATGCATGTTAAAGTAAAGAATAACCAGATAGCATACTATCATATCGAGCAAGAAAGTCCTCTCTATATATGTCCAAGCATCCAATATAATATACGTCATCTGTACAATTCTGGCCTCTACGGCATACATACAACTAACACTAGGTAATATGATTATCTGATGATGGGAATGTGTTAATTTGATTAATACAAAGATAATAAACCTAAAACACGTTGTAAGAACCAAATATTAGACATTGTGGTATTATAGTTGAATCTTTTGTTTTGCATAGAGATATTCAGTTAGGAATATCTGCACCTCATTTGACGAGACAAGAGACTAGATCCCTTCATAGGAAGTGACCTCTTTGGCAAAAGATTGTGTTACTATAAGTTTGAAAATTGAATAGCGGTATTTCTTTGCTTTACACAGTAGTATCCAGTTAGGAATATCCTGCACCTCATTCAATAAGGTAAGAGCCATGATCCCTTCACGGGGAATCCACACTTAAGCAATAGTCTACGTAATTATAAATTTGCAAAATCACTTGGTTCCTTCAATGATATCAAGTTCATTACGTTAATGGTTTTCTTCAAAACCAGCCGTAGCTCTCTGTCATTTTAGGAAGTATTACTTAGTATTCGTGTTACGTTATGATGATCTTTAGTCAAGACGTAGTGTATGGTAGCTAAGTGATGCTTTCTGCTTGCATGTGATGCGATTAGTCAGGATAGTCATGCGATCGTTTTGATCTTTAGTCAAGGGTCATGCGGGTGGGTTTAAACTAGTCAGGAAATGACGGGTAGAACTTAATTAGGACCCTTTATCGTTTTGATCTTTAGCCAATGTCTTAGGGTCCTAGGGGTAAAAACCGATATCGGGAGTTTCAAGTGTTGAAATTTGCAATGAGTTGCATACCATTTTATGTGATAGTTTGGTCCCGATTCCCACTGTGAGTAAGACTTACTCCCGGGACATTTTCATATGATTCCGATTAGTTCTCCTTTTAGGGTTCGAAGGATGATTCGACAGAATAGTGGAACCCATCCTGATTAGATGACTTAATCAACCAATCTAATCTTGACTAAAGTACATGAAGAGTGTTCCATTTCTCTCTTTAGCAGCGACCTAAGACCGACCTTAAACTAAAACTCATAAACCAAATTTTAACTGGACCTTTTTATGATCAATGGCTTTTGGCATGTCATTTCTATCCACTTTTGCGACAATGTCGCAAATGACCTTACCCCTCCCACTTCCCTTTCACTTACTCTAGAACCCTCTGTATTCAGTAAAGAGATTCATATTGTTTGGAGGCCATCGTATGGTTAGATACGAACCCAAAGAAATTGTTTCATTATGGGGATATCCACTAGTTCTGGTGTGGATGAATTGTTCATTTTTCTCTCTCTTCTACCTTATCTCAAGTTTGAGAACTCCTTATGAGTAAGGAGTGTATACCATTGTGCTTATTGGATAGTTTTCTTCTAATCCTAACATTGGTGCTGATAGGAATGAAGAGAAGAAAACCAACTAGTACAAGTATGGTACACAAAAGATAAGATGGAGAGACACTGAAAGGGATAATTATGAGGGAAATGACATTGCAACTACCGTCAGTAGCCTATGTGTTATAGAGGTATTACAAGGAACACCCGGCAACCCCTTGAAACATTTGATGTTTCAATTTTTCTCAGTGGTTATGATTGAAAATTGTTTCTCAGACACTTTTAACACCTGGGTATATGGATACCGGATTAGAATCCTATATCTGCTAGGTGTTACAAATGGTGAGAGGGAGTGAAGTACTGGGAAAAAGGTGATTTGTTCCCCAATGTCGAAACTCGGAGTAATTGTTGCTATTGGAGAAATCACCAGGTTTACCTAATGGCAAACTTTTGGTTTTGAATAGCCATTATAGTGCACCAACTTTTAAAAACTCTTATATCCGTTTTTTTATTTGATAAAGTAGGATATAATTTTTAAAACGATGTCTTACCTATATCAAGTGTTGATTAAGTTAGGTGCAAAGAATAACTTAACTGATATTCTTAACCAAAATTCAGTTCTTAAATTATAACGCATAGATTATGAGTTAATGAACTCTTATGACTTATACATAGGATGTATATGGTTCGTTGTCCTTCGGGACAAGGGGCTGGTTCTTTTACTTCATTCTATCTACTTTTGAGTACTCTAATTTTGGATGCACGTTCTTGTTGAAACACAAAATCCAAAGTTGTGAGAACTTCAAAGTGTATAGGGAAAAAATAGAGAACTAGGCGTTAGTAGTATCATGAATCTTCGAAGTGTTCGAAGATGTGAATACTTACACCAGGTATTCAGTATTAAAAATGCGATTCTCTCATATTTCTCATCTATGGGTGCGCTCTATAATGAGTGATGCTGAGATGTTTCTATTAACTTTGACAAACCTTAGCAACTCCGCAGATTTAGTGGGTAATCTAAGCCATCCGAGAGTTACTTCGGTTTGCTCGTAGAAGGTGACAAAGAGCCTTGCATCATGAGATGATGACCCTACTAGTTATCAACAGGCCATGAGAAGTATGACTTCTGACCGATGGCTGGATGCTAAGTTATCCAGAATGGATTCCATGCACCGCAACAAAGTATAGACTTTTTTCGTGCTCCTTATGGGATAAAACCCAAAGGAGCAAGTACATCTTCCGAGATCAGTGCGATTGGAAGGGTAGTGACCTTATAAAGTTAGGACCTGTAGTAAACGGTTTTTCATCGAATACCCGACGTGGATTGTGATGAAGCTGCTGCTACAGTGTCTGAGCTGAAGTCCATATGGGTATAATTTGTCATGAATGTTTCCTTAACTATGATATTTGGCAGGTGGATGACTATAACGTCTTTCTAAATAAGTGATTTAGAAGTGTACGTGTATATGACTCTGCCGGAGAATTTTCATACTCAATAGGAGCAACGGATAATATGCGATTTGTCTAAGTCTATTTGTAGACCAAAGCAGGCATAACTGAGTAGGATTATCTATTTTTAATGTTACAGTCAAAGTGTTTGACTTCATAAAAAAGAAAGATGAACTTTGGATCTAAAAGAAGGTTGTAGGGTGGAATGTTAATGATGTTATTTGGGATATGGATGACATTCTTCTGATAGGAAGTTATGTTCCTATACTACAAATCGGTTAAGCATTGGTAGTCATGGATGTTTCTCAATATGGGACTTGGATAAAAGATATTGTAAATTCTGGTGACTCGGTCTATACAGATAGATCTAGTATGTTTTGGGATTATCCTAATTCAGGTACTTCGATACTATTCTAAAAGGGTTTAGAATGTACAACTCCAAGCGAGGTAGTGTACCCGCATAAGGTGGAGCCACCCTCTCTAAAGAGATGTCTTCAGGACTTATGAGGAGAGGGACCTGCATGAGTGACTTTCCACTTGCTTTGGCAGTTGGGTAATTCATGCGATGTCATGTACCAGACCGGATATTGCTCTTATAATTGTTGTAATAAGCGGATATTAATCCAATCCAGGAGAAATGGAAGCAATGAAGAACATATGAGATGTTGGTGTATGGTAACGACTTCCTCTTTCGGGAGGTGATTGCCGACTCCAGCTTCCAAAGTGACAAGGATGACAGAATGTCTGTTTTGAGTTATACAGTTTACCCTCTTCTGAGGAGCAATATATTGGTTCCAAGAGAATGATTGAAGTAGTCAAGACACTAGATGCTGATTGTGAATCAGCAAAGGATACCGCCTGAGAATTCGCTGGATATAATTGTTCATTTATAAACATGATCCCATCGTTTATCTAGGTAAATACTAAGGCAAGTATCGCTTAGTTCGGGAGATATTTGATCTCTGCGAAGTTGATATATAGGGAGAAACAGAGAGAAGCATTGTGCCGGGTCTGCTCATTGAGGCTAGTTCTCGAACACGATTTGCGAAACTGTTAGTACAGAAGTTGGGTATACGATACCGCAATAAGTAGCCTTAAGTGCAAGTGGGAGATTGTTGGATATAGTGCCCTCAAGACAATTATTGTAATTGCAAGATGGTAATTACGTAATTGAATGAGGACCTATATAGAGAACATTCTTACTCGAGATGATAATATGCTATCTGGTTTGTCTTTATCTTTCATGTGATGCGTTTTATACGTTATCACGCATCATTTAGACATTAGATAAAACCCTTAGAATTTTTCTTGACTACCAGGACGATGATGGAGATCATACTAGTGGGGCTTAGGTAGTTGATAAGCACATCCTTAAATGTCTCTAGTCGTAGGAGTATCGAGACTGGACATCGATACTTCAGTTTAGATTAGTGTATACGTTTCTTGATCCGGTTGGAGGGCGATAGCTGATCCTATAACTATTGGTGTTTGACACCAAGGATTATATACAGGTACTCATTGGATGAGATATACTGGACGGTGTAACATTTCAGGAAAATAAAATATTATTTTCGGAATTTAAATAATTTAAATAATAAATTTTAAAAATATTAGAACAATATGGAAATTGGTTTTAATCAAAAGGTATAATTATATACCAATAGTTTGGAAAATATTTGGAAATTTATATGAAATATTGATTTGGAAAGTGTTTAATTGATTTGGATATTTTATAAATATTTATACAATTATTTGTATATGAGTTTATTACTAAACTTGATTAATACTTCACTAATTATGCACTAATCTTGACATCCAACATGACATGTTGCAAACACTTGTTACATATGTTTGAACCATGCTTCATTTCATTATTTGGTTTTATTTATGCTTTTGTTTTAAAATAAAGAAAAGATAAATGAAAAAAAGGAAAGATATGGGGACATGGAGGTATGGGCTTAGAGAGAGAGAGAGAGAGGTAGAAACTTCTACACACACACCATGGCACATAACTCCTTCTTTCCTCCATCATTCTCTTCTTCATCTCCTTCATTCTTCTCTTCATCTTCCTTCACAACCTCCTCTACACCCCACAAAACATCACCAAAACTCAAACAAAACCTTATAATCCCTTCACAAAAAATGTGCACAAGCTCCTCATAAAGACCATGGTAGGAACAAGTCAAGACTTTGAGCACTTCGGGCAACTCAAAAAAATTCTTGAGTTGCCAAATGAGGTATAATCCCTACCCTTCTAGTTAAGTTTTGGTGTTTCTTATATCCTTGTGTAGTTTTAAGCAAAACAAGGGAGGTTTAGTGATCTTGGAAATTTCCAAGATGAGATTAAGGGTGATTATGAGTTGTGATGGTGTGTTTGAGGATTAGATAGTCTTCAACCCTTCTAGTGTATGAATCCTGGACCAACTGAGCATTGAAACCTCAAGACTTGAGTTAGAATTTTTCCGATGTTGGTTTTGTGAAGTTTTGAGGATTATTGGAATCTGGAGCAACTTTGAATAATTGTAAGGAAAAAAAACAACTAATGTAACCTAGTTAGACCACCATAAGACCACCACAGAAGAACGAGACACCAACTCCATGTTGGGGCCGGCGACGCTGGGTCCTTCTTTATATCTTGCCGGTCAGTTGTTGGGCAAGGGTGTTAGGGTTTGGCATGCAGCTCACTTATCTTATAACCTAGACCTTGTATTGTTAGTTTAGTCCTAATATACCTAAGCAAAAATCTGGGAGCATTTTGAGTTTATTTTAGCAATGTTTTTCCGATTTCTAAAACTTGGTTTTTGGTATTTGAATTTGGATTTGGTCGTTGGACGTTCGTACGTCAACGACGAGGGTTATTTGATTGTTTTTGCATGCGTAGGCTATAGGTTCTAACCTATGAGCACTTCGCGTGTCGTGTCAGTTTTTGAATAGGATTTTGATGCGATACGATGTGTTTTGATATGTAGGTACCTTTGCGTGGACTTCGGGACGACAAGGGAGAGTAAGGCATCATCGACTTCGGTGAGGCAAGGATCGAAGGTGAGTAGATGTATATCTACGGGGGAAGTCGGGTGGATGGCGTATAGCACTCTCGCAACAGTAGAATAGGATATAGTTATATATGAATGTATATGTTGATGTGATATATGGTGTTGGGTTTCAGCAGCGCCCCGGCCATCAATCCGTGACCAAATGCGGAACAAAAATTTACAAAAACCGGCGCTAACGGAACCCGCTACCCGGATCTACCTACCCTTAACGCTATACTAGAAAACTAGGAGTTAGAATGGTTATACCGAGTTGATCCGTGTCCTTCGGTCTTCAACCACCTTTCCAAGTTCCTAGAGCCTTCCATGATCAAGCTTGATCTCCGGTCTCCCTCCCTCGTAGATGATCCACCCGAAGGTTTGTGCAACGAGCTCCTACTTCATAATCGAAGTAACTAGGGTACCTAGATCGCTAAACTAGATAGTCTATATGATGTAGAGTGTGGTGATGGATTAATTTGTCTCAAGACACCCAAGGTTTCTCAACACATGAGAGAGTTTGGGTGGAGGAAGAAGAAGATGCCATGAGAATGAGAGTGAGGCAACTCAAGAAAGAAATGGCTAAGTTTTTCTTTTGTTGTGAGATTTTTCTTGTTGTGTTTTCTTCAATAGTTGAAGCCATCCAAATAAATATCCCATGGCTACAAAATATCAAGAGTCAACCATAAATATCTCAAGTCAACAAAATCTCACAACAAACAAAAACTTAATCATGCTTAGAAAAATAACCATGGGTCATTACTAAGCCATGCCACAATTATGCAATGAACGCCTCACCCTCCACTTCAATAACCTTTTAATCCAAAAAGGTTTAAACCATAATGAGGTGTAATCTTCTAAAAGCAATCTTGTAAGAAATTACAAGAATACCCCTCATCCATATATACATACCCGCATCCGTATTCTGAAGAATACAAATACAATGAGACAGAAATAATCCAATAATATAATACTAGGATCCGGCTTAAACCAAAGCCCACTAGGATTATCCGTCCGAACATCATCCGTGCACAAGTACACGTGTGTGATCGAACCCTGTCGTAAAACCATATGACCTCTACATCATTTTGCCTGAAGCAGGAAAACTCTCTGTGTGGGACTCTAAAGACACGTCAATATGGTGGCAGTGGGTTTAACCACAAGCACGTTAGCGACACTAGCTATATGTAATGGCTACCTAGGTATTGAGCGAAAGGCAGACCGACGAGCAAACTCATCCTGAAACCCCTGCTGACCTGACAGTGACAATATCCGTACAGTCCGGTCTGTTCGTCTAAGAGTATCTCATATCGAGTCTAGGGGGTGGATAAAGTCAGATCTCTAACAACGCGACATTTCGTGTCGGTATGAAGCTCATCATCACCTGAGAAACTACTGATCAAAATCAATAATTCTCGACTAACTTGTCAAGGATTTCTGGTGATGGCTACCCGTGCACCGCGTGACATCAACCCCCAATACCGGGAGAGACGAATCCCCGACGATCCGTTCACTGCCTCTATGTGGCTCGGGACTGTACCCAACTAAAACCTGTTTGCACGACTCCTTTGAACCGTGGTAGGATAGTAATCAAAGCACAGTGGGAATTCACACGAGACAAATGACGATCTCAGGTCGACAGACTTACCTGTACACATATCACCTGGGAACTGCTATCTAACAATAGGTATAGTACCAACTAGCAGGTTCCCGATGAGTCCGTCCAGTGTACTCATAACCTAATGAGCACCTGCGTACTATCTTAGGTGAACAAATTGACACCAATGGCTTGAGAGACCTGGCCACCGCCACTCGTCGGGGTCTCGATCAGTATACACTAGTCTATTCTGGAGTATCGATGCCCAGTCTCGATACTCCCACGACTAGGGACAATTAAGAACGTGCTTATAGACCACCCAGCTCCCACGTATATGATCTCTATCATAATGCTGGTAGTCAAGCAAGAATCTTATGCGCTCTATCAACATGTAATAGTGATCTGTAATACCACATAAAGCATGTACATGATGATAAAGACAAACCAGATAGCATACTATCATCTCGAGTAAGACTGTTCTACCGGTATAAGTCCTCCCTCAATCATCATAATCATCTGCCTGCGACTATGATAATTGCCTTGAGGGCACTATAGCCAACAATCTCCCACTTGCACTTAAGGATAATTATTACGATGTCGCATACTCACAGCCCGTGTGATACCGAACACCCAAGTCCTTTACTAATCAGTCTCGTAAAGCTCGTTTGCGAAACTATTGCTTTTGAGAAATAGCCTCAGTGAGTGGATCCGCTCCAATGTTTCTTTCTATATCTCAATTTCGTGGAGAAAGACCATCTCCCGAAATGAGCAACACCTGTCCTAGAATTTGTTTGGATATCTGATGGGACCTAGTTCATAAATGAACTCCAAATCCAACAAACTTCTTAGACTGTATCAACTACTGAATTTAATCAGTATCCTACGCCATGCCTTCCACAGTATTCGCTTGGACCACCTGTCCCTCAAAAGAGGGAAAAATATAACTCTGACAGCCACTCTGTCTTTAGGTCACCTTGGAAGCCTGAAATGATAACCGTCTCCTAAAAGAGGTTACCGTTACCATATCCCTAGAACATCCACTTATATTCATAACTACTTCCTAACTTTTCTCCAAGATTGGATTAATATATATGCTTATTGCAGCTAGTGCAAAAGCAATATCTGGTGTTGTACTTGACATCTCATGATCGACTCAATTGCCTAAGCAAGTGATATGTCAATCATGCAAATCCCTCTCCCATCAGTCTTTAAGACATCCTTTAGAGAGGGTGACTCCATCACCTGCGGGTACACCACCTCGCCAGGAGTCATCCATTCTAAAACAACTTTAGAATATTGTCAAGTACCATAATTTGGGACACTTCCTAAATCTAGATCTAAAACCATAGACCCTGTCACCAGAAACCCTGATATTATATCCATATATTATGTAGAGAAACCGCCTTATGACAACCACAGTATAACCGATCGCAGTATAGGAGGATCTCTTCTTATCAAGTGTATATCATCCAAATACCTGGACATCACTCTCTACTACATTCTTAACAGATCCATCTCCTATTCTGATGAAGTCAAAACCTATGACTGTCACATCAAAAATAGATGATCTATTTCCGCTATACTTGCTTTAGTCTATAAATAGACATAAGCTACTTGCCTTCTATGCTTCCGCTGCTCCCACTGACTACAACAACCCTCTGGCAGAGTCATATACACGTGCACTTCTAAAGCTAGTTTAGAACGGCGTTTTACTCATCCTCCTACTGGGTCTTATAGTATAGAACAACAGCAATGGCAAGTTTGGGTAAACAAGAACCTCCCTGTCACCGTCTCTGAGAAGATCGAATTACCTCTCGGGTTGCTGAGGTTACCTACTAAATCTGCGGAGTGGCTAATGGAATGTCGAATCCAATTGAATCCTCAGGTTCTCTTAAATTTTCAGTAATCGTTTGTGTTTCTGGAATCACTTCCAGTTCTACCATACTCCTACTATTTTTTTCTAAAAAGAATCCATTTTACTAAAAATGGTGGCGAGTCAAGAACAATATAACCATTGATCTTCCTGATGGCAGAAAGTTAACCCTCGTCAAAACCCGGGATAACCTATAAACAGCCATTACTGAAACGTGCCTTGAGTTTATTCAGATTCTGGTTTAAGCATCAGCCGGACAACTCCCTATACCTTAACATCGTTAAGATATAAATTGATTCTATATATCCAATACGGAAACAAAAGCACTAATTTAATTGGAATCAGATTCAAAATCATACAGCTGTCTCCAGTGCATATCAACCAAATGCAAGGAGGCCAAACAATATTACACATATAGGAGTGCATCCATATATGAGTAACGTGAAAGAAAAGCAAGTTCTCAAAACCATTACTTACAACGGAATACCTAGCACAAGTATCTACATCTTCGACTACCTCGAAGAATCCTTATACTTCCAACAAATGGTTCTCTACTTTATTCTTATATCTATATCTTCTCAATATCTGGACTTTGTATGTCAACGAAATACTTGTCTAGAACTGGAGAAGTCATGAGTAAACAGAATACAGTACGAGTACCAACCCCTTTGTCCTTATGGACACTGGACAACATACAATACTTTGTATAAGTCGCTTGAGTTTAATAACTCAAACCCTGTGCGTCGTAGGTTGAAAACTGCACTATGGTTAAGAAGAATTACACCGCTGTTGAATGCACCTTACCTAATCACCAACTGATATAGGTAAATGTCATAGACATAATTTCAAAAAGTTATATCTCACTTTATAAAATAAATGTATAGATATATCAGTTTGAAATTAGTGCATAACAACGGATATTCAAAACCAAATATTTGCCGTCAGGCTAAACCCAGGCGATTTCCTTAAATATCACCAATTACAAAGAATTCTGATATATAGAGGATCTAATCACCGAGTTCCAAATATCTTACTCCCACTCACCATCTGTAACACTATACAGATGTGAGAAACGAATCTGGTAAATACATACCCTGGAATTAGAATCCAATTGGGAAAATAATTTTCACTTAACATCGCACAGTGAAACTGAAACATGAAAATGTTTCGAAGGGGTAATCTAGTATTCCTAGTAACGCCTCTTCCACTATCCTGATTCATGATCGTAACCGTATACTTCCATGCCCTCACTCCAATCCCTTTGTTATGTCATTACTTATTACCTTTTGTATACCACCTTTAGGCTAATTGGTTTTCTTCCTTCCCTACCCTTCGGCACCAACCTAAAGTTTGGAAGAAGACTATCCAATAAGTGTAATAGGTGTACTTTCCTAATACCAGGAGCCCTCACAACCTGAAAGAAGGTAAAGGGAAAAGACAACTGAATAATCCTATTCTATTTCTCCTGAACCGGAAACCATCCTCGAATCTGGAACAAGTTTCTTCGAGTTCGTATGTAACTATACGATGGCGTATCCAAGTATTATGGACGTTCGTAGTGATACGAAGTGTTCGGGAGAAAACCAAAGTGGATGTGGGAGTGTCAGGGGTATACGCGTTTTTGTCGTGAATGATAGCAGTCGCAATTTCCTTTGCCCTTATTGTAATCCCTTTATATGTCTTTACTTATTACCTTCAATACACCACACTTAGGCTAATTGGTTTTCTTCCTTCCCCACCTTTCGGTACTTGCCTATGGTTTGGAAGAAGACTATCCAATAAGTGCAATAGGTGTACCCTCTCCTATGTAGGGTTCCTAGGCACTCTCAAGAGGTCTCACAAGGCATCAACCATGCCAATTTCAAAAATTATGGGTGCCGAGAAACCGTAATACGGATCGTTGACTAGAAGTTTAGGCGATATGTGAATCTAGTTAACAACTTAACTAAAAGAAGAGAGCTACAACCTTTGTAGATCCGGTTATCCACTTCCTTAGCTCCATGTAGGCATCCTCTCGCTGTCCATCTCGAATCCCGAACTCATACGTCGGCTTCATCGGAGATTTGGGCGGACTAGGTCGTCGGCTTCGTGCCGAAGATGATCTACGTCGAGGCATCACAAGTTCAAGCTCCGACTTCACAAATTTGTGAAACTTGTGAAGAAAACACCCAAAACAATTTGGCAAGAGGTAGAGGGTGAAGAAATAGGAGGTGGGTTCACTTTAGAATTGGATTTCTCACTTTGGAACTCAAGTTGCCATTAATGGCATCAAGCTTTTTCTTTTGAAGATGAAGAAGAAGATGAAGCTAGAATTATGATAAGTGTTGAGTTAAAATGAATAATAATTCAATACTTATCATAAGCTAACTATAGTAAAGTATAGAGAATAGACCATGGTTACTTGGATGAGTTAGGGTTAAGCATGAAGACAAGAATGGTTACAAAAGTCAAAGCTTCATGAAGCTTCAACTTAAAACAAAGAAAGCCACCATTCTCATCATAATCCTTTTCAAATAAATAAATAAATAAAAAATGAATATGCCAAACCCTAATCAACACTTAACCATGGTTTTAATTCTTACACTTAACAAAATGATCAAGTATTATCAAACATGATACAAATATGTGCACAAAAGTATATCACATATACTTCTTGCACATCAAGTGAGAAAATCCATATAAAGTGAACCAATACTAGTTAATGCAATGCAATATATCAAATATATAATTATACATTAAATCATTAAATCAACATTTGATTCAATGATCCGGTCATGTCGCACATAACCGACTAGAATCCAATGTATCGATTTATCGAATCAATGATTCGATAACTAGGTCATATCGAATATAACCAATCGAAACATATATCGCGAGAATGAAATGCGGTATCACATACACGCATTATTCTCGGTCCTGCACATATCTCATATGCGCTCCTATTTCGTTTCGCTTGAGCCAGGAAACCTCTGTGTAGGACTCTAAAGACTCGTCAATACGCCGGTAGCAGATGATGATCATATCAAGCACCCATAAGCCGCAAGCGGTCTGCTAAACGTAACGGCCATCCGGGTATTGAGCGATCAGAAGATCGACGAGCTAGCCCGCTCACACTCCTGTGAATCCAACCAGTAACACTTACCGTACAGTCCGGTCTGTTCGTCTGATATGTCGCATATCAAGTCTAGGGGTGGTAAACGTCAGACCCCAATAACCGATAAGTCGTGCCGATGTGAGGCTCATAACGGGTCGAGAAACTACTGGTAACACTTACCAGCAAATCTCTGATCAGCCCTGGCCAGGGACTTCCCTGTTACGGCCAATCGAGCACAGCGCAACATCAACTCCCAATACCGGGAGAGACGAAACCCCTCCTATCGCTCATTGCCTCCATGTGACTCGGGACTGTACCCAAAGACCACCGTTTTGCACGCCCTCATGGACGTGGTAAGGTGGAGATCAAAGCACAGTGGGAATCACACAAGACTCTATGACGATCTCGGGTCTACAGACTAACTTGCACAAGTGTCACCTGAGAACTGCCATCTGACGTGAGGTATAATACCATCTGGGAGTTCTCGACGAGTCCGTCCAGTGTACCCAGTCTCCACTGAGCACCCGTACACCATCTCTGATGTCAAACACCAATGGATATGGGATCATTCATCGCCCATCTCATGGGTCGAGAACCGTATACGCTAGTCTACACTGGTATATCGATGCCCTGTCTCGATACACCCACGACTAGGGACCTTGAAGGATGTACTCATAGACTACTATGTCCCCACTAGTATGATCTGCATCATAGTCCAGGTAGTCAAGTACACATCCTAAGGGCTTTACCAACATGTAACTATAAGACAGTTTAAAGAGACAAGTGTACATGTTAAGATAAAGAGTAACCAGATAGCATACTATCATATCAAGCAAGAAAGTCATCTCTATATATATGTCCAAGCATCCAATATAATATACATCATCTGTACAATACTGGCCTCTAGGGCATACATACAACTAACAATCTCCCACTTGCACTAGGGCCAGCTGCTGTAGTATCGCATACCGAGCATCCCGAAGAGTCTCTCAAACTGTATCTGGGGAATGGCCTTCGTGAGTGGATCCGCCGTGTTGTTCTTCGTGTCAACTCTCCTGACCTCGATCTCCCGGCGATCAACTATCTTTTGGATCAGGTGATACCGCCTCAGAATATGCCTGGATCGCTGATGGGACCTGGGTTCCTTGGCCAAAGCCACCGCTCCATTGTTATCGCAATACAAAGGTCTTGGATGCTCAATGGATGGAACCACTCCAAGTTCAGTAATGAACTTCTTGATCCAGACAGCCTCTTTGGCAGCATCGTTGGCAGCGATGTATTCAGCCTCCATCGTCGAGTCTGCCACGGTTTCCTGCTTGGAACTCTTCCAGCTAACCGCCCCTCCGTACAGGGTAAAGACAAATCCCGACTGCGACTTAGAGTCGTCCTTATCACTCTGGAAGCTCGAATCGGTAAAGGACTCCACTTGGAGTTCTCCGTTACCATACACCAAGAGCATCTCTTTAGTCCTTCGTAAGTACTTGAGAATGCTCTTCACAGCTGTCCAGTGACTCTCTCCAGGATCAGCTTGATACCTGCTCACTACACTTAGTGAGTATGCAACATCGGGTCTGGTACATAGCATCGCATACATGATAGAGCCTACAGCTGAAGCATAGGGTATCCCTTGCATGCGAGCTCTCTCCAAATCAGTCTTGGGAGACATCTCTTTGGAGAGAGTGACTCCAGAGATCGTGGGCAAGTTCCCACGCTTGGATTCTTCCATACTAAACCTCTTTAGTATGGTGTCAATGTACCTGGATTGGGACAATCCTAATATCCGTTTGGATCTATCTCTATAGATCCTGATTCCCAATATGTAGGAGGCATCACCAAGATCTTTCATTGAGAATCTTTGTTATAAGAAGAGCTTGACCGATTGCAGCATAGGAATATCATTTCCTATCAAGAGAATGTCGTCCACGTACAATACGAGGAAGATAACCTTACTCCCTGCCACCTTCTTGTAAATACAAGGTTCATCTGGGTTTTTGACGAAATCAAACTCTTTGATAACGACATCAAAGCAGATGTTCCAACTCCGCGATGCTTGCTTTAATCCATAAATGGATTTAAGCAGCTTGCACACCTTGCCGCTGCTCCCACTGTCTACGAAGCCCTCTGGCTGAGTCATATACACGCACTCTTCTAAATCACCATTTAGAAAGGCGGTCTTAACATCCATTTACCAGATTTCGTAATCATGATATGCAGCGATGGCAAGCATGATCCGGATGGATTTAAGCATAGCCACTGGAGAAAAGGTCTCGTCATAGTCCACACCTGGTCTTTGACGAAAACCCTTTGCTACAAGTCTAGCTTTGAAAGTCTCCACTTTCCCATCTACACCAAGTTTCTTCTTGAAGATCCACTTGCTCCCGATGGGTTTTACCCCTTCAGGAGCAACTTCCAAAGTCCATACTTTGTTGGTGTACATGGATTCCATCTCGGACCGCATAGCATCCAGCCATTTCACTGAGTCTCTACTCGTGATGGCCTGCTCGAAGCTAGTTGGGTCATCATCCTCCATGATGCAATCCTCGCTCCCACCATCCATGAGAAATTCTGTTGTAGTCTGTATTGCTGGAACCTCTTCCAGTTCTACCTCCTTGCCACTAATCTCTTTTTCAAGAAATTCCTTTTCTAAAAAGGTGGCATGTCGAGAAACAAACACCTTTTGTTCCTCGGTGTGGTAGAAGATATACCCGCGCGAATGTTTGGGATATCCAATAAACTTACACAGAATGGACCTTGCCGCGAGTTTGTCCGGATTTTGCGTTTTTACATATGCCGGACAACCCCATATCTTAACATAATTAAGACATGGTCTCTTGCCTTTCCATTTCTCATATGGAGTGGTTGGCACGGTTTTGGTGGGAACCATATTCAATAGATCTGCAGCTGTTTCCAGTGCATATCCCCAGAAGGAAATAGGTAACTCAGCTGTGCTCATCATAGAGCGCACCATATCTAATAGGGTGCGGTTCCTCCATTCTGATACACCGTTGTGCTGTGGTGTATATGGAGGAGTCAGCTGAGAGAGAATCCCATTCTCTTTTAGGAAGTCCAGGAATTCATTGCTTAAGTATTCTCCTCCTCGATCAGATCGAAGGATTTTAATACTTTTTCCGGTTTGGTTCTCGACTTCTTGTTTATATTCTCTAAATTTCTCAAAAGCTTCTGATTTGTGTTTCATCAGGAACATATATCCGAATCTAGAGAGATCGTCAGTGAATGTAATGAAGTACGAAGAACCATCCCTGGCATGTGTAGACATGGGACCGCATACATCACTATGTATCAGTCCCAGGAGTTCGGTAACTCTTTCTCCGTGTCCCGTAAACGGAGTTTTGGTCATCTTGCCTTTGAGACATGACTGGCAAGTGTCATAAGATGAAAATTCGAATGTTTTCAAATATCCATCCTTATGCAACTTAGCCAGTCGTGTCGCATTGATGTGACCCAGTCTACAATGCCACAAGAAGGATTCGTTCAGTTCTGAACTCTTTCTCTTGTGTGTGTTTGTTATGCTCAGAACTGTTGATTGGTTTAGAACATAAATGCCATTGCACAACGTGCCTGATCCAACCAACTTTTGGTTACGGAAAATGTTCATAACATTGTCCTGTAATACAAAATTATATCCCTCTTTGCTTAACAAAGAAACCGATATAATGTTGCATATCAGGTTCGGCATGTAATAGCATTCGTTCAGAACCAATGTATTACCAGTTGGTAATACAAGGTGATATTCCCCGACAGTCTTAGCTGCAACAATTGCACCATTTCCAACTCTAATGTCTTTATCACCTTCTCCAAGTTCTCTACCTTTTCTAAGCCCATGTAACTGATTACATATATGGGATCCTGACCCGGTATCTAATACCCAGGACGTAGGGCAAATGGAGAAACAGTTCTCTGTAAGGAACACACCCGAAGAAAATACATCATCATGTACTTTCTTCAATCGGGTGGCATGGGAATCCTGGTATTCTCCTATATCCTGTTCAGTCCTATAACTCTTATAGGTAAGAACGGAACCAACGTTCCCCAGCACAGTATAACATGCGGGTTCGGTCAATACATCCATATTATTATCTTTATTAGGGCATGAAATGGTCGCTACCTGGAGAGAGAGAGAAGAAAACACTTTAGCGTAAGCTCGTGCAAGATCAGATTGGTTATTATCTTATCTAATCAGGATGGCTCCCACTGTTTTTATCAAATCTTCTTTCAAACCCTAAAAGGAAAGACTAGCCGGGATTAATTACACACTACAAGTTCGCCAATCTTTCAGCCAGGCCAGTGTCGGTACTTTGAGGGAGGTCCCCCGTGCTTTCGCACGAACCTAATTAATGTAAACCTCGTTTTCCCAGAGGCGTAACCCCGTTGACACCTTTCTAGACACTACTTGATCGGCTAATTGTAATGTGTAAAACTCTCCCAGGAGTAACTCTTACTCGCAGTGGGTATCGGGATCCAACTATCTCATAGAAGGTATGCAATCTCATTGCAAATTTCAACACTTGAAATTCCCGATAATATTTTGCCCATAGCGTCCTATGACCTTGACGCAGGCCAACAAATCACAGCGCGCTAGTCAAGTTCAACCCGTCATTTCCTGATTGAATTAAACCCACCCGCACGACCCTTGACGCAGGCCAACAAAGTCGTATGACTACCCTAATCCAATCTGCATCATATGCATAAGCAGATAAATACTAGTTAGCTACCGCACACTACGCCTTGACGCAGGCCAACAAACGTAGCACGAATACTAACTACTACTTATCTGAAATGACGGAGGGCTACGACAGGTTTTTTTGAAAACCTATTGCGTAATGAACTTGATATCGTTGTAGAATCAAATGAAGTTTTGAAATGGAGTGATTTTGAGGCTTTTCTAGTTTTGCTAAAGGGGTCACTCCCGGTGAAGGGATCGTCGGCCCTTTCCTCGTCGAATAAGGTGCGGGATATATCATATATATCACTGTGCAAAGCAAAACTCAAAAACAATCAAAAGTAAACCGAGTGTGTAGCATCTGCCAGTTATTGCTAAAGGAGTCACTCCCGGTGAAGGGATCTCGGTCCTTTCCTCATCGAATAAAGTGCAGGGTATATCATATATACCGCTATGCAAAGCAAGAACTGTAGCTACCTGTTTTGTTTAAAATTTGATTCTACAACATCTTAGGTTTCTTTTCTTTCATTAATCACATTAATGAAGTCCCATCATTTAAATACCTAAACATCACAGATAAATACGACGGACACTTATGCCATCCGCATTCGCCTCGATGTCCCCTCATGCACCGTTAGGTTAGGTAACTAACGACAGAGCAGGGCAGGGCTAGTGCGGGTGCAAAACATAAGTAACGTCTATATAATATATCATATATACTATATACTGTATCTATCACAGAACATCACATGATCACATCACAGATATCGCAGCAGAAAATATCATATGAAATATTGGATATACTAGGACGTCCGTGTTTTCAATACGAGCCAGTATAAAACATGGATTCCACGGTCGTGATGAATAGCCAATCCCACACCCCTAGACCCCTACGAGAGCGGCAAGCAACCCTGCCAATTCTAGGGTTAGGAGACCCGGACTCGACTCCTCGAGATGGTCTCCCACTGGACCCTAGAACCCGGTTACTTGTGCTCCTCTCCTTGGGTCTATCCTAATGCGGAAAAGTAAATAATATACAAAGGGTGACAGCTTCCGCAACCTGGAAGTGCCCCAATAAAAGAATATTACATACAAGTTTTTACATGAATGAAAATGAAAAACACTCATCTCACATAAAAACCCCCGGCTATTCAAACACGACGATCCAATATAACATATCCAGCAACACATAACATCACATGTCATCAACGTAAGTAAGTATGCATACCCCAATTGTCGTTGACGTATAGCAACGAAACCGGCGATATGAACATACTACACTTACGGTCACAGAAAAGAAAGTGTAAAACTACAACAGTTGGAATCCGCAACCTCTTTAGACATCACATGCCTAATCAAATGAAATACTTATACATCACATGCCTAACAGTTATAAACCCTGCATTTTAGTCCCATTATCGAAAACTCTTTTCAATATCACGTGAGACTAAACCGCTAGATTTATAACATTCATTCAGTTATCTCATAACTGTTTGTGAATTCCAATTATTGTATCCAATTCCGGATAAATAGAAAATGTTAAACTTTCCGATCGAACAATCGAACACCCAAGTTTTCCCAAAACCGTTCAACACATGAAATAGGTTCAATGACATTCGCTTCATGCCTCAGTACCAATGGTCCAGCCGTAGAAGGGTCAAGCCAACGCCTCACATGTGGCACGCCGTACTGCCCCAAACCCGAAGGTTCAAAGGGCAGTTCAAGACGGTCACATAATCGAGTTAAGGTTTGTTGTCTTCTAGAGGGACCATCGCGTTACTTGCACTACTCAGAACGTTTTTAAACCATAGAAAGATCCAACACTTGGAAATATTCCGGCAGGGGAAAAGTTGGGTATTTTCATCCGGTCGAACTTTTTAACATATTCTTAAAATATCCGAAAAACACATAGACGAAATTTGATAATCCGATCGAACTATTGAAGCTCCAAAACAACCCCAGAAAATGAAACTCTGGAATAAATTTTAAAAATTCCCAGGAAAACCAGCACTATCAATTAGGAGTTACTGTATAAAATATATTGAATAAGGAGGCCGTACGACCGCGGAACCGCCGCACGAGCCATGCTCGTGCCGCGGAACCGCGGCGGTTTGATGGAGTTAGGCACACGAAATTCACAGTAACTCTAAAAATCACCTGCTGATTTTTCTGCATATTTTTAATATTGAAAAATCCCGATTTTTAAAAATTGGACAGAGAGCATTTTGTGAGTTAGGGTTTCGGTTCGTTCGGGTTTCAAACGTCGTCTAGACTTCGCCTAATGCTCTAGCTAGGCTCTGATACCACTGTAGGGTTCCTAGGCACTCTCAAGAGGTCTCACAAGGCATCAACCATGCCAATTTCAAAAATTATGGGTGCCGAGAAACCGTAATACGGATCGTTGACTAGAAGTTTAGGCGATATGTGAATCTAGTTAACAACTTAACTAAAAGAAGAGAGCTACAACCTTTGTAGATCCGGTTATCCACTTCCTTAGCTCCATGTAGGCATCCTCTCGCTGTCCATCTCGAATCCCGAACTCATACGTCGGCTTCATCGGAGATTTGGGCGGACTAGGTCGTCGGCTTCGTGCCGAAGATGATCTACGTCGAGGCATCACAAGTTCAAGCTCCGACTTCAAAAATTTGTGAAACTTGTGAAGAAAACACCCAAAACAACTTGGCAAGAGGTAGAGGGTGAAGAAATAGGAGGTGGGTTCACTTTAGAATTGGATTTCTCACTTTGGAACTCAAGTTGCCATTAATGGCATCAAGCTTTTTCTTTTGAAGATGAAGAAGAAGATGAAGCTAGAATTATGATAAGTGTTGAGTTAAAATGAATAATAATTCAATACTTATCATAAGCTAACTATAGTTAAGTGTAGAGAATAGACCATGATTACTTGGATGAGTTAGGGTTAAGCATGAAGACAAGAATGGTTACAAAAGTCAAAGCTTCATGAAGCTTCAACTTAAAACAAAGAAAGCCACCATTCTCATCATAATCCTTTTCAAATAAATAAATAAATAAATGAATGAATATGTCAAACCCTAATCAACACTTAACCATGGTTTTAATTCTTTACACTTAACAAAATGATCAAGTATCATCAAACATGATACAAATATGTGCACAAAAGTATATCACATATACTTCTTGCACATCAAGTGAGAAAATCCATATAAAGTGAACCAATACTAGTTAATGCAATGCAATATATCAAATATATAATTATACATTAAATAATTAAATCAACATTTGATTCAATGATCCGGTCATGTCGCACATAACCGACTAGAATCCAATGTATCGATTTATCGAATCAATGATTCGATAACTAGGTCATATCGAATATAACCAATCGAAACATATATCGCGAGAATGAAATGCGGTATCACATACACGCATTATTCTCGGTCCTGCACATATCTCATATGCGTTCCTATTTCGTTTCGCTTGAGCCAGGAAACCTCTGTGTAGGACTCTAAAGACTCGTCAATACGCCGGTAGCAGATGATGATCATATCAAGCACCCACAAGCCGCAAGCGGTCTACTAAACGTAACGGCCATCCGGGTATTGAGCGATCAGAAGATCGACTAGCTAACCCGCTCACACTCCTGTGAATCTAACCAGTAACACTTACCGTACAGTCCGGTCTGTTCGTCTGATATGTCGCATATCAAGTCTAGGGGTGGTAAACGTCAGACCCCAATAACCGATAAGTCGTGCCGATGTAAGGCTCATAACGGGTCGAGAAACTACTGGTAACACTTACCAGCAAATCTCTGATCAGCCCTGGCCAGGGACTTCCCTGTTACGGCCAATCGAGCACAGCGCAACATCAACTCCCAATACCGGGAGAGACGAAACCCCTCCTATCGCTCATTGCCTCCATGTGACTCGGGACTGTACCCAAAGAACACCGTTTTGCACGCCCTTATGGACGTGGTAAGGTGGAGATCAAAGCACAATGGGAATCACACAAGACTCTATGACGATCTCGGGTCTACAGACTAACCTGCACAAGTGTCACCTGAGAACTGCCATCTGACGTGAGGTATAATACCATCTGGGAGTTCTCGGCGAGTCCGTCCAGTGTACCCAGTCTCCACTGAGCACCCATACACCATCTCTGATGTCAAACACCAATGGATATGGGATCATCCATCGCCCATCTCATGGGTCGAGAAGCGTATACGCTAGTCTACACTGGTATATCGATGCCCTGTCTCGATACACCCACGACTAGGGACCTTGAAGGATGTACTCATGGACTACCATGTCCCCACTAGTATGATCTGCATCATAGTCCAGGTAGTCAAGTACACATCCTAAGGGCTTTACCAACATGTAACTATAAGACAGTTTAAAGAGACAAGTGTACATGTTAAGATAAAGAGTAACCAGATAACATACTATCATATCGAGCAAGAAAGTCATCTCTATATATATGTCCAAGCATCCAATATAATATACATCATCAGTACAATACTGGCCTCTAGGGCATACATACAACTAACATCCTAATCCTAAGAGTCCTCACAACCTGAGAGAAGGTAAAGGGAAAAGACAACCGAATAATCCTATTCAATTTCTCCTGAACCAGAATACATCCTCGAATCTGGAACAAGTTCCTTCAAGTTCGTATGTAACTATACGATGGATTATCCAATAGATGTGGATCTTCGTAGTAATACGGGGTGTTCTGGAGAAATGCAAAGGTGATATAGAAGTGGCAATGATATATGCGACACCGTGACATTCCAAAAGCCAAAGTGTTTTAGAAAGGTTCGGTTAACTTGGTTCATGAGTTTTAGTTTAGGGTCAGGCCATGGTTGCTGCCAAAGAGAGAGAGAAAAGAAACACTCAGCATGCACTCTAACCTAGATCAGAATGGTTAATCACTTTATCTAATAGGGATGGCTCTTACTGTTTCCTCGAATTCTCCTCCAAACCCAAAAGGAGAATTAGTCGGGATCATCTAAAATCACCCGAGGAGTAATCCTACTCATCAGTGGGAATTGGGATCCAACTATCATCGCATGATAATTTGATGGAATCCACTCAAGTTACTACATTCCAGAGGGTATGCGTAATCCTGGCAAGTTTCCTGTATGTTTGAAACTCCCGATGTGATTTTTACCCCTAGGACCTAAATGACCTTGACACAGTCAACAAATCAAAGAGTCCTAGTCAAGTTCAACCCGTCATTATCCTGGATTGCATTAAACCCACTCGTACGAGCCTTTGACATAGTCAACAAAGCCGCACGACTGTCCTAACCAATCGCATATATATATATATATATATATATATATATATATATATATATATATGCTACAAACAAGCACTACTTAGCTACCATACACTACGCCTTGACACAGTCAACAAACGCAGCACGAATACTAAGTAACACTTGTAAGAAATGACGGAGGGCTACAGCTAGTTTTTGGCGAAAAACCTTTAACGTAATGAACTTGATATCGTTGAAGGAACCGAGTGGTTTTACAAATATATAGTGGCCCAAACCTTTTGCTAAAGAGGTCACTCCCGGTGAAGGGATCTCGGCTCTTTCCTCGTCGAATGAGGTGCAGGATATTCCAAACTGAATACCATGACGCAAAGCAAAAGAATCGACTATAGTGAAGTTATTACCCTGACGCAAACTTTTACTCAAAGGATTACTCCCGATGAAGGGATCTCGGCCCTTGCCTCGTCGAATGAGGTGCTGGATATTCCCAATCAAATACCACCGTGCAAAGCAAAAGAAAACGTCTGTAATGTCTGTTTTTAAAAAACTTGGTTCCAACAACATCAGATATATAGGTTTGCTTTCCTTGCATTGATCGGAATCAACGCAGTCCCATCAAGTAATCACGCCAGAAAAGAAAGAAAATATGATGTACGTATATGCCATCCGCATTCGCCATTGGGCCCCGTCATAACCCGTTAGGTTACTTAACTAATGACAGAGCGGGGGCTGGAATAGAGCGGGTGCAAAACATATACAACATCTACTAGTATATATATAAATATATATAACAATCATCCCAGGAATGATATAAAGCAACATCACAGAATCTTAGCCAACAACACAGAGTGCTGGATAATCCTGGAGCCTCGGGTTTCACTTGAGCCGCAAATGAGACCCGACGTTCCCCTGTCGTGTGGATAGCCTGTGCAATGAAAACCTAGACCCTTACGAGTATGACAAGTTACCCGCCAATCCCAGAAGCGAGGCAACCCCAATCAACAACGTGAATGGGCCACCCAGCACTTCACAGAATCCGGTAACTTGAGCATCCCTCCGTGGGTCAACCTATACCCCCTACGAGTGCGGCGAAGAGCCCGCCAATTCTAGAGTAAGGTCCCCTCCGTCTCAACGCCATGAGATGCGGACTCATTGCCTCTAGAACCCGGCTATTCGTGCACTCCACCGCGGGGTAATCCTAGTACAGAAAAGAAAAGAATATGTATAAGGGTGATCGACCTCAACCCGATCGTGCCCCAAAAAATAATATACAAACTGGCAGAGATGGCAGCCCACATGTCGGACGCTCGCCTCGCAATATCAAATGTACAAATGAAACTAAACTGTACTAACATTGCACCATTAGCTATCCACCACGACAATCCAACCACAACCACAGCATAACACAGAACAACAACGTGAATGTCACGTTCGCAAACCCGTCTAAAAGACATATAGCAATTAGACGAGTTGTACCGCTCTAATGATATTCACGGTCGCAGATAGTAATGCATATACTGTAAACATTTAAACAGTGTTAAAATATCGACTTCGAATCACCCCAAATTGCCCCCAAACCAAAAGATAATCCAATATCCAAACTGGGCAAAACAAACAATACCAATTAACCAATTTTCCAGAGGCCAGTGCACACCAAAAATCCCAAGCCAAAACACTTGAAAAAATCGGCCAAACCGGTTTTTCTGCACATTTGGCTGGGTCATTCCGGGTGGTTTAGGCTCGTTTTTGCGGTGTGTTCTAGTTGTCTCACAAATAGCCTTCTGCAATTGTTTTAATTTTTTTTTGAAGACTTTGAAAAAATCGACAGAGACTGGAAAAATGTTGGTATTGTTTTGGAGTTGTTTCGGTTTCGATACTTTAACATCATCTAAACCAGCTAGCTAAGGTTTAAAGGTTTGCTCTGATACTATGTTGGGTTTCGGCAGCACCCCGGCCATCAATCCGTGACCAAATGCAGAACAAAAATTTACAAAAACCGGCGCTAACGGAACTCGCTACCTGGATCTACCCTTAACCCTATACCAGAAAACTAGGAGTTAGAATGGTTATACTGAGTTGATCCGTGTCCTTCGATCTTCAACCACCTTCCCAAGCTCCTAGAGGCTTCCATGATCAAGCTTGATCTCCAGTCTCCCTCCATCGAAGATGATCCACCCGAAGGTTTGTGCAACGAGCTCCTACTTCATAATCGAAGTAACTAGGGTACCTAGATCGCTAAACTAGATAGCTTATAGGATGTAGAGTGAGGTGATGGATTAATTTGTCTCAAGACACCCAAGGTTTCTCAATACATGAGAAGGTTTGGGTGGAGGAAGAAGAAGATGCCATGAGGATGAGAGTGAGGCAACTCAAGAAAGAAATGGCTAAGTTTTTCTTTTATGAGATTTTTCTTTTTGTGTTTTTTTTTCAATAATTGAAGCCATCCAAATAAATATCCCATGGCTACAAAATATTTAGAGTCAACCATAAATATCTCAAGTCAACAAAATCTCACAACAAACAAAAACTTAATCATGCTTAGAAAAATAACCATGGGTCATTACTAAGCCATGCCACAATTATGCAATGAACGCCTCATCCTCCACCTCAATAACTTTTTAATCCAAAAAGGTCTAAACCATAATGAGGTGTAATCTTCTAAAAGCAATCTTGTAAGAAATTACAAGAATACCCCTCATCCGTATATACATACCCGCATCCGTATTCCGAAGAATACAAATACAACGAGACAAAAATAATCCAACAATATAATACTAGGATCCGGCTTAAACCAAAGCCCACTAGTATTATCCGTCCGAACATTATCCGTGCACAAGTACACGTGTGTGATCGAACCTTGCCGTAAAACCATACGACCTCTATATCATTTCGCCTGAAGCAGGGAAACCCTCTGTGTGGGACTCTAAAGACTCGTCAATACGCTGACAGTGGGTTTAACCATAAGCATGTCAGCGGCACTAGCTATACGTAACGGCTACCCAGGTATTGAGCGAAAGGGAGACCGACGAGCAAACTCATCCTGAAACCCCTACTGAGCTTGACAGTGACAATATCCGTACAGTCCGGTCTGTTCGTCTAAGAGTATCGCATATCGAGTTTAGGGGGTGGATAAAGTTAGACCTCTAACAACGCGACATTTCGTGTCGGTATGAAGCCCATCATCACCTGAGAAACTACTGATCCAAATCAGTAATTCTCGACTAACTTGGCCAAGGATTTCTGGTGATGGCTACCCGTGCACCGTGCGACATCAACCCCCAATACCGGGAGAGAGGAATCCCCGATGATCCGCTCACTGCCTCCATGTGGCTCGGGACTGTACCCAACTAAAACCTGTTTGCACGACTCCTTTGAACCGTGGTAGGGCATTAATCAAAGCACAGTGGGAACTCACACGAGAAAAATGACGATCTCAGGTCGACAGACTTACCTGTACACATGTCACCTGGGAACTGCTATTTGACAATAGGTATAGTACCAACTAGCAGGTTCCCGATGAGTCCGTCCAGTGTACTCATAACCCAATGAGCACCTGCATACTATCTTAGGTGAACAAACTGACATCAATGGCTTATGAGACCTGGCCACTGCCCCTCGTCGCGGTCTCGATCTGTATACACTAGTCTACTCTGGAGTATCGATGCCCAGTCTCGATACTCCCACGACTAGGGACATTTAAGGACGTGCTTATAGACCACCCAACTCCCACATATATGATCTCTACCATAATGCCGGTAGTCAAGCAAGAATCCTATAGGCTCTATCAACATGTAATAGTGATATGTAATACCACATAAAGTATGTACATGATGATAAAGACAAACCAGATAGCATACTATCATTTCGAGTAAGATTGTTCTGGTATAGGTCCTCCTTCAATCATCATAATCACCTGCCTGCGACTATGATAATTGCCTTGAGGGCACTATAGCCAACATATAGATGCTTAGTAAATAGGGTTTTCTAGAAGACCTTAGGTTAGGTTAGGCATACTCATAGGAAGATCTACCCTAGTGTTAATTTCCTTAGTGTGAGCCATTAGTTGTATTTCATTGCACACACACACTTGTTGTTTTATGTGGTATATGTATGTGTGTGTGTGCGCGTGCGCGCGCGCGTGTGTGTATATGGACATGTTTATATATATATACATACATACATACATACATACACATAGTATACATATACGTGTAAGATGAGAATATGATGCACTATATGGTTTGAGTCGATACGATCGAGCAGGATGTCAAGAGATAATTGATACTAGATTTGGGATGAGACATCGATTATGATGCGATATAGTAGCGGATCGTTGGGCGTTGTTTACATAACATGCGATAACATGTGACTTGATAAATAATAGATTGTACGAGACCTTAGATCCGTACTCCTGATTATGATATTGTACGACGATTGATACCGTACGAACTATATGATTTATATATGATATTTGACCCGTTCCCTCGATTTTGAGGATGTCGTACGATGGATTCAACCGTATATATATATATATATATATATATATATATATATATATATATATATATATATGATGATTGATCCGCACTCTTGACTCAAGGACACCGTACGATGGATATTACCGTACGTGATTCTATGAGGCTGGATCGCCGACTACTAGATATATCGACTCGGTTCTTAGTTTAGTCTTTAGTTGCTTAGATAGATGTTAGCTTAGGCTTGAGTCATACCTATTTTCAAAACTAACGAATCGTAGGAATTTTCAAAGGATAAACCGAGGGACGCTATGGATTTCAAAAGACATATCTTTTCTCAAAACACCGTAGTCCCTACTTTTCTAAAAACAACGATTCGTGCTATTTAAACACGATAAAAGGTATGGCTCGTATATAGATTTATATACCTTATTGTAACAACCCTAATTTTCATATACAATTTTCTGTACAAATTTTTTTTAAAAAATTTTTAAAAATCCATAAAGGAGTATTTTAATCTGAGCACAAGATATATATAATTAATTATTTTGTTTTAAAATAATTTCATTTTTAGTGTACATAATTTTTTTTTAAAAATTAAAGTGTACTTGGGGTATTTAATGTTGCTGTTACCACTTTAAGTAGTTATTTTCCCACAATAATTACAAGAAGGAGCTTGTAGCTCATTGGTAACACCTTGCACTGCTGAACCAAGCCACTAGAGTTCAAATCCCATGCCCCACATAATTTTTTATATTTATTTTGTTTTAAATTTTTGGAAAGTCAACAGTCAAACCGTCATAACTCACAAAATTTATACTGAACACAAAAAAACTAAATGCACCAAAATTCCCTCCATGAGTTTCCCCATCCGACGGTACCCCGACTCCGGCCGGCGCCGCCGGCCGGACTCGGTCGGACGGCCGAGTCGTCAACACGGAATTTCTCCGTGTTGACCTGGTCTTTCCCCCTGCATACTTTATTTGGTCGGATCGGTTACAGAGAGCCCCATAAAACCCTTTTACTCCAAAATTTAATGATTTTTAATGTTTTTTTATATAATTTTTATATATTTTTTTAATTAAAACCCTAACCCTAGCCTAACCCTATATAAACACCCCTACCCTCTACCCTCTCACCCTATATTCCTAAGTCCACTATCTAAAAATTTCAAGAGAACTCGGTACGTTAGAAAATGAGCGAAAGGCGAAGCGCTGCCGAAATCGACGGCGAATCCCGGCGATCGTACTAGGACTCTTCACGACATTTCGACACACCGACCAACCCACTACATCCCTAGCACTCTTTAGCGTTGTCCAAACCCGTAATTCCCTCTTTTTCTACCTTTCTTTCTTCCATTAAAATACGATTTTTCAAACCCGACGGAAATCGGAACAAACCGATTTCCGAGTCGGTTTTCTATCAAAACTCACTTGTCACTAATTCTATAATGCTTAAACATATTCATGTTGACTACTAATCACTTAAAAATCAATTTGGATAAAGTTTCTCACACGAAATGATAACTTTTGCAGAATACCGTATTTTCGCACTTAAATACCATAATATTTAGTTTTCACATTTAACCCCTAAACTTGGCTATACCTTAAAATAGATCATGAGGTAATGACCTACCTCCACACACACACGCAAATACAACCCTAATTGATATCATCAAAACTTAGAATACGATAATACAAGACTTTTCATTAAAATATCATTTTCTTTATAAACCTTTCTGAAAGTTCTAAGTTGTATACAATTTTAAAACAAAATCTTTTAATAGGAAAATACGATATGTCATGGACATCGATCATTTATCTAAACCTGACTTTGTGGTGTCTAGGCTAGGCAAGTGAGCTTAGGTAACTTTAAAAGGCCCGTCTCACGATTCGTGAACGGATCCCTCCTTCCTCACTTGTACTTACCTGGCCACAATTGGCAGTGAAGAGGCGATTTGAGGCTTCTAATGACGTGTCGTTTAGACCATTTAGAAATAGGCTAGTTGGCTTAGGAAACCCTAGAATCTAAAATACGGAAATTTACACCCTTTTACAAATAAATACCTTATCTTTATAAAACCGTTTCCTAAATGATTAGTATTTATTAAATCTTTGCAAAGCGCCACTACAACCCACCTTTGGGGAACTCGTTAGGGATAGTACGGTTTATCGTGCACCCTCGGACTTAGTAGTGCGAGATTCAGACCTCCGCAAGGAGCATTCGGTCTCGAAAGATTTAAAATAAGACATTTAAGAAAAATGAGATTTTTGGAAAACAAAATATATATTAAAAATTATTCTTGTATAAACATATGTATATTTATCATTTAAACACCTATTTTATTATAAGATAAAGTTTCCATCTTTTCCTAAAAATTACAAGATTAAAAGTTACATTAAAATACCTTGAATTTCAAATAAATCAATATTACAAATTAATACCTTTATTTATGAAATTAGGATATTTTCACTAGAAATATCACAAAATAAATCACACTCATTATAACTATAAAGACGAATAATAAATACTTGAGGTGTATCTTGAAAACTATAGAAAAGTATTTTTACATAAACCCCCCTCAAGTTTTATAAATTACAATAAGGACCCTAACAAATATAGAACCTCGACTTACATTTCTTTTGGTCTGACTCGGATTTGAGTCTGATTATTTCTGACTTGAATATGATTCAAGTCAATCTATATTCTTTAATATCCCAACTCAATATGAATACATGAATCCCAGAATCCAGTTAACAATCTATACAACTTGACTGAATCAAACCATGGATATACATTCATTATCCCGTTATTCCATTTACCTGATTATGCAGTTACAACATGTTTACTGATATCATGGTTTTGGTCAGTCATCCAACTTACACAATACAATACAACAATACTATCAAAACACTACGGGGTTTAAGGGGTAGATTGGTACGGAAGGTGTTAAAAGTGGCACGAGACGGTCAGACTTAAGACACCTAACATGAATCCAATTGCCGTTGTTCCGGGTTGTATAACGGAGCCTTGTACTCTATTTTCCGTTTGCCCTGGTCTCTAGCATATAGAGACCCCTCTCGTATACACTGGCATTCTTCTGTACCAAGCTACAAACAACAGCGTTAATATAACATTACAACATTACAACAATACAATACAATATTAAAAGCTACTCTCTCTCTCCTACTCTTGTCTATTTCTCCCCCATCTTTGGGACTTACCGAGCGACCTGTTCGCTGACGACATTCTATTTCTTTCTTCTTTGAATGTCGTCAAGTGTTTTGGACCCAGCAGAGATCGAGCCCACCGGTGAAAATTTGAAGCAGTTTCAGGAAGACCCCGAGCTCTAGATATTGTACCTTGTTCTAGTCAGTATTTTCATTTCCTGTTATGCCACTGTTTAGGCATCGCTTTTCATTTCAGTTGTATTTACTTTCCATGCATTGTACAAAAGAATGTTATTAATAAAGTTTCTGTTATTTCTATATCTCTTGTCTCTTGTGAATTACTTTAATATTGCTTAGATACGCTTAGCGTATGTACTTCTGAGTATATACGTAGCGGGCCTCGTCGCGTCCCCTTCGCCGTACACTGGGAAGCGGGGCGTGACACTTATTATTGTTTTTACTGTTTACTTTCTGTTATGATCTCGTCTGCTAGGACACCTGCACCATTATCAATGATGCGTATGTTGCACGTACACTTGCTTGCCGGCCCACACACATTAGCATCGGTAATTGCCATGTCACATACACTTTAGTAACCGTTACTCATGCGTATACCCTGATAAATTGTAGCTAAGTAGTGCTGTTTTGCATTCATGATATCATATGCTAGTTTAGACTTTGTATTTCTTACTTAGATGCCACATGCATTCACATACATACATTCTGGTTATGTACCGCAGTTGGGCTCTATGCCGATATTCATCTCTCATTATTAACTTATGATTATGAGATTCCTATTTTCATGAGATTTCTGGATTTGGGAAACTGCATGTGAAACTAAAAACTTATACTCTTTTTAAAAAGAAAATGTGGTTTTCCCTTGATATGATGTGTGGCGTCCACCATGAGATTTCTCGGTTCTGGAGCATATATGATATATGATTACCCACCACGAGGAGCGAGGGCAACACCGTCTGCGGGTACATGGCGGACCCGGTGCGGTACCCCGGGACAAGATTGACGTATATAGAGAGATAAAGACGTTGAGCTTGGCAGGGGAGCACTACCGACCGGTGATAGTTTGGGCCGATCCGGACCGACGGAGCCCGAGATAGTTGGCGCGGCGGATATCCGGAGGATACTGACCGTAGTCATGAGATCAGATGATATGGGCCGATCCGGATTGACAGAGCCTGAGATTCAGATGATATGGGCCGATCCGGACCGACGGAGCCCGAGATATGAGGATTATGTATTGCTGATGGACACGGTTTTCATGATGTTTTCGAGTGTCGATACTTGGCACTCAGGTTTTATCATGATTTTGTGTGTCGTTGCTGGACACACGTTGGATGATGCATTTATACATGATACACATGGCATGTAGTTACTTTGTGACACGAACACGGGTACTTGGCTTTACACATATGCTTATATTATTATCTTTACTGCTATTTGATGTTATCGTGTTACTATTATTACTGTATCGTACCGTATGACCTAGGAGATAGTCATACATTCGGTTTCTACTCGGTGATGTATTCTACTCACGAGTTGGCAACTCACCCCGTTGTGCCACAGTTTTCTTGCAGGTTGACTGCACAGGTTCCGTTGCAGCTTGCTGGCACACCATTTCCTTCAGGGTGATTGCTTTGATAGGTGGGACACATTGCATCGTGACCACCATTATATACTTGTATATTTCATTTCAGTTGTATTTAATTAAAAGCTTCATCAACCAGACTATGTATATTTGTAGATTTAGAAAACGTTGTTGTATATTCTTTCGGCTTAGAGTCACGCTCATGTATTATTCTTATTTCTGGTTCTTGATGATACTTTGTTTTCTTGCCTTATTCGTGGTTTTGATCCTCGCCTTCGGCGTTGTATATATTTATATTATTGCGTGGTTGTTTCCGCCAATTGATGAAGAGCTAGCTCCCGCTTGGGGATGCCTTTTATTATTACTTGTATTTGTTTTCGGTTAAAATATACAAAGGAGGTGCTGCCAAAATTTTCAATGACGAAACATGTTTTTAAGACATCTACAAAACATTGTGTTTTCATATACTATTACTTATCTTTTTAAAGAAAGAACTTGTTTTCATTATACCGTCATTTCAAAACTCCACCTCCACTATTTTCCCTAAAAGGTTTAGATTACTGGGCTTTTGGATTACTTGAATTAGGTGGGGTCCTATAGACTTCACACGATTCGAATGCCAGTCACGTGCCTTTTCCGGGTCATGACATACGGACTCACCGAGAACTCCTAATTGGTTATATACCAATGTCAGATAGCAGTTCTCTGGTGACATGAGTAGAGGGTAGACCCTAGGACATGAGATCGCCATAGTGTCTCATGTGTGTTCCTACTATACTTAGACTTCTACTCTACCACAGCTCAAAAGATTCACGCAAACAGGTTTTTGTTGGGTATAGTCCCGAAGCACGTGGAGGTACTAAGCGGTCGAGGGGATTCGTCTCTCCTGGTATAGGGAGTTGATGTCGTGCTGTGCAGGACATGACTATAAGCACAAGTTGGTGGCCACCGCAGTGGAGATAAATTGATAAGTGTTATCATTTGTATCTACGGTTGGTTATGAGTCCTCTGTTGCACGACTTATCAAGTTATTGGGATCTGACAGATTCCAAACCCTAGAACCGATATGCAATACTCTTTGACGAAGAGACAGGACTGTACGGTGACTGTCATTTATAAACTTTGTCGAGTCCAGATGAGTTCGCTTGTCGATCTGCCTTTATCTAGATTGTACCCGAGTAGCCGTTACGTACAGTTAGTGCCACTGACGAGCTTGTGGGTTAACCCAAGAGGGGATTGAATCTGAAAGTATTTAGGATTCGATCGGATGTGATCCTGTATAATCTATTGCCAGTGTATTAATAGGTCTTCAGAGTCCCACAACGAAGGTGTCTACCCGGGCAAAATGTGATGTGGTGTGCGTATTTGATACGCACAGGACTTCGATTAAATGGTTGATTTATTCGAACGTCCGGGTTTACTAGCCGTCTTAAAAGCCGGAATTTCAGTCAAGTATTAACTTGATAACCGTATTTTGATACGGTTTCTAGTATAGTATATTTGATACACTATCTACAGTATTCGATACTGAGATGATATAGATGGCCGATCGTGTATAGGATACATGATGCGTATGTGTATTAGATACATTTACTTCCTATCATTCTGTGTATGTATATATATATGTGTGTGTGTGTGTGTGTGTGTGTGTGTGTGTGTGTGTGTGTATTGTTTATGTATATTGATACTTACATTCCTTATTCTCTTTTAATGTATATATATGTGTGTGTGTATACATATACATATATTATATGTTATTTATTATTATTATTATGTGATGAGTTTGTCACATGCTTAGAATGTGATGGGAGGGTACCATATGACATAAGGTTAACATACTTATTAAAAGAGAATAAGAGAGTGAGAGGATGAATGAATTTTTAAGCTAATTCATTTTAGATGCCATCTTCTTTTCATCTTCTTTTTCCTTGAGCTCTAAGCTCAAGCTCTCTACAAAAATGGCAAGTGTTGCCATGGTGAGGGAATGAAGATTCCGAAGAGTACCCACTGTTCAACTCATTTCCATGAGCGCTTAGCAAATGACGAAGTGGAGTTTCTCCATCCGATGATGGAGATGGAGCTACGGGCATTGTTTCTTTACCGCAGATCATCTACGGTGAGGCAGTCGGCTAGAGGATACTTCCGTGAGGTCGATGGAGTCTAGCTCGAGTCATTGTTCATCCGTTGAAGTATATGAAGATGCTTCAAAGGTTGTAACCATCAAACTTGCTCTTTAGTGTTAACTTGTTTTGCTAATGCATTTTTATTTGATTTATCTTGGTAGTTTTGTGGTGAATGCTCCTCTTGAAATTTAAAATTGTTACTTCCGCTTGATTTGTGACGGTTGAGACCCTTGCACCGTGACACTAGCACAAACTAACCCATCGAGCATCTCCTAGATTCTCCTCGTCATCATCAACGCCGCCGCCGCCACCTAACATCATCACCGTCGTAGACGCTATAACAATAACGTACTAAACTCTCTCTTCCTTGAATCAAAGAACCTAGTTCCTAGTAAAACGATGAATTGCTTGTTAGACCAATTTGCATCGTGAGTAAGTTTCTCCTCCCTCTTTTTGTTCTTTCTTTGAATCCATCTATTGTCATGTCTCTGAATCAAGATAGGTAAATAGAATCCATGTTTAAAAGAAAATCCTTTTCACTTGATGTTATCCTAACCAATTCACCAAAATTATACTTGCCAATTGAAAGAGGAAAACTTGCTAAGTAACCCGCCACTAATCCTAATCGTCGCATATTGACTATTACTTTAACATCTAACCTACATCTTTTTAGAATTATATCATGAAAAGGCTTTATTAATATATAAACAATTATTGTTTCTTGTAACTTCTAAATTTCTTTATATTTTGACATGAATTTGTTAAACATATTGTTTGATAGCACTTGGGGTAATGACCTACCCCACACGCATACTTTAGAATCATAGCACACTCATATATTCATTGTAATATTGCTTAAAGTTTAACTTTACATTAAAATACCTTAAGTTTTAAATTAACTTAAACTATAACCCTTTCCTTTGCAGTTTTGCCTCTACAACTCTAGTTAGGAAAACCTTATTACGGATGGTGCAGATTATCGTACATCTTGGATATAGTAAGGCAAAACACAAAGCTCTTCATTGAGCACGGTCTTGAAAAGAAAAAAAATACGAATTTGTTTTTTAAGAATACGATTTCTATAAGATTAAAAATGAAAAATAAGCTGATAACTTTAAATAATACTATTGCTTATAATTTTTCTAATTAGCTAAAAGAAAACAAGATTTTAAAATTATTTTTTAAAAAGAAAATACCCTTAACTTTTAAAAGGCTAAGTTTTACTAAATACCCTTAGGTAAATTTCTCACTAAAATACCCTAAGTTACCAAAAGCATATTTTATTAAAACACCTCTACATTCTAAATAATATTTCTATCAAAACTTCTCAAGATTTTAAAATTATAATAGTTTACATAAAATCTCTCAAGAATATAATGGCTTATTGTATATAAAAACTATAAAGTTTCAGAATGCTATCTTTTCAAATAAATACCATAGAATTCGAAGCCTGTCCTCGATATTGTTCTCCGCGACTAGTATTTAGGAGGTTGATGATTTAAGTGACATATTCTCTCTTGAGCCTCGGATAGCCGGAGACAATATGTGATACACTTTCCTAGCTATTTAAACAAGTCAGTTCGCACTGTTTCAAAATTTAAGAATTTGGTCTTGAGACTTGACTTGTAACTTGAATCACATTTACTTTCATATTAGTCCTATGTAATTGTTTACAATCGAAAATCGGTCAGACGAACTGGGATCGAACGTCTTGTTTGAATTTGGAGGCAGATGCATTGGTTTGGTTTATCCACCTCTCCGAAACCACTAAGTTGATTTATAGCGCAGTATATCGGATGTTTGGAAGGATGCAATCGATGTAGCCGAATTCAGATTCTCTCTCAAGGTGAGAGGTTTATTAATTGTGGGGACACATTTTTCTTGCAGGCGCAAGCCCCTGCAGTTAATTACGTTGTCATGAACGATAACAACTTTCTGCACTCCAGGTTTTTAGCTTCATGTGTTGTATTTTGGGTTTTGTTTATTTAGGGTTGCCATTGGATTGTATACGAAAACTAATTTATATCGTTGCCCATAGTGTGCAGATTAGTCCAAATCCGTACATATATTTCATAATTTGGGTTCACGTTGGTATCTTGATTTGCCAACGGGATTGAACTTAGGATGTATTTCTCACATTTGTGAGGTCCATCCGTTCAGATGAGACTTGAGCTTTATCTAAGGATCGTTAGTCTTATTTGAGAACTAAGATTAACTTAGATGATTTTTGGGTCAAGCATTTGCCTGACGGGGTCTACGTTGGTGTTTTGATTTGCCAACAAGAGTGAATTTAGGACACATTTCTTATATTTGTGAGGTCCACCGGTTCACAGGAAACTTAGGCTTTATCCAAGGGTCGTTAGTCTTATTTGAGACTAAGATCAACTTAGATAACTTGGTTATATCTTGAGAGCATGTTCTCGGTTGATCATTTTATCATATATGAATCATAGGCTTCCAAACTTATCAATTTCAAGTTTTAGCTTAGTAATCAGGTGCACTTGCACATTAGGGATGCACAAAGCATCGGCCCCACATGTGTGGCACATGGTGAGCATACCTTTGCATGGCGCGCAGTGGGACCTGACTTCATTTGAAGTTGGCACTTATGCCTAGCGCTTGCGCACATGTTTTGCACGTGTGTGCAGTACAATTCTCTTATGGGGTGCGCTCCGGGTATTGGAACACATGTTTTGCATGCGGTGTGCATGTCTTCATGGAGCGCGCTCCTGAATCACATGTTTTGCACGTGGCGCAGCGTATGGTGCGCATCAACTTGGATTTCAATGAAGTCGAAACTTCTGTTCATGAACTTTTGGGTGCGCTTTCTCTCTCCCGGTGCATGCACCTATATAGGATGCGTCCTGATTTTAGGGCAAACCTTATTTTTATGAAAGTTGATATTTTTCAAGAAAAATACATTATCTTCAACGAATTCTATACTTCGGTTCTTGGACCTTTGTCCATATTTATGAAGTTTATGCTTCAGTTTTACATTTTTTAAAACATATTTTAATAGGAACTTTCTTCCCAAGATCTTAGATCTTACGATCAATCCCTTCATAAAAGCCTATTTTTTCGTAGAGAGGGTATAAACCCTAAGATATTTTGATCTTACATATGATGAATCGAAACTCTAAAGAAGCCTATGCTTCTAAAAGAAGAGACTTTTATCTTCTTATTATTTTTACCTAGTTAGGACTAGGAATTCTTTGAGAAGATGTGGAGGCGCGGGCCTTGAGAACTATTTCTCAGTCGATGAAGAAGATGAAGATCTAAGCTTTTTTATGATGGATTCAATATTCTGAGATCTCCAGATTCTAAGATGGAGTTTTTTCTCCTCAGGGCTCCTATTTATAGGAGGGAAGTAGTTAGGGTTTGTTCCTAACTACAAAATTTGAATTGATTCATATCAATTCAGGGTGTGCGCAGACCATTGGATTGTTGATCCCAGGATCTATTTGTTAAGATAATTAATAAGGAAGATTTTCTTCTAAAAGAGTAGAGGCTCTAACATGAGTGCATGTCTCAGAAGTGCACTTGTGCATTGTGCTTTGCACGTGTAGCACAATGCTTTTGCATGCGCACGTGCATTGCATGTTGCACGCGTGCTTTGCACATAGTACAAGTGCAAGTGCGCACCAGAAGCTTGCGCTTCAAGCTTCAATGTAAGCTGTGCTACAAGAAAGGGGTGCACCCTATTTGGGCGAGAACAAATGCCCCTACCACTATGTCCACATACATTGCACGTGGGTAGAGTGGTGTGCTTCTGAGCATCGTTCGATCTGCCTCAAGATCAGGGGGGAGTCGAACCGATTCCACACCCCTAAAAATATAGTGCTAGGCTCTGGATGAGGTTGTGCCTCCTTCTTCTTTCTTGATTTTATTTTGAGAACTAGTTCTCTAGAACGCAGCGCTCTCCTAAAGGTTAAGCTTCCATTTTTGACGAAGTTCAAACCAAGATTATTTCTTGAAATGTTCTATCACTTGGTAAGTGCGCATGCACATTTGAGATGCGCACTTGCTCCTTTAGAGCGCACCCTTTAGGTTTTTGAAGCCTAGGCTTACTTAGAGAATCTTTAGATTTTCTATAGAGCGTACACTGTAAGTCCTAATCTTCAGTAGATCAACTTTAACCTAGTAGGGTCTCTTAGCTCTGAAGTTAGAGACTCCACACTTTAAACTTACAGTGCTTTCTATATTTTTGAGCTGATGTCACTTTGACCTTCCTTTGCAGATACCATGAATGGTCACCTGTATTCCATCAGGGACATGATCTTTTATACTGACATTCGCTCTTATGGGATGAGCTATACTGACACCGAATGTGAAACCGTGTCGCGTCGCTTCGAGGATCATTGCGGGCGATTGCTTTCTCGCTGCTCTTCCATGTTGCAAATGATTTTTAAAGTCATTTGGAATGCTATGCCTGGGCTTTCTGAGACGTGGTCGCTTTTGAAAGCGTGTCTTAGCACCTCTAGTAGGTTTCCACATGCATCAAGTATGCAATTTAAAAAAATCTAGAGGTCTAATCTACACTAATCTAGAATCGAACTAGAGAATTAAGGTTTATAAGCATGTAAGCAAGTTCTATACTAAGTGAAGAAGGTTACAACCTTTGTAGACCAAGTCCTTCACTTCTATAGCTCCAAGCAGTAGTCCCTAGACCTTTTCTTGGCTTCACTTGAAGAAAGGATCGAGCTTTCTACGTGATCTTTGAAGCCGAAGATGATCCACCTTGAAGCCTCTCTTGGTCAAGCTAACTCTTCACTAATCAAGGTATTAGTGAAGCAAACAACCTATGCTAAAGTGCTAGGATAGTGTAGGTTGATGAAGTAGGAATTTTGCTCACTTTAGAAATATTTTCCTCTCTCCTTTCCAACTCAAGAAAAACCCTAGAGGATAGAATTCAAGAAGAAGAAGAGGATGATGAACTTGGATGAATAAATGAATAATGAGAGAGTGAACCCTTAGCTAAAGATAAAGGTGAGATGAATAAATATCTAGAGAAAAACAAAAAGAGAGAGATGAGTCATGGCTTCTCAATGCTTCTCCAAGCATCCAAGCCATGACTCAAATCTAATCTTTTCTATTTTCTCATAAGATTAAATTATCCCAATTATCTTTAGGTTATGTGTGAGTCTCATACACGCATGTTCTATGTATCATTAACCATGCCACATAATCCATTATATATATAAATATAAACACACACACATACACACACACAATTATATATAAAGAGAAGAAAAATCATTTAGTGAGCTATAATATTAGCTAATATATAAATATATCAAATATAAATATATATCAAATTATCAAATCAACACTTGATTCAATAATCCGGTTATATCATATATAACCGACTAATATCATATAAATATGTATATCAAATTATTAAATCAACACTTGATTCAATAATCCGGTTATATCACATATAACCGACCATATTCAATATTCAATATCAAATCAACACTTGATTCAATAATCCGGTCATATCATATATAACCGGCCAATATCAAATATATATACATATAATAAATCATTGAATCAACACTTGATTCAATAATCTGGTTATATCTCATATAACCTAACCGATATCAAATATCGCGAGATTAGAATACGAAACATCTTGTTATGTCCAATCGTGTATAGCGCAATATCAACTCCCTATACCGGGAGAGATGAAACCCCTCCTATCGCTCACTGCCTCTATGTGACTCGGGACTGTACCCAAAATCCACCTGTTTAGACAACTCCTTTGATCCGTGGTAGGGAGGAAATCAAAGCACAGAAGGAACCACACAAGACACGATAACGATCTTGGGTCTACAGACTAACCTGTATAAGTGTCACCAAAGAACTGCTATCTGACGATAGGTATGGTACCATCTAGGAGTTCTCGGCGAATCCTGTTCGGTGTACCCATTCTCTAATGAGCACCTATGTACAATCTTTGATGTCAAACACCAATGGTTATGGGATCAACCATCGCCCCATACAGGATCAAGAAACGTACACACTAGTCTCCTCTGGAATATCGATGCCCTGTCTCGATATTCGCTCCACTAGGAACGGTTAAAGGATGTGCTTGCTGACTACTCAAGCAACACTAGTATGATCTGCATCATAGTCCTGGTACTCAAGCCAACATTCTAAGCGCTTTATCATCTTGTATCAGAGAGACTGAATAATAAAAATAATAAGTGTACATGTTAAGATAAAGTACAACCGGATAGCATACTATCATGCCAAGCAAGAAAGTCCTCTATATATATGTTCAACCATCCACTATATCATACAATAATGACCTCTAAGGCATACATATTCTTAACAATCTCCTACTTGCACTAAGACCAGTTGTTGTAGTATCTCATACCTAACATCCCAAAAAGTCTCTCAAACTGCGTCTGGGGGAGGGCCTTTGTGAGTGGATCCGCTGTGTTATCCTTCGTATCAACTTTCCTAATCTCGATCTCCCGGCGATCAACTATCTCCCAGATCAGGTGATACCGCCTCAGAATATCTTTGGATCGCTCATGGGACCGGGGTTTCTTGGCCAAAGCCACAGCTCCATTATTATCATAATACAAAGGTATTGGATCCTCAATGGATGGAACCACACCAAGTTCAACAATGAACTTCTTCATCCAGACAGCCTCTTTGGCAACATCGTTGGCAGCGATGTATTCAGCCTCCATCGTCGAGTTTGCCACGGTATATTGCTTAGAACTCTTCCAACATACCGCCCCTCCATTGAGGGTGAAGAAAATTCCTGAGACGGACTTACTGTTGTCCTTATCACTCTGAAATCTCGAATCGATAAAGGAATCCACCTGGAGTTCTCCGTTACCATACACTAAGAACATCTCTTTAGTCCTTCTCAAGTACTTTAGAATGTTCTTCACAGCTGTCCAGTGCTTCTCCCCAGGATCTGATTGATACCTACTTAAAACACTTAGTGCGTAAGCTACATCCGGTCTGGTACATAACATCGCGTATATAATAGACCCAACTGCAGAAGCATAGGGTATCCCTTGCATGTGAGCCCTCTCCAAATCAGTCTTGGAAGATATCTCTATAGAGAGAGCGATTCCTGAACAAGCGGGTAAATTACCACGCTTAGAATCTTCCATACTAAACCTCTTTAGTATGGTGTCAATGTATCAGGATTGGGACAATCCTAACTTCCTTTTAGATCTATCTCTATAGATTTTTATCCCCAGGATGTAGGAGGCATCACCCAGATCTTTCATAGAGAATCTTTGTGATAAGAAGAGCTTGACCGAGTGTAGCATAGGAATATCATTTCCTATCAAGAGTATGTCATCCACGTACAATACGACGAAGTCAACCTTACTCTCTACAACCTTTTTGTATATACAAGGTTCATCTACGTTTTTGATGAAGTCAAACTCTTTGACCGCCATAGATGTTCCAGCTCCACGATACTTGCTTTAATCCGTAGATTGATTTAAGCAGCTTGCACACCTTTCCGCAGCTCCCACTGTCTACGAAGCCCTCTTGCTGTGTCATGTACACGTTCTCTTCTAAATCACCATTTAGAAAAGCGATCTTGACGTCCATCTGCCAGATTTTGTAGTCATGGTATGCATCAATGGCAAGTAGGATCCTGATGGACTTAAGCATAGCAACTGGAAAAAAGGTTTCATCATAGTCGACACCTGGTCATTGACGAAACCTTTTGCTACAAGTCTAGTTTTGAAGGTTTCAACATTTTCATCTACACTAAGTTTCTTCTTGAAGATCCACTTGCTCCCAATGGGTTTTATCCCTTCAGGAGCAACTTCCAAACTCCATACTTTGTTGGTATACATGGATTCAATCTCAGATTGCATAGCATCCAGCCATTTCACAGAGTCCCCATTTGTGATGGCCTGTTTGAAACTAGTTGGGACATCATGTTCCATGATGCAATCATCACTCCCACCGTCTATGAGAAAACTGTAGTATCTCTCAGGTGGATGAGAAAGCCTAGTAGATCTGTAGAGTGGTCGAGATTCGTTGGGGACTATTGAATCCTTCGGTTTTACCAAATCTTCAGTTGTAATTTGTGTAGCTGGAACTTCTTCTAGTTCTACCTCATTACCACTAATTTATTTCACAAGAAATTCCTTCTCTAAAAAGGCGGCATGTTGAGAAACAAACACCTTTTGTTTCTCAGTTTGGTAGAAGATATATCTGTGTGAATTCTTTGGATATCCCACAAACTTGCAAATAACTGATCGTGCCACGAGTTTATCCGGATTCTATTTTTTAACATAGGCCGGATAACCCCATGTCTTAACGCGTTTAAGATATGGTCTCTTTCCACTCCATATCTCATATGGTGTTTTAGGCACTGATTTTGATGGAACTTGATTCAATAGGTATGCAGCTGTCTCAAGTGCATAACCCCAAAAGGAAATAGGTAACTCAGCAACACTTATTATAGAGCGCACCATATCTAATAGGGTGCGATTCTGTAACAACTCCAATTTTTGTATACCAAAATTTGCTTTAAATATGATGTATTGATGTTGCTGGAAACAATTTAAGTATCTATTTCCTTACAATAATTATAAGAAGGAGCTTGTAGCTCATTGGTAATACCTTGCACTGCTGAACTAAGCCACCAGAGTTCGAATCCCATGCCCCACATATTTTTTATATATCTTTTTGTTTTAAATTTTTAGGAAGTCAAACGGTCAAACAGCCATAACTCACAATTTAATACAATATATAAAAAATAAAGTGCACCAAAATTCCCCCCAGGCAAAACCACACCCAACGAGACCCGACTCGGCCCCGACTCGGCCAAGTCGGCCGGCGACTCGGCCGAATCGGCCGGCGCCGCCGGCCGAACTCGGCCGGTCGGCCGAGTCGTCAACACGAAAAATCTTCGTGTTGACTTGGTCAACCCCCCTGTGTACTTTATTTTCCCAGTACTGTAACCAATTTTTCATTAAACCTCTTTTAATCCTAAATTTAATGAAATTTTAATGAATTTTTACATTTTTTAATATTTTTTTTAATCCAAACCCTAACCTTAGCCTAGCCCTATATAAACACCCCTATCCTATACTATTTCACCTCACAACTCTAAGTCCACTCTCCCAAATTCTCGAGAACTCGGTACAAAGAGCGAGAAGCGAAGCGCTGCCGAAACCAACGACAGATTCCGGCGATCGGACTAGAACCTTCGCGACGTTTTCGACGCATCGACAACCACCACTTCCCTTAGCCTCCTTAGCTTGTCCAAACCCGTAAGTCCCATCTCTTCTATCTCTCTTTTCCTTTAATAGAAAATACGACTTTTTGGAACCCGACGGAAATCGGAACAAAACGATTTCCGATTCGGTTTTTCTATAAATTTCCACTTGTCACCTAATACATAATACCTAAACTTATGTATGATGACTATTAATCACCTAGAAACCAATTTAAATAAAGTTTCTCATATGAAATGATAGCTTCTTTACAATATCGTATTCTTTTCATAAAAATACCATGAAGTTTATTTTTCTTCGTTTAATCAATTCCCTCACTCCTAAATATGCTTATTTTGATCACTAAACTTGTAGAAATCAATTTGAATGAATTTTCACACATGAAATGATAACGTTTTCAAATACCGTATTCTTGCACTTTAATACCTTCAAATTTAATACATCATGTTTAACCTCTAAACTTCATTAAAACTTAAAATAAGTCACGAGGTAATGACCTACCTCTATACACACACAAATATAACCCTAATTGATAAACGTCAAAATATAGAATACGAAAATACAGGACTTTTCACTAAAATACCATATTCTTTATAAACCTTTTCTAAAAGCTTTAGTTGTACACAATTCTAAATAAAATCTTTTAAAATAAAAGCACGATATGTCATGGACATCGATCGTTTATCTAAACTGTCTTGTGGTGTCTAGGCTAGTGGTTTTTAATTAGGCCCACGACTGTGGTTCCTTCCCACTTACCTGGCACTTACCTGGCCGCAATTGACGGTGAAAAGGCGATTTGAGGCTTCTAATGACTTATCGTTTAGACCTTAGAAATAGGTTAGTTGGCTTAGGAAACCCTAGAAAATAAAATATGGAAAGTTATACCCTTTTATAAATAAATACCTTATATTTATAAAACCGTTTTTCTAAATGAATAGTATTTATTAAATCTAAGCAAAGCGCCGCTACAACCCACCTTTGGGGAACCCGTTAGGGATAGTACGGTTCATCGTGCACCCGCGGGCTAGTAGTGCGAGATTCAGACCTCCGCAAGAAGCATTCGGTCTCGAAGGGTTAAAATACGGCATTTAAGAAAAATGTGATTTTGGAAAATAAAATATTTATTTAAAAATTATTCTTGTATTAAAATATATTTAATTATCATTTAGACACCTATTTTATTATAATATAAAGTTTCCACATTTTCCTAAAAAATTACAAGATTAAAATTTACATTAAAATACCATGGATTTTCAAATAAATCAATATTATAATTTAATACGTTTATTAGGATATATTCACTAGAATAACACAAATAAAATTTACACTCATTATAACAATAAAGACGAATAATAAATACTTGGGGTGTATCTTGAAAACTATACAAAAGTACTTTTTACATAAAACCCCCTCAAGTTTTATAATTTACAATAAGGACCCTAACAAATATAGAACTTCGATTTGCATTTCTCTTAGTTTGACTCGGGTTTGAGTCTGACTATTTCTGACTTGAATATGATTCAAGTCATTCTATATTCTTTTACATTCCAACTCAATTTGAATACATGAATCCCTGAATGCAGTTAACAATATATTCATTTTGACTGAATCAAACCATGGATATTCATCCATTATCCTGATATTCCATTTACCTGATTATACAGTTTCAACATGTTTACTGATATCATGGTTTTGGTCAGTCACCCAATTTACATATTCCAATACTACAATACTGTTAAAACATTACGGGGTTTAAGGGGTAGATTGGTACGGAAGGTGTTAAAGGTGGCACGAGGTGGTCAGATTAAGACACCTAACCTGAATCCTATTGCTGTTGTACTGTGGCATAACGGTTCCTTGTACTTTCCTTTTGCCCTGATCTCTAGCATATAGAGATCCCTCTCGTATACATTGGTATCCTTCTGTACCAAGCTACAAACAACAGCGTTAACACAATATTCCATAATATTCAACAATATGATACTTTAGAAAATACTTTTACACCGTCTTCCTAATTCTTCTTTATCTTGGGACTTATCGAGCGATCTGTTCACTGACGACATTCTATTTCTTTCTTCTTTGAATGTTGTCAGGTGCGTTGGACCAAGCTGAGATCGAGCCCACAGGTGAAGATTTGGAGCAGTTCCACGAAGATCCCGAGCTTTAGATATTGTACCTTATTCTTTCCAGTATTTCCATTTATCGTTATGCCACTGTTTAGGCATTGCTTTTCATTTCAGATGTATTTTCTTTTCATGCATTGTACAAAGAATGTTATTAATAAAAGTTGCTGTTATTTTTATATCATTCGTCTATTGTGTTTTACTTTATATTGCTTAGCTACGCTTAGCGTGTGTACTTCTGAGTAAATACGTAGCGGGCCTTGTCGCGTACACTGGGAAGCGGGGCGTGACAGGTTTTGTTGGTGGCCCATGCAGGTCAGAGCTATATGAATCCCTGTCATGCAGTTCTGGTCTGCATGAACAACCTAAGTAATATAACACAAGAACCAGCAACTAAAACATTCTTTACAATTCATGTCCTTTGAATCTTGCAAATCTCTATTCCTTGAATCTTATCATTTCATGTATTTGAATCTGTCCTAATCCAAATTTTTCTTCAGGGTTATGGATTCCCCGAACAACACCAGCACCAACGTTAACAACACCCCTCCAGCACTACCTCTCACACCAGTTGTTCCGGCACCACCCACTGAGCAAACGATGCTATTTGATGCGATCCGCAGTCTTCTCGAGGGACAACAACAACTTTTGAGCCGTCCTGAGACAAATGCACCGGGAATAAAGCAATTCAGAGCTTTGCACCCAAAACAATTCTCGGGTAAAGGAAGCCCTCTCGAAGCAGAAGAATGGGCACAAAGCATTGAAGACGATCTGGCAGCAGCTCAAGTGCCAGATAACGCTTGGGTCCGTGTAGCAAAACTACAGCTCACAGATAATGCTCGCAATTGGTGGAAGGCGGAAGAAACCCGTCTGGTACAGCCGATTGAATGGAAGACATTTCGCGAGAAGTTCGACGCGAAATATTTCCCTGTGACTGCCAGGTTCGCTATGGAGCAGCAGTTTATTCATCTACAGCAAGGATCAATGTGGGATAAATCGGTAGATGAATATGATGCTGAGTTCACTATGTTGAGCCGGTAAGATATGTCACAATAGTTCAATTTTTTAAATATCACATACTACACAGCTAACACAATCTTTAAACAGATTCGCGGCATACCTGATACCGACGGACGAGATCAGAGCCCGTCGTTTTTAGCAAGGTTTGGACACAGAGATTAAGGCTGCTCTAGCCACAGGAAAGTTTTTGACTCATGAGGAAGCTCTAGAAGCTGCCCGCAGTTATGAGGCAGTAATTAAAGAGAGGGGCAGACCTCAGTCTGCAGGAGTCAAGCGCCCTGCCAACCAGATGGCAGGTGGAGCCACGTCCAGACCACCTTTCGTGCCAAGGCGACCCGGAGAACCAACTCATCGTCCTAGCCCAGCCTTTTGCACTTACTGCAAAAGAACTGGACATATGATGAAGGACTGCCGTCGAGCCAACCGCCTCTGCTTAGTCTGCGGTTCAGCCACTCATGATATTGGATCTTGTCCCTAAAGACAGAACTCAGTTGCTGCACTCAGGCCAGCAAATACCTATCAGCAGCGACCAGCTCTTCAGGCACCTGCTACCAGACTTGCACTGCCTGCACCACCTAGGGGACCACAAGCTGCACCACCACCTCGACAGTTCCATCAAGCTCAAAGGAACGTTCCGAGGAATGCTCCTCAGGCTAGGAGGAATGTGCCGAAGCGCCAGGCTTTTATGATGTCTGTGGAAGAAGCTGAGGCCACTGGCCAAGTCATTACTGGTAAATTCCTTCTCAAACTTATCTTTTAGTTTGGTTACCTACACACTTTCTCTATACCTAAAACCTATCCCATATACCTTAGGTACAATCCTAGTAGCTTCACTACCTGCACTTGCACTGTTTGATTCTGGAGCATCCCACTGCTTTATGTCGCAACGGTTTGTCCGAACCCATGCGATTCCAGTCTCACCGCTTGCATCCAGCTGGAACGTCAGTTACGGAAATGGTGTTCTAAAGGCAACTATGGGATACAGCATGTGTCCAGTCGTCGTCTGCAGTCGAGAGTTTTACGCTGACTTCAAGGTACTGGACATACCAAATTTCGATGTGGTTCTAGGAATGGACTGGCTTGGAACCTTTTATGCTACCATCGACTGTCGTCAAAGGAGGGTAGTATTTGAGATTCCAGATCACCCGGTCTTCTATTTCAAGAGTGGAGACCGTACACTAGAGCCAAGTACTTACAAAGCAAAGCCAAGGGATGCAGTAGTTGCAGCAGCTCATGCAGAGGAAGAATCAAGATCGGAGGTAGTTCGAGAGTTCGACGATGTATTCCGTGACGATATATCAGGTTTGCCTCCCGATCGAGCTCTTGAATTCAGTATTGACTTAGTACCAGGAGCACAACCAGTGATCAAAGCACCGTATAGACTAAGTCCGGAAGGATTGAAGGAAGTTCGAACACAGTTGAACGAATTACTGGCGAAAGGATGGATTTGTCCCAGTACTTCAAGTTGGGGAGCACCTGTACTACTGGTTAAGAAGAAGGAAGGTTCATACAGAATGTGCATCGACTATAGGGCCTTGAACGAAGTTACTATAAAGAATAAGTATCCACTCCCGCGCATCGATGATTTATTCGATCAGCTAAGTGGATCTTGTGTCTTCTCTAAACTAGATTTTCGTTCAGGTTATCATCAAGTGAAGGTCAAGGAAGCTGATATTCACAAAACAGCTTTCAGAACTCGCTATGGGCATTACGAATTTCTAGTAATGCCATTTGGGGTGACCAATGCACCAGCAATCTTCATGAATCTTATGAACCAAGTCTTCCGGGAGTATTTAGACAGGTTCGTTTTCATCTTCATCGACGACATCCTGATATATTCTAAGAACCGGAAAGAGCATGCGGAGCACTTACGAATTGTCCTGGAAACTCTTCGACAACATAAGCTTTATGCCAAATACAGCAAGTGCGAGTTTTGGCTAAAACAAGTTGGTTTTCTTGGACACATCGTATCAGGAGAAGGAATTTCTGTGGATCCAGCAAAAGTTTCAGCAGTCAGCGAATGGCCTACACCAAAATCAGTGAAGGATATACGGAGTTTCTTGGGCTTAGCTGGATATTACAGAAGATTCATTGAAGGCTTTTCGAAGATAGCAACACCGCTGAACAAGCTCACACGAAAGGATGAAGAATTTGTGTGGTCAGAAGCATGTGAGCAAGCTTTCATAGAACTCAAGTCAAGACTGACATCTGCACCTATTCTCGTCATACCGGATCAATCTGGAGGATTCGAAGTGCATTGCGATGCATCCGGTAAGGGATTAGGATGTGTTCTACATCAGCACGATAAGGTTGTGGCTTATGCTTCAAGACAACTGAAGACTCATGAGCGCAATTATCCGACGCATGACCTGGAGTTGGCAGCCGTCATCTTTGCTCTCAAGATTTGGCGCCACTACTTACTTGGTGAACGAGTGAACATCTACACAGATCATAAAAGTCTGAAGTATGTGTTTACTCAGAAGGAGTTGAATATGCGGCAGAGAAGATGGTTAGAACTTATGGCGGACTTTGACATCAATTTGCAATATCATCCAGGAAAGGTGAACGTAGTACCTGATGCTCTTAGTCGCCAACCATTAGCAATGAATCTCACCGCCCAGTGGAAGCTTCAGCAAGACCTACATCAGATGGAGATTGAACTAGTCATGCCAGGTGATGTTTCAAATTTGATGAATTTACAAGTCCAATCAACTATTGTCAATCAGATCAAGGCAGCTCAAGCCAGCGATGCTAAGTTGCAAAAGATCAGAGAACAAGTGGAGAATGGACTCCGAACAGATTTCATCATCCATGAAGACGGATCTTTGAGATACGGCAGCAGATTGTGTGTACCAAAGGGGCCTGTTCGGGAAGAGTTAATGAAAGAAGCTCATAGCTCTCCCTATTCAGTACATCCTGGAGGTACCAAAATATACAAGGATCTACGTCAGAATTATTGGTGGCATGGTATGAAGCGTGAAGTAGCCAGAAGTGTCGCAAAATGTTTGGTGGGTCAGCAGGTAAAAGCTGAACATCACAGGACAGCTGGACTACTTAAACCGTTACCAATTCCAGAATGGAAGTGGCAGCACATCACGATGGACTTTGTAACTGCTCTTCCTCGCAGCACAAAGGGTAACGATGCGATTTGGGTCATTGTGGATCGACTCACAAAGTCGGCTCACTTCATCCCATTTCGAGTTGGCCAATCAACTGAGACATTAGCGAAGACGTACATGGAGGTAATAATCTAAATTAGATTTAAAATCTCTTTATAATGTACTATCTCTGATACCCATGAACTCATACAGGAAATTGTGAGACTTAATGGAGTACCGGTCTGTATTGTCTCCGATCGTGACACCAGGTTCCGATCGCAATTTTGGCAGAGTCTGCAAGCTAGCTTTTGGGAACAAATCTGAACTTCAGCACGGCTTATCATCCACAAACAGATGGTCAGTCGGAACGAACTATTCAGATTTTGGAGGATATGCTCAGAGCATGTATGCTCGACTTCAAAGGATCGTGGGAAGATCACCTGCATCTTGTGGAGTTTGCGTACAACAACAGCTACCAAGCAAGTATAGGAATGGCACCTTTTGCAGCATTATATGGAAGGAAGTGTCGATCGCCATTAAGTTGGGACGACATCGGAGATAGAGAACTCCTTGAACCAGAGATGATAGTAGCGACCGTCGATGTGGTTCGTACTATCAGGGAAAGAATGCGCATAGCCCAAGATAGACAGAAACATTGGGCTGATGCGAAGAGACGACACTTGGAGTTCCAGCCAGGAGATCATGTATTCCTGAAAATCTTTCCAAACCGCGGAGTGATCAGATTTAGAAGAAGGGGAAAGTTGAGTCCAAGATACATTGGACCGTTCGATATACTCGAACGAGTCGGTGAAGTGGCATATCGTTTAGCGCTTCCACCCTCATTGGAAGGAGTGCATAACGTGTTCCACATATCCCAACTCAGAAGGTATGTGAGTGACCCCAACCATGTACTTGATCATTCCGAGCTCACGATACAGCCCGATTTGTCTTGTGAGCAACAACCTGTGGAAATCCTGGACAGGAAAGTGAAGACACTTTGGAACAAAGAAGTTAATTTGGTCCGGGTAATGTGAAGAAAAGACACTCCAGGAGAATCCACGTGGGAAAGGGAGGATGAGATGCATGCAAGATATACGCACCTTTTTGTAAACTAGTCCTCAAATAAAAAAATTGTAAATTTCGAGGACGAAATTTTTGTAAGGAGGGTAGATTGTAACAACTCCAATTTTTGTATACCAAAATTTGCTTTAAATATGATGTATTGATGTTGCTGGAAACAATTTAAGTATCTATTTCCTTACAATAATTATAAGAAGGAGCTTGTAGCTTATTGGTAATACCTTGCACTGCTGAACTAAGCCACCAGAGTTCGAATCCCATGCCCCACATATTTTTTATATATCTTTTAGTTTTAAATTTTTGGGAAGTCAAACGGTCAAACAGCCATAACTCACAATTTAATACAATATATAAAAAATAAAGTGCACCAAAATTCCCCTTAGGCAAAACCACACCCAACGAGACCCGACTCGGCCAAGTCGGCCGGCGCCGCCGGCCGGACTCGGCCGGTCGGCCGAGTTGTCAACACGAAAAATCTTCGTGTTGACTTGGTCAACCCCCCTGTGTACTTTATTTTCCCAGTACTGTTACCAATTTTTCATTAAACCTCTTTTAATCCTAAATTTAATGAAATTTTAATGAATTTTTACATTTTTAAATATTTTTTTAATCCAAACCCTAACCCTAGCCTAGCCCTATATAAACAGCCCTACCCTATACTATTTCACCTCACAACTCTAAGTCCACTCTCCCAAATTCTCGAGAACTCGGTACAAAGAGCGAGAAGCGAAGCGCTGCCGAAACCAACGACAGATTCCGGCGATCGGACTAGAACCTTTGTCACGCCCCGCTTCCTAAAATACGGAATATGAGGGGTAGACAAGGCCAGCCATGCTCCTACGGTCAAGGAAATGTCCTGCCGTAGTCACACTTCGGCTTCTAGTTTATCATGGTAAACAGTAAACAATGCGCAGGTAATGAGAAATGCAGTAACTGAAAGATACAATAATATAAACTGACCTGAAGTGGAACAAACGAAAGTAACTCGGAGTAGCAAGTCAAGAAGTCTGTGATGCACGTCTAGTTCTGATCCAAGCTAAATCTTCTCCTCACACTGAGCATGCATACTCAGGTCGTCAGAGCGACAAAATAGCAATATAATATGTATAAAATCAAGTGACAGTTCTAACAGTGATAATAGGTATGTGAAGCAGTAAATAAATGACATCATGAATATGCATGTGCAGTAATCAATGCAGCGGAACAGTAAAGCAGTATAACAATATGTCACGTATGCCAACACAGTACAAAAGGAATATAAATGCCAGTATCCCTATCAGTCTCTAAGTCTCACTATACAGGTCACTAAGACTATCTTCAGTCCAAGTGTGAGAGTCAACCACTCGCGAGTGTCCTCCACCCAAGGGTAGAACCCAAGGGCAAGGGACCACGGGCCCAACATGTAACGAGACTATCACGGTGTATATATCACATACCCTGTAAAACTCCATATAACTCCCTAAATATATAAGCCGGCATGGGACTCCCGAGATTCTGTTGAACTCACACTTAAACTACCCCACACCCCGTGGTCTACATCAAACGCTAACCATCAACCTAAATACTAATCGATCCGTGACAAGTCTGCGCGAGAACTGGAGGCAGGACCTCCATCAAGCACGTCCCGACTAATACCTAAGATAAACGGCAGTGTCTGGTGTCTTATCTGTGACACCCGTGCAACGCTTCCATAAATGTCTCATTCCACTTATAGTCACACGTGCACGCATCTCACAGACGTCGACAATGCAATGAAATAATATGATCGCTGATTGTGTACCAGTACGTATCACTTTCACTTAATCACGGATACACGAACACTGACGTACTTGCCACAATCACCACTAAAATCTAACACTGGGTAAATGCACGATGTCACTAGGTTATCACTACAATGATATGGGTATGATGTGATGCATGAACAGTATAAGAAGCACAATTAAGGTGTCATAAAAACAACAGTTTATCACTTGTACGATTTATCATGAAACATATGTATATAATTTAGCGAAACGATAAACAGGTAGTAATTAATATGTTCTGTTACCCATCCACAGAATTTTGTTTCAAGCCAATCGGGTTCCAGGATCATTAGTTATAACTATTTCATTTTAAGCGCACGCGGCTGAAAATCCGGTTTCAGAATCAGAAATCCATTTCGCAACGCATTTTAACCCCAGTTGGGATCATAATTTAGCGACGATACAGTTGAATGAATTCTAGGGTTTTCAGTAAGGTTTTCAACTCAACAGACGGATCATCAATTGCATCTGTATGTTAGGAGTTATAATCTGTTTAATATTAACACGTCAATTCTGATTCTGCTGGGACTGTTATGTGTCCCGATCTTTTAAATTACAAATTAAATATCAAACGGTAACGAAACAGAATGAAACCAATTGTGTTGTTCAGCTAAAAGAGTTACCTATAATAATCAGAAGAGTTCCGCAACCTACGAATTAAGGAAAATCCTATGGTATCCAATACGGAACAGCAAGCACGACTGGAGTCGCTCTGGACTGCAGTCCAGAGTCGCACTCCGATACAATTATCATCACAATTAAAGTACAGGAATGTCTGGAAACTAGTATAGGGTTATAGTTCGTCAAGTTGGCTTCGATTTCAGCCCTCGAACGCACCATTCTAGCATGTATATGATTTATGGTGAATTTAACGGTTTTCAGGTGCAATAAAATTTCAGTTTTACGATTTAACTTGGGGGTAATCGTTTTGGTCATAAACGATCAAATTTTCCAGCGAAATTTACACAGTAGGTCCACGGCAATACGGGCCAAGCAATGATATCTAATTCCGCCAAATGTGATAATAATTTTCTAAGAGGACAAGTATCGAACAGTTTTGTTGTAATTTTAGCATAAGGCAAAATATGGAATATATATACAATTTTGATTTGTAAACTAATAATAAAGAGCATGTAGCAAGTAAAAACTTGCCTGGAAGAAGTCTCGGGGTCGCAAGGCAGCAACGTCGTCACGAACGCGTGATATATGCCGTGGAACCGATTCGCGCGCTTGGATCGAGATGTGGATCTCGCGTCGTTTTGTCCGGAGTCGTCTTGTGCTTGCCGGGAGTATAGAGTGGTGCTCAGTGGGTCTCCCGGGGTGTGTTGGGGTCGGCGTTGGTGCTCCGGCAATTGACAGCAGCGGGGGTCGAAGCTTTTAGTGATCAATGGGTGTGGGTTATGGAGAGAGAGAGGGGGCAGTGTAGAGAGGGGGAAGAAGAGAATGAGAGAGATTCGAATAGAGAGAGAGAGAGAGGGGGTTTGTTAGAAGGAGAGAGGGAGAGAAATATCACAGAGGGAGGGAGAAAGAGGGTTACAGAGAGAGAGAGAGAGTCTGAGAGTTAGAGAGAGAGGGTGAGAGAGAGAGAGAGATCGGGAGAGAGAGTTATAGAGAGAGATAGAGAGACAGAGGAAGTTGGAGAAGCCTGAGGGAGAGGGGTGAGATACAGAGCTGAGAGAGAGAGAGTGATCCAGATCAGAGAGGGGCAGAGTGAGAGAGGTGATGACGACGACGACGTCGACGATGATAATGAGGTCGACGACGTGGTGCAGGGCGGTGACGGTGTAGGGGAGTCGAGCTCGGGTGCAGGGGAGGTCGAGCCCGGGTGTGGGTGAGTGGGTGCAGGAGAAGGCGCTCGGGCAGTGGAGGAAGAGAGGAGGAGGAGTGAGCAGAGATGGTGGCGATGTCGACGGTGCAGTTGTCGTGGGTCGCGAGGGATGCAGTGGGTGAGAAGGTAGGAGAGAGAGAGGAGGAGGAGGGAGGTCCAGTGAAAGAGGAATGAGGCGACATGGGGTTAGAGGGGGTGTGCGCGACGTGGGGTAACGGCTCGCGACGAGGGAGGAGGAGGCGGCGTGGGCGACGGCGAGGAAAGCGGATCTCGCGCGCGAATGGAGGAAAGAGCCGTTGGGCAGACGAGGGAGATGAGGTGCAGGCCGGGTCGGGTTAATGGGAGTGGGCTGAGTGAGCTGGGCCAACAAAACTAAATTAAAAAGGGAAAAAAGGAAGACACGGGCCGGCCAGTGAAGAATTTGAAGGTTAATTGGAAAAAAGGAATGGGCCGAGCTTAATTAAGGCTTTGGGTTTAAATTTTGTTAAAGAAATTGGGCTGGGGATTAGGGGATATGGAAAAGAATGGTTTGGGTTTTGGAGTTTAATTTGCCTGTGTAAATTAAAGGTTCTGGCTTAGGAATTGTTAAGCTTGGAGAAAAGTAAAATGAAATAGGGTTTGTGAAAAGAGGAAAAAGAAATGAGGCGTTGGGATTTGAATGAATTAATTTAAATAAAGGGGTGGGCTGGGTTTAGATATACAAGAAATTATAAGGGATTGGAAAAGGGGTCGGCTAATCTAGGAAATAGAGGAGTGGTCTTGGTGAGTTTGGCCCGGGGAATTTAAATAGTTTGGGAATGATTAGTTGGGCCGGAAAAATGGGTTGTATAAATGGGAAGAAATAAAAATTAAATTACTTAAATAAAATTCAAGAATACAAAATACAGATATTGGTATAATAAGAAGCTGGGTATTACATCATACCACCCTTACAAAAATTTCGTCCTCGAAATTTAAAATAAACTATAAGTAATACAACCATATGCGAAAGCTATTATTTTGCAATTTAACACATAAAGATTTACTAGAAATGAGTGGACGAAGAAATTTCGAGAATATAAAAATACGTAAGAATAACATACAAAATATAAATTTAAGTAGGTATAAAATAGGAACAACTATAAGGGTAGTTACATATATACGGAAATATAAATAACAACAATACGACAACATCATTCGAGGCGTACTCGATAAGATCGAACCTCAGATATATGCATATGTAAGTACGTCAAAAGTAGTACGTCAGAAATAAATAGTATAAGGCACAAACATTGATAATAATAAACATTGGCACAAAACCTGAAAATAAAATAACAAGAATAAAGCAGCGAAAATTTATCGGTAGGTTATAACATTTTAGAATAATGTATCGATAAAAGGGGTTTAAAATAATTTAGAGAGCTTGTATAGTGAAATTTAGGAACATGTAACGAAATATGCGCGGTGTAAGGTTGCGCTACCGAAAATGAAAAGAATAATAGTTGTACTTAAAATACAAAACGGAGTAATCAATAATACGAACCAAAATAATGAAAACTAAATCTTTGAATAACACTGTCCCTATATATAGTTAGGGTAATAGGAAGAACAAAAAAAAAATGTAGGTTAGCTAGGGTATTGACTACAAGGAAGTGTGGATCAATCAAAGGTTGGTGAGTGGCGGCTTTAGGTTGAGAATCAGGGAATTGGGATCGGGTCAGCACAAGATGTAAGGGTGAGCAGTAGAGGACTATAAGGAGAGAATGTATGGGGAGAATACTGGTTGGTACATCATGGGAATCAAGAATTTGACAAGTTAACGAACTCGGTATTTCATAAGAAAGGTCCTCCTCCCAGAAGGATCTCAAACAGGGTACAGACGAAAGATGAATGGTGGCTCATTCCAAGGATCAGAGTGCGGTACTTTCCAATTGGAACGAGGATGAAAAACTATACAACGAGTAGGGGTGGACAGTCAGGGATCTCAGCAGAAAGATAAATGGATAAGGGCAATAAACAAGTATTAAACGAACCAACAATCAAAAGGTCTACGAATTCTAGAAGAATTTTTTTTTTTAAAGAAAATTTGAAACAAGGCATCCCCAAAGACGAAAAGTGGCCCTAAACTATACACATTTTATTTGGCCAGAAAGACAACATCAAAAGAAATTCCGTCAGTCGCGGTTGTGGAGATTCAGCAGGCTGCGGTAGGCTCGTGCGCTCAGGTAGCGACGTCCATTTCCATAGCGCCTTGCGGGGGCCGACATTGGGAGTCCTTCCACAGGAGGGTCTTGGTCTTCTGGTCCTTCTTCCTCGGATGGAGCTTCTTCATCGAGGTCCGACTCCATCCGATTCTCTTCTTCTGGATTTTCTTCCACATGATTTTCCTCAACGAGATTTTCTTCTATCGGGTCTTCCTCTATAGGGTTCTCTTCAGGATCTCCTTCTTCTTCGTCGGAATCAGCTATCATGTTAAACTCTGGGGCAGCTGCTCCTTCGTCCTCTGAATCATTGTTTTCGAAGTTGACCTGGGGACCGTTGACCTCATCATCAGAACTCGTCAGTGTGTGATCTAAGGAAACGCATGATTGTGTATCCTCATCTAGATGCGGCGCTGCTCCAGGGTGGGCCATGGCCTGAAAAGAGAAGTCATGATTAGATAGTGGAATACATCAAGGAAAGCTCAGGGTACGAAATATAGGAAAATATGCAGTTACAGGAACTGAAAGATAAAAATGAAATACTGTGATAATGAATAGAATTTGACATAGAGAAAGCAGGAGAATGATATATATATTATGATTCAAATTTTATTTCATTCAACTAAAAGTTCGACGGATACAAGGATTCAAACGGAAGGAAACATTCATAAAAACGACAATATTATTACTGAAAGTAGATAACATGAAAAAATCATTCTTCGACTACTATAACATTGCATTCTCGTCGCGTGAGTTGAATCCTGCGTTTGATCCTCCTTATCGTCGAAGTCCAAACTACGCGGCAATCCTCACTTGGCAGAAGTGGGGAGTGTGGACGAGTTTCTTCTTTGCAGTTCTTTCCTTTCTGGGCAGCCGTTGATGAGGTGTTTGTTGGAACCGCATATCAGACATTTCCCTTGAGCACGGCGACAATCCCTCTGAAGGTGTCCTGGCCTCTTACAATATCCACAGCAAGGGTTCTTCTGATGCTTCTGTTGACGCTTCATCTTCTTCTCCCTTCCTCGTCCAATAGGAATTTCTTTATGATAGGAGACTCCCGCTGGGGTCTGACTCACCTGTCTTCTCAGCCCTTCAGCCAACAAGTCGTTTGTTCGCTCCTGGGCTTCCTTTAAACCTTGTAGTACACTAAGGATCTCAACAGTCTGACTCTGGGGAGCGGATAAAGATGAAGAGTCGTTGGAAGACATGATCCTGAAACAACAATTTCGAGAATGATATGAGTCACATGCTAATGAATCCAAAATATGATATGGATAGGACAAGGATTCAAGAATATTAGAGATGATGAATTTTTATTACAAGTGGAGAATCAACCGTATGGCTTTAAGTCACCTAAACAGAATACGGTAGTGCAATTGCAACCACGTAATCTTGCCAGGTCACCCGAAACCATAGCGAAGGGATAGCTGAACACACGATGTGAATATGGATCAAGAATGACAAGTTTACAATCTAGACCGAGTGATGTCTTAGATTGCCAAACTATACACGGAAAACTGCAATCCCAATCGATGCAAAACCTGGCTCTGATACCAACTAAACCATGTCACGCCCCGCTTCCCAAAATACGGAATACGAGGGGTAGACAAGGCCAGCCATGCTCCTACGGTCAAGGAAATGTCTTGCCGTAGTCACACTTCGGCTTCTAGTTTATCATGGTAAACAGTAAACAATGCGCAGGTAATGAGAAATGCAGTAACTGAAAGATACAATAATATAAACTGACCTGAAGTGGAACAAACGAAAGTAACTCGGAGTAGCAAGTCAAGAAGTCTGTGATGCACGTCTAGTTCTGATCCAAGCTAAATCTTCTCCTCACACTGAGCATGCATACTCAGGTCGTCAGAGCGACACAATAGCAATATAATATGTATAAAATCAAGTGACAGTTCTAACAGTGATAATAGGTATGTGAAGCAGTAAATAAATGACATCATGAATACGCATGTGCAGTAATCAATGCAGCGGAACAGTAAAACAATATAACAATATGTCACGTATGCCAACACAGTACAAAAGGAATATAAATGCCAGTATCCCTATCAGTCTCTAAGTCTCACTATACAGGTCACTAAGGCTATCTTCAGTCCAAGTGTGAGAGTCAACCACTCGCGAGTGTCCTCCACCCAAGGGTAGAACCCAAGGGCAAGGGACCACGGGCCCAACATGTAACGAGAATATCACGGTGTATATATCACATACCCTGTAAAACTCCATATAACTCCCTGAATATATAAGCCGGCATGGGACTCCCGAGATTCTGTTGAACTCACACTTAAACCACCCCACACCCCGTGGTCTACATCAAACGCTAACCATCAACCTAAATACTAATCGATCCGTGACAAGTCTGCGCGAGAACTGGAGGCAGGACCTCCATCAAGCACGTCCCGACTAATACCTAAGATAAACGGCAGTGTCTGGTGTCTTATCTGTGACACCCGTGCAACGCTTCCATAAATGTCCCATTCCACTTATAGACACACGTGCACGCATCTCACAGACGTCGACAATGCAATGAAATAATAGGATCGCTGATTGTGTACCAGTACGTATCACTTTCACTTAATCACGGATACACGAACACTGGCGTACTTGCCACAATCACCACTAAAATCTAACACTGGATAAATGCACGATGTCACTAGGTTATCACTACAATGATATGGGTATGATGTGATGCATGAACAGTATAAGAAGCACAATTAAGGTGTCATAAAAACAACAGTTTATCACTTGCACGATTTATCATGAAACATATGTATATAATTTAGCGAAATGATAAACAGGTAGTAATTAATATGTTCAGTTATCCATCCACAGAATTTTGTTTCAAGCCAATCGGGTTCCAGGTTCATTAGTTATAACTATTTCATTTTAAGCGCACGCGGCTGAAAATCCGGTTTCAGAATCAGAAATCCATTTCGCAACGCATTTTAACCCCAGTTGGGATCATAATTTAGCGATACTACAGTTGAATGAATTCTAGGGTTTTCAGTAAGGTTTTCAACGCAACAGACGGATCATCAATCGCATCTGTACGTTAGGAGTTATAATCTGTTTAATATTAACACATCAATTCTGATTCTGCTGGGACTGTTATGTGTCCCGATCTTTTAAATTACAAATTAAATATCAAACGGTAATGAAAAAGAATGAAACCAATTGTGTTGTTCAGATAATAGAGTTACCTATAATAAGCAGTAGAGTTCCGCAACCTACGAATTAAGGAAAATCCTATGGTATCCAATACGGAACAGCAAGCACGACTGGAGTCGCTCTGGACTGCAGTCCAGAGTCGCACTCCGATACAATTATCATCACAATTAAAGTACAGGAATGTCTGGAAACTAGTATAGGGTTATATTTCGTCGAGTTGGCTTCGATTTGAGCCCTCGAACGCACCGTTATAGCATGTATATGATTTATGGTGAATTTAACGGTTTTCAGGTGCAATAAAATTTCAGTTTTACGATTTAACTTGGGGGTAATCGTTTTGGTCATAAACGATCAAATTTTCCAGCAAAATTTACACAGTAGGTCCACGGCAATACGGGCCAAGCAATGATATCCAATTCCGCCAAATGTGATAATAATTTTCTAAGAGGACAAGTATCGAACAGTTTTGTTGTAATTTTAGCATAAGGCAAAATATGGAATATATATACAATTTTGATTTGTAAACTAATAATAAATAGCATGTAGCAAGTAAAAACTTGCCTGGAAGAAGTCTCGGGGTCGCAAGGCAGCAACGTCGTCACGAACGCGTGATATACGCCGTGGAACCGATTCGCGCGCTTGGATCGAGATGTGGATCTCGCGTCGTTTTGTCCGGAGTCGTCTTGTGCTTGCTGGGAGTATAGAGTGGTGCTCAGTGGGTCTCCCGGGATGTGTTGGGGTCGGCGTCGGTGCTCCGGCAATTGACAGCAGCGGGGGTCGAAGCTTTTAGTGATCAATGGGTGTGGGTTATGGAGAGAGAGAGGGGGCAGTGTAGAGAGGGGGAAGAAGAGAATGAGAGAGATTCGAATAGAGAGAGAGAGAGGGGGTGTGTTAGAAGGAGAGAGGGAGAGAGATATCACAGAGGGAGGGAGAAAGAGGGTTACAGAGAGAGAGAGAGTCTGAGAGTTAGAGAGAGAGGGTGAGAGAGAGAGAGAGATCAGGAGAGAGAGTTAGAGAGAGAGATAGAGAGACAGAGGAAGTTGGAGAAGCCAGAGGGAGAGGGGTGAGATACAGAGCTGAGAGAGAGAGAGTGATCCAGATCAGAGAGGGGCAGAGTGAGAGAGGTGATGACGACGACGATGTCGACGATGATAATGAGGTCAACGACGTGGTACAGGGGGGTGACGGCGGCGACGGTGCAGGGGAGTCGAGCTCGGGTGCAGGGGAGGTCGAGCTCGGGTGTGGGTGAGTGGGTGCAGGCGAAGGCGCTCGGGCAGTGGAGGAAGAGGGGAGGAGGAGTGAGCGGAGATGGTGGCGATGTCGACGGTGCAGTTGTCGTGGGTCGCAAGGGATGCAGTGGGTGAGAAGGTGGGAGCGAGAGAGGAGGAGGAGGGAGGTCCAGTGAAAGAGGAATGATGCGACATGGGGTTAGAGGGGGTGTGCGCGATGTGGGGTAACGGCTCGCGACGAGGGCGGAGGAGGCGGCGTGGGCGACGGCGAGGAAAGCGGATCTCGCGCGCGAATGGAGGAAAGAGCCGTTGGGCAGACGAGGAAGATGAGGTGCAGGCCAGGTCGGGTTAATGGGAGTGGGCTGAGTGAGCTGGGCCAACAAAACTAAATTAAAAAGGGAAAAAAGGAAGACACGGGTCGGCCAGTGAAGAATTTGAAGGTTAATTGGAAAAAAGGAATGGGCCGAGCTTAATTAAGGCTTTGGGTTTAAATTTTGCTAAAGAAATTAGGCTGGGGCTTAGGGGATATGGAAAAGAATGGTTTGGGTTTTGGAGTTTAATTTGCCTGTGTAAATTAAAGGTTCTGGCTTAGGAATTGTTAAGCTTGGAGAAAAGTAAAATGAAATAGGGTTTGTGAAAAGAGGAAAAAGAAATGAGGCGTTGGGATTTGAATGAATTAATTTAAATAAAGGGGTGGGCTGGGTTTAGATATACAAGAAATTATAAGGGATTGGAAAAGGGGTCGGCTAATCTAGGAAATAGAGGAGTGGGCTTGGTGAGTTTGGCCCGGGGAATTTAAATAGTTTGGGAATGATTAGTTGGGCCGGAAAAATGGGTTGTATAAATGGGAAGAAATAAAAATTAAATAACTTAAATAAAATTCAAGAATACAAAATACAGATATTGGTATAATAAGAAGCTGGGTATTACAACCTTCGCGACGTTTTCGATGCATCGACAACCACCACTTCCCTTAGCCTCCTTAGCTTGTCCAAACCCGTAAGTCCCATCTTTTCTATCTCTCTTTTCCTTTAATAGAAAATACGACTTTTTGGAACCCGACGGAAATCGGAACAAAACGATTTCCGATTCGGTTTTTCTATAAATTTCCACTTGTCACCTAATACATAATACCTAAACTTATGTATGATGACTATTAATCTCCTAGAAACCAATTTAAATAAACTTTCTCACATTAAATTATAGCTTCTTTACAATATCCTATTCTTTTCATAAAAATACCATGAAGTTTATTTTTCTTCGTTTAATCAATTCCCTTACTCCTAAATATGCTTATCTTGATCACTAAACTTGTAGAAATCAATTTGAATGAATTTTCACACATGAAATGATAACGTTTTCAAATACCGTATTCTTGCACTTTAATACCTTCAAGTTTAATACATCATGTTTAACCTCTAAACTTCATTAAAACATAAAATAAGTCACGAGGTAATGACCTACCTCTACATACACACAAATATAACCCTAATTGATAAACGTCAAAATATAGAATACGAAAATACAGGACTTTTCACTAAAATACCATATTCTTTATAAACCTTTTCTAAAAGCTTTAAGTTGTACACAATTCTAAATAAAATCTTTTAAAATAAAAGCACGATATGTCATGGACATCGATCGTTTATCTAAACTGTCTTGTGGTGTCTAGGCTAGTGGTTTTTAATTAGGCCCACGACTGTGGTTCCTTCCCACTTACCTGACACTTACATGGCCGCAATTGACGGTGAAGAGGCAATTTGAGGCTTCTAATGACTTATCGTTTAGACCTTAGAAATAGGTTAGTTGGCTAGGAAACCCTAGAAAATAAAATATGGAAAGTTATACCCTTTTACAAATAAATACCTTATATTTATAAAACCGTTTTTCTAAATGAATAGCATTTATTAAATATAAGCAAAGCGCCGCTGCAACCCACCTTTGGGGAACCCGTTAGGGATAGTACGGTTCATCGTGCACCCGCGGGCAAGTAGTGCGAGATTCAGACCTCCGCAAGGAGCATTCGGTCTCGAAGGGTTAAAATACGACATTTAAGAAAAATATGATTTTGGAAAATAAAATATTTATTTAAAAATTATTCTTGTATTAAAATATATTTAATTATCATTTAGACACCTATTTTATTATAATATAAAGTTTCCACATTTTCCTAAAAAAATACAAGATTAAAATTTACATTAAAATACCATGGATTTTCAAATAAATCAATATTATAATTTAATACTTTTATTAGGATATATTCACTAGAATAACACAAATAAAATTTACACTCATTATAACAATAAAGACGAATAATAAATACTTGGGGTGTATCTTGAAAACTATACAAAAGTACTTTTTACATAAAACCCCCTCAAGTTTTATAATTTACAATAAGGACCCTAACAAATATAGAACTTCGATTTGCATTTCTCTTAGTTTGACTCGGGTTTGAGTCTGACTATTTCTGACTTGAATATGATTCAAGTCATTCTATATTCTTTTACATTCCAACTCAATTTGAATACATGAATCCCTGAATGCAGTTAACAATATATTCATTTTGACTGAATCAAACCATGGATATTCATCCATTATCCTGATATTCCATTTACCTGATTATACAGTTTCAACATGTTTACTGATATCATGGTTTTGGTCAGTCACCCAATTTACATATTCCAATACTACAATACTGTTAAAATATTACGGGGTTTAAGGGGTAGATTGGTACGGAAGGTGTTAAAGGTGGCACGAGGTGGTCAGATTAAGACACCTAACCTGAATCCTATTGCTGTTGTACCGTGGCATAACGGTTCCTTGTGCTTTCCTTTTGCTCTGATCTCTAGCATATAGAGATCCCCCTCGTATACACCGGCATCCTTCTGTACCAAGCTACAAACAACAGCGTTAACACAATATTCCATAATATTTCACAATATGATACTTTAGAAAATACTTTTACACCGTCTTCCTAATTCTTCTTTATCTTGGGACTTACCGAGTGATCTGTTCGCTGACGACATTCTATTTCTTTCTTCATTGAATGTCGTCAGGTGCGTTGGACCAAGCTGAGATCGAGCCCACAGGTGAAGATTTGGAGCAGTTCCACGAAGATCCCGAGCTTTAGATATTGTACCTTGTTCTTTCCAGTATTTCCATTTATCGTTATGCCACTGTTTAGGCATTGCTTTTCATTTCAGATGTATTTTCTTTTCATGCATTGTACAAAGAATGTTATTAATAAAAGTTGCTGTTATTTCTATATCATTCATCTCTTGTGTTTTACTTTATATTGCTTAGCTACGCTTAGCGTGTGTACTTCTGAGTATATACGTAGCGGGCCTTGTCGCGTCCACTTCACCGTACACTGGGAAGCGGGGCGTGACAGGTTTTGTTGGTGGCCCATGCAGGTCAGAGCTATATGAATCCCTGTCATGCAGTTCTGATCTGCGTGAACAACCTAAGTAATATAACACAAGAACTAGCAACTAAAATATTCTTTACAATTCATGTCCTTTGAATCTTGCAAATCTCTATTCCTTGAATCTTATCATTTCATGTATTTGAATCTGTCCTAATCCAAATTTTTCTTCAGGGTTATGGATTCCCCGAACAACACCAGCACCAATGTTAACAACACTCCTCCAGCACTACCTCTCACACCAGTTGTTCCGGCACCACCCACTGAGCAAACGATTCTATTTGATGCGATCCGCGGTCTTCTCGAGGGACATCAACAACTTTTGAGCCGTCCTGAGACAGATGCACCGGGAATAAAGCAATTCAGAGCTTTGCACCCAAAACAATTCTCGGGTAAAGGAAGCCCTCTCGAAGCAGAAGAATGGGCACAAAGCATTGAAGACGATCTGGCAGCAGCTCAAGTGCCAGATAACGCTTGGGTCCGTGTAGCAAAACTATAGCTCACGGATAATGCTCGCAATTGGTGGAAGGTGGAAGAAACCCGTCTGGTACAGCCGATTGAATGGAAGACATTTCACGAGAAGTTCGACGCGAAATATTTCCCTGTGACTGCCAGGTTCGCTACGGAGCAGCAGTTTATTCATCTACAGCAAGGATCAATGTGGGATAAATCGGTAGATGAATATGATGCTGAGTTCACTATGTTGAGCCGGTAAGATATGTCACAGTAGTTCAATTTTTTAAATATCACATACTACACAGCTAACACAATCTTTAAACAGATTCGCGGCACACCTGATACCGACGGACGAGATCAGAGCCCGTCGTTTTCAGCAAGGTTTGGACACAGAGATTAACGCTGCTCTAGCCACAGGAAAGTTTTTGACTCATGAGGAAGCCCTAGAAGCTGCCCGCAGTTATGAGGCAGTAATTAAAGAGAGGGGCAGACCTCAGTCTGCAGGAGTCAAGCGCCCTGCCAACCAGATGGCAGGTGGAGCCACGTCCAGACCACCTTTTGTGCCAAGGTGACCCGGAGTACCAACTCATCGTCCTACCCCAGCCTTTTGCACTTACTGCAAGAGAACTGGACATATGATGAAGGACTGCCGTCGAGCCAACCGCCTCTGCTTAGTCTGCGGTTCACCCACTCATGATATTGGATCTTGTCCCCAAAGACAGAACTCAGTTGCTGCACCCAGGCCAGCAAATACCTATCAGCAGCGACCAGCTCTTCAGGCACCTGCTACCAGACTTGCACTGCCTGCACCACCTAGGGGACCACAAGCTGCACCACCACCTCGATAGTTCCATCAAGCTCAAAGGAACGTTCCGAGGAATGCTCCTCAGGCCAGGAGGAATGTGCCGAAGCGCCAGGCTTTTATGATGTCTGTGGAAGAAGCTGAGGCCACTGGCCAAGTCATTACTGGTAAATTCCTTCTCAAACTTATCTTTTAGTTTGGTTACCTACACACTTTCCCTATACCTAAAAGCTATCCCATATACCTTAGGTACAATCCTAGTAGCTTCACTACCTGCACTTGCACTGTTTGATTCTGGAGCATCCCACTGCTTTATGTCGCAACGGTTTGTCCAAACCCATGCGATTCCAGTCTCACCGCTTGTATCCAGCTGGAACGTCAGTTCCGGAAATGGTGTTCTAAAGGCAACTATGGGATACAGCATGTGTCCAGTCGTCGTCTGCAGTCGAGAGTTTTACGCTGACTTCAAGGTACTGGACATACCAAATTTCGATGTGGTTCTAGGAATGGACTGGCTTGGAACCTTTTATGCTACCATTGACTGTCGTCAAAGGAGGGTAGTATTTGAGATTCCAGATCATCCGGTCTTCTATTTCAAGAGTGGAGACCGTACACTAGAGCCAAGTACTTACAAAGCAAAGCCAAGGGAAGCAGTAGTTACAGCAGCTCATGCAGAGGAAGAATCAAGACCGGAGGTAGTTCGAGAGTTCGACGATGTATTCCGTGACGATATATCAGGTTTGCCTCCCGATCGAGCTCTTGAATTCAGTATTGACTTAGTACCAGGAGCACAACCAGTGATCAAAGCACCGTATAGACTAAGTCCGGAAGGATTGAAGGAAGTTCGAACACAGTTGAACGAATTACTGGCGAAAGGATGGATTCGTCCCAGTACTTCAAGTTGGGGAGCACCTGTACTACTGGTAAAGAAGAAGGAAGGTTCATACAGAATGTGCATCGATTATAGGGCCTTGAACGAAGTTACTATAAAGAATAAGTATCCACTCCCGCGCATCGATGATTTATTCGATCAGCTAAGTGGATCTTGTGTCTTCTCTAAACTAGATCTTCGTTCAGGTTATCATCAAGTGAAGGTCAAGGAAGCTGATATTCATAAAACAGCTTTCAGAACTCGCTATGGGCATTACGAATTTCTAGTAATGCCATTTGGGGTGACCAATGCACCAGCAATCTTCATGAATCTTATGAACCAAGTCTTCCGGGAGTATTTAGACAGGTTCGTTGTCATCTTCATCGACGACATCCTGGTATATTCTAAGAACCGGAAAGAGCATGCGGAGCACTTACGAATTGTCCTGGAAACTCTTCGACAACATAAGGTTTATGCCAAATACAGCAAGTGCGAGTTTTGGCTAAAACAAGTTGGTTTTCTTGGACACATCGTATCAGGAGAAGGAATTTCTGTGGATCCAGCAAAAGTTTCAGCAGTCAGCGAATGGCCTACACCAAAATCAGTGAAGGATATACGGAGTTTCTTGGGCTTAGCTGGATATTACAGAAGATTCATTGAAGGCTTTTCGAAGATAGCAACACCCCTGACCTAGCTCACACGAAAGGATGAAGAATTTGTGTGGTCAGAAGCATGCGAGCAAGCTTTCATAGAACTCAAGTCAAGACTGACATCTGCACCTATTCTCGTCATACCGGATCAATCTGGAGGATTCGAAGTGCATTGCGATGCATCCGGTAAGGGATTAGGATGTGTTCTACATCAGCACGGTAAGGTTGTGGCTTATGCTTCAAGACAACTGAAGACTAATGAGCGCAATTATCCGACGCATGACCTGGAGTTGGCAGCCGTCATCTTTGCTCTCAAGATTTGGCGCCACTACTTACTTGGTGAACGAGTGAACATCTACACAGATCATAAAAGTCTGAAATATGTGTTTACTCAGAAGGAGTTGAATATGCGGCAGAGAAGATGGTTAGAACTTATGGCGGACTTTGATATCAATTTGCAATATCATCCAGGAAAGGTGAACGTAGTACCTGATGCTCTTAGTCGTCAACCATTAGCAATGAATCTCACCGCCCAGTGGAAGCTTCAGCAAGACCTACATCAGATGGAGATTGAACTAGTCATGCCAGGTGATGTTTCAAATTTGATGAATTTACAAGTCCAATCAACTATTGTCAATCAGATCAAGGCATCTCAAGCCAGCGATGTTAAGTTGCAAAAGATCAGAGAACAAGTGGAGAATGGACTCCGAACAGATTTCATCATCCATGACGACGGATCTTTGAGATACGGCAGCAGATTGTATGTACCAAAGGGGCCTGTTCGGGAAGAGTTAATGAAAGAAGTTCATAGCTCTCCCTATTTAGTACATCCTGGAGGTACCAAAATATACAAGGATCTACGTCAGAATTATTGGTGGCATGGTATGAAGCGTGAAGTAGCCTGAAGTGTCGCAAAATGTTTGGTGTGTCAGCAGGTAAAAGTTGAACATCACAGGACAGCTGGACTACTTCAACCATTACCAATTCCAGAATGGAAGTGACAGCACATCACGATGGACTTTGTAACTGCTCTTCCTCGCAGCACAAAGGGTAATGATGCGATTTGGGTCATTGTGGATCGACTCACAAAGTCGGCTCACTTCATCCCATTTCGAGTTGGCCAATCAACTGAGACATTAGCGAAGAAGTACATGGAGGTAATAATCTAAATTAGATTTAAAATCTCTTTATAATGTACTATCTCTGATACCCATGAACTCATACAGGAAATTGTGAGACTTCATGGAGTACCGGTCTGTATTGTCTCCGATCGTGACACCAGGTTCCGATCGCAATTTTGGCAGAGTCTGCAAGCTAGCTTGGGAACAAGTCTGAACTTCAGCACGGCTTATCATCCACAAACAGATGGTCAGTCGGAACGAACTATTCAGATTTTGGAGGATATGCTCAGAGCATGTATGCTCGACTTCAAAGGATCGTGGGAAGATCACCTGCATCTTGTGGAGTTTGCGTACAACAACAGCTACCAAGCGAGTATAGGAATGGCACCTTTCGCAGCATTATATGGAAGGAAGTGTCGATAGCCATTAAGTTGGGACGACATCGGAGATAGAGAACTCCTTGGACCAGAGATAATAGTAGCGACCGTCGATGTGGTTCGTACTATCAGGGAAAGAATGCGCATAGCCCAAGATAGACAGAAACATTGGGCTGATGCGAAGAGACGACACTTGAAGTTCCAGCCAGGAGATCATGTATTCCTGAAAATCTCTCCGAACCGCGGAGTGATCAGATTTGGAAGAAGGGGAAAGTTGAGTCCAAGATACATTGGACCGTTCGATATACTCGAACGAGTCGGTGAAGTGGCATATCGTTTAGCGCTTCCACCCTCATTGGAAGGAGTGCATAACGTGTTCCACATATCCTAATTCAGAAGGTATGTGAGTGACCCCAGCCATGTACTTGATCATTCCGTGCTCACGATACAGCCCGATTTGTCTTGTGAGCAACAACCGGTGGAAATCCTGGACAGGAAAGTGAAGACATTTCGGAACAAAGAAGTTAATTTGGTCCGGGTAATGTGGAGAAAAGACGCTCCAGGAGAATCCACGTGGGAAAGGGAGGATGAGATGCATGCAAGATATCCGCACCTTTTTGTAAACTAGTCCTCAAATAAAAAAATTGTAAATTTCGAGGACGAAATTTTTGTAAGGAGGGTAGATTGTAACAACTCCAATTTTTGTATACCAAAATTTACTTTAAATATGATGTATTGATGTTGCTGGAAACAATTTAAGTATCTATTTCCTTACAATAATTATAAGAAGGAGCTTGTAGCTCATTGGTAATACCTTGCACTGCTGAACCAAGCCACCAGAGTTCGAACCCATGCCCCACATATTTTTTATATATCGTTTTGTTTTAAATTTTTGGGAAGTCAAACGGTCAAACAGCCATAACTCACAATTTAATACAATATATAAAAAATAAAGTGCACCAAAATTGCCCCCAGGCAAAACCACACCCAACGAGACCCGACTCGGCCAAGTCGGCCGGCGACTCGGCCGAATTGGCCGGTGCCGCCGGCCGGACTCGGCCGGTCGGCCGAGTCGTCAACACGAAAAATCTTCGTGTTGACTTGGTCAACCCCCCTGTGTACTTTATTTTCCCAGTACTGTTACCAATTTTTCATTAAACCTCTTTTAATCCTAAATTTAATGAAATTTTAATGAATTTTTACATTTTTAAATATTTTTTTAATCCAAACTCTAACCCTAGCCTAGCCCTATATAAACACCCCTACCCTATACTATTTCACCTCACAACTCTATGTCCACTCTCCCAAATTCTCGAGAACTCGGTACAAAGAGCGAGAAGCGAAGCGCTGCCGAAACCAACGACAGATTCCGGCGATCGGACTAGAACCTTCGCGACGTTTTCGACGCATCGACAACCACCACTTCCTTTAGCCTCCTTAGCTTGTCCAAACCCGTAAGTCCCATCTCTTTTATCTCTCTTTTCCTTTAATAGAAAATACGACTTTTTGGAATCCGACGGAAATCGGAACAAAACGATTTCCGATTCGGTTTTTCTATAAATTTCCACTTGTCACCTAATACATAATACCTAAACTTATGTATGATGACTATTAATCACCTAGAAACCAATTTAAATAAAGTTTTTCACATGAAATGATAGCTTCTTTACAATATCGTATTCTTTTCATAAAAATACCATGAAGTTTATTTTTCTTCGTTTAATCAATTCCCTCACTCCTAAATATGTTTATCTTGATCACTAAATTTGTAGAAATCAATTTGAATGAATTTTCATACATGAAATGATAACGTTTTCAAATACCGTATTCTTGCACTTTAATACCTTCAAGTTTAATACATCATGTTTAACCTCTAAACTTCATTAAAACTTAAAATAAGTCATGAGGTAGTGACCTATCTCTACACACACACAAATATAACCCTAATTGATAAACGTCAAAATATAGAATACGAAAATACAGGACTTTTCACTAAAATACTATATTCTTTATAAACCTTTTCTAAAAGCTTTAAGTTGTACACAATTCTAAATAACATCTTTTAAAATAAAAGCACGATATGTCATGAACATCGATCGTTTATCTAAACTGTCTTGTGGTGTCTAGGCAAGTGTGTCTAGGCTAGTGGTTTTTAATTAGGCCCACGACTGTGGTTCCTTCCCACTTGCCTGGCACTTACCTGGCCGAAATTGATGGTGAAGAGTCGATTTGAGGCTTCTAATGACTTATCGTTTAGACCTTAGAAATATGCTAGTTGGCTTAGGAAACCCTAGAAAATAAAATACGGAAAGTTAAACCCTTTTACAAATAAATACCTTATATTTATAAAACCGTTTTTCTAAATGAATAGTATTTATTAAATCTAAGCAAAGCGCTGCTACAACCCACCTTTGGGGAACTCGTTAGGGATAGTACGGTTCATCATGCACCCGCGGGCTAGTAGTGCGAGATTCAGATCTCCGCAAGGAGCATTCGGTCTCGAAGGGTTAAATACGGCATTTAAGAAAAATGTGATTTTGGAAAATAAAATATTTATTTAAAAATTATTCTTGTATTAAAATATATTTAATTATCATTTAGACACCTATTTTATTATAATATAAAGTTTCCTCATTTTCCTAAAAAATTACAAGATTAAAATTTACATTAAAATACCATGGATTTTCAAATAAATCAATATTATAATTTAATACTTTTATTAGGATATATTCACTAGAATAACACAAATAAAATTTACACTCATTATAACAATAAAGACGAATAATAAATACTTGGGGTGTATTTTGAAAACTATACAAAAGTACTTTTTACATAAAACCCCCTCAAGTTTTATAATTTACAATAAGGACCCTAACAAATATAGAACTTCGATTTGCATTTCTCTTAGTCTGACTCGGGTTTGAGTCTGACTATTTTTGACTTGAATATGATTCAAGTCATTCTATATTCTTTTACATTCCAACTCAATTTGAATACATGAATCCCTGAATGCAGTTAACAATATATTCATTTTGACTGAATCAAACCATGGATATTCATCCATTATCCTGATATTCCATTTACCTGATTATACAGTTTCAACATGTTTACTGATATCATGGTTTTGGTCAGTCACCCAACTTACATATTCCAATACTACAATACTGTTAAAACATTACGGGGTTTAAGAGGTAGATTGGTACGGAAGGTGTTAAAGGTGGCACGAGGTGGTCAGATTAAGACACCTAACCTGAATCCTATTGCTGTTGTACCGTGGCATAACGGTTCCTTGTACTTTACTTTTGCCCTGATATCTAGCATATAGAGATCCTCCTCGTATACACTGGCATCCTTCTGTACCAAGCTACAAACAACATCGTTAACACAATATTCCATAATATTCAACAATATGATACTTTAGAAAATACTTTTACACCGTCTTCCTAATTCTTCTTTATCTTGGGACTTACCGAGCGATCTGTTCGCTGACGACATTCTATTTCTTTTTTCTTTGAATGTCGTCAGGTGCGTTGGACCAAGCTGAGATCGAGCCCACAGGTGAAGATTTGGAGCAGTTCCACGAAGATCCCGAGCTTTAGATATTGTACTTTGTTCTTTCCAGTATTTCCATTTATCGTTATGCCACTGTTTAGGCATTGCTTTTCATTTCAGATGTATTTTCTTTTCATGTATTGTACAAAGAATGTTATTAATAAAATTTGCTGTTATTTATATATCATTCGTCTCTTGTGTTTTACTTTATATTTCTTAGCTACGCTTAGCGTGTGTACTTCTGAGTATATACGTAGCGGGCCTTGTCGCGTCCACTTCGCCGTACACTGGGAAGCGGGGCATGACAGATTCCTCCGCTCCGAAACTCCACTGTGCCGTGGTGTATACGGAGGAGTATGCTGATAGAGAATCCCATTCTCTTTTAAATACTCTCGGAATTCCGTGCTTAAGTATTCTCCTCTTCGATCAGATCAAAGTATTTTAATACTTTTACCCATTTGGTTCTCTACTTCGCACTTATATTTCTTGAATTTCTCAAAAGATTCAGATTTGTGTTTCAATAGGAACACATATCCGAATCTTGAGTGGTGAATGTAATGAAGTACGAGAAACCTTTCCTGGCATGTGTCGACATAGGACCGCATACATCACTATGTTTCGGTCACAAGAGTTCAGTAGCTCTTTATCCGTGTCCAGTAAACGGAGTTTTGGTCATCTTTCCTTTACATCACTGGCAAGTTTCATAAGATGTAAATTAAAATGGATTCAAATATCCAACTTTATGCAACTTCGCTAGTCTGATCGCATTGATATGATCAAGCCTACAATGCCACAAGAAGGCTTCGTTCATTTCTGAACTTTTCTCTTGTGTGTGTTCTGTATATTTAGAACCGTGTTTTGATTTAGAACGTATATACCATTACACAATGTACCAAACCAAATCAACACTTGATTTAGAAAAATGTTCATAACATTTTTCTCTAGTGCAAAGTTATATCCTTCTTTATCTAATAAGGAAACGGATATTATATTGCACATCATCGACGATAAAAAATAACAGTCATTCAAAATTAATATATTATCATTTGGCAATACAAGGTGATATTCCCCGATAGCTTCGGCAGCAACAATTGCTCTGTTCCCTACTCTGAGAGACATATCACCCTTTCCTAGTTCTCTACTTCTTCTTAACCCTTGTAACATATTACAAATATGGGATCCTGATCCGGTATCTAATACCCTGGATGTAGAGCAAACTGAGAAACAGTTCTCAATAACGAACACACCCGAAGAAAATGCATCAGCATACTCTTTCTTCGTTCGGGTTGCGTGGGAATTATGATATTCCCTTATTTCTTGCTCAGACTTATGACAATCATAAGATAGAGTGGAATCAACGTTCCCGAGCCCAGTATAATAAGCGGGTTCAGTCAATACATTCATATTATTATCTTGATTAAGGCATGTCATGGTCGCTACCTGGAGAGAGAGAGAGAGAGAAGAAAACACTTTAGCGTGCGCTCTTGCAAGATTAGATTGGTTATTATCTTATCTGATCAGGATGGCTCCCACTGTTTTTATCAAATCGTCCTTCAAACCCTAAAAGGTAAGATTAGCCGGGCTTAATTACACCCTACAAGTTCGCCAATCGGTCAGCCAGGCAGGTATTGGTATTTCGAGGTAGTCTCCCCATGCTTTCGCATGGAACTAATTAAATAACCTCGTTTCTGTAGGGGCATAACCCCGTTAACAGCTTTCTTAGAAACCTACTGGATTAGCTAATTGTAAAGTGAAAAACTCTCTCAGGAGTAACTCTTACTCGCAGTGGGTATCGGGATCCAACTATCTCATAGAAGGTATGCAATCTCATTGCAAATTTCAACACTTGAAATTCCCAATATTTGTTTTTACCCTTAACGACCTATGACCTTGACGGAGGCCAAAAAACCATAAGCCAATAATCAAGTTCAACCCGTCATTTCGTGATTGAATTAAACCCACCCGCACGACCTTTGACGGAGGCCAACAAAGTCGTACGACTAGCTTAATCCTATCGCATCATATGCGGCAGATAAGCACTAATCAGCTACTGCACACTACGCCTTGACGGAGGCCAACAAACGTAGCACGACTACAAAATAGTCCTTATCTGAAATGACAGAGGGCTACGACTGGTTTTGAAGAAAACCTTTAACATAATGAACTTGATATCGTTGTAGAATCTAGTGATTTGAAAAAGGAGTGCTTTAAGCTCCGCTTTTAAAATCGAATAGTTTTCAAAACAAACCGAGTGGTTTGTAGAATCTGCTAGTTTTGCTTAAGAGGTCATTCCCGGTGAAGGGATCTAGGCTCTTTCCTCATCGAATGAGGTGCTGGATATTCATAATGGAATACCACTATGCAAAGCAATAACTAGAGCTATCATTTTGAAAAATTTGACTCTACAACATCTTTAGGTTTCTTTTCTTTTCATTATCTCATTAATGACGTCATATCATTTATGTTTCCTAAACAAAACAGAAGAAACGAAAATAAAACACACATATATGCCACCCGCATTTGTTCTAAGGACCTAGGTCTTCACCGTAAAATTACTTAACTTACAGCAGGGCGGGATCAGGACTAGCACGGATGCAGAACATATATAGTGTCTACTAATATATCATATATATAAGTAGCATTCATCTCACGTAGTTATACGATCACATCATAGAACTCAAGCAGCAGAAGCAAACATATGAAAAATAGGATATACTAGGAGGTCCGTGTTTTAAATTAATCCAGTAATGAAAAACACGGATTTCACGGTCGTGATGAATAGTCAAACCAACATCCCTAGACCCCTACGAGAGCGACAAGCAACCCTGTCAATTCTAGAGTTAGGCGACCCGATCTCGACTCCTCGAGATGGTCTCCTACTAGACTCTAAAACCCGGTTACTTGTGCTCCCCGCCTTGGGTCTATCCTAATGCAGAAAAATAAATAATATACATTAATGCTGACAACAACCTTAACCCGGAAGTGTCCCAATAAAAGAATATTACATACAAATTTATTACATGAATGAAAATATAAAAACTCTCATCTCACGTAAAACCCCCGGCTATTCATTCACGACAATCCAATATAACATATCAGAAGCAACACATAACATCACATGTCATCAACGTAAGTAAATATGCGTATTCCTAATGTCGTTGACGTATAGCAACGAGATCGGGGATACACTACATATTACACTTACGGTTGCAGAAAAGAAATGAAAAATACAATAATTAGAATTTGCATATTCCTTAGACATCATAAACCCGGAATATCATATACTCCGGATTTCATGCCTAACCCTATAAACCTTGCATTTAAGTCTCGAATTGAAAACACTTTTCATTAACAAGTCGGGTAATTCAATAAGATTTCTGATAAAATGATCGAATGCTCATCGGGAACTTTTATAGATTGGCGCACCCTCGATGCCGTCAAAGAAGTGCACTTAGGCGGAACACCGCGGCCGCGAGCACCCGAGTGGATGGTTTTGGCTACGAGGTTCTCCTATAGTCACTTGGTTGGGGCTATGGGGTGGGGCTATCTAGTAGTGTTTCTCGGCGAGTGTTCGCGTACTATACGAGATTGCGACGGAGTTTTGATCCGAATCAAAACTCTGTGGCAATCGATCAAATGAGACTAAAATACTAGATTTACAAAACACAAACTAGTTTTCACAAAACTAATTAATGTGGATTCCAAAAATTGTATCACATATCTAAACTATCTAGACAATGTTAAATATTTCGATCGATATTTCAAACAACTTCAAATCATAGAGACCTCAACAACTTGAGCCTCACTAAAAATTCCCAGAATGAGCAAAATCACATAATGGAGCAGCACAAGAAATACGAATCCAAATCTCTCCAAAAGTGCGGCGGAATTGCGGCTAAACCTTATGTTATGCGGCGGTTCCGTGGCCATTTGGTCAAGTTAGGATCTTTTACTTCTTGGGGCTCTATAGAAAACCCTGCATGATTTTCTAGATATTTTTAATCTGAAAAATTTCAACTTTTGAAAAAATGGACAGAAACTTTGAAAATTAGGGTTTCGAAATATCGATCGAACACTTTAACGTCGTTTAGACTTCGCCTAAAGCTCTAGCTTGGCTCTGAAACCATGAAAGTGTGTCTTAGCACCTTTACTAGGTTTCTACATGCATCAAGTATGCAGTTTAAAAAATCTAGAGGTCTAAGCTACACTAACCTAGAATCGAACAGGAGAATTAGGGTTTATAAGCATGTAAGCAAGTTCTATACTAAGTGAAGAAGGTTACAACCTTTGTAGACCAAGTCCTTCACTTCTATAGCTCCAAGTAGTAGTCCCTGGAACTCTTCTTGGCTCCACTTGAAGCAAGGATCGAGCTTACTACGTGATCTTCGAAGCCGAAGATGACCCACCTTGAAGCCTCTCTAGGTGAAGCTAACTCTTCACTAATCAAGGATTAGCGAAGCAAACAACCTATACTAAAGTGCTAGGATAATTTAGGTTGATGAAGTAGGAATTTTTCTCACTTTAGAAATATTTCCTCTCTCTTTTCCAACTCAAGAAAAACCCTAAAGGATAGAACTCAAGAAGAAGAAGAGGATAATGAACTTGGATGAATAAATGAATAATGAGAGAGTGAACCCTTAGCTAAAGATAAGGGTGAGATGAATAAATATCTAGAGAAAAACAAAAAGAGAGAGATGAGTCATGGCTTCTCAATGCTTCTGCAAGCATCCAAGCTATGGCTCATTTCTAATCTTTTCTATTTTCTCTTAAGATTAAATTATCCCAATTATCTTTAGGTTATGTGTGAGTCTCATACACCCATGTTCTATATATCATCAACCATGCTACATAATCCATTTTATATATAAATATAAACACACACACACACACACAATTATATATAAAGAGAAGAAAAATCATTTAGTGAGCTATAATATTAGTCAATATATAAATATATCAAATATAAATATATATCAAATTATCAAATCAACACTTAATTCATTAATTCGGTTATATCATATATAACGGACTAATATCATATAAATATGTATATCAAATTATTAAATCAATACTTGATTCAATAATCCAGTTATATCACATATAACCGACAATATTCAATATTCAATATCAAATCAACACTTGATTCAATAATCTGATCATATCATATATAACCGGCCAATATCAAATATATATACATATAATAAATCATTGAATCAACACTTGATTCAATAATCTGGTTATATCTCATATAACCTAACCGATATCAAATATCGCGAGATTAGAATACGGTATCACATACTCGTATTTAATCAAACTCCCGCACATATCACCATATATACCCTACTTCGTTTCGCTTGAGCTAAGAAACCTCTGTGTGAGACTCTAAAGACTCGTCAATACGCCAGCAGTAGGTATTGATCATATCAGATACTCACAAGCTGTCAGCGGTACTAGCTCGACGTAACGGCTACCCAAGTATTGAACGAATAGAAGATTACGAAGCAAGCTTGTCCAAACTCTCGTGAAGCCTATAAGCAACACTTACCGTATATTCCGGTCTCTTCGTATGATATGTCGCATATCGAGTCTAAGGGTGGAATCGTCAGACCCCAGTAACTTGATAAGTCATGCCGATGTGTGGCCTATAACCGTTCGATAAACTACTGATAACACTTACCAGTAAATCTCATCAGCCCTGGCCAGGGACTTCCTATTATGGCCAATCGTGCATAGTGCAACATCAACTCCCTATACCGGGAAAGACGAAACCCCTCCTATCGCTCACTGCCTCCATGTGATTCGGGACTGTACCCAAAATCCACCTGTTTGCACGACTCCTTTGAGCCGTGGTAGGGAGGAAATCAAAGCACAGAGGGAACCACACAAGACACGATGACGATCTTGGGTCTACAGACTAACCTGTACAAGTGTCACCAAAGAACTGCTATCTGACGATAGGTATGGTACCATCTAGGAGTTCTCGACGAGTCCTGTTCGGTGTACCCATTCTCTAATGAGCACCTATGTACAATCTTTGATGTCAAATACCAATGGTTTATGGGATCAACCATCGCCCTATACAGGGTCAAGAAACGTACACACTAGTCTACTCTGGAATATCGATGCCCTGTCTCGATATTTGCTCGACTAGGAACGGTTAAAGGATGTGCTTGCTGAATACTCAAGCACCACTAGTATGATCTGCATCATAGTCCTTGTAGTCAACCCAACATCCTAAGGGCTTTATCAACATGTATCAGAGAGGCTGAATATTAAAAATAATAAATGTACATGTTTAGATAAAGTACAACCGGTTAGCATACTATCATGTCGAGCAAGAAAGTCCTCTATTTATATGTTCAAGCATCCACTATATCATACAATTATGGCCTCTAGGGCATACATATTCTTAACAATCTCCCACTTGCATTAAGGCCAGTTGTTGTTGTATCTCATACCCAACATCCCAAAAAGTCTTTCAAACTGCGTCTGGGGGAGGTCCTTTGTGAGGGGATCCGCTGTGATATCCTTCGTGTCAACTCTCCTGATCTCGATCTCCCGGTGATCAGCTATCCCTGGATCAGGTGATACCGCCTCAGAATATGACTAGATCGCTGATGGGACTGGGGTTCCTTGGCTGAAGCCACAGCTCCATTATTATCACAATACAAAGGTATTGGATCTTCAATGGATGGAACCACACCAAGTTCAGCAATGAACTTCTTCAACCAGACAGCCTTTTTGGCAGCATCGTTGGCAGTGATGTATTCAGCCTCCATCGTCGAGTCTGCCACGATATCTTGCTTGGAACTCTTCCAACATACCATCCCTCCATTGAGGGTGAAAACAAATCCTGAGACTGACTTATTGTCGTCCTTATCACTCTGAAAGCTCGTATCGGTAAAGGACTCCACCTGGAGTTCTCCATTACCATACACCACGAACATCTTCTCAGTCCTTCTCAAGTACTTAAGAATGTTCTTCACAGCTCTCCAGTGCTTCTCCTCAGGATCTGATTGATACCTACTTAGAACACTTAGTACGTAAGCTACATCCGGTCTGGTACATAAAATCGCGTACATAATAGACCCAACTGCAGAAGCATAGGGTATCCCTTGCATGAGAGCCCTCTCCAAATCAGTCTTGGGAGACATCTCTTTGGAGAGAGTGATTCCTGAACAAGCGGGTAAATTACCACGCTTAGAATCTTCCATACTAAACCACTTTAGTATGGTGTCAATGTACCTGAATTGGGACAATCCCAACATCCTTTTAGATCTATCTTTATAGATCTTTATCCCCAGGATGTAGGAGACATCACCCAGATCTTTCATGGAGAATCTTTGTGATAAGAAGAGCTTGACTGAGTTTAGCATAGGAACATCATTTCATATCAAGAGTATGTCATCCACGTAAAATGTGAGGAAGAAAACCTTACTCTCTACAACCTTTTTGTATATACAAGGTTTATCTACGTTTTTGATGAAGTCAAACTCTTTGACCACCATATCAAAACAGATGTTCCAGCTCCGCGATTCCTGCTTTAATCCATAGATTGATTTAAGCAGCTTGCATACCTTTCCACTGCTCCCACTGTCAACAAATCCCTCTGGCTGTGTCATGTACACGCTCTTTTCTAAATCACCATTTAGAAAAGCGGTCTTGACGTCCATCTGCCATATTTTGTAGTCATGGTATACAGCAATGGCAAGTAGGATCCTGATGGACTTAATTATAGCCACTAGAGGAAATGTTTCATCACAGTCGACACCTGGTCGTTGACGAAAACCTTTTGCTACAAGTCTAGCTTTGAAGGTCTCAACCTTTACATCTACACCAAGTTTCTTCTTGAAGATCCACTTGCTCCCAATGGGTTTTTACCCCTTCAGGAGCAACTTCCAAAGTCCATACTTTTGTGGTGTACATGGATTCCATCTCAGATCGCATAGCATACATCCATTTCATAGAGTCCCCACTTGTGATGGCCTGCTCGAAACTAGTTGAGTCATCATCTTTCATGATGCAATCCTCACTCCTACCGTTTATGAGAAAACCGTAGTATATAAGAAACCCTACTAGATCTGCAGAGTGGTTGAGATTCGTCTGGGACTATTGAATCCTCCGGTTCTACCAAATCATCAGTTGTAATTTGTATAGATGGAATTACTTCTAGTTCTACCTCATTACCACTAATTTCTTTCATAAGAAATTCATTTTCTAAAAAGGTGGCATGTTGAGAAACAAACACTTTTTGTTGCTCAGTGTGGTAGAAGATATATCCATGTGAATTCTTTGGATATCCCACAAACTTGGAAAGAACCGATCGTGCCTCGAGTTTTTCCGGATTCTGTTTTTTAACATAGCCCGGATAATCCCATATCTTAACGCGTTTAAGATATGGTCTATTTCCACTCCATATCTCATATGGTGTTTTAGGCACTGATTTTGATGGAACTTGATTCAATAGGTATGCAGCTGTCTCAAGTGCATAACCCCAAAAGGAAATAGGTAACTCAACAACACTCATTATACAGCGCACCATATCTAATAGGGTGCGATTCCTCCCCTCCGAAACTCCATTGTGTCGTGGTGTATACGGAGGAGTAAGCTGAGAGAGAATGCCATTCTCTTTTAAATACTCTCGGAATTCCGTGCTTAAGTATTCCCCTCCTCAATCGGATCGAATGATTTTAATACTTTTACCCGTCTGGTTCTCTACTTCGCACTTATATTTCTTGAATTTCTCAAAAGCTTCATTTTTTTTTTCAACAGAAACACATGTCCGAATCTTGAGAGATCATCGGTGAATGTAATGAAGTACGAGAAACCATTCCTGGCATGTGTCGACATAGGACCACATACATCACTATGTATCGGCCCCAAGAGTTCAGTAGCTCTTTCTCCGTGTCTAGTAAACGGAGTTTTGGTCATCTTGCCTTTGAGACATGATTGGCAAGTTTCATAAGATGTAAATTCAAATGGATTCAAATATCCATCTTTATGCAACTTCGCTAGTCTGGTCGCATTGATATGACCAAGTCTACAATTCCACAAGAAGCCTTCGTTCATTTCTGAACTTTTTCTCCTGTGTCTGTTCTTTACATTTAGAACTGTGTTTTGATTTAGAACGTATACACCGTTACACAACGTACCAAACCCAATCAACACTTGATTTAGGAAAATGTTCATAACATTTTTCTCTAGTGCAAAGTTTATCCTTCTTTATCTAATAAAGAAACGGATATTATATTGTACATCATCGACGTACAAAATAACAGTCGTTCAAAATCTATGTATAACCATTTAGCAATACAAGGTGATATTCGCCGACAGTTTCGGCAGCAACAATTGCTCTGTTCCCTACTCTGAGAGACATATCACCCTTTCCCAGTTCTCTACTTCTTCTTCACCCTTATAACATATTACAAATATGGGATCCTGATCCGGTATCTAATACTCAGAACGTAGAGCACACTGAGAAACAGTTCTCAATAATGAACACACCCGAAGAAGATGCATCAGCATGCTCTTTCTTCATTCGGGTTGCGTCGAAATTCTGATATTCTGATATTCCTTGCTCAAACTTATGACAACCATAAGATAGAGTGGAACCAACGTTCCCTAGCCCAGTATAATAAGCGGGTTCGGTCAATACATCCATATTATTAGCTTAATTTAGACATGTCATGGTCACTACCTGGAGAGAGAGAGAGAGAAGAAAAACACTTTAGCGTACGCTCTTGCAAGATTAGATTGGTTATTATCTTATCTAATCAGGATGGCTCCAACTGTTTTTATCAAATCTTCTTTCAAATCCTTAAAGGTAAGATTAGTCAGGATTAATTACATCCTACAAGTTCGCCAATCGGTCAGCCAGGCGGGTATTGGTACTCCGAGAGAGTCTCCCCATGCTTTCGCATTGAACTAATTAAATAACCTCGTTTTTGCAGGGGCATAACCCCGTTAACACCTTTCTTAGACACCTACTGGATTAGCTAATTGTAAAGTGAAAAACTCTTTCAGGAGTAACTCTTACTCGTAGTGGGTATCGGGATCCAACTATCTCATAGAAGGTATGTAATCTCATTGCAAATTTCAACACTTGAAATTCCCAATATTTGTTTTTAACCCAAACGACCTATGACCTTGACGGGGGCCAACAAACCATAGGCCGATAGTCAAGCTCAACCCGTCATTTCATGATTGAATTAAACCCATCCGCACGACCCTTGACGGAGGCAAACATAGTCGTACGACTACCCTATTCCAATCGCATCATATGCGGCAGATAAGCACTAATCAGCTACTGCACACTATGCCATGATGAAGGCCAATAAACGTAGCACGAATACTAAATAGTCCTTATTTGAAATGATGGAGGGCTACGACTGGTTTTGAAGAAAACCTTTAACGTAATGAACTTGATATCGTTGTTGAATCTAGTGATTTGAAAAAGGAGTGGTTTAAGCTCCGCATTTAAAATTGAATAGTTTTCAAAACAAACCGAGTGGGTTGTAGAATCTGCTAGTTTTGCTTAAGAGATCATTCCCGGTGAAGGGATCTAGGCTCTTTCCTCATCGAATGAGGTGCTGGATATTCATAATGGAATACCGCTATGCAAACTAATAATTAGAGCTACCTTTTTGAAAAATTTTATTCTATAATATCTTTAGGTTTCTTTTCTTTTCATTAATCTCATTAATGATGTCTCATCATTTATGTTTCCAAAATATCACAGAAGAAACGAAAATAAAACACACATATATGCCATTCGCATTCGCTTCAGGGACCCGGGTCTTCACCATATGGTTACTTAACTTATGGCAGGGCGGGGTCAGGACTAGCGTGGATGCAAAACATATATAGTGTCTACTAATATATCATATATATATAAGTAGTATTCATCTCACGCAGTTATATGATTACATTACAGAACTCAAATAGCAGAAGCAAACATATGAAATATAGGATATACTAGAAGGTCCGTGTTTTAAATTAAGCCATTAATGAAAAACACGGAGTCCACGGTCGTGATGAATAGCCAAGTCCACATCCCTAGACCCCTATGAGAGTGGCAAGCAACCCTGCCAATTCTAGAGTTAGGCGACCCGGTCTCGACTCCTCGAGATGGCCTCCCACTGGACTCTAAAACCCGGTTACTTATGTTCCCCGCCTTGGGTCTATCCTAATGCAGAAAAATAAATAATATATATCAATGGTGACAACAACCTCAACCCAGAAGTGTCCCAATAAAGAATATTACATACAAATTTATTACATGAATGAAAATATAAAAACTCTCATCTCACGTAAAACCCCTCGGCTATTCATTCACGACAAATCCAATATAACATATCAGAAGCAATACATAACATCATATGTCATCAACGTAAGTAAATATACGTATTCCTAATGTCGTTGACGTATAGCAACGAGATCGGGGATACACCTCATATTACACTTACGGTCACAGAAAAGAAATGAAAAATATAATAATTAGAATCCACATATTTCATAGATATCATAAACCCGGAATATCACATACTCCAGATTTCATGCCTAACCCTATAAACCTTGCATTTAAATCTCGAATTGAAAACACTTTTCAATAACAAGTCGGGTAATTCAACAAGATTTCCGATAAAATGATCGAATGCTCATCAGGAACTTTAGTAGATTGCCACACCCCCGATGCCTTCAATGAAGTGCACTTAGGCGAAACACTGCGGCCGCGAGCACCCAAGTGGATGCTTTTGGCTATGGGGTTCTCCTATAGTCACTTGGTCGGGGCTATGGGGTGTGGCTATCTAGTAGTGTTTCCCGGCGAGTGTTCGCGTACTATACGAGATTGCGACAGAGTTTTGATCCGAATCGAAACTCCGTGGTAATCGATCAAATGAGACTAAAATGCTAGATTTACAAAACACAAACCAGTTTTCACAAAACTAATTAATGTGGATTCTAAAAATTATATAACATATCTAAACTATCTAGACTATGTTAAACATTTCGATCGATTTTTCAAACACCTGCAAATCACAGAGACCTCAACAACTTGAGCCTCACTAAAAATTCCCAGAATGAGCAAAATCACATAATAGAGCAGCACAAGAAATACGAATTCAAATCTCTCCAAAGTACGGCGGAACCGCGGCTAAACCTTAGGTTATGCGGCGGTTCCACGGTCATTTGGTCGAGATAGGATCTCTTACTTCTTGGGGATCCATAGAAAACCCTGCATGATTTTCTGGATATTTTTAATATGAAAATTTTCAAATTTTGAAAAAAATGGACAGAAACTTTGAAAATTAGGGTTTTGAAATATCGATCGAACACTTTAACGTCGTTTAGACTTTGCCTAAAGCTCTAGCTTGGCTCGGATACCATGAAAGTGTGTCTTAGTGTAGGGTTCCAATCGACGGCAACAAGGTTTCGGGAGGCATCATCCATGCCATTTTCAAAAAATTGCCGTTTCAAGGAACTCTAAACTAGAATCGTTAACTAGAAAACAATACGGAAATGAATGTAAACCATTTTATTAAGTGAAATAGAAATACAACCTTTGTAGATCGGTCCTTCACTTCATAAGCTCCTTGTAGTAGTCCCTTCGCTGCGATCATGGTACTCCCGGACTCTTGGACGGCTCCATGAGAAGAAGACAACAGTCTTGCTTGAAGTCTTCGAGGCCGAAGATGATCTACGTCAAGGGATTACTAACTCAAGCTACAACTTCACCAAAGTGAAGCAAACACCCTATACTAAAGTGCTAATCTAGTAAAGGATGGTGAAATAGGAAGCGGACTCACTTTAGAATTTCTTTTCTCACAATATTTCCTCACTTGGATCAAACCCTAGAAAACATTTTTTTTGGAAGAAGATGAAGAAAAAGATGAGAATGAAATTGATCCAAAGTGAGATAAGTAACCATGGGTGAGTGTGTATCATATACTAACTCATGTAGAGACATAACCATGGCTAATTATAGTGGTTAGGTTAATAAATATCCTAAGTAAAACAAAATGGGTGGACTTTGTCAAAGCATTCACAAGTTTCTACAAGCTTCATGCTTTGAACAATTATCCACTAATTTTAGATTTACTTTGAATAGTAAAACCCCACCATTATAAATGGTATGGTGTATGTTTCATACACCCATGCATAGTGTATCAAGAACCATGCCACACACAAATAAACAATGCACATTAATATATATCACATATATATTACATATACACACAAGTGAGAAAAGAATGCTTAAGTGAGCCAATGTTAGTTAATGTAAATTAGTATATCAAATATACAATTATACACTAAATTATTAAATCAACACTTGATTTAATAATCCAACTATATCTCATATAACGGACTAACACTAATGTACCAACTTATCGAATCAACACTTGATTCGATAACCCGGCTATATCACATATAACCGACCGATACAAAGGTCGCGAGAATAGAATACGGTATTACATACACGCATTATTCTCGGTCCCGCACATATCATATATGCGCTCCTATTTCGTTTTGACTGAGCCAGTAAAACCTCTATGTAGGACTCTAAAGACTCGTCAATACGCCGACAGTAGGTGATGATCAGATCAAGCACCCACAAGCCGTCAGCGGTACTAGCTGGACGTAACGGCTACCCGGGTATTGAGCGATCAGAAGATCAGCAAGCAAGCCTGCTCCAACTCCTTCAAAAGCCTGACAGTAACACTACCGTACAGTCCGGTCTCCTCGTCTGATATGTCGCATATCAAGTCTAGGGGTGGTAAACGTCAGACCCCAATAACCGATAAGTCATGCCGATATAAGGCTCATAACGGGTCGAGAAACTACTGGTAACACTTACCAGTAAATCTCTAAACCAGCCCTGCCCAGTGACTTCCCTGTTATGGCCAATCGAGCACAGCGCAACATCAACCCCCAATACCGGGAGAGACGAAACCTCTCCTATCACTAATTGCCTCCATGTGACTCGGGACTGTACCCAAAAACCACCGTTTTGCACGCCCTCTTAGACATGGTAAGCTGGAAATCAAAGCACAGTAGGAATCACACAAGTCTCTATGACGATCTCGGGTCTACAGACTAACCTGTACCAGTGTCACCAGAGAACTGCCATCTGACATGAGATATAATACCATCTGAGAGTTCTCGGCGAGTCCGTCCAGTGTACCTAGTCTCCACTGAGCACCCGAATACCATCTCTGATGTCAAACACCAATGGATATGGGATCATCCATCGCCCATCTATATGGGTCGAGAAGCTATACGCTAGTCTACTCTAGTATATCGATGCCCCGTCTCGATACACCCACGACTAGGGACCTTAAAGGATGTAATTATGGACTACCATAGCCCCACTAGTATGACCTGCATCATAGTCCTGGTAGTCAAGTACACATCCTAAGGGCTTTACCAACATGTAACAGAGAGACAAACAGTGTACATGTTAAGATAAAGAGTAACCAGATAGCAAACTATCATGTCGAGCAAGAAAGTCCTCCCAATATATGTCCAAGCATCAACTACAATATACATCTCATGTACAGTAATGGCCTCTAGGGCATACATATAACTAACAATCTCCCACTTGCACTAAGGCCATCTGATAACAGTGGTTGTAGTATCTCATATTCAACCATCCCATAAAAGTCTCTCTCTGGGAAAAAGGCCTTTGTGAGTGGATCCGTCGTGTTGTCCTCTGAGTCTACTCTCCTAATCTTAATCTCCTGGAGATCAACCATCTCCATGATCAGGTGATACTGCTTTAGAATATGTCTGGATCACTGATGGGACGGGCGTTCCTAGGCATAAACCACAACTCCATTGTCACACAATGGTAGGAACGAAGTTCGTCTCATGTCACGACCCAAAAGTAGCACGTGACCGGCACTTAAAACACGTGACATTTAAAGACTTCGACGTAATCTAAGTAAGCCGAAACCCGGAATCTAAATCCTTTTTAAAGATATTGGAGGTGAGGTTTAAATAATCATCTGATAAAATCAAGTTAAAATAACATCTAAATTTAACTAAGTATGTTGAAAAGCATTTATGACATTTTGAAACTTGTCATCACCTCCTTTGCATTTTTATAAAAACCCGATACAACATAATAAAATAGCATCCCAGCGGAAGCTAGCTTTCACGTCCAAAAGACGGAATAGCCAAACAAATCTATAACAGATGTCGACTCTAAAGAGTGCGACATCACCACACATAAACTATAAGTCTCGCTTCTAAGTCCATAGTATATCATTTCTAAGTTGATGGAGTTTCCGCTAGATACAAGAATATATGAATAATCAAGAGTGAGTATGATACAATAATAACTCACTTACCCAGAAATCCCCAAAAGAATGTGTGCCCAAGCCGCTGATAATCCAAGCGGTAAAACCTGCAAGAAACTGTGGCACAACGGGGATGAGTTGCCAACTCGGTGAATAAAAGTACAGCTAAAGGTAGAAATCGAAATGCATGACGATACCTAGGTCATAAGTATAGTACTATCATAATCTGTATCGATATACTATATGATACGCAAAGGTGCAATACTGACAATCATGCAATCACAAGTGCAATATCTCAATGTCATATGAATCAAAATCATGAATCTATTATCCGTATTGGAACTCCCTTTTTGTCTATAAATGTCTGTACAAATATATGCAGGTACTGTCCCCCGGATCAGTCCTCGTGGAATCCAATAAATACATATCTAACTGTGTACCTCAAGATAATGATCACATCAATATACATATGGATGTCCAGCATCGACATGGAAATCCGCAATCTCTCGTGTCCATCATCGATACATAAATACAGATATCGTTGACACTACCTCAATAGATGATCGCCAACCGATATCCTGGCTATGATCAGTATCTCCTGGATATCCGCCGTACCTAATCGAACCCCGGTCAGTATCCCCTGGATATCAGCCGTGTTCATTTTTTATCTCTGGAATCGAGTCACCTCGTTAGGCTCGCCGCCTCAAATGCGGCTATCCTGCCCCTCGGTCTCGACCGGGTCCACCAGGAATCCAACTGTATCCCCACCGACTCAGTCTGGATAAAATTGTAAATCCATAACCGTATGCCCACCGACTCGGTCCGGATATCCAAATCAGAAAACACAGATCTCCTGGTAGACGTTTACTCATCATATAAAAATATCAAGAGAGGAATAAGAAACTTGCTTAGGTTGCATTGATGATATATTATATATGTATATATATAACAGTGTCCCATACCACCGCTATATATACATCAGGAGTAAAATATTCAGAAATCCCAAGAAATTAAATACAGCATCTATAGTACTACAACATGAATAGGAAAAGACTACGTAATCATATCACATAACATAATGATTTTTAATTCTAATGTGTCATGGCACTACTAATGATGTGTGGTGTAGTATACGAGTCTGTGCTCGTGCAATATGGAAATCATTAGTATTTGTGCAAGTGTTTTACGGGGTAACAATCTTTATATTAACATATATAACAGAACGATTCTACAGTGACATGGCAGTACCAATGAGGTGCAGTGTAACATATATTTACGTGCTTGTGCAGCATAGCACTCATTAGTATTTGTGCAGTGTTCTATCAGAGTGTGCGTAACGCAGAAACATATAATATAGATAATATAATGCAAACCTGTAAAGTAATCTAAAACGTACTTATTGTAATTACTTTTTATGAGCTATACCATTATCTTTAGAAATGATCGGAATGTTAAGTTTGAAATAAGGAAGCTGCCTTAGATTTAAAATAGATGTTTGTTTTAAAAACTGGCACGCATCATGGTAATTTATTTAGACAACGAGCCGTGGTTTTTAAAATAATATAGTTCATACCAGTATTACATCCTAAAATAGTACATAATCTATCTCTACGAGTCAAAGAATAAATTGACTGTTATTCGGCATACAAAGTTTATCATTTCCGATACGTATAATCCTTGTATTATAGCTCATCATATCGCTATATCTATATTATCTTAAGTACGACATGATCCCTCGTACAAACCCATCAAATCATACCCATATCATACGGATCAATATCACGTAAATCTCATTTAAAAACTTCATATGAAACCTTATGCAAACAGGGGCATACAAGATGCAAATACTGTATCAATACTTTTAAGAAAAGCAAATTTAACTAGATATCACAATAATAGTTATAAGGTTGCGGGGGTGCTATACGCCACCACCCGATTTCCCCCGTAGATGTAAATCTACTCACCAGAAATACGTCGTATCTACTCAGGAATCGCCAATCCTTTTCCTTTCCTTGCGTCCTCCGAAGTCCCCGTATTTGAATCTAACATAGCAATAACTTGTATAAGGAAACGGCTACATTCCGGTACGTCAAAATCAATAAAACGCAAGTTGTACGTACTAATTACTCTACGTACGACCATCGCAAACGATCTAATATTTAACCTCACTGAAATCTAACCCAACTCTGCATCGCGACGGAAAACAGATCGTGTTACGTTATAACCGTGTCGTATTTTAGATTTTAGATCACTTTTTCCGATATTAGGTTTCAGATTTTATATACTGTTAAACTAACTTAAGTAAACAATACCAAATTAACTAGAAACCTACACAGAGACCTACCCAAAAAGCCAAATCACCAAACTTCCCCAAAGATCCGGCGACGCCGGAATTTGTCCAATGGTCGCCGGCCCAAACCGATCCCCTGGGCTCGTGCTTCTATGGTTTGTTCTAGGTCCCACATACATCATTCTGGCACTGTTTTGTTAATTTGATTTTTATCTAAACTATAGCAGATTATAACAGAGTTCAGTTTTGCTAAAAATACGATATTATGGACACTTTGGTTTCAAACTATGAACTAGTTACAGAATTAAATCCCTACCGTGATTAAGGATTTTACCTACAAAAATATTGCTGGAATAACTCTCCCCAAGATGCACAAGCTCCTAGCCCTAGCTTTATGATGAACTCCTTACCTAGTCCTTCTTCTCTTCTCTTGTTCTTCTTTATTTTGTTTTGTTTTTCTTTTCTTTCTTTTGAATTTTCAGAAGTTTTAACTTGATTAATTGATCTGAACACCTTATATAAATGGTGAGAGGAATGGTGAGGTGTCGGAGGAGGTGTCACCAAGCAAGATGTTGTAGTTTCATATAAGGAGGAGGTGTGGGGATGGTGTTGTGCATGAGAGGAGGTGGTGGCAAAACATTATCTCTTCCAAATTGATTTAATTTGTAATTAAATTCTGAACTAAAACATTTTCTATCCATTTTCCCCTTACACCCTCACAAATCCAAATTTGCATAATTTTCCTAAATTTTATATAAAAACCCTTTACAACTTATGTTATTATAAAACACTATTTTTATTAAAATGAAGCTAAAATTCACCTTTAAACCCTTATAATTTATTTATGTTGCATACTAAAATTTTAATTTAATTTGTTTTACATACATCTTAAGAAATTGTCTTATTTGGTTTTAATAACTTTTTAATTTAACCTTTTATTATTTAATTAATTAATTTTATTTATTTCTAAAATTTCAGAATGTTACAATATTCCCCCCTTAAGAAAATTCGGTTCCCGAATTTAAAAATTAACTAGACTTACCATCAAAAAGATGTGGAAAACTCTTCCGCATCGCATCCTCATGTTCATCGGAGACACACGAGGAACACATGGTCTCCCACATCAAACTTGAGTTTACGACGTCGTCGATCTGCATATGATTTCTGTCTGCACTGGGCCGCTCTCATTCTGTCTCGTATCAGTTGAATCTTTTTCGTAGTCTCCTGTACAACCTGCGGTCCTAAAATGCTACTCTCGCTTAGTTCCGTCCAGCAAACAAACGATCAACATTTCCTTCCATACGAAGCTTCAAAGGTTGCCATCTGGATCGTCTCCTGAAAACGATTGTTTTACGAGAATTCTATCAAAGGTAGTTGACGATCCCATCTACCACCGAAATCAAGGCTGCATGCTCGAAGCATATCCTCTAAAGTCTGAATGGTCCGCTCTGACTGACCATCTGTCTGTGGGTGAAAAGCTGTACAAAAATTCCATCGTGTACTAAGAGCTTCTTGAAGTTTCTGCCATAGCCTGTTAGTAAACTGGGTACCTCTATCTGACACTATGCTTGTTGGAATTCCATGCAATCGTATCATCTCGTCGATATAAATCTGAGCATACTGTGCAACCCATACGTCGTCCTCACTGGAAGAAAGTGAGCTGCCTTTATCAATCTATCTACATTCACCTAAATGGAATCATACCCTCTGCTAGTCCTGGGTAGACCCACAAGGAAATCCATGGAAATCTGTTCCCATTTCCACTCCGGAATGGGTAGGGACTGCAATTCTCCAGCCGACCTCTGGTGCTCTACCTTGACTTGCTGACAAATCAAGCATCTTGAAACAAACTCCGCAACATCCCTCTTCAATTCCTTCCCACCAATAAACATCCCTTAAGTCATGCTAAATCTTGGTGGAACCAGGATGAATACTATATGCTGATCTAAGGGCCTCCCCTAAGATCTCACGTCTCAGTCCATCCGAATCTGGCACACAAAGACGAGTCCCAAAACGTAATACTCCACGGTCATCTATCACAAACTCTGACTCTCTGCCTTGCCTAATCTGATCCATAATCTCTGACATACGAGCCTCTGCGGCTGTGTTTCCAGAATACGATCCAATAACTGAGGACGGTGCGAACATGTGCTAACTGTCCTCCTGTCGATGTGAACTCGAACTGTATACGACCATCACATAAAATCTTCCAGTTTATAGAAGACTGCCTCTGTAAGGCGCGCAGATGAGATACGCTACCTCCAGGCCTTCGACTCAAGGCATCTGCTACAATATTTGCTTTGCCTGGATGATACAAGATCTCATAATCGTAATCCTTCACGAGTTCCATCCATCTACGCTGTCTTAGATTCAGATCCATCTGCTGAAAATTATACTTTAAGCTATTATGACCTGTGAAAATCCGGCACGGCTCTCCATACAAGTAATGCCTTCAAATCTTCAGTGCGAATACTATTGCAGTCATCTCCAATTCATGAGTGGGGTAGTTCTGCTTGTGCCTCTTCAACTGTCGAGAAGCATAAGATATAACCCTGCCGTGCTTCATCAATACACAGCCTAAACCCCCTCGAGAGGCATCACAATATACCACAAATCCACTTGACCCGGAAGGTAACGATAAGACAGGTGCCGTCGTCAATCGAGTCTCTAAGTACTGGAAACTCTGTTCACATGCATCTGTCCAAAGAAATGGAATTTCCTTCCTAGTCAATCCGGTCAACGGTGCAGCGATCCGAGAAAATCCTGCACAAAACGTCTGTAATAACCGGCCAGACCTAAGAAATTTCGAACCTCTATAACTGACACAGGTTTGGACCAGTGCTGTACCGCTTCTATCTTCTTTGGGTCTATACGTATCCCATCTTTTGCAACTACGTGACCCAAGAAATCTACACTATCCAGCCAGAAAGCACACCTGGAAAATTTAGTGAATCTGTTACTGCTGATACCCTGAAAAATTCTGGCTAATCCCACCTTCGAAGACTCGTCCCAATTTTTCGGAGAAAAGCTTACTACACGATATCCTTCTTGAACTACTTGCATTTGGTCTGAACAAGCTCTATGGCAAGAAGTACATCAACTTCACCAATCTCGTATTGAAGCGCCACAATGGATTTAAAAATCCTAACCATCGCACACCTGAACGGCTATGAATCTTGCTGATCCATCTACACTTGTAACCTCGTCAACCTTTAACTTCATGAATTCCGAAATTAACATCTCGATAATCTTAGCAAAGATTAATACTTCTATCTGAACAATACCCAACACCATGATTTTCGGTGAGGGAAAACATCAAGTCTTAAGTCTGCCTGAGCTCTAACAATGACTCTACCATCTGGTGCGGATCCCGAAGAAACTTGCCCCACAATTTAAACTTGATCATATATGAATGAACGATGTATCTCTATATCATCAAAAAGTCACCCCAGTCAGTCCTTGTCCCAGACAAGTCTGCGCTGACCGTATCTCTAACTGTAACCCTCTCGGCCCTCATAACATGCTGATCGAACAACCAATCATGCACTGATGAAGATATATCAACGGAAGGAATAGAAGGAAGATCTCAAGATATAAATCCTAAGGTATCTTAGGCGGAGTATCATATCATAAATATGCCGCGGAACATATGTACGGTACGTCACTCTACTTAGTACCTACTCCATCAACAAAGATATCCTATATAACAAAATTTCGGGTATAAGACCCCCAAAGTCGAGTCTAAGTCCTATAGGGTCAAGCCTAGGTAACAAAATATATGCCCAGACTCCATACAGTCAACCTAGACTCGAACAAAAGTTAAACCAAACGCTCTGATACCAACTTTGTCACGACTCAAAAGTAGCACGTGACCGACACTTAAAACACGTGACAACTAAAGACATCGACGTAATCTAAGTAAGCCAAAACCCGGAATCTAAACCTTTTTTGAAGATATTGGAGGTGAGGTTTAAATAATCATCTGATAAAATCAAGTTAAAATAACATCTAAATTTAACTAAGTATGTTGAAAAGCATTTATGACATTTTGAAACTTGTCATCACCTCCTTTGCATTTTTATAAAAACCCGATACAACATAATAAAATAGCATCCCAGCGGAAGCTAGCTTTCACGTCCAAAAGACGGAACAGCCAACAAATCTATAATAGATGTCGACTCTAAAGAGTGCGACATCACCACACATAAACTATAAGTCTCGCTTCTAAGTCCATAGTATAGCATTTCTAAGTTGATGGAGTTTTCGCTAGATACAAGAATATATGAATAATCAAGAATGAGTATGATACAATAATAACTCACTTACCCAGAAATCCCCAAAAGAATGTGTGCCCAAGCCGCTGATAATCCAAGCGGTAAAACCTTCAGGAAACTGTGGCACAACGGGGATGAGTTGCCAACTCAGTGAATAAAAGTACAGCTAAAGGTAGAAATCGAAATGCATGACGATACCTAGGTCATAAGTATAGTACTATCATAATCTGTATTGATATACTATATGATATGCAAAGGTGCAATACTGACAATCATGCAATCATAAGTGCAATATCTCAATGTCATATGAATCAAAATCATGAATCTATTATCCGTATTGGAACTCCCTTTTTGTCTATAAATGTCTGTACAAATATATGCAGGTACTGTCCCCCGGATCAGTCCTGGTGAAATCCAATAAATACATATCTAACTGTGTACCTCAAGATAATGATCACATCAATATACATATGGATGTCCAGCATCGACATCGAAATCCGCAATCTCTCATGTCCATCATCGACACATAAATACAGATATCGTTGACACCACCTCAATAGATGATTACCAAACGATATCCTGGCTATGATCAGTATCTCCTGGATATCTGCCGTACCTAATCGAACCCCGGTCAGTATCCCCTGGATATCTGCCGTGGTCATTTTTTATCTCTGGAATCGAGTCACCTCATTAGGCTCCCCGCCTCAAATGCGGCTATCCTGTCCCTCGGTCTCGACCGGGTCCACCAGGAATCCAACTGTATCCCCACCGACCCAGTCTGGAAAAAATTGTAAATCCGTAACCGTATACCCACCGACTCGGTCTGGATATCCAAATCAGAAAACACAGATCTCCTGGTGGACGTTTACTCATCATATAAAAATATCAAGAGAGGAATAAGAAACTTGCTTAGGTTTTATTGATGATATATTATATATGTATATATATAACAGTGTCCCATACCACCGCTATATATATCATCAGGAGTAAAATATTCAGAAATCCCAAGAAATCAAATACAACATCTATAGTACTACAACATGAATAGGAAAAGAATACGTAATCATATCACATAACATAATGATTTTTAATTTTAATGTGTCATGGCACTACTAACGAAGTGTGGTGTAGTATACGCATCTGTGCTCGAGCAACATAGAAATCATTAGTATTTGTGCAAGTTTTCTACAGGGTAACAATCTATATATTAACATATATAACAGAATGATTCTACAGTGACATGGTAGTACCAATTAGGTATAGTGTAACATATATTTACGTGCTTGTGCAGCATAGTACTCATTAGTATTTGTGCAGTGTTCTATCAGAGTGTGCGTAACGCAGAAACATATAATATAGATAATATAATGCAAACCTGTAAAGTAATCTAAAACGTACTTATTGTAATTACTTGTTATGAGCTATACCATTATCTTTAGAAATGATCGGAACGTTAAGTTTGAAATAAGGAAGCTGCCTTAGATTTAAAATAGATGTTTGTTTTAAAAACTGGCACGCATCCTGGTAGTTTATTTAAAAGACAACGAACCGTGGTTTTTAAAATAATATAGCTCATACCAGTATTATATCCTAAAACAGTACATAATCTATCTCTACGAGTCAAAGAATAAATTGACTGTTATTCGGCATACAAAGTTTATCATTTCCGATACGTATAATCCTTGTATTATAGCTCATCATATCACTATATCCATATTATCTTAAATACGGCATGATCCCTCGTACAAACCCATCAAATCATACCCATATCATACGGATCAATATCACGTAAATCTCATTTAAAAACTTCATATGAAACCTTATGCAAACAGGGGCATACAAGATGCAATACTGTATCAATACTTTTAAGAAAAGCAAATTTAACTAGATATCACAATAATAGTTATAAGGTTGCGGGGGTGCTATACGCCATCCACTCGATTTCCCCCGTAGATGTAAATCTACTCACCAGAAATACGTTGTATCTACTCAGGAATCGCCAATCCTTTTCCTTTCCTTGCGGCCTCCGAAGTCCCCGTATTTGAATCTAACATAGCAATAACTTGTATAAGGAAACGGCTACATTCCGGTACGTCAAAATCAATAAAACTCAAGTTGTACGTACTAATTACTCTACGTACGACCATCGCAAACGATCTAATATTTAACCTCACTGAAATCTAACCCAACTCTGCATCGCGACGGAAAACAGATCGCGTTACGTTATAACCGTGTCGTATTTTAGATTTTAGATCACTTTTTCCGATATTAGCTTCAGATTTTATATACTGTTAAACTAACTTAAGTAAACAATACCAAATTAACCAAAAACCTACACAGAGACCTACCCAAAAAGCCAAATCACCAAACTTCCCCAAAGATCCGGCGACGCCGGAATTTGTCCAATGGTCGCCGGCCCAAAACCGATCCCCTGGGCTCGTGCTTCTATAGTTTGTTCTAGGTCCCACATACATCATTCTGGCACTGTTTTGTTAATTTGATTTTTATCTAAACTATAGCAGATTATAACAGAGTTCAGTTTTGCTAAAAATACGATATTACGGACACTTTGGTTTCAAACTATGAACTAGTTACAGAATTAAATCCCTACCGTGATTAAGGATTTTACCTACAAAAATATTGTTGGAATAACTCTCCCCAAGATGCACAAGCTCCTAGCCCTAGCTTTATGATGAACTCCTTACCTAGTCCCTCTTCTCTTCTCTTGTTCTTCTTTATTTTGTTTTGTTTTTCTTTTCTTTCTTTTGAATTTTCAGAAGTTTTAACTTGATTAATTGATCTGAACACCTTATATAAATGGTGAGGGGAAGGGTGAGGTGTGGGAGGAGGTGTCACCAAGTAAGATGTAGTGGTTTCATGCAAGGAGGAGGTGTGGGGATGGTGTTGTGCATGAGAGGAGGTGGTGGCAAAACATTATCTCTTCCAAATTGATTCAATTTGTAATTAAATTCTGAACTAAAACATTTTCTATCCATTTTCCCCTTACACCCTCACAAATCCAAATTTGCATAATTTTCCTAAATTTTATATAAAAACCCTTCACAACTTATGTTATTATAAAAAACTATTTTTATTAAAATGAAGCTAAAATTCACATTTAAACCCTTATAATTATTTATGTTGCATACTAAAATTTTAATTTAATTTGTTTTACATACATCTTATGAAATTGTCTTATTTGGTTTTAATAAATTTTTAATTTAACCTTTTATTATTTAATTAATTAATTTTATTTATTTCTAAAATTTCAGAATGTTACATCTCATGAACTAATATACACCCAGACTGCCTCTTTGGTAGCATCTTTGGTAGCGATGTATCCAGCCTTTATCACCTAGTATGCCACGGTATTTAGCTTGGAACTCTTCCAACATACCGTCCCTCTACTGAGGGTATAGACAATGCCTGTGAGTGACGTTCAGTCGACCTTATCATCCTAGAAGCTATCCAGTGATTCTTCCCAGGATCGATTGATAACATCTTACTACACCTAGTGAGAATCCTAACATTCATTTATATCTATCACATAGATCCAAAATCCCTAGATCTAGGAGGTATCACCTTGATCCTATATGGAGAATCAATGTGATAAGTGGAGATTGACCGAGTGTAGCATAGGAAACTCATTTCCTATCAAGAGTATGCCATCCATGTACTATATGAGGAAGACCACCTTACTATCTACTACCTTTTTGTATATACAAAGTTTATCTACCATTTTGATGTAGTCAAACGCTTTGACTACCACATCAAAACAGATGTTCCAACTCTGCGATACCTGCTTTAACCCATAAAGCAACTTGCACACGTTTCTGCTATTCCCACTGTCTACGAAGCCCTCTGGCTGTGTACTTATAGACGCTCTCTTCTAAATCACTATTTAGAAAAGCAGTCTTGACACCCAACCGCCAGATATCGTAGTCATGGTATGTAGCAATGGAAAGTAGTATCCGGATGGACTTAAGCATAGCTACCAGAGAAAAGGTTTCATCTTAAACCACACCTGGTCGATGACGAGAACCTTTTACAACAAGTCTAGCTTTGAAAGTCTCAACTTTTCCATCCACTCCAAGTAATCTTCTCAAGATATACTTACTTCTGATGGGGATTTAACCCTTCAGATAAAGCAACCAAAGTCCATACTTTGTTGGTGTATATGGATTCCATCTCAGATCGCTTAGTATCCAGCCATTCTTACAGAGTTCCCACTCTTGATGGCCTGCTCGAAACTAGTTGGGTCATCATCTTATGATGCAATCCTCGCTCCTACTGTCATAGAGAAAACAAAGTATCACTCGGATGGGTGAGGAACCCTACCAGATCGGCGGAGAGGCTGAGGTTCGTTGGGAGATATTGAATCCTCCGGCTCTACCAAATCATCAGCTATAGTTTGTATAGATGGAATTCATTCCAGTTCTACCTCATGACCACAAATTTGTTCCAAAATAAATTCCTTTTCTAAAAAAGGTGGCATGCCGAGAAATAAAACACCTTTTGTTCCTCGATGTGGTAGAAGATATTCCTTTGCGAATGCTTGGGATATCTAACAAACTTCTACAGAACTGACCTTACATCGAGCTTGTCCGGATTTTGCTTTTAGACATAGGCCGGACAACCCCAAATCTTAACTCTCTTAAGACATGGGCTCTTCCCATACCATATCTCATATGGAGTGGTAGGCACCTGATTTGGTTGGAACGCGATTCAATAGGTACGCAGCTTCACAAGTGCATAACCCCCAAAAAGAAATAGGCAACTCAGTAATACTCATCATAGAGCGCACCATATCAAATAGGGTGCAATTGTTCCGCCCTGATACACCGTTATGTTGTGGTGCATACGGAGGAGTAATGCTGAGAGAGAATCTCATTCTCCTTTAGAATAGTCCAGGAATTCCGTGCATAAGTATTCTCCTCCTTGATCACATCAAAGGACATAATACTTATACCCGTTTTGGTTCTCTACTTCTGACTTATATTCATTGAGTTTCTCAAAAGCTTCAGACTTGTGTTTCAACAAGAACATATATCCGAATCATGAGAGATCATTAGTGAATGTAATGAAGTACAAAGAACCGGTCTTGGTATGTGTAGACAGGGGACCTACATACATCATCATGTATCAATCCCAAGAGTTTACTAACTCTTTCTCTGTTTCCAGTAAACGGAGCTATGGTCATTTTATCTTTGTGACATGACTGGCAAGTTTCACAAGATGTATTTAAATATGCATCTTAATGTAACTTCAGCTAGTCGGGTCACATTGATATTACGTAGTCTACAATTCCTCAAGAAGGATTCGTTCATTTCTGAACTCTTCCTCTTGTGTGTGTTCTGTACGTTAAGAACTGTGGTTTGATTTAGAACGTATATGCTTTTAGATAACGTGCCTGAACCGATCAACTCTTGATATAGGAAATGTTCAAAACATTATCCAACAATACAAAATTATATCCTTCTTTACTAAATAAAGAGACTAATATGATGTTGTATATCAGTTTCGGTATCTAATAACATTCGTTCAGAATCAATGTATTTGGTAATACAGGGTGATAACTGCCAACATCTTGGATGCAACAATTGCACCATTTCTAACTCCTGAAACTTATCACCCATTCTCAGTTCTCTACCTATCAGTAGCCCATGTAACAGATTACATATGTGGGATCCTGATCCGGTATCTCATACCCAGGACGTAGAGGATACTGAGAAACAGTTCTCGGTAATGAACATACCCGAAGAAGATGCATCATCATGCACTTTTTTCGTTTGGGCGGCACGAGAATTCTGGTAATCCCCTATTTCCTGCTCGGCCTTATAACAATTATAAGTTGGAGCGGGACCAACGTTTCCCAGCACAGTATAACAAGCGGGTTCGATCAATACATCCGTATTATTATCTTGATTAAGGCGTGATATGGTCGCTACCTGGAGAGAGAGAGAAGAAAACACTCTGCGTGCGCTCTTGCAAGATCAGATTGGTTATTATTTTTATCTAATCAGGATGGCTCCCACTGTTTTTATCAAATCTTCCTTCAAACCCTAAAAGAAAAGACTAGCTGGGATTAATTACACCCTATATGTTCGCCAATCTTTCATCCAGGCTAGTGCCGGTACTTTGAGGGAGGTTCCCCGTGCTTTCGCACGGACCTAATTAAAATAAATCTCGTTTTCCCAGGGGCGTAACCCCGTTAACACCTTTCTAGACACCTACTTGATCGGCTAATTGTCCTGTGTAAAACTCTTCCAGGAGTAACAATTACTCGCAGTGGGTATCGGGATCCAACTATCTCATAGAAGGTATGCAATCTCATTGCAAATTTCAACATTTGAAATTCCCGATAATATTTTGCCCCTAACGATCTATGACCTTGACAAGGTCAACAAATCATAGACCGCAAATCAAGTTCAACCCATCACTTTTTGATTGAAATAAACCCATCCGTACGACCCTTGACAAGGTTAACAAGGCCGTACGACTACCCTAATCCAATCTGCATCATATGCATAAGCAGATAAGTACTAATTAGCTACCGCACACTACGCCTTGACAAAGTCAACAAACGCATCACGAATACTAAATACTACTTATCTGAAATGAAGGAGGGCTACGACAGGTTTTTGCGAAAACCTTTTGCGTAATGAACTTGATATCGTTGTAGAATCGAGTGAATTTTGAAAAGGAGTGTTTTTGAGGCTTTCATTAGTTTTGTTAAAGAGGTCATTCTCGGTGAAGGGATCTCGGCTCTTTCCTCATCGAATAAGGTGCGGGATATATCATATATCACTATGCAAAGAAAAACTCCAAAAGCAATCAAAAGACAAACCGAGTGTTGTAGTATCTTCCAGTTTTGCTAAAGAGGACATTTCCGGTGAAGGGATCTCGGCTCTTTCCTCATCGAATAAGATGCGGGATATATCATATATATCACTATGCAAAGCAAAAACTGTAACTACCCTTTTTGAAAATTTGATTCTACAACATCTTTTAGGTTTCTTTTCTTTCATTAATCACATTAATGAAGTCCCATCATTTAAGTCACCTAAACATCACAGATAAATACAACGTACACTTATGCCATCCACATTTGCCTCGATGTCCCGTCATTCACCGTTAGGTTAGGTAACTAACGGCAGAGCGGGGCAGGGCTAGCGCGGGTGTAAAACATAAGTAACGTCTATATAATATATCATATATACTATATACAGGATTCATCTCAACATATCAAATGATCACATCACAGATATCCCAGCAGAAGAAACATATGAAATAATGGATATATTAGGAGGTCCGTGTTTTATTTTGAGCCTATATAAAAAACGGATTCCACGGTCGTGATGAATAGCCAAACCCACACCCCTAGACCCTTATGAGAGCGGCAAGCAACCCTACCAATTCTAGAGTTAGGAGATCCGGACTCGACTCCTCGAGTTGGTCTCCCACTGGACTTTAGAACCCGGTTACTTGTGCTCTCCTCCTTGGGTCTATCCTAATGCTGAAAAGTAAATAATATACATCAATGGTGACATCAACCTCAACCTGGAAGTGCCCCAATAAAAGAATATTACATACATCTAATTTTACATGAATGAAAATAAAAACTCTCATCTCACATAAAACCCCCGGCTATTCAAAACACGACGATCCAATATAACATATCCAGCATCACAGAACATCACATGTCATGACATCACAGAAAAAACTAGACGATATTAAACATCCCAATCGAATCAACGAACACCCAAGATTACCCATAAAGATCAACACTTGAGCGTAGTTTAAAGTTATTCAACACACGCCACAGTACCAATGGACCAGCCATAGAAGGGCAAACCCAAGACTCATTTGTGGCGCCACTAACTACGATAAACCCTAAGGTTTAGTCGCAGTTCCATGGTCACATCTCGAGTTAGGGTTTCATTCTTATAGAGGGTCCATCGAATAACTTGCATGATCTTTGAAAACTTGTTAACTACGGGAAAAATCCAACACTTGGAAAATTTCCTGGCAAGGGTTAAAGCGAGTATTTGACATCCGATTGAAATTTTTAACAACATCTAAACTATCCCGAAAATAGTTAAAATTACGACTACGAAACACTTCGAGTTGCCTTTGCTTTGAGTTAATCATCACATGAAAAAGTAGCAAAAATAAACAACACCTGAAACCCCAAATCACAGAGACCAGAGCATGGAAAAAAATTGGCATCAAAACACCCACTGGGGGCCGGCCTCCTTGGAAATTTTGGCCATGTGATCGGCCAAAATCTGAGTACATAGTCCCAATTTTCTTCCATGTTCATCTCTCTGCCCAAGTATGATTCTGCACTTGTTTGAAAAATTTTTAGAGCTCGTTTTAAAATCGAAAGAAACATGGTTTTGGGGTTTCAAGTTTCGGAGTTCGTTTCATATTCATAATCTAACATTATCCGTATAATTTTCTAGCTAGGCACTGATACCACTGTAGGGTTCCTATCGACGGCAACAAGGTTTCAGGAGGTATCGTCTATGCCATTTTCAAAAAATTGCCGTTTCAAGAAACTCTAAACTGGAATCGTTAACTAGAAAACAATACGGAAACGAATGTAAACCATTTTACATCTAAGTGAAATAGAAATACAACCTTTGAAGATCAGTCCTTCACTTCATAAGCTCCTTGTAGTAGTCCCTTCGCTGCGATCATGGTACTCCCGGACTCTTGGATGGCTCCATGAGAAGAAGACAACGGTCTTGCTTGAAGTCTTCGAGGCCGAAGATGATCTACGTCAAGGGATTACTAACTCAAGCTACCACTTCACCAAAGTGAAGCAAACACCCTATACTAAAGTGCTAATCTAGTAGAGGATGGTGAAATAGGAAGCAGTCTCACTTTAGAATTTCTTTTCTCACAATATTTCCTCACTTGGATCAAACCCTAGAAAGCATTTTCTTTTGGAAGAAAATGAAGAAAAAGATGAGAATGAAATTGATCCAAAGTGAGATAAGTAACCGTGGGTGAGTGTGTATCGTATACTAACTCATTTAGAGACATAACCATGGCTAATTATAGTGGTTAGGTTAATAAATATCCTAAGTAAAACAAAATGGGTGGACTTTGTCAAAGCATTCACAAGCTTCTACAAGCTTCATGCTTTTAACAATTATCCACTAATTTTAGATTTACTTTGAATATTAAAACCCCACCATTATAAATGGTATGGTGTATGTCTCATACACCCATGCATAGTGTAACAACAATTATGGCACACACAAATAAACAATGCACATTAATATATATCACATATATATTATATGTACACACAAGTGAGAAAAGAATGCTTAAGTGAGCCAATGTTAGTTAATGTAAATTAGTATATCAAATATACAATTATACACTAAATTATTAAATCAACTCTTGATTTAATAATCCGGTTATATCTCATATAACCGACTAACACTAAATGTACCAACTTATCGAATCAACACTTGATTCGATAACCCGGCTATATCACATATAACCGACCGATAACAAAGTCGTGAGAATAGAATACGGTATCACATACACGCATTATTCTCGGTCCCGTACATATCACATATGCGTTCCTATTTCGTTTTGCCTGAGCCAGTAAAACTTCTATGTAGGATTCTAAAGACTCGTCAATACGCCGGTACTAGGTGATGATCACATCAAGCACCCACAAGCCGTCAGCTATACTAGCTAGACGTAACGTCTGCCTGGGTATTGAGCGATCAGAAGATCAGCAAGCAAGCCCGCTCCAACTCCTGCAAAATCCTGACAGTAACACTACCGTACAGTCCGGTCTCCTCGTCTGATATGTCGCATATTAAGTCTAGGGGTGGTAAACGTCAGACCCCAATAGCCGATAAGTCATGCCGATATGAAGCTCATAACGGGTCGAGAAACTACTGGTAACACTTACCAGTAAATCTCTAAACCATCCCTGGCTAGGGACTTCCCTGTTATGGCCAATCAAGCACAGCGCAACATCAACCCCCAATACCGGGAGAGACGAAACCCTTCCTATCGCTCATTGCCTCCATGTGACTCGAGAATGTACCAAAAAACCACCATTTTGCACGCCCTCTTGGACGTGGTAAGGTGGAAATCAAAGCACAGTGGGAATCACATAAGACTCTATGACGATCTCGGGTCTACAGACTAACCTGTACCAGTGTCACCAGAGAACTGCCATCTGACATGAGGTATAATACCATCTGGGAGTTCTCAGCGAGTCTGTCCAGTGTATCCAGTCTCCACTGAGCACCCGCATACCATCTCTGATGTCAAACACCAATGGATATGAGATCATCCATCGCCCATCTATACAGGTCAAGAACCTATACGCTAATCTACTGTGGTATATCGATGCCCCGTCTCGATACACCCACGACTAGCGACCTTAAAAGATGTACTTATGGACTACCATGGCCCCACTAGTACGATCTGCATCATAGTCCTGGTAGTCAAGTACACATCCTAAGGGCTTTACCAACATGTAACAGAGAGACAAACAGTGTATATGTTAAGATAAAGAGTAACCAGATAGCAAACTATCATGTCGAGAAAGAAAGTCCTCCCTATATATGTCCAAGCATCCACTATAATATACATCTCATGTAGAGTAATGACCTCTAGGGCATACATATAACTAACACTTAGCACCTTTACTAGGTTTCCACATGCATCAAGTATGCAATTTAAAAAATTCTAGAGGTCTAAACTATACTAACCTAGAATCGAATTAGAGAATTAAGGTTTATAAGCATGTAAGCAAGTTCTATACTAAGTGAAGAAGGTTACAACCTTTGTAGACCAAGTCCTTCACTTCAATAGCTCCAAGTAGTAGTCCCTAAAACTCTTCTTTGCTCCACTTGAAGTAAGGATCGAGCTTGCTACGTTATCTTCGAAGCCGAATGTAACGTTTTGATAATCGTTTCGGTGAAATTTCGAAAAAAACGGTAAAATAAGGGGGTTTTCTGTAAAAGGTCAAAATACAAATATCTTTATTATAAAATTAAATATACATATTCTAGCTATGTAATTGCTAGTATTTGGTGTTTATTGACCCACTGGTGAAATTTCAAATTTTCTGAAAAATTTTCCGAGATTAATTATTTTAATATTATTTTAAGTCGTCACTAATATATTTAATTAGGGAAAATTACAAATTGGAATGAGTTGAAAAAAATTTTGTGCATCATAAAATATTAAATAAAATTTTATCATGTGGTTTTTGAAACGAAATTGTTTGCCAAAACGGTTTAGAAAATTATTGAACAAAAAAAGGCTTAAATAGTGAATTTAGTGTAAACGGATGTTTGGGGTATAGTATTTATGTTTTTCCCTCATCCCACACCCATACCCACACCCACACACCCTCACCCTCTCCCCTTTTGTGGCTGAAATCAGCAACCCTCCCCTCATTTTTCCCCACTTGAAAAGTCAATGAAGAGAAAAGAATACAAGAAATTAAAAGGGAATTGAATATGTTATAACATAGAGGTTTGGGCTTTGTTTTTTTTCCATCATTTTCAACACCTCACTCTCTCTCCTCATCCTCCTAATTCTGGCCGAGCCCTCCATTGTGCAGCCCTACTAAAATTCTCATCTCATTTCCCCTCAAAATTCATCAAATTTCACTCAAAAATCAATGCAAAAATCCCACAAAATTCAAATCTAATCCCTACCCATTTCTCCTTAGCCTATACTAGCATGATTCTTGGAGCAAGTTAGCATATTGAAGGTCAAGATTTTCATGCTAGATCTCAAATATTGCGAGGTATAAATCTTGAGCTTTTGTTAAATTGTTGTTATTACTTCAAACTAGGTTAAGGAAGGGTTTAATTTGGATTCAATTTCAAGACTTGAATTTTCAAGAGAAGGTTTTGGATTCAAAAGTTAGGGTTTAGATTCAATTAGAGTGGTTGTTACTTGCTTAAATTTACCATGAGAAGATTATCATGTTAATGCTTGCAAAAACTAATCTAATTGCGAGTTTGCAAATTGTTAATTTAAAATTGTTATAATTGTATAAATATTGCAAACTAGGTTTTTAGAATTGGTGGAAATGAGTGAGTTTAAAATCTAATTAGGGTATCCATGGTATTATTAACATTTTAAATTGTATTTTAATATTTTAGATCAAGCAAATCCGAGCTAAATTTGTTGTTTATGCTTTTTTTTGCTAAAATGGTTGAAATTTGGGTAAAATTGCAAACTAGTTTTTTTTGAACGTATATAGTTTGATGAGCTTAAATTGTGGTTATGGGTTATATGACTTATTTAAGATGTTTAATAAGTATTATGGCCGGTAGATTCGTTTATACATCGAGTTTTGTACTAAAACGGTGATTTGTGCTTGCTAGATTTTCGGAAAAATGACTTTTTAAGTGAAATTGGGGTTTTTGTGAATTTTAAGCTATTTTATATTATAATTAGTGCTTGTAATTGTACAAATGAGTGTGTTGGGAGTTTTCTCGATGGTTTGGCGTTTGTACGCCGACGTCGAGGGTTTTTGAGTCGATTTGTGAAAGCAACCATAGGTTTTGACCTATGTGGGATTCGTGCGTCGTTTTGGTCATGAGTCGGATTTTAATGCGATATGGTGCGTTATGATATGTAGGTACCCCATGTGGACTTCGAGACGACAAGCAAGCGCGTGGCGACGTCGGCACCGGCGAGCGAGGACCAGGTGAGTAGATTTATATTTATGGGGAGAAGTCGGGTGGATGGCGTATAGTACTCCCGCAGTTCGTGGTGATGTATACGAATACGTATACACACATTTATTGATTATATTTTGTTTGAGTTTATTGATGATAAATATGGATGGTTTAGTATCGCGAAACCCTAGAGTAGTGGTCACACCATACATGCACACACCCACCCATACTTGCATACATTCTTCTTCCATTTGTGTTTACGGGAATATATATAGTTATGTGTTCACATGGGTATGGGACTATGTGTTCACATACGGATTTGAGGATGATACTTGGGATTGAGATGAGTCGATGAGATTTGTGTTGAGGTTGTGATATCGGTGATATGGCAGGATTCGTACTTGAGGTACGTCCTGGGGTTATAGCGGATCTTGGGGCGGCGATACGGGTGAATAGTGTTATAAATAAAATGGTCGACATGTGATCGTGATATGAGGCATGATATGCTAGGATATTGATATTAGGCCGTATCGGGCGATGTATACCCCTTGATGATGATATGTGCTGACGATATCGGTTTGTACGAGATTGTCGATCAGTAGTCAGATAATGAGTATATTGAGGATATTAGTATTGTACTAGACATAGGTCAGTACCCTAGACTATGATCTTGGATAAAGAGGATACCAGAGAAATAGTGTGAGAAATATGATATTGACCCGTACCCAGATTTGGGGATGCTTTACGACGGATTTACGTACGAGCTATATCTTGATGATTGATCGGCACTCTTGACTTGGGATGTCTGATTATAGATATGGTATCGGATATGATATTATTGAGGCGGGATCACCGACTAATATATATACAGGTATGTATATGTATCGACTCAGATGTTAGGCGATTTCCTTACCTGTAGTCTAGCTTGTAGCTTAGCCCTTTAGTTTAGTTAGTTGTTAGATTAGATTCGGTTCCTACCTATTTCAAAGCTTACGAATCGTGCGTATTTTAAAAGACAAGTCAAGGGATTCTACGGATATTTCAAAAAACGTATCTTTTCTTAAAAACACCGTAGCCCCTATTTTTAAAACCCCACGATTCGTGTTATTTCAAAAGGCACCATTGTAGGACTTATATTAGGTTAATGCAGATTAGTTATCGTTGCGTCTAGTATTCAGCTCCCGCTCATTATTGTTGTTCGCTCCGCATCACATGCTTATATTATGCTTCATATTCTACTGTTGATATCTTGTGGTTAGGACACCAGCACCATTACCGATGATGCGTATGTACCACGTACACTTACTTGCCGGCTCACACACATCTTCATCGGTAATTGTCATGTCACGTACACCTTAGAAAATATTATTGCTTGACATAGTCTGTTAGCTAATAGTTTAGACATGATATTAGTGCACCTGCCTTATATGTTAGTCTAGACATTGTAGTTATTACCTGCTACTTCATGCATACTGTTATTCATTGTTATGCCGCATTCATGGATTCTCATGCATATATTCACTTTTTACATGCTATTGAGGTTTTGGATTCGGATTTCCATGAGATTTTCTGGATTTGGGGAAAACCGCAAAACATATACAAACTTCTTCTTTCTCTTTTTAAATGAAAAGCGCGTTTTTTCCCATGATGTATGAGTCGTCCACCATGAGTTTGCTGATGGATTTCGAGACCCGATTCGAGGAGTTGGATGAACCGTTTCGGGTACATGGTGGACCCGGTAAGGTACCCCGGGGCAAGAAGCTCGTGGTGATGACGATGAGCCTGGCAGGGGGAGACTACCTACCGGTGACTTTACCCGACGCGTCGGATATCCGGAGGATACCGTCGTGGTCTTGAGATGGATGGTAGGGGCCGGTCTGGATTGACGGCGCCATAGATTTTGTGATTGAGATATTGAGATTTTGAAATATTGAGGTACAGAGATTGTGATACAGAGATATCGAGATATTTGGACACTTGTTTTGTGTCGATGCTGGGCACTGTTTTATGCTGATTTCATTTATGGTACCTCACTTTTAAAATACAGAAATCTCACTGATTTATGAAAGCAGTTTTCTTCAGTACATGCATTCTGTTCCATGCATTCATACATCATCCATATGATACATTGCTACCTGAAGCACTGACACGGGCACATGGAATTACACTTGGGTTAGATATTTGCCCTAACCATTGTTATGGGTTGCTGGTTATATATTTGAGGATATATTATGATCATTTACCTAGGATTGCGTTATTTATGCGATTTCTTTTCGTAGATGTTTTTCTATTCACGAGTTGGCAACTCACCCCCGTTGTGCCCCAGTTTCTTGTAGGTTTGCCGTACAGGTTTCATTACGGCTTGCAGGCATAGTTTCCTTCGGGTGATTTGCTAGTAGGTGGGTTTACTTGTATCGTACCCCCATTATATATCTTGTATATTATTATTCTGTTGTATCTAGAAGTTCCATCAACCAAGCATGTATTTATTTTGAGATAGAGACCAGTGATGTTATTCCTTCGACCTTAGAGTCGCGCGTTATATTTTTGTGGTTTTCTTATGGTTTTGAGTTTCCTTTTGAATTTTGATCATCGTCGTTGGCGTTGTATATTATCTTGCTTGTGTGGTTGTGACCGTCGATTGACGAAGAGCTAGCTCCCGCTTGGGGATGCCTTTTTATTGATTTCGTATACTATTCATGTTGTATCCCGTTTGGGGGCCAGTATTTACAAAGGAGACTCTGCCGAAATTTTCGGGAAATATTTGATGTTTTTTTTAAAACCGCATAATTCGGCTTATGCTATTAAAACTACTTGTTTTAAATTGGTTTTCCTTCACTCTACTACTTTTCTTGGTTTGGGTTTCTGGGTTTTCGGCTTACTTAGATTACGTACGCCTCGAGACGTTCGTAGTTTAAGTGCCGGTCATATTCCGTACTTTCGGGACGTGACAAAGTTGGTATCAGAGCGAGGTTTTACCTTCGGAGCGTAGGATGATCCTTGGTTGATGGAATATGTGACTAAAGTAGAGTGACGTACCGTAGGTATGTTCCGCGGTATATTTACGATACGCTACTCCACTTAAGAAGCCTTAGGATGTACATTTCTTTGCTCAGTATTATATTCATTCCGATCTAGCCTCATAAGTACCAGTTATGGTTTTGCTGCCACGATTACGGGCAGGGAGAGCTACAGCTAGAGTTGCGGTCAGCACGAGCTCGTCACGAACGAGGACTGACCAGGACGAAATTCCGGCGACACACGATTGCAGAGATGTGTCTTTTTACTGTGTTTCCGCGCCACGAGCGTTTGGCGGATCGCCTTTATGAGGTTACTCGGATGTGCTGATCGACACTAGAGGATTGAGCCAATGATAGAGGCCTGCCAGATTTTGATGACCGTTGGTGTGTTGCTTATTCATGATGGTCGAGGCACTGTTCAGCGTGCAGACGAGCGAACCAGTTATTGCTGCGAACGACGAGATATTGCCCCAGATGCTGGAGTTAGTGCAGAACAAGTTGTACTAAGAGATGATAGAAGGTCGCTAGTCATCGAGGATGAATGAGTAGGACATGTGGATCGTTCGCCTACCCCGATGCGAGGTCATCAGATAGATTGATTCCAGCTAGAGACGACTTCACGCGGAGACGTTGGGAGTCGACAGAAACGATCGAATGTCAGAAACCTATTATTCCAAGTTTAAAGTAGTCGGAAAGACATGCAGGCAATTCTATGGTCCCTCTAGAAGAATGAAACCCTAACTCGACTTAATGACCGTGTGAAAGCCTTTGAACCTTCGGGTTTGCGGCAGTTCTACGGCGCCATTAGTGAGGCTTGGGTTTGCCCTTCTACGGCTGGACCACCGATGTTGTGGTATGTACTCGATACTATTAAACTGTGCCCAAAAGGTTGAGCTCTTGGGGGATTATGAGGTTTTGACAACTCGATCGGATGGCTCGACTTAATTCGGATGCTAGGTGGTAAGATGCATTTCTTGGGAGACTCCCGATACGAGGATAGCTGCTGGAGCTCAGTCCATGTAGCCACGATGAGACGAGTCCGAAGCAGTCGACATTAGAGAAAGTGGAGTAAAGAGGTCCGTACAAGATCTGGATAAGACGACGTTCCACTCCGCCGACATCAGAGATGCGATACGCATGACGAGGCATTGTGCTTGGATATACCTTCCAGAGGAGTCGCGATGAGAATGCAGTCGTTCCAGAGCAAGACGCAGATATAGTAAAGGACGATGACTTCCGGACAGTTGGCAGAGACAAGACATGGAAGAGACCGTGAGCAGGATTCCTTCCAGGACACTGCTGCAATGATACTTGCACCCATGATTAAATGTGTCACGTACATTCAGAGAGCCAGAGGCCGACGCCAGTAATATGCTGTCTTACGAGTGGTCGCGATGATTGACCGGGAGATGACAAGAGACGTGTCAGAATGGGATCATCCCCGTTAGCACACCTGACAGGGCCGATGAGCTGATGGACGGAGAGATTGGTAATTCACAGTGAAGACCTTGACCCAGGAGTGGTCATTATTACGCACACCAGCAGGACAGAGTTCATGATCATCGACGAGACGTCCCACTAATGACCGTGACAGTTGGCCGAGATTCTTAGAGGATGCGCTTGAGCGGTACTATTCCGCCATTATTGATTTCGATGTTTTGGGTGATTTATTCGTAGGATTTGATTTTGATGATTGAGGATTTACGATCTTTGCACAGTGTTGCACTTGATATCGTTTTCGTGCTTTGGTTTCACATGTTTGTGATTTTACGGTTTTAGACATTTGAGTTGATTTTGTGCGTATGCACGCACACGATTTGGTTCCTGCACTCTGTATAGTTTATTTATGCTTGCAGTGCAGTGGTACGCCTTTTGTGCACTTAGATGCACTGGACTTCGATTTCGATTGTGATACTCGATATTTGTTTTGTGCACCTTATACACCTGATTTGATTTTGCGCATGTTCGGCGCTTGATATTGGATTTCATGATTTCGTGCATGATGGATGCCCCTGGTTTTGGGTTTTCACGCATGTCTTGAGATGCGATTTTGGTGCACACCAGATGCACTAAATCGAGATTTTTCGTGCATGTCAGATGCACCTGATTTTGCTGTCAGGCACACACGTTGCCTACGACAGATGCTTTGTGCACACCCGATGCACTTAGATCTTGTTTCTGTGCACTTGTATGGCACGTATATGGATTTTGATTGTCGTGCGCACCAGATGCACGTAGTATTCATACGCGTATTTTGGGATTGATTTTTTATAGAGCAGTACGTTTTTTTATGATAATTACGATGTGTTTTCGTACTAAGCCGGACTAGTCAGAGGACAGTACCTGAATGTATTTTGCATGCATTGATAGCTATTCAAGGGAATTCCAAAAAGCGAGCTATAGTCTCAGTATTTACCTACGTGTCTGATATGACGCGAAACGTTTAAAACAAGGAAAACCCTTCTAAATTGTTTCCCAAAACGGCGGAACGTACATTTCAAACAAAGGTATATATGTATATAGTTATTTTCTTATGATAGACATCCGCCACTGTGCAGTGTTATGTGCATTGCACAGCAACTTAAACGATTTAGCATGCATTTCCACCTGATATTTACATGTATAGTTCCGATTTATAGCATATCGGTCTTGCTTGAGATTTGGCATTCGTGTCTTCACCTTGACTCCGATGATTGTGGGATGCTTGACGAAGTTTGATTTCGAGTTATCTACTCATTACTCATGCGCATGCATTGCGCTATGATGCGTTTATGTATTTATGATTTCGGAGCCCCGGCGATTTGATGGTTTTGGCTGAAATATTTTAGTATTTGGGGGGAGTTTTAATTTAAATTCGGGGACCAAATTTCTTTAAGGGGGGAAGATTGTAACGTTTTGATAATCGTTTCGGTGAAATTTCGAAAAAACGGTAAAATAAGGGGGTTTTCTGTAAAAGGTCAAAATACAAATATCTTTATTATAAAATTAAATATACATATTCTAGCTATGTAATTGCTAGTATTTGGTGTTTATTGACCCACTGGTGAAATTTCAAATTTTCTGAAAAATTTTCCGAAATTTTTTCCGAGATTAATTATTTTAATATTATTTTAAGCCGTCACTAATATATTTAATTAGGGAAAATTACAAATTGGAATGAGTTGAAACAAATTTTGTGCATCATAAAACATTAAATAAAATTTTATCATATGGTTTTTGAAACGAAATCATTTGCCAAAACGGTTTAGAAAATTATTGAAGAAAAAAAGGCTTAAATAATGAATTTAGTGTAAACGGATGTTTGGGGTATAGTATTTATGTTTTTCCCTCATCCCACACCCATACCCACACCCACACACCCTCACCCTCTCCCTTTTTGTGGCTGAAATCAGCGGCCCTCCCCTCATTTTTCCCCACTTGAAAAGTCAATGAAGAGAAAAGAATACAAGAAATTAAAAGGGAATTGAATATGTTATAACATAGAGGTTTGGGCTTTGTTTTTTTCCCATCATTTTCAACACCTCACTCTCTCTCCTCATCCTCCTAATTCTGGCCGAGCCCTCCATTGTGCAGCCCCACTAAAATTCTCATCTCATTTCCCCTCAAAATTCATCAAATTTCACTCAAAAATCAATGCAAAAATCCCACAAAATTCAAATCTAATCCCTACCCATTTCTCCTTAGCCTATACTAGCATGATTCTTGGAGCAAGTTAGCATATTGGAGGTCAAGATTTTCATGCTAGATCTCAAATATTGTGAGGTATAAATCTTGAGTTTTTGTTAAATTGTTGTTATTACTTCAAACTAGGTTAAGGAAGGGTTTAATTTGGATTCAATTTCAAGACTTGAATTTTCAAGAGAAGGTTTTGGATTCAAAAGTTAGGGTTTAGATTCAATTAGAGTGGTTGTTACTTGCTTAAATTTACCATGAGAAGATTATCATGTTAATGCTTGCAAAAACTAATCTAATTGCGAGTTTGCAAATTGTTAATTTAAAATTGTTATAATTGTATAAATATTGCAAACTAGGTTTTTAGAATTGGTGGAAATGAGTGAGTTTAAAATCTAATTAGGGTATCCATGGTATTATTAACATTTTAAATTGTATTTTAATATTTTAGATCAAGCAAATCCGAGCTAAATTTGTTGTTTATGCTTTTTTCTGCTAAAATGGTTGAAATTTGGGTAAAATTGCAAACTAGTTTTTTTTGAACGTATATAGTTTGATGAGCTTAAATTGTGGTTATGGGTTATATGACTTATTTAAGATGTTTAATAAGTATTATGGCCGCTAGATTCGTTTATACATCGAGTTTTGTACTAAAACGGTGATTTGTGCTTGCTAGATTTTCGGAAAAATGACTTTTTAAGTGAAATTGGGGTTTTTGTGAATTTTAAGCTATTTTATATTATAATTAGTGCTCGTAATTGTACAAATGAGTGTGTTGGGAGTTTTCTCGATGGTTTGGCGTTTGTACGCCGACGTCGAGGGTTTTTGAGTCGATTTGTGAAAGCAACCATAGGTTTTGACCTATGTGGGATTCGTGTGTCGTTTTGGTCATGAGTCGGATTTTAATGCGATATGGTGCGTTATGATATGTAGGTACCCCATGTGGACTTCGAGACGATAAGCAAGCACGTGGCGACGTCGGCACCGGCGAGCGAGGACCAGGTGAGTAGATTTATATCTACGGGGAGAAGTCGGGTGGATGGCGTATAGCACCCCCGCAGTTCGTGGTGATGTATACGAATACGTATACACACATTTATTGATTATATTTTGTTTGAGTTTATTGATGATAAATATGGATGGTTTAGTATCGCGAAACCTTAGAGTAGTGGTCGCACTATACATGCACCCACCCACCCATACTTGCATACATTCTTCTTCCATTTGTGTTTACGGGAATATATATAGTTATGTGTTCACATGGGTATGGGACTATGTGTTCATATACGGATTTGAGGATGATACTTGGGATTGAGATGAGTCGATGAGATTTGTGTTGAGGTTGTGATATCGGTGATATGGCAGGATTCGTACTTGAGGTACGTCCTGGGGTTATAGCGGATCTTGGGGCGGCGATACGGGTGAATAGTGTTATAAATAAAATGGTCGACATGTGATCGTGATATGAGGCATGATATGCTAGGATATTGATATTAGGCCGTATCGGACGATGTATACCCCTTGATGATGATATGTGCTGACGATATCGGTTTGTACGAGATTGTCGATCAGTAGTCAGATAATGAGTATATTGAGGATATTAGTATTGTACTAGACATAGATCAGTACCCTAGACTATGATCTTGGATAAAGAGGATACCAGAGAAATAGTGTGAGGAATATGATATTGACCCGTACCCAGATTTGGGGATGCCTTACGACGGATTTACGTACGAGCTATATCTTGATGATTGATCCGCACTCTTGACTTGGGATGTCTGATTATAGATATGGTATCGGATATGATATTATTGAGGCGGGATCACCGACTAATATATATACAGGTATGTATATGTATCGACTCAGATGTTAGGCGATTTCCTTACCTGTAGTCTAGCTTGTAGCTTAGCCCTTTAGTTTAGTTAGTTGTTAGATTAGATTCGGTTCCTACCTATTTCAAAGCTTACGAATCGTGCGTATTTTAAAAGACAAGTCAAGGGATTCTACGGATATTTCAAAAAACGTATCTTTTCTTAAAAACACCGTAGCCCCTATTTTCAAAACCCCACGATTCGTGTTATTTCAAAAGGCACCATTGTAGGACTTATATTAGGTTAATGCAGATTAGTTATCGTTGCGTCTAATATTCAGCTCCCGCTCATTATTGTTGTTCGCTCCGCATCACATGCTTATATTATGCTTCATATTCTACTGTTGATATCTTGTGGTTAGGACACCAGCACCATTACCGATGATGCATATGTACCACGTACACTTACTTGCCGGCTCACACACATCTTCATCGGTAATTGTCATGTCACGTACACCTTAGAAAATATTATTGCTTGACATAGTCTGTTAGCTAATAGTTTAGACATGATATTAGTGCACTTGCCTTATATGTTAGTCTAGACATTGTAGTTATTACCTGCTACTTCATGCATACTGTTATTCATTGTTATGCCGCATTCATGGATTCTCATGCATATATTCACTTTTTACGTGCTATTGAGGTTTTGGATTCGGATTTTCATGAGATTTTCTGGATTTGGGGAAAACCGCAAAACATATACAAACTTCTTCTTTCTCTTTTTAAATGAAAAGCGCGGTTTTTCCCATGATGTATGAGTCGTCCACCATGAGTTTGCTGATGGATTTTGAGACCCGATTCGAAGAGTTGGATGAACCGTTTCGGGTACATGGTGGACCCGGTAAGGTACCCCGGGGCAAGAAGCTCGTGGTGATGACGATGAGCCTGGCAGGGAGAGACTACCTACCGGTGACTTTACCCGACGCGTCGGATATCCGGAGGATACCGTCGTGGTCTTGAGATGGATGGTAGGGGCCGGTCTGGATTGACGGCGCCCTAGATTTTGTGATTGAGATATTGAGATTTTGAAATATTGAGGTACAAAGATTGTGATACAGAGATATCGAGATATTTGGACACTTGTTTTGTGTCGATGCTGGGCACTGTTTTATGCTGATTTCATTTATGGTACCTCACTTTTAAAATACAGAAATCTCACTGATTTATGAAAGCAGTTTTCTTCAGTACATGCATTCTGTTCCATGCATTCATACATTATCCATATGATACATTGCTACCTGAGGCACTGACACGGGCACATGGAATTACACTTGGGTTAGATATTTGCCCTAACCATTGTTATGGGTTGCTGGTTATATATTTGAGGATATATTATGATCATTGACCTAGGATTGCGTTATTTATACGATTTCTTTTCGTAGATGTTTTTCTATTCACGAGTTGGCAACTCACCCCCGTTGTGCCCCAGTTTCTTGCAGGTTTGCCGTACAGGTTTCATTACGGCTTGCGGGCATAGTTTCCTTCGGGTGATTTGCTAGTAGGTGGGTTTACTTGTATCATACCCCCATTATATATCTTATATATTATTATTCTGTTGTATCTAGAAGTTCCATCAACCAAGCATGTATTTATTTTGAGATAGAGACCAGTGATGTTATTCCTTCGACCTTAGAGTCGCGCGTTATATTTTTGTGGTTTTCTTTTGGTTTTGAGTTTCCTTTTGAATTTTGATCATCGCCGTTGGCGTTGTATATTATCTTGCTTGTGTGGTTGTGACCGTCGATTGACGAAGAGCTAGCTCCCTCTTGGGGATGCCTTTTTATTGATTTCGTATACTATTCATGTTGTATCCCGTTTGGAGGCCAGTATTTACAAAGGAGACTCTGCCGAAATTTTCGGGAAATATTTGATGTTTTTTTAAAACCGCATAATTCGGCTTATGCTATTAAAACTACTTATTTTAAATTGGTTTTCCTTCACTCTACTACTTTTCTTGGTTTGGGTTTCTGGGTTTTCGGCTTACTTAGATTACGTACGCCTCGAGACGTTCGTAGTTTAAGTGCCGGTCATATTCCGTACTTTCGGGACGTGACACCGAAGATGATCCACCTTGAAGCCTCTCTAGGTGACGCTAACTCTTCACTAATCAAGGATTAGCGAAGCAAACAACCTATACTAAAGTGCTAGGATAGTGTAGGATAGATCTCAAGAAGAAGAAGTGGGTGATGAACTTGGATGAATAAATGAATAATGAGAGAGTGAACCCTTAGCTAAAGATAAGGGTGAGATGAATAAATATCTAGAGGAAAACGAAAAGAGGGAGATGATTCATGGCTTCTCCAAGCATCCAAGCCATGACTTATTTCTAATCTTTTTTATTTTCTCTTAAGGTTAAATTATCCCAATTATCTTTAGGTTATGTGTGAGTCTCATAGACACATGTTCTATATATCATCAACCATGATACATAATCCATATATATATATATATATATATATATATATATATATATATAAAGAGAAGAAAAATTATTTAGTGATCTATAATATTAGTCAATATATAAATATATCAAATATAAATATATATCAAATTATCAAATTAACTCTTGATTCAATAATCCTGTTATATCATATATAACCGACTAATATCATATAAATATATATATCAAATTATTAAATCAACACTTGATTCAATAATCCGGTTATATCACATATAACCGACCATATTCAATATTCAATATCAAATCAACACTTGATTCAATAATCCAGTCATATCATATATAACCGGCCAATATCAAATATATACACATATAATAAATCATTGAATCAACACTTGATTCAATAATCCGGTTATATCTTATATAACCTAACCGATATCAAAAATCACGAGATTAGAATACGGTATCACATACTCGTATTTAATCAAGCTCCCGCACATATCACCATATGTACCCTACTTCATTTCGCTTAAGCTAGGAAACCTCTGTGTGGGACTCTAAAGACTCGTTAATACGCCAGTAGTAGGTATTGATCATATCAGATACCCATAAGCCGTCAGCGGTACTAGCTCGACGTAACGGCTACTCAGGTATTGAACGAATAGAAGATCAAGAAGCAAGCTTGTCCAAACTCTCGTGAAGCCTATAAGCAACACTTACCGTACAGTCCGGTCTCTTCATCTGATATGTTGCATATCGAGTCTAGGGGTTGAATCGTTAGACCCCAGTAACTTGATAAGCCATGCCGATGTGTGTCCTATAACCGTTCGAGAAACTACTGATAACACTTACCAATAAATCTCATTATCCCTGGCCAGGGACATCCTGTTATAGCCAATCGAGCATAGCGCAATATCAAATCCCTATACCGGGAGAGATGAAACCCCTCCTATCGCTCACTGCCTCCATGTGACTCGGGACTGCACCCAAAATCCACCTGTTTGCATGACTCCTTTAAGCCGTGGTAGGGAGAAAATCAAAGCACAGTAGGAACCACACAAGACACTATGACGATCTTGGGTCTACAGACTAACCTGTACAAGTGTCACCAGAGAACTGCTATCTGACGATAGGTATGGTACCATCTAGGAGTTCTCGACGAGTCCTGTTCGATATACCCATTCTCTAATGAGCACCTTTGTACAATCTTTGATGTCAAATATCAATGGTTATAGGATCAACCATCGCCCCATACAAGGTTAAGAAACGCACACACTAGTCTGCTCTGGAATATCGATCCCTCGACTAGGAGCGGTTAAAGGATGTGCTTGCGGACTACTCAAGCCCCACTAGTATGATCTGCATCATAGTCCGGGTAGTCAAGCTAACATCCTAAGGGCTTTATCAACATGTATCAGAGAGACTGAATAATAAAAATAATAAGTGTACATGTTAAGATAAAGTGCAACCAGATAATATACTATCATGTCGTGCAAGAAAGTCCTCTATATATATGTCCAAGCATCCACTATATCATACAATAATGGCCTCTAGGACATATATATTCCTAACATCTTTAGTTACTTGATCAGGCCGAGGAAAAAGTACACTCGGTCTATCTGATGAGCTTGATTTCTAAGAACCGGAGGGATCGCACGACTACTCTGTTGCACAAGATTTATCAGTATAAAGAGATCATCTCTTTATACACAAGGATGGGGGATATTAGCGGTGACCCATATGCTTGTGTTCGTGAGCCGAAGCACAAGAAGATAGAAGATGATGCTGATGAAGTCTTGCTTGGTTTTATCTTTGAATTCATAAATCCTTGTACCAAGGCTAGTATCTTGCCGTTGTAGACATTGAATGATGAAATGAACTTTGTTTTGAATGTTTGTCTTTTTTAATCTATCTGTTGACGTATGAATGAAAAACACCTTTTGTTCGCGAATTGCACTTCTTCTTTTCTTCTTATGCTGAATTTTTTTTCCTTAGTTTATTTACTCATCCCGGATCGTTCAGTCTATCCTCTTTTTAAGCATGGATAAACTTAGAATGACGTCAACATACCCCTGTCAGTATAAGAGGCCGTCAGATTTGTGGTACTGGGTGTATTCCATAGTACCATTGCGTCAGCTTACTTCTTCTCGATTTGCATTCTCTCAGGTCGCTATTTGAGTAGCCACACACTTGCTGTGTCTCCAAACCCTTCTGAGGTGGTACACAACGTCTCAAGTAATCTTCTTAGGTCGGTATATGTATGCTGCTGTCAGAGATTCAGCATTGGACGTCACCATGGCGCTTTACCTTGAGGTCAGTCTTCTTGAGTCTTAGGGAAGTCATAACTACACCCTTTTGAGGTGAGATGACATCCAATGGTTTTTAGGCATGCATGTACTGCCATGGAGACCTGGAGCTAGAAATTTTCCGCCACTCCACTTTTGCTTTGGCTCTTTTAAGCTTTCATGACGTCGCGTCTGTACCCTACTAGAGTGAGAGACGCGTCCACATAGTCTCTAAGCTGTATGTATTGCTGTTAAGACTCCATTCTTTGTTCGGTCGAACATGACGGAACACATTGCTCTTTTTTCATTTGTTTATGCATGTGGATTGTATATAAGATTCGGGATTGAACTACTTGTAGGGTAAAAAAAATTCTTTTCTTTTTTTTATATCTTCAATTGCTCTATCATTTTAGCTTTTCATATCGCAAATGTAGTGATTGCTTAATCATTTCGGCTATTTATTCGCGGACATTCAATTATTTCAGCTATTTTTTTTATTTTACTCGCTGATTTTTATTGCGAGCTGTCTAATCATTTCGGCTATTTTTTATTTGTATTATTTTTGTTTCCCAGTTTAACGACTTAGGGATCAAGATTTTTGACTTCAGGTTGGCATCAACATTGCTAACACTGAAGCATATTTTCCAAGAGCATTTCAATCTACCTGGGGAAACTTGGAACTTGATACCTGTTTTAGCATCAGTGTCACTACAACTAAAATTGTGCTACGAGCGACTCATCATTAGCCGTTGCCCATTGGACAATGGTAGCTTAGAAGACAGGTTTAGGTCCCTGTCATCTAAGGCTTTTTCAATCTTCATGAGCCGTAAGGTTCTCACAAAATTGTTTTCTCCCTATGAGTCTAGAGGATATCATAGGTGTGTTTTCTACTTAGGAGCCATGAGGGCTCCAAAGTGGGTTTTCTCTTGTACGTCGTATGGATCTTACAAGAGCGTTTTCTCCTTGCAAGTCGAGAGGATCTCGCAAGTGTCGTTCACCATATTGGGAGGACATCACTCGAATTTGGTAGGATTTTGTGGAAACATATATTTTGTGTTCCCGTGGATTGTATACAAGAGTCGGGGTCGAACTACTTGTAAGGAAATTTCTTTCTTTTCACGAGTTTGCGCCCTTTCGGAAACTTGCGGGTAATTTTGTTGTTTTTACTCACGAAGACCTTTCGGCTTTTCATCTGTGCCCTATTGCTTATGGACATACCGGTTTCTTATTTTTTATTTTTATGCACCGTTCTCCTCATGGGCCGTAAGGATACATGAGTGGGTCTTCTTCTCATTGGTAGCTTGGTTTTCCAATGGAGGAGGTCTTGAATGCAACTTCGTTGTAGGTAGCCCGTGGATCGTATACGGTTGTCAATTTGGAGACTGGCCGTAGGGCAACGCAACAGAACTTAGTTGGGATAGGGATTGTTTGTGCCCGTAGATTGTATACGGTAGTCAATTTGGAAACTGACTGTAGGGCAATACATACTTAAGAAACATTGCTCACGCGTGGGACTTGGAGGTGCAACTTTGCTGTGGGTATCCCATTGTTATGCCCCGCTTCCCAGTGTACGGGGAAATAGGCGTGGCGGGCACGCGACTTATTTACTCAGAAGTAAACACGTTAAGCGTAAATAAGCAATATAAATAAATGCACAAGAATGACAAGAGATGTAATATGAACATCAACTTTTTATTAATATCCATTCTTTACATTACAACTGATTTGAAAAGGAAATGTACAATGATAGAAAGCAATGCCTAAACAGTGGCATATGAACTGAAATAAGTACAAGAAAAAGATAGAAGTCTGGCTGCTCTATGAACTGGTCCAAGTCGTCCTGGCTGGGCTCGGTCTCCTGAAGGTCGGGTCCTCCTGCCGAACATTACAAAGAAAGAAGAGACATGAATGTCGTCAGCGAACTAGCGCTCGGTAAGTCCTAAAAGTAAGAGTAGAATAGAATAGAATATAACAAGTAGAGAGTATATGACTGGTAATTTGCACAGATATATGTTTATTATACTAACGTAATTGTTTGTAACTTGGTACAGAAGATATCAGTGTATACGAGAGGAGTCCAACTTGATCCGTGGACTATGGTAACTGGTAGTACAAGGCCCCGTCGAAACCCATGGGACAACGACACAGGATGTTCATGCAGGTGTCTTTTGGTGACCATCTCGTTCCACTTCTAATACATTTCGTACCAGTCTACCATGTCAAACCCCGTAATGTATATTGTATTAATTGTAGTTATCAGACTTGCCGAGACTATGGATACAAGTTGTTCATGTAATCAGGTTTAGGATGTATCAAGTAGTCAAGTCAAGATATAGCCATGGTTCGTTCAATTCAAGTCATGTTTGCATGTTGATATTGTTATGGTATTCAGGTTCAGGTTCAAGTATTCATGTTGGTATATTGGATTCATGTTTGAATTGGATTCATATTTAGATTAGACTCAGATTGATTTGGACCCAGACTTGAGTCAGACACATAGAACAGATTTGGATCATGAATTATATTCGGGTGTTATCGGTAACTGCTGCACATAGACGGCAGGATTTTTGTCTTTTTCCAAGACAATTACCATTGATAACTTCGTTAAATTTTTCTACCTTAAATAGGCAAGCACTCACTTTCTCCGGCTCCCCGAGGCTCAAGAGAATTGATCCCGCTTAAACCTATATTTACTAAAGTCCTTAAATGTAATGTTATATAACTCGAGGGGGTTTTATGAAAAATATTTTATATACTTTCAAAATAAACCTCGAGTATTTATTTATATTATTTAGGGGTTTTCATAGATACAACTTTTAGGATTTGAGGTATTTTAGTTAATATTTATATAGCTTGATAGTTCAAGGTATTTTAATATAAGACTTATCTGTATTGATACTTGATGGTATTTTAGTGAAACTTGTCATTCTTTTATGTTTAGAAAAACACGGAATTTTATTATAATTTGAAAATATGTGGTTTGATAATATTTATAAAATATTAAAAAATAAATTTTATTATTAATTAGAAAATCTTGTTTTTTTCTTACAAATCGCATTAAAAATCTTTCGAGACCGAATGTTCCATGAGGAGGTCTGTATCTCGCTCTACTAGTCCGAGGATGTGTGATAATCCGCACCATCTAATAGCGGGTTCCCCAAAATGGGTTGTAGAGGTATAATCGCCAAGAATTTAATAATACAATTAAAAAGAAAACCAGGTTTTTATAGTCAATGGTATTTTAATGAAATATTGTATTTGCCACAAAAATATGTTTCCAAGAGTATCGTGCAATGTAAACATGTATGTATGTGAGGGATAGATCATTACCCCGTGAAGTTTTCTAGAGGTATAATTAAGTAAAGTAATAAAATATAGTAGATACAAAGTTTATGGTATTTAAATGTAAAACTCAATTTAAAGTTATTTAACATGATGATTTAGGGTAAAAGTTGTTTCTAATTATTAGTTTTATGGTTATAAACATATGTTAAGAATATGAATGAGCAATGATTAAGAAAAAGTGTGATTTTAAGGTTTTAGAATCAAAAGTCGGTGTTAACTCCACTTACCGACATGTTTTGAAAAAGAGAACTTTTTATGTAGAAAGAGAAGAATGAGGTGGGGCTTACTAGCTAGAAGGGTAAGAAGGAGGTAAAAGGAGATAGCTTGATCGTTGCGGCATCGCGGGGTCGCCGGAACTTGTTCGATTCCTTACCGGAAGTTGGCCATGGGCTGACTCCACTTCTACTCCACTTGTACTTAGAAAAATTTGATAATTTTGGTTAGAGATTTCAAAATGAAGAAAGTCTAGGGTATGGGGTTATATTTATAGTGTGGAATTAGGGTTTTGGAATTGAAAGATTGAAATAAAATGTATTAAAAATGGATTAATTGGGAAATTTAATTCTCTATTTAAATTCAGAGTAAACAAACAGTGCAGGGGTAATGGGAGTAGGGGAAACGACACTTGTGCAAAACCCGGAGACTTTTTGCCACCGGGGGCCGTCCCCGCCGGTCCAAAGAGGAATCTCGCCGTCCAAGTTGTAGAGGGGGGACGTCGGATTCTCGCCACGTGTTCACTTCAGTATACACAACATTTTGCACATGTTTGTTTTTTCTGACTTTTCATTTCTATGTGTAGTGCACGTGTAAACTTTTGGGCTTCCAAAATGTTTAAAAGAAAATTCAGAAAAAATAATATGTACCTGAGGGGATTCAAACACAGGGGCTACGTCATAGCAGTGCAAGGTTTTACCAATGAGCTACAAGCTATTTCTTACCGTTCTTAACGAAAATTAACTTTTAAATTATGCTCAGGCTTGCAAACTCCTTTCTGTACATTGAAAAGAAAAAAAATTGTACAGAAAATTTAGAGTCATTACATTTTACCCTCCTTATAAAATTTTCGTCCTCGAAATTTATAGAAGGATGTTGTAATAGATTAAAGAAAAATTTGATTACAGTAGTTGGAAGAACTACCAATATGATACTGAAAGTGCTAGAAAAATATTTGAAAGAACGGAAGGAAGCAAGATTAGTTTTCAAGAAAGCTGCGAGCATGCAATCAAATAGAAGAACATAAATTAGAATTGGATTGTCAAGAACGGTACAAAGATATTAAAAATTAGGGAAGGATATGAGTTATCAAAGGAGATAAGATTCAATAATTATGGATATATGGTAGAACATAGCTGAATCAAGAGAAAAGAGAATCAAAGGCAGAATTCTAAGTCACTCAAGTAGAGTACCGTATTGTAACTATACTGCAGTTCATAATTACAATAATATAACTCTATTTAAGTTGCTCAAATTCTACTATCAGAGTCAATGTGATAAGATTTAAGAAAAAATCAGAAAAAATCAAGAAAAATCTAAGGAAGATCAAGAGTTTGTAGTTTCGTGTTACGTCGAGGCAAGATTATCGGGGAAAACAAGAAAAGATTCAAAGAGATGCAATCATATTACAGGTGTTACAGTCTACCCTCCTTAAAAATAATTTCGTCCGTGAAATTCTCTCAAGGAGTAGGTTGCAGCAAGGCACGAGAAAGTAAGGATAAAATTGGGGTAAATCTTCTTCGAGCTCTGTCGATCGATGCTCTAGCCAACAGAGCTAATAGGCCTACAAGATACAAGTAGCAGGGTGAACCGGAGATAAGGATTCAAAAGTCGATAGATTATATTCAAGGAATTCGAAAGTGAAGTTCAAGATAGATTCAAGAAATTTGAAATGTAAAGAATGTATAGTTGCTGAATTTTATAATTCTTGTGAACTATATTGCTTAGGACTTCAAGCAGAACTGACCTGCATGGGCCGCCAACAAAACCAATGTAACGACTCTGAATTCTCTGTACAAAATTTTTTCTTCTTAAAATACAGAAAGGAGTTTGTAAGCCTGAGCACAATTTATAAGTTATTCTTGCTTAAGAACAGCAAGAAAGCACTTGTAGCTCATTGGTAAAGCTTTGCATTGCTGTGATATAGCCCCTGTGTTCGAATCCAATCAGCAACATATTATTTTTTCCTGATTTTACTTTTAAACTTTTTGGAAGCCCAAAAGATTACACGTGCACTGCACACAAAAATGAACAGTCAGGAAAAACAAACATGTGTAAAATGTTGTGTACACAGCCTTGGACACATGGCCAAGATCCACCGGCCTTCCCCTCACTTTAAACGGGCAAGATTACAAGAACGGCTAGTGCCGACAGTCATCCGTAGATAAAAGCCCCCCGTGTTTTGCACACAAAACCCTTGGCCTACCCCCATTACCCCTGCACTGTTTGTTTACTCTGAATTAAAATAGTGACTTTAATTTCACCTTTAAATCCAATTTTAATGTATTTTAATTCATTCTTCAATTCCAAAACCCTAATTTCACACTATAAATACAACCCTATACCCCAGCCTTTCCTCATTTTGAAATCTCTAGCCAAAATTATCAAATTCTTCTAAGTACAAGTTGAGTAAAAGTGGAGTTAGCCCAAGACCAACTTCCGGCGAGAAATCGAGAAAGTTCCGGCGACCCCGCGATGCCGCAACGATCAAGCTATCTTCTTCTACCTCTTTCCTATCCTTCTAGCTAGTAAGTCCCATCTCATTCTTCTTTTTCTACATAAAAAGTTCTCTTTTTCAAAACATGTCGGTAAGTAGAGTTAACTTCGACTTTTGATTCTAAAACCTTGAAATCATACTTTTTCTTAATTATTGCTCATCCATATTCTTAACATATGTTTATAAACATAAAACTAATAATTAGAAACAACTTTCACCCTAAATCATCATGTTAAATAATTTTAAATTGAGTTTTACATTTAAATACCATGAACTTTGTATCTACCATATTTTATTACTTTGCTTAATCATACCTCTAGAAAACTTCACGGGGTAATGACGTACCCCTCAAATGCACACATGTTTACATAGAACGGTACTCTTGAAAACATATTTTTGTGGAAAATACAATATTTTATTAAAATACCATCGACTATAAAAACCCGGTTTTCTTTTTAATTGTATTATTAAATTCTTTGTGATTATGCCTCTACAACCCATTTTGGGGAACTCGCTATTGGATGGTGCGGATTATCGTATATTCTCGGACTAGTAGAGCGAGATGCACACCTCCTCACGGAGCATTCGGTCTCGAAAGATTTTTAATACGATTTTTTAAAGAAAAACGACATTTTCTATTAATAATAAAATTAATTTTTAATATTATATAAATATTATCAAACCACATATTTTTAAGTTATAATAAAATTCCATGTTTTCTAAAAATAAAAGATGTCAAGTTTCACTAAAATACCATCAAGTATCAATACAAGACAAGTCTTACATTAAAATACCTTGAAATATTCAAGCTATGTAAATATTCACTAATATACCTCACACTTTAAAATTCACATCCATAAAACCCTAAAGAATATAAATAATTACTCGAGATTTATTTGAAAGTTTATAAAATATTTTTCATAAAACCCTTTCGAGTTAAATAAAATTACATTAAGGACCTTAGTAAGTATAGGTTTAAGCGAGATCAATTCTCTTGAGCCTCAGGGAGCCGGAGAAAGTGAGTGCTTGCCTATTTAAGGTAGAAAAACTTAACGGTGTTATCAATGGTAATTGTCTAAGAAAAAGACACAAATCCTGCCGTCCATATGCAGCAGTTACCGATAACTCCCAAACCTAATTCAGGATCCAAATCAGTTCTATGTGACTGACTCAAGTCTGAGTCCAAATCAATCTGAGTCTAATCCAAATCAGTATCCAATTCAAAATGAATCCAATATACCAACATGTATACTTGAAACTGAACCTGAATACCAGAACAAGATCAACATGCAAACATGACTTGACTTGACCGAACCATGGCTTTAACTTGACTTGATTACATGCCTACTTGTTTATATCCTGAACTAGATTATATGAACAACTTGTATCTATGGTCTCGGCAAGTCTGATAACTACAATCAATACAATATACATTATGGGGTTTAACATGGTAGACTGGTACGGAATGTATTAGAAGTGGAATGAGATGGTCACTAAAAGACACCTGTATGAACATCCTGTATCGTTGTCCCGTGGGTTTTGACGGGGCCTTGTACTACCTATTACCATAGTCTACGGAGAAAGTTAGACTCCTATCCTATACACCAATACCTTCTGTACCAAGGTACAAAAAACCACGTTAGTATAACAAACATAAAGCTGTACAAATTACAGTTATATTTCTCTCTACTTGTTGTATTCTTTCCTTTCTTTTGGGACTTACCGAGTGCTAGTTCGCTGACGACATTTCTATCTCTTCTTTCTTTGGAATGTTCGTCAGGAGGACCCGACTCTTAGGAGACCGAGCCTAACCAGGAGGACTTGGATCAGTTCACAGAGGAGCCAGACTTCTAGTCTTTACTTGTACTTATTTCAGTTCATATGCCACTGTTTAGGCATTGTTTTCAATCATTGTACATTTCATTTTTAAATCAGTTGTAATGTAAAGAATGAAAGTTAATAAAAGTTGTTGTTTATATTACATCTCTTGTTATTCTTGTGCATTTATTTATATTGCTTATTTACGCTTAGCGTGTTTACTTCTAAGTAAATACGTCGCGTGCCTGCTACGCCTACTTCCCCGTACAGTGGAAAGCGGGGCGTGACAGGTTTTGTTGGCGTCCCATACAGGTCAGTTATGCATGGAATCCTAAGCAATATATCACAAGAATTATAAGAATCAACAACTATACATTCATTACATTTCAAAATTCTTGAATCTATCTTGAACTTCACTTTCGAATTCCTTGAATATGATCAATCGACTTTTGAACCTTATCTCCGGTTCACCTTGCTACTTGTATCTCGTAGGCCTATTAGCTCAGTTGGTTAGAGTATTGATCGACAGAGCTCGAAGAAGACTTACCCTAATTTTATCCTTACTTTCTTGTGCCTTGCTGTATCGTACTCCTTGAGAGAATTTCATGGACGAAATTATTTTTAAGGAGGGTAGACTGTAACACCTGCAACATGATTGCATCCCTTTGAATTTTTTGTTGTTTTCCCTGATAATATTGCCTCAATGTAACACGAAACTACAAACTTTTGATCTTACTTTGATTTTTCTTGATTGTTTATTAAATCTTATCACCTTGACTCTGATAGTAGAATTTGAGTAACTTAAATGAAGTTATATTATTTTAATTATGAACTGCAGTATAGTTATAATGCGGTACTCTACTTGAGTGACTTAGAATTCTGCCTTGATTTTCTTTCCTCTTGATTCAGCTATGTTCTACCATATATCTATAATTATCGAATTCTATCTCCTTTGTTAACTCATATCCTTTCCTGATTTTTAATATCTTTGTACCGTTCTTGACAATCTAATTCTAATTTACGTTCTTCTATTTGATTGCATGCTCGCAGCATTCTTGAAAACTACCCTTGCATCCTTTCGTTATTTCAAACATTTTTATGCACTTTCAGTAATTATTTCACCACCGCTGTCATCAAATTTTCTTGAATCTGTTACAACTTCCTTCTATAAATTTTGAGGTTGAAATTTTTATAAGGAGGGTAGAATGTAACGACTCTCAATTCTCTGTACAAATTTTTTTCTTCTTAAAGTATAGAAAGGAGTTTGCAAATCTGAGCACAATTTAAAAGTTATTCTTGTTTAAGAACTGCAACAAAGCACTTGTAGCTCATTGTTAAAGCCTTGCACTGCTGTGACATATCCCCTGTGTTCGAATCCCATCAGCCACATATTATTTTTTCCTTATTTTTTTTTAAAAATTTTTGGAAGCCCAAAAGTTTACACGTGCACTGCACACAAAAATGAACAGTGAGGAAAAACAAACATGTGTAAAATGTTGTGTACACAGCCTTGGACACGTGGCCAAGATCCACTGGCCTTCCTTTCACTTTGGACTGGTGAGATTGCAAGAACGGCCGGCGCCGACGGTCATCTATAGGTAAAAAGCCCCCGTGTTTTGCACACAAAACCCTTGGCCTACCCCCATTACCCCTGCACTGTTTGTTTACTCTGAATTAAAACAAAGACATCAATTTCACCTTTAAATCCAATTTTAATGCATTTTAATTCATTTTTTCAATTCCAAAACCCTAATTTCAAACTATAAATACAACCCCATACCTTAGCTTTTCCTCATTTTGAAATCTCTAGCCAAAATTATCAAATTCTTCTAAGTACAAGTGGAGTTAGCCCAATACCAACTACCGGCGAGGAATCGAGCAAGTTCCGGCGAATCCCAGTGACGCCGCAACGATCAAGCTATCTTCTTCTCCCTCTTTCCTACCCTTCTAGCTAGTAAGTCCCACCTTATTCTTCTCTTTCTACATAAAAAGTTCTCTTTTTCAAAACATGTCGGTAAGTGGAGTTAACACCGACTTTTGATTCTAAAATCTTGAAATCATACTTTTTCTTAATCATTGCTCATCTATATTCTTAACAAATGTTTAAAACCATAAAACTAATAATTAAAAACAACTTTTATCCTAAATCATCATGTTAAATAACTTTAAATTGAGTTTTACATTTAAATACCATGACTTTGTATCTACCATATTTTATTACTTTGCTTAATCATACCTCTAGAAAACTTCACGGGGTAATGACATACCCCTCACATGCACACATGTTTATATAGCACGATACTCTTGGAAAAATATTTTTGTGGAAAATAAAATATTTCATTAAAATACCATCGACTATAAAAACCATGTTTTATTTTTAATTGTCTTATTAAATTCTTTGCGATTATGCCTGTAGAGTGTTTTTCGTCACCCCATTAAGATGGGAATACGCGTCGATTGTCAGGCATACTATAAATTCCCCCTGCCTAGGGTAGGCAGGGGTTTGTTGATTGTGGGGATCCGAATCTCTGGAAGCCGCGGACTAAGCTGCCGTTAATTACCCATCGCCTTTGGAGCGAGGGAACCTCTGATTGACGAGTCAAACCGGTCATGTGAACTCAATGTGTAATGTGTTTTGTTTTGAAGGGGTTTTGGATATATCGGGGGCCCCGCAGAGTTTACGGGGGTCCCGCTACTCGGATAGCGGGCTGGGGATCAAGGAGGCTAGCAGCCCCCTTATGGGGTGCGGAGTAGCGCCCCGTTAGAAATTTTTTCTAACAGGGAAAGTATATTTAGTGTGGATTGCATATAAAATGAGGGGGGAAGCGTCTTAAAGACGCATGCATGGAGCCGGGCGCCAGCGCCTCACGTGTCGGGCGCCAGCGCCTCACGTACAGGGCACGTAGGCACTGGGCACCCGCAGAAGAGAAGACTTGGTCCATGCACTGGGAGCTGTGCTCCTGATTTGACTTCTGGACTTAAACTCCTAAAAAGAGATTAATTTATGGAGTTAAACTCCTAAAAAGAGATTAATTTATGGAGTTAAACTCCAACAGATCTTGAATGGAGTTAAACTCCTAGAAATCTTTGGAAATGATCAACCGGGGCCCCTTTTTTCTCCCCTTTGGTCCTGGATATTCCCAAGATGGGATTTTTGGAGATGGGTCTCGTTCTTCTTCCTCTCGGTTGGCCGGATCTTGGAGAAAGGGGGTGAGATTTAAAAATCTTCCTTTTTTGAGAACTGATAGAAGATCTGAGTTCCCCTTCAAGGGTTTGATGGTGAAAAACTGTTTATTTTTGGAAAAGAAAGAGTGAAACTCTTGATTTAATTCAAAGAAAAGGGGATAAGGGTTTAGAACCTTGAGGAAGGGGAAGAAGGCACAGAAACCCTTAATTTTTGGGGGAATGAAAAGTTCTTTTTATTTCATTATCATATTGCCTTTTATAGGCTTACAAATTTGCATATAGCCCCTTGGGCTTTACAAAATGGCATTTTAGCCCATCCTATGCCTCATGTGCTCATTTCTTTTGCACATAAGCCATGGGCTTTACAAAAATTTAGCTTTATACCTATTTTTCTTACATTCATGTATGAAAATTACATCAAATTATTTATTACATAATTTTCATTTTGGCATGGGGGAGGCTGGCCGCAGGGCTCGACTTGGGCATGGGCCTACTTGGTCTGGGCTTGGGCCCACCTGGCTTGGAGTTGACTTTGACTTTGACTTGGTCAACTGGGTGTAATTTTTGACCCCAACAAAGTGCCCCATCAATAAACGCACACCGCATATGTGGGTCGTGTGCATGAAATTGATGGATCTTCTTTCATGTGGAGGCGACTTGATTTGGTTCCCGCTTTTTGGGAAGCCGGCACTGCCCTTTTTACGACATGGACGGTCGATGCTTGAAGTGTCTACGAGACGGAGTGTCGCTGGTCGACGTGTCCCCGAGGTGGAGTGTCTGTTTGACGTGTCCCCAGCACAGAGCATCGCTGGTCGACGTTTCCCCGGCATGGAGTGTCTGGTTGACTTGATTCCAAGGTGGAGCATAATTCTGACGAGGAGGTCGTTGCTTCCCTTTTTGCGACTTGGACGGTCGGTGCTGTCCATTTTACGACGTGGACGGTCGGTGCTGCCCTTTTAGCGACTTGGACGGTCGGTGCTGCCCTTTTATCGACGTGGACGGTCGGTGCTGCCCTTTTTGCGACTTGGACGGTCGGTTCAGCCCTTTTTGCTACTTAGACGGTCGGTTCTTCCCTTTTTGCGACTTGGACGGTCGGTTCTTCCATTTTAGCGATGTGGACGGTCGGTGCGGCCCTTTTTGCAACTTGGACGGTCGGTTCTGCCCTTTTTGCGACGTGGACGGTCGGTGCTGCCCTTTTTATGACGTGGACGGTCGGGGCTACAATTTTTGTGACATGGACGGTCGGTTCTGCCATTTTAGTGACGTGGACGGTCGGTTCTGCCCTTTTTGGGACTTGGACGGTCGATGCTGCCATTTTTGCGACGTGGACGGTCGGTTCTGTCATTTTAGCTACATGAACGGTAGGTGCTGCCCTTTTTGCGACTTGAACTGTCGGTTCTGCCCTTTTTGCGACGTGGACGGTCGGTGCTGTCCTTTTTACGACATGGACGGTCGGTGCTGCCATTTTTGCGACGTGGACGGTCGGTTCTACCATTTTAGCGACGTGGGCGGTCGGTTCTTCCCTTTTTACGATTTGGACTGTCGGTGCTGCCATTTTAGCGACGTAGACGGTCGGTTCTGCCATTTTAGCGACGTGGATGGTCGATTCTGCCCTTTTTGCAACTTGGACGGTCGGTGCTGCCATTTTTGCGACGTGGATGGTCTGTTATGCCCTTTTTGCGACTTGGACGTCGGTGCTCCCATTTTTACGACGTGGACGGTCAGTTCTGCTATTTTAGCGACGTGGACGGTCGGTTCTGCCCTTTTTGCGACTTGGATGGTCGGTGCTGCCATTTTTGCGATGTGGATGGTCGGTCGGTTCTTGCTCCGCTTCTTGCGGTGTCAGGATTTGATTTGACTTGCTCCACTTTCTGCGGTGTCGGGGTTGAAGTTGACTTGCTCTGCTTTCTACGGTGTCAGGATTGATTTGTTTGATTTGATTTATTTTAGGAGTTCCCTACCCGTCCAGCGGGGCTTTTGAGCTTGGAAGCGCTACCTGGTGGGACATTAATTTGATCTGTTTGATTTCTGCCTTATTTGGCGGGAATTTTGAATTTGAGAGGAACTTGGATTTTGTTTGGCATTAGCATTGCTGCACTGGAATAATGCCAGGAGCAACTCATCATTTTCCCCGGGAGGACTTAGGATTTGGTTTTTGGCTCGGCATCAGCATTGCTACACTAGAATAATGCCAGGAGAAACTCATCATTTTCCCCAGGAGGACTTAGGATTTAGTTTTTGGGTCGGCATCAGCACTGCTAACTCTGAAGCAATGCCAGGAGCGAATCATCATTTGCCGTTGGGAAAACTTGGAATTTAGATTTAGGGTCGGCATTAGCACCGCTAACACTGAAGCAATGCTAGGAGCGACTCATCATTTGCCGTTGGGAAAACTTGGGATTTAGGTTTTAGGTCGGCATCAGCACCGCTAACACTGAAGTAATGCCAGGAGCGACTCATCATTTGCCGTTGCCCGTTGGGGAGCAATGGCTTAGGAGATAGGCTTAGGTTCCTATCCCCTAAGGCTTTTCAATTTTATGAGCAGTAAGGGTCCCATAAAAGCATTTTCTCCCTACGAGTCGAAAGGATCTCGTAGGTGTATTTTCTCCTTAGGAGTCATGAGGACTCCCAAGTGTGTTTTTCCTTTATGAGTCGTAAGGATCCCACGAAGGTTTGTTCTCCTCATGTATCGTGAGGACACTTGAGTGGGTCTTCCCAATAGAGCATAATTCTAAGGGCGGAGACCGGCCGCTATACTGGTGATTGCGGTGGGGCATGGGTATGATGAGAATTATTTGAGCCCGTGGATTGTATATGGTAGTCAATTTGGGGACCAACCGTAGGGCTGGGAGAATTTTGGGGAATTTATTGGCGTCTGTATCGCTACACTGGAATATGGTACTAGGAGCGACTCATCATTCGCCATCTGGGAATTTGGATTTTGGTTCACGTCTGCATCGCTGCACTGGAATATGGTACCAGGAGTGACTCATCATTCGCCGTTGGGACATTCAGAGATTTGAAATTTTGGTTAGAGTCTGCATCTCTGCACTGGAATATGGTACCAGGAGCGACTCATCATTCGCCGTTGGGGATTTGAATTTTGGTTGGCATCTACATCGCTGCACTGGAATATGGTACCAGGAGCGACTCATCATTCGTCGTTAGGGATTTGAATTTTGGTTGGCGTCTGCATCGCTGCACTGGAATATGGTACCTGGAGCGACTCGTCATTCTCTATTTTTTTACCACAATTGCTCTATTATTTCAGCTTTTCTCATCGCGAAGGTCGCGATTGCCCTATCATTTCGGCTATTTATTCGCGGTTGCTCCATCATTTCGGCTTTATTTTTCAGCTTGATTTTACTCGCTGATTTTTTTGTGAGTTGCCCCATCATTTCGGTTCTTCTTTTTTTTTATTTACACATGTTTACATCCTCAGTTTAACGACTTCGGGGGTCGATTGTTCCCAGTTTAACGACGTGGTGGTCGGCTGTTGGAGCTTGGGCTCGATTCTGCAGAAACCATGGGCTTCTTTGGCTTAATTGCATGAGCGAGCTCTTCATCATTTGGATCGAGCCAGTGTTGGATGGCAACAACCACTTCATTGTCATGGCTATAAGGCGTAGGAGGACTTTTTCCTTTGAGCTCCATCATGTAGACCGTATGGGTTGTGTACCCGTCTATTGCTTCTTCATTGGCAATGCTGCTCGTTGGGATTTTGGCTTGTTGCCTTGGTCCGCTCTTTTCAGGGAAAGGCAAATGTCTGAGAGAATCAGGTTCACGAAGGACTTCGGTCTCCGTTTGTATGAAATTGGCGTTCGCTGCTTGACTGTTTGTTAACACGCCTTTAGACAGTTCTATCTCTCCTGCCTTGTATAGCTTTTCAATCCAATCTTTGAAAATGAAGCAGTCCTCAATGGCATGAATTATCACTCTGTGATAGGGGTAGTATTTGGGGTCGTTGGACATATTCACTTCTTGCGGTCTTTTTAATTCTGGAAATTGTAGACCGTTTCTTAGGGCGTCTTTGAATATTTTACGGACTTTGTCCCTTTTAAAGGAATAGACCTTATCCAGCCTCTCTTTCAGTGGAGCTTCTCCTCCCTCTCCGAACACTGGCTTCCGAGAATGGTTGGCATTAGGCCCGCTCATCCTTCGTTTATTTCGGTTAGCCGAAGTGTTGAAAGATTCGGTATCGTCAGAACTTTCGCCTTTGCGATTATCTTCCTTTCGGTTTCTCCAGAACCTATTGTTATTTTGGGAATCAGAGGAGGACTCCTGTTTTGAGCGCTCCAACATCTGAACTTTCCGGGTCAGCTCTTGGAATGTTTTGAGACCCGCGGTGCATAGAAATGGGGCCATCCAATTGTTGAGATTTCCGACGAAGAGGCTGATAGATTTGTCCTGCTCTATCGGCGGTTCGCATTTGACGGAGAGATTGCGCCATTGGGTTATAAAATCTATGCTGCTTTCGTTGTTCTTTGGCTTTGTCCTTACGAGGTCGGCAATGGTAATCTTATCACCGACACTCATGAGCTTTGTTGGAACAAGGATTCCATTTGGACGAAAGTAGTAACGGAGCCATCCGGTATGCTAGCGTACCAATCGAAAGCGACATCAGTTAAGCTATTAATGAACCGGCGGAGGAGAGGCGCATCATTGCCCCCAGTATTCCTGCATGAGGATTTAAAGTGGGCAATGTGCTGATTCGCATTTCCCGTCCTATCAAATCTTCCGAATTTGGGGATGACATAGCCGCTAGAAAATTCTACCAGATCAAATTGAGCAGGATATGGTCTCCCGCTACTGCTAACATCTTTTTGTGCTTCGGCTACCAATGTTTTGATTTTGTTAGCAACCAAATCCATAATTTGATCTTGAGTTAGCAGGCTACTGTCATCGATAGCCAAGATATTTCCCGAGATAAGATGCGAATGACTTTTATGCGGTCCGCCCACCTTCGGATTTGAGGGAATAGGTGTCGGCTGTCTCGGGACACTATTTCCCGGTTCATGAGCAAAACCCTGCACTTGATTGGACGGCTGAAGGCAACTTGGGCCGTGAGCTGCATCACGATATTCGTCAAGTCATCAATTTTATAGTAAAGTTTGGCCATCTCCTTGTCTTTACTTCTGAGCTATTTTCAGAGCTCTTGGAGAAGTTACTGCTCTGCGTTCTTAGGACGGAAGATTGGCACATTTTCGCTTTCCGAGCCCGACTCCTCATGAACCGAGGGATCTCTCTTCTTATCAGCCTCACTGGAAGGGTTTTCATTACCTTCCAGAGGATGCTGGTCTTGGGAAGTAACAGCCACATTCACACCAGATTGGATTTGAGATGTAGTGGCCCCATCCTTGCTCTTGCTCCGTGTGCCCACCATGTAAACAGTGTGGACCACATATCCAGCCATCTCTTTATCTTTGGCGGGGTAGCCCTGTTCTTCAAACCTCATGAAGTTCAGCCTAGCAGGAGCCCTAGCCTTTTTGTTGGCTCTGTATCTGAGCCTTTTCTGTCTTAGCTTCTCGATTTTTAGGGCTTGACAGGCATCCGTCATCCAGGAAGCCATCGTGAGTCGATCGGCGGGAAGCTTATAGAAAACACCCGATCGAGCAGTGGTCAGGGGTGCCGCTGGAGCTTGCTCGAGATACCTTGGTGCTTTGTTGGTGTTGATGGCCTTACCCCCAGCCGGGGCCAAGAAAAGTCGTTCAAACACCGACCAGCGTTTGGATAGTGGTGCCTTCGAGATCACTATATTTGGCCTCCTACCTTTCGAGGCCGGTCTATCTGTTATTGGAGCTTGAGGAGATGAGATTTAATTAGCTGGCATGAACATAATAGAGCCAAATGGTAGCGGCGGCTCCTCCCACTATCGCCCGAGACTGGCCGGGAGGATCATCCTGACGTCCATCTTCATCGTGTAGGAGATGAGAGTTGTGTTGAGAGCTGAGATTGTCCTTAGAGACATTTTTGCCACTTCCGAAGATTGCAATTGAAAATTGTTAACCTGCAAATAGAAACATTATTTCAGTATAGGCAATCGATATGTATATTGATTGAGCTCGCATGAAACGTTTAACCCGACATATGGGAGGAAAGATCCGTCCCACCGGGCGTGCCAGAATCTGTAGTGTGTTTTTCGTCATCCCATTGAGATGGGAATACGCGTCGCTTGTCCGGCGTACTACAGATTCTCCCTGCCTAGGGTAGGCAGGGATTTATTGATTGTGGGGATCCTAATCTCCGGCAGCCGCGGACTAAGCTGCCGTTAATTACCCCTCGCCTTTGGAGCGAGAGAACCTCCGATTGACGAGTCAAACCAGTCATGCGAACTCAATGTGTAGTGTGTTGTGTTTGAAGGGGTATTGGATATATCGAGGGCCCCGCAGAGTTTACAGGGGTCCCGCTACCCGGATAGCGGGCTGGGGGTCAAGGGGGCTAGCAGCCCCCTTGAGGGGTGCGGGGCAGCGCCCCGTTAGAATTTTTTTCTAACGGGGGAAGTATATTTAGTGTGGATTGCATATAAAATGAGGGGGGAAGCGTATTAAAGATGCATGCATGGAGCCGGACGCTGGACACCCGCAGAAGAGGGGACTTGGTCCCTGCACTCGGAGTTGTGCTCCTGATTTGACTTCTGGAGTTAAACTCCTAAAAAGAGATTAATTTATTGAGTTAAACTCCAACAGATCTTGAATGGAGTTAAACTCCTAGAAATCTTTGGAAATAATCAAAAGGGGCCCCTTTTTTCTCCCCTTTGGCCCTGGATCTTCCCAAGATGGGATTGTTGGAGATGAGTGTTCTTCTTCTTTCTCTCGGTTGGCCGGATCTTGGAGAAAGGGGGGTGAGATTTAAAAATCTTCCTCTTTTGAGATCTGATAGAAGATCTGAGTTCCCGTTCAAGGGTTTGATGGTGAAAAACTGTTTATTTTTGAAAAAGGAAGAGTTAAACTCTTGATTTAATTCAAAAAAAAGGGGAGAATAGAACCTTGAGGAAGGGGAAGGAGGCACAGAAACCCTTAATTTTTGGCGGAATAATTTTTTTTATATCATTATCATGTTGCCTTTTATAGGCTTACAAATTTGCAAATAGCCCCTTGGGCTTTACAAAATGGCATTTTAGCCCATCTCATACCTCATGTGCTCATTTCTTTTGCACATAAGCCATGGGCTTTACAAAATTTTGGCTTTATGCCTATTTTTCTTACATTCATGTATGAAAATTATATCAAAATTATTTATTACATAAATTTCATTTTGGCATGGGGGAGGCTGGCCGCGGGGCTCGACTTGGGGGCCCACTTGGCCTTGGCTTGGGCCCACCTGGCTCGGGGTTGACTTTGACTTTGACTTGGTCATCCGGGGTATAATTTTTGATCCCGAAAATGCCTCTACAACCCATTTTAGGGAACCCGCTGTTGGATGGTGCGGATTATCGCACATCCTTAGGCTAGTAGAGCGAGATGTAGACCTTCTCATGGAGCATTCAGTCTCGAAAGATTTTTAATACGATTTTTAAAGAAAAATGACATTTTCTATTAATAATAAAATTAATTTTTAATATTATATAAATATTATCAAACCACATATTTTCAAGTTATAATAAAATTCCATGTTTTTCTAAAAATAAAAGAATGACGGGTTTCTCTAACATACCATCAAGTATTAATACAAGACAAGTGTTACACTAAAATACCTTGAAATATTCAAGCGATGTAAATATTCACTAATATACCTCACTCTTTAAAATTCACATCCATGAAAACCCTAAAGAACATAAATAATTACTCGAGCTTTATTTTGAAAGTTTATAAAATATTTTTTATAAAACCCCTTCGAGTTATATAAAATTTCATTAAGGACCTTAGTAAGTATAGGTTTAAGCGGGATCAATTTTCTTGAGCCTCAAGGAGCCGGAGAAAGTGAGTGCTTGCCTATTTAAGGTAGAAAAACTTAACGGTGTTATCAACGGTAATTGTCTTGTAAAAAACATAAATCCTGCCGTCTATGTGCAGCAGTTACCGATAACTTCCAAACCTAATTCAGGATCCAAATCTGTTCTAAGTGTCTGACTCAAGTCTGAGTCCAAATCAATCTGAGTCTAATCCAAATCAGTATCCAATTCAACATGAATTTAATATACCAACATGTATACTTGAAACTGAACCTGAATACCAGAACAAGATCAACATGCAAACATGACTTGATTTGACCGAACCATGGCTTTAACCTGACTTGATTACATGCCTACTTGTTTACATCCTGAACTTGATTACATGAACAATTTGTACCCATGGTCTCGGCAAGTCTGATAACTACAATCAATACAATATACATTATGAGGTTTAACATGGTAGACTGGTACGAAATGTATTAGAAGTGGAACGGGATGGTCACTAAAAGACACCTACATGAATATCCTGTACCGTTGTCTAGTGGGTTTTGACGGGTTCTTGTACTACCTATTACCATAGTCCACGGAGCAAGTTGGACTCCTCTCGTATACATCGATACCTTCTGTACCAAGCTACAAACAATTACGTTAGTATAACAAACATAAACCTGTATAAGTTACAGTTATATTTCTCTCAACTTGTTGTATTCTTTCCTTTCTTTTGGGACTTACCGAGCGCTAGTTCGCTGACGACATTCCTGTCTCTTCTTTCTTTGGAATGTTCGTCAGGAGGACCCGACTCTCAGAAATCCGAGCCCAGCCAGGAGGACTTGGATCGGTTCATAGAGGAGCCAGACATCTAGTCTTTACTTGTACTTATTTCAGTTCATATGCCACTGTTTAGGCATTGCTTTCTGTTGGCTATAGTGCCCTCAAGTCAATTATTGGATCGCAGGTACGTGATTGCAATGATTGAGGGATGACCTATACTGGCAGAACAGTCTTATTCGAGATGATAGTATGCTATCTGGTTTGTCTTTATCATCGTGTACATGCTTCAGGTGACATTACATATCACTATTACATGTTGATAGAGCCCAAAGGATTCTTGCTTGACTGCCAGCAGTATGATGGAGATCATATACGTAGGAGCTGTAAGTGCACGGCGGCGCCCCGGCCGTCAATCCGACGCCGGAATGCGGAAGCGGTGATAAACTTTAATTTTGCGGACTTTGCAAACCGGCACCACCGCGCACTAAACTCCGGATCGAACCATTAACTAGTCCTAGCTAACTACAAGAAAGGGAATAGAGATATACCGACGATCCAAGTCCTCCGGTCTTCTCGTCATGGTCCCGATCTCCTGCGGAAAAGTCCCGTCTTTTCCTCGTCGCCGGAAGTGCACCACATCGCCTACTTTGTTTACGGGCTCCCACCTCAATGCCGAGGCAACTCGGGCACGAAGCCGGCTACTCGACGTGCCCAAGATATACTGTAGAATATAATGTAGAATAGCTGTCTCTTTGGGGTTTTGGAGGTTGCCACGATGGAGGAATTTTTATAAGAATTTTTCCATTGATGCTTGCAAGAAAAATCATGGAGCATGCTAAGAAAAAAAAGAGCTCGGCCAAAAAAAACTTTTTTGAGCTCACTGGAAAATGATATGGGAAGCATGCATCTTTTTTTTTTGCTGTAAAAAGAAACAGCACACTCAAATAGCTAGGACCCCCTTTCAATATATTAATGCACAAATTAAAACATGCACAAATGAAATCCACCCTTCACAGCACACACACACACACTAATGGGGGGGGCCCACGAAAATAAATCATGAAGGAAAATTCTTCACACCAAATAATTAAACACTCCCCTCCATTCCCAAACAGTGCCGGCCATTCCCAAAACCCCATCCAAACAGTGGCCGGCCAAATCCAAACCCAATTTCCAACACAAAATTCACATTCAAAACCCATACCCAACCTTACCTTAATTAATGCAAGGTATGGAGCATGGCAATATACAAAGAACCCCTCCACAAGATATTATTTGCAAACTGCAAATAATCCCCTCCATCGCAAAAGTCCGGCCGGGAAAGAACAAAGGAAAACCGGCCGGAACGGAATGCAAACTGGCAACTCCAGAAAACTGGTCCCGTAATAAATTACAGGAAAACCCCGATACTGTGCATACACACCCGCATCTGTATTCCGTCCGGATACAAATGCAAAAAGACAAAACTACATTATCAAATACTAAGATCCGGCTTAAGCCAAAACCGGCTAGTAAAAACCGTCCGATCACGATCCGTGCAATACCGCACGTATCTGATCGAACCCTGCCATATCTCCATACGGCCTCTACAGCGTTTCGCCCGAAACCTGAGTAACTGAAAGTGTGGTAGACTCTAAAGACTCGTCAATACAATGGCTGTGGATTTAACCACTAGCCCGTCAGAGGTATAAGCCAATACGTAACGGGCCACCAGCTATTGACTAAAAGGGACGTCGATGAGCGAACTCATCCTGACACCCTACTGAGCCTGTCAGTGACAATATCCGTGCAGTCCGGTCCGTTCGTCTATGAGCATCGCATGGCGGGCCTAGGGGGTTGGTAAAAGTCAGACCCCCAAAAGCGGTACAAGTCGTGTCGGAGTGTAGCCCAGAACACCCTGAGATACTACTGGAATACCTACCAGTAAATCTCCTTGCCTTGGCCAAGGACTTTGTGTAATGGCTCTCCTAGACACAGCACGACCTCACCCCCAATACCGGGAGAGACGAACCCCTGAAGATACGCTCACTGCCTCCATGTGGCTCGGGACTGTACCCAACTAAAACCTGTTTGCACGACTCCTTTGAGCCGTGGTAGGGTAGTAATCAAAGTACAGTGGGAACTCACACGAGACAAATGACGATCCCCAGGTCGATGAACTAACCTGCACACATGTCACCAGGGAACTGCCATCTGACGTCTGGTATATGACCAACTAGCATGTTCCCGGCGAGTCCTGTCCGGTGTACTCATAACCCAATGAGCACCTGTATACATCTTAGGTGATCCAACTGACACCAGTGGCTTGTGAGACCGGCCACCGCCCCTCGTCGGGGTCTCGACTGTATACACTAGTCTACTAATGGAGTATCGATGCCCGGTCTCGAAACTCCCACGACTAGGGACCTTTTAAGGATATGCTTGTAGACCCCCAGCTCCCACTTATATGATCGCCCTCATACTGCTGGTGGTCAAGCAAGAATCCTAGGGGCTCTATCAACGTGTAATAGCGACGTGTCAGGTCACCTAAAACAGTACACAATGATAAAGGTAAACCAGATAGCATACTATCATCTCGAGTAAGACTGTCCTACCGGGATGGGTCCTCCCTCAATCATTACAATCACGTACCTGTGACCTAATAATTGACTCTGAGGGCACTATCTCCAACAATCTCCCACTTGCACTCAAGGCTAATTATTGCGATGTCGCATACTCACAGCCCGTGTGATACCGAACATCCAACTCCTCTACTAGTCAGTCTCACAAAGCTCGTTTGCGGAACTATTGCGTTCGAGGAATAGCCTCAGTGAGTGGATCCGCTTAGTTGTTTCTTTCTATGTCTCTCTATATCTCAAGTTCGCGGAGAAACCCATCTCCCGAAATGAGCAATACCTGTCTTAGAATGTGTCTGGATGTCTGATGGGACATAGCTCATAAATGAACTCCAAATCCAAACTTCTTAGACTGTATCGTCAACTGAACTTAATCAGTATCCTGCACGCCATGCCTCCCTCAGTATTGCCTTGGATCACCTGTCCAAAATACTGCCCCTCGTCAGAGGGAAAACTATAACTCTGACAACCTCCTTGTCGTCCATGTCACCTTGGAAGCCTGGAATGATAACCGTCTCCTGAATGAGGCTGTCGTTATCATATCCCTAGAACATCCACTTATGTTCTAAAACTGCTTCCGACTGTTTTTCCAGGATTGGATTAATGTCAACTTATTGCATCTAGTGCAAGAACAACATCTGGTGTGGTACTTGACATCTCACGATTGACTCAATTGCCTGAGCAAGTGATCTGCCAATCATGCCCGTCCCTCTCCCCTTTAGTCTGTAAGACACCTTTGGAGAGGGTGACTCCATTACCTGCAAGTACACTACCGTACCAGGAGTCGTCCATCCTAAATACTCTTAGGATGCCGTCAAGTACCCTGATTGGGAAACCACCCAAATCTAGATCTAAAACCATAGATCTAGTTAACCAGAATGTATGATATAAAATCCATTTCCTTTGTGGAGAAACAACTGTGTGACGACCAAAGTATAACCGATCGTAGTGTAGGAGTTTCTTTTCCTACTTTGTGTATATCATCCCAATACCAGGATATCACACCCTACTACCTTCTCAACAGATCCATCCCCTATTCTGATGAAGTCAAACCCATGACTGTCACGTCAGAAACAGATGATCTATCTCCGCTACATCTGCTCTAGTCTATAAATAGACATAAGCAACCTGTCCACCAATGCTTCCGCTGCTCCCACTGACTATGACAACCCTCTGGCAGAGTCATATAGACGTACACTTCTAAAACTGGTTTAGAACGACGCTATACTCATCCTCCCGCCGGGTCTCGTAACCTGGAACAACAGCAATGGCAATTGTGGGTAAACAAGAACTTCACTGTCACCGTCCTTGAGGCTACCGTAGTACCTCTCGGGTGCCTGAAGTTACCCACCGTATCTGCGGAGTGGCCAATGGAATGTCAATCCGGATTGAATCTTTAGGTTCCTATCAAATCTTCAGTAATCGTTTGTGGTTCTGGAATCACTTCCAGTTCTACCATACTCCCACTACTGTTTTTGAAAAAATCTATTTCTTTTAAAATTGTGGCGAGTGAAGAACAATATCACTATTGATCTTCCGGATGGTAGATAGTCAACCCTCGTCATAGCCTGGGTCAACCCACAAACAGCCATTACAGAAACGTGCCTTTGAGTTATCCAGAGTCTGGTTTTAAGCATAATCCGGACAACTCCCCGTAACTTAACATCGTTAAGATACGAACTGTTCTATATACAATATAGAAACAGAGGCACTGATTTAATTGAACCAGATTCAAATCATGCAGCTGTCTCCAGTGCATGTTAACTAAATGGAAGGAGGCCGATCAGCGTTACTCAACTTAGGAATACTTCCAATTATGAGTAACCTGAAAGAGAAGCAAGATCTCTTTATCATTACTATCAACTGAATACCATACACAAGTATCTACATCTTCGATCTCTTTGAAGAATCCCGATACTTGCTATACCTGGTTCTCTACTCTATTCAAATACCAATAACTTCTCCAAATTCGGACCCTGTGTTTCTACGAAACACTTGTCTAAAAACTAGAGAAGTCATAAGTAAACTGAATGTAGTACGAGGACCAACCCCTCTGTCCTGATGGACCCTGGACAACATACATTACTTTGTATAAGTCCCTTGAGTCTGATAACTCATTCACTGTGTGTCGTAGGTCGAAAACTGTACTTATGGTTAAGAAGAATTACACCGCTGTTTAATGCTCCTTACCTAACCATCCACTGATATAGGTAAATGTCGTAGACATAATTTCATAAAGGTATATCTCACTCTATGAAAATAGACGTACAGATATATCAATTTGAAATTGGTGCATAACAGCGGATATTCAAAACCAAATATTTGCCGACCGGCAAACAACCCAGGTGACTTCCTCAAATATCACCGATTACAACGAATCCCGATATAATGAGGATAATCACCCAATTCCCAATAACTTACTCCCACTCATCATCTGTAAAACCATACAGATGTGAGAATCGTACCTGGTAAATACATACCCTGGAGTAAGTATCTAATCGGGAAATCAGTTTTTCTTTAACATTACACAGTGAAACTGAAACATTGAAATGTTCCAATGGGGTATTTTGGTATTCCTAGTAATGCCTCTTCCAGATTCACGACTGTAACCGTATAGTTCTTTGCCACCTCTCCAAATCCCTTCATATGTCTTTAGTCTTTACCTTCTGCACACCCTTTTAGGCCAAATGGTTTTCTTCCTTCCCTACCGTTCGGCACCAGCCTATGGTTTGGAAGAAGACTATCCAATAAGCATAATGGGTGTACTGTCCCAATCCTAGGAACACTCGCAATGCGAGAGAAGGTGAAGATAAAAGACACCTGAATGTACTTTATTCCTATTTCTCCTGAACCAGGATCCATCCCCGAACTGGAACAAGTTCCTTTCGAGTTCGTATATAACCATACGATGGATTATCCAAATAAACTGTGGATCTTCGTAGTGATACGGAGTGTCCTGGAGAAATACAAAGGTGATGTGGGAGTGGTAACGAAATATTTGGTTTGGTCGTGAATATCTGTTGCAATTTACTTTGCCCTCTTACTAATCCCTTGCTTTGTCTGAACTTAATACCTTCTGCACACCATCGTTATGCTAATTGGTTTTCTTCATTCCCTACCGGTCGGCACCAGCCTAAGGTTTGGAAGAAGACAATCCAATTTGCGTAATAGGTGTACTACCCCTAAACCAAGGAGTACTCGTAACCTGAGAGAGGGTAAAAGGAAAAGACAACTGGATAATCCTATCCGTTTTCTCCAGAACCGGAAACCATCCTCGAATAAATTCTTTCGAGTTCGTATCTAACCATACGATGGTTTTGTCCAACGGAAGTGGACGTTCGCAGTAATGCGGGGTGTCCTGGAGAAAAGGGTAAAAGTAGGAGTGGCAATGAGGTCTGCAACTCTGACAATCCAAAAGCCGGTGTTTAAGAAGGTTCGGTCAACTTGGTCACTGAGTCATAGTCTTAGGGTCGGGTCAATGGTCGCTGCCAAAGAGAGAGAGAAAAGAAACACTCAGCGTGCACTCTAACCTAGATCAGAATGGTTACCAATTTATCTAATCTGGAAACCTCCCACTGTACCTCAAATTTTCCTCCAAACCTGAAAGAAGAATTAGTCGGGGTCACCCGAGGAGTAAACTAACTCATCAGTGGGAATCGGGATCCAACTCTCATCGCATGATGACGTGACGGAATCCGCTCACGGTATCACACTCCAGAAGGTATGCGCATATCTGGCAAGTTTCAGTTCTTTTGAAACTCCCGATGTGATTTCTGCCCCATGCTCTTATGACCTTGACTTTGGCCAACATATCATAAGTCACATGTCAAGTTCTACCCGTCATTCTCCAGGTTAATTTGAATCCACCCGTACATACCCTTGACTTTGGCCAAAATGGCAGCACGACTGTCCCAAACCAACGCATCTATCTATGCTGCATATGAATACCCCAATAGCTACCAATCACTGTGCCTTGACTTTGGCCAACATACACAGCTTGAATACTATTGACCACCCATATGAAACGACGGAGGGCTACGAATGGTTTCTGGCGAAAACCTTTAACGTAAAGAACTTGATATCGTTGAAGGAACTGATAGCTTTTAAAAATATAGTGACGAAAACCGTTGCTAAAGAGGTCACTCCCGGTGAAGAGATCTCGGCTCTTTCCCCGTAGAATGGGGTGCAGGATATTCCAAATGAATACCACGGTGCAAAGCAAAAGTAATCGGCTATAGTGAAGTTAATGCCCTGACGCAAAACTTCTGTCCAAGGGGTCACTCCCGGTGAAGGGATCTCGGCCCTTGCCTCGTCGACTGAGGAGCAGGATATTCTAAATGAATACCGCGATGCAAAACAAAAGTGAACGTCCTTGCAATAACAGCTTTTTGAAAAAGTGTTCCAACAACATCAGATTAGGTTTGTTTTTAACTTGCATTGATTCGAATCAATGCAGTCCCATCAATTGATCACACCAAAAAGAACGAAAATATACTGATGTACGTATATGCCATCCGCGTTCGCCACTGGGTTCCGTCATTACCCGTTAGGTTAGCTAAATAACGACAGAGCGGGGACTGGACTAGCGCGGATGTAAAACATATACAACATCTACTAATATATATACCAATATATTATATTTCGCTCAAGGCATGAATAAAATGCAACATCACAGAAATGAACAGCATCAAAGAACAATACAGATATCTGGGATCCCCGGGTTTCACAGAGCCACTACTGAAACCCGACGTTCCCCTGGTCGTGTGGATAGCCTGTGCAATGAAATCCTATACCCCCTACGAGTGCGGCGAATAGCCCGCCAATTCTAGAGTGAAGCCCCCTCCGTCTCAATGCCATGAGATGCGGGCTTGTTGCCCTCTAGAACCCGGCTATCCGTGCACCCCTCCGCGGGGCAACCCTAGTACAGAAAGTAAAATATACATACACCGGGTACATCGACCGCAACCAGGTCGTGCCCCAAAAGAATAATACAAACAGGCAGTGACGGCAGTCCACATGTCGGACGCTCGCCCCGCAATATCAAATGTACATAATACAACAAAACAGTACTAGCATTGCATCCAGGCTATCCCCCACGACCGATCCGCAACATCACAGCAAATGCATAGAACATCAACGTGAAAATCACGTTCGCAAATCCGTCTAACCGGGCTATAGCAGTTAGACCGGATTTACCGATCGAGTGACATTCACGGTCGCAGATATAATGTAAATACTGTGAAAAATGTGTTTAAAATTTTCCGATTGATTAAACATTAACAAGTGGGCCCCCAAACAAAACTGTAGCAACCACAGAAAATCTGGGCCCAATTTTAATATTCCAAAAACCACATTTATCATTCAGGAACATACTGCAAAAATTTGGGGGGGTGAACCGTTACATCCGCGGCGGAAGCGCGGCCAAAGCAGGGGTTTGGCCGCCCTTCCGCGGCGGTATAATGAGATCGTTGAACCAAATTTTTACAGTGACCTTAAAATTCCCTGCACATCACTCTGAGACAACCTGAAAAATTTTTGGACTCAAAAAAAATTCGACAGAAACTGATGTGCAAAAATACGGGTTTTTGGACTTTTTGATCGATCGGAAATGCAAACACATTACACAAAGCTAGACTAAGTTAATGGGGAGGCTCTGATACCACTGTAAGTGCACGGCGGCGCCCCGGCCGTCAATCCGACGCCGGAATACGGAAGCGGTGATAAACTTTAATTTTGCGGACTTTGCAAACCGGCACCACCGCGCACTAAACTCCGGATCGAACCATTAACTAGTCCTAGCTAACTACAAGAAAGGGAATAGAGATATACCGACGATCCAAGTCCTCCGGTCTTCTCGTCATGGTCCCGATCTCCTGCGGAAAAGTCCCGTCTTTTCCTCGTCGCCGGAAGTGCACCACATCGCCTACTTTGTTTACGGGCTCCCACCTCAATGCCGAGGCAACTCGGGCACGAAGCCGGCTACTCGACGTGCCCAAGATATACTGTAGAATATAATGTAGAATAGCTGTCTCTTTGGGGTTTTGGAGGTTGCCACGATGGAGGAATTTTTATAAGAATTTTTCCATTGATGCTTGCAAGAAAAATCATGGAGCATGCTAAGAAAAAAAAGAGCTCGGCCAAAAAAAACTTTTTTGAGCTCACTGGAAAATGATATGGGAAGCATGCATCTTTTTTTTTTGCTGTAAAAAGAAACAGCACACTCAAATAGCTAGGACCCCCTTTCAATATATTAATGCACAAATTAAAACATGCACAAATGAAATCCACCCTTCACAGCACACACACACACACTAATGGGGGGGCCCACGAAAATAAATCATGAAGGAAAATTCTTGACACCAAATAATTAAACACTCCCCTCCATTCCCAAACAGTGCCGGCCATTCCCAAAACCCCATCCAAACAGTGGCCGGCCAAATCCAAACCCAATTTCCAACACAAAATTCACATTCAAAACCCATACCCAACCTTACCTTAATTAATGCAAGGTATGGAGCATGGCAATATACAAAGAACCCCTCCACAAGATATTATTTGCAAACTGCAAATAATCCCCTCCATCGCAAAAGTCCGGCCGGGAAAGAACAAAGGAAAACCGGCCGGAACGGAATGCAAACTGGCAACTCCAGAAAACTGGTCCCGTAATAAATTACAGGAAAACCCCGATACTGTGCATACACACCCGCATCTGTATTCCGTCCGGATACAAATGCAAAAAGACAAAACTACATTATCAAATACTAAGATCCGGCTTAAGCCAAAACCGGCTAGTAAAAACCGTCCGATCACGATCCGTGCAATACCGCACGTATCTGATCGAACCCTGCCATATCTCCATACGGCCTCTACAGCGTTTCGCCCGAAACCTGAGTAACTGAAAGTGTGGTAGACTCTAAAGACTCGTCAATACAATGGCTGTGGATTTAACCACTAGCCCGTCAGAGGTATAAGCCAATACGTAACGGGCCACCAGCTATTGACTAAAAGGGACGTCGATGAGCGAACTCATCCTGACACCCTACTGAGCCTGTCAGTGACAATATCCGTGCAGTCCGGTCCGTTCGTCTATGAGCATCGCATGGCGGGCCTAGGGGGTTGGTAAAAGTCAGACCCCCAAAAGCGGTACAAGTCGTGTCGGAGTGTAGCCCAGAACACCCTGAGATACTACTGGAATACCTACCAGTAAATCTCCTTGCCTTGGCCAAGGACTTTGTGTAATGGCTCTCCTAGACACAGCACGACCTCACCCCCAATACCTGGAGAGACGAACCCCTGAAGATACGCTCACTGCCTCCATATGGCTCGGGACTGTACCCAACTAAAACCTGTTTGCACGACTCCTTTGAGCCGTGGTAGGGTAGTAATCAAAGTACAGTGGGAACTCACACGAGACAAATGACGATCCCCAGGTCGATGAACTAACCTGCACACATGTCACCAGGGAACTGCCATCTGACGTCTGGTATATGACCAACTAGCATGTTCCCGGCGAGTCCTGTCCGGTGTACTCATAACCCAATGAGCACCTGTATACATCTTAGGTGATCCAACTGACACCAGTGGCTTGTGAGACCGGCCACCGCCCCTCGTCGGGGTCTCGACTGTATACACTAGTCTACTAATGGAGTATCGATGCCCGGTCTCGAAACTCCCACGACTAGGGACCTTTTAAGGATATGCTTGTAGACCCCCAGCTCCCACTTATATGATCGCCCTCATACTGCTGGTGGTCAAGCAAGAATCCTAGGGGCTCTATCAACGTGTAATAGCGACGTGTCAGGTCACCTAAAACAGTACACAATGATAAAAGTAAACCAGATAGCATACTATCATCTCGAGTAAGACTGTCCTACCGGGATGGGTCCTCCCTCAATCATTACAATCACGTACCTGTGACCTAATAATTGACTCTGAGGGCACTATCTCCAACAGGAGCTGGGTAGTCTATAAGCACATCCTTAAAATTTCTCTAGTAGTAGGAGTTTCGAGACTGGGCATCAATACTCCAAAAGTAGACTAGTGTATACTGATCGAGCTCCCGACGAGGGGTGGCGTCCGGTCTCACAAGCCATTGGTGTTAGTTGGTTCACCTAAGATGTATACAGGTGCTCATTGGGTTATGAGTACACCGGACGGACTCGCTGGGAACATGCTAGTTAGTATTATACCTATTGTTAGATAGCAGTTCCCTGGTGACATGTATACAGGTTAGTCTATCGACCTGAGATCGTCATTTGTCTCTTTTGAGTTCCCACTGTGCTTTGATTACTATCCTACCACGGCTCAAAGGAGTCATGCAAACAGGTTTTAGTTGGGTACAGTCCCGAGCCACATGGAGGCAGTGAGCGGATCGTCATGGAATTCGTTTCTCCCGGTATTGGGGTTGATGTCGCGGAGTGCACGGGTGGCCATCACCAGAAATCCTTGGCCAAGGTAGTCGAGAATTACTGATTCGGATCAGTAGTTTCTCAGGTGGTGATAGGCTTCATACCGACACTAAATATTAAGTTATTAGGAGTCTGACTTTATCCACCCCCTAAACTCGATATGGGATACTCATAGACGGACGGACCGGACTGTACGGATATTGTCACTGTCAGGCTCAGTAGGGTTTCAGGATGATTTTGCTCGTCGGCCTCCCTTTCGCTCAATACCTGGGTAGCCGTTACGTACAGCTAGTGCCACTGACGTGCTTGTGGTTAAACCCACTGCTAGCTTATTAACGAGTCTTTAGAGTTCTACATAGAGGGCTTCCCTACTTCGGGCGAAACGTTGTAGAGGCCATATGGTTTTATGGTAGGATACTATCATATACATCCACCAGTGCACGGATCATGATCGGACGGATAATACAAGTGGGATTTGGTTTAAGCCAGATCCTAGTATTATATTGTTGGATTATTTTCATCTCGCTGTATTCGTATTCAGTCGGAATACGGATGCGGGTATGTATATACAGATGAGGGGTATTCTTGTAATTCATTACAATTTTACTTTAGAAGATGCTTTTACTTATTGTATTAAACATTTTAGTTTAAATGTTTATTTGGGTGGAAAGTGTGAATTATTGTTTTGGCATGGTTCATGCATGTACTTGGTGACTCATGGTGGTAGGTCATGGTGGCATGATGAATTCTTGGTTTGTAGTGTGAGATATTTGTTGTGAGCCATAGGATATTTATTCTTGAGTTGGTTTTCTTTAGTTGCTCACAAAATATAACACAACACACACAAAAGAAAAAGGGGCAGCCACCATTTCTTCACTTGCTTTTTCTTTTTGCTTCACACTTTCCTCACTTGGCATCTTCTTCAACCTCTTCTCTACATGTCTCATGTGTTGAGAAACTTAGGGTGTATTGAGACAAAGTAATCACACACACTCTCTACTTCATCTTGGCTATCTAGGTTAGCAAACTAGATACTCGAGTTGCTTTGGTTTTGAGGTCGGAGCCCGTATTACCAACTCTTGACGTGGATCGTCTTCGATAGGGGGAGACCGAAGATCATACATGATCGAGGAAGCTGCAAGGATCTTTGTACAGAGGTTGAAGACCGAAGGACATGGATCGTTCGGTATAACCTCTCTAAACTCCTTTTTATATAGCTAGTTTAGGGTTAATGGTACAATCCGTAGATTAGGGTTCCGTTAGCGCCGGTTTCTAAAAGTTTTTGTTCTGCATTTGGCCGGGGCGCTGGCGTAACCTAACATGGTATCAGAGCCAAGCCATTAACCTCATACTAGTTATTTTAGACAATGTTAAAGTATCGAAACTGAAACAACTCCGAAACAATACCCAATGTATTCTAGTTTCTGTCGAATTTTGTTTAGTATTCAAATTTTGTGTAAGCAATTGCAGAAGACAACCTTGGTGACTACTAGAACATACCCCAAATATGAACCACTTTCACCCGTTTTGACCCGGTGAGACCAAGCAAAAAACAGGTGTGGCCGGTCCTATTAAGGATTTAGGACTTCGTATTTTGGGTATGGTCTAGACTCTGGAATATTGGTTCAGTGGTATTGCTTGTTTATCCCAGTTTGGATATGGATTTATCTATTAGTTTAGGGGCTATTCGAGGTGTTTCGAAGTCGATATTTCTAATACTGTTTAAAGTTTTACAATACATACATTACTATCTGCGACCGTGAATGTCATTAGAGCGGTATAACTTGTCTAATCGCTATAGTTCTTTTAGATGGGTTTGCGAACGTGACATTCACGTTGATGTTCTGTGTTGTGCAGTGTTATGGCGGAATAGTTATGGTGGATAGCTTAGGTGCAATGATAGTACAGTTTAGTTTCATTTATACATTTGATATCGTGGGGCGAGCGTTCGACATGTGGACTGCCGTCACTGTCTGCTTGTATATTATTTGTTTGGGGCACGACCGGGTTGAGGTCGATGTCACTATTGTATATATTTTCTTTTCTGTACTAGGATTACCCCGCGATGGAGTGCACGGATAGCCGGGTTCTAGAGGGAAACGGGTCCGCATCTCATGGCGTTGAGACAGAGGGGGCCTCACTCTAGAATTGGCGAGCTATTCGCCGCACTCGTAGAGGGTACAGGTTGACCCAAGGAGGGGTGCTCAAGTTACCGGATTCCGTGAAGTGCCGGGTGGCCCATTCATTTTGATGAAGGGGGTTGCCTCACTTCTGGTTTTGACGGGTAACTTGCCGCACTCGTAGGGGTCTAGGTTTTCATTGCATAGGCTATCTACACGACCAAGGGAACGCCGGGTTTCACTTGTGGCTCAAAGGAAACCCGAGGCTCCCAGATTATCTGTATTGTTCTGTGATGCTTGTCTCTATTCTGTGATGTTGCATTTATCATGTCTGGAATGATTATTATATATTGTTATATATATACTAGTAGATGTTGTATATGTTTTACACCCGCGCTAGTCCAGCCCCCGCTCTATCGTTAGTTAAGTAACCTAACGGGTGATGACGGGGCCCAGTGCGAATGCGGATGGCATATACGCACATCATATTTTCGTTCTTTTCTGGTGTGATTAATTGATGGGACTGCGTTGATTCTGATCAATGTAAGGAAAACAGACCTATTCGATGCTGTTGGAACAATTTTCAAAAGCTGTTATTACAAGGACGTTTTCTTTTGTTTTGCATAAAGATATTCGGTTATGAATATCCAGCACCTTATTCAACGAGGCAAGGGCCGAGATCCCTTCACTAGGAGTGACCTCTTGGGCAGAAGTTTGCATCAGAGTAATAACTTCACTATAGTCGATTACTTTTTTTCTTTGCGTCGAGGTATTCAGTTGGAATATCCAGCACCTCATTCCACGAGGAAAGAGTTGAGATTCCTTCACCGGGAGTGACCTCTTTAGCAAAGGTTTTCGTCACTATAAATTTGTAAAGCTATCCGGTTCCTTCAACGATATCAAGTTCATGTAATGTTTTGAAAATCGTTTAGGTGAAATTTCGGATAATCGGTAAAATCACGGGTGTTTTCCGTAAAAACAAAGATAAAATTATTTTTCAATATAAAATTAAATATACCTATTCTAGCTATGTAATTGCTAGTATTTAGTATTTAATGGGTGACTTGTAAATTTCTAGTTTACTGAAATATTTTCCGTAATTAATTATTTTAAATATTATTTTAAGCCTTCACTAATACATTTCATTAGGGATAATTACAAATCTGAATGGGTTAATACAAGTTTTGTGTATCATGACATATTAAGCCAAAAATGTAACATGTTGTTTTTGAAATAAAATAAAATTTGTTAAGATGGGTTGAGAAAATATAAAGAAAAAGGCTTAAATTATGAAAATAGATTAAGTTGAAGTGAGGTATGGAAGTGTTTTCTTTTGACTTGGGAAATTATACCAACACAACACCTCACCCACTCATTCCCATCTCATGGCCGAACCATGGCGGCAGCCCCAAATTTCCTCACTCTTTTCTTACTCCATAAAACTAATAGAAAAGAGAATTTAGAGGTGAAATAATAAACAAAGAAGGCAAGGGGTTTAATGAATAAGGTATGGGGGTTGTCTTGTCTTAGAAAATTCTACACTCACCTCACTCTTTCCTTTCCCTCATCATGGCCGACCCATTCCCAGCAGCCCTCTTCCAAGTTCCCCATCTCATTTGTCTTCAAAAATGCATCAATTATTGCCTCAAAAATCCAAATAAAACTCACACAAACTCCAAATCCAAACCTTACCCATTTTTCCTTGGCTAATCTAGTTAGGATTCATGAAGTAAGAAGCTATTTTGGAGGCCAAGATTTGCATGCTAGATCTCTAATTTTGTGAGGTATAAATCCTAACCCAATGGCTAATAGTAGGTTAATTACTTCAAGTTGTTAAATTTTGATGTTTAATTTGGGCTCTAACTTCAAACTTGAAAATTCAAGAAAAAGGGTTTGTGATCAAGTGAGGGTTTTTATCATTAGATTATGGTTTTAATGAGTAGATTAACATGTTAAGCTATGCAAAACTTAATCTTGTTGCTTATTGCTAATTGTAACTTTAAAATGTCCAAATTAAGATTTTTTTAGCAAACTAGGTTTTATAATTTAATTAAAAATGTGAGATTAAAATCTAGTTAGGGTTTTCATCACATCATTAACATTATAATTTGTAGTTTAACACCTTAGATCATGCAAAACTTAGTCTAGTTGTTGATTTGTGTACTTTTACTTTAAAATTGTTAAAATTGGATAAATTTGCAAACTAAATTTTAACTACAAATTGGTGTGATAAAATTTTGGTAATGGTTTGTATGACCTAGTTATGATACGTAGTGAATATTGTGGCTACTAGTTTTGTTTAAACAACAAGTTTTGTACTAAAACGGTTATTTGAGGCCTTCTAGGTTTTCGGAAATAAATCGATTTGATTTATTTTGAGGTTTTGATGAGTTACAACTTATTTCATATTATAATTAGTGAGTTGTGAAATCACGATTGGTACGTTTGGGTCTTTCTTGATCAATTGGCGTTTGTACGCCTATGTCGAGAGTTATTTGGTTCTTTTGCATGAGCGGGTCATAGGTTTTAACCTATGCGCGTTTCGTGTGCCGTTTTGGTTTTGTTCGCGATTTTGGTTTACGATATTATATGTGTTTGCATATAGGTACCTCTCACGTGGACTTAGGACGATGAAGAAGAGGATGGCGGTATCGATTACGGCAGACAAGGACCAAGTGAGTAGATATATATCTACGGGGGAAGTACGGTGGATGGCGTATAACACCCCCGCAGTTCGTAGTGTAGTATACGATATATATGTTATATATACGATTATGAGTTGAAAAACTTGGTGGATTAGTAAGTAAGATTTTAGATGTTCATGGGTTAGTTTTAGTGTATTAGAAGTAACTTAGTTATTTTCTTAGTCGCGAACCCTAGAATAAGGTTTATATGCACGCACACACATGCACGCATACATTTTATTGCATGCTTAATTGTGTTTTCGTAACCTGCCCCTGAGGCAGGTTCTGCAAAAACCTGAGACCTCGGGACGATTGGTGAAGTGATCGGGAGAGTTTGATATTATTATGGAAACCCATGCTGTCAGGACACCAGCACCATTACCGATGATGCGTATGGTCCACGTACACCTGCTTGCCGGCTCACACACATCATCATCGGTAATTGCCATATCACGTACACTTTAGAGAATATTAATTCATTGATATCGCTTGTTAGATGATAATTTCGACATGATACTAGTGAGCCTGCTTTTATATGATAGCTTAGATATTGCATTTATTTACTGCGTTATCTCATGCATGTATATTCATATATTCATTTGCCATGAAATAATATGGGTCAGTCCGGATTGCCGGAGCCTAGTATTCATTATTTACTTATATCGTGATTTATGATTTCGGATTTCCATGAGATTTCTGGATTTGGAGAAACCGCAAAGAATTTATAAACTGATTATCACTTTTAAAAGATATAAAAATGCGGTCTTCTCATGATATGATATGAGATTTGTCCACCATGAGTTTTCTCAGCTCTTGAGAGATATCATACACCCGATTCGAGGAGGAGGAACCGTTTGTGGGTGCATGGTGGACCCGGTGCGGTACTCCGGGGCAACATAGTCGCAGATGATGGCGTTGAGCCTGGCAAGGGAGCACTACCGACCGGTGATTGTATTGTGACTCGATGGATATCCGGAGGATACCGATCGGAGTATGGGCCAGTCAGGATAGTTGGAGCCCTAGATATTGAGATTTGATGATTTGGGCCAGTCCGGAAAGCCGGAGCCCTAGTTATTGAGATTCGAGGATACAAGCCAGTCCGGATAGCCGGAGCCTGAGATATTTATATATTGGGATTTATATACATTTTGTGTCGATGCTAGACATTAATTCCCTGTTGATTTCATTAATGATACCTCGTTTTATACATACAGAAATCTCACTAAACTAAGAAAACAATTTTCTCATTCATGATGTATTCTGTTTTCATTATATTGCATTCATACCTCATACATATGATATGTTACTGTAGGGTTGCTATGCACTGCCACAAGGGTTTACGAGGCATCAACCATACCCAATTTAAAATTTAGTCGTGCCGAACAACCCAAAGCCGGATCTTTAAACTAGAGTTTAGGCGAAAACAAGTATGTTAAACACTTTAACACTAAGTGAGAGGGATTACAACCTTTGTAGATCCGGTCCTTCACTTCTTAAGCTTCGTGTTGAGGTCCCTTCGCTACGGTCATCGTGTTCCGGACTCTCGAGAGGCTTAACGAAGAGAAAGATGCAGTCTTGCTTTCGATCTTCGATAACATAGATGATCTACCTTGAAGTTTCATTAACACAAGCTAACACTCACTAAATTAACTGAACACTCTCATCTAAAGGGCAAGGGTAGATGAGGATGATGAAGTAGGATTTTTGCTCTCATTTTTTTTCTTATTCTCACTCATTTTCATCACTTAGGAAAAACCTAGAAAGCTTTTCCATGAAAAGAAGAAGGAAGAAGAAGAAGAATAAATCATAATCCTTTTGTGATGAATAATGAAAGTATTGATAAGGTTAGAAATGCAACCATGGTTCAAGTAACCATTGTAGAGAATTAACCAAGGTTAAAGGGTTGGGTTGGGTTAAGGAAATATCTTCATAAAATATCTTTTCCACAACAAAAATGAAAGCTTCTAGAAACTTCTAGAAAAGCTTAACCCTAATCAAACCCTAACCATGTTTAATCTCCACTAAACATGTTGCATTAATAACCACGTCATGTTACAATATTATATATCACATATATAATATTTATTGTAACAAAATAAAATAATACAATTAACATATATCACATATATATCAATGTATTACCCGAGTGAGAAAAAGAATCTTTCAGTGAGCTAATATTAGTTAATGTAATTTAATATATCATATATATTATTATACATTAAATCATCGAATCAACACTTGATCCGACAATCCGGCTATATCGCATATAACCGACTAATATATCATTTACCGATTCATCGAATCAACACTTGATCCGATGACCCAGCTGATATCAAATATCGCGAGAATAGAATACGGTATCTCATATCGCATTATCCTCGGTCCTGCACATATCACATATGTACCCCTACTCCGTTTTGCCTGAGTCAAGAAACCTCTGTGTAGGACTCTAAAGAATCGTCAATACGCCGGCAGTAGGTGATGATCATATCAAACACCCACAAGCTGCTAGCGGTCAGCTAAACGTAACAGCTACTCAGGTATTGAGCGCTCAGAAGATCAACAAGCAAGCCTGTACATTCTCCTGTGAATCCAATCAGTAACACTCCCGTACAGTCCGGTCTCGTCGTCTGATATGTCGCATATCTCGCCTAGGGGTGGTAAACATCAGACCCCAGTAGCTTGATAAGTCGTGTCGATATGAGGTCTATAACAGTTCGACAAAATACTGATAACACTTACCAGTAAATCTCAGCAACCCTGGCCAGGGATTTCCAGTTATAGCCAATCGAACACAGCACAACATCAACTCCCTATACCGGGAGAGACGAATTCCCTCCTATCGCTCATTGCCTCCATGTGATTCGGGACTGTACCCAAAAGCCACCTTTTTGCACGCCCTCTTGGATATGGTATGATGGAAATCAAAGCACATTGGGAATCACACAAGACTCTATGATGATCTCGGGTCAACAGACTACTCTGTACCAGTGTCACCGGAGAACTGCCATCTGACGTGAAGTATAATACCATCTGGGAGTTCTCGGCGAGTCCGTCCAGTGTACCCAGTCTCCACTGAGCACCCGTACACCATCCTTGATGTCAAACACCGATGGATATGGGATCATCCATCGCCCATCAAATGGGTCAAGATGCGTATACGCTAGTCTACTCTGGTGCATCGATGCCCTGTTTCGATACACCCTCGACTAGGAACAGTTATAGGATGTACTCGTCGACTACCGTGGACCCACTAGTATGATCTCATCATAGTCCCAGTTAGTCGAGTACATATCCTAAGGGCTTTATCAACATGTAATATAGAGACAATCAGAATACATGTTAAGATAAAATACAACCAGATAGCATACTATCATGTCGAGCAAGAAAGTCCTCCCTATATATGTCCAAGTATCCATTACAATATACATCGTATGTACAGTAATGGCCTCTACGGCATACATATAACTAACAATCTCCCACTTGCACTAGGGTCATCTGTTGTGGTATCACATACCCAACAATTAGCTGTGGTTGAAGTATCTCATACTCGACCATCCCATAAAAGTCTCTACTGGGAAAAAGGCCTTTGTGAGTGGATCCGTGCTGTCGTCCTCTGTGTCTACTCTCCTAACCTCAATCTCCCTGGAGATCAAACATCTCCATGATTAGGAGATACTGCTTAAGAATTATATCTGGATTTCTGATGGGACGGGGGTTCCTTGGCATAAGCCACAACTCCATTGTCACACAATGGTAGGAACGAAGTTCATCTCATGAACTTATATATATCCAGACTGCCTCTTTGGTAGCATCCTTGGTAACGATGTATCTTACCTTTAATCGTCTAGTAAGTCATGGTATCTAGCTTGGAACTCTTCCAACATACCATCCCTCCACTGAGGGTAAAGACAATGCCTGCGACTGACATTCAGTCGTCCTTATCACCCTGGAACCTTTCCAGTGATTCTCCCTAGGATCGATTGATACCATCTTACTACAACTAGTGAGTATCTAACATTCAATTAGATCTATCTCATAGATCCAAAACTCAGGATTTAGGAGGTATCACTTTGATCCTATATGTTGAATCCTTGTGATAAGAGGAGATTGACCGAGCGTAGCATAGGAAACTTCTTCCCTATCAAGAGTATGTCATCCACGTACTCTATGAGGATCACCACCATACTCCCTACTACCTTTTTGTATATACAAGGTTCATCTACCATTTTGATGAAGTCAAAAAATCTTTGATTACCACATCAAAACAGATGTTCCAACTCCGCGATGCCTGCTTTATCAACATAAAACATCTTGCACACGTTTCCGCTGCTCCCACTGTCTACGAAGCCCTCTGGCTGTGTACTTATAGACGCTCTCTTCTAAAACATCATTTAGAAAAGCAGTCATGACACCCAACCGCCAGATATCATAGTCATGGTATGTAGCCGTGGCAAGTAGGATCTGGATGGACTTAAGCATAGCTTTGAAAGTCTCAACTTTTCCATGTACACCAAGTAATCTTCTCAAAATATACTTGCTCCTGATGGGGATTTAACCCTTCAGATAAAGCAACCAAAGTCCATACTTTGTTGGTGTATAAGGATTCCATCTCAGATCACTAAGCATCCAGCCATTCTTACATAGTCCCAGTCCACATGGCCAGCTCAAAACTAGTTGGGTCATCATCTCTTGATGCAATCCTCGCTCCCACTGTCATAGAGAAACCGAAGTTTCTCTCAGGTGGGTGAGGAGCCCTACTAGATTGGCGGAGAGGCTGAGATTCGTTGGTAATTATTGAATCCTTTGGTTCTACCAAATCATCTGCTGTAGTTTGTATAGCTGGAACTCCTTCCAGTTCTACCTCATGACCACTAATTTCTTCACAATAAATTTCCTTTCACAAAGGTGGCATGTTGAGAAACAAAACATATTTTGTTCCTCGGTTAGGTAGAAGATATTCCCTTGCGTATGCTTGGGATATCCAACAAACTTCCACAGATCTGACTTTGTCTCGAGCTTGTCCGGATTTTTCTTTTTAGACATAGGCCGGACAACCCCAAATCTTAATAAACTTAAGATATAGGCTCTTTCCTTTCCATATCACATATGAAGTGGTAGGCAACTGATTTGATTTGAACCCTATTCAATAGGTATGCAGCTTCTCAAGTGCATAACTCCCAAAAGGAAATAAGAAACTCAGTAGTACTCATCATAGAGCACACCATATCACATAGGGTGCGATTGCTCCGCCCCGATACACCGACGTGCTGTGGTGTATACGGAGGAGTAATGCTGAGAGAGAATCTCATTCTCTTTTAGAATAGTCCAGGATCTCCGTGCTCAAGTATTCTCCTCCTTGATCTCATCAAAGGACATAATACTTATACCCGTTTTTGGTTCTCTACTTCTAACTTATATTCTGTGATTATCTCAAAAGTTTCAGACTTGTGTTTCAACAGAAACATATGTCTGAATCTTAAGAGATCATCAGTGAATATAATGAAGTACTAAGAACTGGTCTTGGCATGTGTAGACAGGGGACTTTCATACATCAGCATGTATCAATCCCAAGAGTTCACTAACTCTTTTTCTGTTTCCAATAAACGGAGCTGTGGTCATCTTATCTCTGTGACATGACCGGCAAGTTTCACAAGATGTAAATTCAAACTAATTTAAATATGCATCTATATGTAACTTCAGCTAGTCGGGTCGCATTTGAGATGACCTAGTCTACAATGCCTCAAGTAGGATTCGTTCATTTCTGAACTCTTCCTCTTGTGTGTGTTCTGTATATTAAGAACTGCAGTTTGATTTAGAACGTCTATGCTTTTAGATAATGTACCTGAACCGATCAACTCTTGATATAGGAAATGTTCAAAACATTATCCAACAATACAAAATTATATCCTTCTTTTCTAATAAAGAGACTGATATGATTTTGTATATTAGGTTCGGTATCTAATAACATTCGTTCAGAATCAATGTATTCTGGTAATACAGGGTGATAGTGACCAACAGACTTGGCTGCAACACTTGCACCGTTTCTATCTCATGAAACTTATCACCCGTTCTCAGTTCTCTACCTATCTGTAGCCCATGTAACAGATTACATATGCGGGATCCTGATCCGGTATCTCATACCCAGGACGTAAAGGATACTGAGAAACAGTTCTATGTAATGAACACACCCGAAGATGATGCATCAGCATGCACTTTCTTCGTTTGGGCGGCACGGGAAATCTGGTATTCCCTAATTTCCTGCTCTGTCTTATAACAATTATAAATTGGAGTGGGAGCAACGTTCCCCAGCTCAGTATAATAAGCGGGTTCGGTCAATACATCCGTATTATTATCTTGATTAAGGCGTGATATGGTCGCTACCTAGAGAGAGAGAGAAGAAAACACTCAGCGTGCGCTTTTACAAGATTAGATTGGTTATCAATTTATCTAATCAGGATGTCTCCCACTGTTTTAGTCAAATCTTCCTTCAAACCCAAAAAGGAAAGACTAGCCGGGATTAATTACACTCTACAAGTTCGCCAATCTTTCAGCCAGGCCAGTGCCGGTACTTTGAGGAAGGTTCCCCGTGCTTTCGCACGGACCTAATTAATGTAAACCTCGTTTTCCCAGGGCCGTAACCCCGTTGACACCTTTCTAGACACCTACTTGATCGGCTAATTGTAATGTGTAAAACTCTCCCAGGAGTAACTCTTACTCGCAGCGGGTATCGGGATCCAACTATCTCATAGAAGGTATGCAATCTCATTGCAAATTTCAACACTTGAAATTCCCAATAATATTTTACCCCTAGCGTTCTATGACCTTGATGAATGCCAAACCACCCATAGTCCGCTAGTCAAGTTCAACCCGTACATTTCCTGATTGAATTAAACTCACCCGCACGACCCTTGACGAATGCCAAACAACGCCGTATGGATACCCTAATCCAATCGCATCATATACTAGCAGATAAGCACTAGTTAGCTACTGTACACTACGCCTTGACGAATGCCAAGCTACCGCAGCACGAATACTAAGTAGTACTTATCTGAAATGACGGAGGGCTACGATAGGTTTTTAAGAAAACCCTTTGCGTAATGAACTTGATATCGTTGTACAATCGAGTGATTTTAAATGGAATGTTTTTGAGGCCTTTTCTAGTTTTTCTTAAGAGGTCGCTCCTAGTGAAGGGATCGTCTGCTCTTTCCTCATCGAATAAAGTGCATGGTATATCATATATACCGCTGTGCAAAGTAAGAACTATAGAAGCAATCAAAAGAAAAACCGAGTTTGTAGCACCTCCTAGTTTCACTAAAGAGGTCACTCCCGGTGAAGGGATCTCGGCTCTTTCCTTATCGAATAAGGTGCTGGATGTTTTATAAGGAACACCGCTATGCAAAGCAAGAACTAGAGCTACCTGTCTTTAAACAAGTTTCTACAACATCTTTAGGTTTCTTTTATTTCATTAATCTCATTAATGAAGTCCCATTTTAATTATGCTTCACAAGCATCACATTTGAAACGAAATCTGCAATATAACATATATCTCATATATATAATATAAATATTCGTCTCAGGCAGTAATATGATCTCATCACAGAACATTGCAGCAGAAGAACATATATGAAATATCGGATATACTAGGACGTCCGTGTTTTAATACGAGCCTGTATAAAACACGGATTCCACGGTCGCGATGAATAGCCAAACCCATATCCCTAGACCCCTACGAGAGCGGTAAGCAACACTGCCAATTCTAGGGTTAGGAGACCGGGTCTCGACTCCTCGAGATGGTCTCTCACTGGACCTTAGAACCCGGTTACTTGTGCTCCCCGCCTTGGGTCTACCTAATGAGGAAAAGTAAATAATATACAACGGTGACATCATCCTCAGCCTGAAAGTGCCCCAATAAAAGAATATTACATACATATGAATTTTACATGAATGAAAAAGAAAAACTCTCATCTCACATAAAACCCCCGGCTATTCAGAATGCGACGATCCAATATAACATATCACAGCAACACATAATATCTCATATCATCAACGTAAGCAAGTATGCGTATCCCGATTGTCGTTGATGTATAGCAACGAAGCCGGCGATACACCACATACTACGCTTACGATCACAGAAAAGAAAGTGTAAAACTACAACAGTTGGATTCCGCAACTTCCTTAGACATCGCATGCCTAACCAAATGAATTCCTTAGATATCGCATGCCTGACAATTATAAACCCCGCATTTTAGTCTCATTATCGAAAACTCTTTTTAATATCAAGTCAGGAAATTCAACAAGATTCCCGACATCCTGATCGAATACTCGTCGCAAACTTTAGTAGATGGCCGCACCCCAGGATGCCATCGACAAAGTGCACTAAGGCGGAATACCACTGCCGCGAGCACCCGAACGGATGCTGTTGGCGACGGGGTTCTCCTACAGTCACTTGGTCGGGGTTATGGGGCGTGGCTGTCTATTAAGTTTACCCGACGAGTATCCGCGTACGCTACATGATTGCGACAGACTTTTGATCACATCAAAATTCTGTGGCAACCGATCAATTGAGACTGAACTGCTAGATTTATAACATTCAAATTAGTTATCTTATAACTACCTGTGGATTCCAAATATTGTATCACATTCCAGATAAATAGACAATGTCAAACTTTCCGATCGAATAATCAAACATCCAAGTTTTTCCAAATAGTTCTCAACACTTGAAATTAGTTTAAAAACATCCATCACATGCTACAGTACCAATGGTCCAGCCGTAGAAGGGTCAAGCCAACGCCTCACATGTGGCACGCCGTACTGCCACAAACCCTAAGGTTCAGAGGCAGTTCAAGACGGTCACATAATCGAGTTAAGGTTTGTTGTCTTCTAGAGGGTCCACCGCGTTACTTGCACGACTTAGAACGTTCCTAAACTACGGAAAAATCCAACGCTTGGAAATTTTCCGGCAGGGGAAAAAGTGAGTTATTGATATCCGGTCGAACTTTTTAACAGTTTCTAAAAATTACCCGGACAAAACTAAACGAAGTTAAATTATCTGATCGAATCAACGAGTCCCCAATACAACCCTAGAAAACTCAACACTTGAGTGGAATTAAAAAATTCCCTGAAAAAAATGAAAAGAAAGGACCTAAGAATAAATATTTGAAGTTCCAGGGACTAATTCAAAATTTTGGCCGCGGAACCTCGGCCAAACCAAGGGTTTAGCGGCGGTTCCGCGGCCAAATAAGCGAATTAGTGGGCCGTACTTCACAGTAATTCTTAGTTTTTCCTTCTTGTTTTTCTGAGTATTTTTAATGCAGAAAAAATCACATTTTTAAAAATATCCAGAGAAGGGTATTTGTCGGGGTTTCCGGGTTCGATCGGACTTTAAACTTCGCCTAGACTTTACCTAAAGCTCTAGCTTGGCTCTGATACCACTGTAGGGTTGCTATGCACTGCTACAAGGGTCTACGAGGCATCAACCATACCCGATTTAAAATTTAGCCGTGCCGAACAACCCAAAGCCGGATCTTTAAACTAGAGTTTAGGCAAAAACAAGTATGTTAAACACTTTAAAACTAAGTGAGAGGGATTACAACCTTTGTAGATCCGGTCCTTCACTTCTTAAGCTCCATGTTGAGGTCCCTTCGCTGCGGTCATCGTGTTCCGGACTCTCGTGAGGCTTCACCAAGAGAAAGATGCAGTCTTGCTTCCGATCTTCGATAACATATATGATCTAGCTTGAAGTTTCATTAACACAAGCTAACACTCACTAAATGAAGTGAACACTCTCATCTAAAGGGCAAGGGTAGATGAGGATGATGAAGTAGGATTTGTGCTCTTATTTGTTTTCTTATTCTCACTCATTTTCATCACTTAGGAAAAACCTAGAAAGCTTTTCCATGAAAAGAAGAAGGAAGAAGAAGAAGAATAAATCATAATCCTTTTGTGATGAATAATGAAAGTATTGATAAGGTTAGAAATGCAACCATAGTTCAAGTAACCATTGTAGAGAATTAACCAAGGTTAAAGGGTTGGGTTGGGTTAAGGAAATATCTTCATAAAATATCTTTTCCAAAACAAAAATGAAAGCTTCTAGAAACTTCTAGAAAACTTAACCCTAATCAAACCCTAACCATGTTTAATCTCCACTAAACATGTTGCATTAATAACCACATCATGTTAAAATATTATATATCACATATATAATATTTATTGTAACAAAATAAAATAATACAATTAACATATATCACATATATATCAATGTATTACCCGAGTGAGAAAACGAATCTTTCAGTGAGCTAATATTAGTTAATGTAATTTAATATATCATATATATTATTATACATTAAATCATCGAATCAACACTTGATCCGACAATCCGGCTATATCGCATATAACCGACTAATATATCATTTACCGATTCATCGAATCAACACTTGATCCGATGACCCGGCTGATATCAAATATCGCGAGAATAGAATACGGTATCTCATATCGCATTATCCTCGGTCCTGCACATATCACATATGTTCCCCTACTCCGTTTTGCCTGAGTCAAGAAACCTCTGTGTAGGACTCTAAAGAATCGTCAATACGCCGGCAGTAGGTGATGATCATATCAAACACCCACAAGTTGTAAGCGGTCAGCTAAACGTAACAGCTACTCAGGTATTGAGCGCTCAGAAGATCAACAAGCAAGCCTGTACATTCTCCTGTGAATCCAATCAGTAACACTCCCGTACAGTCCGGTCTCGTCGTCTGATATGTCGCATATCTCGCCTAGGGGTGGTAAACATCAGACCCCAGTAGCTTGATAAGTCGTGTCGATATGAGGTCTATAATAGTTTGAGAAACTACTGATAACACTTACCGGTAAATCTCAGCAACCCTGGCCAGGGATTTCCAGTTATAACCAATCGAACACAGCACAACATCAACTCCCTATACCGGGAGAGACGAATCCCCTCCTATCGCTCATTGCCTCCATGTGATTCGGGACTGTACCCAAAATCCACCTTTTTGCACGCCCTCTTGGACGTGGTATGATGGAAATCAAAGAATAGTGGGAATCATACAAGACTCTATGACGATCTCGGGTCAACAGAGTACTCTGTACCAGTGTCACCGGAGAACTGCCATCTGACGTGAGGTATAATACCATCTGGGAGTTCTCGGCGAGTCCGTCCAGTGTACCCAGTCTCCACTGAGCACCCGTACACCATCCTTGATGTCAAACACCGATGGATATGGGATCATCCATCGCCCATCAAATGGATCAAGATGCGTATACGCTAGTCTACTCTGGTGCATCGATGCCCTATCTCGATACACCCTCGACTAGGAACAGTTATAGGATGTACTCGTCGAATACCGTGGCCCCACTAGTATGATCTCATCATAGTTCTAGTAGTCGAGTACATATCCTAAGGGCTTTATCAACATGTAATATAGAGACAATCAGAATACATGTTAAGATAAAGTACAACCAGATAGCATACTATCATGTCGAGCAAGAAAGTCCTCCCTATATATGTCCAATCATCCATTACAATATACATCATATGTACAGTAATGGCCTCTAGGGCATACATATAACTAACAGTTACTATCTGAGGCACGGACACGAGCACATGGTATTATACTTACGTATAGATGTTTACCCTTGCCACCTTATCATACTTCAGGCTTTATCATTTTGAGGATATACATTTTATGATCGTATTGGCCTAGGATTGAGTCATACATACGATTTCTGCTCCGTGATGTTTTCTACTCACGAGTTGGCAACTCTCCCCCGTTGTGCCACAGTTTCTTGCAGGTTTTGCGATACAGGTTTTCCTTGACGGCTTTGTCGGCACATTACTTCATTCCGGGTGATTGCTTTGGTAGGTGGGTTCACTCGCATCGTGACCACCATTGTACCTTATTTATATTCTGTTGTATCTAGAAACTCCATCAACCAGACTTGTATATTATTTCAGACTTAGAAAACCAGTTGTTATTCTTTCGACCTTAGAGCAGCGCGTTGTATTATTATGGGTTTTCTTGATGATTTTGATTTTCCTTTTGAGTTTTGATCCTCGCCCTTGGCGTTGTATATTATATTGCTTGCGTGGTTGTGACCGTCAATTGACGAAGAGCTAGCACTCGCTTGGGGATGCCTTTATTCATATTATTCATCTTGTACCCCTTTTGGGGCCAGTATTTACAAAGGAGACTGCCGAAATTTTCGGAAAATATATGACGTTTTAAAAATGTTTACAACGACTATTTAAAGTGATTATATGCAACTTTAAAACAAGTTTTCCTTCACCTTCTTCTTTTAATGGTTTAGATTTCTGGGTTTTTGGCTTACTTGAAATAGATGGGGTCCTATAGACTTCATATGATTTGTTCCCCTCCGAAAGACGGCGCGACAGGACGTCTTGCCTGAGATTCGGGGCAGATGCTAATTGGTGCTATCCGTCCACCTCTCCGAAGGTGCCAAATTGATTTATGGCACCATGTATCGAAGGTTTAGACGGATGCGTCCGATGTAGCAGACTTCGTCAGATTCCCCCTCGTTTGAGGGGTTTTTGATTGTGGGGACGCTCTTCCCTGCAGGCGCAAGCCCCTGCAGTTAATTACGCTACCGCATTGCGGTAACAACTTTCTCCTTCTCCAGATGGTCACTTCGTGTCGTAGGTGTTTGTTTTGTATTTTGTTGCCCGTGGATTGTTTACGGAGACTGAGTTATGTCGTAACCCGTAGGGCGTGGACTAGTCCAAATCCGTATTATCTTAGATTTGGGTTTGGGGGGGTTTGGTTTGAGGATACGTCAGCCATACTTGAGGCTAAGATCAACTAAAACGTTTGTTAAGGATACGTTAGTCCGATTTGAGACTAAGATCGACTTAACTGGATCGTTTAGATCCGACAAAAGAGCGTTTGGCTCTATTATTCCAGTTTAGGGACATAGTGGTCCATGAATGTATGGCCGTCGGGACCCGTCACCTCTCTGACGACGTTGAGGGATTACAACGACGGATGTCAGAGGAGTTCGGAGATGTACCCTCGAGCCAGGGTTAATTGGGAGGATTCATAGTCCACTCTGTTTGAAGGTTTAAGGATACGTTAGCCATCTTTGAGGCTAAGATCAACTTAAACGGGACCGTTTAGATCCGACAAAAGAGCATACGGGGCTCTATTGTTCTAGTTTAAGGACGTTGCGGTCCACGGGTAGTTTAAGGACACTGCGGTCCATGGGTAGTTTAAGGACATTGCGGTCCATGGGTAGTTTAAGGACATTGCGGTCCATTGTTAGTTTTAAGACATCTCGGTCAAGGTTAAGGACGTCGTAGTCCATGGGCTTAAGGACCCCACAGTCCATTGTTAGTTTTAAGACATCTCGGTCAAGGTTAAGGACGTCGTAGTCCATGGGTTTAAGGACCCCACAGTCCATTATGTGCTCTGGATGCTTCACACGGGTTCACTGCCGTGCTCTGCGAGGACCAGGCTCCGCTCTGGACGTTTTCCACGGGGTCAAAGAGTGACATTATCCGCGTTCCACGTAACCAGGAATTTGCATTAAACACGGGTTTAAGGACCCCGCAGTCCGTATCAATGTGTGGTCGTCGGGACCCGTCACCTCTTTGAAGGCATTGAGGGATTACAATGCCAAGTATCAAAGGAGTGAAGAGATGTACCCTAGAACCGGAGTAGATTAAATAGTCCTTGGCCCAATTTGGGGTCAAGACGAATTAATTATGTTATGAGTCCATTGGACCAGTTAATCACCAATTGAGGACTTATGGCCATCTTGGGCTAAGTCCAATCAGGAGAGGCTTTGCCTCCATCCATTTAGTCAATTGGGCCGAAGCCTAGTGTTAAACACTATAGAGCAATCGGTGTTGAACACTGGGAATGAGGTTGACAAGTTAGTGTTTAACACTAAGAGATAATTGGTGTTAAACACCAGCAACAAAGCTTTTCAAATTAGTGTTAAACACTAAAACAGATCAGTGTTGAACACTGCAGATAAAGCTTTTTAATTAGTGTTGAACACTAAGGCCCAACAGTGTTTTAACACTGGGTTCGAGAGTTTCAATTTAGTGTTAAACACTAAGACAAGAGGGGTCACGTGGCAGCACGTGAGAGCGCCCTCCCTTCATTTATTCTGCTGAGATTATCACATCTTTCAGAACATCACGTGCCATCACGTGATGGGCATTCAAATGCCTATGTATTAGAGCTTCTGCCAAGGGTCACGTGTGTCACGTGGGGTGCTGCCTCAAAGGGACTTTCTGTAGATCTCTTGGGGGGTCACGTGATGACACGTGACCCTGCCTCTATGTATTTTGTTTAGAGGCTTTGTTAATCTTTTTTCAGGAATTAAATTCCTCGAGCTGTAAATTTCAGAGGAATTAAATTCCTACTTCCTTTCGAAGACTTTGTATTCTGGAATAGAGTTTAACTCTGAATTTTCTGTAGGAATTAAATTCCTCATATATGTGAAGGGCTGAATAGGGTTAAACCCTAATAAAAGTTTTTAAGGAGTTTAAACTTCCATCCTCTGTTAAATTATGATTAAGGGAATTAAATTCCCGATGTTTCAACAGAACTGGGTTTTTTAATTAGGGTTAAACCCTGTTTCTTTTTTGTTCTGAAGGAATTAAATTCCCATGATATAGGGTCAAGCCCTACTTTTATTTTAAAGGAATTAAATTCCTATAGTTCTGTGAGAATTAAATTCTCGTGCTTGCATTCCTTCTCTATGTTTTGGATCTGCATGGCAGGATCTCAACCCATTGAGAATTAAATTCTCAATCTTAATGGGAGATGTGCACTTTGCAGATCCTCTATCAAAGAGAGAAGAAATATGTTCTTCTGTTTTTACATTATCAGAGTTAAACTCTGTTGAGAATTAAATTCTCTTTCTTTCAAAAAGGCCTTCCCTTTCTTACCTAGGGTTTTTTGCAGAAGATCCGAGTCTTTTCAAAGTATCAAAGCTCTTCTCCTTTTTTTTTCTTCTCTGCGTATGTATCTTTTTCTCTGTGTCTCTTGGCTCCTATTTATAGGAGAAGCAACCGAATCAATCAGTTTTTGACGAATCTTCATTAAGAGATTTGATTTGCATCCATTATTCGTTTTGGACCTTCGGATTATTAGGTGAATTTTATTCACCATTGGATTTTAAATCCAGAGATTCTCCTTTGTTATTTTGGTTAGATTTTAAGGGGAAATCTTTCCAAACCCGAGATTTTCCCATAGATAGATGATATTTCATCACCTCTGAATCTTTAATTTGATTGGTTCCAGATAGTTGCTTTCCTTTGGAAAGATTTGAATTTCTCTCAGAATTTAATTCTGTTGACAAAATGGGCTTTGAGAGCCGGTCACGTGTGACCACGTGACCCATGGTCACGTGTGAGCACGTGACCCCCTTTGGAATGAGCCTTTTCCTTTCTTTTGCGCTCTGTCTTCTGATCGTTGCTTAAACGTCACGTGCCACCACGTGACTCCCGGTCACGTGTGAGCACGTGACCCTTGTTTGAACTCTCTTTCCTTGGTTCATTTGGAGAACGAGTCTGCTGCCTTGAACGTCACGTGTCAACACGTGACCCTGGTCACGTGGGAGCACGTGACCTCTTCTGAAGCCTTTTCCTTGACTTGATCAGGGAACTGGTGTGCCTTTGACGCTTGCATTTAAATGTCACGTGTCGCCACGTGACCCTGGTCACGTGGGAGCACGTGACTCTTTCTGAAGCCCATTTTCTTCAACGTAGTCAGGAAACCGAACTTGCCCTGATGATGTGCTTAGGTGTCACGTGCCAACACGTGACCGCTAGTCACGTGTAAGCATGTGACCCTCTTCTGAAGCTTTTCCCAGAAGCTTTCCTGATTTTAAATCAGGAAACAAATGCCTCCACAGCGTTGTTCTCACGTGTCTGCACGTGAGTGCAACGCTGTCACCTCTTGTGACCGTTGGATTCCTCTAGGGATCTGGGGAGACGAAACGTTTTCATTGTCTTCTATAAATACCTCTGTCTCTTCATAAGAGCCTTCACTTTGTTCATCTTCTTTTTCTGAGAACTTCTTCTTTGAGAATTTAATTCTCGCTTTCAGAGCTTAGTTCTCTGTCTTGAAACAATCTTCAGAGTTTAACTCTGTTCAAAAGGAATCCTTTTTCCTCAGGTAATGTTCTTGGACAACGATGGACCTTCACATTTCTCTGGATTTTAAATCCAAAACAAGGGTTTTACCCTTTTTTCTTCATATTTTCCATAAGAACATGAAACCGCTTAACCTTCAAACTGTAGGTCTTTTAGGGTTTAGACGATCCTTGGGGAGATGGCGTTTCAGATCCATGGAATTTAATTCCATCCAAAAATGTTTCTGGGAATTTAATTCCCTTTTCTTAATAAGGAATTTAATTCCAACGAAGAACTCGATTTCTTCACACAGAGGCTTCCTGGGGTCTCTTGGCCCGAGGTTGTTCTTCCTGCAATTAATGCAATGGGGGCTTTGTAATGAATCTCATGACTTTTATTTTAGGTACCATGGATGCCCATCTGTATAGTCTTGACGAAATCATTTCCTATGGGAATATTCGTGCACTGGGCCGCAGTCAGAACCAGGAGTTCACTGATGCTCAGTGTGCCGAGATCATGAGCCGCTTCGACGAGTACAACCATAGGCTACTCCCCTGTCGCTCTTCTCTTCTGAGGCTGATCGTGCTGGCGATCCGGGAGGCACTTCCTCTCTTTTGCGCCGGCATACCGCTCGGGGCCTTGGACACTGCCGAGGATAAGGTGCATTCGGTGTACCTTATGGGCTTGATCTCAAAGAGAAGGCGGGATAATCTCATCGATCTCCTTCATCAGATTTTTCAGCAATCAGCCATATTGGGCGCCTACCGGAGGGTAGAGGACATCCGCGGGGACCCCGATGCTTGTGACCGTGAGAGAAAGCATACTCGGGAGGTTCGAAATGCTTGGAAGATCTTGAATAAAGTTAATTTCGAGTTTCTCAACCCATGCCCCGCGTCTGAAGCCTTACCATTGTAAAAGTTTTTCTTTTTATTTTGTATCGCCTTCTTGAAGTCTGGATGATAAGTTTTGTTGTGTCCTTGTATATTTGCACGCTTTTTCTCTGAGATTTTATTATTTTGCTACTATTGTTGTTTGTGCTTTTTAACATGCAGGGTATCACTCCATATTTTCCTTGTAACTGAACATCAGGTTTAAGCCTCACGTGTTCTACACGTGGGATCCCTTGATGTGGCTGTTCACAAGATTTTCCTCATGCCATATTTTCAGTGCACAATGTTAGGTGCAGAAAAAGGGCCTTGGAAATAGTTCCATCTCCTTGATTTTCGGTGCCTTTCCTTTTTTAGGCCTTGGAAATAATTTCACCATGCAAGATCTTCCGCGCACAGCACTTAATGCACTTCATTATATATGAGGCTATAGCCTTCTTTTCCTTTCACAGAGAGATTCATATCATATATATATTTTTTTTTCTTGAGGGAGAAACGAGTGCCATGGCTTGTAATCGCCCTCATGCTCGTCGACAGCCGTTGGAAGTTCCTCTTGAGGAGATGATCCCCCGCTTTGCTGCTCGGTTGGTGGACCCCCTCCTTTCTGACAACGAATGTGACTCGGCCATGCACGAGCTCTTGATCCGTAGAGGGTCTCCCCTCCCGATGGGTTCCCTCTGGCTCCAGATGATTCTCGCGGCCGTGCTTGCTGACATCCCTCCTCACCCAGCAGAGATGACCCTGGCGATGCTTGATGCGGCGGAAGAGAAGCTCGAGGGCTTTCATGAAGCGTGCCTGATTACTCAGGCCTTGAAGGATTGCTCGATTCATCTGCTGGGCCAGATCAAGGCCCGGCGAGCTATTATGTTTGCTTTCGCGGACGAACACGGCGCCAATCGATGGGGAGCGACTCCTCGTGAGAACCGTCGCTTTGATGTGCTGGAGAAAGCAGAGAGAGAGATGGAGAATTTTGTCCTTTGCTTCGTTAACCCCTGTGCCGTTGATCCCATGTTCGGTGACCTTTTTCGTTAGCGTAGACCATTTTTTTTTTAATTAGTCTCTCCTTTTTACGCTTTATGCAAAACTTCGATGTAGGCTTGGTATTAGTATGTATGTTTCCGCTTGCATAAATAAACTTTGGATTCTTCTCGTGAGAACTTTCTTTAATTGCAAATGCTATCATCACTTTCCTGCACATCAGACCCCTTCTTTTTTTTGGCATTATGAATGTTCATGCAATTGCAAATGCTGTTACTATATTTTTTTTTTGAATACTCATATGATTGCGAACGCATGCTTGAAATATGTCGGAAATCCTTCTTGTTGCCTTTCACGTCAGGTGACATGAGCGTGTTTTAGATCGACTATTCCCGTCGGCTGGAAGCCCATTTATACGGTCTTGTAAATGTCATGTTTGCAAGGCCGCGGTCACGAAAGAGAGCTTATGTGGCCACGTAGCGAACATATCGTTATGCGAGAAAAAGGCTCGGCTATAAATTTTCGGAGAGGGAGCTAGCTTCCAAGGCGCTGAGCGAGCTTCGCGCTACCCTTATTACCAGGGCCAACCAAGTGTATGAACTCTGACGGTTGCTTCAGGAGTTCATCAAAGAAGTGGTGGCTCGAGACAAAGCTGTCACGTTCACTCGTGAGAGAGTTGAGGCTCATAAGGCCACTGAGAAAGAGCTTGAAGCCCGGCTCGCTTCGTATCAGGCTCAGCAAGCTCAAGCGGAGGCTCGTCTTCTGGAGATTTTGCGTCATGAAGTCGTGGCTCAGCAAAAGCAGGATGAGCTGACCAAGCTGCTGAATCGCCCGCCGGCTTGAGACATTTGTATCTTTTCCTTCCTTTTTGTACATATTCATGGATGAGAGTATTTTCTTTTTGTTTCTTTCATAAATTGTACTTTGTACTCATTTTGGTTTATGAATAAAAGATACATTTTTTCTTCTAAATGGTGTGTCTCCTTTTCATTGAATGTATTCTGTGGATATTCTATCTTGATCTCCTTACAGGACAGCAGTGGCTCGGGACTCAGGGTTAAGATCTGCTCCCTAAGACTTTTGCTTTTTATGAGCCACGAGGGTCTCATAAGGAGTTTTTCTCCCTACAGGTCGAGAGGATCCCATAGGTGCGAGTTCTTCTTAAAGATCGTGAGGATCCTTAAGTGGGTTTTCCCTTGAGAGTCGTAAGGATCTCACAAGAGAGTTTTTCTTCCTTACAGGTCGTGAGGGCCTGCAAATGCCGGATGTGATCACCCTTATCCGTGTTTCACGGAGTCAGGGATCTCTCAAGGTATCGTAGTTTAAAGACGTCACGGTCAAGGTTAAGGACCTCATAGTCCGTGGATTTAGGGACTCCACAGTCCGGTGTTTGGTTGCAGGGACCCGTCACCTCTTTGAAGACGTTGAGGAATTACAACGCCAGGCATCAAAGGAGTGAAGAGATGTACCCTTAAACCAAGTCAAAATCTGTAGGGAATCGGGGTGGTTGATCGTTAGTTTTAAGACATCACGGTCGAGGTTAAGGACGTCATAGTCCGTGGATTTTAAGGACTCCACAGTCCGGTATTTGCTCTGGATGCTTTACACGGGTTCACTGCCGTGCTCGGCGAGGACCAGGCTCCGCTCTGGACGTTTTCCACGGGGTCAAAGAGTGACATCATCCGCGTTCCACGTAACCAGGAATTTTGCACTAGATGCTTCACACGGGTTCACTGCCGCGTTAGGCGAGGACTAGGCTCCGCTCTGGATGCTTCGCACGGGTTCACTACCATGCTCTGCGAGGACCAGGATCCGCTCTGGACGTTTTCCACGGGGTCAAAGAGTGACATTATCCGTGTTCCACGTGACCAGGAATTTTGCACTAGATGCTTCACACGGGTTCACTGCCGCGTTAGGCGAGGACTAGGCTCCGCTCTGGATGCTTCGCACGGGTTCACTGCCATGCTCTGCGAGGACCAGGATCCGCTCTGGACGTTTTCCACGGGGTCGAAGAGTGACATTATCCGTGTTCCACGTGACCAGGAATTTTGCACTAGATGCTTCACACGGGTTCACTGCCGTGTTAGGCGAGGACTAGGCTCCGCTCTGGATGCTTCGCACGGGTTCACTGCCATGCTCTGCGAGGACCAGGATCCGCTCTGGACGTTTTCCACGGGGTCAAAGAGTGACATTATCCGTGTTCCACGTGACCAGGAATTTTTGCACTAGATGCTTCACACGGGTTCACTGCCGCGTTAGGCGAGGACTAGGCTCCGCTCTGGATGCTTCGCACGGGTTCACTGCCATGCTCTGCGAGGACCAGGATCCGCTCTGGACGTTTTCCACGGGGTCAAAGAGTGACATTATCCGTGTTCCACGTGACCAGGAATTTTGCACTAGATGCTTCACACGGGTTCACTGCCGCGTTAGGCGAGGACTAGGCTCCGCTCTGGATGCTTCGCACGGGTTCACTGCCATGCTCTGCGAGGACCAGGATCCGCTCTGGACGTTTTCCACGGGGTCAAAGAGTGACATTATCCGTGTTCCACGTGACCAGGAATTTTGCACTAGATGCTTCACACGGGTTCACTGCCGCGTTAGGCGAGGACTAGGCTCCGCTCTGGATGCTTCGCACGGGTTCACTGCCATGCTCTGCGAGGACCAGGATCCGCTCTGGACGTTTTCCACGGGGTCAAAGAGTGACATTATCCGTGTTCCACGTGACCAGGAATTTTTGCACTAGATGCTTCACACGGGTTCACTGCCGCGTTAGGCGAGGACTAGGCTCCGCTCTGGATGCTTCGCACGGGTTCACTGCCATGCTCTGCGAGGACCAGGATCCGCTCTGGACGTTTTCCACGGGGTCAAAGAGTGACATTATCCGTGTTCCACGTGACCAGGAATTTTGCACTAGATGCTTCACACGGGTTCACTGCCGCGTTAGACGAGGACTAGGCTCCACTCTGGATGCTTCGCACGGGTTCACTACCATGCTCTGCGAGGACCAGGATCCGCTCTGGACGTTTTCCACGGGGTCGAAGAGTGACATTATCCGTGTTCCACGTGACCAGGAATTTTTGCACTAGATGCTTCACACGGGTTCACTGCCGCGTTAGGCGAGGACTAGGCTCCGCTCTGGATGCTTCGCACGGGTTCACTGCCATGCTCTGCGAGGCCCAGGATCCGCTCTGGACGTTTTCCACGGGGTCAAAGAGTGACATTATCCGTGTTCCACGTGACCAGGAATTTTGCACTAGATGCTTCACACGGGTTCACTGCCGCGTTAGGCGAGGACTAGGCTCCGCTCTGGATGCTTTGCACGGGTTCACTGCCATGCTCTGCGAGGACCAGGATCCGCTCTGGACGTTTTCCACGGGGTCAAAGAGTGACATTATCCGTGTTCCACGTGACCAGGAATTTTGCACTAGATGCTTCACACGGGTTCACTGCCGCGTTAGGCGAGGACTAGGCTCCGCTCTGGATGCTTCGCACGGGTTCACTGCCATGCTCTGCGAGGACCAGGATCCGCTCTGGACGTTTTCCACGGGGTCAAAGAGTGACATTATCCGTGTTCCACGTGACCAGGAATTTTTGCACTAGATGCTTCACACGGGTTCACTGCCGCGTTAGGCGAGGACTAGGCTCCGCTCTGGATGCTTCGCACGGGTTCACTGCCATGCTCTGCGAGGACCAGGATCCGCTCTGGACGTTTTCCACGGGGTCAAAGAGTGACATTATCCGTGTTCCACGTGACCAGGAATTTTGCACTAGATGCTTCACACGGGTTCACTGCCGCGTTAGGCGAGGACTAGGCTCCGCTCTGGATGCTTCGCACGGGTTCACTACCATGCTCTGCGAGGACCAGGATCCGCTCTGGACGTTTTCCACGGGGTCGAAGAGTGACATTATCCGTGTTCCACGTGACCAGGAATTTTGCACTAGATGCTTCACACGGGTTCACTGCCGCGTTAGGCGAGGACTAGGCTCCGCTCTGGATGCTTCGCACGGGTTCACTGCCATGCTCTGCGAGGACCAGGATCCGCTCTGGACGTTTTCCACGGGGTCAAAGAGTGACATTATCCGTGTTCCACGTGACCAGGAATTTTGCACTAGATGCTTCACACGGGTTCACTGCCGCGTTAGGCGAGGACTAGGCTCCGCTCTGGATGCTTCGCACGGGTTCACTGCCATGCTCTGCGAGGACCAGGATCCGCTCTGGACGTTTTCCACGGGGTCAAAGAGTGACATTATCCGTGTTCCACGTGACCAGGATTTTTTGCACTAGATGCTTCACACGGGTTCACTGCCGCGTTAGGCGAGGACTAGGCTCCGCTCTGGATGCTTCGCACGGGTTCACTGCCATGCTCTGCGAGGACCAGGATCCGCTCTGGACGTTTTCCACGGGGTCAAAGAGTGACATTATCCGCGTTCCACGTAACCAGGAATTTTATCGATTGTATCCGCATTTCACGGAATGGAGGTTTGACTGTTGGCGACATGTGTACCACCGAGCCATGGAACTGGGAGTTGCCGCTGTTCCGCTTAGCTTGAAGTTGTGTCTGCTGCGTCGAGATGATCTCCAGGTTATTTGTGAACCGTCGAGATTTGGCTTCCTCTCATGATGAAACCTGGGGGAGGAGTACGACTCCTTCTTTGTTTGCGCCCCTGGATTGTATACAGGGATTGATGCAGCATCACCTGTAGGGCAAAAAGGTTTCATTTTTCCATCATTTCTTTTATTCTTTCCGCGATGCTCTATCATTTCAGCTTTTTATATCGCGAAGGTCGCGATTGCCCAATCATTTCGGCTATTTCTCGCGGTGCCCAATCATTTCGGCTATTTGTTTTATTTTTACTCGCTGCTTTTTATTGCGAGTTGCCCCATCATTTCGGCTATTTTTCATGCATACATTTTTACTTGCTGCTTTTTATTGCAAGTTGCCCCATCATTTCGGCTATTTCGTAGGCATGTGTGGCCTGCTAGCTTTTTTTTCGCCGCAAGCTCGGATTTTGGACACCGATTTCGGCATCAGCATCGCTGCAACTGGGATGTTGCCAGGAGCGAATCATCATTTGCCATGAAAGAACTTGGGATTTGATACCGGTTTAGGCGTCAGCATCGCTGCAACTGGAATATTGCCAGGAGCGAATCATCATTTGCCTCTGTCGATGTTGAACAAAGGTGGCTTAGCAAACAGGGTTAAGGTCCTGCCGACTAAGGCTTTTGACTTCATGAGCCGTAAGGGTCTCATAAAGGTATTTCTCCCTACAAGTCGTGAGGATCTTGCAGGTGTATTTTCTCCTTAGGGATCGTGAGGATTCCTAAGTGTATGTTCCTCTGTAAGTCGTAAGGATCCTACAGGAGGGTTTTCTCCTTATGGGTCGACGGAACCTACAAGGGTTGGACTTTGCTGGGGAAATGTTTATTCGCGCCCGTGGATTGTATACAAGGGTCAGTATTGAGCCTCTTGTAGGGCAAAAAGGTTGTGGAGGATTTGCTTAAGAACAGGTTTAGGCTTCTGTAACTTAAGACTTTCAAATCTCATGAGCCGTGAGGGTCCCATAAGAGAATTCTCCTTACGAGTCGTGAGGATCTCGTAAGTGTATTTTCTCCTTAGGAATCGTGAGGATCCCTAAGTGTGTTTCTCCTTTGTGAGTCGTAAGGATCTCACGCAGGTGGTTTCTCCTTACAAGGTCGAGAGGACTCTGTAAGTGTCCTTTAACGAGGTTGCGCCCTTTCGGGTTTTCACAAACACTCGCCGGTAGTCCTGCTGTTTTTACTCACGGAGCCCTTTCGGGTTTTCATCCGTGCCCATTTTGCTTATAGACATACCGTTTTTTTTTCATTTTTACTTTTTTTTTACAAGGTCGCGCCCTTTCGGGTTTTCACGAACACTTGCCGGCAGCCCTGCTGTTTTTACTCACGGAGCCCTTTCGGGTTTTCATCCGTGCCCACTTTGCTTATAGACATACCGTTTTTTTTTGTTTTTTTTTAATTTATTATTTTTTTATTTATCCATCTCGTCAACCTAAGGACGTTGCGGTAGTAGTTTAGGGACGTTTCGGTCCGTCGTTAGTTTAAGGACGTTTCGGTCCACCGTTAGTTTAAGGACGTTTCGGTCCGTCGATAGTTTAAGGACGTTTCGGTCCGCCGTTAGTTTAAGGACGTTTCGGTCCGTCGTTATAGGAAGGCCGGCTGCTGCTTGTAAAGTCTGAGCTTAGAAAGATAGTGAGCGGACATAGTCGTCGTCATCTATCATTGACTTAGGCTGTGGCTTATTAAGCGTAGTATTTCTTTAAGAAGCGGCCGTTTATTGGCCTGAAAGGCCTTTCACCGTGCATGTCCATGGGTAGGTAGGCTCCACCCTGGTAGACCTTGTCTATGATGTACGGGCCTTCATAGTTTGGCTCAAATTTTCCTCGCTTGGCACGATTGGGGATCATAGGTCTTTTGACCACTAGTACGAGTTCGCCTTGGCGGAATGTCCTCGGCCTGGTCAATCTTTCGTACGAGCGCGTCATCTTTGCTTTGTAGGCTTCTAGATGTTGTTGCGCTATGAGCCGGGTTTCATCGAGGGCATCAAGCTCCTCAAGCCGAAGGTGAGCATTTTCTTCGTTCGTCAGCTCGTGGTGGACTGCTACTCATAGAGAGGGTAACTCTATCTCGAGGGGGAGCACTGCTTCTGTCCCAAATACCAACGCGTACGGCGTTGTGTTTGTGGCCGTCTTGAATGTAGTTCGATAAGCCCAAAGGGCTTCTTGCAGCTTTTCGTGCCAGTCTCTCTTATTCCTGGAAACGGTCTTTTTTATGATCTTCGTCAAGGTCTTATTGAAAGCCTTGGCCAGGCCGTTAGCTCGTGGATTGTAAACTGAAGAATATCTCCAGTCTATATTGTGCTGCTGTGCGAAGCGGCTAATCTTATGGCTTCGGTAGGCCGGCCCATTATCGGAGATAATCCGCCGTGGGGTCCCAAACTGATAGATGACGTGCGTCTTGAAGAAATGGAGGATATTCTCCGTCTTCACTTCCTTCAGTGGTACTGCTTCTGCCCATTTGGAGAAGTAATCAGTTGTCGCCAGGATAAAGCGGTGTCCCCGGGATGATGCTGGCTCAATGGGGCCGACTATGTCAGTCCCCCACATTTCGAATGGCCAACTAGCCAGCGTCGGGTGCAGTGGATTCGGATGTTGGTGGATGAAGTCTCCATGGATCTGGCATGAGTGGCATTGCTTCGCATACTCGAGGCAGTCCTGGATCATCGTGGGCCAGTAATAACCCATCCGTTTAATTTTTAACTTCATATTTGGGCCTGCTTGGTGAGAACCGCAAAGTCCATCATGAACTTCCTGAATGACTCTTTCTGCTTCGTCAGGTCCTAAGCATCTGAGCTATAGAGAATCAAACGATCTCTTGTATAGAATGTCGTTGACGAAAGCGAAGGATAGAGCTCGTTTCATGAGCTGATGTCTTGAGGACGCTTCTTCGGGTATTCGGTGGGACTTAAAGTAGTCTATGAAGACTTCCCTCCAGTCTTCGGCCTTCTCATGGTCTTTTATTTGTAGGGTCGTCTGCTCAGTCGTTCCCTTTTCTTCGCATGATTCCGGAGATATTTCTGCCGGGGCGAGCACTCGACGGCTTTGTACCACGATTCTGACGTCATCGAGGTTCTCGTAAGCCAGTTCTTTAGCAAGTTTAGCCAACGCGTCTGCTTTGCTGTTTTCCGCGCGCGGTATGTTCTCCAAAGTATAGGAGGGAATTTGGGTCAATAGTTGTTGCACCCTTTCGCCGTACTTCACCAATTCCGGCTTGCACGTTTGGTAGTCACCATTTACTTGACTGACGACCAGCTGAGAATCCCCGTATATGAGGAGGTCTTCAATTCCCATGTCGATGGCGATCTCGAGGCCTGCTATCAGGGCTTCGTATTCGGCTTCATTGTTTGTCCTCGGCTCTGTTAAGGAGAAGGCGAAGCGCATTATCCCTCCTTGTGGAGTTGCAAAGATGAGGCCTATCCCTGATTTGATCATTGGGATACCTTGTTTCTGTTTCTTTATGGAGGACGCTCCATCGAAATAGAGTTCCCATCGGGTGCTTCCGCCGCTAATCGCATCAAATGCATGCTCGTCCGAAAAATCACAGTTTAGAGGAGAATTGGCCGGTATCGGGTGCTCGGCGAGGAAGTCGGCAATGGCCTGGCCTTTCACTGCCTTGAGAGGTTGATACGTTATCGAGAACTCCATCAAGAGCAGGGCCCACTTAGCGAGTCGTCCCGTCAATATGGCTTTCGACATCAAATATTTGAGAGGGTCCACCTTCGAAATAAGACGGACTTCATGTGCTAATGCGTAATGTCTAAGCTTTGTTATTGCGAAGATCAATGCCAAGCAGTGCTTTTCAATGGGGGAATAGTTGCTTTCTGCCCCCAGTAGAACTCGACTTAAGTAGTAGAGTGCTCTCTCTTTCCCCTGATCGTTCTCTTGTACCCATAATGCGCCCAAGGAACCTTCGAGGGCGGTCGTATAAAGAATGAGGGGTTTTCCCTTGACCGGCGCGGCCAACACCGGAGGGTTCTGCAGGTACTGCTTGATCTCGTCTAGTGCACCTTGACATTTGTGATCCCAAACGAATGGGGTTCCCTTTTTCATCAGGTGGCTGTAAGGACGACATTTGCCTGAAAGATTAGCGATAAACCGCCGGATGTATGCGAGCTTCCCTTGGAGAGACCGCAACTGCTTGAGCGTTCTTGGCGGAGGCATTTCCATGATCGCTTTAATCTTTGACGGATCTATTTCAATACCTCGGTGTCGAATGATGAATCCCAGGAATTTGCCCGAGGAGACTCCAAACGCGCATTTGAGGGGATTCATTTTCAAATTATATTACCGAAGGCGTTGAAATACAGTCTCCAGATGCTTTAAATGATCTTCGTATGACATGCTCTTCACTACAAGGTCATCGATATAGCACTCGACGATGTCGTGTATGAGATCGTCGAAGATCTTTGTCATGGCCCTTTGATAGGTGGCGCCAGCGTTCTTAAGACCAAAGGGCATAACCCTGTAGCAAAATATACCCAAAGGGGTGCGGAAAGCGGTATGCTTCTGGTCTTCGGGATGCATCTTTATCTGATTGTATCCCGACGAACCATCCATAAAGGAGAAAACCTCGTGAGTTGACGTGTTATCTATCATTAGCTCGGTTACCGGTACTGGGAAATCATCCTTTGGACAGGCTTTATTGAGATCCCTGAAATCCACGCATATGCGTACCGTCCCATTCTTCTTCATTACCGGGACGATATTGGCAATCCAGTCGGGATATTGGACTTCTTGGATAAATCCAGAATCGATCAACTTCTTGACTTCGGCGTTGATGCTCATTTCAAGCTCGAGTCGCATCCTCCTTGGCGCCTGCTTGACTGGCTTGGTATCTGGGGATATTTCTAATCTATGCACAGCAATCTCCGGATCCAATCCTGGCATCTCGGAGTAGTTCCACGCGAAGCAATCTTTATGCCGTAGAAGCACGTTCTTTAACGCAGCCACCTTTTCTTCGGATAATAGCTCGCTGACAAATGTCGGTCGCGGGTCGTCTGCCGATCCCAACTCAATCTTCTTGAGGTTATCTGCAGTAGTAGGTATACCATCTTCTAGTTCTTTTGGAGCGGGCGGAAATTCTGAGATCACCTCATCATTGCTGTTCTCAAAGCACCGGGGAAGGTCGTCTACGTTCTCGGGCTCTTCTCCTAATATCGTAATCGTACAACAAGTGCGAACCCGCTCCCTGGACTGAGGTGGACCCGGTTCTGCTCTAGCGGCTTTAGGCTCATGCTTTCGCGGCGGCGTTACCTTCCAGCCGTCGGATAAAGCGAATCTACCCCGTCGGTACTGGTCGTCGACCCAGTTCTTGAAGGTGAAGCAGTCTTCGGTAGGATGTCCTATGGCTTGGTGATAAGAGCAATAACTCGGATGAGAGACCTTGCTAGCTTGCTCAGGACGTCTAGACTCTGGAAACGTGATCATTTGATGTTTTATAGCGAGGTTGAGTAACCTCTCCGTCTTGTCTCGGGGGAAGGAATACGCTCGACTCATCTTCTTCACGAGGGGCAAACCTGAGCCGCTTCTTGATTTATTTCCGTCTCTGCGTCGGGCCTTTCGTACAACGGATTGACGAGGATATGCATCTTTGTCTTTTTCGGTACGTTGAGATAGACGTTGCGTCCTGGCCTTCTTGTAGATGGCCATCTCGCGGTTGTGGTCTTCCTGAGCTCTCTGACCCGTTTTCCTGATAGGCTTGTTCGTTCGTTCTTCAAACGACGGACTCGGTGCTTCGATCGCGGGGTCTAGTTTTAATGAAGGGTTGGCATCTCCTGACAGGGCGTCCTCTTCTTCATCAAAGGTATATATAGTGTAGCTGCTGTGAGTCCGTTCCCGTTTTCCAGCTCTTGCGTATCCAAGCCCTAGTGTTTCCATCTTCCCGTTGGGCAATTTGCGTTGAGTCCCGGGGACATCCCAAATCTTGTTGTAGAACCGAGCCTGCCGAACAGCCTGTTTTAAGGGTACTCCTTGGCGCTTCAATAGCTTCTTTAATCCATCCGTATAGTATCTGGGCAGACGGATGGGTTGGAGCCTGTCGAGTGTAGTATCCGCGCCATGCCAGATCTCTTTCTCTATTTTCGACTCTGGGGATCGGTAAAATAGGATCACTTTCTCACCCCTTCGCCTGGGAGGGATGTAAAATGTTTCCAGGTCCTGCACACTGTGAGCTTGAAGCGTGTCGAGATCCTTGTAGTGTTCTCGCGGTACCATGGTGATTTGCAAACTATGGTCATCGCCAAGGGGTGCTTGTGTTGGCAGCCGATTGGAAAACACAGCATTAACTTCATCTTCTGAATCACTTCCGAAGACTAATACGGGGGCGGGTGTCCCCAGGTTGTTGCGTTGAGATGGCCCTGCATAGACTATCTCTTCCTCTTCTTCGGTATCGCTCCCGAAAACAGGGATGGTGGTGACGGTTTTGTTCTCCGGGTTGCGACTCCTTTCCGTATCCTCGAAATCCGGCAAAAAGTATTTCGCATCTTCGTATTTGCGGACTTCGTTCACGGAAAATGGGTTTAACTCACCTGTTACGGTATACTCGAAACCATCCTTGAAGTACTTCATACACTGATGTTGTGTAGAAGGGATGATATTGTACTCGTGTAGCCAAGGACGGCCGAGCAAGGCGTTGTAGCAGGTCTTGGCGTCGATGACATGGAATTTGATGTCTGTGACGAGAAGTCCAAAGCGTAATGTTAGTATCACAGATCCGAGAGTCCGTGACGATTGTGAATCGAAACCGGAGATAGTAATTTTGTCACGAGCGAGGTGTCGCACACTCATACAGATTTCCTTCAACACCCGAACATTAAGGAGGTTGACGGAGGATCCATTATCCACCAGGATCTTGCCTATCTTGATATCATGGCAGTATCCGGAGACATATAGGGGACGGTTATGGTCGCATGTCCCGAGAAGGAGGTCTTCATCACCGAAAGTGACGTCGGCCGTATGCACTTCCTCCAGTTCATCCTTCATCTTTTCAGTGGCGAGGAAGGCTTGGAATTGCTCGGGTTCTTGTAACGCCTTAATTAATGAGTCTCGCGCTTCTTTCGATAATAGGAGGGCATCGAGAATGCTAAGCTGAGAAGGTAGCTTCCTTAGGTGCGCGAGAATGTTATAGTCCACTTTACTCTTCCTAGGAGGGTCTTTGGCAGCCAGCTCTCTCATGACTTGGTCATCTAAAGTGATATCTTCAGTGACCTTTTCCTTTCCCTTATCCTTTCTATTCCCGGGCCCGAGATTCTTTTCTGGGAGTGTGCGATTGCGCAGCTGAATGTTCTCGCAGATCTCCGATTCCTCCTCTTTCCCCGAGACAGATTCTTTAAAGAGAGGGCCCAGAGCCATTTCTTCATCAGAGTCGCTCCCAAAGGTGAGAACTTGTGACCCCCTGGCGTTAACCATGCAACAGTTGCCAGTCGTTCTGTTGTGCCCATCGACAGTACTTCTTCGCTCCCGACGGATCTTGCGTTTCATGCGCTTAAAATGTTGCCGATGAGCAACATATCCTTGCCACCATATCTTAAAGGCGTCGCACTCCTCCGTGGGATGTGAGACTTTCCGGTGATATGCGCAATAGTCAGGGTGCCTCTCCACCCCGTCGTGTGTGTTTCCTTCCGAGGGCGGTAGCTTCATCCCCATTGACATGGCTTTGGCAAACCTTTTTCTCGTCTTGAATATCTTCTTGTCTACCTCGGATACCTTTCGCTCTGGCGGAGGTAGTTCAACTCTTCCGTTCAGTCGCCCGCATTTGGCTCTTTCCGACGTGGTCATTTCACGCTCCTGGTCCGCTTTACATTTTAGACGAATCTCGTCTTGAAAAGCGTCGATCATTTCGTCTGTTGTCCATGCACGCTCTGGTACAGGCTCTGCCTCCGGCTTCTTAGTGCCAGGAGTTTTCCCATCATCGGTAAACGAGTGGGAGACTACGTTACAACTCGCCACATATCCTTCGGATTCATCCGACGAGCTCTCTCCATCATCTTCCTCTTGAAAGATGTGGTTGAGGAACTCTTGCAGTGTGACAGGAGTTCGCGCCTTTTGATTGTATTCTTCCAGCGCGTCGATTTGCTTCTGCAAGTTCGTGTGCTCGTTTCCAAGCTTCACGGGCTTCTTGGATTTCCTCTTCTTTTTCTTCGAGGATTTCGACGGTTGGGCGTGAGTATTTGGGCTCTTATCGCGAGTCTTCGTAATTGGGCGGGGCTTCAACATTCCTTTGATAATTTGAGGTTCAAGAGGGTCCTTCCATTCGATCGCAGGGCACGCATGAAGGTCTCTCAGCATTCTTTTGGTTTTAGTTGATAGCACGACCTCCCATGGAGCTTCTTAAATAAAAGAACATGTTGCCCCCGGTGTATCCGCTTTCCTAGGAGCATGCGGCTGTGGTGGGTTCACCTTCCACTTTTCGGACAGTACAAACTTCCCCTGGAGGTACTGGTCTTCAATCCATCCTTTGAAGACGAAGCAATCTTTAATTGGATGGCCTACCGTTTGATGGTAAGGGCAATAGTTAGGGTTATTCACCTCGGTGGGTTGCGGCGGTCGCCTTGGATTTGGCAGGTTTATAAGTCTGTTGCGTATTGCCAGCTCGAATAGCCGTTTCGTCTTGTCCCGTGGGAACGAGTAGGGACGCTTCATCTTCTCATTATAATACCGACGTCTTTCCTCCAGTTGATCTGCCGGTTTCGGGGCGTTAGGTTGCTCTTGGGCATTCGCAACAAAGGTTGCTCGTCCTTTACCCTTGTCATTCCTAGGTTCCGACTTCGGTGTAGGTGGTCTATGACCCATCTGGTCCATCTGAGCCAACTTGTCGATCAGGGCCTGGAATGTGGTTGGCTTAAAGAACATCATAAACTGGGAGATAGTTGCGTGAGGGTCTAGAGTTCCCACGAACATGCCCACCGCAGGTGCTTCCTCAATGCGTTGCTCACATCTCGACCACAAGTTCCGCCAGCGTATAGCGTACTGGACCCAGGTTTCGCCCGGTTTTACCCTGGCGTTAATAAGTGCAGTTATTGGAGTGCGTTCGCTGGCACTTGCAAATCGCTGAGTGAACAACAACTCCATTTCAGCGAACGTTTTGATAGAATCGTTCGGGAGTTCCGAATACCATTCGAACGCTGTTTCTGATAAGCTGCCCACGAACTGGCAGAGCAACAATTTATCATCACCGCCGGTGTTACCGCAGAGGGCCCGAAACTGGGCGACATGTTGATGGGGATTGCCGGTCCCCTTATACATGTGGAATTTTGGTATCGTATAGCCTTGCGGGTATTTGATTTGGTCGTACCAGCTCGGATACGGCCGCCCCGTTTTCACGACTTGACCAGCTGCCTCAGTAGCGTGATGAACCCGGATTTGCTGGGCTATGTAGTCAGCCAAGTCAGCCTTAGAGATTGCCTCCTCCTTGGCCGTTGAGAGGGCTGGTGGTGGATTTGACGTTTCTCCTCGGTCGTCTTCAAGAACGATCGGGGGATCCTCGGCGGGTAAGTCCTGCTGGATCATCATTCCTATCACATCTTGGAAGAGAAGGCCCATCCGTTGTATGTTGGACGCTTGTTCAGCAGCCTCTTTGTCCCTTTTCTCCAGTGTCCGGCGAAGGAATTCAGCATCGGTTTCTTCCTCCCGGCGTGCGTCTGAGGACGTTTCTGGGTTTTCTTTTGGCCCGGTGAGCGCGGCCATAGCATTCATCATTTCTTGAAGCTTTTGTTGCTGCTCCTGGGCTTTCGTCACGGATCGGGTTAGCGGTCGGTGGCCCGTAGAAGTGCGGCTTTCCTCTTTTCCAGAGGCCATGCAAACAGTGTGCACCACCATGCCCCCAGACTTAGGGCGTCTGGGCTCAGTGCTTTTAGCCGTCGTTGCATGCTGTGGGGTCTTCTCTGGCCTCCTTCTTTTATGAGTAAGTTGATCAACAGCCTTTTGGGGTTTAGCCTGGTGACCAGCTTCCGGTTGGATTTTCAGCTTCTTGTGCTGGCGGGAGAAGTTTGGATCGATGATCGAGTCCCGGGCCTGCCGCCAAACCTTATAGATTTTGGAAGACAGCCGTTGAGGAGATTGGGGCTGTTCTGATTTTATTTCCACAATCTTTTTTAATGGGGGAGGAGACCTCTTCAGCACTGCAGTAGGAGAATTCCTTCGCACCTTATTTAGCATTTCGAAGCTGTTCCCAGTTGGAACAGCAGCATTAACTTCTGCCACCGGGGCCGATGGAGTCAACCCGGAGGGGGAGTTGCCCCCAGCCTTCCTTACTCGGCGCCAATGGCGACGTCGAGCGTGTCGAGCGGACGGCGTTGGGTCAGCGGTAAGAATGGTTTCGTCTTGCCCCCTGTGTAGGTGGGGGGTTACTGTTGGTGTTAGCCTGTCAAAGACTGACGTCTTTTGGGTAGCAGGGGCGGGAGTTGAAGCCGTCAATCTTGTAAAGACCGACCTTTTGGCCAGAGAAGCCGCCTTGGTGATTTCGGGAGCAGGAGCGGCCACTTTCTTAGAAGCAGCCTTCTCTGAGATTGTAGGCCTCATGATGGGTTCGCAGGATTTCTGGCCCAATTTAGAGAAGACCGAGGCATTGACGTTGGGCGACTCGTTGAGAGGAGCCGCGGCAGGGGTAAGACGATCAAAGACCGACTTCTTGAGAGCTTCCGTTGTCAGCACTGGAGCGGTGAAGTTCGTCGGCGGGACCATGGTCCCAAAGAACAATCCTGTGGTGGCGCGAGTGACCTGTTCCACGGGCATTGTGAATAGCGAAGCAGCTTGGGGTCCGTAGGCTATACCTCCTGGCGAGGCAGAGCGTTGGTTGCAATTGCAGTCTGAGCAGTTGGAGAATTTCACGGAAGTAGAAGCCATCGATCCTTTGCTTTCTGCAATAAGCAAGACGCCAATTCTTAGTATCTTGAAACCCAAGGGCAACCATTAGCGAACCGCGTTTGGTTCGCGAGTCACGACACACGAAGTGTGGAGTGGAAAGAGGAAAAGGTCCCACCGGGCGTGCCGGAATCTGTTCCCCTCCGAAAGACGGCGCGACAGGACGTCTTGCCTGAGATTCGGGGCAGATGCTAATTGGTGCTATCCGTCCACCTCTCCGAAGGTGCCAAATTGATTTATGGCACCATGTATCGAAGGTTTAGACGGATGCGTCCGATGTAGCAGACTTCGTCAGATTCCCCCTCGTTTGAGGGGTTTTTGATTGTGGGGACGCTCTTCCCTGCAGGCGCAAGCCCTGCAGTTAATTACGCTACCGCATTGCGGTAACAACTTTCTCCTTCTCCAGATGGTCACTTCGTGTCGTAGGTGTTTGTTTTGTATTTTGTTGCCCGTGGATTGTTTACGGAGACTGAGTTATGTCGTCGCCCGTAGGGCGTGGACTAGTCCAAATCCGTATTATCTTAGATTTGGGTTTGGGGGGGTTTGGTTTGAGGATACGTCAGCCATACTTGAGGCTAAGATCAACTCAAACGTTTGTTAAGGATACGTTAGTCCGATTTGAGACTAAGATCGACTTAACTGGATCGTTTAGATCCGACAAAAGAGCGTTTGGCTCTATTATTCCAGTTTAGGGACATAGTGGTCCATGAATGTATGGCCGTCGGGACCCGTCACCTCTCTGACGACGTTGAGGGATTACAACGACGGATGTCAGAGGAGTTCGGAGATGTACCCTCGAGCCAGGGTTAATTGGGAGGATTCATAGTCCACTCTGTTTGAAGGTTTAAGGATACGTTAGCCATCTTTGAGGCTAAGATCAACTTAAACGGGACCGTTTAGATCCGACAAAAGAGCATACGGGGCTCTATTGTTCTAGTTTAAGGACGTTACGGTCCATGGGTAGTTTAAGGACATTGCGGTCCATGGGTAGTTTAAGGACATTGCGGTCCATGGGTAGTTTAAGGACATTGCGGTCCATTGTTAGTTTTAAGACATCTCGGTCAAGGTTAAGGACGTCGTAGTCCATGGGCTTAAGGACCCCACAGTCCATTGTTAGTTTTAAGACATCTCAGTCAAGGTTAAGGACGTCGTAGTCCATGGGTTTAAGGACCCCACAGTCCATTATGTGCTCTGGATGCTTCATACGGGTTCACTGCCGTGCTCTGCGAGGACCAGGCTCCGCTCTGGACGTTTTCCACGGGGTCAAAGAGTGACATTATCCGCGTTCCACATAACCAGGAATTTGCATTAAACACGGGTTTAAGGACCCTGCAGTCCGTATCAATGTGTGGTCGTCGGGACCCGTCACCTCTTTGAAGGCATTGAGGGATTACAATGCCAAGTATCAAAGGAGTGAAGAGATGTACCCTAGAACCGGAGTGGATTAAATAGTCCTTGGCCCAATTTGGGGTCAAGACGAATTAATTATGTTATGAGTCCATTGGACCAGTTAATCACCAATTGAGGACTTATGGCCATCTTGGGCTAAGTCCAATCAGGAGAGGCTTTGCCTCCATCCATTTAGTCAATTGGGCCGAAGCCTAGTGTTAAACACTACAGAGCAATCAGTGTTGAACACTGGGAATGAGGTTGACAAGTTAGTGTTTAACACTAAGAGATAATTGGTATTAAACACCAGCAACAAAGCTTTTCAAATTAGTGTTAAACACTAAAACAGATCAGTGTTGAACACTGCAGATAAAGCTTTTTAATTAGTGTTGAACACTAAGGCCCAACAGTGTTTTAACACTGGGTTCGAAAGTTTCAATTTAGTGTTAAACACTAAGACAAGAGGGGTCACGTGGCAGCACGTGAGAGCGCCCTCCCTTCATTTATTCTGCTGAGATTATCACATCTTTCAGAACATCACGTGCCATCACGTGATGGGCATTCAAATGCCTATGTATTAGAGCTTCTGCCAAGGGTCACGTGGGTCACGTGGGGTGCTGCCTCAAAGGGACTTTCTGTAGATCTCTTGGGGGGTCACGTGATGACACGTGACCCTGCCTCTATGTATTTTGTTTAGAGGCTTTGTTAATCTTTTTTCAGGAATTAAATTCCTCGAGCTGTAAATTTCAGAGGAATTAAATTCCTACTTCCTTTCGAAGACTTTGTATTCTGGAATAGAGTTTAACTCTGAATTTTCTGTAGGAATTAAATTCCTCATATATGTGAAGGGCTGAATAGGGTTAAACCCTAATAAAAGTTTTTAAGGAGTTTAAACTTCCATCCTCTGTTAAATTATGATTAAGGGAATTAAATTCCCGATGTTTCAACAGAACTGGGTTTTTTAATTAGGGTTAAACCCTGTTTCTTTTTTGTTCTGAAGGAATTAAATTCCCATGATATAGGGTCAAGCCCTACTTTTATTTTAAAGGAATTAAATTCCTATAGTTCTGTGAGAATTAAATTCTCGTGCTTGCATTCCTTCTCTATGTTTTGGATCTGCATGGCAGGATCTCAACCCATTGAGAATTAAATTCTCAATCTTAATGGGAGATGTGCACTTTGCAGATCCTCTATCAAAGAGAGAAGAAATATGTTCTTCTGTTTTTACATTATCAGAGTTAAACTCTGTTGAGAATTAAATTCTCTTTCTTTCAAAAAGGCCTTCCCTTTCTTACCTAGGGTTTTTTGCAGAAGATCCGAGTCTTTTCAAAGTATCAAAGCTCTTCTCCTTTTTTTTTCTTCTCTGCGTATGTATCTTTTTCTCTGTGTCTCTTGGCTCCTATTTATAGGAGAAGCAGCCGAATCAATCAGTTTTTGACGAATCTTCATTAAGAGATTTGATTTGCATCCATTATTCGTTTTGGACCTTCGGATTATTAGGTGAATTTTATTCACCATTGGATTTTAAATCCAGAGATTCTCCTTTGTTATTTTGGTTAGATTTTAAGGGGAAATCTTTCCAAACCCGAGATTTTCCCATAGATAGATGATATTTCATCACCTCTGAATCTTTAATTTGATTGGTTCCAGATAGTTGCTTTCCTTTGGAAAGATTTGAATTTCTCTCAGAATTTAATTCTGTTGACAAAATGGGCTTTGAGAGCCGGTCACGTGTGACCACGTGACCCATGGTCACGTGTGAGCACGTGACCCCCTTTGGAATGAGCCTTTTCCTTTCTTTTGCGCTCTGTCTTCTGATCGTTGCTTAAACGTCACGTGCCACCACGTGACTCCCGGTCACGTGTGAGCACGTGACCCTTGTTTGAACTCTCTTTCCTTGGTTCATTTGGAGAACGAGTCTGCTGCCTTGAACGTCACGTGTCAACACGTGACCCTGGTCACGTGGGAGCACGTGACCTCTTCTGAAGCCTTTTCCTTGACTTGATCAGGGAACTGGTGTGCCTTTGACGCTTGCATTTAAATGTCACGTGTCGCCACGTGACCCTGGTCACGTGGGAGCACGTGACTCTTTCTGAAGCCCATTTTCTTCAACGTAGTCAGGAAACTGAACTTGCCCTGATGATGTGCTTAGGTGTCACGTGCCAACACGTGACCGCTAGTCACGTGTAAGCACGTGACCCTCTTCTGAAGCTTTTTCCAGAAGCTTTCCTGATTTTAAATCAGGAAACATGATTCAAGTGCCAGTCAAGTGCCATTTCGGGTCGTGACAAAGTTGGTATCAGAGCGCTAGGTTAAACTTGATTCGAGTCTATGTTTGACTATGCGGAGTCTAGGGCATATATATATTCGGAACCTAGGCTTCACCTTACGGAACTTAGATTTGGTCGAAGGGGTATTAGACCCGAAATTTCGTCGCATAGGTTGGCCTTGGTTGATGGAGTAGGTGATTTAAGGAGAGTGACGTACCGTGTGTATATTCCGCGGCATACTTATAATACGCTACTCCGCTTAAGAAGCCTTAGGATGTACATTTCCTTGCACAGCATTATATTCATTCCTATGATCTATCCTCATCGATATCGGTTTATGGTTTTTGCTGCCACGATTACACGGGCAGAGAGAGCCACGGCTAGAGTTGCGTCAGCACGAGCTCGTCATGAACGAGGACTGACCAGGGCGTGATTCCAGGGACACACGATTGTATATATGTGTCATTTTATTGTGTTTTCGCGCCATGAGCGTTTGATGGATCGCTTTTACAAGATTTCTCGGACGTGCAGATCAGCACCAGAGGATTAGGCCACTGCCAGAGGCCAGCCAGAATGTGATGACCGTCAATGCACCGATTACTTGATGATTGAGGCACTATTTAGCGTACGGAAAAATGAGCCAGTTGTTGCTGCGAATAACAAGATATCGCCACAGATGTTTGGAGATAATGCCGCACGAGTTATGCTTAGAGATATGATAGAAGAACGCTAGTCACCTAAGGAGGAATGACTAAAGCATGTGATTCGTTTCCTACCCCGATGCGAGGTCATCAGATTGATTGATTCGAGCTAGAGACGACTTCATGCAGGTACGTTGAGAGTTGATAGAGACGATCGAATGTCAGGAATTTTTTCAAGTTTAAAGTATTCGGAAAAACATGCAAGTAATTCCGTGGACCCTCTAGAAGAATGAAACCCTAACTCGATATAATAACCATGAGAACGCTTTGGAACCTTAGGGTTTGCAGCAGTTCCGCGGTGCCATTAATGAGGCTTGGGTTTGCCCTTCTACGGTTGGTCCATAGGTACTGTGGCATGTACTGGAATACTATTAAACTGTACTCAAGATGTTGAGCTCTTGAGGGATTATGGAACTTTGACGAATCGATCGAAAGGTTCGACGTCATTCGGATATCATGTGATGGGATACATTGCTTGGGAGACTCCAGATACGAGTATAGCCGTTGGAGCACAGTCCATTCAGCTATGAAGAGACGAGTCCGAATCAGTCGATATTAGAGAAAAGTATAGTAAGAGGTTCGTACGAGATTTTGATGAGATGACATTCCACCCCGTTGACATGATGTGATACGCATGCAGAGGTATTGAATATGGATATACCTTCCAGAAGGAGTCGTGATGAGTATGCAGCCGTTCCGGACCAATAAATAGATTTAGTAAAGGATGATGATTTTCGGGCAGTTCAGCAGAAACGAGATTGGGAGAGACCCCGACAAGATCTTTCTGGAATACTATAAGAGAAGACTTGGACCCAGGATCAAGTTTTGAGAATACTAAACAGCGGTGTAATTCTTCTTAACCATAGTACAGTTTTCAACCTTCGACGCACAGGGTTTGAGCTATTCAACTCAGGGGACTTATACAAGGTATTGTATGTTGTCCAATGTCCATTAGGAAAAGGGGTTGGTGCTCGTACTATATTCTGTTTACTTGTGACTTCTCCAGTTTTAGACAAGTATTTCATAGAAATACAAGGTCCAAGTTTTGAGAAGTTATAGGTACAAGAATAAAGTAGAGAACCATGTGTTCCAAGTATCAGGATTCTTCAAGGTGATCGAAGATGTAGAAACTTGTGTTTGGTATTCAGTTGATAGTAATGGTTTAGTGAACTTGCTTCTCTTCCAGGTTACTCATATTTGGATGCACTCCTAGTTGAGTAATGCTGGACATCCTCTCTCCATTTAGTTGACATGCACCGGAGACAGCTGCATGATTTGAATCTGGTTCCAATTAAATCAGTGTCTCTGTTTCTATATTGTATATAGAAAGGTTCATATCTTAACGATGTTAAGGTATATGGAGTTTTCCGGCTTATGCTTAAAACCAGACTCTGGATAACTCAAGGCACGTTTCAGTAATGGCAGTTTGTGGGTTATCCCGGGCTATGACGAGGGTTAACTTTCTTCCATCTAGATGATCAATAGTGATATTGTTCTTGACTCGCCACAATTTTAGTAAAATGAACTTCTTTTTTAGAAAACAATAATGGGAGTATGGTAGAACTGGAAGTGATTCCACAACCACAAACGATTACTAAAAATTTAATAGAACCTAAAAATTCAACCGGGTTTGACATTCCATTAGCCATTCCATAGATATGGTGGGTAACCTCAGGCAACTGAGAGGTGCTTCGGTATCCTCAAAGACGGTGACTGGGAGGTTCTTGTTTACCCAGACTTGCCATTATTGCTGTTCTAGACTATGAGACCCGTCAGGAGGATGAGTATAGCGTCGTTCTAAACTAGCTTTAGAAATGCACGTTTATATGACTCTGCCAGAGGGTTGTTGTATTCAGTAGGAGCAGCAGAAGCATAGTGGACAAGTAGCTTGTGTCTATTTATAGACTAAGGCGAGTATAGGGGAGATAGATCATCTATTTTTGATGTAACAGTCATGGGCTTTGACTTCATCAGAATAGAAGATGGATCTGTTAAGAAGGTAATAGGGTGTGATGTCCTGGTATTTGGATGACATGCACTTTGTAGGAAGTGAAATTCCGATACAACGATCGGTTATACTGTGGTTGTCACACAGTGGTTTCAACAAATAGGATATGGATATTATATCATGTAGGATTGCTTGGCATGACAGCAAGGTTTCGGGAGGCATCTTCCATGCAATTTTCAAAAATTTGCCATACAAAACAATCCTAACCCTAGAATCTTAACTAGTGATCTTGACGAAACAATGTGTAAGCTATTTTACATCTAAGTGAGTAAGGATTACATCCTTTGTAGTCCGGTCCTTCACTTCTATAGTTCCTTGTAGTGGTCCCTTCGCTGCGATCAATGAACTCCCGGACTCTTGAGTGGCTCCACAAGAAGAAAGCAATGAGCTTGCACGAAGTCTTCGAGGCCGAAGATGATCTACGTCGAGGAGACACTAACCCAAGCTACCTCTTCACTAATATGGGATTAGTGAAGCTAACACCCTACACTAAAGTGCTAATCTAGTAGAGGATGATGAAGTAGGATTTTTGGTCACTTTAGAATTAATTTTCTCACTATTTTTATCACCTCTCATAAAACCTAGAGAGCTCTCTCTCAAGTGAAGAGGAAGAAGAAGCAAATAATAGATGAGAGAGTGAATGGCAACCATGGGTGAGTTTGTATCATATACTAACTCATGTAGAGACATAACCATGGCTAAGTGATAATGGTTAGGTTAATAAATATCTTAGGTAAAACAAAATTAGTGGACTAAGTCAAAGCATCTACAAGCTTCCACAAGCTTCATGCATGCGACTTATTTCCATCTAATTTGGATTTACTTAAAATAAATAATCCTCACAATTATCATAAGCATTGTGTAAGTCTCATACACCCATGTTGCATGTGGAATCAAGCATGACACAAAAAGAAAACACAATTAATATATATCACATATATATTAAGCGTGCACAAGTGAGAAAAAGAAATGCTTAAGTGAGCTAATATTAGTTAATGTAAATTAATATATCAAATATATATAATTATACATTAAATCAACACTTGATTTAATAATCCGGTTATATCTCATATGACCGACTAATATTTTTTGTATCAACGTATCGAATCAACACTTGATTCGATAACCTGGTTATATCTCATATAACCGACCGATACAGTATCGACTTATCGAATAAACCTTTTATTCGATAACCCGCGGCTATATCTCATATAACCGATCGATACCTTATATCGCGAGAATAGAATACGGTATACATACTCGTATTAATCTCGGTCCCGCACATATCATATATGTTCTCCTACTTCAATTTGCCTGAGCCAGTGAAACCTCTGTGTAGGACTTTAAAGACTCGTTAATACGCCGGCAGTAGCTGATGATCACATCAAGCACCCACAAGCCGTCAGCGGTAGTAGCTGGACGTAATAGCTATCCGGGTATTGAGCGATCAGAAAATCAACAAGCAAGCATGTTCTTACTCCTGCAAAAGCCTGTCAGGAACACTACTGTACAGTCCGGTCTTTTCGTCTGATATGTCGCATATCTAGTCTAGGGGTGGTAAACGTTAGACCCCAATAACCGGTAAGTCATGCCGATGTGAGGCTCATAACGAGTCGAGAAACTACTGATAACACTTATCAGTAAATCTCCGTAGCAGCCCTGGCCAGGGACTTATCGTTATGGTCAATCGAGCACATCGCAACATCAACCCCCAATACCGGGAGAGACGAATCCCCTCCTATCGCTCATTGCCTCCATGTGATTCGGGACTGTACCTAAAAGCCATCGTTTTGCACGTTCTGTTGAACGTGGTAAGGTGGAAATCAGAGCACAGTGGGAATCACACAAGACTCTATGACGATCTCGGGTCTACAGACTAACCTGTACCAGTGTCACCAGAGAACTGCTATCTGACGATAGGTATAATACCATCTAGGAGTTCTCGTTGAGTCCGTTCAGTGCACCCAGTCTCCACTGAGCATCCGTATACCATCTTTGATGTCATACACCAATGGATGTGGGATCATCCATCGTCCATTATATGGGCCAGGAAGCATATACGCTAGTCTACTCCGGAATATTGATGCCATGTCTCGATACACCCTCGACTAAGAACAATTATAGGGTATACTTGTGGACTACCCTTGGCCCCACTAGTATGATCTCCATCATAGTCCTGGTAGTCAAGTACACATCCTAAGGGCTTTATCAACATGTGAGAGCAAGACAATATCACTTATACAAGTCAACATGTTAAGATAATGAGTAACCAGATAGTATACTATCATGTCGAGCAAGAAAGCCCTCTCTATATATATCCAAGCATCCACTATTATATACATCATATGTACAATAATGGTCTCTAGGGCATATGTATAACAACAATCTCCCACTTGCACTAAGGCCAGTTGTTGTAGTATCTCATACCCAATATCCCGAAGAGTCTCTCAAATTGTATCTGGGGTATGGCCTTTGTGAGTGGATCCGCTGTGTTTTTCTTCGTGTTAACTCTCTTGACTTCAATCTCACGGCGATCAACTATCTCCCGGATCAGGTGATACCGCCTCAGTATATGCCTGGATCGCTGATGAGACCTAGATTCCTTGGCCAAGGCCACTGCTCCATTGTTATCGCAATACAAAGGTATTGGATGCTCAATGGATGGAACCACACCAAGTTCAGTTATGAACTTCTTCATCCAGACAGCCTCTTTGGTAGCATCGTTGGCAGTGATGAATTCAGCCTCCATCGTCGAGTCTGCCATGGTTTCTTATTTGGAACTCTTCCAACAAACCGCCCTTCCATTGAGGGTAAAGAAAAATCCCGAGACCGACTTAGAGTCGTCCTTATCACTTTGGAAGCTTGAATCGGTAAAGGAATCCATTTGGAGTTCTCCGTTACCATACACCAAGAACACCTTTTTAGTCCTTCTCAAGTACTTGAGAATGTTCTTCACAGCTGTCCAGTGACTCTCTCCTGGATCTGCTTGATACTTACTCTCTACACTTAGTGAGTATGATACATCGGGTCTGGTACATAACATTGTATACATGATAGAGCCTACTGTCGAAGTATAGAGTATCCCTTGCATGCGAGCTCTCTCCAAATCAGTCTTGGGAGACATCTCTTTGGAGAGAGTGAGTCTTGCGATCGTGGGCAAATTCCCACGCTTGGATTCTTCCATACTAAACCTCTTTAGTATGGTGTCAATGTACCTGGATTGGGACAATCCCAGTATCTTTTTAGATCTATCTCTATAGATCTTAATTCCCAAGATGTACTAGATCCTTCATTGAGAATCTATGTGATAAGAAGAGCATGACCGAGTGCAGCATAGGAACATCATTTCCTATCAAGAGTATGTCGTCCATGTACAATAAGTGGAAGACAACCTTACTCTCTGCCACCTTCTTGTATATACAAGGTTCATCTATATTTTTGATCAAGTCAAACTATTTGACTACCACATCAAAACAGATGTTCCAACTCTGCGATGCCTGCTTTAACCCGTAGATGGATTTAAGCAGCTTGCACACCTTCCCGCTGCTCCCACTGTAGCCCTCTGGCTGAGTCATGTACACGCACTCTTCTAAATCACCATTTAGAAAGGCGTTCTTAACATCCATTTGCTAGATTTCGTAGTCATGGTATGCAGCAATGGCAAGTAGGATCCGGATGGACTTAAGCATAGCCACTGGAGAAAAGGTTTCATCATAGTACACATCTGGTCGTTGACGAAAACCTTTTGCAACAAATCTAGCTTTGAAAGTCTCAACTTTTCCATCTACACCAAGTTTCTTCTTAAAGATCCATTTTCTCCCGATGGGTTTTACCCCTTCAGGAGCAACTTCCAAAGTCCATACTTTGTTGGTGTACATGGATTCTATCTCAGATCGCATTGCATCCAGCCATTTCATAGAGTCCCCACTCGTGATGGCCTGCTCGAAGCTAGTTGGGTCATCATCTACCATGATGCAATCCCCGCTCCCACCGTCTATGAGAAAACCGTAGTATCTTTCGGGTGGATGAGGAACCCTACTAGATCGGCGGAGAGGTTGAGGTTCGTTAGGAACTATCGAATCCTCTGGTTCCAATAAATCATCAGTTGTAGTTTGTGCCGCTGGAACTTCTTCCAGCTCTACCTCTTCGCCACTAATTTCTTTTACAAGAAATTCTTTTTCTAAAAAGGTGGCGTATTGAGAAACAAACACCTTTTGTTCCTCAGCGTGGTAGAAAATATATCCATAGGAATCCTTTGGATATCCCACAAACTTACATAAAGCTGATCTTGCCTCGAGCTTGTCCAGATTTTGCTTTTTAACATAGGTCAGACAACCCCATATCTTAACTCTTTTAAGAGATGGTCTCTTCCCATTCCATATCTCATATGGAGTGGTAGGCACCGATTTGGATGGAACTCTATTCAATAGGTATACAGCTGTCTCTAGGGCATAACTCCAAAAAGAAATAGGTAACTCAGCAGTGCTCATCATAGAGCGCACCATATCCAATAGGGTGCGATTCCTCCGCTCCGATACACCGTTATGCTGTGGTGTATACGGAGGAGTAAGCTGAGAGAGAATCCCATTCTCTTTTAGATAGTCACGGAATTCTGTGCTCAAGTATTCTCCTCCCCGATCGGATCGCAGGATTTTAATACTTTTACCTGTCTGGTTCTCAACTTCATGCTTATATTCTTTGAATTTCTCAAAAGCTTCAGACTTGTGTTTCAACAGGAACACATGTCCGTATCTTTAGAGATCTTTATTGAATGTAATGAAGTACGAGGAACCATTCCTGGCATTTGTAGACATGGGACCGTATATATCACTATGTATCAGTCCTAAGAGTTCCGTAACTCTTTCTCCGTGTCCTGTAAACGGAGTTTTGGTCATCTTACCTTTGAGACATGACTGGCAAGTGTCATAAGATGAAAATTCGAATGGTTTCAAATATCCATCTTTATGTAACTTAGCTGGTCATGTCGCATTGATATGATCTAGTCTACAACGCCACAAGAAGGATTCGTTCAGTTCTGAACTCTTTCTCTTATGTGTGTTTTGTACGTTAAGAACTGTGGTTTGATTTAGAATGTATATGCCATTATTTAGAGAGCCTGATCCAATCAACTTTTGATCCAGGAAGATTTTCATAACATTATCCTGTACTATAAAATTATATCCTTCTTTACTTAATAAAGAAACTGATATAAGATTGCATATCAGGGTCGGTATGTAATAGCATTCGTTCAGAATCAATGTATTACCATTTGGTAATACAAGGTGATATTCGCCAACTGCTTTGGCTGCAACATTTGCACCATTCCCTACTTGTACGGAATGATCACCTATTCCCAGTTCTCTTCCTTTACTTAGCCCATGTAACATATTATATATGTGGGATCCCGATCCAGTATCTAATACCCATGACGTAGAGTGTACTGAGAAACAGTTCTGGGTGACTAACACACCCGAAGAAGATGCATCAACATGCTCATTCTTCGTTTGGGTGGCGTGGAAATCCGGATATTTTCCTATTTCTTGCTCGGACTTATAATAATTATAAGTTGGAGCGGAACTAACGTTCCCCTGCTCAGTATAATAAGCGGGTTTAGTTAATACATCCATATTATTATCTTGATTAAAACCTGACATGGTCGCTACCTAGAGAGAGAGAGAGAAGAAAACACTTAGCGTATGCTCTTGCAAAGATCAGATTGGTTATTTATCTTATCTAATCGATGTCTCCCACTGCTATTATCAAATTTTCCTTCAAACCTTAAAATGAAAATTTACCCAGGATTAATTGCATTCTACAACTTCGCTAACCGTTTAGCCATGCTAATGCCGGTACTTCTGAGGGAGGTTCCCCATGCTTTCGCATATATCTAATTAAAATAAACCTCATTTTCCTAGAGGCGTAGCCCCGTTGACACATTTCTAGACACCTAATGAGTTAGCTAATTGTAAAGTGCAAAACTCTCCTGGGAGCAACTTTTGCTCACAGTAGGATCGGGATCCTACTATCACATAGAAGGTATGCAATCTCATTGCAAATTTCAACACTTGAAATTCCCGATAATACTTTTTACCCCTAGCGACTTATGACCTTAACTATGGTCAACAAATTATAAGCACTAGTTAAGTTCTACCCGTCATTTCTTGATTAATTTAGACCCAACCGCATGACCCTTAACTATGGTCAACAAAGTCACATGACTGTCCTAATTAATCGCATCATATGCTATGTAGGAAGACATCACTTAGCTACCGTACACCGCGCCTTAACTATGGTCAACAAACGCAGCACGAATACTTCCTAAAATGATGGAGCGTTATGACAAGTTTTTAAGAAAACCTTTTACGTAATGAACTTGATATAGTTGTAGTAACAAGTGATTTTTTGAAAAGGAATGTTTTTGAGGATTTTTACTAGTTTTGCTAAAGAGGTCACTCCCGGTGAAGGGATCTCGGCTCTTTCCTTGTCGAATAAGGTGCAGGATATTTCACAAATACCGCTATACAAACCAAGAACTAAAAGAAGCAGTCAAAAAACAAAACTGAGTGGGTTGTAGCATCTGCTAGTTTCGCTAAAGAGGTCACTCTCGGTGAAGAGATCTCGGCTCTTTCCTTATCGAATAAGGTGCTGGATATTCTACAAGGAACACTGCTATGCAAAGCAAAAACTAGAGCTGCCCCTTTTTGAAAATATGATTCTACAACATCTTTTAGGTTTCTTTTCTTTTCATTAATCTCATTAATGAATTACCATCATTTATTCTTCCTAAGCATCACAGAAGAAATGAAAATACAACGTGCGCTTATGCCATCCGCATTCGCCACAGTGTCCCGTTATGCACCGTTAGGTTACTTAACTAACGACATATCGGGGCGGGACTAGCGCGGGTGCAAAACATAAGCAACGTTTATTATATATCATATATACAATAATAAAGCATTCGTCTTACGCATATAAAGTGATCACATCACAGAATATCAGCTTCAGAAGATAACATATGAAATATTGGATATACTAGGAATTCCGTGTTTTAAATTAAGCCAGTATAAAACACGGATTCCACGGTCGCGATGAATAGCCAAACCCACATCCCTAGACCCCTACGAGAGTGGCAAGCAACCCTACTAATTCTAGAGTTAGGAGACCCGGACTCGACTCCTCGAGATGGTCTCCCACTGGACTCTAGAACCCGGTTACTTGTGCTCCCCTCCTTGGGTCTATCCTAATGCGGAAAAGTAAATAATATACAACAATGGTGACATCATCCTTAAACCGGAAGTGCCTCAATAAAAGAATATTACATACAATGAATTTTACATGAATGAAAATAAAAACTCTCATCTCACATAAACCCCCGTTTATTCAAAACATGACGATCCAATATAACATATCACAACAACACATAATATCACATGTCATCAACGTAAGTAAATATGCGTATCACAATTGTCAGTAACGGTGATACACCACATATTACACTTACGGTCGCAGAAAAGAAAATGTCAAACTACAACATTTGGAATCCACAATTACCTTAGACATCATAAACCTAAAATATCACATACTTCGGATTTCATGCCTAACTATATGAATTCCACAAATTGCATCACATTCCACAAATAGCTAGACGATATTAAACATTCCGATCGAATCAACAAACACCCAAAATTTCCCAAAAAGCTCAACACTTGAGCGCAGTTTAAAAATACTCAGAACATGCCACAGTACCATTGGACCAACCGTAGAAGGGTCAACCCTTGCCTCACCTATGGCGCCGCGGAACTACCGCAAATCCTAGGGTTTGGCGGCGGTTCTTACGGTCATAGAATCGAGCTAGGGTTTTGTTCTTTTAGAGGGTCCACCGCATTACTTGCATGATATTTGAATGTTCTTTAACTCGGAAAAAATCCAACTCTTGGAAAATTTTCCGTCGAGGGTTAAAGTGGGTATTTGATATCCGTTCGAACTTTTTAACACCGTCTAAATAACCCGAATAGATATTAGAATTACGATTACGAAACACTCCGAATTGCCTTTATGGAAAATTAACATCTCATGCAATTTTAGCAAAAACTAGCAACACCTGAAACACCAAAACCTAGAGACTGGAACACAATAGAAATTTCAACCCAGAACTCCTGTGGAAAACCGAGAAGGCCAGTTTTATGAAGCATGTGGCTGGCCAAATTCCGGCGAGGGGGGTGAATTTTATACCGTGTTCATGTTACATCTCATATAACATTCTGCAGTTGCTAAAAAAATTTTTAAAGCCCATTTAAAATTCGACAGAAACTTGATTTCGATGTTTCAAGTTACGGAGTAGTTTCGGTTTCGTAATCTAACAAACATCGTCTAAATCTCTAGCTTGGCTCTAATACCACTGTAGGATTGCTTGGCACGACAGCAAGGTTTCGGGAGGCATCGTCCATGCCATTTTCAAAAATTTTCCGTACAAAACAATCCTAACCCTAGAATCTTAACTAGTGATTTAGACGAAACAATGTGTAAACTACTTTACATCTAAGTGAGTTGGGATTACAACCTTTGTAGTCCGGTCCTTCACTTCTATAACTCCTTGTAGTGGTCCCTTCGCTGCGATCAATGAACTCCCGGACTCTTGAGTGGCTCCACAAGAAGAAAGCAACGAGCTTGCATGAAGTCTTCGAGGCCGAAGATGATCTACGTCGAGGAGACACTAAGCCAAGCTACCTCTTCACTAATGTGGGATTAGTGAAGCTAACACCCTATACTAAAGTGCTAATCTAGTAGAGGATGATGAAAGGATTTTTTCTCACATTAGAATTAATTTTCTCACTATTTTTATCACCTCTCATAAAACCTAGAGAGCTCTCTCTCAAGTGAAGAGGAAGAAGAAGCAAATAATATATGAGAGAGTGAATGACAACCATGGGTGAGTTTGCATCATATACTAACTCATGTAGAGACATAACCATGGATATGTGATAATAGTTAGGTTAATAAATATCTTAGGTAAAACAAAATTAGTGGACTAAGTCAAAACATCTACAAGCTTCCACAAGCTTCATGCATGTGACTTATTTCCATCTAATTTGGATTTACTTAAAATAAATAATCCTCACAATTATCATAAGTATGGTGTAAGTCTCATACACCCATGTTACATGTGGCATCAAGCATGACACAAAATGAAAATACAATTAATATATATCACATATATATTAAGTGTGCATAAGTGAGAAAAAAATGCTTAAGTGAGCTAATATTAGTTAAGGTAAATTAATATATCAAATATATATAATATTACACTAAATCACTAAATCAACACTTTATTTAATAATACGGTTATATCTCATATGACCGACTAATATTATTTGTATCAACTTATCGAATCAACACTTGATTCGATAACCCGGTTATATCTTATATAACCAACCGATACAGTATCGACTTATCGAATAAACATTTGATTCGATAACCCGGCTATATCTCATATAACCGATTGATACCTTATATCGTGAGAATAGAATACGGTATCACATACTCGTATTAATCTCAGTCCCGCACATATCACATATGTGCTCCTACTTCGTTTTGCCTGAGCTAGTGAAACCTCTGTGTAGGACTCTAAAGACTCGTCAATATGCCGGCAGTAGGTGATGATCACATCAAGCACCCACAAGCCGTTAGCGGTACTAGCTGGACGTAATGGCTACCCGTGTATTGAGCGATCAGAAGATCAACAAGCAAGCCTATTCTTACTCCTGCAAAAGCCTGTCAGTAACACTATCGTACAATCCGGTCTTTTCGTCTGATATGTCTCATATCTAGTCTAGGGGTAGCAAACATCAGACCCCAGTAACCGATAAGTCGTGCCGATGTGAGGCTCATAATGGGTCGAGAAACTATTGATAACACTTAACAGTAAATCTTCGTATCAGCCCTGGCCTGGGACTTATCGTTATGTCCAATCGAGCACAGCGCAACATCAACCCCCAATACCGGGAGAGACGAATCCCCTCCTATCGCTTATTGCCTCCATATGATTCGGGACTGTACTCAAAAGCCACCGTTTTGCACGTTCTGTTGAACGTGGTAAGGTGGAAATCAAAGCACAGTGGGAATCACACAAGACTTTATGACGATCTCGGGTGTACAAACTAACCTGTACCAGTGTTACCAAAGAATTGCTATCTGATGATAGGTATAATACCAGCTAGGAGTTCTCGGCGAGTCCGTTCAGTATACCCAGTCTCCACTGAGCACCCGTATACCATCTTTGATGTCAAACACCAATGGATGTGGGATCATCCATCGCCCATCATATGGGTCAAGAAGCGTATATGCTAGTCTACTCCAGAATATCGATGCCCTGTCTCGATACACCCTCGACTAGGAACAATTATAGGGTGTACTTGTGGACTATCCATAGCCCCACTAGTAGGATCTCCATCATAGTCCTGGTAGTCAAGTACATATCTTAAGGGCTTTATCAACACGTGAGAGTAAGACAGCGTCACTTATACAAGTCAACATGTTAAGATAATGAGCAACCAGATAGCATACTATCATGTCGAGCAAGAAATTCCTCTTTATATATATCCAAGCATCCACTATAATATACATCACATGTACAATAATGGCCTCTAAGGCATACATATAACTAACATATCAAGCATACTGGTTACTAGATCTATGATTTTAGATCTAGATTTGGCTAGTTTTCCAATCTGGGTACTTAGTGTTTGAGATAGTGCCCTCAGAGTCAATTATTGGATCACAGGCATGTGATTGCAATGATTGAGGGAGGACCTATACCGGTAGGACAGTCTTACTCAAGATGATAGTATGCTATCTGGTTTATCTTTATCATCGTGTACTGTTTAAGGTGACCTCACAGATCGCTATTACACGTTGATAGAGCCCCTAGGATTCTTGCTTGACTGCCAGCAGTATGAGGGCGATCATATACGTGGGAGCTGGGGTCTATAAGCACATCCTTAAAAGGTCCCTAGTCGAGGGAGTTTCGAGACAGGGCATCGATACTCCAGAGTAGACTAGTGTATACATTCGAGACCACGACGAGGGGCGGTGGCCGGTCTCACAAGCCACTGGTGTCAGTTGGTTCACCTAAGATGTATACAGGTGCTCATTGGGTTATGAGTACACCGGACAGGACTCGCCGGGAACATGCTAGTTGGTCTTATACCTGACGTCAGATAGCAGTTCCCTGGTGACATGTGTACTGGTTAGTTCATCGACCTGAGATCGTCATTTGTCTCGTGCGAGTTCCTACTGTGCTTAGATTACTACCCTACCACGCTCAAAGGAGACTTGCAAATAGGTTTTAGTTGGGTACAGTCCCGAGCCACATGGAGGCAGTGAGTGGATCTGCAGGGGTTCGTCTCTCCCGGTATTGGGGATGAGGTCGCGCTGTGTCTAGGAGAGCCATTACATGTAGTCCTTGGCCAAGGCAAGAGATTTACTGGTAGGTATTCCAGTAGTATCTCAGGGTGTTCTGGGCTACACTCCGACACGACTTGTACCGCTTTTGGGGGTCTGACTTTTACCAACCCCCTAGGCCCGCCATGCGATGCTCATAGACGAACGGACCGGACTGTACGGATATTGTCACTGACAGGCTCAGTAGGGTGTCAGGATGAGTTCGCTCATCAACGTCCCTTTTGGTCAATACCTGGTGGCCCGTTACGTATAGGCTAATACCTCTGACGTGCTAGTGGTTAAATCCACAGCCAAAGTATTGACGAGTTTTTATAGTCCCCCACAGACCAGTTTCTCAAGTTTCGGGTGAAACACTGTAGAGGCCGTATGGAGATATGGCAGGGTTCGATCAGATACGTGCGGTGTTGCACGGATCATGATCGGACGGATAATACTAGCGGGCTTTGGTTTAAGCCAGATCCTAGTATTGTACAGTGTAGATTTTGTCTCTTTGCATTTGTATTCAGTGGGAATACAAATGCGGGTATGTATATACAGTCGCGGGGTTTTCCTATAATTTATTACGGGATCAGTTTTCTAAAGTTGCCAGTTTGCATCCCGTTCCGGCCAGTTTTCCTTTGTTCCTTCACGGCCGGATTTTTCCGATGGAGGGGCTAATTTGCAATTGTGCAAATTAGCCTTGTGGAGGGGGTTATTTGTATATGTGTCTTCATGATGGTTCTATGCATCATTAGATTCTTTTTGAATCACCTCTTTTGCATTAAATGGTGATAGGATAGAGTTGGATTTGGATTAGAAATTGGTTTGACTTTAATCCATGATTATCTTCACTTTTCTTTTGGCTCCACTTTTTTCTAGAGAGGCCGGCCACATAAGGAGAGGAGAGAGGTTTTCATTTTAGGATGAGGGAAAAATCTTCATCTCATTCTATGCTTGAAAAATGAGAGCTCCATTCTTTTTCAAAGATCATTTCTCCACCTCCATCCTTCAAAGGCAACTTCACTACCCGTAAGAGACAAAGCATTCTACACTCATCCTACAGCACCTTTGGGCACATCGGCTCGCCAACTTTGTGCCCGAGTTGCCTCGGTTTAGAGGTGGGAGCCCGTAAAAGAACCCGGCGATGTGGTGCCCGTTCCGACGAGGAGCTGAAGACCGGAGATTCCGCAAGGAGATCGGAGTGGAGGCCGAAGAACGAAGGACACGGATCGCTCGGTATAGCTTCCTTCCCATTTTCTATTTTGCTAGAGTTAGGTTAATGGTCCGATCCGGGATTTTAGTGCGCGGTGGTGCCGGTTTCTAGTTTTTAGAAAAGTTTCGTTTCCGCATTCCGGCGTCAGATTGACGGCCGGGGCGCCGCCGTGCACTTACACTGGTATTAGAGCCACGCCATTAACCTAGTCTAGCTTGCTCTAACGTGTTTACAAGTTCAATCGAACGGATTTTCCGAAAACCCGATTTCTAAATTACAGTTTCTGTCGAAATTTTTCTGTGGTCATAAAATTATTTGGTGTACTGCAGAAAATCAGGCAGGGTTTTGTAGGGGCACTGCAGAAATTTGGTGACCTGATTCCTTAGGAACGCCGCGGAACCACGGCCTAAACCCCATTTTGGCCGCGGTTCCGCCGCGGTTCTAGCTCTTCATTGGACCAAATTTGTACAGTGGCTCTATAACAGGGAAATGGGGTTTTTGGTATTTACTGTTTGGGCCCAGATTTTCTTTGAGTGCTACAGTTGTGCTTGGGGCCCACTTCGGTAAATTTGATCGATCGAAAATTTTAAACATGTTAGTTCACAGTATTTACATTATATCTGCGACCGTGAATGTCATTGGATCGGTAAATCCTGTCTAACTGCTATAGCCCTTTTAGACGGATTTGCGAATGTGGACATTCACGTTGATGTTCTGTGTTGTGCTGTGATGTTGCGGATTGGTCGTGGGGGATAGCCTGGATGCAATGGTAGTACAGTTTGGTTGTTTATGTACATTTGATATTGCGGGGTGAGCATCCGACATGTGGACTGCCGTCACTGCCTGTTTGTATATTATTCTTTTGGGGTACGACCGGGCTGAGGTCGATGTACCCGTTGTATGTATATTTTACTTTCTGTACTAGGATTACCCCGCGGAGGGGTGCACGGATAGCCGGGTTCTAGAGGGCAACGAGCCCACATCTCATGGCGTTGAGACGGAGGAGGCTTTACTCTAGAATTGGCGGGCTATTCGCCGCACTCGTAGGGGGTACAGGTTGACCCAAGGAGGGGTGCTCAAGTTACCGGATTCCGTGAAGTGCTGGGTGGTCCATTCACGTTGTTGAAGGGGGCTGCCTCGCTTCAGGTTTTGGCGGATAACTTGCCGCGCCCGTAGGGGGTCTAGGATTTCATTGCACAGGCTATCCACTCGATCAGGGGAACGTCGGGTTTCAGTAGCGGCTCTATGAAACCCGGGGATCCCAGATATCTGTATTGTTCTGTAATGCTTATTACATTTCTATGGTGTTGCATTTTAGCATGCCTTGAGTGAATATTATATATTGATATATATACTAGTAGATGTTGTATATGTTTTGCATCCGCGCTAGTCCAGTCCCCGCTCTGTCGTTAGTTAAGTAACCTAACGGGTGATGACGGGACCCAGTGGCGAATGCGGATGGCATATACGTACATCATTATTTTCGTTCTTTATTGGTGTGATCAATTGATGGGACTGCATTGATTCAGATCAATGCAAGCTAAACAAACCTATTCTGATGTTGTTGGAACATTTTTCAAAAAGCTGTTATTGTAAGGACGTTCACTTTTGTTTTGCACAGTGATATTCAGTTGGAATATCCTGCACCTCAGTCGACGAGGCAAGGGCCGAGATCCCATCACTGGGAGTGACCCCTTGGACAGAAGTTTGCGTCAGGGCAATAACTTCACTATAGTCGTTTACTTTTGCTTTGTATCGTGGTATTCAGTTGGAATATCCTGCACCTCATTCTACGGGGAAAGAGCCGAGATCCCTTCACCGGGAGTGACCTCTTTAGCAAAGGTTTTCGTCACTATATTTTTATAAAGCTATCTGGTTCCTTCAACGATATCAAGTTCATTACGTTAAAGGTTTTCGCCAGAAACCATTCGTAGCCCTCCGTCGTTTCATATGGATAGTCAATAGTATTCAAGCTGTGTTTGTTGGCCAAAGTCAAGGCACAGTGTTTGGTAGCTATTGGGTATTCATATGAAGCATAGATAGATGCGTTGGTTTGGGACAGTCGTACTTCCTTGTTGGCCAAAGTCAAGGGTAGGTACGGGTGGGTTCAAATCAACCTGGAGAATGACGGGTAGAACTTGACATGTGACTTATGATTTGTTGGCCAAAGTCAAGGTCATAAAAGCATGGGGTAAAAATCACATCGGGAGTTTCTAAAGAAACTGAAACTTTCCAGATATGCGCATACCTTCTGGAGTGTGATAACGTGAGCGGATTCCGTCACGTTGTCATGCGATGATAGTTGGATCCCGATTCCCACTGATGAGTTGGTTTACTCCTCGGGTGATCCCGACTAATTCTTCTTTCAGGTTTGGAGGAGAATTTGACGATACAGTGGGAGGTTTCCTGATTAGATAAAGTGATAACCATTCTGATCTAGGTTAGAGTGCACGCTGAGTGTTTCTTTTCTCTCTCTCTTTGGCAGCGATCATGACCCGATCTTTGACTATGACTCAGTGACCAAGATTAACCGAACCTTCTTTAACACTGGCTTTTGGATTGTCTGAGTTGCAAATCTCATTGCCACTCCTACTTTTACCCTTTTCTTCAGGACACCCCGTATTACTACGAACGTCCACTTCCATTGGATAAAACCATCGTATGGTTATATACGAACTCGAAGGAATTTATTCGAGGATGGTTTCCGGTTCTGGAGAAAACGAATAGGACTATTCAGTTGTCTTTTCCTTTTACCTTCTCCCAGGTTGTGAGTACTCCTTGGTTTAGGAGATAGTACACCTATTACGCAAATTGGATAGTCTTCTTCCAAACCATGGGCAGGTGCCGACCGGTAGGGAATGAAGAAAACCAATTAGCCTAACGATGGTGTACAGAAAGTATTAAGTAAAGACATATAAAGGGATTAGTAAGAGGGCAAAGTAAATTGCGACTGCTATTCACGACCAAACCAAGTATTTCTTCGCCAATCCTAAATCACCTTTGTATTTCTCCAGAACACTCCGTATCACTACGAAGATCCACAGTTATTTTGGATATTCCATCGTATGGTTATATACGAACTCGAAAGGAACTTGTTCCAGTTCGGGGATGGATTCTGGTTCGGGAGAAATAGGAATAAGGTTTATTCGGTTGTCTTTTATCTTCACCTTCTCTCGCATTGCGAGTGCTCCTAGGATTAGGACAGTACACCCATTATGCTTATTGGATAGTCTTCTTCCAGACCATAGGCTGGTGGCGAAAGGGAGGGAAGGAAGAAAACCATTTAGCCTAAAAGGGTGTACAGAAGGTAATGACTAAAGACATATGAAGGGATTTGGAGAGATGGCAAAGAATTATACGGTTACAGTTGTGAATCTGGATAATGGAAGAGGCATTACTAGGAATACCGGGATACCCCATCGAAACATTTCAATGTTTCAGTTTCACTGTGTACTGTTAAAAGAAAACTGATTTCCCAATTAGACACTTGCTCCAGGGTATGTATTTACCAGGTTTGATTCTCACATCTGTATGGTTTTACAGATGATGAGTGGGAGTAAGTTATTGGGAATTAGGTGATCATTCTCATTATATCGGGATTCGTTGTAATTGGTGATATTTGAGGAAATCGCCTGGGCTGTTTGCGGGACGGCAAATATTTGGTTTTGAATATCCGCTGTTATGCACCAATTTCAAATTGATATATCTGTACGTCTATTTTTATAGAGTGAGATATACCTTTTTGAAATTATGTCCATGACATTTACCTATATCAGTGGATGGTTAGGTAAGGAGCATTAAACAGCGGTGTAATTCTTTTTAACCATAAGTACAGTTTTCAACTTACGACGCACAAGGTTTGAGTTATTTCAACTCAGGGTGCTTATACAGAGTATTGTATGTTGTCCAGTATCCATTAGGACAGAGGGGTTGGTCCTCGTACTATATTCGGTTTACTTATGACTTCTCTAGTTTTTAGACAAGTGTTTCGTAGAAATACAGGGTCCAAGTTGTGAGAAGTTATAGGTATAAGAGTAAAGTAGAGAACCAGGTGTTGCAAGTATCAGGATTCTTCAAGGAGATCGAAGATGTAGATACTTGTGTAGAGTATTCAGTTGATAGTAATGATTAAGAGAACTTGCTTCTCTTTCAGGTTACTCATAATTGGAAGCATTCCTAAGTTGAGTAATGCTGATCGGCCTCCTTCCATTTAGTTGACATGCACTGGAGACAGCAGCATGATTTGAATCTGGTTCAGTTAAATCAGTGCATCTGTTTCTATATTGGATATAGAACAGTTCATATCTTAACGATGTTAAGGTACGGGGAGTTGTCCGGCTTATGCTTAAAACCAGACTCTGGATAACTCAATGCACGTTTCTGTGATGGCTATTTGTGGGTTGACCCAGGCTATGACGAGGGTTGATTTTCTACCATCTGGAAGATCAATAGTGATATTGTTCTTGACTCACCACAGTTTTGATAAAAATGGATTTTTTCAGAAAACAGTAGTGGGAGTATGGTAGAACTGGAAGTGATTCCAGAACCGCAAACGATTACTGAAAATTTGATAAGAACCTAAAGATTCAATCTTGTTTGACATTCCATTAGCCATTCCGCAGATGTGGTGGGTAACCTCAGGCACCCGAGAGGTACTCCGGTAGCCTCAAGGACGGTGACAGGGAGGTTCTTGTTTACCTAGACTTGCCATTGCTGTTGTTCCAGACTGTGAGACCCGGCAGGAGGATGAGTATAGCGTCGTTCTAAATTGGCTTTAGAAGTGTACGTCTATATGACTCTTCCAGAGGGTTGTCGTGGTCAGTGGGAGCAGCGGAAGCATGGTGGACAAGTGGATTATGTTTATTTATAAACTAAAGCAGATATAGCGGAGATAGATCATCTATTTCTGATGTGACAGTCATAGGTTTGACTTCATCAGAATAGGGGATGGATCTGTTAAGAAGGTAGTAGGGTGTGATGTCCTGGTATTTGGATGACATACATAGAGTAGGAAGTGATATTCCTGTACTACGATTGGTTATACTTTGGTTGTCATACAGTGGTTTCTCCACATGGGACTTGGATATAATATCAAGACATTCTGGTTACTAGATCTATAGATCTAGATTTGGATGGTTTCCCAATCAGGGTATTTAGACAGCATTCTAAGAGTTTTTAGAATGGACGACTCCTGGCACGGTAGTATACCTGCAGGTGATGGAGTCATCCTCTCTAATAGTGTCTTATAGACTAAAGGGCAGAGGGATGTGCATGATTGGCAGATCACTTGCTTAGGCAATTGAGTCAATCATGAGATGTCAAGTACCACACCAGATGTTGTTTTTGCAGTAGATGCAGTAAGTTGATATTAATCCAATCCTGGAGAAACGATCGGAAGCAATTTTAGAACATAAGTTGATGTTCTAGGGAAATGATAACGGCAGCCTCCTTTGGGAGACATTTATCATTCCAGGCTTCCAAGGTGACCTGGATAATAGAGTGACTGTCAGAGTTATAGTTCTCCCTCTGAAGAGGGGCAGTATTTTGGATAGGAGGTCCAAGCGGATACTGAGGGAGGCATGGCACAGGATACTGATTAAGTTCAGTTGACGATACAGACTAAGAAGTTTGGATTTGGAGTTCATATATGAACTAGGTCCCATCAGATATCCAGACACATTCTAAGACGGGTATTGCTCATTTCAGGAGATGGTTTTCTCCGCGAACTTAAGATAAAGAGAGACATAGAAAGAAACATCACAGCGGATCCACTCACTGAGGCTATTCCTCGAACGCAATAGTTTCGCAAACGAGCTTTGTGAGACTGACTAGTAGAGAAGTTGGGTGTTCGGTATCACACGGGCTGTGAGTATGCGACATCGCAATAATTAGCCTTGAGTGCAAGTGGGAGATTGTTGGAGATAGTGCCTTCAGAGTTAATTATTGGATCACAGACACATGATTGCAATGATTGAGGGAGGACTTATTGTAACGTTTTGAAAATCGTTTCGGTGAAATTTCGAAAAATCGGTAAAATAAGGGGGTTTTCTGTAAAAAGTCAAAATACAAATATCTTATTATAAAAATTAAATATACATATTCTAGCTATGTAATTGCTATTATTTGGTGTTTATTGAGCCGCTGGTGAAATTTCAAATTTTCTGAAAAAATATTATTTTATTATTATTTTAAGCCGTCACTAATACATTTAATTAGGGAAAATTACAAATTGGAATGAGTTGAAACAAATTTTGTGCATCATAAAACATTAAATAAAATTTTATCATGTGGTTTTTGGAACGAAATCATTTGCCAAAACGGTTTAGAAATTATTGAAGAAAAAAGGCTTTTTTTTAGCGTAAATGGATGCTTGGGGTATTGTATTTATCATTTTTTATCACCCCACACCCGTACCCACACCCCCACACCCCCATTCATTTATCCCCTTGAAGAATTCAGCAGCCCCCTCTTTTGTCCCCACTTGGATTTCAAGGAAAAGAAATGAAAGAAAAGAAAAGAAAATGGATAAATGAGTTGGACTTTTGACTTTGTGTTGACTTGGACTTCCTTACTTGTTATTTTCTCCACCTCACTCTCTCTCCTCCCTCACCCAACCCCCCCACAACCTGGCCGAAACCAGCAACCCCCCCAACAACCCCATTTTCCTCTTCTCCTCTCTTTGTTCCATCAAAGAAAAATCCACAAAAAATCAAGCAAAAATCCAAATCAAAATCCGACTCCTACCCATTTTAGCTTAGCCCGTATAGCATGGATTTTGGTGACAAGGGAGCATTTTGGAGGGCTATGTGTGCTTGTGGGATCTTCAATTTGTTTGGGTAAATTCTAACCCTTTTGCTTAAATTGTTGTTAATTGCTTGTAGTTAGCTTAATTAAGTGTTAATTTGGTTTTATGTGGGTTCAATTGTATGATTAAGGAATTCTAGTTAGGGTTTTGTTTTGAAATTGGGTTGTGATCACTTGTGCATGGTTTGTGATGTGAGCTAACATCTTGAAAAATTGTTAAAATTTATCTAGTTGCATATTACAAGTTGTTACTTGTAAAATGTCCAAATTAAGCTTTTTTGTGCAAACTAGGGTTTTGTGAAATGCATTTATATGTGAGATTAAAAATATGGTTAGGGTTTTTATCATATTATTAACTTTATTAAGTGTAGTTTAACACTTTAGTTCATGGAAATCCAACCTAAATTGTAGTTGTGCATTTTTGCTATGAAATTGTAAAAAAAAAAGGGTATTTTGTACATTAGAATATTAGGGTTTTTGGAATTTAATAAGATTAAATTCCGGAAATTGTTTCTATGACTTATTTAAGATATTTAATAAATATATTGGCCGCTACATTCATTTAAACATCCTGTTTTGTACAAAACGGCGAATTGTGCTTGCTAGATTTTCGGAAAAGTGACTTTTTAAGTAAAGTTGGGGTTTTTGTGAGTTTTAACCTAGTTTATATTAAAATTAGTGTTCGTGAATGTGCAAATGAGTGTGATTGGATTTTTTCTCGATGGTTTAACGTTTGTACATCGACATCGAGGGTTGGTTTGACAATTCTTGCATGCGTAGGCGATAGGTTTGGACCTATGCGTGATACGCGTGCGAATTTGATTTTCGTATGCCGTTTCGATTTCGAATTTAGTTTTAATGCGATACGGTACGTTATAATATGTAGGTACCCCATGCGGACTTCGAGACGACAAGCAAGCGCGTGGCGACGTCGGCACCGGCTAGCGAGGACCAGGTGAGTAGATTTATATCTACGGGGAGAAGTCGGGTGGATGGCGTATAGCACCCCCGCAGTCTGTGGTGGTGTATACGGATGCGTATACACATCAACATTTATTATATGTTATTTGGGATTAATAACGTTGCTTAGGATGGATATTGGTGTGTTGGATTACTTTAGTATTGCGAACCCTAGGGTAGTGTTGCACTACACATACACACATACATACTTGCATACATCCCTATTGATATGTGCTCATGGGATTCTTTTTAATTATGGGTTCACATGGGTATGGGACTATGTGTTCACATACGGATTTGAGGATGATACTTGGGATTGAGCTGAGTCGATGAGATTTGATTTGAGGCCGTGAGATCAGTGATATAGCAGGGTTCGTATTTGAGATACGACATGACGTTGTAGCGGGTCCTTGACGTAGTGTTTCACACACGTCCATGCATACGTAGGCGGTATCAGTATGGTACTAGACGCAGATCAGTACCCCGATCATGATAATTGATAAAGAGGATACCAGGTGAATAGTATGATGAATGTGATATTGACCCGTACCCAGATTGGGATGCCGTACGACGGATTTACGTACGAGCTATATTGATGATTGATCCGCACTCTTGACTTGGGATGCCTGATTATAGACATGGTATCGGATATGATATTATTGAGGCGGGATCACCGACTATACATATACAGGTATGTATATGTATCGACTCAGATGATAGGCGGTTCCCTTACCTGTAGTTCAGCTTGTTAGTTCAGCCGTATAGTTTAGTGTAGTTGTTAGATTAGATTAGACTTCTTACCTATTTCAAAAACCAACGAATCGTGGGCATTCTTAAAGACAACCCAAGGGATCCTACGGATATTTCAAAAGACGTATCTTTTCATAAAAACACCGTAGCCCCTATTTTCAAAACCCCATGATTCGTGTTATTTCAAAAGGCACCATTTGTAGGAGTTATATTAGTTTAATACTGATTAGCTATCATTGTGTCTAGTATTCTGCTTCCGCACATTATTGCTATTCGCTCTGCCCCGCATACTTATTTTGCTGCATACTCCATTATTGATATCATGCTGTTAGGACACAAGCACCATTACCGATGATGCGTATGTACCACATACACTTACTTGCCGGCTCACACACATCTTCATCGGTAATTGCCATGTCACGTACACTTAGAAAATACTATTGCTTGGCTTAGCTTGTTAGTTAGTAGTTGATACGATATTAGTGTACCTGGGTTATATGCCAGTTTAGACATTGTAGTTATTACTTGCACTTCATGCATACTGTTATTCCATTGTTCATACCTAGTTATTAATCATACATTGCAACTTGGTTATTGACACCATATACATTCATTAGCATTGACATATGCACTTGTGATGACTTCTTGAGATTTATGATATTTCTGGATTTCGGGGGAAAGCCGCAAAATTTCTAAACTTATTAACCTTTTAAAATATGTAAATTGCGGTTTTCTAGTGATGTAAGTGTCGTCCACCATGAGTTTGCTGTGGTTTTCGAGATCCGTGTCGAGGAGTGGAGGAACCGTCACGGGTACATGGTGGGCCCGGTATGGTATCCCGGGGCAAGATGAATGTGGTGTTGACGTTGAGCCTGGCAGGGGACAGATTACCTACCGGTGATATTACCCGACGCGTCGGATATCCGGAGGATACCGTCGTGGTCTTGAGATGGATGGTAGGGGCCGGTCTGGACTGACGGCGCCCTAGATATTGAGATTGAGACATTGATATTTCGAGACAGTGAGATTTATGTTTTGTGTCGATGCTAGACACTGTTGATACTGATTTCATTATGATACCTCGGTTTAAAAATACGAAGGAAATCTCACTAATTTATGAAAACAGTTTCTTCATTTACATGTATTCTGTTTTCATGCATTCATACCTCATTCATATGATATATTGCTACCTGAGGCACTGACACGGGCACATGAGATTACACTCGGGTTAGATATTTACCCTAGCCTTGTTATAGGCTACGTGTTATTCATATAATTGAGGACATATTATGATCATTGACCTAGGTTGCGTTATTTATGCGATTTCTGTGCGTAGATATTTTTCTATTCACGAGTTGGCAACTTACCCCCGTTGTGCCCCAGTTTCTTGCAGGTTTGCCGTACAGGTTTCATTACGGCTTTGCGGGCTCAGTTTCATTCGGGTGACTTTCTAGTAGGTGGGTTTTTCTTGTATCATACCCATCATATTACCTTGTATAATATTATTCCGTTGTATCTAGTAAATTCCATCAACCAAACATGTATTTATTTTTGAGATAGAGACCCGTGAGGTTATTCTTTCGACCTTAGAGTCGCGCGTGTTATTTCTGTGGATTTCTGGTGGTTTTGAGTTTCCTTTTGAGTTTTGATTCTCGCCGTTGGCGTTGTATATTATTTTTCTTGTGTGGTTGTGACCGTCGATTGACGAAGAGCTAGCTCCCGCTTGGGGATGCCTTTTTCTTGATTTCGTATACTATTCATGTTGTATCCCGTTTGGGGGCCAGTATTTACAAAGGAGACTCTGCCGAAATTTTCAGTAAAATTTTGATGTTCTTAAAAACCGCATAATTCGGCTTATGCTATTAAAACTACTTGTTTTAAATTGGTTTTCCTTCACTCTACTATTTTCTTGGTTTGGATTTCTGGGTTTTCGGTTTACTTAGATTACGTACGCCTCGAGACGTTCGTAGTTTAAGTGCCGGTCATGTTCCGTACTTTCGGGTCGTGACAAAGTTGGTATCAGAGCGTTAGGTTTTAACCTTCGGAGCGTAGGATGGCCCTTGGTTGATGGAATAGGTGACTAAAGTAGAGTGACGTACCGTTGATATGTTCCGCGGCATATTTACGACACGCCACTCCACTTATGAAGCCTTAGGATGTACATTTCCTTGTTCAGTATTATATTCCTTCCTGATCTAGCCTCATCGGTACCAGTTTGGTTTTGCTGCTTCGGTTACGGCAGGGAGAGCTACGGCTAGAGTTGTGGTCAGCATGAGCTCGTTACGAACGAGGACTGACCATGGCGTGATTCGGGCGACACACGATTGTAGAGATGTGTCTTTTGGATTGTGTTTTTGCACCACGAGCGTTGGATGGATCGCTGTATGAGGTTACTCGGAGGTGCTGATCGACACTAGAGAATTGAGCCAATGATGGAGGCCAGCCAGATTTTGATGACCGTTGGTGTGTTGCTTACTCCTGATGATTGAGGCACGGTTCAGCATGCAGACGAGTAAGCCAGTTATTGCTGCGAACGACGAGATATCGCCCCAGATGTTGGAGCTATTGCAGTATAAGTTGTACTAAGAGATGATAGAAGGTCGCTAGTCACCCGATGATGAATGACTAGGACAGGTGGTTCGTTCGCTTACCCCGATGCGAGGTCATCAGATAGATTGATTCCAGTTAGAGACGACTTCACGCGGAGACGTTGGGAGTCGACAGAGACGATCGAATGTCAGAAACCTATTATTCCAAGTTTAAAGTAGTCGGAAAGACATGTAGGCAATTCTATGGTCCCTCTAGAAGAATGAAACCCTAACTCGACTTAATGACCGTGTGAAAGCCTTTGAACCTTCGGGTTTGCGGCAGTTCTACGGCGCCATTAGTGAGGCTTGGGTTTGCCCTTCTACGGCTGGACCACCGATGCTGTGGTATGTACTCGATACTATTAAACTGTGCCCAAGATGTTGAGCTCTTGGGGGATTATGAGGTTTTGACGACTCGATCGGATGGCTCGACTTAATTCGGATGCTAGGTGGTGAGATGCATTCTTGGGAGACTCCAGATACGAGGATAGCCGTTGGAGCTCAGTCCATGCAGCCCCGACGAGACGAGTCCAAAGCAGACGACATTAGAGAAAAGTGGAGTAAGAGGTTCGCACCAGATCTAGATGAGATGACGTTCCACTCCGCCGACATCAGAGAGGCGATGCGCATGCCGAGGCATGGTACTTGGACTTACCTTCCAGAAGGAGTCGCGATGAGTATGCAGTCGTTCCAGAGCAAGATGCAGATATAGGAAAGGACAATGACTTCCGGACAGTTGGCAGAGATGAGATATGGAAGAGACCGTGAGCAGGATTCCTTCCAGGACACTGCTGCAATGATACTTGCACCCAGGATCAGATGTGTCACGTACATTCAGAGAGCCAGAGGCCGACGCCAGTGATATGCTGTCTTACGAGTGGTCGCGATGATTGACCAAGAGATGACCAGAGAAGTGCCAGAACGGAATCGTCCCCGTTAGCACACCCGACAGGGCCGATGAGCCGATGGACCGAAAGATTGGTAATTCACAGTGAAGACCTTGACCCAGGAGTGGCCATGGTTATGCACATCAGCAGGACAGAGTTTATGATCATCGACGAGATGTCCCACTAGGTACCGTGACAGTTGGCCGAGATTCTTAGAGGATGCGCTTGAGCGGTACTGTTCCGCCATTATTGATTTCGATGTTTTAGGGTGATTTATTCGTATGATTTGATTTCGATGATTGAGGATTTACGATCTTTGCACAGAGTTGCACTTGATATCGTTTTCGTGCTTTAGTTTCACATGTTTGTGATTTTACGGTTTTAAACAGTTGAGTTGATTTTGTGCGTATGCACGCACGCGATTTGGTTCCTGCACTCTGTATAGTTTATATATGCTGGCAGTGCAGTGACATGTATTTTGTGCACTTGGATACACTGGATTTCGAATTCGAGGGTGATGCTCGACATTTGTTTTGTGCATTTTATGCACCGGATTGGATTTTTAGCGCCTGTTGGGCGCCTGTTACGAGATGCGATTTGGTGCACACCAGATGCACTAATTCGAGATTTTTCGTGCATGTCAGATGCACCTGATTTTGCTGTCAGGCACACACGTTGCCTACGACAGATGTTTCGTGCACACCCGATACACTTAGATGTTGTTTCTGTGCGCATGTATGGCACATTCATGGATTTTGATTTCCGTGCGCACCAGACGCACGTAGCATTCATGTGCATATTTTGGGATTTATTTCGTATAGAGCAGTACGTTTTTATGATATTGCTATGTGTTTTCGTACTGAGCAGGACTAGTCAGAGGACAGTACCTGAATATATTTTGCATGCATTGATAATTATTGAAGGGATTTCCAAAAAGCGAGCTATAGCCTCAGTATTTACCTACGTGTCTGATATGACACGAAATGTTTAAAACAAGGAGACCCTTCTAAATTGTTTCCAAAACGGCGGAACGTACATTTCAAACAAAGGTATATATGTATATAGTTATTTCCTTATGATAGACGTCCGCCACTGTGCAGTGTTATATGCGTGCACAGCGACTTAAAGAGATTTGGCACGCATTTCCTTCAGATACTTACATATATAGATTCGATATTTACATGTATAGTTTCGAGTTATGTCATATTGGTTTTGATTTGGATTTGGCATTGATGTCTTCTCCATGACTCCGATGATTGCGGGATGCTTGACGGAGTTTCGATTTAAGTTATATGCTCATTTTTCAAGCGCATGCGCTGCGCTACGATTTGTTTTATGTATTTACAATTTCGGAGCCCCGACGACTTGATGGGTTTTCTTAGATGTTTTAGTATTTGGGGGAGTTTGAATTTAAATTCGGGGACCGAATTTTTTTAAGGGGGGAAGATTGTAACGTTTTGAAAATCGTTTCGGTGAAATTTCGAAAAATCGGTAAAATAAGGGGGTTTTCTGTAAAAAGTCAAAATACAAATATCTTATTATAAAAATTAAATATACATATTCTAGCTATGTAATTGCTATTATTTGGTGTTTATTGAGCCGCTGGTGAAATTTCAAATTTTCTGAAAAAATATTATTTTATTATTATTTTAAGCCGTCACTAATACATTTAATTAGGGAAAATTACAAATTGGAATGAGTTGAAACAAATTTTGTGCATCATAAAACATTAAATAAAATTTTATCATGTGGTTTTTGGAACGAAATCATTTGCCAAAACGGTTTAGAAATTATTGAAGAAAAAAGGCTTTTTTTAGCGAAAATGGATGCTTGGGGTATTGTATTTATCATTTTTCATCACCCCACACCCGTACCCACACCCCTACACCCCCATTCATTTATCCCCTTGAAGAATTCAGCAGCCCCCTCTTTTGTCCCCACTTGGATTTCAAGGAAAAGAAATGAAAGAAAAGAAAAGAAAAGAAAATGGATAAATGAGTTGGACTTTTGACTTTGTGTTGACTTGGACTTCCTTACTTGTTATTTTCTCCACCTCACTCTCTCTCCTCCCTCACCCAACCCCCCCACAACCTGGCCGAAACCAGCAACCCCCCCAACAGCCCCATTTTCCTCTTCTCCTCTCTTTGTTCCATCAAAGAAAAATCCACAAAAAATCAAGCAAAAATCCAAATCAAAATCCGACTCCTACCCATTTTAGCTTAGCCCGTATAGCATGGATTTTGGTGACAAGGGAGCATTTTGGAGGGCTATGTGTGCTTGTGGGATCTTCAATTTGTTTGGGTAAATTTTAACTCTTTTGCTTAAATTGTTGTTAATTGCTTGTAGTTAGCTTAATTAAGTGTTAATTTGGTTTTATGTGGGTTCAATTGTATGATTAAGGAATTCTAGTTAGGGTTTTGTTTTGAAATTGGGTTGTGATCACTTGTGCATGGTTTGTGATGTGAGTTAACATCTTGAAAAATTGTTAAAATTTATCTAGTTGCATATTACAAGTTGTTACTTGTAAAATGTCCAAATTAAGCTTTTTTGTGCAAACTAGGGTTTTGTGAAATGCATTTATATGTGAGATTAAAAATATGGTTAGGGTTTTTATCATATTATTAACTTTATTAAGTGTAGTTTAACACTTTAGTTCATGGAAATCCAACCTAAATTGTAGTTGTACATTTTTGCTATGAAATTGTAAAAAAAAAAGGGTATTTTGTAAACTAGAATATTAGGGTTTTTGGAATTTAATGAGATTAAATTCCGGAAATTGTTTCTATGACTTATTTAAGATATTTAATAAATATATTGGCCGCTACATTCATTTAAACATCCTATTTTGTACAAAACGGCGAATTGTGCTTGCTAGATTTTCGGAAAAGTGACTTTTTAAGTAAAGTTGGGGTTTTTGTGAGTTTTAACCTAGTTTATATTAAAATTAGTGTCCGTGAATGTGCAAATGAGTGTGATTGGATTTTTTCTCGATGGTTTAACGTTTGTACATCGACATCAAGGGTTGGTTTGACTATTCTTGCATGCGTAGGCGATAGGTTTGGACCTATGCGTGATACGCGTGCCGATTTGATTTTCGTATGCCGTTTCGATTTCGAATTTAGTTTTAATGCGATACGGTGCGTTATGATATGTAGGTACCCCATGCGGACTTCGAGACGACAAGAAAGCGCGTGGCGACGTCGGCACCGGCTAGCGAGGACCAGGTGAGTAGATTTATATCTACGGGGAGAAGTCGGGTGGATGGCGTATAGCACCCCCGCAGTCTGTGGTGGTGTATACGGATGCGTATACACACCAACATTTATTATATGTTATTTGGGATTAATAACGTTGCTTAGGATGGATATTGGTGTGTTGGATTACTTTAGTGTTGCGAACCCTAGGGTAGTGTTGCACTACACATACACACATACATACTTGCATACATCCCTATTGATATGTGCTCATGGGATTCTTTTTAGTTATGGGTTCACATGGGTATGGGACTATGTGTTCACATACGGATTTGAGGATGATACTTGGGATTGAGCTGAGTCGATAAGATTTGATTTGAGGCCGTGAGATCAGTGATATAGCAGGGTTCGTATTTGAGATACGACATGACGTTGTAGCGGGTCCTTGACGTAGTGTTTCACACACGTCCATGCATACGTAGGCGGTATCAATATGGTACTAGACGTAGATCAGTACCCCGATCATGATAATTGATAAAGAGGATACCAGGTGAATAGTATGATGAATGTGATATTGACCCGTACCCAGATTGGGATGCCGTACGACGGATTTACGTACGAGCTATATCGATGATTGATCCGCACTCTTGACTTGGGATGCCTGATTATAGACATGGTATCGGATATGATATTATTGAGGCGGGATCACCGACTATACATATACAGGTATGTATATGTATCGACTCAGATGATAGGCGGTTCCCTTACCTGTAGTTCAGCTTGTTAGTTCAGCCGTATAGTTTAGTGTAGTTGTTAGATTAGATTAGACTTCTTACCTATTTCAAAAACCAACGAATCGTGGGCATTCTTAAAGACAGCCCAAGGGATCCTACGGATATTTCAAAAGACGTATCTTTTCATAAAAACACCGTAGCCCCTATTTTCAAAACCCCATGATTCGTGTTATTTCAAAAGGCACCATTTGTAGGACTTATATTAGTTTAATACTGATTAGCTATCGTTGTGTCTAGTATTCTGCTTCCGCACATTATTGCTATTCGCTCTGCCCCGCATACTTATTTTGCTGCATACTCCATTATTGATATCATGCTGTTAGGACACAAGCACCATTACCGATGATGCGTATGTACCACATACACTTACTTGCCGGCTCACACACATCTTCATCGGTAATTGCCATGTCACGTACACTTAGAAAATACTATTGCTTGGCTTAGCTTGTTAGTTAGTAGTTGATACGATATTAGTGTACCTGGGTTATATGCCAGTTTAGACATTGTAGTTATTACTTGCACTTCATGCATACTGTTATTCCATTGTTCATGCCTAGTTATTAATCATACATTGCAACTTGGTTATTGACACCATATACATTCATTAGCATTGACATATGCACTTGTGATGACTTCTTGAGATTTATGATATTTCTGGATTTCGGGGGAAAGCCGCAAAATTTCTAAACTTATTAACCTTTTAAAATATGTAAATTGCGGTTTTCTAGTGATGTAAGTGTCGTCCACCATGAGTTTGCTGTGGTTTTCGAGATCCGTGTCGAGGAGTGGAGGAACCGTCACGGGTACATGGTGGGCCCGGTATGGTACCCCGGGGCAAGATGAATGTGGTGTTGACGTTGAGCCTGGCAGGGGACAGATTACCTACCGGTGATATTACCCGACGCGTCGGATATCCGGAGGATACCGTCGTGGTCTTGAGATGGATGGTAGGGGCCGGTCTGGACTGACGGCGCCCTAGATATTGAGATTGAGACATTGATATTTCGAGACAGTGAGATTTATGTTTTGTGTCGATGCTAGACACTGTTGATACTGATTTCATTATGATACCTCGGTTTAAAAATACGAAGGAAATCTCACTAATTTATGAAAACAGTTTCTTCATTTACATGTATTCTGTTTTCATGCATTCATACCTCATTCATATGATATATTGCTACCTGAGGCACTGACACGGGCACATGAGATTACACTCGGGTTAGATATTTACCCTAGCCTTGTTATAGGCTACGTGTTATTCATATAATTGAGGACATATTATGATCATTGACCTAGGTTGCGTTATTTATGCGATTTCTGTGCGTAGATATTTTTCTATTCACGAGTTGGCAAATCACCCCCGTTGTGCCCCAGTTTCTTGCAGGTTTGCCGTACAGGTTTCATTACGGCTTTGCGGGCTCAGTTTCATTCGGGTGACTTGATAGTAGGTGGGTTTTTCTTGTATCGTACCCATCATATTACCTTGTATAATATTATTCCGTTGTATCTAGTAAATTCCATCAACCAAACATGTATTTATTTTTGAGATAGAGACCCGTGAGGTTATTCTTTCGACCTTAGAGTCGCACGTGTTATTTCTGTGGATTTCTGGTGGTTTTGAGTTTCCTTTTGAGTTTTGATCCTCGCCGTTGGCGTTGTATATTATTTTGCTTGTGTGGTTGTGACCGTCGATTGACGAAGAGCTAGCTCCCGCTTGGGGATGCCTTTTTCTTGATTTCGTATACTATTCATGTTGTATCCCGTTTGGGGGCCAGTATTTACAAAGGAGACTCTGCCGAAATTTTCAGTAAAATTTTGATGTTCTTAAAAACCGCATAATTCGGCTTATGCTATTAAAACTACTTGTTTTAAATTGGTTTTCCTTCACTCTACTATTTTCTTGGTTTGGATTTCTGGGTTTTCGGTTTACTTAGATTACGTACGCCTCGAGACGTTCGTAGTTTAAGTGCCGGTCATGTTCCGTACTTTCGGGTCGTGACAAAGTTGGTATCAGAGCGTTAGGTTTTAACCTTCGGAGCGTAGGATGACCCTTGGTTGATGGAATAGGTGACTAAAGTAGAGTGACGTACCGTTGATATGTTCCGCGGCATATTTACGACACGCCACTCCACTTATGAAGCCTTAGGATGTACATTTCCTTGTTCAGTATTATATTCCTTCCTGATCTAGCCTCATCGGTACCAGTTTGGTTTTGCTGCTTCGGTTACGGCAGGGAGAGCTACGGCTAGAGTTGTGGTCAGCATGAGCTCGTTACGAACGAGGACTGACCATGGCGTGATTCGGGCGACACACGATTGTAGAGATGTGTCTTTTGGATTGTGTTTTTGCACCACGAGCGTTGGATGGATCGCTGTATGAGGTTACTCGGAGGTGCTGATCGACACTAGAGAATTGAGCCAATGATGGAGGCCAGCCAGATTTTGATGACCGTTGGTGTGTTGCTTACTCCTGATGATTGAGGCACGGTTCAGCATGCAGACGAGTAAGCCAGTTATTGCTGCGAACGACGAGATATCGCCCCAGATGTTGGAGCTATTGCAGTATAAGTTGTACTAAGAGATGATAGAAGGTCGCTAGTCACCCGATGATGAATGACTAGGACAGGTGGTTCGTTCGCTTACCCCGATGCGAGGTCATCAGATAGATTGATTCCAGTTAGAGACGACTTCACGCGGAGACGTTGGGAGTCGACAGAGACGATCGAATGTCAGAAACCTATTATTCCAAGTTTAAAGTAGTCGGAAAGACATGTAGGCAATTCTATGGTCCCTCTAGAAGAATGAAACCCTAACTCGACTTAATGACCGTGTGAAAGCCTTTGAACCTTCGGGTTTGCGGCAGTTCTACGGCGCCATTAATGAGGCTTGGGTTTGCCCTTCTACGGCTGGACCACCGATGCTGTGGTATGTACTCGATACTATTAAACTGTGCCCAAGATGTTGAGCTCTTGGGGGATTATGAGGTTTTGACGACTCGATCGGATGGCTCGACTTAATTCGGATGCTAGGTGGTGAGATGCATTCTTGGGAGACTCCAGATACGAGGATAGCCGTTGGAGCTCAGTCCATGCAGCCCCGACGAGACGAGTCCAAAGCAGACGACATTAGAGAAAAGTGGAGTAAGAGGTTCGCACCAGATCTAGATGAGATGACGTTCCACTCCGCCGACATCAGAGAGGCGATGCGCATGCCGAGGCATGGTACTTGGACTTACCTTCCAGAAGGAGTCGCGATGAGTATGCAGTCGTTCCAGAGCAAGATGCAGATATAGGAAAGGACAATGACTTCCGGACAGTTGGCAGAGATGAGATATGGAAGAGACCATGAGCAGGATTCCTTCCAGGACACTGCTGCAATGATACTTGCACCCAGGATCAGATGTGTCACGTACATTCAGAGAGCCAGAGGCCGACGCCAGTGATATGCTGTCTTACGAGTGGTCGCGATGATTGACCAAGAGATGACCAGAGAAGTGCCAGAACGGAATCGTCCCCGTTAGCACACCCGACAGGGCCGATGAGCCGATGGACCGAAAGATTGGTAATTCACAGTGAAGACCTTGACCCAGGAGTGGCCATGGTTATGCACATCAGCAGGACAGAGTTTATGATCATCGACGAGATGTCCCACTAGGTACCGTGACAGTTGGCCGAGATTCTTAGAGGATGCGCTTGAGCGGTACTGTTCCGCCATTATTGATTTCGATGTTTTAGGGTGATTTATTCGTATGATTTGATTTCGATGATTGAGGATTTACGATCTTTGCACAGAGTTGCACTTGATATCGTTTTCGTGCTTTAGTTTCACATGTTTGTGATTTTACGGT